>JAUKTV010000006.1:1510381-2878263 GCA_030549205.1 Apiosordaria backusii
AGAGTGTCCACACCGACAAGCCCCTGCCGGTCGGACCCGAGCACGTCGAGAGTGTTTTGCAGCAGGCGAGGACAAGCGCGAAGCACTACTACCGGCTGCCGGACCCGACAAGCAGATGGGATATTGAGTACTACCGGGATCCTGCGCACAGAGGGTACCTGAGCCACAGTTTGAAGGCCGGAGAGTCGCCCAGTTTGTACTTCAAGGTGCCTGGGGAGAAGCCGCTCGTGGGCAAGAAGTCGAAGAAGGCGGCCGACGTAACGGAAGAGAGGCTCTTCTAGGCTCCACACCGAGACCTTTGGAGCTGTGTATTTTATAATGACAAAAATGTATTGTATGAGTTCTGTGTTGTGAAGCGTTTATTCGTCTATAATGCCGTCTGCTGTTGTCCCGCATTCATATTGTGGCCGATACTTATGTCAATGTGTGGCGTCAAGTCCCGCATCGCCGCCTCTGCTCCACCACCGCCAAGCACAAGCTACCCCTGCCAGCCCACGCCCCTCTAACAGCAGGCGGCAGGAGCTGGTTTCGTCACAGGCCAGTGGCCCCCCATTCGAAGCATCCAACAACAGCTGCCTCTTGCCTTGAACACCAAATCAACATCGTGAGAAAACAGGACACCCGGTAGCATCGTCGCGCCAACTGCTGGGCTTCCAAGGACCTCTATCCAATGTATTTATGATATCTGCAGCCAGTCTTCTCCTCCATTGTGACCAGCCCACACCTGCGCGTCTCGGTTACGCAGCGCATTACGACACTGCTTCGAGGAACCATCCATTGGCCTTGGATATCAGCTCCAGCTGTTGAACGCGAAATAGTCTTCTCTTCTCTTCTCCCTCCGTCTTAATTAGTATTTGCTTTCTCCCCTTTCACCATGTCTCTTTTTGGTAGCTCTCCGCCAGAAGCCTCCTCGGGCATTGGGTCCAGCCACTTCGCGAATAGCAAATCATCGCTCTTTGACGACGAGTCGCCCATGACTAAATCGACATCGACGGCTCTCTTTGCAGACGATGATCCCGGCTCGGACTCGTCGCCCTGGGACATGCCGACTCCCCGCAAACATCACACTCGTGCCGATCTGATCCGCAACCTTCTGCCTCCCTCCGATGTGCCTGACAGCTACGTTGAGGCGTTCGACGCCGTGTCCCGCGAAGATGGCAGTGGAGGTCGCATTACCTCCGGTGGCATCGCGAGGACATTAGCGGCTGCTAAGTTAGGTGCAGATGCCCAGGCACGCATAATGGGGATTTTGGTTCCTCCCGGCGGCAACGAGGGCATCTCGTTGGATCGGGGCGAGTTCAATGTTCTCCTGGCCTTGATTGGTCTTGCCCAGGAAGGCGAGACGGTTAGCCTGGATGGTGTGGATGAGCGACGCCGAAGTGAGTGATGCCCCGCCCCGCTTCTTTTCTTGTTGTCTTTCCCATGCCTCTTCAGTTGTTGCATCATTACCGCCTGCTCGCCTTATCTTATCGCGGCGTCCCACGAAGTGTCAACCACCTTGATTTCCTGTCCCGCCGCATCACACTGCGCTGAGCAACCTTGGGCTGGAGTGGGCCCCCCTCTTTGGTTCTTATCCAAGCTAACCTCGTTGCGTCGATTCCCCAGGTTTACCCCAGCCCAAGCTCCACGGCCTCGTCGACAGCACACCAGCCCTGCCCCATCTCGCTGAACTGGCTGCCAAACCACCGCAGCGACCAGTGTCGCCTCCCGGGTCAGCCCACAAGCCGCTTCCTTCTCCCCGGCAGCATCGCACTGTCAGAAAGGCGTCCATGGACTACCCAGAAGATCCGTGGAACACGCCCGACGTGCACAAGAACCATAACCACGGCCCCGAGCCTCCCCGATCCAACGGCAGCGATGCCCCCGATACGGCGCCCGTTGCGAACGGGAGCGGCTTGTTTAGCACAAGCCCACAAGCCACAATGCCGGGCCGCACAACGTCTACATTCACCACGAGTGCGCCCCCGTCCGCCTCGGGGCCCGTAGCAGAGTCGGCAGGCACCTGGGGATTTTTTGATGGGAATCCGTCCTCAGCGGGTGGTTTCAGTAACCAGGGCGTCAACCCACCTGTTTCTTTCGCTGGCAATGAGGGGACGCGGGAGCCAGACATTGTTCAGCCCGCCGCCCCGGCTCCTAGCAGGACTCTTGGAGGCGTTCGAGCAGGCTCCACTGTGGAAGAGAACATACTGGTGACCTTGATGCCCGAGAAAGAGGGGATGTTCCTGTTCCAGCACCACAACTACGAAGTTTCCAGCTCAAGACGAGCCAGCAAGGTGATTAGACGGTATAGCGATTTTGTCTGGCTTTTGGACTGCCTGCACAAGCGATACCCCTTCCGGGTGCTACCGCTCTTACCGCCGAAGCGAGTTGCAGGTTCGAAAACCAACATCATTTCTCGACTGTCACGAGGAAAGACACTGACGATGTGATATAGTCAATGGAAATCATCTGTCCAACGACGGAGCTTTCATCGAGAAGAGGCGTCGCGGTCTGGCTAGGTTCCTCAACGCGCTTGTTCGGCATCCGGTTCTGAGCCAGGAGCAGATGGTCATTATGTTTTTGACTGTCCCCACCGTGAGTAGTAACCGAGTCCTCTCCGTGCCTGCATCGAAGCTGATCCAAGGAGCCCCAGGAACTCTCGGTTTGGCGGAAGCAAGCTACCATCTCCATACAGGATGAGTTTGTCGGGCGTATTTTGCCTCCTGGTCTCGAAGACTCACTCCCACAGACGCTGGAGGAACTTTTCAGTCGTACTCGTGCGGGAGTTCGACGAAGCGCTGAGCTATATATTGCGGTTTGCAATATCATGGATCGACTTGTCAAGCGTTCTGAGGGTGTCGCCGCCGACCATGCCCGGGCCGCACTCACGCTCACGTCCTTGACTGAGGCCAGTGCCGACACGTATGCCACAGATACCAACGAAATTCCTCTGCTTAATGACGGCCTCCAGGCAATGAGTCGGCATTTACGCACGGCGCAGGGTTTGCTTGAGGATGAAGCTCGTGCTTGGGACGAAGGTGTTCTGGAAGACCTCAAGCGCCAGAGGGATGCGCTGGTCAGCTTGCGAGATCTTTTTGACCGAAGGGAGAGGCTCGACAAGGACAATATTCCTCAACTGGAGCGCCGAATTTCCACCAACGAGACACGGCTTGCTGCCCTGCGCGCCAAGCCAGAAGGAATGGTCAAACCGGGCGAGGTGGAAAAGGTGGTGGAAGCCATCATCAAGGTCAGTTCGAGTTTCGCTTGTGATGAAAGCCCAGGCTTTGAGCTAACGAAACGTTACTGTAGGACAAGGAGTCAATTGTCAACCAGCACAATCGGTCCGTTTTTGTAAAGGAATGCATCCGCGATGAGCTGGTCTTTTTCCAGCAAACTCAGTACAACGTCTCGCGGTGGAACCAAGATTGGGCTCAAGAGCGCGTCAAATACTCGGAGATGCTGGCAGACAACTGGCGGCGGCTCATTGACGAACTTGAGGGCATGCCACTCGGCGATTAGAGGCCTTGCCGAGACGGGCGCTCGCTTCAGCGGAGTCAGGCGATGCGTGGTGAGAGGCGTGGTGAGAGACTAGTCAGCCCGAAGACACTTCAGATACCGCATCTGAGTGGTGTATCGGACAGCGACGTTCGAAGGGAAAGTGGCTACAATGCGGTTAGCTCGATTGGATTTACTTGGCTGTCTCCAGTGCACCGTAATCAAGAATCAGTTGGGACACCTGGGACAGAGGAGGCAAGCACACGTCAAGTTACGATGATTGGAGGGCTCTGTGATGGGCAACATGATCGACACTCGAGATTGAAGGCACGAAAAGGGGTCGCGATTGGGCACGAAAGCATGGGTTGAGTGGTTGAAGGGATGGTTTTTCCTTGTTTCTGACGCTGTCCACATGAATCATGGGTGGAGTTTATTTTTTGTTGACTTGGGGAGGGACAGAAGGCTGTATATGTGTATACCTCAGGTTTTTGGCAGGGACGCTGCCCAAGTGTTGCGATACCCCTTTATTTAGCAAAGCATTCTTTCACTTACACTCTTCGGCGTACACATAATTTGCACAGGGCACACAACCTTGGGTCTTTCTTTGGTTTTTCCCAGGTACAGGCGGGATGACAGGAGGGGAAGTAACTCTCCTCTGGGATGGCTGAGGGATAAGATTCAAGACCTACCCGACACTTGCTCCTAACGGCGAAAAAGATGAAATATAGGCCCGAGAATATGCCACCACCAAGGCCGTGGATGTCACAGTCCATGCAGTTGCTGCTCCACGCTGGGCACCGTGACAGGCGCGCTACCTTAGTGCCATGGAGCTGCGGCGGTGAATGCGCCCACTCAAAAATCCCCCGCGGGCGCCAAGATACCCGCCAGACGCCCGCGACAGCGATACCTAGGTACCCAAGGTACCTACCTACCTTAGCGATGGATCGATGCCTTACCTCAGATCCACCGCCACAACACCTCAAGGGGACAGAACCTGAAGGGTCCCGCCATGACGTTTTTCAGCCTTGCCAGCCCAAGGCGCCGCATTCCGGTCTGGCTCTTTGAATCCGGCAACTTCATTTTCTCGTCGTGCGCCATCTGTATATCTGGGCCTGTCCCCGACCGTTGCTTTTCGACATCCCCCACAACAAGCGAATACACCTCTCTGTCGCTGTCTGCTACCCCGCGATTCGGATCAGAGACCCGAACAGGCGTTTAGGCCCTTTTCGACTTCCCCCCTTTCGCTTGGCGACCGAATCCGACCACCAGTCTTCCCCTCTTCTGCCTGCACAGAACGTGGCTTCGACAGACACGGACGAAAAAGGCACGACGTGATCGCCTCGGCAGTCGACATCTTGGACTTTTTTTTTTGGGTCTCCTTTTGGCGCCGTGTATTGATCTATCCGCTCCAGTGACGATAACGGACGACGTGCTAGCCCAGCCCCCCGCCCCCGTTTTGCGACGAAGATTACCGCGTGTGCGATACTGTGCGGATTGTCTCTTGTCCTCGTCTCGTGTCGGACAAGCCCTTCAAGGACCTTCAGTGTGCGGGGCAGCATCCCGTCCTGTATCTACGAGACAGACAGCCATCTGTCATCCGTTAGGTTCTGCCATTGCGCCTCGCGATACCTACCTTACCGCTAGGTACCACCATCATACTGCCTCGGGCTGCGCTTGTTGGGTTTTGTTTGTCCCAGCATGCCGTCCACAACCACGCAACGGCGTCTGGTATCGACGTTCGTCGAGGCCACAAATGCGTCTCGAGAAAATGCGCAACAGGTGGGTTTGGTTCTCTTTCGTCCCGTCATACCGTATGGCCGAAAACCCCCCCTTCTTTCGGGCCGATATCAACTACTATGGACCTCTATCCTTGCTCCCGCATGACCCGCGCTGACACCTGGATGAATGCGACAGTACCTGAAGAATTCAAACTACGATCTCAATACCGCTCTGAACAGGTCAGTCAGTCCGTTTCCATTTTCGAATATTCGTATCAGTTTTCCGATTTTAGCTGTTCCTTCCCTTCCTTCCCGTCCATCCCTCGCCCCCTTTTTTTCTGCCGCGGCGCTGGGCACACCAAACGGCACCGCATACTTGACTGCCCTGTCTCCCCACTGGAGTTTCCCAGCTCGAAGCGGCTCCCATCCCGGGGACGGGAAAGTAGTCGTGTCGTCGGGTTGGCAATGGATAAGGAGGCTCGTCCGGCCTCCACCCGCCCCGAGAGGGACGGCAAAAGCATGGGCAAGGGGGTGTGTCTGCCGTGGAAGTGTTCTGGAAGAAGAGATCGGCATTGCGACACCATGTCTCATATAAGCTCTGGCGACAAGACAAAAACATTGGCCATCCCACTTCCCTTTGTGCAACTCTCCCTTTTCCCGGTTGTTTTTCTTTTTCGTTTCTTTTTTGACTTTTGCAATTTTGCAATCTTTTGCAACTTTTCACTATTAGACTTTTGGCTCATCAAGCCATTATGAAGGCGTCGGGTTCAGGCGGCACCCTCTGGCTTTTATTGAAGGTTTCCAGTGGAGCCAGTCTGATCTCTTGAACTCTGAGCGACGAATGTCATAATTGTCATTTTTTTGTTGAAAGTTTTGCAACTTCCCATCCGATAGCCTGCTCCTTCCTTACAATGGGGAAAAATCGCGGGCAGGAAGGCGACAGCGGGCGCAGCGTGTTTCGCTCCTTGTTTGCATCGTGCTTTCACAAACGGCCGGAGCAACCTCCACCAAAGTCACCTCCTAGTGAAGGAGCGACCGAGACTGATAGCCGCGACTCATTGCTGCACTCTCTCCCCAATCCAAATCCTGCACCCCAACTCTCCATTAGAGAAAATCCTCCTGCCACCACCAAACATCCAACCACCATGCCCAAAGCTGCCCGCAAGTCCAAGGCTGCTGCTAAGAAGGCCGGCGCCCCTCAGGCGGCTGTGCCCTATCGCTCCCCCGACTCTTCGGCCAAGGGAGGGAAGTCCAAGGCGAACCACAAGTCGCCACTGAAGTTCGTTTTCTTTCTGCAGCGCAATCCGCAGACTCGGACGGGAACGAAAGTGCTGACCTTGACCTTCCTTCCAGATACTTCTCCACCCATGATGGAGCTTCGAGCGCGAGGAAGCAAGAGGCAGACGCACGCAAGAAGCAGCTAGAAGCTCTCTTCGATGAGTTCGAGACCGGTAGGTTTCTTTCGTTATCTACCAACGACGTTGAACTGACAAGTAAACTAGAGGAGGACAAGACTGAAAACCACGACAGCGGAGACCCGGCTTTGGGAGCCGATTCATCGATGCGCTACTTGGAAGCCGTAGGCGCGAACCCTGCCAACTACAGCCTGCTTGTGGTGTGCGATATTGTCAAAGCCCAGACCATCGGCGAGATCACCAAAGACGGGTTCGTTGAAGGTTGGAATGAAGTGACCGAGACTCTCGACTCCG
This sequence comes from Apiosordaria backusii, assembly GCA_030549205.1. Lineage (NCBI taxonomy): Eukaryota > Fungi > Ascomycota > Sordariomycetes > Sordariales > Lasiosphaeriaceae > Apiosordaria > Apiosordaria backusii. Next base: position 1,517,283 of record JAUKTV010000006.1, read on the forward strand.
CGGTGAAGCCCGAGCTGGCGGCTCAGAAACGTTATGTTGAGTCCCGCATGAAGCAGGTCTCCCGTGACCCAGCCTATTACAAGAAGCTGTACCAGCACGCCTTTGTCATTGGAAAAACTAATAAAGCTATGTCGATGGACATGGCCTGTGCGATGTGGGGGATGCTCTTCGACGCTGAGATTGGGCATGAGTGGAAGACTGCCAATGTCAACTGGTTGGAATCCTGGCAAAAGTATCTCGACGAGAAGTTCTACGCTCCCCCACCGAATCCCGACCTCCCCGAGGATGAAGCCAACAAAGGAAAATGGACACGGACAGTGAGCAAGGACTTGTGGAACCAGACGCTGGCTTTTGCCAACAAGACGCTGCAGGATGAGTCTCTGAGCTTTTGGTCCGAGCAGCAAGCTTGGCCGGGTATCATTGACGATTTTGTTGTCTGGTGCCGGGAGAAGGGCGTTGTGGCTACCAAGGCCAAGGACGAGATGGAGGTCGACGAGTGAAGGAAACCCTTGCTCAGGCAGGTTATCATGCACCTGCACAGGGAACGCTTCGGGGACTGTGGTTCTGGTTAAGGAAACGAGGAATCATTAGCGGGATTTGCATAAGGCTTGCTACTTCTGGGATGGGTACACGGGCAACCGCATTAATCATGGCGTTATTTGTGCGGGCTGGTATGAGGTGATTGCGTGAATCACCATGATAGACGAAAAGAAATGTTCTACCTACCAGACTGGAACCTGGTTGACCTGGAAGGCTGATACTGGAGGCTGGATGTAGCTCATTGGAATGCCGCTGGTTCGAGGGAAAACAAGGATGGAATCCTGGACGTCCAGTGGATAACTTGTGAGTAGCAACTTCAATAAATATTTACATCTTTCCAATTCGAGACACCTCAACTATTTGTTGTTTATGCCATGAAATCATGCCATACTCTTTCCACCGGGGTTGCGCAGGGATTAAGGTGTTGTTTGTTTTGTTTTGTTTTTGGTGTTCAAGAATAATGTCCAGTGTTCGGTTCCAGCTAAGCCGTATACATGCTCGAAGAACCTGTCAAAGAATTTGAATGTGTGCAATCATTCCACGTCCGTCTCTCTGAAAAGAATCCGCATCATCTCAGATATCTATACCCCCCTTGAATATCCGTATAATGGTACATATCATACATATCTCCCTTTTAAACCCCGCCTCCCCATTCCGTAAATTCGCTGCTCCGTCCATTGTCCCTGGGTATCCCATTTATTTTTCTACTCTTTCGTTCTTCCACAACATCCCCCGTTTTTATGTCTCTTACACTTTCTTACACCTCCCCTTCCAGCTTGTCCCACCGAATCTCGCCAAACCTGCTCAGCGTCTCGAGCTTGCCGTTGCCCAGCTTGACGTTGGCGGACCGGATGACGCGCACGTCGAGCGCCAGCGTCTTCCTGACTTGCTCGTTGGCCTTGATGCCGCAGTCGTACCGCATGATGAAGTAGTGGCCCTTTGTGTGGCGCTGCTGGCCGCGCGAGATGGCCTGCGGGAGGGAGAAGGTGCCCCAGTTGCGGATGTCGCGGATGACGCCGCCCTGCTGGAGGATGATCTTGCCGGCTGTGAGGACCAGTCTTTGATTTCAGACAGGGAAATATTAGTCGGAGGAGCGCACAGGTAGGAGAGGCGGGGAGAGAGGGGAAGATAACGGACTCTTTTACTTCGGGGAGGTGCCCGGCGCGGACCTAGAGGGGGGAACAAAAGGAGGTTAGCGGCAAGTTGGGGAAGGAGAATAATAGAGAGTGAGGCTCGGCGGGGACATACAATGCCGATTGTCTCGTACAACATGGTGCCGTCTCAAAGGGTGTATGTAGCCGGGCTTTGTTGCTCTTTGGTTTCGTGGGGTCGGTTGGCGGGGTCGTCCGACAGTCAATTGTTCGTTGGCGCTTGAGTTGTCAAGGAGATAGGCGGTATCTTAAAAGTGGCGCTCGCGACAGGTCAAGTCAATGGCTGCTGCCGCGCTGGAGCTGGGGAGCTTCAACTAAGGTATCACGGCTGCGACTCCGGGCGGGCGGTAGGTGGTCCTGACTGCTCGACTGCGCTGCGCTGCTCAGGAAATTTTGACGGCAAGTTCCGATGGCATGTTTTCTGCCGCGCGGCTGATACAGGTGCAAGCAAGGCTACACCGCCTTGCTCAGAAGGCTGCCAAGAATCGGGAACCAGCTCCAAACTTAGGTAGATGTCCAGGAAGCCCTTTGGCACTTTTGATGTTTTTCTATGATTGAATGCTGGGTTTGGCAAGTATACATACGAACTATAGGCCTAAAAAGCTTATTACTTTAAGCGATTCCTGCCAGTGTTTGCATTGTGTCTATTGTATATGTACATCCAGCATCTTACAGTCTAGCTATCCACCCATGCGCCTCACTGTCTGCTTTCAATGTTGACTACGGAATACATAGACTTCCACCGATAAAGTAAAAGAAAACCCCGTTTCGCTGGTGAAGGTATCCCGGTGATCGCTGCCTTCCCTTCCTCCCGTCTAACTCCCCGGCCACAGGCCACTAATAGTAAATCACCAACCCCCCTACCCATGCGCTTGAAGACCCGTCACTCCAACAAAAGAAAGGACGCTTCGATACGAAGCATATGTGGCTGGGTAAAAACAAAGGAAACGAGCGAACGGTTCGAAAAGCAACCATATGAAGAAAGAAGTGAAGGTTGACAGAGAGCACGATCTATGCTGCACCAGTCCTCCTTGCTCTCCTCAGCAAATCCATCATGTCTGTGTCTTTCCAGCATGATGGCCATATTTGATGCACAGGCAGCTGCCAAAAGGCGAGAAGTGGCGTTCCCTTAACTAGGTTTTGTGAACCATAAAAACTCCCTCTATCCTTCAAAAGGAAGCCTGGTCCCGCGTGCTGGCCCGAACTGAATGATGGTCGACTATTCTGAATCACGGTCTTCCTGACCGGGCATGTCAAATGTGGGCTTCAAGTTCTCCCACGAATTCTCCACATACTCCCTAATCGGCAAATAATCGTTAGCAACTTGTTGAGAAGGTTGATATGGGACATTAGAAACCCACTTGTTACTCCTCACAATCCTCACCCCCTTCTGGTGCATAAATTCCAGAAACCTCTTCTTCGTTCTATCACGCTTGAACTCGGCAAGCATGTCTCCCTTCTTGGGTTGCAGATGTGGCTTGCGCCGGATAATCACCCTGAGGCTGCCTGGGCCGTAGACAATTTCCTCACATTCCACGATCTTGAGATGGAAGTTGTAAGGCTCCTTGAACACCGCCCATCTGGGCGGACGAAGTTGCTTAAGCACTTGGTGTTCGCAAAAGCCGGGGTCGTGGTCGTCAACCCAATGCCAGTACTGAGTCACTCCCGGGTTCGTCGACACCTCGGCCGTCTTGATCTGGTTGATGCGCCAGTCGATGCGCTCCAGCTTGTCGTCAGAGCAAGAGTCGACATCGGTAAAACCTTGGTAGTGGAGGTCTGGGGTGTTGGCCGGATCCGCGGTAGACATAAGGCGGATCTTCTTTTTCAGTTGCGGCGGCTGAGTGGTGGCAGCAGCTGTCCGGGTGGGCTTGCCTTCGTCGTCCGAGTCAACAAGGCGAGCGGGAGGAGGATTGCCGGACCGCGAGCGTGGTCTTGTTCTTTGGTCAAACCCTGACGGCTTCCGGGGTGATGAGTGTGGACGAGGCTCTGACTGCAGCGGCTGTTGATGCTGTTGAGACTCAGATCCTGTATCCTCCTGTTTTAGCAAGCTCGCGGCTGGCTTGGGTGTCGAATGCGGTTCTTTGCGCTTCAGCACCCTCGGCGCCTGTTTAGGGGTGTTCTCGTCCTGACCTGGAGGCTGAACTTTTGGCTTGCTCGCCGACTTGTGCGGGCGGCCAACACTGACAAACCCATTCTTGGTCCTCACCTGGGCGTGCTTCGGGTCGTGGTAGAAACTAGCTACCGTCGAAGCCAAGTTGAAATTGGGGCCCTGTTCTTGATAAATTTCGCAAAGTCGATGTCGCATCCATTCGGCCGGCGTCATGCCAAGGTCAAATTTGGGAAGGTCCTCGATCAATGTGCTCGCTAGACGGTACAGGGTGTTGTACTTGGTGATCTTCTTGGGTTCCATCCAGGGCTTTCCGACAAGTTGATAGGGGTGTAATTCACCCTCCTCCAGAAATTTCAGTGTTAATTGGCCCCGATTGATCTGCCGCTGAGCTTCATATTTCCTGTGGTCCTTGACTCCTTGACTATCCATCTCCTGAAATTTGGCGGTCCATTTTTCAAGGTCTTTTTGAATATGAGAGGCAATATCCGGATCCCAGTCGTTTTCCCAGTACGGATGATCAGGGGATATCTTGGCAAGGGGTACACCAACCATGAATGGGGGCGCCGTGTATACCGTGCCGTCATCTCTCAGGCAAAGGTTCTCTTTGGTGATCTCGGGAAGGGGCTCACCACCTGGTGAAGCTGGCTCGAATGAGCCTGCGCGGGGGGTTCCCGGCTGAGAGGGCAATTGTACGCGTGAGGTAGGCAACGATTTCCGGGCAGGCTTCTTGACGGGAGGGGCATCTTGATTATGGGGAGGATCAGTCACATCCCGTATGGAGGCATTGTCTTGTTGGTCGGTTGTAGATGGGCTGTTGACAGCTGTAAAGCTAGACCCGAGGGAGGGTTTGCTGATGATGCTTGGTGCCGGTGCAGGTGCCGGCGCCGACACCGTCTTGGGCCGCGAAGACGCGCCGACACAGGCGTGCCGGTTCCACTCGCAGTTGCCGCACTTGGGAAAGCTATCATCGGCGTGCAAGATGATGCATTCCTCGTACGGGCCGTTATGCTTTGCACAGGTATTGCAAGGCTGAGCTTGAACCTCCCCGGTGGCTTGGATATAACAACTGGTCCACTTTGTCCCTTTTACATCGCTAACGTGATATATCCTGTCCAAGTCCTCCGAAGTGAACTTACGCCCAGAACGAATCTGGACATGGCGTTTGAGGGGATATGCCGCTATCTTCTCAATATTAGGAGAGGTGGTGTGAGTCAAACGCCGTACTTCGCCCACGAGTTTGCCATCCTCATCATACACGCACAACTTGCCATCCACCACCCTAGGCGGCTGCCCAGTAGGGCTGCCAGCGCGGGTGAATGCGTCGGATGGTGGTGGTGAGATCGAGCTCAGATCAGAAAGAGGAGAGTCGGCGGTGTCCATCAGAGCCTGAGGTCCAGCGTCCGCATTGCCGGCATCAATGCGAAGCTTGTTGATTGCACCAGCCGCAGTTGCTGTGGCCGGCGATACCTCTGGCTGTTTCTCAACTACTTGGTTGTCCGCCATCTCCACATCTGCGTTGTGTGGTTCCGGTTGTTGAAGAGATTCGGCGACGGAAGGCTCGACATTCTCTTTACCTCGAACATCTGCCGTTCCGATGGCAGCCCGGGGAAGAGCAACATCAGTCATTTCCACGTCTTCGGTTTCTTGATCTTCGCAGGCTGGTTCTGCTGCAGATGGGTCTTCAGGGATGGTTTCCTGGGTTTCATTCGCTTCTGCGCCTAGGTCATTCCTCTCGCCGGCCGCTTGGGTTTTTTTGGAAGAGGACAGATGATCGGTTGATCCGTTGATAGCACCGGTTGTAGGCGGTGATGGCTCCTGTCCTTGTATCTGTGTCTTGTGTTGAGCAGCTTGCGTAACTACGCCTTCAGTCTCAGATATGGCTGTCTGCTCGTCAGGGCTCTCGACACTAGGAACAATAGTTGGGAGGATGGGGACCGATGTGTCGGAAGCAGAGGCTGAAATGGGAGGTTGAGGAAATGGCGCGTGGTAGCCCACTGGTGCTTGAAGAACGGGTGATTTCTGGATTGGAGGTGGACGAAAACCACCTTCAGCCCGTTGATTTTCTATGCTATTTCGTGGAAGTGCTGGCGCCTCCAAGACCGACGCACCTAGCCTTTTTGATGCCGGGAGACCTGATGACTCACGAGGACCATTGTCCGTGGGAGCTTTGAGGGTCGGAGGCTGAACCGGCCCGCTCATATACATACCTCCTTGTCCTGCCGACTGATGTGCGGGCCCAGGCGCAAGCTGTGGTGCCCTCAAGCTCTGCATGGGCAAGGAAGCAGCGGCGGCAGCAACATCAGCATTTGCTTGGTCTGGGACCATAGTATGTTGATATTGCGCGGACTGGACGGGAGAGGGTTTCTTGCTTTGCATCAGGCCCAGACGCTGTTGATAAAGCTGTTCCCAGGTCTTTTCCTTCTCCTTCAGATCCTTCTCGTGTTTCCTTGTGAGCTCCTGGAGGTCTGCATGCTTGCGGTGTTGAAGTGCCTGTACATCGGTAAACTTGCGTTGGGTCATGGATATTCTGTCCATCACGTCTTGCTTCTTTTGCCGAGCTTGGTTCATAAGTTTCTCCAGTTTCGCCATCTCAACATCGACTGCTCTCTCCTCATTGGTGAGCTCTATCATTTCGTTCTTGAGCTGAAAGAACTGGTGGGTGTACTCCATCTGCTCCTGCTCAAGGGCAGCTTTGTCGGCAGCCTGGGCATCTCTGACCTTGCGTATGTCATCCTGGCGGACACGCTCCAGGGAGGCCAGCATGTTCTTTTGAACCTCTCGATAGATGTCGTCAGGCACGCCGGGGTAAGCAGTGGCGGGCGAACCGGCCTGGCTGGCCAAAGAAACACGGACGTTGCCATTGCCGTTACGGTGGGCAGTTGAAGACATGATGGCGGTATGAATCTAACTCAATATGTACGGGTCCCCTTTTATACAGCGATTGACTGAGGCAAAAACTTTCGGCGGTGTCCCGTCAAACCTTTTGGTCAATCGGCTCTCATCATGGAGACAGGGCTTGAATATAGGGCATTGTCAGCAGCGTGCACTTTGTGAGTGAGTTGAGGTTAGGGGTCAAACCCAAACCCGGTTAAACTCACCAAGTACGATGATTCAGCTCGCGCAAACCAGTATATCAGGTGTTGTGGCTGCGATGATGACGATGAAGGCGCGGTCGTAGGCTGTTTTGACGCCGACAACGGCGATGGTAGGTGATAACGATGATGACAGATGGCGATGAAGTTGATGGCGAATGGTGAGTGAATGAGATGAGATTGGAGATTTGCTTGCTCTTGGTTGTGCAGGTGCCCCAATTAAACCCAGAAGGACCTACTGACCTAGGTCGGTGCCTCACAACCTAATATTTGCTTGGTCTGGGCTGGGCCGGGACCTAGGTTGATTTGTGTCGCGCAAAGACAAAGAGAAATCAGCTGTGGCGCGTCCTCATGTATCTTTTTCCTCGACTCGCTCGTCCTTGTGAATCTGACAAACCGTTTCCAGGTTTCGCAATTGTCGCGTTTGGTAAGACTGGCCGCAGTTTGGAGCTTACCGACAATATTACCTAGGAGAATTTATTATTAGGTATTGGCAGTCACTGGAAAGTCTGATCTGACACTGTTATTAGGCGCGCCCGCCGGGGTAATCGGGGGTATCCATGGAGGGATCGGAGTGCACGTGCCCACAGGCTGAACCTGTTCCAACAGTGTCTTCAAACACTCACTTCTGAAGAAAGCACTGCCTCGCGAAGCTCAAAATTATGATGAAGGTCGTGTAATTAGGTATGGTTAAGTCATATACAAAGAACAAGCTATGTAAGAGCAAATGATGCTCTCCCAATACAACCAAGTAGCTATTAATGTAAGTCGCCCCCTCATCCATGATCAAAAGATAAACCGCCTGGAAATAACATATCCCGCTTGCCTCAGTTATCCCATGTATAACGCCCCAAACTGCAAAAGAAAGCATATAAAAAAGCCAACACGCTGATGCCAAGGCAACTATTTGTGGCGAATACAAACACAAAAGAAAGGGGACATTGCATTCGAGGCTTCATCTTGACAACAGCAAAACACACAAAGACCGACCCACTCCCCTGAACTCGAACTGTTAATCTTCGATACTCGACCCCATTCTATGCTTGGATTCCCTGGAGACGTTTGCAAAAGAGAAAATCCTCGTCCTCTCTCTACGTTACCCGGACATCTTTCTCTATTGATACCGAGAGAGTCTGTTCGGACTAGGCGAATAGTGCTGGTTATGGTGGGAATCATAGGCACTCGACTGGCCATATGGATCGTCGTGATAAATCTGAGTCGCGCGGCGTTGCTGCTGCTCCTCTTCGGGTGTGGGGCCCATCAACTCCTTGACTTCCCAGTTGTTCATCCTCGTGCCCACCGAGAACTCCAGATCTTCCTTAGTGATGGAATCCCAATACTTGTACACCATCATGACCGCCAAAAGGTTGCACGTTGTCGCAAAGAACAGCCCGTCCATATAGTGGCTGACAGCATTGCAAATCGGTCTGCTGAAGGCGTAGAGAATGACCTGGCCAATGATAAAGAAGAAGACGCCAAAACCAATATCTCCCAGCGGCCATCGGTCTTGAAGCGTGCGGGTGACGAGGATGATTTGGAGGACGACGTAGATGAAAAGTTGGATCGCGTTGAGAAGGTAGAGCACCACGAACAAGCCGATAGTGTTGGTAGGACCAAGACCTGCCCACGTCATAAAGGTCGCGAGTGCTACCAGAAACGAGATGACAAAAGCGGCAGCCGAGCAGAGCCGCAACATCCAGAGCGAGAGCGGCGTTCCATCCTCGTATAACTGAAATCCAACGAAGCCATTGATCAACAAACATGTGACCAGAGCCGACGTGAGACCGGCCTGTACGGCGACGAAATAGGGGTATGGTGCCGAGCCTGGGGGTATTACACCCGCGTCAATGCAGAGGGACAGGAACGTGAGGAGCATGTAGAGGTAGAAGAAGCTGGTAATTTCTTTCCGACCTGTTCACGTTTCAAGGTTGTTAGTTGCCCAGTCTCTGCATCATGATGCCTTCATGCAAGGCATAGGAAAATCCACATACCAACCGCCGTAAACTTTCCCCGAACATGCAAGATCATGGTGACAGTCATGATCAGGGCGACAATGTGCATGGCACTCGCGGCGCCTTGGAAAATTATGGTGTTTGCCAGCTCGATATTTCGCGAGAAGCAGTCAGGCTCAATGCCCACGCCGCTCGCGATCGATGTTATCGGACCTATCGAGGAGCATAGTGGCAGCGGTGCCATGCGGCAGATGTTGGTGAAGTCCCCGAAGGTCATCCTGGGAGATGGGGGAGGCCGATGAGGGCCTCGCGGAAGGGAGATTCGGCGGCGTTTGGGGGACGGTCAGAGAGAATCAGAAGGGCGCGTTTAATCCTCTAGACGGTAGAAGGTTGCAAGGAGCAGAGGTTGGCGGGGCTGGATTGAACTCTGTGTATTTCGGGGCGGTGGAGATGGAGGGGTTGGGAGTGGTTGCGATGGGCGACGGTGGGAATGTGTCGGTAACTCTGTTGCGATGATGGATGTTGAGGCTGTGGGTGGGTATAGCACGAATCGAATACTCGGTACTGCTTGACAAGACAACGACTGAAATAGAGAAACTTTTGAGCGAGGGTGGGATGTTTCAACGAATGTGGGATTGGGATTGGGATTGGGATTGAGGCTGGAAACCCGTCGTCAACGTTTGGACATGGCGGTGCTAGCCCTATGGTTGCTCCGCCGTTGGATGCGTGATGTCGAGGCCAGCGAGCAGATGGAAGGGATTGCGTTGCCAGGGAAAAATAGGAGGACGCCTGCCCACTGCCACTGCCGCCCAGCTGACGGCACAGGGATGTGTCCAAGCGTCCCACTCCTGCAGCAACGACACTTGAATTGTCTCGCCAACTTAGCCTAATCGGGAATCCTAAGCTCCCATTGGCCCGGAATGGAAAACAACATTCCAGACAAACTTGTTCTTGACTAGACAAAAGCCCACGCAAAGCAAGAGATTGGACTTTACATATGTGTCGCACCTCATTTTGAATCTCATGCTGCTGTTTCGGACAGCCTTCAAAAAAAAGAGTTCCGGACCTACATGGTAAGGTATCTTTAGGAATTCTCTCTAGAACTACAGTTCTGATGCGCGATTCTTGATCTTCTGTGCCAGCACAAAGAGCGATGTATACCTGTAAATAGGCGCAAACTACCAGCAAATTATGGCCACAAAGTTCCCGTCTGTAGGGTTTAACTCAGACGCACAAGGGGCAAAATGATTTAGTTAACAGTCGCTAACAAGCTGCTCTTCCCCCAACACTCGCTCAAAGTCATCTCTACCTTCACCAGGTAGCTAAGGTACACACTTCCACATTGGCCAGAAGACCGTGACGCTTCCTCTGGGACCCCAATGATTCTACTGCATCTGCGAAGCGCGTTGAATGTCTTGGGAAGGCCTCTCAGCATAATAAAGCCACCGAATCGATTAGTTGATAGCTTTCGGAGGGTGTACATGATGGCAAGGAAGAGGTCGTGTCTCGGAGGATGAGGTTTCTTCATCCTGAGGTTATACACCGCAGTGAGGGTTGACCACCTTAATACTTAGTAGACTCCTGTTAAGAGGGTGGTCCCTGCTGCCGCCAATTGCAGAGCGCAGAACTTGAAAGACACTGTTCCGCATCCTTGGCATATCCTTGAGACAAAGCCATCTTCATCATTTTATCGTTGTGTTCGTTTGGAACCAGACGTTCGTAGGGACCAAACATGTCCCTTCCACCTTCCCCAAGCCAATCATCTACCTGCTTTATCGAAAAGCTTTATTGCAGCATTATCATTCTCCATAGAGAAGATGGCATCCACCGTATCCGCTATTTGACTGCCCGCGAAGAGCCTCTGGACTTCTATGATGGGATGTCCTGAGATACATCGGCTGCATTGACGACTCGCAAACTCGATCGCATCTTCGCACTGTTCCATTGTTCACTCAGGCACCCAGGAAGGCGGCCCGAGAGTGGTTCTTTTGCTCTGTAAAGTCTTACCTGACCAGAGACATATGTCTTTCCTTTGCCATATGATGTGACAGCTGGGATCATAAAATACCTATTCTACTGACCTCTTATAATCAGGGATTATATCTTGACAGAGAGACTATGAGACTGTGGCTCAACCATACCGATAGCGGCATGGATCCAATCGCGGGGATCCCTCTGCTTCAAATAGGTGAAACTGGTCTACACGGTCACCAGGTCCAAATATTCACGGTTTCTGTATCACACATGGACGTCCCGAACGCAAGAGATGAGGCTGATGGCTCATCTTCGCTGGTATCTTCCCTATCTTTAATCCGCTGGAACATCAACTTAGACCAAACCACCCAAGCCATCCAGTATATTTCCCAGTGCAACATGTGCGGACCGCAGAGAACATAGGTCGTGTTGGCGATCGCCACTTCCTAGATAATTCAAGATTTCTTGAAGTATGAAGAACAGAATACCTTATCGATACTGACGCCGTCAAACTTGAAGATTGCTACATCATCCAGTTCCGCCTGTTGTTTCCTCGTGTGCGAAATCAGGGAATCTCGGTCGTGCGAGATAAACCACAGGTCACGTTTGGACTTGATAATGGCGCCATGATTTGGTCTATCCTTGAGATTCGTGGATATTAAAGAATTTATTGTCTCAGTGCCAGGTCTTCCCGTAGGATGACGTTCAACTCCGACAAGGCAGAGAAAGGAAAAACCTCAAATGCTTCTTTAACCCCCCCCCAAAGCTAGGGCCAAGTCAGATCAAGACTGATTTGGCTGATGCATAGATATGTCGCATCAGGGGAGTTTGACTTGCCTTTTCCGAGTCCTCTTCGTCAGTCTACCTTAGTTGATGCAGACCGCGTTCGACCCAAAGGACCACAGAACAGTCGCGCAGTCATAGAGCACGCAGCGCTGCCACCAGGTTGAGAATAACCCTAAGACGGGCAGAGTTGCAAGATATCTTGGTAAATCCAAAGTTTTCTTTCCACCCGTATGAGAGGGCATCGAAGTTGAGTTTGGTGCTGAGTTGTCTCCGCTCTAAGTGGCATACTACTGGATCTGAGGGTTTGCCGGGTTCCAAGGTATCAGCCGGATATCTCGCTTGTTGGGAAGCGTCTCGTACATGGTTCGCTGACTGCAGCGATATGCTAAAAGAGGGTTAGGAATATGTACGGGTAATTAAGTGGGTACCCAGCTCCGGAAAACCAGTGTTGTAGGTATGTATGTACCTCCGTGGAGTATCTCTTCACCATAAATCCATAAAGTCACCGACTCGTGCCACGCTCGCCACCTCGTCTCCATGCAAAACAGAATGTTTAGTAATCTACGCAAATGTCTCCGCGATCTTTCCGTCGGTACGGTAAGTCACCGTGCTTTGTCATCCAGGTTCTTGGTGGTCTGGAAGATCAATCATCTGTCCCGGCTACCTTAGCACTCCTGCCTCTCATTGCTCGGTGCAGACTGCTGCGTTTGATCTAGGTCGAAGGAAAGCATGTCTTGCACGGAAGAGGCGGGCTGCTGAAACCGACATCTTCTGGTTGTACCCGCTATGAAGGCGAAACATGGTACCGTTATACAGCGTAGAGTGCTAGGCGAGTCGTGTCAAAGTCGCTGGATAGCTGGCAAGGATGGCTCCACTGCAGAGGATATGTCTCTGCAGCACGGTGGGCAAACTCTAACTCTCATTTCTATATCTACATACAGCTAGTCGTGGCTGTGCCGTGGCAACAGGTATTTAGAATGGTTAAGTCGCGACGAAGAACCGAAGATGTGTTCTGAATTGAGCAGGAAGCCACAACATCTCCACGTAATGTACCTGAAAAGAGCCACAGACGAATCCTTACCGTCGCAGGCCAAGAACGGCACCCTGACCCCCAGCTATAATCGGAGACGGCCCCGACGATGGAGAGGACATGGCTAAGACAAGTCAAATTAGTTAGACTCGGCGACTTTTCCTCTCTGCTCCATTGAAAACGGATGGATTAATATCTTAACCTCTCCAAGCTTACTAATTATACTACTCTCCGTCAAGTGCACTCCACAGATCCATAGAAGCAGTGGGCCCTCGAATTACCGATATCCTGAGAAGAAATTTCCCAACCTGGGGCATTAGCGACGGAGCTTCTGGAGTACGGCCCAAAGATGATCGAGTGTTGTTTCACTTCCAAGTTTTGGGCACTTGCTAACCAGAACGTCATGTTACCGTCGGCCGCCTCGGCGAACTTGATGATTAATCAGGCGTATTTCCACAATTCTACGGCTTTAGTTCTCCGCTCCTTATCTCTCCTGTCTATGATATATAGTGATCATCCATCCTCAGATCTCCTTGACGATTGAATACCTTACACAAATTATACGCCATTGAAGCGCCCAGGTTAATTCAAGATGTCGATTCCCGAGACATACAAAGCGTTCAGACGCACCACCGGCGACCTACCGAGGACCATCGGCCCGTCGACTGAACACCTGCCGCGAGAGCTTAGACCGCATGATGTCCTCCTCAAAATCCATACCGTCTCCCTTAACTTTCGTGATGTCGCTATGCTGCACGGACGCTACCCGGTGGATGTGATTGCGCGTGGCATTCCTTGTTCCGACGCAGCTGCTGAGGTTGCCGCTATCGGAAGTGCGGTGAAAGATTTCGCCATCGGAGACCACGTTTCGGTCATTTTTGATCTCAACAATATAACTGGGTGCGATGATGAGCCGTCGAGGGCCCTTGGTGGCGACGTCGACGGTGTTCTCCGAGAGTACGCCATCTTTGAAGACAAGTACATTGTACAATTGCCCAAGCACTTGTCATGGGAAGAGGTCAGTCATATCATCTCGCGGAAGCCCTATTATCACCAGTCATTCCGTTTACATGTCATTGAATCACAGGCAGCTACTATCACGTGTGCTGGCGTCACAGCTTGGACAGCTCTGGACAGCCTCAAAGCGGCGAAACCGAGAAGTGCCCTTTTGCAAGGTTCGTGCACAATGTTTCCAACCTGAATAATGATGGCATATAGTGGCTGAACTTTTGAGCCAGGCACGGGAGGCGTCAGCTTGTTTGCCCTGCTGATCTGCCTTGCTGCGGGCATTCGGCCCATCATCACGTCTTCATCCGACAAAAAGCTCGAAGATATTCGAAAGCTCGACCTTGATGTGTGTACCATTAATTACAGGACCGTCTCTGACCAAGCCTCGGAAGTCAAGCGCCTTACGGACGGCAAGGGAGTCGACTTTGTCGTCAATAACACTGGGCCGGCGTCAATCCCGGAAGATATCAGTTTTTTACGGCAGCGGGGCGGTATCGTATCCCTCGTTGGCTTCTTGGCCGGTACCAATGGTGACTGGCAGCCAAGTGCTATCATGGCGTTGATGGGCAAGTTCTCGAAGTTGAAGTAAGTCATGTGCCCTGAGAGCTTGGGGATACCAAGAACGTTACGCTGACGGTTGGTGATTTATAGAGGTATTGGCGTGGGCTCTAAGGAGGATTACATCGATTTGAATCGGTTTTTGGCAGAGAAGAAAGTATCCCTCGCTCCGCTTATCGACCGAGTCTTCATTTTCGACGAGTCGCCGGCCGCGTTTGACTATCTGTACTCGGGAAGCCATGTCGGCAAGGTCATCATCAAGGTGCAGGACTAGACTTCACGGCAAGCGCTCATAGTATCGTCATGGCTGATGAGGTGTCCACTGATAGAGGGAAACTGAGAAAACCTGTAGTATTCAATATCTAGTCCGGAATTGTAGCCAACAAGCCTCCAGATCGCTGCTACGGTCTCAACCACTCCCTCAGTCATCTTGTCCTCCTGTGCTGGATTCTCGATTAAGCAGTAAGAGACCTGTGCGCTCGATGGGGCGCAGCTGTTGTGGGTATAAGGTCGCCATCCACTCAAAGGGGTCGGGTGCAGCACTCTGGTAGAGACACGACCCTTATAGGCGGAAGACACTGGAGAAATTATTCCGAAAATCTAGTAACCTGCGTAATAAGCGAGCGACGCAGACAAGCGAGCGACGCACTTTCCACCACCCTACTATAACTATCCTCAATTATATACCATAATACTAGGAAATAATAATTATAAAATTAGAAATAAACGAATTAGACGATTCTCACCCGGCTACTCACAACCCTCCGAGACCAGGGCTTCCCACAGTAGCTCGTATACTGGGTGAGGACCTGGCTCACAGACCGAAAAAAACAAATTCAGCATTTGATCCAACTTGGAGATCTATCGTAGGGTAGCGATGCATATTCTGAGCAACAGGTCTGCGTAGGTAGTTGCAATAACAAAGATGTCGGGATGGCATTTGATAGACAGACATGACAAGATTAAAATTTAAGTATTCTGTTTCACTTGGCTAAGCTCACAACCTCACAATAAGTAATCCTGACATAGGTATCTCCGCCGTACTCCAGCCATAATATTCTTAGCTGTTACAAGACCGGCTTCAGCATTCAAGCCAAAGCAAGGTACGTTCTCCTTCCCCCATTATCAACCCTTCTCATCAACCATTCTCATCAACCCCTCTGTATATCACTCCACAGTTCAGTCCTGGCCCTTTTGATCACAGTCTCATCCTCATCCACCCCATCATTCTCCCTCTTTCTCTTCTTGTCATCATGACGCCCAACGGACACCTTTAGCATATCTCTAACCCTCGTCACGGTTACCGTCCTGTCCGCCTCGTCTGGCACCTCATGACCATGCTCCTTCGCCTTGGTCTTGTCTTTTGCCTTTGGCATCGAACTTGAATAAGACGCAGCGGGGAAGCTTCCCCCATTTTCTGAAGAAGGAGCTCCGTCAAAAGCTTTTCTCATGGAGGCTTGGACGCTGTTCCTTGGGGTTTGGGGAGTTCTCATAAAGGCTTGGAAGTTGTTCATCGAGGTTTGGAAGTTGTTTACCGAGGCTTGGAAGTTGTTCATCGAGGCTCGGAAGTTGTTCATCGAGGCTCGGAAGTTGTTCATCGAGGCTTGGAACCCACGCTCTTTGGCCTGGTCCCAATGCGGTAGCTTTTTGGACCAAGATGGTGGCTGGCGTGAGCGATGAGATTGATAGTTTTTGGATTGATCCCTTGGCCCGTGCCTTCTTGATGGTTCAGGTTTGGGCTGAGAGCTGTACTGGGATGGCTTCTGCCCTGCTCTACCAGTCGATGACCCTTGGTGATTGGCAGGTCCACTGCTTTTGATGTCCCGGTTGCACTCCAGCGTAAGCTTCGAGTACTCTTCCTGATAAATGGCAAGCGCTTTCTCCAGCTTTTGGACCATGACTTTGTGCTCCGTACTTCCAGGATTTTGTTCTTGTTCTTTTCTCTGATCTGCCAGACGCGCGTGTCCTGTTGCCGTTTCACTCTCAACATGGCAGAGTCGACTTTGGACTGATTGGTCATATTTCTTCCTCGCCATATCGTCACAGAGGACTTCGTGGGCATTGTTGATATAGAGAAATTTATGTTAGCATAAGGTATGGCAGTTGGGAAATTGCTCGCCGTTCTCAAGCTTGACGAACTGGTTACCTAGGTAAGCGAGCGACTCAGGAGGAAGATACGCACCTTTTTGAACTTTTCACCGGATTGATCCTCAGAGAGCGACTGCTGCCTGTCCGGATGCCAAAGCAAGGCTAGCCGTCTGTAGGACTTCTTGATCTCAGCTTTAGTCGCCGAGGGACTGATTTCCAGGGTCGCGTAGTAACGCAAATCGGCAACAGGAACCGAAAGTCGCGGCATGTTGACGAGTGACTGTGACAGCTTAAGCCGTTCAACTCGTGATTCTCGACCGTGGGTGGCGCAGTTCAATGAGACAGCACAATGAAGGAATTGCCAGTGGTCAGGTCCGGAGTGGGCAAGTCACACAACCTGGGTTGTATGATGAGGGTGTGTTGCGGATTCTCGTCAAGGTCTGGTCCAAACAGCTCAGGTGGAAAGAGCGGCTCAGGGGGAGTCTGAGCAGGGAGTCTTCAGCTCAGTAGGCCAAATGCTCCACATATAAGCCACTCATAGGGGAAGAGCCTTCGAAATTCAGCTCAGGAAGGAAGGAAAGGCTTAAATTTTCGAGCCGTTCCAAAAAAAGAGCCGTATCTTGATATCTTAGCCTAACTGGGCCATAGTTTAATGGCTAAGGTATATAATGGGAGCTTACTAGGTACTCTCGGTTTCCACAACCTGGGTATGCGCAGTTAAGTAAGCACTCTTAATTCTCACTGGTTGCCCTGCCCAGTGACAGCGAGCAATGCTCCAGATTTCATCCTATTTCTAGGATCGTCATATGCGCCCAGATAAGAGGTCGCTCAAAGCGGGGCCAGGAAGTGATTTTTCAAGTAAGGTAAGGAAGGAAGTGTATGTTTATTTACAAAACATCGAGTGTGCCCAGCTGTCAGCCTCATTCTCTCGAAGAGAGTTTGCAATTCAGGCATGACCCTCCAGAAATTTCCCCTTGCACTTCGAGGAATACTTGACAGACTCCTTCTTTCGGTCAAACTGCCCCGGTGGTGCCGTCAGTAGGTAGTCTGCCTTCGAGTTCGCTTCAGCGATACACGACTGCCAGCGCCTGTCGATGTCCGGGTCCGTTTTGTACCGCGGAGCTCGTCCGTTGCATCAGTATCAGTTCCTTCCTGCTGACTCTTGGGTTCCAACAAAGCCACAACGGCTAAGCTGTTGGCGGTTTCCTTGGCTCTCTGGAAGCTGTTTTCAAGCTTGCTCATGCTGTCAACATAATCTGACAT
This sequence comes from Apiosordaria backusii, assembly GCA_030549205.1. Classification (NCBI taxonomy): domain Eukaryota; kingdom Fungi; phylum Ascomycota; class Sordariomycetes; order Sordariales; family Lasiosphaeriaceae; genus Apiosordaria; species Apiosordaria backusii. The sequence goes on from JAUKTV010000006.1 coordinate 1,534,835, forward strand.
CGCTTGTTTGAGCTTCATGTTTTCTGCCTCAAGCGTCTCGATGGCTTCGTCTCTGACAAGCAGTTGAGCCTTTGCAACACTCAGCTCGGTGTTGGCAGTTGCCAGCTTGGACCTTGTACTCTCCAGCTCAGCCACCTGTTTCTTCAATGCCGTCTCCTTAGCAACATAAGCCATATTGGCTGTCTGAAAGCGCTGCAGTTCTCCACGAACGCTGCTTAATTCCACCAGTGCGGCCTCGAGATCTTTCTCCTTCTTCTTCAGCGTAATCAGCCCGATCTCAGCTTTGGTCCGCTCAAGCTCCATGTTCAGAGACTTGACCGAGTCCTCAGCTGTGTTCCAGTCGCCGTCACGGTTTGATCCAATATTCCAGATTTCAGAGTCGCCGGCGTACTCATATCTCAAAGTTCGATAGTGAGCGGTATTTTCATCCAGATCCCTGTCCGCCAGATCCTTGAGTGCCTGTGCCTCTCGCACCTTTGCCTCGGCATTTTCGAATCTTGCCTTGGCCTGGTCCAGTCCGCCGTCTGGATAAGCGCCTGAATCACTGGGAGGCCGACTTGAAGAGAGGCCATCGCTGATTGCGACCAGCTGACCGACACTGTTCAACTCAGCTTGGAGGTGTCGTTGATACTCTCCGAGGGCTGGAAGCCTGGTTTCTTGTGCCGTATTGAGCTCGTTTTTTGCCATCACGCAAAATCTCAGGTAGCCTTTTCTGCTCTCAAGCATCTTAAGGTAAGCCTGAAAGACTCGGTCGTCGTATGATGACCGATCTTCCGGATCATTCAGCACATTGTACGCATCTTGAAGCTGAAAAAGAGGTTGTTAGTAAGTGCTCGATCCTCATGCACGCAACTAGCCCTCCAAACATCAACACACCTTCCAGAAGTCTTCAGTCGCTCGGGCTTGCGACCTCAGATTTTTATCGGGATGGAGAAGAAGAGAGAGTCGTTTGTAGGCTTTCTTGATCTCAGTCGTGCTGGCGCTCGGCTGGATCTGAAGGGTGGCGTAGTATTGTAGGTCGGTAATGTTGACATCTTTCCATTTTGATGAGGCCATTTTGGCAGGGCTGCGTGGTTTCCAGGTTTTGATTCAAATCGCGACTCGTTACTAACTTGCCGCTACTGCACAGAATGGTTGTTTGGTGGAGAGAGAAAAGTCGCAGGTGGGAAAGGCAAGGACCGGTCTATTGTTGATGGAAGTTGCAGTTTGTGGAATGGGGGCGCGAGAGAAGTCGGCTGGAACTAAGCGATTGCAGCCAGAAAAAAAGTCCGGGAGTGAGCCTGTGGCCACAAGTTTCAATCCTGCGGCTGCAGTTGTTTTCTTGTTTGGCTGTCAACCGTGGAGAGTGGGCAGCACAGCCTGAAGTCAAGAGTTTGCTGAGCGACTTCCAAGCGTCTGGTATTTTGGGTACGAAGTACCGATTGTTAGTAGCCTAAGTGAGTCACTCAGGCGTGTTGAAGAGGCGGGGGGAGTGCTCAACGGAAACTGCCCCCAGATTACCTCTTGAAGCCTTTCTTGGTGTAGTGCCCAGGTCAAGTAGGCCCATTTCATCTTCCTTTTCCTTTCCCTCATTTCCCATTTCACTTATAGCTTGATAGCTCCTTCTTCGTCGCCGCTTTGTGTCCAGTTCCGCCTTGTTCTTATCTAAGGTACTTTCCCAGTTACCACCGTGACCTAAGAACCCAAAGACATGTTTTATGCCCCCTGATACCGACTTGGCATGTCGCCGTCACTGCAAGAGTGTTTGGTGTGTTCATTAAGAAACAACCTTGAGAGGATTTCTAACAATCAAGTCTCAGCCCATCATGAAGCTATACATCATAAACATAAACATTCTCAGAGACTAGATAGCGCCCAGGCTCCTGTTCCTGCCCGTTACTTGCCAGAAGATGAATACCATTATAGCGGAATCTTAGTATAATGTAAAAAGGTTACAAGTCATTTTACAACGTGCTACCAGATATGCGCATGTAGAAAGCATCTAATATGGGATATCATAGATACAGAAAAATAATGCCTTTCAGAGGAAATGATGTTGGGTATCTCGAACACCATCATCAAACAAAACAACACACTATGCGTCCCATCTCACACAAGTAAAAACCCATATATTTCACAAATCCCCCACTAGTAACCATAATGAAGCCCTATTCCCGCCCGCAATCTTGCCATCCATTCTATCTGCCCATTTCCCATCTTTTATAGAGCTTTCCCAACCGGTCAGGTATGGTCCCAGAAGTGATATCGGCGGGTTGCTGAGGAAACACCGGTTACCTATGGTTCAGGGGGAGGTGCCTCTTCTAGGGAGGAAGTAGGCGCAAAACCATAAAGTCCTCTTCCTATGCTGATAGTTGTCGTCGTCGTCGTCGTCGTCGTCGGTCTCGCGGTCGTGGGCTGTTACGGGCTCACGGCTGGAAAACAGAACATGAGGACCAAATAGTATTGGAATTGACTGATAGAGAGGAAAAGGAAGAAGAAGACCACTGTGGGATGTGGGAGTCCCATTAAATACAGGGGGGCTCGCTCAGAGGCTAGCCATCGAACTACCGGACCACCATTGAACTACCGGACCTCCGAAAGGTCTATGACGAATATACTTTCTCTCACTGGGTCCAGACCCATAACATGGGCGTAACCCTTCTGCCTGCCGGTCTAGTTGACCACTGAGAAGCAAAGGCTTCAGTATCAAACGCCATGAGAATCCTCGTTTGGGAGCCTTGATGAGCCTCCTATGCGGGGATGTACTCGCTCTGCAAGACCTCGATCTCTCTACGATAGTGCTCGAGCTCTCTCATTTTATTCCGGATGTGCCCCTCCAGCCTTCTCGCAGCCATGGCTCTTTCTGCTAGCTCCCGCTGTGCTTCTGCCAACTCCGCCACGGTCGTGTTGTAGATCTCCTGGTACCGCTCCACGGACACATTGAGGAGTGATCCATAATGCATGACGATGTGTCTCAAGCGATGCACGTTCTGGAAGCTGATGCCGAAGAGTTCTCTTCGGAACCTCATATCGTAGGTTGCGGCGTGATGGCACCGGGAACGGCACTGGCTTTCTAGGTTTCGGAGGTTCATGATACGGCGCATGACTTTGATGTGGTACTCGGCGCGAGCTGTGGGGTTGGCGAGGACATCGTAGGCATTTTGGATCTGAAGTGACATGGACGCATGGGTTAGAACATGTGGTGCAAAGTTTGTTGGGTGGCGTAAGGTAGGTTGGTGTCTCTCACCTTTTGGAAGTCTTCTTTTGCCGCAGCCGAGTTGCCGTGTTTGTCGGGGTGCTTTAGAAGGGCCCTCTTCCGAAAGGCCTTGCGTAGGGTGGCGTCGTCATCGCTAGGCCACGCGCCCAGGAGGCGGTAGTAGTTGAGAGGTTCCGGAATCATTACGGATGGGTTGATGTAAGATTCAAATCGAGATATGGGTGATTCGGTGCAGATAATTAGGTAGATAATTAGGTATGGTGAAAACTGGGAAAAGAAACCTGAACTCTCCAGTCGTGAATGTTATTTATGGAGCAAAATTTCTGAATGCTTGATAACTGCGAGGAAGAAAACCTTATCAGACCTTCTGGAAGATCGTGGAAGTGAATGACGTGCAGCCACCAAAAGCTTGATGTGATGAGGCGAAGTTTCAACGCCGAAAAAGTGTACTCGACCGGTATATAATTACATTAAGGCTAACAAACTCGCTATATGTGTGTGTTCCATTTTCTGCCGCTATATTGACCACCCAATTCCAGTAAATCAACCCCAACTGCAACGCCATATCCTCCATATTATGCGATTTCAGAACCATGATTCACACCCTCCTGGCAGCTTTGGGTCCCTTTCCTCCCATGTCATCACTGCCACTACCATCCCCCTCAGCCCTCCCTCTCTTCTTTTCAGTTGCCGAGTTCACGCCGTCATTGCTACTCGCTTGTTGCTTGTTCGCTTGGTCCAGCATCCACTTCAGCCGTTGGACTTCTTCTGCCAATGCTGAGTTCTTCTGAAGAAGCCTCTCCATACTCTTGTCGTTCTCCAGGTTTCGGGCATTCAGTCTGTCAATTTCAGCCTTCATTGTCTCATACTGTGACTGGTGATGATTTGATTCAGGCTGTGGCCAAGGCTGCTGGGGAGGCGAGGGATGAAAAGGCCACAATGGCGGCGGCATCCCACCGTGGACTGAGTAGGATCTCGGGCGCTGGTAATGCTGTTGCTGGCCAGATGGTGACTCAGGAAAGCTAAAGGACGGAAGCGGCGAGGAGGTCTGGGATGCTTGGTACGGACCATGCGGTGATGACATCGGTGGGAAGTTTTGAGCGCGCGGAGGAGCCTGGTGATGGGATGGATGCCCTTGAGACACAGAATGATGACTGCTTTCGAAAGGCTGAAAAGAGGCTTGGCCTGATGTCCGTGTTGCTTCATTATCCCGCCAATGAGGGTTATGTTCTCTTTCCAACTCGGCACATTCCTTCTCCGCTCTGCGCAGCTTCCCCTGGAGGATCTCCATGTCGTCGTTTATCTTTTTCAGTGATAGTTCGGCATTCCTCGTATCAGCTGCTGCCTTCTGGAGATCTTGTTTCGCAAGGTTGAAATGTCGGACGACTCGAGAGGGCATCTCGCCAATGACTTCTGTCTCGGCTTGTCCTGTAGCAGCATGGTTGGTCTCGCTCCGAGGAGCATGGGTTGGCTCGGGGGAGTCGCCATCGCTGATGGTAACAAATGCCTGTGCATTTAGAATGCGGCGTTGTTCAGCGTCGTAGGCGCGCTGTTTCTGCCTCAGCCGGAGCTCGAAAGCTTCAAGCAGTCGCCTTTTGTAATCCACGGATGGCGTTGTTCTCGTGGCATCCTTCTGAGCGCGGTCGAGGAGCCTGGCATACCTGACCCGGGCTTGAGCTGAAGTCTCGAACTCGCTGGCAATGGTCTGGTCATAGCTGTATCTGGTTTTGGGGTCGGAGAGAATTTCATACGCTTGGTGAAGCTACAAAAGAGTTAACTGGCCGAGACCAGAACACAACATGAGACATCCATGCGATCTGAATGGTACTAGATGCACTTACCCGTTGAAATTCTTCTGTGGCAGCGGCAGAGTTCGCATGCTTGTCTGGGTGTTTTAAGCGAGCCATCCGATGGTATCCTTTTTTTACCTCGACGGCATTTGCATCTGGCCGAATTCCCAGCAAGCTGTAGTACATTGGTTTCCCACTTTGTGTTGCCATGATGATAAGATCGCGCAAAGAGATTGCTCCAGCAGCTGTGGTGTGGTACAAGATTAAGGTCGCAAGGCAAAGGGCTGTTGCAGGCGTCTATTTGAGATCGGGTGGGTGCTGACTGGATGAAAGGCGATGGAGTCGTGTTGAAAAAGACCAACCATCACCGACTCCAAGATCGACTGCAGGCGGTGGTGCGGTGAGAACTTTGGTCAAAGAAGTGACAACGGCCTTTTGATGGGGAATCTTGGAGGAGGCGAAGTCCAGTCGCTACGCGATAATTTCAGAGCAGAATACCAGCATGACAACACTGGGATAAAAGTTTGCTCCTTCTATTGAGGCACGCACCCGACTGCAGTTCCATGTCCAGTCACTCGACAAACCAAAACACCGCCCGACTTTGATGCTGCTGTTATCTCTTATCCAGTCGCTCCGTTTGTCATTGCTAGCTAAGGTACCCAAAATCTGAGGCGGTCAATCCTGGCTTCATGACTACCCCGCGGCATCATCACCGCCTTCTTTATTTACTGAGATATTTGGAAAAGTCCATCTTTGACAGAGATTCCTCAACCGTTGTGATCGGGCAATCGATGCCGGCCTACATTTATCTGGTCAGTATTTCATCCCAAAGACACAGCAAACCGAAGCAGGGTGCTCACCTTCTCCATGTCTTCAGCCTTCAACAGCTCCATCCCGCCATCATACCCAGGATCGGATGAATACGCAAACATGAGAGCAACCTCCCGTCCGCAAGGCTTGTCGGGGGTCTCCGCCACCATCTCATCCATCGTCACTTCTTTGTAGGTGATGGTGGCACCAGTCACCCGACCCCAGGCAGCCGCCCAATCCCTGAAGCTCAGATACTGCCCAGCCATGTAGGCCTTTCCAGGGGGCATCTGGGAGACGGCATACGCAAAGTTGCCAGTGTCGCGGTTTACATCCAGATGAGGAACCAGCTTGTCTGGGTTGCAGGGGAAGCGCATCTGGAAGCTTCCGTCGGGTTGCTGTCACACTTGTCAGTTCTTCTTCCCTCTCCAGATGAAAGAAAAAGGCACGGAAGGTTCGCTCACCTTGGCAAAATAGGAATCCGGCAAGATATTGTGACTGGTGGTAAAGAAGCCGGTGTGAATGCACGACATCTTGGCCGCCAGCTCGGGGTAATTGGGGACAACATAATCGGGGAACACATCGGCCTTGGAGTCGAAGTGGTATAAGTCCTGGAACTTTCCCTTGCTGCACTTCCGCGCGTTGCTCAGCGTCGACACCAGGAAGCCGTTGTCCACCAGAGTGTCAACCACAGTGGCCGCAGCATCGGCGATGTTCTTGCCCTGCTGGACCTCAACATCATAGGCGTACTTGCGGCAGTTGGTGCCCAGCTCCTCGGCCTTGGCCCGGCAGTCGGGGCGGAAAAAGGGCTCCCAGTACTGCGTCACGCTGTAGATGAGGTTGGCGCCCTTGAAGGCCTTCTTGAGGGACTCAACATCGTCCAGCTCGGCCGCCACCACTTCGGCCCCGAGCTCCGCGAGGGCCTGTGCTGCGGGCGACGAGACGTTGCGGGTCAAGCCGCGAACGGCGTATTGCGGGTCCTGGAGAAAACGGCGGGCAACGGCGCCGCCCTGGTTGCCGGTAGCACCCAACACTACAATGAGCTTTTTCTGAACGTCGGCCATGATGCGGTTTTAACCAAAAAAAATAAAAAATGATAAGAATGTCAGTCAGTCGGGAGGCAAGTAACAAGCAGGACGTGCAATCACAGGTATCTTTAAAGGCTCCGGCTGACAAGCAGGTTCATTTCCAGGTCCCAGTCCCGAATCAAAGAAGCAACCCACTTCGTCGTCCGTTTCCAATCAACAGTCGATCCCCTCTTCCCCTCTCTCCAGTTCTGGGCATGGTCGCCCCCAATGTGCACCCCTGACGAAGGAAGGCATCATTGAATCGCCCATCACGGTGGTCCTCGACATGGGTTGCGCACTTCCCGCAATGGGCAACGCTCCCCGCGCGCGAGGGAAATGCTGGTCCAAACCAGAACTTTGGGAGCATTTCCAGGTTTCGGTGTGGTCTGTGGGTGGAACCCCGAAACGACTCTCGATAGCGGGGACCGGTGATGAAGTGATAGCGTGGGAGCCGGCGCCGTAACCTGTTCGGGTGCTCGGCTGGCAGCAGCTTATGCAGGCATAGCGCGTGGGGTCTTCTGCAGCTAGCAGAGGTTAGCAGAATTTGACAAATCCAAAACCCCTCCGCCGCCCCTGATCCGGGATGGCGGGCCCTTGATTCGCCTCGGCAGGTGGAAACCGTGGCAGCAGGTGGTGCGACTATCAGACCCTATCGCTGGAGTCACGCCCAGCTGGAACCACGCAGCCGGGAAAGGGTCACCCAATGGAAAAAATGCAATTCAGCGGCCAAGAAAACCCAGGGGTTTGGTTACAAGCGAGAAACAGCACAGGTGCCTGGGCCGGCCAGAACAAAGACGGGAGGGGCGACCGGAAGAGGGGCCCCCATATCAATTGGGTCCGCCGGCTGTCCAAGTCCAGTGTTCTGTTCCCCCCAATACCTTGCTCCCCGTTCTTTTCGGCAGATCATCGCCGGGTCGACAAGAGGAAAGACGGACATTTCGAAACTGGGGTCCCACGAGTTTCTCCCTCACTCCCTATTCCCGTCCTCGTGTTCCAGTTACGCCATCCAATGTCTGACAACCCCGCCAAACCCGCTGCCAATAGCGGGTCGGACTCGCCTGTTGGCCACCCGCCGCTATCACCAACAGCAGCTTCAAAGGATGTGACAAGGCAGGGGGATTTGCAGGAAGACCATGCTGAACAAAACCACCCTCACCTAGAGATTGATGTATGTTGGCGTGAAATTACTTTCAGTTCCTGGCCTCCTCGCATATGTCCCCTGAAATAGATGTCGGTGACTAACGCGATCTGTTTCCCTGCTGGCAGCATGAGGAAGGTGAAGACAACTCTGACGCCGACTCGGCCTACATTTCCCAAGGCGGCTCCTCTCGCACCGGCTCCATCACCTCTTCCATCACAAATTACGTCTACGAGAACGGTCGTCGGTACCATGCCTACCGCTCCGGGCAGTACGTGCTGCCCAACGACGAGGACGAGCAGGAGCGCCTGGATCTCCAGCATCACATCTGGCTGTTGCTCCTCCACGGAAGCTTGTACACCGCCCCCCTGAACGTTCCGAGCCAGTCCGACAGCGGGAGGGAGTACAGAATCTTGGATCTGGGTTGTGGCACCGGTATCTGGGCTATGGACATCGCCGACCAGCACCCTCGCGCGTCCGTGTTTGGCGTTGATTTGAGCCCCATCCAGCCGGACTGGGTGCCCGGTAATTGCCGCTTCCACGTCGACGACTACGAAGACGACTGGACGTACAGGCCCGACGAGGCATTCGACTACATCCACGGGCGAGCTCTCGGTGGCACGGTCGCAGACTGGGGGCGCTTTTATCGCCAGGTGAGGACGCACCTGAAGCCGGGCGGGTACTGCGAGATGCAAGAGTACGATGCCTGGATATTCAGCGACGACGACAGTTTCGACAGGGCGCCGTGGACCAAGGAATGGGTAACCAAGCTGGACGAGGCGAGCAAGATGTTCGGGAAGCAGATCAACGTGGCCAACCGCCACAAGCAATGGATGATTGATGCCGGCTTTGAGGATGTTCAGGAGAAGGTTGTTCGGGTGAGTTGTGGGACCTCGACACGACGTTGACGTCGTTATGATCCTTGGCGTGATTGCTAACGTCGACGGTGGCATAATAGATTCCGATTGGGCCCTGGGCCAAAGACCCTCATCTAAAGGAGTTGGGCCGCTTTGAGCAACTGCATATGCAGATGTCGGTAGCTTCTCACACCCCTGCTTTGTTCACTCGGGTACACTCGTATACCGAACAGCAATGCCAGGTGTTGATTGAGGGCGTCAAGAAGGAGTTCCGCAGCAGGGATCTCAGACTGATTACTATTTATCGCTTTATCAGCGGCCGCAGCCCCAGCCCCCCTCCCCCGGGGCTGTAAAGAAGTCGGAATGCTAGGTTTACGGATACAAAGCATGATGTGATGCACTGATGATGGATGATATGGTCTGTGGGCTTGCACAACTGGTAAATAATAGTGGATAATGAATGGTGTAGCCCCCCTTTTGCCCCTTTTTCTCCAAGTCCGTACCCTGTGATTTGGCTAGTTTCCAAAAAGCCATCCACAGACACAACGTATAAGGTAAAACAAAATAATAAAAATGACTACCAAGATCCCCAATCCAAGAACAGCCGCGGCGGGATGTAGGGGTTCGTCATTTGACGTCTTGGGCCTCTCCCTCTCAGAGTTCAGGTTGGCCTCGAGGTCGAAAGAGAAAGGATCCACGGTCGTCTGGGTAGGATCCCACAATGAAGCATGTAAGTCAACACCTTTAGGAGACTGGCATTTCCAGCAAATAACGTGAGTTAGCGAAGGTGTTCTGACTCATCTTTGAACACTGGGGCAAAGCTCACCTCGGAATCCACAGGCGATGGGCATTTTTGGCATAAACAACCAGCCAGGCTGTTCACTGGGGTTTTTCTCCAAGATCAGTACTCGGTTGATGTCGTTGATCTTGAGAGAGGATTCCTTAGGCAGAATGTTATCCTCGGTCCAATGGAACCCTTCTCTCATCAGATAGGCCTGGTCAGAAAATCACGAGTCAGCACATTGTTAAACATAACGCGCGCCCAATACAATTGAAGCAAGTGTGAGTTTATACATACCACATCGTTGGCCTTGGCCCGCAGCTCTGCTTTCCAAGGCACATTCATATTTTCCCTGCCGCCCGCAGGGTCGAACCGAGTTATCACATTGTAGTCTTGAAAGTCAAGCAGTTGGATAGTTTGGTCCGCCTCCTCGCAAACCGGTTCCTCTTTGCAGGCCGGTTCCTTCTCGCAAACTGGTTCCGCTTCGCAGGCCAGTTCCTCCTTCTGAACGGTCTCCTCAAGCTGCTCGTGGACAGTGTTCGCTCTGGAGGCAATCCCCTCAGTTTGGGACTCGAAGACTTGGTCTGAGCCCGCCACGGCTTCGTACTTGCATGTTGAGGTCATGATTACCGTGTCAGTGAGGAAATCAGTTGAGACGGCAGTTTGCCAGTGTTGAAGGACAGTCGTTTGGAGACTTTTGTTGGGCTGTGGCTTGACGAAAACCTTGATTACCTGTGACTTGTGAACATGATCCTTTTTGGGGGTAAAGCCCAAATTCCCCCACAAGTTGCTTCCATCCGCCGCCACCGCCATCATCACATCAGGCTAGTCATTACGACTGTTATTCACACGTGAAGTCAGACGCCCGATGGCTGAAAGTTTGAGTATTAAAGCCAAGTACATATTATGTGGACGGGGTTTTAAGAGGTACGGGTGGGATTTTGCCAGCGTCAAATTCCTGAAAACGCCAAAATAAACGCCCAACTATCTATAACACACCATAAAGCAAATAAAAGAAACCTCTGCTGCAATACACTCCACAGGCCTAGCCACGAGGGCCTCCAGGTATACTTGGGCTCTTGTCCCAATAATTGTCACCCTTGCCTGCTCGGCAAGTGTTCCTGACGCAATAATACTCGCTGCCGACATTGTTTGCGTTGGGAGACCAGATGACAAATGGTTCCCCTTCTGGTTTTGCGTCATTATTGCAGGGGTTGACGATCCAGTTCTGCACAGTATAGGCCGTGTGAGCAACCTTTTGCCAAACACACACATGGATATCGCCTGGTTTGCCGTTGCATGTGGTGGCTTCGGCGTGCGAGTGCGTCTTTTCGACAGCAAATCCACCCGAGATCCAGCCTGCGATGGAAGCAGAAGCTGACCAGCTGAAGGTTTCAGCCCTTCCTGTCTCGTATTGTATTTCGCAATCGCCATCGCCGCATCGAAGGAGACTCTGGAATGTGGTCAGCAAGGTTCGAGTTGATCACTGGGCAGAAAAGAATGAAAGCCTACCGTCATCTGGACATGAAAATAGTTCTGGTGGGGATTGCCGTCGCCGACGAGTCTAGCCTCGCGATAGGGCCGGCAAAATAGCAACGAACCTTGCCTTGCACGCAAGGTCGGGTGTGAGTGGAGTTGATCCTCCCCGTTGTCCAACCCTTCGTTGCCAATTTCATGCTGAGCGAATTCGTACTGAGTCGCGTTGTAGGCTGTTCCATTCACGTCACTCTGCTCTACGAGGGGGAAATTGTCGAAGCATGGTGGCGCGGGTGTACTGTGGGCTAGGGCATCCAAATCCAAAGCTGGCAAGTGCCTGAGAGAGACATGGCACGTCACTGTGTCGGCGTGGCTGTTGTACATACTCCAGCAGTCAACTTGGCGTGAGCGGTGGCCAATGCGATGAGTGCGAGAGCCGATCGTGATGGTACCGGTAGCCTGGTCGTCGGCATCGACGCTAATGGGTACGGTCGAGAAGGGGCCCGAACTGATGGACTTGTCACAGACGCGGGCAAGGACTTGGTGTGTCTCCTTGTCTAAGATAGCGAGGGCGTGTTTGTTGGTGGTCTTGTCATGGCGGTATCGGACGTCGATGGTAGCCACGGGAGTACGCTCACCGACCTGGACGTCGTGGGGCATGGCAAAGGCCAGAGGGGCCAGAATGAAGAGGGAGGCCAAGGAGAAGGCCATCTTGACGATGATTGCGATGAAGCAGACGAGAAGAGTGGGTTGGTGGTTGGGTGATGCAACTGGCGCCGGCAAGCCATCTTTTTATGTCTCCAGACACCGTCCAACACGATCCGACTCCCCATGCCTTAATAGGCATCGTGAACTCCTTCGGTCGATCATTTGGGCGGTGTTACATGACATGCCGTCGGAAGCTGGTGTTGTCCGATGTAAGATGGTCCCTGAGCCAGGATCGGGATGACATGGTTGATGATGAATGGTGATGGGGATCTTGACGTTGTCTATTCATATCCTCTTGGCAAATGCTTCAGCAGTGAAGCGACTGGGCAAAAGACCGGCCCATGTCGCTTCGTTGACTTTGTCAGCAGCGATTGGCTTCCAGCCCAATGGGTGGATGGAAGCCTGGGAGCACCCCAGTCCCGTCCAGCACCAGCCACAGCCCACGACCCACGACCTACGACCCACCGCGCCCTGAATCTTTGACCCCCACCAAAAGTCTAGCAGCAAAAGCTACAACAAGAACAAAAAACCATGGACAAAATTCATGATGATTGAACATTCAACTCCGACCAGAACATAACAGGTCCCTGGCAGACACACGAGCCCGCCCGGCTAGCTCAATCGGTAGAGCGTGAGACTCTTAAGGAGGTCCTCCGTCATCTCAAGGTTGTGGATTCGACCCCCACGTCGGGCTCAATTCCCGTCGTCTGTCTTTTTTATCTTCAAAGATACTCCCTCTAAGAAATATCTTGCACCTTTCTCTTTTCTCTTTGTTTTCCCCGCCGTTCTTCTCTCTCAGTGTTTCCCTCGCTTTTTCAATAATATACTATAACCTAAGCCTCATGAGTAATGGACTTCAATCTTGTTCTGTCTTTTTCCCTGGCGTCAGTAGGCATCATATACACCACCCGAGGACCCAGAGATACCCAACCACAGGTCATGAGATCCTGGATCTTTTGGACTCGCAGCCAATAACACTTCACATCTTCCACCTATATTCCTGACGCTGACAAACTGACCCGCAGCTGCGACAAGCGGAAGGACACTCTAAGTCTTTAAGTTTCGGCAAGGTGATATTGGTGATGAATACTATTTGTAAATCCGCTATTCCCCAATCTTTCATGAATCTGACTAGATTTACTTTCTCATTACTTTAGCCTAGACCGTGTTCTCCTCTACAACGGCCATCGGTTTAGGCACTGAGTTTGCGCCCCCGAACCCATCTGTGCCTAGATCCCACCGGCACGGAAGCGATAGAGTTAGAATTCCATCCGCCGCCTGAGAGAGAACAACTCTCCCTCGTAATTTACTTGTTTCAAAGAACGATCTTGCTTAAAGCCCCCCTCCCCCGTCCCCACTACCAGCCGCTCTGATGACACCATTTACCTGACTGCTAGCAGGGAAAGCACAAACTAGAACAGGGCAAGATGCTTTACATTAGCCTTCAAGCAATGCGAATTTACCTCGCCTCCTCTTCATTAATCTGATATTAGCCCGCAAAAATACCCAACGCCGCGTAACTATGCCATATCACAACTAGGACGCGTATGCTACCTACCTAGTAAGGAGAAGCCCAAGCTTGTTGGGAAGGACAGTGTTGAGGCACAACAATTCTTCCGTGCCGGCCATGGGGATCCCGGAACACAATTTGGATAGCTTCGTGAGCGAATTGGGAAGACGAACATTGGCTTGTAAAGATGGATGCTGGGGTGGTCTTTGAAAACAAGTGTATGGAATTTGAAGCACCCCAAATAAGGTTTCTGAAAGACAGCGAGGGGCCACGCGGTGGACAAAAAAACCGGTACTGCAAGTGTTTAACAGGCATTAAAGCACAGTTAACAGACCACGCAAGATAGCCGTTACTCCCGTTAGGCCTTGAAAGATACTACCGTAGTAGTCAGTGGGTCTCCAAAGATAGTCGGTTGACCTTTAAAGACAGTCGGTAGACCTTTAAGGACAAGCCTTGAAAATAATGTAACATAGGTACATTTAAATGAAGTCAGAACGCCTGTATTTAATGATGTGTATAGTAGGTAGTGCAGGTAGCAGTGCCAATTTTCTTTGCCCAGGGTCTGCTAGGATATTTCTTTTTATATCTATCGTTAACAAAAAGAATTTTATGCATGATGTTTCACCATGCAACTTCTTGCTTGACATTCAGAATACTCATAGACGTTATGTTATGTATGGCCTGGACAGCAACACCCCATGCACAACTTCTCATTATTATGTCATTACATACACCACTATGACCTCTCTAAATCCGGGAACAAACCTCCAGTTCCACGCCATTAGCCCCTGAGCCTCCCCTTTCTCTCCCGTTCCCACGTCACGGTTGACATCGCCTGACAAAGACAGCACTCGTTGTGCTCTTGCTTAAGCAACAACAGCCAAAACACCAGCAACAAGGGCGAGCATGCTTCCCTTGACAGCAAGGCCGGCAGCAGCGCTCTCGGGGGTGCCAGTAGAACTAGTAGCAGCACCACTGGCGGTTCCGGTGGTAGTGGTCGAGGTCTCGTCAGCCTCATCAGCATCATTCTCGTCGGCATCGGCCCCGGTGGTCGTGGCAGCAGTAGCAGCGGTAGTAGCGGTGGTCATGGTGGTCTTGGCACCCCCGGTGGAGGTGGCGGCCTTGGTGGTAGAGTCAATAACCAGCTCATCGTCGTCCTTGTCGTCCTCCTTCTTGTTCTCGAACTGCTCGCTCTGCGCCAAGATGCCCATGTTGTTCTGCTTGACGCTCTGGAAGTTGAACTGCAAAGCGCCGCCCTCGGGGGCGTCGTCTTCGGAGACCAAGAGGGAGCCCTTGGAGAGGTCGACCTCGCCGAGGTCCTTGCTGTAGGGGGTGTGGCCGGAAGCCATGTTGACGAGGAAGAGGTGGGCGGTCGAGGGATCGGTGTTGACGGTGGTCCACTTGACCTGGACGCCCGAGGAGAGGTCGACCACGTCGTTCTTGGAGGGGGAGGTGATTTGGATAGCGGTGGCCATGGAGGCGGCACCGAGGAGGACGGAAATGGTGGAAGAGCGCATTTTGGTGGTGGGTTGTTTACAAAGTTGATAACGAGTGTATGAACGAAGAACGAATGTGTGTTGCTTTTTTAAAAACAACGTAAAAGGTAACGACTGGAAGGTGGTGAACCGTGAGAATGAAGTTGGATGAGGATGAAAGAAGGACAAAATTTAAACCGCTGAAAGATGGAAGTTTTGTTTTCCAAATAGTCATGCCGGTAGCAACTGGAAACCGGCAGGCCGGCAATGCGTCAGAACTCCACTGATCACCACAAGACACGAGAGAGGCAAAACCCCACTGTGGGCATTACACGATGGTGGTGCTTCAGGTTCGGGTACGAGGGTGTATCGCGCCGGCATCACGCCGGGCGCGCCGCCTGGTTGGGACATTGACACCTACCTACAATTTTGCCTCGTCAGGGCGAAAATCACCAAGCACAATCACTGCCATTGCTGAAATCACGCGTCGTGACAAAAACAGTAGTTCAGGAATATCTTCAGCTGTTCCATCTGTTTTGCAGCATGCTGAAAATTCGCGAGTCAGTGGCCTATCCGCGACACCCGATGATAGCCCCCCAGGAAGACGGGATGCCTGTCGTTGCGCTTTATTTAAGAAGAGATTCCACTTTCGGTGCAGCGATCCACCGAGAAGCTCGTGTTGAGTGTCTGAAAGAAAAGTGGTGCCATCTTCAAACAAAAGCCTGTGATTTTGCTGGAAGATGTGACTGCAAATGACTGCCTGCATTATCTTCAGTCAGCACGAGAGTCCCTGATATGATTGGCAAAGCGGCTGATGGATTTTTGATGTTTGTGATATCCGTACGATGGCAGCCTTCGCTCCCGTATGACAGTCGGGGCAGGCCTACGGGCAAGAGGCAAAGACAAGCTCGAATATGCTAGGCTTGGGCATAGAACGGAATGTCAATGCTGTGTGACATCATCTCCATATGACAGCCAGCCAAACTGCATATCATATTTGACAAGTCCAGGCCGCAACTGATAGAGACATGTCTCGGGTAGGTTCGCAATCGGCATAGCATACGTTGTGATACTCTCTGACGCTTGTCAGATTATCAGTTAGCGTATCTCGTAGTGTAGCGATCTCCATCGACGTCAACAAAGAGAAGGTCAACATCGCCAAACCAGGTGGGTGGTGCAAAACAAAACCAAGCCGGATAAAAAAAGTGATGGATCTGCGAGGTGATCTTTCCGGATGCCGGCACCGGGGAGCCGTCAGCCCTATCATGGCTGTCTCGGCCAGACAGACCCGCAGTCAGTCAGTGCTCGGAGAGCAGTTCCGGACTGATGTTGCCTCGGGCCTCCGTTTTCCGCTCCCACGTTCGGCAGTTCAGCTCCGAAGGAACCGAAGAATGGCCAAGAAAAGAGTCTCGACAAAGCCCTAATAAAGCTGACAATGCAATGTGTATAAAAAGTGTTTTTGGTGTATCAACGAAACATGGGTCTTGGCGCAGAGTCGTCCCAGGCTTGTCCAAAATCAAGGTCCTGTTGAAACCCCACGTTCAATCTTGGTTGTGCATCTCTGGCCCCTTCGTCTGCTGCAGCCCCGTTGCTCCGTCGTTTGACGTGAGAAAAAAAGAACGGGAAGAAGAACCATATGTACTTGTTGATATGATATAATGTGACATGCAGGTAATATCCGTACACTCCAACCCTGGTATTTTTGTTAGCTCGGTACACAGTGGGTCTGGTGTGGGGGGGTCTGGGGGGCACCATAAAGCATTGTAAGGTTGAATTGCCAAGGTCAAAAAATGAACAGGTACTTCAATTATTTAAACCGAAAGAAGAATAGGGAGCTCAAAGTGCTGGGCAAGGGCCATGACTTATCCCCACCAGGGCAGAATTCTGGCTAGTCTATTGGATGGAAAAAAGCGGGACCTGCTAGAACCCTATAGATCTATTGGTCAGAAAAAGTGGGGAGGTTCCGAGCTAACAAAAATACCAGGGTTGGAGTGTAGGTTTTCTCAGCTGCTGTCTGTGATGAATGAATGACGCTCCAGGTTGGTAAGAGGAACTTGGAAGGGTTCCCGTCTAGCTTCTCGCATCTCGGGTGGAATTGACCCTTGCACCCTGGCCTAGCTGTGAATGCTAGTCCCAAAGAGGACGGGTTAGGTCCCAACCGCAATGTGCTCGGACCCTGTGGGGCGCAGCAATGCAATGTGTGATTGTTGATTGGGTGAAGTCGAAGGACCTCGTGTAACCTGCCAAACCGGCGTCGACAGCTGCCAGGCGCGCCAACACTTGCCAAGGGACGGCCATGCCAGGAACCATCGCTGCTCTGCTCCTGTCAACACCACATTCCGCTGAGCCCTGGGGTTGCAGACACTCGCCCATGTCGCCCTGCCCGAGCCATGCCTCTTTCGCCGCCCTCCCGTCTGGCGGGGGTTGCAGTTGCAGCAGAGCCTGCAATGGAAGGACAGCAAGACGAATCGAATCGCAGGGGGATGGACCAGGAGCCGGCATTTGCTCTCGCTCTCTCCACTTGACTTTTTCCCTTCTTCTGTTCATGTTCTTGTTTTTAAATCACAAGTCACCCGATAGTAGCTCGATAAACACGCTCGGACAGTGGTTCGAGTGACAAATATCCAGAGGAGGTGTGCCGCAGGAACCCGCCAACAACAAGCCAACCTACGTCCATCAAATCAACATCGCCGGTCCGGCAAGTTCACCAGCAGAAAACAGGGACTCCCAGCCTGTGGTGGTAGTCCAGGTGGTGGAAATTAGGATCCAGGCTCTGGGGCAGAGCGGGGGGTTCCCATTTCGCCATTCCGGCCCCCGGGAGGCGTGTAGCGAGGGGGGGACCACCACAGCCAGCCAGGGCTCACTTCCGGTGACTGGGCCTGTCAACCTTCTAGAACCGATTGGGGAAAGCTACGTCCCCGCGAAAAGCGCACCAGTTCTGGCCTCTGGGACCACTGGAACCTTAAGCTGAGGGTCTTAAAACTGCGGCCACTCCCGAAAGCCTCATCGTCACCCACCTTCCCGTCGCTGTCGTCGTCAATACATAGCACAGAGTATATACAGCAACATAATAGCACACTAATCTGCCCGACCCCGACCGACGGCAAACACCGTGACGAACACCAGGGATCCCCGACGACACTGCTGAGTGTGGATGGCCGAGATTGACAATCATTCGCAGTTGATCTCTTCCGGGATCCGGAGTCGAGACCACAATCGCGAACCCGGACGAATCTAGAAATCTACGACTCGCCAACTCAAACGTCAAGTGGAGAAGGAGGTTGACTTACGAATTGTGCCTGGACGGATCACCGGCCGAGAGAGAGGCCTGGAAAGAGGATGGCAGACGTCAAGATGGCTACCAGCAGTAACGGCAGCAGCGGGAAGCCACCCATTCGTCGAGGACGTCGCGAAAAGCCATGGCCAGTCGAGAAGCAAAAGAAACTGTTACGCCTATATGTCTGCACGCAAAGCGAGAAGCTCCCACTCGTCCGCATCCTTGAGCGCCTCAAAGATGGCACGTTTGATCCCAGGTGCGCACTTCCCACCACGGCCTGCATCACAGTCCAAGTGAGTGTGGCTAACAAGACATGATTGTGTCATAGGCAGCGCAACACCCACAAGCATCTCAAGAACCTGCTACCAGATCGCCGAATCGATGATTGGAGGCCCAGAGACATGACGACTATGCTCGTCAGAGTGCGGTTTCTTAGGTCGGTACGGGAGGAACGGCGGATGAGGAACAGGAGGGCGCGGCAACGGCTAGAGGCAGCGCGATCACGCAGCTATCCCGATCCCATGAGTACGTCGGTGCTTTCGGAAGCGCATCCTGGCTTTTACGTCGACACTTCAGATACCAGCGTCACCATCAAACAGTCCGACTCGCCCGACTCGTCGCCGCTAGCAATTGGCAGCGCCAGCTCAGCCGACTCACCAGACACCTCCGACACTTGTATGCGAGACAAGTCACCGTCCCGCGCGTCGTCCCTCACGCCCTCGGCCAAACGAAGATCATGGGCTTCAGTCCTCTCGAGCATCTCGTCGGGAATTTCGAGTCTGGCCCGCTCCTCCTCTTCGGCGTCTTCGAGGCGCATGAACTTGAACAATACCGGAGCCAACACAGCCCTGAGCAAAATGACGCGAGAGGAGTTTCTGGCGTCACTTCAGGACAAGCCCCGCAAGCCGTTCAAAGGAGCAAAGGCCACGAACGGCCTCTTCAAGCCGAAATATTCTACCGTGAATCCCACCACAGAAGAGCTCAACAAGGCGCTGGTCGACATGTGCTGCTCCAATTACTATAATGGCCATGACAGGACGGGTGCCGGATGTGTCCATGAACGCTTATCGAGGGCCATTGACGCGCAAGCAACGGAAGACTCGGCCTTCACCAACTTTTCCGTCTCGGACGACGAGGCCAACATGGTGGACAAGTATGGTAACTCGCTGCTGCATGTGGCGGCGCGGTGGGGTGCTCGTGTTTCGCTTTTGTTACTGATCATTAGGCACACGGATGACCTCCAAATGGTGAACCAACGAGGCGAGACCTTTCTGCATGTCTACGATCCACCAAGTCAACCCAAGCTTAGACCCGTCTCCTTCCTGAACCTCGTGCGTGTTTTGCGGTCCAGGGGCTTCGACTTCTGTCTCCGAGACGGCGAGAAGCACACGTTTCTGCATCATATTGTCGCCAAGAAGGAGTTTCCAATCGAGACATTATACTACGTTTTTCGCGAAGTCGGACATGGAGCAGCTCGTTTTCTGGTCGCCAGCAAGGCGGCAGATGGTGAACGGTTATGGCACAGCGTGAGGCGAAATTTGGAAAGGACGGCCCCTAAACTACACCGCATCTTTGGCGACGAGGTCGAGTTTATCCGCCGCTACCTCCCCGAATTCTCCGATTCGAAAGCACCATCGACTGGCGATACCTCGACTTGCGGATCCGATAGTCTCTACTCCCTCCCACACCACCACCAAGAAGTGATGGCTATGAACGACCCCAACGATAGTTCAGCCCAACACGTCCGTCGATCACCAATCATGAAGCTTTTACGTCGGGCCGCTGCGGGGAGAACTGGTTTTTCCGACACGGACCTGACAAAGAAACTCGAGTCTATCTTTGAAACCGCCTCCAAGGCCCCGGATTTCGAATTACACAGCTACCTTGCGAAACGAGATACAGAGGGCAACACGGCGCTTCACTACGCGTCTGAGTTCGGTATCGTTACGGCGGTTCAGTTTCTGTGCGGAAAGGGCGCCAATGTCAACGTGTTTAACAACTGTGGCAACACCCCTCTCCAGCTGGTCAAATATGCCATCCAACGGACAGACGTTCGGTCAGATATTCACATGGAAGCGCGATATCTCCGGTGCGCCGTATTACTATTGGAGCAAGGTGCTTTCGACCAGAGCAAGCTCGTCAGCGAACGGAGTAACATATTCCCCTTTGCCAATGTTTTCGACGGTAGCGAAAGGTCGATCCAGAATTTGGTTAAGCAAGGAGTGGCGAATCAGTGCAAGGGGTTGCATCTGTTGACAAGCAGTGTCAAGCATCACGGGCTTTATTATGGCTTGGAGGGACACGATCACGCACATTGTCATGGTCATGGAGGCGGAGGAACATCGTTTGGATGGGCAGATCATGGTGGGCTCTTGGATGGCTTCATGGGAAGGAGGTCAGGGTCAGGAAGGGGCAGGAAACGGGCTCCAAGCCCACTGGGAGCAGGGGGTGGGCCAGTGGGAGGAGGGGCAGGCCCAGAGGGGATGAACATGACTTTTCAGACGTCCGTTCTGGCTAGTTGTTGAGCCCTTTGTGGGCCATTTTCTTTTGTCGATGATTTGGTTATACCTTGGTTTTGCGTCTTGTTTTGGGCTGTCCTTTTTTCAGCGGTGGGGGACTACTGCTCTCGGAGGGAGATCGTTCTCCTGTCCACGTCTGTGTCATGACTGACAACCTTTTCTTTTCACGTCCTGAATTTTACGTCGGTGGTTATCTATGAACAGGGCTACTACACGAAGGCCGGAGGAGACGTGTGTATAATATTGATCCATTTGCGGCAAAAGGCAAGCGGCGGTGTTGGGCAAAATATCTTGGGTTTACTCTTTCTCATATTCCCCTTTTCTCTATTTGGCTTTCTGTTTGCTTTTGTTTATTGGTTGCAAGCACTTCTGGTGGGAGGATAGGGGGGGCAACGGCATCCACCATTTCTCTGTTGAGATGGGCTTTGATGTCTGGAAAGAAGTTGGAGGTGTAAAGGCCATGCCTGAGAAAGCGCGAGTTTACTTTGTGCTGCTCTGCTCGGCCGAAATAAAATGTTTTATCATTCTGAGATTGTGTTGAACCCTGATGTGGATAGGTATGATGCGGTTGTGTGTCGAAACATGCAGACATTGGCTGAAACGTCTTGATTACCCCGAGAGCAAACACACTCATCAGCTCTCCTCGCCTATTCTTGGCTTTCTTGACTTCGGGGTCTTTTTTAGGGTCGGAGTTTTAACATACCGAGCCGTCAACCGAATAGGAGGCTCGCTTCTTGGGTGTGAGGGTAGCCCGTCTTATTACAAGACGATCTTTTTCCTCATTCTGCTTTTATGTGACAACCGTCCATGTCGGGCTGGGACAAAACACTCAAGACTGTTACAGTAGATACCTATTCCGGTCACTCTTGACACTGGCAAATACAGCACAGGAACTTTTGAGTATCTCTCAGCTTTCTTCTTCTTCTTTGGTCCACAATACTGTCCCCGTCCCGTGTGATGTGATGTCTCTCTTGGCCGTGTTTCCAAGGGATCAGGCGAAACGGAATCATTCCCGGTGGTCAGTCTCTTTCGTACCAAGACACCCCCAGTGCTGCCTTTTGTTTCTTTGTGTGCCAGGGTTGGCACTTGACAGGCGGGAGACGGGACTAAGCCTAAATCTGCAATGCTTGCGAGTGGGCACCGTTTGTTGATCTTAAACGTGGTAGGCAGGTTGAATCAGGCAAGCGTGCGTGAAACATGCTGGATGAACCAGTAGAAATAAATTAGCTTGGTTTGAAATAAAGTGATGAACCAAACTGGTGGGATTTTGCAAGAATCGGCGGAATAGTTCCCGTTTTCAGCACCCTTGGGAGGATTCTTAGGGATTCGGAGGTGGAGATGGTCCGAAACGTTGGGTTTTAGCGTTGTTGTTTTAGGGGCTCGAAGGATCAGGGGTTTTCAGATGCGTTTATCACACCAACAAAATGTTGGGTTCCATGCCGTTGCGGTCAAACGAAAGGACTATGCAGTATGCAATTGGGTTTGACGAATCAAGTGAGGTCTATCTCACTAAGTGAAAACAGGTGGACAGCAGCGACGGCGCTGCCGAAATGACCGATCCCGGATCGAAAAGACATTGGCGGTTGCGTGCTGTGCCTCCCGCCCGGCGAGGTCCGGGGAAGCAAAGTTGTGCCCTGGCCGTGCCGCTTGGACACTGCGCCATTGTCAACTTGCATTTCCAGAAGATTTCTCTTGCGGTGTATTCCGGTTTCGGTGTCGTTTTGAAGCGAACTTTTTCTCCATTATGGCAGAGATGTCTGTGCCCTTGACATGGCTAAGTGGCATCGAGTCTGGGGGTGGGCATATGGCATGTGACTCTGAGGCGTTGGTTCTCTTGGGGCGACTCCAGACGTGACGGTCAAAACTCTCAGCGTGTAGTCAGGTCGGGCTTGGTTGATGAAGCCTGCCCTGAGTCAACAAACAGAATGCCTTGTGTGCCTCCTCCCAGTGCCATAGGGCTCAACATAATTAATGCAACGACGCTGCAACAGCCTCTCAGCCAATGGCCAGCGTCTCTGTTGAGCTTTGATCAACTATCAACATCAACCCTAAGATCTCCAGAACTCTCTTAGCTGCAAGACAGCATGATACCAAGTTTCAAAGAACAATCGCTGAACAGTAGGGTCACTACCCCTAGTCAGGATGCACAGGTACAAGGTCGACGATCAGATATCATGATGATTGCAGCCTTTTAAGCATTGCACCACATCTTGGAAGGTCTAGATTCTTCTGATATGTGAGGCGTCGGTGTGATGAAAAGATATAAAAGTCAAGATTAGGTTCTCTGATGGGTGGAGCATATTTCACATACCGTATCTTAACTTGGAAAGGGAGAAGAATGCAAAAAGGGCAGTCTTACCTAATGAGTAATGTGATTCGAACACTGCCTGCCATGTTTGTCAAATTGTGCTGCTTTAAAGTCTTGGGTCCCTCAAGGATAAGCCATCTTCTAGTGATCATATTGTTCGATGCTCCTCTTTTGGCTCTCTCTCACAAATTTTTTCGCCCTTGGCTTGATCTGCTTCAGTGCCAAACTGTGGATATTAATTGGTACCTACTGCATGTCAATGCCAACGTATAATAACCATCTGACCTACCCCTTACAGATTATTGGACAGGCCTATCAAACCATTCTTAAAGCCAATTGACTACCTACGTAGGTATGTTTGAAGGCCTGCCAACCATCTCCAGACGCCTATTGTAGGGCATAGGTCACGGGAAAGGACGACACAACAGTGATGAATGAATCTATCAAAACAAAGACTACAAAGTAAAACCAACAGAATATGAAGCCCAGAACTGTGGGCTCTGGAGCAACCTGCTAGGGCTGTCTCTCCCATGAGAGATGGGCCATGGGTACAGCCCTCACACCTATTAGGTAACCATCTTTAAGGCATAGGTATTTAACATCTTCAAATGCGTAGTTTACGTGGTTGTCGTGGGTGCGGGAGCTCGTTAACTTGCAGTACCAGTTGGAATGGTGCTGTAGGGTTACTCACAGGGCCTCATTCAAGCTACCCCCTCACTCCCGCGGCCTTCAGTGTCCCTATTGGGATCTTATCTCATGATACTGTCGAAATATCAACTGTGATCTCTGCACCATCTTTGCTGGCGTGGCCTCCTTCACCGGTCGCTATCAGCGTAGATGGCAACTACAATTTTCCCACCCATCCAAAAGGACGGGAGACACATGAACATGCAGCCAATATCACGCCTACTACACCATAACGGCCTCACCGACTCTGCTAAGCAGACGTAGAGCGTGATCATGCATAATTGTGCCAAAGTGTGGAAGGCAAACGAGGTATACAGGGTCATGAAGGCTGTGATAACGACGGCAGCCGCAGCAACTTTGACGACCCCTGAGACTCTGCGGACAACTCCCGGTTTGGCATCCCGGTTTGGCGGAGACGGGAAGGGTTCATGTTAGGTACATGTACCTGAATGAATGTGGGAACTTCCATGCCAAGTTTGGGCACGGGTCCTGGCACCACCAAACAAGATGAAGCCAAACAGGGAGGCCGGATAAGAGCCTGGTCCAATTCCGAGGTCTGGTTCCGATGTCAGCCAACAATGAAACTCGGCAATGTTTACAGAGGGTATAGTTGGTGCTGTTATCGATGACTTCGCAATACTTCCGTTGAAGGGCGTGCTCGGGTTTAGTCTAGACAAACAGAAAATCAACATAGCTAAGGGCGATGGCTTGAATGAGAGGAGGGTAAGAAGAAGGAAGAGGCTCGAAGTTGTCCTCAACTTTCAAGATCATCTTTTTGTAGTCATCGCCAAGGAGTGAGCTCTCTGACATCCGACGGGTACGGTACTTCGAGTCTGAAATGGGGAGCCATCAACCAAGCAATGAGGTTGTGAACAGTGTGATACGGCCGGTGCCTGCCATGGAAGGCTGTGACTGAGGTATACGAAAAGACTACCTATTCTGAACAGTTCCGGGTGTTATCGGCAACACCAAGCCAGCACCAGATCGAGATGGAGGGTGACACTGCGCCAACACAGGAAAATATCATGTCGGGGCGGTTAGAGCGACCAAGGTGGTGGTGACTATTACTACGAAACGCGAAAGTGTGGCCACCCGTTGGTGTCAGTACCTGTTTACCCAGGATATCAATATGCCGATGCAGGAAGAGCTGGCACCAAGTATTCACTGCAAGAACTTGTGGAGAGTCACAATGACGTTGAACTGGAAGCAGATTACCTGACGCCAGAGTTGCCAGTACAAGGTACCTAGTATGAGGAATTGTTGTGACGTTATGGAGATCCCAGTAAAAGGGTATCATTGAAAGAAGCCCACATATGGACTGAAGCAATAACATCGCAGACCATCCCTTCATGGTCCATGGCTCCATACCACCTTTCCCCGTTGTCCACTACTCCCGAGGTTCATGGTGACAAGGCTTTTGCTCCCACAGCATACTAGTTGGGTACATGTAGGTACATATCAGAAGGCGTCGTACATTAACTTTGCCTAACATCTGCCATCTAGCAAGTGGTAGATTCGCTGGCTGGGTTGATCCAGGCCTCTACAATGATGAGCAGACGGATACCAGAGTTGATGCCGTACTCGTTGGCGTAGATGATGGCAATCCCAACCCAGATTCCTATTGCTGGTTATAGCTAATAATGGGGCATAATATTGATAATGGGAGAATTTGGCGCTGAACTCCAGGATCAGGGTTCATGCCATTAGAATAACATTGGGAATGCGGAAGATCCTTTTGCGTCGATAGATATAGACATTCTTATCCCTCTCAGATACCTCATCGATACTACCCTTGGCCTCTTTAACCTCATATAAGGCTCATCCAAGACTTGTGAAGTCCTCGCTTACATCTCAGAAGGCCCTGTCTAACATAGTGAGAGGCATGTTTTACAAGGTTAAGGTACTATGCCCTGACCTTCTCATCTGCAGTGCCTCAGGTACCATGGTTGTTTTCGGTCCAAAATATGCCGAGCTGGATGGCTGGCGGGAAGTCACAAAAGTGAGAGCCGATTACGGATGGCAAAGTCTGTCATTAAGCTCGGTACCGCCTGTGCTATTCGCTGTCGTTCTTCGTTCGATATATCCCTAACACGTTGAAGGCCAATGTGCTGATTTTACTCCCTACCCGGTACTAAGGCTATCTCTTTAGTTAGACAAGTAGGTATTGCGGGAACATGCAGGCATGGCGTTAAGACTGATGTATGTGCACTCATCTGCTCAGGGGACATCCTTGGCTCTGTGGTGTTGCAATTGGTTTGGTACAACGGTGACTGGTCACCGGTCACCGGTCGAGCCGCAATGAATCGGCATTTCTTGCTGTTTTGAGACAACAAGGGAAATTCTTGCCAGTGTCTTCACCTGAAGACTAATCCGGTAACAGAGGTGAAGTGTATGGTGAAGAGCACAGAAGCGTTGTGTCATGGTGGCGTCATTCACACGGCGCACTTCAGAGCCTGTCCCAGCCAAAGGAATGAATGAGACATCTCCCAGGTGGTTGGTAGCGAGGACTGTCAGTGCGAATGTGCGTGCATATGCCGATTCGATCCAACGACACGTGTGCGTCCAGGTGCCACTGTGCTTGTGCAATGTGATGGGCTGCAGGGAGAGTTGGCTCAGTGTTCTGGTTTCAGGGGTCCAGGGTCGAGGAGCCCCAATGCGGGACTGTCTTGGTGTATCACCAACAACATCTCAGCATCATGTTCCCCACGCCTAAGCCATGGCAGATCTCGGATTAGGCCTCGCTGTTACTTCTGGAAAAGTTATCGTGTCTGACTCTAGTCCCAGCCAGTTGTGACGAAATGGCCTGACGAATTCGGAAGACGTCAGCACGGAGTTTCCTAACTGAGCTTCCCGGCATGAGCCCTTATCCAAATGGGCAACTGAGTCTGGGTTAGGTGGGTAGCACACCAAGTCGGCTGCCTTTTCTTTCGCCCAACCCAAAACCAACCAGAGTCCGGTACGTCTTGTGGGGCCCTGGAGGTGTGACGAGCACTGGCTCACTGCAGTTTGACGTTGGCAGGTGAGATGGAGAAGGAGTGTGGATGGAAGGACCCGCTCACGGATCCGACTGCTCGGGCACAGAATGTGACGAGAAACTGCCGCGCCGTGTGAGATAAGGAGGGGGTGGCCAAGAAATGCCGACGGAAAATGCAGACTTGAGGCACTGCATGCTCCCAACCAATCTTGGAGCTTGGAGCTAGGAACCCGAATAGCGGCGCTTTTCGGGTGTTTCGGGGGCTGATAGTGATTGTGTGCCCAACCCACATGCCCGCCAGTGCACGTGAGAACACAGCATCTCGTTGGCCGTTGACTTTCAACGACATCAACAAGATATGACCTCTGAGAGTTCGCCTTTTCTTTTCTTTTCCATGAAACGAATATCAAGCTGGATGAGCATCTATAAACGGCTGTAATTCTTGTTTAGTGATCTAGGCAGGGGTGATGAGGGTATGCCATGTGTGGGGGCTAGGCTACCTAGATTGGTACTTCAACCTAAGGTAGGTGGCGTAAATGCATCTTCAAGATGCCTCTTTGAGCGATCTTGGAAGAGAGTCAACTGACATTTTTCGGCTAATCGGCTAGATACGCGCGGCTCTTTTGGGGACAGACGCGAGGCGATACGTCAGAGTTCACACAATGCCATTACTGGGCGCCAGCCACTTACACGAAGTATCCAATGTACCTAGTCAGGGGTACTTTGGCGAAGACATCATCGATCGGGTGATGGCCAAAAGGAATGAGGCACGTTCAATACTAGCCCGGCCCTTCTTCGTGAACCTGCAGGTGTGTGTCTGTGTGCTCAGCCTGAGCCTTCCACTTGTGATGGAACTGGACCTCTACACTTAGATCTATCTATCAAACACAACTTAACAAGCAAATTTCAGATCACTTGAAGCTAGCTGAAATCCCGAGGAGTGACTTTTCTTGACGTATGGACACAGCTTATGGCCGAAGAACTGACAGCTAATCAGGCGCACATCACATACCTTACCTAAAGTCAAAGTAAGCTCAGTTAAGCTATAACTCCGCCGATATCGGCGCTATTCGGGTAGAAGTGTCTGTCATAAAAAGGAAACGACGCGTGAGAACTAACAAGAATTCCGCCAAAACGGTTTACTTTCGGCAACATCTAATGTAAGCATTTGGAAAAGCGCCACGCCTAGGCAGTCAGCTGCGATATCAGTTTAGGTATCATGTACCTTGATAACTGCCCAGACGGTATTCCTTCCGTGTTCTGGATGTCTCCCCTATTAGGAAAAGTGGTCTCATAGACGCAGGCCAAGGAGGTCATGGCAGCTGAAGTTGGGTGCCAGCAGCTAGGCTTTTGGAGCACGTCATTGGTAACATCCAGGGGCTAGAAGATTAGCACTGCTCTTTCTTGTTATTTTCGAACACAAACCGGGAATAACATATCAAAGCAGGAAGGTGGATTCAATGGGAGCCAGACTACGTGCCAACAGCGTCTCAACAGCTTACTGCTGACCCCTGACTAGGTAACATGGCGTTAGTAGCCATGTGTTGTTTGTCTTAACAAGTCCCAGATAAGAATATCTGACTCTGGGCTTTGGTATGTTTTACCAGGGATAGGGTGGGCTTTTTGAGACACTGGCGGATGTGATGGTCATTGCTGTTGGTGGACATTCCGATCGTATTCGTTAGCTGCCCTCCTTTTGGGGTGTCGGGGTAAGCAAGCTAACTAGAAACTGCAAGACCAGCAGAGCTAATGCCAATCACAACAGAGGCTCTGCTTTGTCAAGGGGAACCTGTTCATTTTATGGGCTGGGATCGGGTTGATGTGAACCAAGCCGTCGGGTCCAAGATATAGCCTCATACCCCCCTCCCCCTCCATCTTCCCGTGTGCGACCACGACCAAGATGTCCGTGTGAAACTAGCTTGGCTCCATATGCACCCAGCTGCAATCCTGCACACCTCGACTCGGTTTCCTGTCCGAAACTCCATATTGGTTTGGTTCTGTACAACCCACAATGGCACGCGATTCCCCTGCTAACCTAAGTACCCAACCGAGTGTTTCTTCTCAACTTTCCAGTCCCGCTTCTTCTTACGCCGCGTGCTCGCAGACCGTGAGAAATAATGCTCGTGATCTTTGTTGGGTGTGCACAAACCTAGTTCGGTGAGTTTTAGTAAATGGATGAGTTTCACGATGACTTCCAGTGTGGTGTATATATCGTCTAGTTGAGAGCGTGCCCGGAAGCGGTATCAAATTGCGTCACTTAGCAGGCCCTCTTGCGGGAGCACTGCCAATCACACGTATGACCTTAGCTAGGTACCTGAGCTTGTACCGTTCAAGTCTGTCCTTTCACGACCTTTCAGATATTTTGTCTTTAAAAGCTAGGCCCTCGCCGAATTAGGCACTTGTCTTCTCCTTCCACATTCATTCAGAACGTTTGTTCACCCTCGGAGACGAACATCGATTGCCAAGATATCCACACGCATTCACGCACCAAATGATACTATTGTCGATGACATCAACCCGTGGTACAAAATGCGATACTCCCTGCCGCTCGGGAGCCGGCCGTTCGGCCCGTTGTGCATCATGCACCAGATGGAGGTGGTCGAGCTAGAACCGCGGCCAACCAACAACGACAACCGCCTCTCTGACGCATCGGAATTGTCCAATTTGGGAAGCAAAAAAAACGAGTCACAAAGTCTGCCTGTGGGCAGCACCGTTGCTGTCTTTGAGGACGAACTGAACCGCATACTAGAAAAATTGGTGATAGTCGTTCCCTGCAAGGATGAAGACGTTGAGGTGATCAGGGGGGTGGTCAAAGGCATTCCGAGTCTCTGTGCGGTGATTCTGGTATCCAACTGTTCTCATCGGCACGGAGACAATGGGTGGGAGGCGCAGGCCAGAATGCTGGCAGAATTCTGCACCTGGGGTAGGGAGGGGTGCTTTGTGCACCAAAAGTACCCCAGGGCAGCGACGGCTTTCAGAG
This sequence comes from Apiosordaria backusii, assembly GCA_030549205.1. Classification (NCBI taxonomy): domain Eukaryota; kingdom Fungi; phylum Ascomycota; class Sordariomycetes; order Sordariales; family Lasiosphaeriaceae; genus Apiosordaria; species Apiosordaria backusii. The sequence goes on from JAUKTV010000006.1 coordinate 1,564,385, forward strand.
AAGCAGGAGTCCCTGAAGTTATTGATCCAGCCACCGGTACACTACGAAACGGGAAGGGGGAGGGCATGTATCTGGGAATTGCCATGGCACAATCCTATTTTTCTCAGCGAAGATATATTGGCTTCATCGACGCAGATAACAGAGTCCCCGGCTCCGTGACCGAGTATTGCAAAGCCTACGCTGGTGGTTTTGCCTTGGTTCAACGCTCTTTTGCAAAGAATGGCACAGAACCGGAGGACGTGATGGTGCGAATCTGTTGGGCTAGCAAGCCCAAACACAACTCGGAGACGGGGCGAATTGAGTTCGTCAAGGAGGGCCGAAGTTCGCGGATTGTGAATGCTTTCCTCAACAAGCTATTTGCAGTCCAAGGGAAAGAAAAGGACTTCATCACCACTGGCAATGCTGGGGAGCACGCCATGACTATGGACATGGCGCTGAGGATGCGGATGGCTAACGGCTATGCCATCGAGCCATATCAGTATATCGAGCCTCTTCTGAGGCACCAGTCCTCAATGGTGAGCAGTGGCATCAATGGCCAGACGGACAAGCCCTATCCTCTCAAGAGGACGCGGATCTTGCAGATAAAGACCACAAATCCTCATCTGCATCGTGCAACTGGTAACGACCATATCACCAAAATGTGGGCAGCTGGTCTCGGTGTTTTGTACCATCACCTTTTACCTAGCCGGGCCTGCGAAATCTCGGGTCTGGACACCAACATTACCGAACTTTGCCGTGAAATGCGCCAATTTGCGGTGAAAAACAGCGCAATTAGGGACACCGAGGAACTTCCGCGTCCGACGATCTACCCTTCATTGGACCATGCCGACTTGAATTCCTTCCGGGACTTTCTTGGAGAACCGTGTCCGGGACATGATGGATCTGAAGCCCTGGGGTTTTATGGACTCGTTGGCCAGGCATGGTCGGTTTATGGCTCAAGCAGTCCAACAGATCCGTCAACCTCTGAGGATGGGTCATCAGAAGATGACCGACACTCTTCAGACTCTTCAGAAGATGAGCCGTTGCCTGATATCTCGAAAAGGAGTGAATAGGGGTTTGGATGTTATAATTTCATGACTTTCTAATACCAACACTGACAAGAGCGAGGCGTACATTCTGCCCATGAGAGGGGAGCCATTCAGTTTGTTTTGCTTTTTTTTTAAATCCTGTATTCTCTGTAATTCACTGGGTGGTCAATGTTTTGGCGATTTTCAGCAGCATTAGAGGGCGGAAACCATGGGTATTGCAAGGCATCATGACATGGAGCGTTCGGCGGTCATCAGGGTTTGCAAGAAAAGTGTATCTTATTCACCTAAGGTAGATTAGAGCTCACACGAGCACCTCGGCAACTATCACTTCAGTCTTGTAACCATTGCACTACCTGTTGTATCTGTGCTTGCTTTCCGTACATCTCCGAGCTTTGATGTGAAACGTTGCTTGTCATGTACTGGGTTGCACCCCCCTCATGGTAACGTTTACAAGCTGAACCAAAGCCTGGGGCTTCGCCAGACCTCCATGGAAAAGTACCTTATACCACGCCTCCAAGGAGCGCTTGACAGGTCGAGTCATATCATCGTCTAGTAGGTAGCCAACCACTCTTTCTCGGGGATTGACTGCCTAAGTGAGATAGCTAGTAAATACTGTAACTACACCAACTCACAGGTAAATGTATATCTAAGTATGCATCACCAACAGTCGAGCAAGTCAGCAAGAGCCTAGGTCCGGGACCAACCGCCCCCACAGGAGGCCATCAAGCAGACGCAGATAGAAATCGAGGCCAGTTGTCAATCCAACAGGAATTGTTGGGCTTACATGTGGAGGTCACAGGTCCCAAAAAGGCAAAAGTATGGGATGACATACGTCTGGGTGCGTGGCAAGCCTTGTAGGGCTGATGACACGCATACACCCGGATTCAGTCGGGTCGGAGATGGTGTGCTGCAGGGAGCGGATAGCAACGGTTAGATCAGAGTTAAAATGATATAAGTTTTCTTTTACGGGAAAGTAATCTGACCGTGTCCGGTACCCGGTGTGCAGATCAGACCGTAAGGAGCATGAACCTACCTACCATGGTGGATGCACCTCAACAGGCAGCCCCCAACACTTATCCGCTGTTCCATTCTGATGGGCTCCCGTCTGTTGTTCATGCTTTATCCGTATCCGACAATATTTTCTCTGCCGTTGGTGCTGTTGATTTTAACTAGGTAAACGACCCAACTGGATACATTGAAATATAACTAGGTACATGAGTTCTTGTACCTTACCCCACCCGCGCCGGTGAAGCCTCGGAACCCCTGAGCCCCTGAAACCAATTTGCCTAATTCTTCCCACCTGAATCTCAACTCCACGATAACAAAGTATCGCCCAGCTAGTAGTAGCCAAATCTATGCACATACTCCAACCTGCCCTTCACAATTCTCCCCTCAAACCCCGCCACTTTCTCCCCTACCACACCCAGCACAGAAACAGCCCCGATCGTTTCATCAATCACGTACTTTCGTCCCTGAATTTCCCTGCCCTCTGTCGACCCCACCCCCAGCCCAGCGCACTGCTCCCCCTGCGCCGCCTGTAACTGGCCACCCTTCCCAGAGTCGAGCACAGAGCAGCTCTCCCCCCACACAACACTCCCCTTCCCATCCAAGTACCCATCAAAAACGCTCTTCAATATCTGTCTCGTGTCCTGATCTGTCCTGCTAAAACTCCGCCACGTTTCCTTCTTGACGTTGTTTTGTATCTCCTGCGTGCTGCCCCCCGGAATGGGGAAGTAAACAGTGTGAATTTCCTTGACTCTGAGCGGCACCCCCCAGTGTTGTTGGCGGATTCGTAGTAGATGTGCACCCCCAGGATGGCATCACTAGAGATGAGCCGGGTGTAGCCTGAGCAGCCTTCTTGGTCGACGATGGAATGGGTATGCAAGGGTCGAATTTGAGAGGTGGCGAGTATGGTGTGATTGAGGGGAGTGAGGACGGCGTTGTCATAGAAGGGGTAGGGGTTAGTAGTGGGGAAAAAGAGCGGGTCGGGTGGTAAAGAGGCGTGTTGAGGCGCTGTTTGGAGCTCCGAATAGCGGTCCGAGGATTGGCGGAGGTGAGACCATTGGCACCGTTCTGTTGTGAGTGGGGGTCAGCATGGAACAGCGACGTAGGAAGGTGTACATCTAACGATGCTTTCATATGGGGTTACATACGGCCTAGGACACCAGAGAGAGGGAGAAGGGACAGCAGAAGGCGAGACACCATCGTGATTGTTACAGATGCGTCATTCAAGATTTATCTCGTGTGTTATGGTGGCAGAAGCTCTTAGAGATATAGATAGACCTCCGTTTGCGATGGAAAGGTAATTCCAATCACTCATCATGTATTTATGTCACGGTTTTGAACAGTGATTTTCTGCCGAGACAATCTATCTGCCGCGCCGACTTTGATACCTTGCATATACTCTACAGTCACCCCGCGTTGGAAATTGTCGAACAGGGGATTGTATATATGAATGCCGCTCTTTGGTTTAGCCAGAATCTATCTACGAGGGGTTACCCACCAGAACGATAGCCCTCTCAGATCAGATGGCCTTTTTCTGGAACTGTTGAATACTAGGTAACTGTCTTCATCCCTATTCAATGTGGCAAACTCAAGCTGGGAGTTTTATTGCCGATAAAATCAGAGAGAGATGATTCAGATACACATACCTTGTCACTTGTGGCTTCTGGCTAGAGGCAACCACAGACGGACAGGCAATAAAGGGGGGGGGGCTGCCTTGGAGTATGACTTGTCCAGTGCATCTGGTATTTTCAGGCTTGCATCCAATCGCCAGCCACTCCGCACCCGACAAATCTCCCCCGCGATGATCACCGGTTCGCATCCCGTGAGGACGCAGGCCATGCATCGCCCGTCCCGACTTGGCGGCCGCCTCCACAACCAACAATGCCGACCGACCGAATATGTGACGAACCAAGCCCAGGCAAGACATGTGAGTTGTCAACAAGGCATCTTGCAAATCTGGGGCGATCAGCATTTTCATTTTCATTTTCATTCACTCTCATTCACATGTCGTCAGTTTTTGGAGACCTCTTGGAAACTTTGCAACTATTCCCAGACCTATGTGTCCGGAACAGGCATAGCGTGCACCGCCTCTGGTCGTTGGGTGTAAGGCCTCTGAAATGATTGGATATTCGCACTTCTCCGTTCGGCTGATTCGACCGTTGGCAGGCCAGAAACGCGGCCCGTAGTAGTCTCTTATAGAAGCCATACGGAATGTCTCGAAAAAAATTCAATAGGAGGCCTTGACGCCTTTTTACCTGCGTTCCGATCTGTCGGGTCAACCAGGCAAGAAAGGGGTGTCCGGTGATGCATTCTGGACGCACCGGCGAGCAAATGCAAAGCTGAGCACTGCCGACGGTGCAGAAAGCGGTTCGCCATTCCGTGGAATACCTAGAAGTTGAAACTCTGGAGATTAAATGCAGATCGCCACATGTGATTCGGAGATCACGGCCTGAATCAGACATACATGACTTCATCTTTCAGGAAAAGGCTGATATCGTAGCCAATCCGATGAGAGAATGCATGTTCTGTTGGACAAATGCGGTGGAAGACATCGACGGTGACCAATTCTCACCGCTATCCATCCAACACATCAGGCTAGTAGTAGCCGAGATGAGCAAAAGGTCTATTAGATTCGTATGCCCTATTGGCTATCTGGCGCCCGCTGGTGTCCGGCCTATGTTCGGACAAGGGCAGACGTCTTGCAGAATGGAAGCTTAACGCTTGGGGATGATTCGGTACCTGGCAAAACCAACTATCTATTACCTACTACGTAATGCATTAAGTTCCGCGTACGGACTATCACTGAACGCCAAACCATATGGAAGGAAATCCGACAGGCTGCTTGGTCCCAGCCCAGTGGTACGCATGTTGACCAATCCGGGGGCACAGGTGATCACTGTAGATCATAGGGCTGAAGAGATGGCCTCGTGTAATAAGTTGGCTACTACTTTGCCTCGAGGAGGGATACTTTCGTGCATCTAATCATATCGTTTTTCATTCCAAAATGAAGAGTTTGTTATTTAACCAGTAGGTAGTACCAGGGACTCTACCCTTGAAGCAAAACAGACATTCGGTGTGACTAAGAGAGATTAATCAGAAATTGAAGAAGAATAATTTAACGCGAGAACATGTCACCAATTCAACATTTCAACAGCGAGTTACTCATCCGCTAGGCATTTTCAGGCATCAGGTGTGCATAGCAAGGAATCCACAGGCCACAGGACCTGGTGCAACAGACCAGTAGATTCCACTGAATTATGGTCCAGAAACAGAGTCACAGGGACGGCGGCCGATGGGCGTGCATTGAGAGCGGGAGGGCAATGCTTGTTTGAGAAAATTATCCGCTTGGGGTGATTCATAGGTGATAATTCTCAGGCTTGGCCCATCCTGAGGACAGTGTTTCTCCGCCTCGCGGGGTGTGGCTTGCCTCAGGCCTTGGACCTCATGTACCTTATGGTTTTCCCCTCGATATTTTCCGCGAGTAAAATCAATCTCGATTCCACGCGCATCTGGGCTTTTATGCGACTGTCTGTTGATATCGTGTGACCGTCTGTGCAGTGCAAGACTTGGCCCCCTATTGGGTCGCGCTTAATGGCTGCCACCAACCATGCACGCTAAAATGTACCAATGGGACTTTCTCGTCAAACCAACGAACTTGTGTTCAGGAGGCGGAGCCACGTCCCAACTCAGGCACTGCGCCGCGAGGGACATGGGATGAATTTGACTGCCGATTCTGCTTTCAGTGGCCACCAAACAAGTGTGGTATGTACCACTGCCACCAGCGGCCCGGATGCTTGGCCAGAATCCCTCGCCCAACTCAACCACAACTTCATGTAGTACTTCCTAATCTCGATTTGGCTTCCAAGGCATTCTTGCCCGTGTTTCTCTTATGGGCTCCATAATGAGGCACGGCTGGGGTGTGTGTGAGTTGAGATGTTTTTGTCTAGGTAGACAATGACCACCCTACCTTGCTTTGGGTGGACCTGTACCAGGTCTAGTTGTCTCTTCCATGACCAATCCGCCTTGATTGTTGGCCACGATCGACGCCACCAGTGTAATAGGGATTTTTCCAGAAGGCGCCCCATATCTCGTCAAGACTTGACGAGTACACCGTGGATCCCTCGACTACCCAGAGCACAAGACAGCATCTACCTCCCCAGATATATATACTCGGCGTCCACATCGCCTTCTCACCCCCTTTTCGCTATCCATTCACACATCAGAAAAGATACTCGACCTTGGTTTACATCTAAGCCATCGGATCAGCATCAGCATCATCATCGACGTACAACCTTACTCGAGACAACACACGCCTTCTACCTTTCGTCGCCATCATCTTCTCTAGGCGGGTATTTGAAGCCAAAACTACCTTAGCAACCATGTGCAACTGGGAACAAACCGTGTATGCTTGCCAACACCGGAGCAAAGTCCGTAGGCAAGCATACTCGTGCACCGTCTACACTCGTTACATCTACGGCGAATGCCGCTTCGACAGTCGTCACGACAAGGTTTTCAAAGTCATCAGCTACGAGGACTGCGAAGATTGCAGAAGATTGTACGAGTTCGTCAACTTCTAGACAGCAAGCACTGGCGTACAGCACAGGGAGTGTATGATTATGGTATGGTGACCTTGAATTGGTCCTTGTTACTCGCACGGGTCAGATCAACTAACTATCCGGTAGGACGCAATGTACTTGTATTACTTGTACAACACGATTAGCATTTGCATGGCGGGACGGATTTTCTGGAGCATCACATTATCAGATGGGTACCTATACACGATAGACGGGGATTTAGAGAAACTTTAGACTTTGCATCGATACAGAAGAAGCTCGCAAGGGATCTCTGTATCATACCACATCATGTTATACTACGCAGGCGATTCTTGACTTTCATTAAGCATGTTTTATTTTCTTAGTACTTTATTTTGTTTTATTAGAGGTACAAAGCTTAGATGGAATACTACTACTATCTACCTACAATAACACTATCATGTTCAAGATCGCAATCAATCTACATCCATCATGTTTCTGGCATTCACCAGCTGCTTTGGCAAGATTCATTCATGCAGTCAGGTGGTGGTTGCTTGTAAAACCGCCCGCCAACCTGCGTTACACAAACCTAGGTACCTATGTATCATGACTCCTGAAACGGATCACAATATCCTTTCGTCCGGGAAAGCCGACTCACTCGCACGAGGGTCCCGGAGCTCGCCATGAGGTTATCCTTATTGTCTGCGGCGTTAAGAGCGCCACTCGGGAGTGGCGGGGGATATCCGGCGTTGGGACCTTGCTAGATAGACGCCAAGCGATCCAGCTCCAACTACAATCATGGTTCTCGAATACCAGTCGTGTGTCCAACCACGTCACCCTTATGTGCAGGGAAGGTTATGTCCAACATTTTGGCCCCCTGCAGAACCCGGGAGATGATTTGTTGGTAGTACGACGGAGAAGTGGGCGGGCTCCTCCGTGGGTGACCCCCGGATCCGGACCAGATCGCTCGGCCCGGTCGTGGTTTTTCGGACCCGTCCCGCGCAGGGGAGAGTTAATACCGGGCACAGCATTTATCTCCGGACATACCAGTACTGATTTTGTCCACATCACCCCTCACGGCGGGCTTCACGGCGGCCTTCATGTCGGGAATTGGAGATAACGTGTTCGTCAAAATACGCACTAAGAATTGACAAGACGCCACCTGGAAAAAAACAAAACAGCGAGCATCTTGTGCATGAAGCGCCAGTGTTGGTTCAGTCATTGTTGTGTTAGCAGTCGATACTGGCGATGCCACTCCGAAATGGGTAAGGCGGCCAATCAACCCCTGATCCAACGCGCTGGAGCATGGAATGCTGTGCCCCGTGCCAGCTTCCCCGACGCGTCAATGGGTTCCATTCCCAGCCGAGCGGGACAGTTCACAGAATCAAGAAGCGGCAAAAGTGCGGCAAAGCTGGTTTGGCTTCCTTGTTTCCATCCTTCGATGCTGTGTTCCAGCCGGCCATGTTTTGGACGAGAGTGCATCGTCTCAGCCGACTGCCGGCGGGGTCAAACACCATCAGCCACGCGCCTAGAGATGAGCTGCGGCCCTACATCTAATTTCATCGCCATGCCCAACTGGAGGAGCTTCACGGAAGGAGCCGGGCAGCACTAGCATCAAGAGATCAGGAAATCAGGAAATCTAACTGACAGTGTGTACGGATACAGCAGACATCACAATTACCTAGCTACCATCATCAATATTTGCAGAAATCAAGAGCCCTATTTGGAAACGTCGCAAGCACATAAAAATACAGATCAACAGGCGCGGGCGGTGTTTAGCAACAAGTCCCAATCTAATGCAAGCATGATTTTCGATGACGTCAAAGTAGCTATAGAAAGTTCGCAAGACCGCCCCCAAATTTCACACTGTACCTAACCACGGAGTTGTCGACAGAAATAAGATTGTCAAACCAGACCACCAACAACAGCTCCAGCGGCACAACATCTACCATGCTCCATCTCCATCGAGAATAAACTTTCGGTGTTTCGGCCGGATGCACGTCAAATCCAATTGTACTGTACGACCATGTCGATAAACAACCTGGGGAAGAAGGCTGTACCTGTTTCAAGTGGATAATGCAAGGCTGATACAGTCTTAGCGACATGGCATCACCAGCACCAGTGCGGCACATTCCTGAGAATGTTGGATACTAGCATCCTTGCACACAACGTGTCTCCTCGCGGGAATCCCGCAGCAACTTAATATCGGCCATCAATTTGGCCACCTTTGCCGCTAACTCCACATCTCCAGTATCACCGCAGTTTACGGCCTGGTATTCTCGGCCACTTTCTACCTTTGCCTTTTTTCAGTCGTCGGTGGCCGGCCCGAATGGTGCGTGGTCCCCAGCCACCGGGCCACCACCATGCAAACTTTGCAATCATGCTTCAACGCCACTTTGGCTATCACTAGCAGGAGATGAGATGGAAACATAGTTTCGTCTCCTCTTTCGTCTGATCTTCTTATTTGTTCTTGTACGGCAACGGGTTACCGAGCCCCCTCTCGACTCCGACTTTGTCATCCACCGCTGGCATCCTCCTGGCCATGAGCGGATGGGGTATATGATCCGTGCCTCGTCCAGTGCTGTCAGGTCTTTACGTATTGGCCTATGAGCCAGCCTTGCCAAGAATCTTGTATCTGTGTTTGCGGGTACGGGCTTCACATCATTGTTAGCAATGGCTAACCTGAGGCTTATTGAGGCTAACCAAGTTTTGGTCGCCGTGTGGCCCGTATTTTGACGACTGATATCAAGTGTCCTGTAAAACGCAATGTCCGCTGACCGGAGCATACTCCATGAAGGGAACCGGCCCTGAGCATGGGGTCTTCTTAGGTAATGCGAGTGCCTTAGATGTATACCTACGATGAAACGGCAGTGTGAAGCAAAAAGGGATCCTGCGAGTCATTGAGAACTTGAAAGTTTCGGTTCGGAGGGATTCTCGGTAGAATCCATCGACATTGTGTGACGCTCCAAGATTCAAGGGGTGCCGTTACCCTTTCCCCGTGGGGGCTGACTTCTTTAGCATCATGAGTTCGGATGACAGATAGATAGGGCTATCTGGTTACACAGAGAGAGGCGGAATGTTTCCCAATTCCCAGAGATGAAAAATACCTAAGCTTCAGGCAGCCGAATAAACTTCCAAACAGCCGCGTCTTGTGTCACGCAAGACAATCAGGTAAGCACCGGGGAGATATCATGCCTTTTCTGCTATTCAAGAAACAAAATTTCTGCCCCGAGTCGACATTACGGCCGGGCTCCGGGGCGGACGGCAACAGCGGGGGTTTGAAGATATCTGAATCCTCCTTGCGGCAAAACTGACTTCATCGGAGCAATCATACAAAATGAAACAAGTTACCCAAGAAACTGAACCTTGCGTCAATTGCTCTGAATAGGTATCTGTTTATAGCAAGGCTGACTCGCACATTCACCGCATAACGCCGTCGATCTGTGACCCGTTTGATTGGACCATACCATACGCTTGGTGTTCCATGATTTTCACCAGGCGCCATCATCCCCAACCTGAACGAAGTCTAATCCCGCACCACTGCCTGACCAACCCGAAACAGAACAGCATCTTCCATCCACGATATCATCAAATTAAGGTAACTGGGGACGTGTGGCTTAGTTGATAGAGCGTTCAGAAGATGCTAAACATCTTCTCTCTCTCAGGAAATGCACAAGGTCTTGGGTTCGATTCCATGCTCGTCCAATACCCCTGATCTCACCACAAATTTCCACTTCTTATCGGGCGTGTGGCGCAATTGGTAGCGCGTTCGCTTTGCAGTAAGCATCTCATGCGAAAGGTCTTGGGTTTGATTCCCAACTCGTCCAAACAGCTAAAGTTGTTCTTTTGCCTCGCATTGGCGGCAATATCTTTTTCATGTTTTGGTTCTAAAATGACAACCGACATCCGCCTTTAACTACATCCACTTCAATGTGTAGTGGACTCTTTTTGTCGAAGCAGAATTAATATATAGCCTCGTAATTACCAAGTTACCTCAAGACATGTATTGTTCGGCAGACCAGATCGACAGTACCTTACTTTAGGTAGGTAGTTGGCTTCATCTACGACGGATTCAGGGGCAACTCAACTCCTGCGCCCATGTGACTTATACCATTGAGAGACCTATAGACTCAAGTCAGGTCTATAAGCTCACGTAACAAAAACAACCTTATAGTCAGCGGGTCTGGGGTCTCTTGGGGAAAGCTTCTTCCACCATACATGGAACATGCACCCCTGATCGGACCGCATTATTAGACACCGCACATAAACAAGCACAAACAAGCCTCGGATGGAGTACGTCAGCTGCGGCTAGTCATAATTGGTTGTGTCCGGATTAGCCAGATTGCCTACCCCAGACTCTGTCAACTTGATCATTTAGGCTGCGGCCGAGGAATAATTGACGATCAACCCAGCCGCGAGCCGCAATTGGAAAAAAGTGCCAAGGCCCATTTATACCGGGCCCTTCCGGTCCTCCTCCTCACTTCTTGAACAGATTTGGCTGTTGATCTGAGGGGTTGTCTTGGGTAGAATTCTAAACTTGAAAATATTACTTGAAGGAGGCGACGCCGCCGTGTTTTACCTCCTGTCACTTGTAATCCTTCCAAACCCCTGGCACCATAGACCCATCGCGATGTTGTCCCAAGTGACTCTCATCTCCCTCCTGGCCAGCGCCAGCCTGGGCTCAGCAACCCCAGTAGCTCCCCGACAGGCTGCTCAGCAAGTCGTCCGCATCAACTCCATCGAGAATGTCGCCGTCCGTTCCAACGGCCTCATCCTGGCTACCAACATGAACAGCGCAACCCTCTACTCCGTTGACCCCGTAGCCAAGACCTCCTCCACTGCTCTCTCCGTCTCCGGCACCAACGGCCTCTCAGGAATCGCCGAGTACCAGCCCGACCAATTCGCCGTCATTGGCGGCGGGAAATCCATCTACAAAGTCGACTTCACCTCCGGCACTCCCCGGTCCACCCTCATCAAGACCATCACCGAGGCCCAGAACCTCAACGGCCTCGCCTACTTTGACAACTCCACCGTCCTGGTCGCGGACGCCGGCCGCGGCAACGTCTACAAGATCGACGTCAACACGGGCGACTACTCGGAAGTCGCCCGCGACCCCACCATGGCGCCATCGGGCGGCATCCCCTTCGGCATCGACGGCATCCGATACGCCAACGGGACGCTCTGGTACACCAACATCTTCCGCAACTCGTTCCACAAGATCCCCCTCGATCCCGTCACGGCCAAGAGCACGGGCGCCCAGACCACCCTCTGGACCAACCTCATGGGCGATGACCTCTGCTTCGGCCCCAACGGCAAGATCTATGTCACCACCAACAGCAGGAACTCGCTTGTCGAGGTTGACCCGACCGCGGCGAGACCCAGCCCCGTGAGCGTGGGTACCGTGACAGGCAGCACGAGCTGTGCGTTCGGGAGGACAGACAAGGACAGGAACGTCGCGTATGTGGGCGGTGGACAGGGCGTTTTTGCTGTTACCATTCGGGTCTGAGCAAACTGGAAATCTTCTCCTCGGTAGTATCGAAACACCACAAATCATGATGTATGTACATATAAGAGGAATAAACCCCCTTTGAAGTCCCTCACTTCTGCTGCAAAACTTTGACAAAATCCTCCAGCCCCCTGGCAAGAACTCCAGGCTGTTCCAACTGCGCAAAATGCCCGCCCACTTCCTCCTCCCTCCAAAAGATCAAATTGGAGTATTTCTCTATCCATGCTCTAGGGGTGGGAATGACTTCGTACGGGAACCACATCATGCCCACCTTCTTCGGGGCCATCACTGGGAACTGCGCGTTACTCGACGGCGGGGCCCGCCCGTTGAGGGCAAACGCCTCCCGGTAGGAATAAAAGCTAGTGTGGATCTTGCCAGTGTGCCAGTACAGCGCCACGCTCGCGATAATCTCCTCCATCAGCTTCCTCGAGTACCGAGCCCCGCTGGGTAGTGTCCGATCTTGAGCAAAAGAAAGGGGGTCGGTCCAGTCGAGGTACTTTTCTCCTACCCAGGCCAGCAAGGCGAGCGGGTTGGTGGACAGAGCCAACCCCAGTGTGCCGGGTCTAGAAGCTGCCATCATAGCGTAGGCGGAGCCGTCATTGCGAAACCAATCGCCTCTTTCCAGCCCCTTCTTGTCTTTTTCGCTCAGCGTTGTGAAATCGAAGCCTTCTGGCGGCGGGACAGGGCTGTAGTTGACTAGCACAGCACTGCAGTGCTCATACCGGTTGCCGAGGACGCGTGCGATGCGTGAGCCGATATCACCTCCTTGAACTACATAATTCTTCAAACCAAGCGTACCGACCATGAATGAGTCGACGACGAAGGCAACGTCTTCCATGCCGTAGTTTCTGTCGGTGGGGAACTGATCGGAGAATCCAAAGCCAGGCAACGAGGGCGCAATCAGATGGAATGGGAGCTGGGACGAGTCGGGGTAGCTCTTCTTGAGCAGATTGAATAGGGGGAGAAATTCCAAGATAGATCCAGGCCATCCATGTAGAAAGACGACTGGCACGGCGTTGGGATTTTGACTGAAGACTCCAAGAAATTGAATGTTGATCTGTTCACCTTTGTCATTGACAGGAACCGGGGCAGTGAAATTTGGGAAGCTGTTGATCCGAGATTCAACGGATTTCCTTGTGTCTGTTAACATATGTGTTCATTGATGAGAAAAAAAAAGAGAACGGTGCAAATACCAGTCGAATTCCTCCTCCCAAACTCGTTTAGCCTCCACAAGCCATTCTCTTCTCAGACCCAGCTTTCGGCTGCCATCGGGTAGAGAATTTTCATAGCATTCTCCTGGGATGGGGGATAGTTTGAGAAGGGCCTGGGTCCGGTCGAGTTGCTCTTGAGAAATACTGACGGTGAAAGGCGCTACTTCCTTGGGAAACTTGATGGTTCCAGAAGGGGAGCCCCAAGTGGACGCATTCGTTGAAGATGACATGACTTCCAGGTAAATGGTAATTAGAAAAGTGATAGACTGCCCTCCAACTACAAGATATGCCCGCGAGCTGCAAAGAGAATTATCAGGTTATATCTATCTCGATATCGGGTTTTGAACGGCAGTCAACAGCTATCGACCAGATAGAGGGGCCAACGTCACCCCGCAATGCGCACCTGTTGAAAAGGGCGGAGCAACAGCCGAGCCGGGTTGATCGCCGTCATCCTGTAGCGCGAAGGGCGAGGTGTGGGCCTCAAACTCTTGGTACTCAGATATGGGAAACATGTTGATGTGGTATCGATATGCAGATGTCAGATGGGCTTTGTGGTGATGCCATGTGATTGATACTCCTATGGGGCTACCTAGGTCTCAACGAGAAGAATTGGTGAGATTGGTCAGTACACGTGTAGATGTGTGTCAAGGAGGCTTGCAGGTCGTAACCGAGCAGATGGTGCTGCCATCAGCGTCCAGTAGGTGCGAGGGCAGGTGGTAGCGGTGGGATCTCGAGACCTGGGCCTGATTGACGCGAAAAATGACCGTGAAAGGTTGTGTTCTTCTGGGGTTAGGGGCGGCTCATACTGCTTTCCACAAGCACATCAGATAAGCGCCTAATCGAGGAAATCACCGAAGATACAGATGTTCCCGTCGTCACTCAGTCTGTGTCAACCTGACAGGTCTTGGCAGGCCAAGACGGGTTCGGATCGATTTGGCGTCCAATGAAACCCCGCACAAAAAGCCACAGTGGAGCAATCGGAGGAACGTTGCGATGGATCGCCGAGTCTGGGGTGCGCCAACGTCGCATTCTGGGCCCTGTTCAAGCCCAAACCACCACCACGGCACAACATTCAACATGGCCATCCCACTGCCGGTGGAGGCGCATTGTTCGCTGGCGCCACGATTTTGAGAACATTGCTCCGAACAAGACAAGAAACGATGTAGATTGCGTGTCTGCGAGGCGCGTGCCGGATGCGATTTTGGGGGATAGGTAAAAAGAGCGACTTCCCTCTCCTCTGGCGGGCTGTGATCAAGCGATCTTGCCCTGCCACTTACCACCCATTACCTACTCTTATTTTGTCTCGAGTCTCTGACTTCAACATCCAGTCCCCACCTCACAATGCCCAAGTCCATCCTCTTCCTCGGCGCAACAGGAGGCGTAGGCTTTTCTGCCCTCCAGCGCTCCCTCGCGGCCGGCCACTCCTGCACAGCTCTCTGTCGCACCCCTTCCACCCTCTCCTCTCGCTTCCCCGCTGAAGCCGATCAAAAGTCACTCCGGATCGAGCAGGGCAACGCCCACGACATTGATGCCGTCCTCCGCGCCCTTCTCCCCTCGCCGTCCTCGCCCCATCAGAGCCTCCCAGATATGATCGTCTTCTCCATCGGCGCCTACTTCAGCCTGTCCAAAATGGGCATGGACGACGCCCATGTATGCGAGAATGGCATCAGGACAGTCTTGGCTGCCCTGCAGAAAGCCAGGACGGAGCACAATTTGCAGGGCAAGCCGCGGATTGTTGCTGTCAGCTCGACAGGTGTCTCCGATCTTGGGAGGGATGTGCCGCTGTTGTTTGTCCCGTTGTATCATGTCGGTCTGAAGGTTCCTCACAAGGACAAGAAGGCCATGGAAAACGCGCTGCTCAAGAGCGAGGAAGAGTGGACGATTGTGAGGCCGAGCTTATTCGTTGATGGTGCTAAAGATGGTCCCAAGCGGGAGATCAGGGCTGGGAAGGAGGATCCAATCAAAGGGGTGGTGGAGAGTACGGCGGTAGGCTATACCATCAGTCGGGAGGACGTTGGGAAGTGGATCTATGAGAACCTTGTCGAAGGGGAGAAAGCTGGAGAGTGGCTGAAGAAGATGGCTGCCATCACATACTAATTGGGTGTCGATGTTTCAGTTTCTGTCGGACTGGCAGGCTCTCCTGTCTACTCGTGTTTCTTTTTTTTCTTTTTGACCATAGATACCATCTCGTGTTAACCAGCAATGTTTCTTCAGCTTTCGATAGACTTTAGCTTACCAACGTTAATATCAGCCTCCATCCGCCAACAGCCCCTCACCCACTTACCTTCCCAGACCAAGCTTCTTGTGGCTTTCCATCGATCCAGAACCTTTTCAACAGGTGCACAAAACCTTGCCTGACAGAACCAAAAGGAGAATTTTCAACGTCCCCCATGTAGGTGTTTAACCTGTTTCCAGATCACACAACCGCTACTGCACCCACCACTCACTAGTTCTATCAGCCGAAAACTCCCCTGTGTCTCATCATCCACATCATCACCACAAGTGACACTACACGGCGCTACGCCCTCACAACAAACCAAAAAGAAAAAACATCAAACCAAACCTCAAGTCAATATGGCAATGGATCGCCCCGTCCTCAAGACCGCCATCGGCATCAAGCTCGCCTTCTCGACGGCTTGCGCAGTAACATACGTCGAAACTTCGCGCAAGTCACCAGCACGAAAGGCTGCCGAGGCCAGCGAACAGCAGGAGCAGCATCGATTTCAGCGCGTCGTCCAACAACATCGGCCTCAGCAGAGCAATTTCGATGATTCCGCAAACGAGTGTCGTGGGTGAGTCTTCTTATCTTTTTTCTTCCTTTCTAGTGAGTTAGGATTACTAACTCGACTTAAAAACAAGGGACCCAAAGTACTGCCCTCGAAGGCAGGATACCTAGGTAGACGTTAACGGGGGGTGGTTAATTTCAGGTTGACTCTGCCTCAGATTGTCGTGAGGTTTGCTAGGTCAACCACTGGTTGTCTAGTAGGGAGGCATATGAGGCCTATCAATTGCATGGCGGAGGTAGATATGGCCTTTTTTGGATGCCGGGAGGTTGATCTGCCGTCAAATTGTTCCTGCCACTTGATCGGGTAACATGAAGTGACAGAGGGACCCGGTTTCTCAACATTACTGACAGGATTTGGGGATTGTGGTGGTTTTTTCTTAATAAATTCCTCAGTGGCCGCTCTGCTTTCTCTTCTGCCGCGTTTGGCTCCACGGCGATAGTTCCGCCGTGCAAGATACCGCAACTGGCCAAATATTCGTACTGCTCCGTTGGTAACCACCCGGTGGCCAAGGACAGCTGGGTGCCACGGAAGTCGAAAACTTCCACGCCATGGACCAAACAACAGGAACTTCTCGATATGGTAGGCTTCAAAAGATAGTTAACAGGCCTTGAGGCATATGACTTGTTGAAACACCTCGAAAGGAATGTGGTAAGGGTCTTTCCGTCTTAGCTGCTGATGCAAATTTAGACACCAACCCTCCAGTCCGTCCTGTGATAACTGCGAAGGAGCTTCTCATACACCATGACGTGCTTCCCGTCGCCCACTCTGAGCAGGAACCAGGAACCCCTCGAAAAACACTCCCAAAGACTCGGCATCCTCCAACTTGCAAACCTTGGCCACATCTGTTTTGGTCAGTTGTCAGTCTCGATGCTTTCCCGTCAGGACAAAATAAACGGCACTCACAATGATCGGGTCGCACTACCACGATGGCACCTTTGGAAGCGTCGACCCCATAAGCCGCATACGCGTGCCCATGGCCCGAATTGTAGCTTTCGTCATCGGCAAAGATCTTAAACAAGTTCTTCATCTTCCATTTTCCTGTGACCGGTTTGAAGTATTCTGGAATCTCGTCCAGCTCAACCTTTTTCCGGTCGCCGGACGTTACCAGGATTCGATCAATCACACCATCCGGGTCCACGCCAGTTGGCGTGAAGTGCTGCGTTATTTGTGAGAGTGTTTGAGAGACCTGCTCAGGTCGACATCAGTATCTGACTGTTCTCTAGCATGGCGTACCAGAACTCACCTGCTCCAACCTCGACATCGCCTCGGGTTGCGACAAATCGCCCGAAAACACCACCACATACCACTGCCCATTCGCCGGCAGCCCCTTGATGAGCTGCATAGCCTTGGCATCACACGACCGTACTACCTGCGCCGTCGGAAACCTCATGCCGACTGTCACCTTGGGCACCAACTCCTTGTCATGCTCTGCGATATGCGTGATGGCAGAGGCGTCGTACTGCACAGCCTGTCCTGCAGTATACCTGCCCGCCTTGGTGAACTGCTCCGCAAACATCTCAGCCGTGACTCCATGTTCTTGACGGTACTTGGTGTTGAACAGTTTTGTGAAATTGCGGTCAAAGTCGATCAGCTCCGTGGCTGTCCGCTCTCGCTCAAGCACATATGTCTCGAGGATGTCCGGTCGCGCAAGACCCTGCAGAACCATTCCAAGCTTCCATCCGATGTTGTGGCCGTCCTGTAGACTGACGTTCATTCCCTGCCCGGCCTTGGGCGAGTGGGTGTGGCATGCGTCGCCCGTCAAGAATACACGGTGGTCGCGGTGGAAGAAGTCGGCTCTACGTTGACCGATAGAGTAGGCAGACCACCAAAACGTCTCGGCAAACTCCATCTCATACGGCTGAAACACCTTGCGGGCATGATCATGCAGCTTTTCCAGGCTGACGTCGCTGGCCTTGGTGCCTGCTGGCAGCTCGGTGTAGAAGCGGACCATGGAATTGCCTTCTCGGGGAATCAGGAGGATGTTGCCAACTGCCGAGCTGATGACTGCCTTTTTGCGGATGTCTGGAAAATTTGTGCGAGGATAGATGTCCATCACACCCCAAACTGCATCCGAACTGTCGCCCACCATCTTGAAGCCAAGTGACTTTCTGATGATACTATGTGCACCGTCACAGCCCTGTCGCCCAATCAGTATGTCGTTAATCACGCTCATAGTGACCCAAGGAAACATACCAAGACGTATTTTGCCCGATACGTTTTTTGGACGCCATCTTGAACAGCGTCCACTCTGACTGGGTACGACTCCAGATTATTGCTGTCCACGTTCTCATCCACCACCACATT
This sequence comes from Apiosordaria backusii, assembly GCA_030549205.1. Classification (NCBI taxonomy): domain Eukaryota; kingdom Fungi; phylum Ascomycota; class Sordariomycetes; order Sordariales; family Lasiosphaeriaceae; genus Apiosordaria; species Apiosordaria backusii. The sequence goes on from JAUKTV010000006.1 coordinate 1,582,757, forward strand.
CTTGACCTCACATCCGTATTCGATTGGAGGATTAGACCCAAGCAGCCCGGTCATCAAGGCATTGAGTCTTGCCTGGTTGAGAATAACGTGTGGCTGGTGGCTGATTTCGGTCTCCTTGTCGGCTTCATATCTGACCCTTTTGATACCCTTCTCGCCCTCAGGGGACCAGAAGGCAATCTCCAATACGTGGTAGGCCTCCCGGAGCATCTCCTCTGCTATCCCAAACGAGTCGAAAATCTCGACTGTTCGAGTCTGTACGCCATCTGCCTGCCCTATTTCGAGGGGTCCGTTGCGTCTCTCGAGGATCTTGTAGGGAATGTTGAAGCGGGCCAGCCAGGCGGCGGCGCAGAGGCCCGCTGAGCCTGAGCCCGCGATGAGGACCGGCACCTTTTCTTCGGGTGTCATTGTGTGTGAATGAATGTCGACGGTCAGGGAAGTTGGGATGGGTGAAGACTGGTGCTAAGATGGATATTGGCTGCAAGCATGGACACCAGAAGGCCAAGTCAGGGATCGACAAGTACAAGAGTTTATACAGTCTGGATGCGTCGATGAGCGATGCGTGCCCAACAACCAAAACTCTTAAGCTCACCACCCACGTGCGACAGCTATTGATGACTGCGACAGGGAGTGCGCTTGCTGCTCGCCTCCGGGCCAAGCCTTGTGTGCGGGTTTCCCCATCGCGTCGCGAGGAACGCCCGAGGCAGAGTGGCGACAGAAGACCATTTGCCGGCCGGGGAGGGGGTCGACGAGACGGGATTATCCCGATGTCGAAGACGGAGCTGGAACGCAGGCTGCTCCGCTTTTGCTCCGGGGAAAAGGGTGGTCTCCACTTCTTTCGTCCGGGGAAGTGTGGGCTGGTGGAGGAAGCTTATGTCGGCCCGGCTGGAATCTTCCCCGCACCTTGCTTGACGGCAGTGTGACGGCGAGGGGAGAAAAATATCCCGACGTCAGGCGGAACCGCAATCCGATAGATACCTATGGTTGGCTGGGTCAGTGTTTTCGTCCATTCGGCCATCTATCCCGAGGATGCCTGTGATCTTTGAAGTTGATGATGCTTCACTCGTTGCAATCAACCATCAGCGTTCGCGCTACTTCCACGGTTATTTTATCCAGTTTCAGTGCGAAACCTGCCATAGACACCACAATACACTGGCAGGGAAGGCCCAAAGTAGGCGTGAATACATATCCTCCGCAGCTCCACCTTCCTTGTTGATGATACTGGAAATGGGTATACTCCGCTGCCCGGTTTGAGTCCATGTCAAGTGAGAGGGCAACGAAGCCATGTGGGTGGGGGACCGGTGCTCGGCTCGTCGACGTACCTAGGTAGATTTACGTTGCAGCTTTCCAGAGAAAGATCTTCCTGCCGAAACATGATGGAAGAAAGCTCTTTCCACGCGCTCGGGGGTTTTAAAGCAGAATGTATCCCTTTCTCTCAGAATAGACATGACCATTATCAGCCAGTGACATGTCTTCGCCAGTAAGAAGCATGCGTTACTTGGGCGAAACCAATGGCTCCATTAGATAATGTTACACATGCAGCTATTCATTTAACGTACATGTACCCACCAAGAACGCGATCATGATTTACCTAGGTAGGTACGCATATAGTCCGCGTCAGTGGAATTGAATAAGAAACAAAAGAGGCCCATCCGCCTCCGAAGAATAATCTGGCGCTTCCGCTCGGGAATCACTGATGGTGACATTTCTTCCCTTCAAAACACGTCATCAATCTTATCAAGCAAAAAGTGTTCATTGACGCCCGTTTATATTAATTAGCCTATTATTTGATGCGATCTATGGCTTCTAGATAAATATATCCTTCCCCGCCAGACCTCCTTTCCTCATGTCTTGTCTCCCTCTCTAATCAGATCCGCCGTCACTCTCTCCGTAGCCGCTTCCCCCTCATGTTCCCTCTGCGACGTTATCTCTGTAGATGGAAACGCAGGTGACCAGTGGCAGTGATCATTGATTGAAGTACGCGTTCAGATCATAACAAAGTAAGGTACTGCTTGAGGGCTGCCATGTGACTGAGCATGGCCGAGTTGCTCCGAGTCGTCTACCACCACCAGGTGAACGGTTGGCTGTCATCTCCTGCGCAATCGCCAGAACTCTCAACATCGGTGGGCCGCTCCTTCTGCTGCGCTTGAGTTGGGGGCAAACTGCCGTGGTGCTCTTTCTGCTTGAAGTTCTCCAAATCAACGCTCTTCTTCAATTCGGTGTCCTGGCTGCGGCGAGCAACCATTCTTCGTCGGATTCTGGACTCGCGCACCTTCTGCAAATGAAGTTCCAGCTCAAGGTCGCTGTCAGGGTCTCGGCGGCAAGGCTCATGGAAGAGCGACCGGGGCTTCGTCATATCGGTAGCGTACTTGTCGAAATCAGCGGCGGTCTTGAGAAACACCCGCGCAGTATCGCCCCCGTAGTTTAACTTGTAGGATTCGGCCGTACGCTTTCGATCCAAGCCATCCCAGTCGTGAATTTGGCTTGGATCGCAGAATCTTCTAGCGGATGGCACAACATGCTCAATTACCGGTCTGGGGGAGTCGCCCTTGTCGGCCTTCGTAGAACTCCGGGTGGGAAGTCTGGCAGAGAGTGACTTTGCTTCCGAGCTTTGGTTGTTGTTGGAAGTGGCAGATGACACCGACGCCATACCATTGTACGGCAGATCCCAGCCATCGTTTGAATCAGTCGGCGAATGACTGGAAGCAGGGGAAGGGTGGTCATCCGATCGGAAAATCATCCGGATGGCCCAGTGGTTTCTTAGGCCGGCAAAGTCGTCGGGGCCTGTGGGAAGGGTCGTGGGCTTGCGGTCAACGACGGGAGATTGCACCGGGAGGCGTTCCTGTTTGGTGGGCATGGCGGATGAAAGTTGGTATTGGTCGATGATGGTAATAGCAGACGTCCGGTAAAGCGAATGAAGCTTGGATAGGTATTTGGTATCGCGATGGGAAAATAGATGGTGAGATGGGGCGAGAAGGTGGGAAAGGGGAAGCTGGTTTTATACACGGCCAGAAGACACTCGGACCCGCAATCCAATCAACAAATTTTTTCTTGATCGGGATTCACTTCTCTGAAGTTGCTCCTTCTCTTAATCAAGGCGGCTTCGTATTGTTCTCTTATCGCTGGTGAACTGTAGGAGCAAGGTCGTGCTTTTTAAATTAGATCAACCTTATTTGCCTAGACCTATCCAAGGTATCAGCACAAGGGGCAAATTTAAAAGGTACCATGCTCCATGAGATGGCTCACTTGAATAATCTGCCTGTTGAATAGAAACTAAACGGTGGCTGGATATCTAATTTCATGACTGCCTATCTACCTCACTCACTTTGGAGATTTTGCTCCTGTTCTTGCTCGCAACCACACATGTTTCAGATCTTGCTTATTCCCCTCGTCATCGTTCGTTCATTGTGTAAGGTTTCATTATAACCCATTTGATGGCTCTCGAGTTGGCTTTTGATTCGCTCAACTGGCCTGCGCGAAAGATGCCTAATCGATATTGTCTACATATTTGTCGGCGATTTCCAGTTTGTGGCTACATAGATACGGCAACGATAACCAAGAGGCTGCGGGTACAATTTTAAATCATCCAGATACATTTTTACATAGAACAGTTGAAGCACATAACACAGTTCCGGTCAAACGTGCCTCAGAGATGCTCCTCTATACGTACTTGGTTCTTGACAAGGCTTGCATTAGAACATTTTATGTGTCTGGGTAGGTATTTCAACAAGGTTTCACACAAGATCCTTGTATCTTTTAATCAGATGTTTGCATGTCTCTATAAAATAAGGTAACTAACCGGCCCTTTAGTATGATATGAACATGCCTTCTCACAAATACAGGTGACGGCGCCGAAACTGCTCTCCACCATCATGATAAAAGGCCTGACATCTCCGTTTTGGCTGTGCGCCCAGTCAATACACCCAACCACTGCCATTTTATCAGAGCCCCGGCGTAATTTACGTCCTCGAGGTCCCGCTATTCGCCAGTCTACTAGTAGCTACTAGTTTCCGTGCTCTTCTTGACTTTGCCTTCTTTTCAAGGCTTCCTTCTGTCTCTGCCTCAAGATCTTGGAAGTCCGAAGGATCCTCGGCCTCGGCGAAGTTACATCTCCGACGCTCGGCATAGTTGTTGTAGTCCGCAATCGTCCTCAGGCATATCCTCGCAAATTCATCGTCATGGATCTCTCCACTGCGCCGTGAGGCTCGCAAGGGTGTGTCGTTGAGCGTCCAGAAGATGTCATCCGCGCTGGTGAAATCGGGCATAATCACAGATGGAGAGTTTGGCTCCGTAGTCTTTGCCTTGTCGGACCAGTCAGAGTACGTCCATGGCCAATGGGGTAGAGGTGTCAAAACCATTTCTTTACAGTCGAAAGACTCGATACTGGTGCTCTTGATGAAATCAACGTCTTTGAAACAGACCGGGGCGGCATATAGTTCTGAGCTCGAGGTTGATAAAGTTGGGTTTGATTCTGAGGACGTCTCCCTCATGTTCTTGCTGTTGCGAGTTAAAAGCCAGGATTCGACGGGCGAGAACATGTACACGGTAGGGGCTGGGTCAGGCTGATAACTCCGAAACTCAAAAAAGATAAGCAAAAGAATCAACAGCTGAAGGGGCCCATATATGGGCGTTGTGGCAGCGGCGGATTGGTTCGTGCAGTCGAGGGTTGTTTTCGTTGTTTGCTGGCTATCTTGCTTTCTGCTGATGTTGACATGCCTCACGATGCGTTTCGAAACACATGATGCCACTTGGAGGTGGTCATGGAACACATTACAGGCTAATAAAATAGGACTGGAATTAGTAGAATATCAGAAACTCCACGGCTGTATGTGTGATTGCGAGTGGATTAGGATGGCTCCCTTGATCGCCACCATGCATGCACCCCTCTATTAATATTCTCGTGACATGCCCCCAGTCTGCCACTAAAATGATCATGAAATATGTCTACTTTATGCCTATCATCTTGATTCTAGTGAGTTCAGGATACGCATGCTGGCTAGCCCCTAGTCAGCTTTACTCATACTCCAACCACCCTGGCCCTCCATCACTCTTAACCAGTGCCAGTACCTAGTGCTCGACTGGTAAACCCATCAAAATCCACCTTGACTTGATAAAAAATAGACTAGTTTCTCAGGCAAATGAACAAATTGTGTAGCCATCATTCAATGCCAGGTAGGTAGCGTGGGAGTGGTAGGGGCGAGGAAAGTTGGAACAAGAATTGTAAAAAACAAAAAGACGATTTAGCTGCGACTCGTTTCGATCAAGTGACCTCCGGGTTATGAGCCCGGCGCGCTTCCGCTGCGCCACGCAGCTTATTGAGCTGATTATGGAAAATATGTTCTGAAAATTTGATTCTGAGTGCAAGGGACAAGGTTGTTGTCGTGTGGGGTTCAAGTTGAGGACGGATGGATATATAGAAGGTTAAGAATGTAACTCATCCATCACGACGGATCGATATAAGCTTATATAATCCCGCTTCGGACTTTTAGAGAATCATTAAGGAGGAATACTGACGGGTGTGGTCGGTAGGTCTTTTACTATGGCTCTTGTTTTCAGGGTAGGTATTGGAACTTCTTTAGATGTCTGATATGTCACGTTAACCTCTGTCACAATAAGTCAGACCCCTCATCGAAGCATTTCTCTTTGTAAACAGGATGCTACAATCATTAATCTTATCAATCTTTATATGGTGATTAGGCAACAAACAACAATGGAACGAAGAATTTGCCTGTGTTTTCCATCCAACCAAACACCAAGCTGAATTAAAGTACGCCAATCTGACTCGATACCCCCGAATCGACGTCAACTCCACCCTTACTTGCCATTGACAATCCCCTGCTGAGAAAAACGCCAAACATCTGCCTCTCCGACCAACAATCCAAGCAGATATCTCTCCCAGTATCCGATTAGAGGGTCTTCAGGTAAAGCAACTTGCTCCGGCACCCTACTCTGTCCCTCGCCTACTGCTTTCCTTTGGTAAACCCACTTCCAATGATGATCGAACTCTCCAACGGGGTACATGCATCGCTCAGGATACTCATCACCTGGAAGTGTAACCTCTCTTGGCCGCATTCTCCAAGCCTTTACGAATTCCTCTTCCCCGCTGCTCAGTGCGCTGCCCCTTTCCAATTTCCACAACGGCCCTCCTTTGCTCTTTTTGTCACCTTCTTCAGCTGTATCGGACTTAAGCAGAGCATCGCAGGTCCAGATGTCTTTGTCATCCAAGCCCAAACCTCCACAGGCCAATCTGATCCTGACAGAAGCATGGATTCTCTCGTTTGTCCCGAGTAAAGGCTCGCTGGTATCTTCGTTCGTGTCTTCATCAACCCGCATGAACAAACCGGGGCGCCGAACAGTCTTTCCTGCCATGGTGGTGACCACGCTTGTAGGGCTTCTGATCAAACCCAGGCCCCAGGGTCTAGCAAACTGCCACAGCTGAGGCAGGGGACCATCAGGGTGATCATGCTTCCCGTCACATTCCTGAGGATCTCTTTTAGGGGCTGAAAAGGGGTGTCGGAAGACAGCCGGGTGACCCCAGGGTTTGGGACTCCCTGAACTCCAGCTCACGCTTCCATTTGTGGTTCCGTTCCCATTGGCGGTTCCATTTCCAGCTGACGAAGAGTTCCTCCCGCCACGAAGCAGCTTGCTCAAGGATCTGGGGATGATGGACTTGGCCACTGACCCAATCGAAGACGTCTTGGATTGTGGCGAGAAAGGAAAGGGATGGGCAGCCGAGAAGCGCAGCGATTCCAAGAACATGTTGGTCATTCTTGGGTGATTGAATTCCAAGCCCAAAGTTGAGAGCTGGTCACACATCCCTGCAGGTTATGTCAGTTTGATGTCACGCCGAAGAGAAGGGACTGGAAACATACAAGCCAGTGTGATATCTGAGATCTGCTGATCCCACCAACCACCCCCAACATTTCCATGATTACCAGGAAACCAAACCTGCTTCAAGTTCGTCGTACTTCCGGGAATCCTCTCCCAGAGCGCAGGCCGAAAGGCAAATCTTGGCTCATCGAGGGCCAAAGCCTGAAAGGCGTTCTCAACCTTGCCCGAGATTTGTGTGTTGGTAAACCTCCATTGATCAGCGCTGCCCCTTACCCCGATCACTGGGGCAGGCGGGATTCCAAGTGTTCCCACTGTATCCCACACCGCAAGGGCCTTAATCCTGATCTCCTCACCGACCTCCCCAACTCCAGCATGGAACGTATCCCTCGTCAGCTTCTTCTCCCTCAACCCCCGTTTGTACATCTCCTTCCTCCTTTCTTCCCACTCAATCTTCTTCTGCCCGTGTTGTCCTTTGTACTCCTCTAGTCCATCAATCAAAAAGTCGTCTGTGTCGCGGGACGTTGAGCCCATCTTTTCATAATCATCAAAGATGGCGTAAAACTTGTCCAGCCCTTCTGGCGTCAACAGTCCGACGCTTGCGACCATATCCGCGACGCTACGGGCAGTAAACGCTCCTCGGCTGAACCCAATCAGAACAATGTCATCCCCGTCGACGTAGTTGGTGCACAAGAAGTTGTACACCTCCCGAATGTCTTGGTCCAGTCCCATGCCAAATGCTCCGCCGGTGAATTGGTCCAGGCCATTAGCTGTACCTACACCGGCAAAGTAGTTGATGATCTGGGGTCTGCCGTCGCTGCAGGTGCGACAGAGGACACGCGAGATACGGGTCACGTTGGAGGGGGGCTCATGCCTTCATACTGTCAGCCTTCAATGCGCTCTGATGAGGAGATTTAAAGAACCATACCCTTTTTTCCCCAATGAGTTCATCCATGTTCCATCACAGCAAACGATCAGCCTCTTGGGCGTCCCCCGTCGGTGGGGGTGAGAGGGATCAAGCGGCGAAGCCATGGAAGGTGAGGTTGTCGTTGAGACCTTGGAAACCCAGAGTCTAAGAGGAATGATAAAAGAGGGAGAGAGCGACGTTTTATATCCCACTTCTCACAGCCCGTGATACATGTCTCACAGCCACCAGACTTTCACAAATCAGTTCCTCAGACCAGGTCTCGGGTGTCCAGGTCGATCGTGTTGGAACCACGAATGAGACGCACAGCTTGCCGAGTTTTGTTTCTCAGCACCAAACCCGCTCAACCCCAAAAGAAACTGACCGCCCACGACAGCAAGAGGAGAAGAGCTGCAGTTGATGGCTGGCTGACTGTGGGCTAGTTGTCGGGGATCTACAGTGCATGATGTGTCTCCATATCAACAAATCACAGCCCTTCTCAAGGGAGACTAGACCCCCCTGCTGGCTCCAAGCGGCCAACCTCAGCGCTTGGCTAGCAGCGCCATCCACTGCAGGCTTGGCCAGTCGGGTGAACCGTGAGTGAGACAATTGACTCTGGGCCAAGAACGGGCTCATGTGGTAACCGCCATGTCCGCCTCGATTTCCTTTTTGTGTTGTCTGTGTCGGTGTCTGTGTCTGTGTCACCGGCTCGCGGATTAAGCGTCGTCGGGTGTTATGTCGATCGCTATGTACCACGCACGGTGTCTCCTGCAGCGACGCGCCCACTAGGTAACTAATGAGCACCCCTTCGGTCGAGCGATCCGTGCCGCTTTCCAGTCAGCTTTGGGATTCGGCATGGCGCAACAGAGGGTTCCTTCGACTTCAGTCAGCCTCTTTAAATGCACATTCGACTTTTATCCTTAAATTCTCACCAGATGGAACCTTTAGCTGACGAGAAATGATCAACGATGATGCAGTACTCCGCGTGTTCTCGTCTATCCTTTCGGCAGAACGATATTCATGTTTGGTCAGGTAGGTAGGTATCTTACAGTCGGTCAAAAGATAACCTCATCAACCCCTTCCAGGTATCCATTCCAACAAAGATTGCCGCTCTACTACCTCAGTAGTAGTCTACGACAGAGGAGGTGTGTCATTAAACTCATCCAACAAGCCAGGCGGAACCCTTACCCCGGCAAATCCAAAATCGTCAATCCATCCTCGTATCTCCTTCTCTTCCTCAGCACTAACCTCCACCCTCACCGCGCCGACATTCTCCTCCAAGTACTTGATATTCTTCGTCCCCGGAATAGGAAAAATATCCTCCCCCTGCGCCATCAACCACGCCATAGTCAGCTGACCGGGCGTGCACCCCTTCCTTTCGGCCATGACCTTGAACTTTTCTACCAGCGCCAGATTCTTGGGGAAGTTCTCCTTGCTGAACCGGGGGAAGAGCCGTCTCAGGTCCCCGGGCTCAAAGTCATCCGGCGACTTGATCTGCCCCGTCATGATCCCCCTTCCCAGGGGGGAGTACGCAAACACCGCGATTCCCAAGTCCCGGCAGGTCTGAAGCAGGTAGTTGGTCTGGGGGCCTTCAATGTCCAAGGACCAAGGGCTGTATTCCACTTGGTAAGCGTCGACATGGTCAATCGCAGCAGCCCGGCGAACAGTCTCCGCTGAGGAAGCGGAGATGCCAATGTGCCGGATTTTGCCTTCGGATTTCAACTCGACGAGCTCGGCCATGGTGTACTCGATGGGGGTCTTGCCATCAACGCGGTGGATGTAATAAAGATCGATATAGGATGTCCCAAGGCGCTGGAGGCTCTTTTCGCACTGCTGGCGGCAGTACGAAGGGGAACTATCAATGGTGAGACCCGTGGCGCCGTAGCGCAGGCCGAATTTGGTGGCCAGGAAGATGTCAGCTCGACGTTCGGGGTGAAGGGCGAACCATTTCCCCAGGAGGTCTTCGCTGTCGGCGTACATGTCTGCCGAGTCCCAGTTGGTGTAGCCCAGTTCCCAGGCTCGGTCAAGGACCTTGAGGCGCTCTTCATCGGATCTATGGATGGTGTGAGTATGCCGCTTGAGCAATAATTAATTCTGGTAACAGGAGACTCACCCGACGGGGCCATATGCAGTGCTTAACCCCATCAACCCGAAGCCGATTGCTGGGATTTCGGGTCCATTTCTACCCAGCTTTCGAGTGGGAAGTTTTGCTGGAGGTGCCATTGGATAGTGGTGTCACAGTTGATAAGTGCGAAGCTTAAGGATAAGTGGACGATGATGAGGTTTAATCTAAGACAGTAGGAAAATATACGGGTCAATTATCGTGTCATCGTCGACGATTTGTAGTACTTATACATTCACAACAGCTGAGAACACAATGATCTCGATTTCCCCGCATTGTTTGGGTGATCATGCCAAGTGCCACCGGGTGGTAGCGGTCCCGGCGGCCAAATTAACCTGCTGTCGGCTCCCAATACCCGGTTTCAGGAACCTGTCTGGCAGCCTATCTACAAGGTGAAAAGCGGTATCTGGTAACAAAAGGCTGAAAGGGGGCTGAAAAGGGGTAGCGGCCAGGGAAAGAAAGGGTTAGGGTACATCACAAGCACATAGGCAAATTATGCAACATTTTTTAGAAAGAAAGAAAGATTTGTGTTATTGTGGAAAAAGACACTTACTAGAAACTCTTCGTGTAGGTAAAGAAAAGAGTGCGCTATCTACCTATTGCTCACATGTCGTCAAAGACTGAATCGGCATCGGAGTCTGAATCCGAATCATATTCATAATCAGCATCAGACTCGTAATCAGTGACGTAGGACTCAGGAAGCTCTGTCATGTTATCACCAAAGACCCGGGCAAGAGACCATCTGAATAAGTCAAAGTACTCAGTGATGATTGCCTCAGGACCCTTCTCGGCGTTGGTTTGAGCCTCGCTGTCTCTCTTCCTGCTGTTTTGCCCCTGACGCCATGGTTGGCAGATGTCACGCACCAAGAACCGAAGGTCAGAGTCCACCCAACCATTTTCCTTGGAAAAATTCATCAGCTTTTCCCGGAGGTTGGTCGACCAGTTGTCTCTATCAACGGATTGCTGATAGGCCGTTTTCATGCCAACCTTGGCAAAATCCTCAAAGGGGATATTGCTTCCATTGCCTGCCAGGATGTTTTGAAGGCCCCGGTTGTCAGCGTGTGCGAAGGTGGCCCAGAAAAAGGTCCCCACGTTTCTCTGGTCTTCCAAGTCGTCAGGAAGTGAGGCTTGAAAGGGGTCATTTGCCGGCGAGCCCAATCCAAGGGGAGCATAGCAAGGAAAGCATTGGGTGTGGTATGAGCTATGCATATCACGGAAATCCTGATTGGTGGTTAGCTCCGGATTCTGTTCAAACTTGGCCAGAATCTCCTCTTGTCGGAGATTCATGAGTCTTCGGTGGTTAAGGAGCCAGGTTGGGACGTCTCGCCCATTCACAGCGTCATAGTTGGTGTAGGCACCGGCCAAGACCAGCCAAAGTTTGAGTTGGTCCATTGACCACTCCTCCGGCTTATCGGATCCGAGAAAACCGATGAGCTTTTCGACCTCGTCTGCCCAGGAGTTCTCTGCCAGACACTGGTAGACATTGAAGGCATAGACGACGTCCAAAGGCCGCTCAGGGCCGGAGAATGTGGTGTAGATAACGAGACCGTGGCAGCCACAAAGGTTTTGGTCGATTTCGGTGTTTCTGGAATCATCAGTATGACAGTGCCAGCCTAAGCTCACAATGCGAGATGGGTAGGAATCATCCGCTGACAAGACTCCTGAGGCTCTATCGGCGGCAATGTATCGCTGGAGTGCTGTCCATGCCAAATCCACAAGGCGGTTAGTGCACTTACAGCAACGTCTGCGGTGGATAAGTGGCTCGATGAGAGCAAAATATTTGAAAATCGGAGTACCAATGATGGGGTCGAAGTCGATGTTGTATTTCTCCATCTTGTCGAGAATAGGGCTGCTGAAGCTAGCAGCAGTTGGGGTAGTTGTCGACATGATGTCTTGTTGATGTTATAATGCTTTCGTAGCCGGCTACTTACTTTTCTTGTCAAAAGAAAGGTCGATTGGAATGTTAGAGTTACGAGTTGATGTGAGGTGTTGGATATTATAGATGGAAGGCTAGAAGCGGTGCCATTCCCGAGGGTTATATACTCGCCCAGCGCACTCGGTTCTTCCCGCAGTGTTCGTGATTCAGTGTACGAAGTAACAGAACAAGTACTCAATTCCTTTGATGTTAGGACATTAAGTAAGCTGCTGAATAGGAGTGGATAGCTTCGAACCGGGCCGGCACAAAGACGTCTCAACAATGGGCATTGTTGAATTTCTTACTAAGTTATCTGAAATACCTTAGACTCTACCAGGTATTTTACATGGGAACAAAAGCAAGCATATCCTGGACAACGGTATTGTCACATGTGGCAAGAAGCTACCGGTAGGTCCGGTCTTGAGCACACTACCTATGCAGAACATGGACCTTATGTTTGTTGGCCTGGTGATCCCCAATTGCTCAGTTCACCCATGTCAGGTAAGTTAGCTGAAAGCTGAGATACTTTCTATGCCATGAACCCAAAGTAAGAGCTAGCCTTGGCCAGGAGAAGGGGGCTCAAAAGGGGGTTTGACACGTGCCGGTGCAGCCAGGGTGAGGGCTTGATATAGCACATCGGAGACAAAGGGGATAGAGACTGCTACCTACACAACCCACCATATCTGTGCCTCTAACCACGGACATTCCGACTGCATTTGTTTACCCTTCGGATCAACTTTAAAACCTTGTGACTATCTTTTAAGGTAGCTGACGGCATTTTAAGGCCTCTCGGATATTTCAGGATGTATGTCAGCCAAGCCACAGATGGCATCATATAAAAAATCGTCAATTATTATCGAAAATCTCGTTCTGTTACTGCAGCCACCGAGATACAGCCTGAACGCTGTCTTCCGCCAACAATAACTCGCCATACCTTCCACAGATGTCGTGTGGGGACACAGTCCTTGAGAGGAAGGCTTTAAAAAGACGATGAACTGGGTAAAAAGGCCGCCAAGCGTTGTTGTCTGTAGTTTCAGCTGTGTCAGTGGTGGCATGTTTGGGTGAGTGTCGTATCAAGGGGACTTACGTGGGTATAGAAAGTCAAATAATCCTCCGGATATAATCATAATGAGGAAGGAAATCCAGAAATGTTGAAGGGAATATCCAATCATGCGAGCAGTGTAAGAGCGTGCTTTGGTGCCTGGTGTGTAGCCGCAGGGCTGCCCAAGGCTTACTTCTGCGATGTGTGGGAGGCCAGTATGGGAAATATATTCCTCGGATACTAGCCAGCTTGGTTTAACTCGTGTTCAAGCCTCTGTCTCGCAGCCACAAAAAGCTCAAGCGCATGCGTCTTGTGCCTCAGTTCAGCCAGGTGAAGTAATCCCTTAACGCAGCCCTTCTCGCGGCAAAGTCGGACTATCTCCTCAGCAATCAGATTGTCGCCAACTTCAGGGGATGGACTCCAGAACTGATCACCACAGGGATGCCACCCGCCGAAGTTCTTGTCAGCCAGCTTGAGAATGTAGTCAAGACGGCCGGCATAAACCTGCGTATCAGCCTCTAGCAGCAGACGGACGATATCCCGCCGGTTGGAACTAGCTGCATACTTGAGCGCCGTATGACCGGCATGGTCTTCGCTGTTGACTTGAGCACCTCGCTGCAAAAGAGAGACGACGGTGCTGAAAAAGCCCCCCTCAGCGGCAGCCATCAGAGGTGTCATCCCAGTCTCGTTGGCAAGTGTGAGACTCGCGATCAAGCGTGACAACGTAGATGGTGAGTTGAACAGCTCGTTGATCGTTTGCATGGTAGTGTCATCATCGTAGGATCCACCGTAGGGGATGGGGGGGTACCCGACCCAGGGCGCCAGTGTACTGTGTCCGCGATGAGCATGACTACGGACTGCGAAGAACAGAACTGACTCTCCTCGATCAGTGAGAGAGTCGAGGTTAGCGCCATGATCCATGAGAAGCCTCACCAGATCAGTATTCCGCTGGGAGGCTGCAAGGTGGAGTGCCGTTGTCCCGTCCCGCACCGTGAGGTTGGGGCTCATGCCTTCGCCCAAAAGGGTTCTTGTCAAAGCGATATCATTGTTGGTGACTGCATCATGAAGCGGGCTGCGGTCCCAAGAGGGCATTTGCGCCTGATTAACAAGCGGCACCGCAAGTCCGAGGCTGTTGGGAGACCTCTCGGCTGCTTGATGGATTTCCAAGTGTTGCTCGTATGCAAAGGACTGGGCAGTGGTATCGTTGATGGTATCGTGCGCTATCTCTAGATTTGCAGAAAACGGCGAGACATGTCCTGTTGAGTGGTTAGATTCGTCAAATCGAGACAGATGCCCTTCATCCAGCCCTAAGAGCGGATGTTAACAATAACGCTTCACACTTCTTAATAGGCATATCTTGGAGCACTCACAGGCATAAACTTGCTGTGTAGTAGGCCCATTGTATGCCGTAGCTGGGAGATGTTGTTCAGAAACAACAGGGGTTGTGTCTGGGACAGGCCAGTCGGTCGGCGATGTGGGCATGTCCCACGATGCGCCCGTGTATTCATACGGCGAAGGTGGGAGTAGTTCGGTGTCTGGTGAGCCCATGAAACACCCAAGGGATGTCGCATCAGCACCGCTTATCGACGAGCTCAAGTGGAGAGTGTCGTCATGTCGCAAAATAGTCGTCGATTCATGATGATCGTCAGGCTCGGGAGTGGAAAACGTGATGCCTCTCAAAGCAGCTGTTTGTATTATTGTCAGTGCTTAAAAAGTGAGTAAAGGAATGTATGGGTGCGCTGTACCTGGCACATCACCAAAATAGTCTTCGTTATCCAGCACTACTCCATGTCGAGTTGCGAAGCGTCGGATTTTCGAGTCCAACACGGGTTTTCCGCGCAGATAGAACTGCGTCCGTTTGCCTTGTTTGCGACGATGTTCTCTTATGCGCATCATTGCCAACATCTCGTCCCCGTTGACGTTTTTAAACATCCCCCAGGCCTTGATTCGTTTCTTGTACATTTTCGTGCTGGGCTTACATTAGAATTCTGAACAGATCCCGCAGCTGGGGAAATAAGGGGGGAAGAGGTTAGATTACGTCGCGTCTACGTTGAAGTCCCGCTTCATGATCTCTATGACCTCAGCAAGCGGCTTGTCCTGGACCAGATACAAGTCCTCGAAGATGCCGCGATGGGCTTCCCAGTCAACTCGACGATTACCAAGAGGAGGCATGTCGCCTGAGGTATTGGCGGTAGCAACGGTATGACAACAGAGAGTATGTAACAGATAAAGGCATAGTGATGTGGACCGTGAGGTGTGATGGGCTTGTGGGACGGCAAAGCGCTTTATATAGAGCCTATTTTCGGGTTTGCTATCCGGGTATCAACTCGGAGCACGCCAGTGCCCTCTCAGGTGTCGCTGCCCACAAACCATGTGGACTCGCACAAGCTGGGGGACTTGCAGGCAAAGCATAGAAAGCGTGATGTATCATGGGCTGAGTCTTGTGTGAAGTGCACCGCAGCAAGCCAATCGGGGAAGACGGGATTAGACACTGTGAACGTGGTGGGATACCGAGGTGGGATACTGAGGTGCCCGGTTCAGGCAAAGCCGTAGAATAACGACAGCAAAACGGCAGGAACCCAAAGTCACAGGGTAAGTAATCGGTGCAAGCAGTGGCTCCGGGACCTTTGCTGTGTAACCAAGACTTGGAGGAGGCG
This sequence comes from Apiosordaria backusii, assembly GCA_030549205.1. Taxonomy (NCBI): domain Eukaryota; kingdom Fungi; phylum Ascomycota; class Sordariomycetes; order Sordariales; family Lasiosphaeriaceae; genus Apiosordaria; species Apiosordaria backusii. The sequence goes on from JAUKTV010000006.1 coordinate 1,598,222, forward strand.
CCGGGGAACTAAACATCAAGATCCGGAACATACAGGCACTTCACCGCCACGAGGAGATTCACCCCCAGACTGATGGAAGGACAGAACACATCTGGCGTGTTACGCCAATGCGGGGAGGGAATGGGTAACTTCCCCGGTCCCGTGAAGAGGGGGTGGGACGGTCCTGGTGAGCGCCACGGCGTGCTTCAGCCATCTGATAACGAGAATGACGAGGCAACAGACAGCGTGGATAAAGACCGACAGCTAAACGAAGGATTGGTTGCCTCTCGTCCGACAATAACTCGTGTCGAGGACCATCTGTCTTGAATGGACCAAGAGATCAAAGGAAGGATCAATCGTCAATCTTATCTCGAAGCCATGTTCTCTCGACCAGAAAGCCGGTAGAGATAATCCTTGCGCGTCCCGACAACCTGGGTGCCCTAGGGAGGTAGATCGTGGTTGGCAGAGGAGGGGCATCTGCAGGTCAATGAGGAAGTCGTCCGGTTGGTTGCTCTGTCCTCGGCCACTCTGCGGCAAAAGAACAAACCATATCGGATGCGGGCCGCCATCTACCTGGATAGAGTCGAGAATGACGCACTCTGGCGGCTCAGCCTGCTGCTTCTTCCCCAGGCTCCCCGGGATTTGTGATAGATTGGGTATACGTCAGCACAAAGGTTCCTTTCGTGCAGGCGGAGAGCAAGGTTGAATGAAGTCGAGGCTGATGCAGCCTTGGGTGAATCTGGACTAGCGGGAGGGAGGATCAGCACCGGAAAGTGAACCCCAGGACAACTCATCAGCCGGGCTAGACATAAAAACCACGCATCTGGCTTGAAATGCTGAGTGAGAAGCAAATGAGCTTCAGCCACTGGACAGTCGTCGGAAGACGCTTAGCATCGGAATTGCTTCGATGGAAAAAAAAACGCAGATTTGAGACATTCTGACAGCCTGGCTTGCGTCAAGTAGACCCGGAAGCTGTCCCGGAACCGATGGTAAAATCGGTGTGCCGTGGTTGTGTCGGGGTTGTTGGTGCGTCATGGTTAATGATGGAGGTCAGCATGGCGAGAGACGTTTTCCCCGGGCAATTTGAGACGTCCGCGAGCAAGAGTTGGATGGCATCTGCCGTACATTCTGGGCGTTGGTCAATCGGATGGAAAGGCGGCGCAGAAGAGATGCATACGGCCGATGTGCGGTCTTTTGATGTGGAAGTATGGCCGGTGTACCTAGGTTCGAGAGGTGTCGTTCAGCAGAGAGTTAAGGTGGGGCAGCTTTGAGCGAGTGATTGCCCCACCATGACCCTGATGGTCGAGCGCCCAGACCAAGCGCGCGCCGTTGAAGTTCGATACTGCGTCCATCTCCCATTTCCACCCTCCAACTGCCGGTCAAGGTCCCTCGACAGCCACTGCAGCGCTCCCTTGCCGATTGCAACGACATCTTCTTGCCCGTCCCCATCGTCCAGTTTGGTCTATACTTCGCTGTCCACCAGGCAGCAGCACAAGGCACCTAGGGACTCTGCGCCTGCAGCGCAGCCACCACGACATCACACCATCCACCGTCTGCGCAACGTGGAAGCGCGCGCCGTTACAAGTCCACAGCCACGACTTGCCCAATCTTTCCTCCCGTGCGCCTACAAACCTACCACACCTACTCTGCCGTCATACTTCCCACCCAGCCGGAACTGCACTTTTTTCTCCCCGGAAGCGCAACCGCTTCTCTGCCCCCCCAAAAATGCCCCCGAAAATTACAGCCAAAAACCTGCAGTACAACACCACCCTCCCTCCTTTTCTCGCCCGCCTTCGAGGCGAAGCGACCTCTTCCTCCGAGTTCGACGGTAGCAGCAGTGGCGGTCCAGACCCCATCCTCGCGGCCCGAAGGCGACCAACCAAGAAGCGGTCCTCCAGCGCCGAGGCAGAAGATGCCCCAACAGTGGTAGATGAGCATGGCAACACAGTGCAGGATGTCACCGTTGGGTTGGATGGGAGTGTCAAGACGACTGCACCCACGCCGGAAAATCCGCAAGGAAAGGGTGATGGTGACGCGGGCAGCAAACCGGCTGGGGAGGATCAAAAGCAAGCAACAGCCAGCATTGGCGTTGCTGGCAAGAAGAGAAAAGTAGGCAAAGTCATTGGTGCGGATGCTGATGAGGAGGAGGAGGATCAGAAAAAGGGTGCTGCTGCTCCCACGCAGAACAGTAAGGCCGAGGACAAACATGGGCCAACACCCGCACCAAAAGCCCAGCCCAAGAAGAAGGCAAAGAAGATCAAGCTTAGTTTCGGTGACGACGAGGGCTGAAACATGCCAGGCTTGCGGAAAAACTCACATAACCCTTCGGCCGAGCGCAAGTCTGACAGCGTCGATGCTTTATACTGTGTAGCATGCACGCTTGAAATACGCCCGCCGAAGGACCCTGGAAGGCTGCAGTCTTTGGATGGCACGGGAACCAGCCCTTCCCCGGAACATCAGGTCTCAAGTCAAGGACCCCCGGACATGCCGTCCACACACTCGTAGCGACTGACCATCGTAGGAGGAGATCACCACAAGGCAGACCCAGCGTTGCAGAGACATGGAAAAGAATCTATACAACCTGTCTGCCTGTCGCGGATATACTACAAATCCCTAGGCCTTCTAGTCACCCCGCACTCGCCTGGCGCGCAAACGGGTTATGCATTTCGTCATGTGTGATCCTGGAAAGTCCTAGGCTCCCTCCTCCCTATTCTCGTCTATCAACAATAGCTTTCCCTTGCCAAACAACCCTTCCCACGGCTTGTCGACGTCATCATTTACCAGTACTCGGGCTTGACGTAGTCGGCCATAGTCTTGGGCTCCTGCCAGCCGTGGCCATGACCGTGATCGTGGTGGGCGTCCTCCTGGGGCCCGACGTACTCCATCTTGTAGACGCTGCCGCACTCGGGGCACCGCTCAATGGGGCGCTCGCGGGACATCTGTGTAGTACCATGTCAGTCTTATAGTTTTTTTAACCCATGAGTACCAGAAAGAGGGAAACCTACGCCGAGCCAGATAACGTTGTGGGAGTCAGCAGGGACACCGGTGCAACCGGCGAACTGCTCCTCACCGGCGGAGCGGACGAGCACGGGGTTGGCGAGTGTTCCGAGGCGGGAGGCATCCAGAGGGCGCATGTCGAAAACGTCAATGCTCTCCATCTTGCCGAGGATTTCGAGACGCTCGAGACCAGTAGACTGCTCAAGATCGGTGGGGACGGTACCGGGGGCGGCACCGGGGCCGACAAGGTCTTCCATGGTCCTGATCTCTGTGGTGCATTTCTGTGTCAGCCTTGCTGCTCTTCCCGTCCTTTCCACTGCCCCGCTACTACCCATATATGTCATAGCTCCTTTCACCCATGTGAAGCTCTCTCACTGAGCGAGGTTCAATTGAGTTGCGTTTGAAGATTGAGAATCACTGACGTCAGGGGTAGATATGAGCCCAAATGACGCAAATCCTGTCCCTCCTCTATTTTTTTGCAGAGTGTTTTGGGAGGGGCTGACCTACCTTTGATGCTCTTGATCTTGGGGGGCACAGGAACGGCGTCGTCACCTGCAATAAAAGTCCCGAATCAGTCCCCGTCTATTATTCCTGTCTGCATGTAATCCTCGTCGGCTCGAAATCCCGTCAAATTATTGCCATGGTGGTGGTGTTCGTCGGCAGCTTCTCCTCCAACCCGGCCAAAGCTCGTCCATGATGTGTGTGGTGTGCAAATGCGCGAGATTTCCACCAAAGCTCGGCCCGGGTTTTTTCGGTATTTCGGATAGAGAGGACTGGACAAAAGACTTACGGCGCACGGCGGTGGTGGCCAGGGAGCGGCGGACAGCCGGGGCGACGGCAGCCCGGCGGATCGCGAGGGCGGAGCGCTGCAGGAGCATGGTGTCGGTTTCGGGGGGTGGTGATGTGGTTACGAAGTGAAGGTTGTGTGTGGTGTAGTTCAATTGAAGAGAGGAGTTGTGTTTGGAGATGGTCTGATTTGCTGAGCTACCTCTTGCCCACAGCTGGCTTCCGCGGCACCAGCCAAGGATTGGAGCAGTTGCAAAAGACACAGGAGCTCTCGGCTGAAATGGGACTAGCGCAGTCAGGTGAGATATCACGTGTCAATGACGTTGATGAGCGATGACATAACTGACGACGACAACGAGTCTCAGAACTCGAATGGTGATGTTGTTTACATTTGCCAATGATATTGCATTGATATTTGCGTCAGCTATCATTGACTAGTACCGACGGGAAGCTTGTTGTGCCATAAAAAGCATAAAAGAAGCTGACTGAGCTGGAGCTTCAAGGTTGCAGCTTCCATTCCAAGTGTTCTCACCCTAACCCTGCACGCCGTTGGACAAGAAAATAGGGGTCTCTCGACCTTTCAAGGCAAGGGACCGGTCTGATATTTAAAGAAGCATAGATTATATAGTGACCGTGAGCTCTCTTAACGTACTATGAGTTGTGGTATATGTGTTTTACGGGACTGGCAAGATGCCAATGCTACGTTAACATCAAATCTACTCTATAAGCTCTCTACACTTGAACATATCGTCTTGCGTCTCTAACCCCTATTTCTGCTCCAAGCTTCTTCCACACGCTCGACTTCGTTAATCATTGCCCTTGATAATCACAGCTTTGCCTCCTGTACATCCTTCTCCTTCAACAGCTTCCCTCCAAACCCCTGAATCAACCCATCCTGATACTCCGTCGCAACATGCACACCCCTCGGGCTCCAAATCTTGCTTTCCACAATCCCCCTTCCCCTCCCCGCCCTCGGGAACCAAACCTCCTGTATCCACCACCCATCCTCCTCCCTCATCACCGCAGCCTTGGCCTCCACATGCATCACAAAGTGATAACTCAAGCTGGCTGCCCTTCCCAAGCTCCACCCCAGCCCAATATGATTCCCCGCCATCAACAGCCCGTTCCTGTCCGCCACAAACGCATGCACCAAGACATGCGCATTGGCATCATACCCGCTCGTCGGGTCCTCACTGTCCGGCAGCGGCTTCAGCAACCGGTAATAAAGCAGCTCCCGCCTCTCATGCACCGGTTTCCCCTCGTTATACTCACTCATGTCCACCTTCTTCATGTCCGCGATTGGAAATGTCCCGACTTGATCATCACCGACAATCTCCACCACGCCGGTGATGTCCACCGGCGGGGCGGGCAGCCACTCGTCTGGTTTGCGGGATGAGAGGATAGAAGCGAAGCGCTCCTGAGGGGGTGGTTCTTGTTCAGACACTGTGCCGTCCCAGTCCGGCTCCGGGAGCTTGAACGACAGCAACGCGGTGAAGGCCGGTGGGTAGAGAGGCAGTGAGGCGTCTTCTAGGGGGTAGTGATCTTGAGAAGGCGAGTTGCTCGGAACTGACGGTTGACAAGCAGTCACTGAGGCGGTGCTGAAGGTGCGAGACGCGGTGACCGGGGACGCGGTGTAAATAAAAGGCCTGGTGGCAAGACCGATGCGGGTGAAGTAGCCGTTTATTGTCTTTTAAATGCCGTGTTAGTGCGCCTTCAGAGAAAAGGGGGCAAACAAGTCAACGGCATACGTGGATATCCAGCCTCTCATGTTCTTGCGCTCCTTTCTCCTTTTCGGTTTCTCTCCAAGCTCGATAAGCAGCCAGGCCTGCTTGAGCATACACATGTCCACCAAACGCGGCGGAGTGAAAGCTGGGCAGTTCCTTTCCCTTTGCGAAGTCTGAGCCTGGGAGATAGGCTGATCGAGTCGACATGTATCGGTGGGTTTGGCCTTCACGGGGCAGCTTGACAAGCTCCAATTGTTCTTGGAAAGACAACCGTTTGTCCTCCTCATCGCCAACCGAGGGGGCCATATTGAGACTCATTTATTCCACGACAAATACGCAAAATCGATATGAAATTTTGAGATAAGATGCAGAGAAGTGAGAATATGATTGTGAATATGAAGTTAGATATCCAATGGTCAAGTTGTTAAGCCACCGTCTCGCGAACCCCTGTGCTTGCAGGTCGGTTGTCTCTGCGCCTCTTCGATTGATGGATGTAGGGTGTCGAGGGGAATTATGCTTGATAATTTCTCAACAAAAAAGATGAGTATCATCACTATAAACCCCAAAGCCCGGATTCACTTATCCCAATCCCGGCCGGGATGCGCAGCCAGCAGAGTCAAGTGTGAGCGAGGCGCTCAGCTTAACGGGATGCCGTCGGCCGGGGCGGGGCGATCCACTTTGGCTTTGGGGTTCTTGAAAAGCCAACCGAGGCATACCTACCTCTCCACGTGATGATCTCAGTCTCCATCTCTCCAATGATCACTTGGTCTTTGGTCATGTTGCCCACAAGCAGAAGCGTAGTTACGATGGAAAGGATGCGTGAATGCGAGCCGTGATAAACTGCGATCTGATAGCTCCGTGAAATCGTCAGCGCTCGGGTTGAATCCGAAGTCCAACGTCTGTCAGAGGGACGGGTACGGCCGGCCAAGGTACTCCGTATAGCTAGCGAGTCCCTTCGGATTCATGGCCCGATCGTTGCAGGTCCTTTTCGGAGCGTCCCGGCCGACATCACATCTCCTTTTGGACAAAAGGTTGAAGACGCTGACGACGACATGAGAGGTGGTGTGTGATGTGGTGGTCTTGGTTACTCGCTTGCTCCCCCACAAAAAGTCAATGCGGGGATCACTTTTAAACTGCACTGACCACAAGCAGGGTCCAAGCTGTCGGTGGGGGTTCAGTGTGGAGTGACCCCCACGATCTCGATGCCCCACTTCGGACGACCTTTGGGGGCCACAACGTTCGATACTGAGCACATTTCTCATCTCGAATGATGAGAAGAGGTTCCTTTAGTGATGTTTGGTCTCCTGATACGACTTTTAACCATTGAACATGGCCCATCCCCATCACTCACAACCAACTCGGACTCGCTTTGAGCTATTCCCTAGCCTCCAGCTGAGCTCCGAATTGTGACCCCCATCGTACCACCATTGGCACCAAGACAGCTTTGAGCATGAAACTTCATGTTCATTTGGTTCGAACGAAATGAAATCCCCAGCCCAGTCTGTCAGTGGGGGGCAAGATGGTCCCTCTCGCGCTCCGGCCAAGAGATGTGAATGCACCCGGGAAGCGCCACCCCAGAGCTCGGTTCCAGCGAGGCGTGTCTAGTGTGCAAGTCACTGCCCTTCAAGCCTTCTCTTGACCCCCCATCCAAGACTGCGGCGTTTCCTTCTCGAAGGTTTTCCTCTCTGGGAAAAGAATCCCCATGATCTCCCAACGGCGGGGATGTGCACATACATACGCAGGACAGCAAGTGTGCCACCCTGGATCCCGAGGATCCAATCCTGTGGGAAAGCCATCCCCCTTTACCAAATTTGCGGGCTGCAGTATGAGCGCAGTGGACCCAAGAGGGCGAATATTTGGTGAATGGTGGAAAAAGATGAGGGTCTGGATTTATGTTAAGAGTCAAGTTGCTACCACCTTGAATGTGGCCAAGACTGTCTGGCCCGGCTATCGACTGACCCACCTTAGGGTGCCTTGTCCCCTTGGTTGAACTGTGTGGCTGAATTGGTAGAAGAGTTGCATTTCTACACTGCTCAGGGGTCCAGACCTTTGCAAGAGACACACTGCAGCTGTATTGTGACTTTGACATGTCAACTGAAGTGGCCATTTCATGTTGACTGAAATCCAGAGGACCCTTCTGATGAGATTCGACGTCAAAGTAAGGCGAGGGCGTCGAAGGTCAAGATTCAAGGCTTTAAGGTGAATGCGTGTGAAGCGTACCCAGGTAAAAGGGCCAAACCCATTCACGAACCAGCTGCCTATACAGGAAGGCGTGGAAATCGTACATGAAAATGGACCCTTTACTACCCTTACAGTACTAACATACAATAGTAGCCCTTGGCACTCGCTGACTTTGTCGATGGTATGACATTGGAGACGGAGCTCTGACCATGCTAAAAGCAGATGGTCAACAGCCACATGTAAACCAAGGATGAGTTGTTACGATACTAGATGAAGAACAGCATGAGATCGGGAGCAAATCATGAAGTTTTTATGACAAAGGCACCATGAATATCTGAATTGTGAGGCTCAAGTGTCGATGGGAAGGTCGACAGGCAGCGGGTGCAATCGGGCAGCTTCGGTTCGCGGGTTCTCGAATGGTGCGGAACTCGCCGTGGGCGTGGTCGCAATTGTCAAAATTACGATGAAACCTCTGGAACGCCAAGATAGAGAGGGGACGATTCTTTTCTTGCGCGCGTGTGAGCTTCCCTGCTGTTTTGGCCTGATCCAACCCCTGAGCCTTGCAACTTGCACTTGGTTCTTACCTTACCCCAGATTGGCATTTGGTGCCCGCAGTGGAGAGAACTCAGAAGGGGGCCTTGCACTTGCACTAAAACAACATGACCGGATCTTTTAGTATCTGCAAACCTTGAAAGACATCATGAGATGGAGATCCAACGAATAGTTAGATAGGTTTCGGGTTCATGGGAACAGCGGAGGGAAGCTAGGTTTGACAAGAAAAGGGGCGGAAAAGAAAAGAAAAAAAGTCTGGCAAAGGAGGGGTTGGCAGCAGTTGAGCCTGCACCTCCCAACCGCTGTTACATGGAAAGAAAGTGCTGGCTGTGCCGCCGGCACATTTTCGGGAGGGGGGGAAGGATGACAGAGAACAATTTTGGGACGACGCGTGACCTGTTCAAGACTCCCGTCGAGGCCTGAAGGATGATCCCCATCATGTGCTGACAGGCAATGCACGACGAGAAAAAGAGAAAATGAGCTGAAGGGAAACCGGTCGAGAGACCAATAGCCGCCTGGGATATCGACAGGGTGCATGGGCCAGTCTGTCGTGGACGGTTTAGGCCGAATTCCGGGGAAAGATCTGGCCCGTGCGTCAAAAGAGGGGCTGGCCCAACATGCAGGGAACGGGCTGTCTGCTTCGCTAGAGAATGCAACTCTCTCTTTTTTGTACACGGCATGCCAGACGGCCACACAAACTCCCTCCTCAACACAAAAAGAAAGCATTTGGACTTTTAATTACGCCATTAAAACTCCGTGACTGGTCACACAACACCAACACTGGGCTCTCCATTGCTTACACACTAGAGACAACCTGTCACCGAGAGACAACCTGTCATTCTCTCTGTGCTACTCCCGGCAGATATCGGGAAACCCCAGGACCGTCCTACCTGGTCGGGTTTCCACTCGTCGTCCGTTACCTGATGCCACTCGTCCGTCCGTAGAAGCCAGTGATGCTGCTGACACACCAATACTGACTGACCTTCGCCGCCACAGACGAGACGCTTGACCACGACTGACCAGTCAGCGTTGGCTTCCCGGCACTACTGCGTAACCCCAAAAAGTTCCCCCCTCCTCTCCCCAGAATTTCGACCATGGACCCCATGTCGTGTTACCGTGCGTCTGGCTAAGGCTTCCCTAGCGTAGTCTTCCCAGTCTTTTATGTATTAACCCTACCGAAAACACACCTCCTTCTGCACCCTGGAACCAGATCTCCGTTTTCTCCACCTGACACCGCCTGACTGGATGCCGTCAAATAAATAGGCCACAGCTCCTTGCCGCGCCCATCCCGCTCCTCCCTCCTCCCTCTCTGCCTCCCTCCCCCTGCCCTCCCGCATCCCGCCAGTCTGGTATCCCCGCGGAGACTGCCGAACCACCAAACCTGGGGAGGGTTCACAAGTCAGCCACCATTTTTGTCCTTCAACCACATCTCCGGGACCAGTTTGTCAACCTCTATGCTCGCACAGTGCTATGCTCGGTGCCTGGATTGGACCTTGGAGTCTTGGACATCAGAGAGATAATCATGCGTTGCTAACACAACGCCCAGTACAGGAGGTTACTGGTTGGAAGGAACTATCAGCTGTGGCGATGGGGGTTCAGCTTGAGCCCATCGGCCAGAGTTCGTTTGAACAGTACGGACCTTGGCACTTTCGAGATACTCGTTTTCAGCAAAATGAACGCGTCGACCTCGGCGCGGCACTCCTGCGAGCAGCCGCGCTACCAGCCTTGAATGACCTGCGCGAGCTTTCAACAAGGACGAACCAAGCAGATGGCCGTTTTCTCGAACTGACGGAGAAGGCATCATCGTCCAAATCACCCAGCATTGCTCCCCAAGGACCCTCTTCCTTCACCACAATCACTCCTCCAACCCCTGCAATCATCGACAAAAGTGATGATGGCCTGGACGTCACATCATCGGAACCTTTTCTCACCTTCGACAAGTTTGTCTACCCAGTGAAGGGAGTGACGTTCACATTTACGCCCAGCAGCTTGCCTGTCCGTCCTCGGCCCAACTTGAAGCGCCGACGACCAGACTCAGATGTGGACGGCTACAACACGGCGTCTATGGGCTGCAAAAAGCGGCGACTCTTACGACAGTTTGTGACCTCACGTCTTTCCGCGCCCTTCTCTCTCCCGGCCACCCATATTCTCAACAGAGAAGCAGTAGCCTCGGGTGACAAACGCTTCCTCAAGCTTGCCGCCATCATGGCGACCAGAAAGCTTCAACCACAGCCCCCTCCACCGCCACAGGTTAGTCCGTCTTCTTTCCTGAGGCGGCAAGCCATCTTCAACCGGTGCCGATTACGAATGGCTAGTGAAGGCACGACTCGAGGTGAAGGAGGCAGCAATGGTCCAGAGGTGCAAGCGAGGGCTGTTTTTGTGCAGCAACCCGGTACAGAGGGTGCTGGACTCGGTATGATGAGAGCATTCCACCCATCGGCCGGAGCATCTACACCAATAATCTCGGTCTCCCCCCAACCACCATCTTGCATCCCAAAACCTGTGGCTGCACCATCGTCGCCGCCAAATCAGTCACCTCCACTCGGACCAACAGCCAGCGGAGCATCCCCAACACGGCTGAGAATTCCGAGTCCAAGGTTACGACCGCTGCGCTCACCAGAATTGAGAGTAACTCGACCGGCTTTGGCGCTGGATGACATTGAGGATCTCGACGATGACAGCGTGGCCTTCCCCACATCGGTTCACGAAAGCCGGTATGGTGACGAGCCCGACGAGGTCTACGCCGACTTTGGTCTGATCTTTGGAGGCGGGGGAGACGGCGACGCGTCGGACGAAGAAGGTTCTGCTGAGCAGTTTGAGGATTATATGGACGATTTGGACGGGATTCCGTGGAACGCTAGGTGCTAGCCCTACATCCTTATTATTCCACGACTACTTTTTGCGTTTTAACTGCATTTTATACATACCGTGCTGGCGGCCATGATACCAAAGCACCTGGTTGGACAGGACAGGCGAGCCCAGATGAGTGACTGGTTGGGGTGGCATATCTATTGGATGGTTGGCTGGTGGCATCCAGTCTTTGCTTGGGATGAATAGGTGGGTGGCACAATTGCTTTTGTTTATATATCGCTGTTTAAAGACGCATTTGCTGGCTCGCGAAAACTTTGCATCATGTTTTGCGGTTGTTGTTTTTTTCTGTCTTTGCTGGCAGATGGCTGGCAGGACTTTGTGGTGGCCAAAACTAAACACGGGGACGAGAAAGATTCAGGGTCGGAGCATATATATAGCATGAGACCGTAAAAAGGAGTTGTTGACTCGCAGAGTTCCCCTTCCTTTGTGTGTACATACAAACAGACTGAACTTGACGTGCCAGCAGCCTCGCACGGCGCCGGCCGATAGAGGAATCGGAGGAAGTGGACCCAAGCGATGAGTTGTTCTTTCTGTCTCTACGGTGTGTGTCTTTGGGGTTTTGCCGGGACATAGAAGCTGGCAATATCAAGTGAAGTTCGAGGTATTTGAGATAGGACCAGCCGCGGGTCAAATCTACCTAAGCCAGGGGACTCTGGTCAGAGCTGTCAGATGGACAACAGCCGAGGTCCCAACCGACCGGCCACCGCTCCGGCCCGCTGGTCGTCATCCGATCTCCGACGTCACTTGCATTTTCGGCGAGCTCCGGGCGGGGCTGCCAGCCATGCACCCCGCGCATCTCCACAACTACACCCTCATCATATCGGACGTCTTTTGTGGCTGCAGATAGATAAGACAAGGTCCTTTTTATACAGAGCGACGCCTGTTGTTAATTCTCATTTTCATCACTGACACCTGGCGTTTTTGTTTCCCGTACGCAGTCGTAAATAAATCACAAACAAGAGGAAAGTTGGGCTACACACAGTCCATCCCGGAAGAACAGATCCAATGTCCGCCCTCAACCCCACCGCAACCCCCTTCCTCCCCGCCATCTCCTCCCTGTCCACCCTCCCAGACACAGCCATCACCTCCACACTCGACCTCCTCTTTGAGCCAACCTCTGAGCTCCATTCCCTCGCCCTCCCCACCATCCGCACTTGCTCGTTCGGCTCCTACGACGAGCTCATCGACACGCTAAGAGGGCAACTGTTGACCATAGCGTCCGAAGTCCAAGACAACTCCGAAGGGAAGAAGAAGTTGTATCAGGTCTTGGGTAGCCACCCCAGGTTGGGCGCCCCAAAGCCAGGGAAGCAGGGGGAAGAACTGAGCGAGCAGAGCAAGAATGAGCAGAAGCAGCTGAGGGGCGGTGATGAGCGTGAGGCGAGGAGGTTGGCGGAGCTGAACGAGGAGTATGAGGAGACTTTTCCTGGGTTGAGATATGTTATCTTTGTGAATGGCAGGGGGAGGGACGTGATCATGGAGGATATGGAACGGAGGATTAAGAGGGGGGATATCAGGGAGGAAGAGAAGGAGGGGATACAGGTAAGCTTCTTTAGAAGTGGGTGTTATTCAGAGAGTGAGAGATGCTGACCGAAGTGGAACAGGCAATGTGTGATATTGCAAAGGACAGGGCGGGGAAGTTGTTGAAATCTGCAGAGGAGGCTGTTTAGAGGACTCTTTGGGTGGGGTTACGGTTGTTTGGATCTGATACGATGTTTGTTACCAAGATGTACACAAGCGTGATATTTCTGAAGCGGGCCAGGCGATGTTGTATGATACTCTTCACATTTTAATTGTGAAATACCGAATAAACAGTAAATAATTGTAACTTGTATTCATCGGGCCAAGCTCCCCATCCAGAGAGGACGCCAATACAACTATCTGAAGGAAATAAACTGCCGCAACATGACTCAAATGCAAACCAAACACCAAGCAGCGTCCAAGCGTTACCTGTTATCGACCTAAACATGAAAACCCATAAACCCAATCCCTAAACCTAATCCAAAGAAAAACAAATAGTATCAATACCTGCAATCCGACCAAAAATAACCAAAACTACCCAACCAAACCACCCAAACACCCGCTCAGCCACAAAGGACTGCTACAACTTTGCAAACGTGTCTCTCAGCCATCTTGCCGTCCTTGTCCTCTTACTTCTCGTCCGATAGCTGCTCCCTCCAGCCATAGTGCAGCAATAAGACACCCTGTACTCCCTCGCCATCCTCCTCCTGACCCTCCACCATTCCTTTTCTTCGTTCCTTTCGCTCATTGCGCGAGAAGGGGACTTGAGAAAAGCCTTGGCAAACTCAATCCTGGGATTGTTGACACTCATCCAATCCCTCGGCGGAACAGCCTCGGCAGCCCGAGCAGCAACTCTGTATCTCTCCAAAGCGAAAGACGACCGGAGATTGAGGCTCGAGTAAGGCGAGTAGAAATCGTGAATCGCGTCTTCCAGCCTCCACTCCCACCTCTCATAGTACCGATCCTGGTAGTACGCCTCCTTTTCCTCGTCGTCCCTCATGTTTTCGACGACCCATTCTTCTTTAAGCTGGTCCTGTTCGGGCGGTACACAGTATCGCATTGATTCCAAACTCCTTGCCCGCCTCCGTTGCTTGTACATGACTTCATCCCCCCAGTACACCCTCACCGCTTTCAGGCCCGGCCACGACTGCTTCAGCAGCCCCTCCACTGACCCTGCCATCTCCATCTTGCTCTCCTCTGGCGCGCTCCCCGCCAAGCTGGGGGTGTCCCCCTTTCCTAAATCAATCTCGAGCTCCTCCAAGTTGGGGCACCTCCTGACTAAACCAGAGATGAACCTCCTCTTGTTGGCCCCTCCTCCCCTTCAATCGCTTGTTCAAACCCATCCTTTAATTGCCCCAATCCACCTTCCAAAGGAAATGGGATCCCCAACCTTCTCAAGTTAGAGCAGTTCCTCTCCCCGATCCGGTCTAGGAACCACCGCAGTAGGAGGTTGGCCTGCGCCTGGTGGGGCAAGGAGGTGGTGTCCCCCGGCAACACAAACGTGTTGTTGCTGTAAAAGAAGGTGGAGGCCTCGAGGTGGATTTGCTTGCTGATCAGGAAGAGGGTGGAGAGGTCTGTGCGGAGGGATTTGCCAATGTACTGATCAGATGAGGCCTCTTTTCGCTGAGAGGCGATGACGATGGTCTCGTGGGTGGGGAGAAGATAGGAGTAGATTTGGTTGCGTATTTCACCGGGGGTGGTGGTGAGGAGGTTTATTTTGGGACGTCTGGAATTTGTGGTCATGTTGGAACCCATCTGTTGGTGAGTCTATGACGGATAATAACAATTTGCGGTTGTGTTATGGTCGTGAAGACAACTGTGATGGTTGTGGTGGGTGGGTGGCTTGTACACCTAATCAACAGCTGACACGCCTTCAGGGGTCAGGGGTTTGTTTCTGTTTACTTGGCTGGCGATGAGCTGGAGTAAACAAGAACCAGTGTGCAGCCAGCCAGCTGGGAGAGATGTTGAATCCTAAAAAACAGTAGAAAGCAGGCACCGGTGAGAGCAGAGGACGAACACCCCCGCCAGATATACACCGAGCCCCAACAGCTTGGTCGGAGCTGCCCCTCGGGAGTGCTACCTTGAGGGCGGACAGCCAGGTCTGGGGGATGGATGCAACACAGCGGCGCAGGCGGATCGTGGGGCTGGACCCGGCTGTATCCACAGCGGCCCTCCCCCGGGATGCTCGTTGGAACTCCGCTGGGCTTGATTGGCCCAGCCCTATCAAGCACCGCCGCCGAGACCCGCTAGCTGATTCCTACAGCACCGTAAACGGAGGGTTGCATGTCATCGCAGGACTCGCCCGTTATCACGCGGTCCATCATGCTTGGGCCTTTCGACCTTCTGAGGTGTTGCGACTGCGCTCGTCATGGGAGGGATGCCAAAATACAACATCAATCTCGGGCGCTCAGATCATGCTTCCCAAGTCGGGGGATGTTGGATGTTCATCCAAGCAAAAAGCTGGCAGTGGAGGGTTACACGTGTAGGGTCACCACCTCGAACGTTCATGTCGCTTCCGTCTGGCCAGAAAATGCGCGTCAATAACGCTATCTGCGCGACAGTTGGTGGCAGCGGGCACTATCCTTAGGGATGCGCTCCTCCCGGCGACGGGTCAAAGAGCCGTCGGTGTCAAATGCTGTCAAGACCAATATTTCAGCCGCGCCAGCATCAACGCTCCAGCAGGTCGGGTCTCTTTGTGGGGAATGCACGGGTGTTGATCAGTCTTCGTCAATGGGGGCCTTACGCAGTAAAAATACGATCGTAACCAAGCGCGTAAAAAGGCCGACGCCAGCAGGTCTGGTCAACCATGTCTAAACATCAGGCTCTCCATCTCTCTCTTGGCGGCCAACTCACTCAGACTGGAGCATCGGAAACCGATAACCAGACGACACTTCACGTGCAAAACTCGAGGCTTTGGATGATGCCTTCAGAGTCCTCATTCAACATGACATCACCAAGCTCCGCGAACGGCAACCAATGGACCAGAGATAACGTTCTACTACTAGTCTTCAGTATCATGCATTTGGCACTGGCACTACTGCAGCTATTTCCGTGCTGTTGACCGAGGCCGTTGTTCGAAGCCATATGATTGGGCCCAGCGGGGAAGGCAACCCGGACGAGATACAACTGTGGGAGGAATACACAAGCTGGTGGGATTATCTGGAGAGGCTGCGGTAAGCAAGGGGGTGATCAAGGGCCGAGGGAAAGAGCAGAGCTGTTTGGAGGGGAGTAGACTCAAGGAGAATCAGCCTTCATTTGTAAGTGTGATAAAAATAGTGTTTGGATTTATATAACACCCGGTATCTGGTAGATAGGCACTCAGTGATAAGGTATTCTCTTAACGCTTCTTGTACTTCGTGCTAACATTCTGTCACTTCCCGAATCGACCAGGCGGCGACCCTCAAGCCTGGTCTGTCGAGATAGGTCTGGATACTGTAGAAAGACATCTTAGTCTTCACAAACGACAAGCACCGCGACACATCGAGAAGGAGTGAGTGAGCTCTACTTGATCGACATCGCTTTCCTCTACTCCGATTTCCGCCCAGAGCTCCTGCGCGTAGACCCTTGTGTGTTATCCGACCGGCGCCGACGATGCTTTGCGCCACCATGTCCACGGTCAATCAGCCAGATAAACGGGGATTCGTCCATGATATCGCCCGTCGCCGAGTCCCGAACCATCATTTGTGCACAGCGGGCACTTCGGAACGAATGTCCATCTTACTTGAATGATCAAAGTTTAGATGGCATTGCGTGGGTGGCATGTTAAAGTTCAAGAAGTGGGTGTTGGAGTTCATACAAACGTAGGCTGTCAAGGACAATAGAGCAGAAATTCAAGTTCAGACACTCAATTCTCAACACCTCCACCTTTTACTCCTATATACACCGGTATATACACCCAACAAGACGCAACACAGACAAAATACCGACCACAATCATCCTGCCCAGTCACCTGATACCGGCGCCTCATCTCCCTTTCAACACTGTTGCTTGCTTGTGTAGGTATATATACGAAAAAGGAAATACCAAATTCTGACATTTCTGACATGCCGCCGACGAATGCCGCTAAACTTCCGAGCGCGATGCGAAATAAAAGACGAAGACAAAACAAGGCTGAAGAATAAAAAGCCGTGTAACGGGTATGGTATCAAGTAAACACAAAGAAGGTGCAGCAAAAATTAAGTGCGGTGTGCAACCGCGCGTCGGAGGAGAGCCATGCAAAACATCATACAAGCGCCATCCTTCGTAAAACCAACAGATACATGCGAGAAAAGATCATGAAGAGAATCCGTTTTTTTAGAGGAAGAGGAGGCCGGCAATGCCGATAATGACAGCAAAGGCACTGGCACCCAGTGTCCTGTCGGCACCGCGAACACCATTGTTGCTGTTATTGCCGTTGCTGTCGCCACCATCGGTGCTGGCCTGGCCGCAGGTCTGGACGAACCCATCGGATTTGCAGCTAGGGTCGGCAGCGTTGCCAGAGCCAGAGTTGGAACCGCCAGAGCCAGAGCCGGAGTCCCCGTTGCCGTTAACGCCGGGGGCGTTGCCAGAACCGACAATGCCACCGCCAGGAATCGCGTGAACAGCCGAGGACTGGGAGGCGCTGCCGGACTGAGTGCTGTCGGCCTTGTTCATGTTCCTTCCCGTGCCGAGGAAGCTCTTGAGAATGGTTGGCTTGTTGCTGTCCACGACTGTGTTGTTGGTGGAGGAGATGTCGTTGTAGTAGTAAGAAATTCCCTTGTTGGTGCCAGGAGCCTTGTCCGTCTTCCAGCACTCGACCTTAATCTCGCCGAAAGTGGCAAAGTAGTAGCCATAGTTCTTGATTTCCTCCGAGTTCCAGTCAATCTTTCCACCCGCCCAGTCGATAGTGCCCTTGGCGTTGGTTTCGAGACCACCTGGCCAGATGGAGATCTGAACACGGGATGGCGTTTGCGGGAAGTTCCATTGTTGGGCGGTCGCGTTCCAGGTCTCGGATCTCTTCTTGGTACGGCCGACCTTTCCATCAACAAGCCACCGAATTTCATCGGGGGTCCATTGAATTTCGTAGTCGTGAAATTTGTTGTAGGAGTCGTCCACAGTCAAATTGCCGGTGTTGCCGTCTACAAAGTGAATACATGGTTAGCAACTCGACCGAGAACTTCGGGCTCCAAAACGAGAAACACTCACAGTCTGTAATGCCCTGGAAGTAGTAGTTGGTCTGGACGGTATTCAAGTCGACACCGACCCACTCGTAGTCGATTTCGTCCTTGACATCACTGAACAAGATGAAAGCAGTAACAACACCAGCGCCCCGAGAGGTCTTGATCCTGGCCTTGACGTTGCCATACCACATGTACGTCGTGGTGGCGAGGACTGTACCAACCGACTTGGGAGGCATGGTCAACAGGGTGTGGCCGTTGTACAAGAGAGGCTCTCCTTGGCCAACCCAGTCCACCTTGCTAGAGTCACCGAGATATTCGCTGATGTGCTTGTACCGGTCGAGCGAGTCCATCTTGTAGGTCTTGTCCTTGCATACTGGCGCAGGGACGCAAGAGTCGATGGAGAAGGACATGCGCGGATCGCAGCCGCCGAGACAGAATGCGCCAACGCCGCATTGGTTGTATTCTGAGATGCAAGTTTCCGATGTCAGTGCTTGTCACAACTGGGCTGATGCTAGACTGCGGCAGTGGAACCTTGGAAACCCTGACAGCCCCGTTCGCAACACTGAACAAACAAACGAACAGCAGAGCGGGCCGCCAACCAGGAAACAAGTTTCAAACTCTGCGCACAGCTTGGGATGTTGAACTTACGAGAGCAGCAAGGTGCTTCCTCGGGGCACTTCTTGTCTAGACTGCAAGATGGAGGCTCAACAGCCAGAACACTGGTTGCGCCGAGTAGGGCGACGCCCAGCGGCAAAAGGGACCGAAGCATTTTTATGTTTCTCGCTTTCGTATTCTGAGATCGTTCTCGAAAAAGTCGGTGGTCTCGGGAAGCGACACAAGGTCTCAGTCGCGAGAGGGAGTTTGTGGTGGATGTAGGGACGCAGTGGAACGCTGAGTCGGAATGTAGAGAGAAGAGAGATGTCGTCGAGGTAAGACAGGAGGCCGAATGCGGTTTGATTCGCCCTTCCCGGATCCGTTCCACGAGCAAATACAGGTACTAGCGAGACGATGGACCGTTCCCTCGGGAGAGCGAGCGAGTAATGTCTCGAATGGTGGTGAAGCGATTGACAGGTAGACGGCGGTTTCGACGGACTCGACGTTGGGTCTTGAAAAGATCGATCGGGACGCGTCTTGGTGATTAATTTGGGTTATTATTGGGGGGTAGCGAACGTGAGGGATGGTTTGAAGCGATTGGCTTGGGTTCTTCAGGCGAACATGAAGAGATCCCTTGGGAGAGAGAAAGAGAGGAAACCTCGTGAAAGTTGACCAAGTGCCGAAGGTGAAAGAAGAGGAGAGGGAATAAGAGGGAGAAGCGGGCAACGCAGCCGGGGCTATTTTAGTGGAGCAGCAGCACCTTCTCCTCTCTTCGCTTGCTGCTCGCTGCTCTCGCTCTCCTGTCCAGGATCATGAGGGTGTGGGGACATTTTCCAGTTGCGGCACGGGGGCATTGCGGGCTCTCGCCCACTCACACGGCGCTCTCCAGAAGGAGGGCAATAAAAGCTGCGCTAGCTTTACCCTGACCCACAAAACCCTTCCAGTTTTGAGACCTGCAGCCCGCCTCACGAACTGCTGCTCGTGATGGTGGCGCACCACCGTTGACACTTTGTGCGCCTGGTTCAGATGGCTTGCATCTTGTGTTTGTGGAGACTCAACGATTGCTTCCACAAAATGGTTAGATGCAGGACGGATACCTACCTTACCTTACAACCGTTTTTAAAGGTTCCAGAGCAGCCAGCGCCAAGCACCAACTGGTGGCCTTTCCCCAGATTGCCGGGCAGTTGGGGAGCTCCACCTTGCTCTTGGCCTTCCTGCCTTTTCCAGAAATGACGCCACAAGCCACCACCACCACCACCACCAACCAACACCATCAAAGCCTCGCGCCTTCGCATCTTTTTCGGTCCAGGTTCCGACCTCGCCGTTCTCAACGTCCGGGTGATGTTCCAGGTTTCAACGTGTTTCTCGTATTCCCATGTTTACCCTGTGGAAGAATTGTTCTTCTCTTTTTGTTTCCGCTGACGCAGCTTGGTTTTCACCATGCTGATCCCGTGGCTCATCATCAATCTATGAATCAATGCGCCGTGCTACCACCACAAGCGAATACCCTTGCTGCCCTCCCTCCGGCATTGCTATTCCTTGTGGAACAACGACGTACTGTGCATTTGATGCCGTTGCTTTATTTTTTACTCCCAAGACCAAGAGAGCAGGTTAAACATGACCGGTTGGCAACCCCAAATCAGGCAGGCGGAAAGAGGGATCAAGAATTTCAGCGCGTGTGAGGGGAATACGAAGCATGTCGTTGTCGATCAAAAAATGGCTTGTCGATCGCCGTTGGCTGTGTCTTATCTGGCTTGCAGCTGTGGCAGCTGCAGCCGGCTGCATGAAAGGTTTCAACTTCCAGGTTCTGGTCGCACAAATGGAAACGGGCCTGGGCTGCCCAGCCGGCCATATCGGGGAAATAACCGGGCCGGAAGCATTTGGCAATGGCCCGAGGCCTTCAATTCAACCTCATGAGTATCTGTCTGTATATGAATCAATGACACAGCAGTTGGATCTAAACAGCATCAACAAAGTCTGAGTTGCCTATCATTTCAGATGGAGAGTAGAGCTGGACAGATCCTATCCCATCTTGTTGTGCAACTTGGCCACCAGACCGCTTCCGCCCTGGCATCGAGCCCTTTACAATCACAAGTTGAGGGACACCCAGTATCGAAAAGGAAATGTTGAATATATGGCGCATTGGCCAACCGCGACAGAATATAAATTCCTCTGAACCTGCAGTATCCCCGGAGCTCTTGGAAACCCAGCCCCCATCCTCTTGTTCCCCAGAGGCATTCCCAATGTTGAAAACGGCCTTCTCAGCCTGCAAATGGCCTTCTCACTCAGCCTTGGAGACGGCTTCCAAGTCTTGAGGAGTGTCTCCTGTGTCTGACACAGATTGTATGGATTTACTAAGCAATATGTGTATCCCAATTGAGTCATGCGTCAACAGAGATCCGAGTTGTGGGGTTTGTCGTGACCATTGGTTTGTTATTTATCTGGATCAACCTCCCCAGCAGGGGCAAACCTGGGACAGCTAGCTCTTCTACAACATGGTATCT
The DNA here is from genome assembly GCA_030549205.1 of Apiosordaria backusii. Lineage (NCBI taxonomy): Eukaryota > Fungi > Ascomycota > Sordariomycetes > Sordariales > Lasiosphaeriaceae > Apiosordaria > Apiosordaria backusii. The sequence continues at coordinate 1,619,066 of JAUKTV010000006.1, forward strand.
CGAAGGGTCTGATCGTAGGTGATGTATCAAAATTACCATCCGGTCGCAACGCCATATCAACAACCACGAGCCAGGCCATGGCGCTGTCTGTCAACAGGGGAACACTGTGGGCTGCCTGATCGAGATCAAGGTCACACTAAAGACAAAACATAAACCGAACAATGAGGTGACATCAGGCCGAAAATTGTATTCATGTTCTGTTCTTTTCTCCTCATCGCTGGAGAGAAACAAAAAGCCCATAGTACCAACAAACATCCATCTCAAAAGAAAGGCCCTGCCAAGCCTAATCCAGAGCAAATCCATCATGAGAAAACAAGTCTCCGACAAGAAAACATCGGGGGGAATAAAGCTGCAGCTGAAGGCGATAGACGTCGAGATACCGTTGGGCCCCCAATGCTAAGTAGATCAAAAGAAGAATAAACGCATGTCAGACAGGGAAGGCAGCGCCGATTAAAATGCCCAGGGTCCAAGTCGATTTTTTGTTCCACGCCGGGCGCCCTATACTTGAGGATGTGCAGTATTCGAAATGGAACACCAGTCTTGAGCTTCAAATGAGATACCCATAGAAAAACAGAACACAGGGCGCTGCTGTATGCAAGAAACTCGCATAAAAATAAGCCTCCACCAGGCTAACAAAATCCCGGTATATAAGGTGGGAAAGGGTTTCTTTTGGATGATGGGTGGTAACGGTTCGAGAATAGTTGACGCCGACGCATCATCTCTTTTGGTTCGCAAACAGCTCTAGAACAGACTGTTAGTTATCGATTGCGTTTCAGCGCATCACATTCAGAGAACAATCTTACCTGGGAAATGCTCCTTTGCATACTGTTCACAAGCCTTGGCTGGCTTGCCAACCTTCTGGCCGATGACTTTCCACTTGTTGTTTTCGTACTCTTTGATAGCACTCATCAACGCTGCAGACTGTACAGAAAGACAGGTTAGTCACTTTTTATCAGATCCACAAAGCTGGCTGTCCACTGACCTCGTCCTCTGCGAACTCAGCATAATGCATATCCTTATACCAATGCTTCTTCACACTACCCTCTGTCCGGGAGGGAAAGGTCTAAAAACCCCAGGTCAGCCAAGCCCATAAAACACAGCATCTTCATAGCAACAACTCACCTTAGCAATCTCAGCCCAGCTATTACCAGCGTCACGCATCTGCTTCAACCGAAGCTCCTCCGCGGGTGTCCACGGGGTGTTCGTTCGGCTCTTCTTCGCCGGAGGTGGGGGTGGAGCCGGCGTCGCATCTTCAGGAGGCGGGGCCTTCACCTGGGCAGCGGGTGCTTGGGGCGCGGTGGAGGCAGCAACTGGAGCTGGAGCGGGTGCGACAGCCGGTGGTTGCTGCTGCTGGACCTGTGCGGGCTGTTGCTGATGTTGCGGATGAGCCGGATGCTGGACATGTTGTGGGTGCTGCTGCTGCACAGGGACCTGCTGAGGCTGGGGTGCCGCATGAGGAGCTTGTTGGGGAACCTGCTGCTGTTGCTGCTGTTGTTGCGGAGGAGGCGCAGGCGCATGTTGATGTTGAGGGGTGTGTTGCTGAGTGTGTTGTTGCTGAGCATGCTGCTGGCCATGTTGCTGTTGAGGATGCTGCGGAACATGCTGTTGGGGATGTTGCTGAGCGTGCTGGGGATGCTGGGGGTGTTGAGCAAGGTGCTGAGGGGCATGTTGCTGAGCATGCGGGACGGCGTGTTGTGGGTGCTGCTGGGCATGCTGAGCGCTCAGCTGGGGTGCGTGCGGCGGAGGATGCGCCGGGGGGTGACCGCCGGTCTGGGGCCGCTTCCGTCTCGACGGAGCTGGCGCAGGGGCCGGGGTAGGGGTTTGTTGCTGGGGAGGTGGAGCTTGTGGCTGTTGAGCATGAGCCATGGGCTGCTGGACCGGCGGAGCAGCATGATGCTGTTGGGGATGTTGGGGATGCTGTTGGTGGGCGGCATGCTGTTGTTGCGCAGCTTGCTGTGGTGGCTGAGCGTATCCCCGAAAGTCCATCTGCTGGTGCTGTTGCTGCTGCTGTTGTTGCTGCTGCTGCTGGTCGCGACGAGTCATGTCGGGCTGCTGAGGAGCATAATGAGACGGGCTATACCAGGGGGCATGGTTAGCGAACGCGTTTGGCGGCTGCGGCTGCTGCTGCAACGGTTGCTGGTGTTGCAGCGTCGGCATCGCGGTCTGCTGCGGTGGACGCCATGACTGAACGTCGTTTGCCGTCCGCTGCTTTTTCATTACAGATGAACGGAGGAGCTGTGTCGGGAACAGCCTGGGCCGAAAGCACCAGGTTGAACCGCGACGACAGAGCGACGGCGACGACGCGCGGGCTCGAGGAGAGGGTGTGGGCGGAGGAGGACGAGGATCGAAAGAAAGAGAAACAAGAGGTCGGTGTGTGTATGTGCGTGGTGTGTGGGATGTTTTGGCCTCGTCAACTTTTTGACAGCCTCCTAAGCTTTGCGCCTGGGTAGGTACGTAGGTAGGGTCGGCGATGGGTCGGGTGTTCCCTGTACTCTACTTTGCTCCCAGGGTTGCAGGTCAAAGCCAAGGGAGGGAGTACTTGAGGTACATAAATGGAGGGGAGGTGCAGGCGCCTTTTGAGATGGCTGAGGGTTGGTGTCTTGTGGGAGAGGGAGAGCAAGAGAAGAAGGAGAGAGGGGGAGAGAGCGGAGGCCAGATACGAAAAGGTACAAGGACAAGAGGTACTCACTGCTGGAGCTCATTCGGGTGGTTGGTGGAGTTGGAGTAGAGGTACTCCGACCCGGGGGGGAGATTCGGTGTAATCGTCCACTGGTGCATGGTCTAAAAAGATGCGCCAAAAAGGTCAGTTACTACTTTGCCCAGCCCGACTACATGAGTCGCTGAATCCCTGAATGCGCATTCTTCAATGGAAGATGAAAACAGATCGAGATGAGATGAAAAGACGGACGGTCCCCGAGCTGGTGTTCACACTCTCTCCCTGCTCCCCTGTGGCCTTTCCACAGCCCGTGATGCAGCAATGAGCCCGTCATAATTTTTTCTGAGCGTGGCGACAAGATTTTGGCCAGTTGCTGCTGTACCGCCGCACCCATTCTTCAGGCAATTTCAAGGCGCGCAGACCCCCCAGACAAGGCAAGGCAAGGCAAGGGCAAGCAAGCACCGGCAGCACCAAAAAAAAAAGCGGCCAGGATGGCTACGTCTCTGGTTCTGCAGCAGCAACGCGTCGAGTCTTTTTCTCGCGAGCAACAAAGAAAATAGAGACGCTGGCCCCGGAGACTCGGCCAAAACGAGACAATTGACGCGCACCCCTCCAAGACTGACAGAGCAGAAAGCGGTACTTACGGGCTAGGTTTGGCGTCCAGAGTAGTGTCCAGACTGCATAAAACCAACGGTGGTAAGTGTGGATTTGTCGACTGCTGCTCTCTGGGGTTTTGGAGATGGGAAAATGTACTCGAAAGTGACCGAAGTGACCAGCTCTCAATGACTTGGGACGCAGCTCAAAGACATGCGGGCAGAAGTACCTCGACCGAGTGGACACTTCGGAGGGGGGCTGGGGCTGGGGGCGCAGAGAGTGGAGAGTCGAGAGTGGAGAGGGATGGAATCAGTGACTGATCTGATCGGGTTTCTTCTGTGACCTCAACGCGTGTGTGTGCCATCAGGCTTTTTTCGACAGGAAAAAGCTTTTGCGGCTTGGCCGGCTGTTGCCATTCGCTGCCATTCGCTGCCTCTCGTTTCTCGGGCCGGTGGTGATGCTTGACGGCCCGCCACTTCAAATGAATGGCGGCACAACAGTGAGGCAGCAGCCAATCAGCTTCGTCCTCGGTCCCGGGCCAAGCGGTGTCCGCTGACTGATGTCGTGACTCTCGAGGCTTGCGCTTGATTGACCCGAGTGCAAGCGGTGCAATTGGAAAGTGCCCGTCAAAAAGAGTTTTCGCTTTTGAGCTTTCTTTGCCTGGGATGAACCAAGGGAGACGGGGTCGGACCAGCCAGTGAGTGGTGGCGCCAGATTTTGGCGTGTTGGTCTGCGTGTTGCTGTGCTTGTCAAATTCCTGGCGCGAGGATTGGATGGCGCCAAGCGATACAAGCCGATGTCAATCAAGCAATCACGGAATCCCTGGAAGAAGGGAGGGAGGCTTTGCATGTGCGCGTGCGCGTAATACTGACGCGAGGGGACGACTACGTTTTTCGCGCTTCTTTTTTCTAGAACCTTGGGCTTATGTTTGCTTTGCGATATGGCTACAGATGGAGAGACGTGCGCATCGTGTATGTACAGTTTGAGGTGACGCGGTGGGGGTCCAAGTCGGCTCTCGCTCCCAAGGATTGATGGGAAACGGTCAACATGTGGTGTGTTCTGCTGTGTACTTTGTCTGGAAGTATCTCGCAGGTCCTGGGGTGAATGACCAGGTTGTTGGTGGTTGGGCCGGGGGTCGGGGAAGGTACATGCATTGTTTCCCTCTTGCTGCTTTAGGATAGCAGCTGGTGGGGATGTGCTTCCAGTTGAGCCATGCCGAGGGAGCAAACTGTCGACTGTGAGCTCGTTCATCCATCCCTTCAGCCGCCCTGACAGCTTTTTCTGAATTGACTTTGTCCTGGCGTGAATCTCCCGTCTTCAAGGTCTTAGGTTGTTGAAATCTCTCCAGCGCGGTATGTATGTACAGTACATCGCTGTGGGAGTCTCCACAGTTGGAGCTAAATCGCGGGAGCTTGTCAGAGCACGGACTTGAGCCAAGTGAACATCACTGGCTGTGTGAGGCTGATGGCTCGGGTGCCTCCACAAAAGAATAGGTATGTAGGTACACTGCAATAGGACTCACTGGACGACTGACACCGAGCCTATGAGGGCCTCGTTCTTGACCTAAAAGTGTGTGGGCAAGCTCGACGTACAGGCTTCGGTTTAATCACAAGAAAGTGGGACAGAACACAAGCTTAACAGCCGCCGAGTTCGCAAACCTTTGGTTTTGAAGATTCATGAAGATACATTCCATGTCACTCATCACTAGCTTGAAAGCGAATTTCCTACGAGTGCGTTGAAGAAAGGTACCGGTACAATGCACAGGTCACTTTTATCGATCCAGATCTGATCTGTCCACCCAGCTTATCTTATCGCTATCTCCTCACCATCCGATAAGATACCTACCTTGAGTGTCATCCTTCCTTCCCCTGCTTTCGTCCCCGCGTGAGCGTTCAACCCAAGAGTATATTTATATCATCACTTCAAGCTTCTGTTGTCAATAAGGGCCATACGGTCTAACTCCTCATATTTTGAGCATCAAGTGGACAGACACCTCTCTCCCGATGGCCATTTTGTATCTGCAGCCACAACACCCCGCGTCACGCACGGTGACAGCCGGCTCGGGTTAGCTCCGTAGCAGTCCGGCCGTCTCATCTGATGTCATTGCACGAGCCCGGCAACGATGACCCCTTTTGGTTGGTGGTATGAGCGCGCCACTTCCCGCAACGGTGTGGATGCATGGTGGGTAGCATGCAGTCGAAAAAGAAATATGTTCCTTAGACTTCTTGACGCTCAATCTAGCAGGAAGAGATACATCGACAAACCTCATACATACAGGTTTTCCTTTTTCTTCACCCTTGCGTTAACACTGATATCAACTCCATAAAGACTCATGAGTCGTGTTATATGGATGTGGTCACCATCGCGAGCATAACTACAAATCACCCCCTATTCAGAATTCTAGATTCCCCTTCGGCTGTCTTAGACTGGCCGGGCGGCGCCTGTGTTGCGCATCTTCGTCCGAAAACATTCCAGGTTGCAGTCACGACTAGATAGGTATGCTGGTTGTCTGCTGTGGTTGTGTTCCGAGTCACCCACGCTTTGTCAATTCACCTACGGAGACAAGCACCTGTACCCGACATGCCTGCCGAGAACAGATGGAGGCTTGTCCCGGATCGGAAGTCCCCCGAGCCGAGTCCGCCAATTCGAGATGAAGATACGGCTGTCTAGAAAGCAGGTATCTAGGGAGTGTACTTTGAGGGCTTAGATACCCGCCACATATCGTTGATTCTTCGGACCTGTAAGGCCAGGTATCACATAGCGCGCGGCTAACATAGTCCTCAGGTCGTGTCAGTAGGTATCTGAAGCGAAAGCAAACAAAAGAGTTACCGGTAGCATGCGTCAAACAGCATGGGGAGGGAGGGAAGGAAAACCTGGTCGGTCTTGAAGTTTCTTCTGCTGTATGAGAAACCGAGGTGGCCAAACAATCTTCGGCTTTCAATTCTACCCGTTTCGTCGCTTGTCTTGAACGGATGCTGAGGCAAAATTCGTTAGAACTGCATAAGCATTTCTGCTCCCAGTGGAAAATTCATCACCAGGCTAGATACTACGTCAGAGAAGTAGGTAGTAGGTACGCCGTAGAAATGTGAATTGAGCCATGTTATAGCTGCATTTCAAGGCCTGTCTAACATTTCTGTCCACAGCGTGGTGGATTCGGATGTGACAGAGCGACAGAACAGCTTCTGCCAATCTCGGAGGATTTTAGATCAGGATCTCATCTGAGATTGTAGTTGCAGCATTTTGGGTGGTTTGGGGTGATTATTTCATCAATTAGAAGTGCGAAATATTGGTGGGCACGCTGACACGGGGGAATCAAAGACATGTGAGGACTTTTGAGACGGTGTGGAGCAGAGTTATGCGTGTCTTCGGTGTGCGCTCATTGTTGTTCATTGTTGTGTCGATGGCATAACGTTCTAGAAGCATGTATGTTAGACTGTATCCGCTGGTTCGTCCCATCATGGCCCAGATTCGCTGTCGGGAGAGTTGCCTGTCTGTTGTTCGTCCCATATTTTATCTTGTCCTCTCAACTGTCAAGTCCGTGTCCAGTCAAAGCAGAGCGGACAAGATACCTTGCGCATCGATGGCAAAGAGTCATGAATGCGGGGAGACCCGCTGAAACGGCAAAAGTTCCAGCTCCGATCATCGTCAGTTTGAGGTCGGGGCTTGCGGCTCTGCAGATGGTCAGGGTCGAAGAAGGGAAGGGGTACCTAAGGTAAAAAAGAAGGTGTGGTCTGTGTGTTTTCTTGGGGGTGAAGTCTCAGGTTAAAAGACAGGGGTCCCCGCGGTTTTGACACGATTAGCGAGACCCACACCCCCACACTAGGCTTTGACTGACCGTTTTTTCGTTGAAGACGTCAATTGGGTGGTTCTCTTTCGAAGTTTACGAGGTGGTCTTGGTTTTGCTGGTAAATGATGTGAGCTATCAACATCTGCGTATAGGCACCAAGGTGTCCATGGTGTCTATCCTGCTTGAGGTTCTGAAAGCTCAATCTTATTTCAGGTATACGATGTCGACGCATTCGTCACCAGTGGGTTCCGCCCAAGATGGACGGGATAGTGTCCGTGCACACGACGCAAACCAAGCAAGGACCAGGTTCTGATGCAGACGCAACAACGGGTCGCCCCATTTCCACCGGTAACCATAGACACCATCGACAGACGTCCATCCTCCACTGGGAGTCGCCGACCTAGGATCTGGGCACTAGTATGTACGTGTTGTTATGGTGATCATAAGCTAGTCTGAACGAAACTGCGAATCTGATCTGACATGAGCCTTTTATGCAGAACGTGGCTCGGTCTTCATCTGATATCTTCATGTCTGTCTTCTGTCAGAGAACTTCTAGAAGCATGTTAGAGCCGTTCTCTGCCAATGATCGGTTGATGTGATGGTTGGTGATAATCGTGGAGGAGATCGGGTGAGAACTTGAACAGATGGAGCTCTGGCATGATGAGTTGGACGTGGAAGGGATGTAGTGTCGCATCGCTGGCTTACGACAAGAGCTTCGTATACGCCAGCAACTGGACATGGCCAATTGGTTGTGATTTGCCCGAAAACCCCGACAGTTCATGGGTATATGTCAGCGTCTCATTTTCCCCGAACCAATACAAGTCAATCGGTACGAGTATTGAGCAGTCTGTTGTGTCGGGTACGGATCGAAGTGACGGCATCCGACCTCCGCGCCACCCGATAATCCACAGGGATCCGGGATGTAGGCTGTCCGTATGTAGGTGATAGAATCGGGACAAAAAAGAGCGGGTTAGGGGGATGGGACATGGTGAGGAGAAGGAGGCATGCCGCAATGCAGAGATCTCCGTTCTGGGCAAGGACCAACATGATAGTCCGGAGCCAGGGATTATCGGAGAAATTCTGACAACTGTGATCGAAGCAACAACACGGCCCGGAACAGCTCCATGATTCGGGTGTGTTGCGATGTATGGCGCAACTGGAAAAGGGTGTGACGATGGCCAAATACCTACCTAATGTGCTCAGGGCTGTTCCCGGCGAGATTAAAGGCCCGCATCACCGCTCAGATCAGTAGCGTGATTAAAAGCAAGTCTGGGGCGTAGAAGAGCTCAGATGACAAGATGTCCACACGGTCTATTTGTCCAGATATGCATGCCGATCATGGCGAGATGAACGTGAAGAACAGAGGCTAAGATCAGCCGAGAAATCCGGCAATCGATAACGGACGTTTACTCTCCAGTCTCTTGCTGAAATCGGACCCGGGCACGCCGAGTCCCTGGTTTTGTTCATCTTTCGAGATCCTAGAAACCTACAGTCGACATACTTGCGTAAGAAATGGCGAGTGCCAGCAATCCGTGCGTTGCGGTTGCAAGAAGACCCTCCTAGTGACTTTTAGCAGGGGGATACCGGGGGTCGGTGAGTATCATCAGCAGAAAATCCTGTGACTGTGATTATGCTGGGGTGCATGATGACCCACGGGCTTTTGGCGTTCAAGAAACCGTCGTTGGCTTCAAGGTCTAAAGCATTGCCAGTTTGTTCGGATGAAGATAAGCAACAACGTACGGTAAGGGATGATCCTATGATGGCCATCTAGAACAATTCTCCCGGAAAGAAAGAGCACAGTCTCTGTCAATGGCATTGTTTGGTCCCCAAGATGGATCGACATCGCGACTCCAGCTGTAATGCGAAGATATGGCAAGAATTGAGTACTATGTGAATGGGAAAGTGAAAGCCTACCTAACCTTGGTTGCAGCACTGTCTTGCCCGGACTTCTAAGAACCGTGAGTGTACCAGCGCTACTGAAGTGGAACCTGGAATGTGTCGTTGCCAATGCCAGTGATCACAGGAGCATGCGCCACTTTGGAGCTGTGGAATTTCAACGGTCAATGAACAGAACAGTGCCTGTATTTGAAGCCATATGTTGAAGTTGATGAGAATAATTCACTGGATGGTGGAAGAAGATAACATTCGAACTCTGCAGGGTTTATGATCGCTGTTTGGAACTTTTTGTGAGGAGCTGCTGTTCTTTGGCGATTCCCGCTGTTGTTTGGCCATATTCACCAGCCGTGTGTTCGAGGGAGTTGATCCTATAACTGGGGGATCCGACCCAAGGAGGCAAATCTCAAAACTAAACACAAGGAGCTACAACCGAGTGTTTATGCCTCAATATCTGGTGCTGGCTAGGATTCCGACGAGTGTCAGCAGCACGCAACAGAATACTGAACCAACCGGCGATACGATGTTATCAGTACAGTCCTGCCATCTTTTGAGCCTCGATCGATTTGAAGAATGAGGCTTCAGCCTTGTCGGTCAGCACATCTTGATCGATCTATGTTTCCAGTCATGTTTGCTTGGCCGGTTCGCCGACTGATTGCTTGACTGATGACTGGTGAGAGAAAGGGGCGTTCATCCATGGTCCATCCAGTTTCTGGGGACGAGATGCCGTGGACGGTGGGGTCTGGGTCTGTGGGGAGGAGGCCGAATGTGGAAAGGCTTGATACACGGCTGAGATTGCGCCAACGGCTTAGCGAGTTTTAAGGATGCCCCACCCAGGCCCGGAAGCCGATCGGAAACTGAAAGCAGGGGTCGTCCTGGCGCATATTCCCTGCAACAATAACTGGATCGCATTAAGATGCCATCTCCAGGTGTCATTTTCTTCGCCATAACTGTCTACTGTGAATTCCATTGATTTGAGAAAAACTGAATTGGGGGCTTGGTGAGTATGTTCTGCATGTGAAGATTTGGACAATGACAGCAAGCGCTCCCTTAGGACGGATATGAGGACATCTTGGGAACACCCGCTGAAGGCCTTGCACGCCGCAGGGCAGCTTCTCGGAATGTGGCCGAGATGATAGGGCATTTTGAGGGGGACATACCTCAGGAGGTTGAAGAAAGAAAGAAAAAGACGCCATTCATTGTGATGGCCACTGTAAACGGTTCCTCGAACCGCCGGCCATCTCGCAGGGCCAAAGCCAACGCATACATGTGGTCAGCTGAGAGAAGCTAGTGCACTAGCAAGCGGCTGCTCCCATGGGGAAAACAGTCTCAACAATTGGGTAGAAACATTGTCATGTTTCGAGCACCAAAATGTCAAACCAAACGAGCGGATTGGGCGGCTTTTCATGGATTTTGCTTGGTTTTTGCAACGACTGCTTGGACGGGGACCGAAAAGGATGCCAATCGCGGGGCAGGTGGGGCTTGGCTTTACCCCCCCTCACCCCTGCAAGAGCCTCAGGACAGGGGAAGACAGGGGCTCGGGCCAATCATGAGCAGGATGCAGGCATCAGGGCTGCTTTGTGACACTCGGAGCAAGAACGACCAGCAAAGGGGGGACCTGTGTCAAACGTCAGACACAGACCCTCTCTTGCTCTGCTTTTCTCTCAACAACCTCAAAGCGACATCAATGCAGCCTCTCTTTTGCCTGTGCCCAGAGGTCCCTCCCTCGTCCCTTTGCCCCTCTGCCCCCCTCGCCCGCCGACTCCACGATGCCACGATGCTCTCCACGGCGCTCTGGCCGACCGTCGAATGGGCCCCAAGGCGGCAAACCTCTCCCTCCGTTCCGATGCAAGCACACCTCGAGAGCGCCATCGAGTTCGCCCAAAGCCGTACCTCACCTCACCGCCGAGCCGACCGCGATGGCGAATTGCGGGCAGAGAACACACAAACAAACTTGAGCAACGCCCAAACCGAGCCGCTGATCGTGCTGTTTGGAGCGGAATGCTCTCGGCTGTCCCGTCTGTTTGAAGCAAGGCTTTCTATCTATTTTGGTCAGCCGTCTCGTTTGCCGAGTCGAGTCAGCGCTTCGAGATGCACAGTGGCTTCCTTACAGGCGGAAAAAAATGGCCCTGTTGAGGTGGATGAGGGAGATAGACTCTCTCTGCCTCCTGGATGTCATCCCGCATGACCTGCCCTAGACCTGTCTGAATGCCTGTCATCCCAGACTCGTGCTCAACCGGGCACCTCGGTCCATGGACACTCCATGACCAGGGCCAAACACGATGGTGGGCACGCGCACGTCCATCCTCTAGCCAAATCCAACCCTATCTTGTCTTGGTTGATACATGAGCTTTCCCAAAGGGACCAGCTTGCGAGTAGTCTCTTCAGTTTTCCCCAATTCTTGATACCGTGGATGCTACCGCATGCAAGTGCTTGCGGATCAGGTCGTTACAACGCCTCTCAACGGTATTCGAAAAGCTCGTATTGTTTTTCTGTTCGCCATCACAGTCACAGTTCTGGCGCCCCCAACGTCTCCGTGGTCGTCCGTACTCACAGCACGCTTCTCCAGGTTGAAGGCCTGGGTCGATGGGACCATCGTCAAGCGACTCACCTACCCCTGCTCAGTCTTGGACTCTTGGGCTGTCCACCATCCCGGGCCACCCCCCAGGACTCCACATTGGTCTGTAACGGGCCTCAAAGCTGTTGTGTGTCTGCCCCCCTGTCTGCCCAGTGGGACTGGATGTGCCTTGAGCCGAACGTCATGCAACCCATAGCGGGCATTATTATCCATCACTTCCCCCGCCACGCCCTGATGCTTTCTTCTCTCTTGTTTATTTCTCCTCCACCAAGGTCTTACCTGTGGATATCTTCATCTACCATCACTACGCTGTTGCGTGTGTGTCCCGCTCTTTCTTCTTTCTCTTCTCGCAGCTAAACATAGTCACTCTTTGATCTTGCCCAACTAGCTTGGCTGCTTACATTCTTTTGGAGAGAGATTGATTTCATTCTTCGACGACAGTATAATCTGGTTCATTATACTCGACTTTTTCACCAACAAGCTTTTTACCCTTTTCACAACATTCGATTCGTTCCTCGTGTTCTTTGAATTCGCTCTTGGGCAACCGGCCACTCGCTTTCTGCCACACACCATCGTGCCATCTTGAGCGATCTTCATTACCGAAACGAGACGACTTTCGATTCTTACAGCAGCAAGTTCTGCTCGTTCCTTTTTTGAACAACCTTCGATTCTTGGGACATACCGCCTGGAAAAACAGCTGGATCTGATAAACACGACTCAGCATACTTTCATCAACTGCATTTATTGGTAAACTGAATAGCCGGGAAGGACATACGCACACCTGTGAAATTGGATTATGATGTCCCCAACTATTCCGATGACGGGTCAAGCTGGGCCCTACACCCCCACCACCGACGCCATGGATCGCCACGAATATGGCGTCACAAAGAATAGAAAGGCAACTTCAACCGGTGGCGGGCGAGCATGGAGCGAGGAGGAGGTACGTCCATGAGGAAGACATTCGGGATAGAGACCAAGGCGTACTAACAGGGAATGTGTAGGAACTCTACCTTCTTCAGACACGTCTCCAGAAAATGCCTTATAAGCATATTGCCGCTCACTTGAAGAAGACTGAGCTGGCGTGCCGCCTTCATTATCACCAGCTTAGCCACGGCAGCAACCGTCGCAAGCGTACCACGTCCATGTCCTCGGGATCTTCGACCAATGGGCATTCCCCTCCGCTCCACGGTTCGATCCCCTCGCCCATTCGCGAGCATGACGATTCACCTAGCCGATCCGCCTCTCCTCCCGGATCTGCAGGCTCGTATGGTTCGATTAGCCCGACAGGCATTCAGCTTCCCAGCATCATGACAGCAACCGCCTCTGCCAGCACATCGCCCCGTCTGCCGACCATTCTGCCCAAGCCTTCTTCGATGAAGCTTGCTCTGGCATCCATTGGTGGCCCCGTCTCGGCTGGTACTTCGTCTCCGACAGCGCCTCGCGCTTACCCCACGCCCTTGCACGATGTTCACCCGCACAGCGCTCCCCTGACAGCCCCTTCGGGCTACCGTGGGTCCATGACTCCGACCAATGCTTCTGCGCACTATCCGTCGTACACGTCCAACAGTGGTCCCGCTCCCCATGGCCCAGGACGCCTGCGCCTCGATTGCTCTGCGCTACCCCCGCCCCCTTCGTCTGCTGGTCTTTCTGCCACCCCTTACTCTGCCAGCCACCCGGTGGACATGGGGAAGCTGAACGCTATTTACAACGCGCACCGTGCCTCGTTTTGGGCTAGCATTGCCGCCGAATACGGACCCGGTGCCAACCCCGTGGTGTTGGAGCAAGCATGGCGTGGAAACAGTCCTGTCACCAGCTCCACCTCCAGCTTGAGTTTGGGCATCGCTGCCCACACGCCCATCACGCCAATTGGCAGCCCCGATGACCACTTTTACAATGGACAAAGCAAGCCTGACAAGACCAGAATCAGCGCCATCCTTGGTATTGATGCCAACCCGAGAAGTCCTAGAGAAAGGGAGATGGTGAGAAGATTGGAAGAAGAGAGGTGTTCAGTAGGAGTAGTTGGCGCTTAGGATGATTGCATTCTTGTCTTGGAGGTCGACTGCTCCGCTGAGCACCGTAGGTGACAGGACTTCTGGGTTTTCTCAGCTGATCCAAACTATCTTCTCTTCTTTCACGATCTTTTCGGGGTGATGGTTTGAGGGGTTTGCCATTTTCTCTATTCGCTTCTTGAAAGGTTACCAGGCACCTATGGACGGACATGTGGTTCGGTTTTAGGGCCAGGATTTCACCTTTTTGTCGATTTTCCTTTTTTCTTTTGGCGGATGATGTTCCTGCGTTACTCCTTGCTGTTGCTGTTATCCTCGGCGTTTTGCATGTTTGCTATACGTTGTATATGCCAGCTGAGGTGGGGTGATAGGCTTTGCAGCCTTGGTGTCGAGTTTTATACGATGAACCTTCCCATTGCTTGTTCTTCCTCTTTGGCTTGACAGGTTACGGCGGAGGAATCTATGACTGGAAAAGATGGACGGATGCTATGGACGATGATGGATGAAGTGATGACATCAACAAGACAACACACTTTGAACCAGGCACGATGACAACACCCCACGCGAGCCTTATCAAATACATATCACATCAAAATATAGTGTACGAGAAACGTACCTATTATTATACGCAGTGAGGTGCTCTGTCTCTCTACTTCTTCTCACTCCTGTTCTTTCTCCGGAATGTTTACATGATGTTCAGCAATGGGGCGGATTTGCATGTCTTTTGATTTTCTTTTCATTGGGAATTTTTGAGGGCAGGAGGTTGGGTCGGGTGGAATTCTCTGGTAAAGGTGAGAGGTCGAGCGGAGCGGAGGGGTGGGTGATTGGATGGTGGTGGTGATCGTGTCGAGGGTGGGACCGTGTACGATAGTTTTACAGCGAAGAGAAAACGTGGAGTTGCGTACCCTTCCGTGTTTGGTTCCTTGGACTCTGACTTCTCCCCCTTCCCTTGCAAAGGAAAATCCTGTACGGAGTACGGAGTAAATAAAAAGGAACTGAACCTGAAACTGATGCAGCTAGCCAAAGCGATGTGTCAATGGCGGGTACGGCGGACCAGGGCATGGAAAACTCCCCTTTCCACACTTGCAGGGCAGCCAAGCTTGTGCCCAGTCCCTGGTCAACCCAAACTTGGGACGGAAGGTGAACCCGAAGTACCCAAAATGGCACCCAAAAGCCTGCATCGCGTCAGGAGGTATCAAAATGATAAAGATGGTGCAATACTGTGTATGGTGACAGGTGCTCTTTCCGAGCTCACTTCTCAGTAGATGATAGATCTGCGAGTAGGTACTGGCTATATTCCGTGCAGATAGATAGATGCGGGTGATGTAGGTGGTGTGGTGACACAGGAGTGTCGGGCATGCTTTCCTGATCAATAAGATGCTGTCCCGATGCAGAAGTGGTGTTCGCGGCAAGGAACCGAATGGGAGGAGGCTCTTCTTGTCTTGCCCTGTCCCAATTGCCCAATGGATGTCTATATATTGGCGGGAGATGCCCGAAGCACTCGCAGCTCGCAAGATTAAGTTGCAGCCGACCTCGGCTCTCCTGCAGCTTCCATCCGCCTTCCAAGTAGCATTCGAAGGTATGAGTGAAAGTGTCGAGATCTGCCATCATCAGTACGGATGCCCTACCAAGACACCGCTGACACGAAACCTCGCACCAAAGGAAAAAAGGAACATCGGGAAACCAACCGGACAGACTCTCGGCTCTTGGTTGCTGAGCCCTGTGTGCTCGCTACCCGTTTTCGACGTTGCACTCGACGACACAGTCGCTCATGCAGCAACGGTCGGCTCCCGACCCCCGGGCCCGCCGCCTCCGGCTTCATTGGGCCGCCAGTCAAGAGCTGGCCGTGGTGAACCGATATCTACAAAATACGTACCGAGTCGTGAACGAAGCCTTCCATCGACCGGGTAGGCGAATCCGGCATTGAGAAGACGGCATTCTGCAGATTCCCGCATCGGAGTGTGCACCATTGGTGGTGGGGAGTCGTCATCCGGGCCTTCTTCCCTGTGGTCAGCCATGCCGCGGATGGATATGGCACGCATGGAGACGTCGAAACTGGCCATCAGCCATGTCGGTGACAGGCCGTCCACTCGGCGAATGGACTGATAAAGGCAAGCCGTTGAAACCCACACTCGGCGGACACCCACGGCCCGAGCTTCTCTCCATCTACCAACCTGCCAACCTGCCAACCTGCTCGCCCTGTCCACCACGTGTAGGGCTCGCATCCGCCGTTCGCTCGTGGGATCCGATCCTGACGCAAAGCCCTGGGAGCAAGCAACCCATCAATGAATGAGATCATGACGATGCTCGCGAAATGCGAGTGGGCTCCCGGACCCTTCACAGGCATGCTCTGGCGCCGAGGTCAACTTCAGGTGAAGCTTTGAGCATTCCACGCGCGACCAGCATGCCTTCTTTTCCTCGCCCACCGCCTTTTTTCCGTGGTTCCGCCTTGTTCATCCTGCAATTTGACCTTTCAAACCCGCAACCCAGACCCTTATAACGGTTTAAGGAAGCCAAAAAAGGGGGCCGGTCGCAGCGAAACAGCTAATACGATGAGCACCTAGGCTATTTACCCAACTCATCCAGATCGGACCGTTACCGGCGACTGGGTCTGGTGGCCTTTTTTTTTTTCACTTTTCAATTGTTCTGTTGATCACGTTTGCCCGAAGTGGAGCTACCAGGACCTGCCAGGAACGCTTTCTAGCGGGACTCCACAACCGGTAACCAACCACCAGCGGAGCATCCAGGGCAGCTGGCCGCTGTGCTGTGCATGATCAAGAGCAAGGTTTGGCTGTCGTCAGGGTATCTTCAGATGGGGATGCTTCCGAGCTGACAATTCCATTCATCCCGGAGCTCGGCTGGATAACAAAGAGCTGCTAGCGATTCCTGGCCAAGCTCCCTTTGCCACATATCGTCATGTGAAGAAGAGCCGAACAGGAGCACCTAGCGGTCGCTCTTGGGTATCCGTGTCAAAGTGAAGAAAATCTTTACGATATTTATATCCAGTCCCCCTTCCCACCAGCCTACCCCTTGGCTCTTCTAGAATCACACTTTCCCGTCCCTCGACAATATCTGAGGACCGCCAATCACCCGCCTCCCAAATCACACCCTTGCCTCTGGTATTCTTCCGGGTCTTCCTCTCTCAGTTGCTGATTAGAGTCAGTCAGAGTTAGAAGAGATACAAAACAAAACCCATCTTTCCTCTTCGGGCCACCAGATACAGCCAGACCACCACCAGACGGACGAAACGCCTTACGTTCCCAGCCCAACGACTCTCGCTGTCACAATGGCACCTCACGCGGAAGAGTCATTGGGGACCCATAGTGGGCACGAGAATGTCCAGCAGCAAGATAACGGGCTGCATCAGAATGGCGATCAACAGCAGCAGCAGCACAGACAGGACGAGCGCAACATGCCCAAACCCGGCGAATACATCCAGTTCGACCATCTTCCTCCCGGAGGCCCTCTGAACCGCTGGTCTCACTTCATGACCCGGGGGCACGATTATCCCGGTGCTCAGGCAAGTAGTTGCTCTTAATTCTCTCAAAACTACCGCCAAGGGGCATCAGTCTCAATTCCCGATACAAGCCGGCCCACAAGCCAGCCCTGGGCACGGGAAGCTGCGGAAGTTTTCTCGGCAGAGCATCCTATCTCTCTGTCTTGGCCCATTCGAGGGTCGGGCCTGAGGGGTAGCCCTTAGCTAGCTGTTGTGGGGCAGCTGCTTGAGCTGCTGCTGATATCTGAGAGCTGCAGGATGGACGTCGTTAACGATGGTGGTGATTGGACAGTCTGACTAACATGAGGACTCTTTTTATTTGCAGGCTATGCTTTACTCAGCTGGTGTCCCGAATAAGGACATGATGAAGAATGCGCCTCATGTGGGAATTGCGACTGTGTGGTGGGAGGGTAATCCGTGCAAGTGAGTTGCCCCCTTTTGGATACCCCTTTGACACCGAAAATAGCAACATGAAGCTGACAATAACGATTCATTAGCACACACTGTGAGTTATGCCTGATCGTTGTTGTATGGCCGAGTTTGAGTCGGTGACTAATGCGCAGCAGTGTTGGATCTCGGCATGATTGTGAAGAGAGCGGTTCAAAAGCAGAATATGCTGCCTTGGCAGTTCAACACCATTGGCGTATCTGATGGTATTACCATGGGCTCAGAAGGTAGGTGAAGATCGAAAGAATTGTACACTCTTGCACTCACTCATCACATGATTTCCTTGTAGGCATGCGTTTCTCTCTACAGTCCAGAGAGATCATTGCCGACAGTATCGAGACGGTTACATGTGCCCAGCGCCATGATGCAAACATCAGCATTCCCGGTTGCGACAAGAACATGCCCGGTGTCATCATGGCAGCTGCTCGGCACAACAGGCCGTTTGTCATGATTTACGGTGGAACAATGCGCAGGGGGCACTCCCAGCTGCTTGACAAACCCATCAACATCTCGACTTGCTACGAAGCTATAGGATCCTACAGGTACGGCGTGCTGAAAGCCAACTGCAAGAAGGCGTCCGGTGCCGAGGCCACACCCAGCGAGGTTATGGATGATATCGAAGAGCATGCCTGCCCCGGAGTTGGCGCGTGCGGTGGCATGTACACAGCCAACACGATGGCTACAGCCATTGAGGCCATGGGATTGTGTCTCCCCGGATCCTCGTCCTTCCCGGCCGAATCACCACAGAAGCGGACCGAGTGCGAGCGTGCTGCCGAGGCAATCCGCATTTGCATGGAGAAGGACATCCGGCCCCGTGACCTGATCACACGTCGATCTTTCATGAACGCTTTGGTGTTGACAATGGTGCTCGGTGGAAGCACCAACGCGGTTCTACACTTTTTGGCCATGGCCAACTCGGCCGATGTCGACCTCACTTTGGAGGACATACACCGCGTCTCAGAAGCGACGCCTTTCCTGGCGGATCTGGCCCCCTCGGGAAAGCACTACATGGAGGACCTCTGTAACGTTGGTGGCACACCCGCCGTCCTCAAGTATCTGATTGCGATCGGGCGCATCGACGGTGATATCATGACGGTAACAGGCAAAACCCTTGCCGAAAACGTCGCGAGCTGGCCCTCGCTCGACCCCGGCCAGACGATTATTCGGCCAATTGACAAGCCCATCAAGGAGTCGGGTCATTTGCGCATCCTCTATGGCAATTTCGCCCCCGGTGGCGCCGTGGCCAAGATCACAGGCAAAGAAGGCAGCTCCTTCACCGGCAGGGCCCGCGTCTTCAACAAGGAGCACGAGCTGAACAGCGCTCTCTCGGCGGGCGACATCAAGGACGAGGACGAGGGTCAGGTTCTGATTGTCCGGTATGAGGGGCCCAAGGGCGGCCCGGGAATGCCGGAGCAGCTCCAGGCCAGCGCAGCGATCATGGGTGCCGGGCTGAAAAAGATTGCTCTTGTCACGGACGGGCGGTACAGCGGCGCGAGCCATGGCTTTATCGTCGGCCACGTCGTGCCCGAGGCGGCGGTGGGCGGACCTATTGCCCTCATGGAAGATGGGGATCTTATCATCATTGATGCGGTCAAGAACAGCATTGACATCATTGAGGCTTCGGGGATCAAGGGCGCCGCGGGGATCGCCGCGGAGCTGGAGCGCCGGAGGAGGGGGTGGAAGCCGCCCAAGATGAAGCCTGTGAGAGGCGTGCTAGCCAAGTATGCCCGGCTCGTGGGTGATGCTAGCCATGGTGCGGTTACCGATGCTGGAGGGCCGGCTTGGTAATAAAAACAACGGATGGTTTATGAAGCATGAGTGGCTGTGGGGGACAGGAGTTTCTGTGCTCTTTCTCGCGTTGCTTTTCGGGTTCTCGTTCGGATTATTTTTCGTCTCACCGCAAAAGTCTGGATGGGGAAAAGATACCAAATCACAGCATGGCGTGGGCGTGGAACGGCGGCGTTTTCTTTTAGATGGTGGTCATTCCGGGCGTTTTTTTTCTTTTTCTTCTCTTTTCGTTGTTTCCTGGAAGAAACAGTATAGAGGATAGACAAGGCGGTCTCAGGATAGAGAAGAAAAGCGGGCGAAGACAAACAGAACTTGGCAAGATGGCGCTAGACGACAGGGCAAGACGAAACCGGGGGAGGGGGTTTTAAGAAGAGGATCAATCGTCGAGTTCTTTTGGGAATTTTCGATGGTGAAGACATGGGGTGGAGTGGTAGGTTTCTTGAGTATATTGTAATGTCTTACCTCCATAGTCTGGTACTTGATTAGGTAGTTTAGGAGGCAAGGGGATTCTTGGAGGAAGAATGGAGAAGCCTTGCTTTCAACTGTGATGCCTTGTCTTGTGTTAGAGTGAATCAATGGTATAAAGACATGCAGCGGACTTCGAGTCAGAAATGGTAGGAATATGCTTCAAGAGCCTGGCCATAGGTTGTATCATGGCCAAGTTTTTTATCCAAGGCTTAGGAGTAGTTCCTGCTTTCGTTATCATGCTACACATACACACATAACTGGCTGCAAAGGCGTAACCAAGAACAAAAACAGATGACCAAAACAACGTGACAGTGTAAAATAGCAATGTTGTAAACATGACTTTCTTTATAGCATCGCGCCCGCCCCATCTCCAATGCAGATTTCCGGTTCCAATAAGTTGTGGTGATTTTTGCTATGTAACAACAAGTGTGTGTGTTTGTGTGGGTAAACAAAAAGACTCCAAAAAAGGGGGAGTAAAAGGTAGGCCAGCTAGCTACCTTCCCCCCGTCTCTATTCGATCATGGCTCACTCCCGATGCCATGTCCATCCATATTTGCAAAGAAGCAGTTTCAACACGACCGTTTGGTATCATTATACGGTGCGAGAGTTGTGCACTGCCGATTCGCTGCAGCTGCCATCTCAAGATAGCAAAGCAGCATCGTCATTAACTCCTTCGTCAAGAGACCAATCAAGGACTGGCCCATCCACCAGCTACATCAACCCACTCGGCCAAGCAGCTGCCTTCCTTGCCCTCCACGTCCACAATGTCTGTGTCGCAGCGGCAGCGGCAGCCCACACCGTTTTCCTTGGGGGTGTCCCAATCCTCCCAGTACTTGTCCTCCTCGACACGCTTCTTCTCATCGGTAGTCGTCTCTTCAAGCCAGGGCTGACGGGGCAACTGGCGAGCAGGGGCGTTGGCAGGGCAGTGCTGAATGGTAGTGTGGCGGTAGCCAAAGTCGCGGAAGTAGTGGATATCGCGAGGGGCGAGGAGAGCGCCGGCGGCAAGGGAGTGAATGGGTGCATCACCCCACTACATTGATAATGTCAGTACATATCACATAATAACAAGAATGGGGGCGGTGGACAGAAGAAAACATACGCGCTCCATCCAGAAACCACCACTGCGGTCCATCATCTGGAAGAAATCCTCATAAGCCTTGCTCCGGAAGAAGTCAAGGCGGGCAATCTCGAAGTTGGACCAGAAATGGCACATGTTGTAACTTTCACCCTCCATACCCTCAGGGTCGATCGCGGGCTGTTTGCTTCGCAGGATCTCATCGGGGAGCTGAGGAGCGGGGGGCTCGGGCTTCTTGTCTGGTTGGGGCTCGACGAACATTTCCCAGAGACCCTGAGACGTCAGGTTGTTGAGGCGCTTGTAGGCGGAGGCATAGCGGAAGATGTTGGGAACGGTCTCGCGAAGCTCTTTGACGGCGATGGTGAAGCCGTACGTCTTGTTGTGCTCGATCATGGCAAGGAAGGGGTCACTGGGGTGCTGTTAGCGCTCTAGAACTTGGCAGACAGGGCATCCAAAGAGGAGCGTGCATACTAAGTAATATCACAGAAATAGCTGATCTCTGGCTCCAAGCGCCAGTACCACTCATACTTGGCGAGAAGCTCGTGCTTGTAAAAGAACCTGGACACGGTCAGTGATTTGTGCATGACGAGCACTGAAGTGGTGTAGCGACCCACCCAGAGTAGAAGCGGCACATGAAGTGGTAGCTCTCCATGCCACCGTACATGATAGCGTTATCTCCCTGCTTGTTGATGCCCTCCTTGGCGACCTTGGGATCAACCCAGTCAGGATATCCCCACATATCCGGGCCAACCTTGCCAAACTCAACACTGGCCTTGGTGTAGTTCTTGACAGTGTCCATGAAGGTCTGGTTGAAGTCGCCGTCGTTGAGGAAGACATAGGGGTAGTTGTACCACCGGTTAAAGTGGCGCTCGATCGACTTCATGGACTGGATAACGCCGTCCAACTCCTTGTTTCTCGCGAGAACGACGAAGGCGGCATTGGCGCGGGGCTTACTGGTATCTGGCTCGAGACATCCGGTGACAAACACCTTGTCGTGCTTCTCGCTGATTTTTCTGCGGGGGGAAACATAGTCAGGACAAGCTCCGAGAAAAGGGCAGTGTGATGTTGGACAAAACTCACCTTATTGCTGGTGGGGCGCCAGCAGGTATTAATATCCTCCCGGGATTGCTGGGGTGTCTGACGAAGAGCACGAGGATGAGGATAACGACGATGACGGGGAAGAGGACGACGATGCCGAGGGGCACCGATACGCTCGAGTTGCCTCGTAACCGCATTGGCCTCTTGAGGTAGGCCAGGCGCGAGGCCCATGTTTTTCGTTTGCTCTTGTCCTTTTCATCTGTGACGGGGAGTGCCAGACGACCTCCGGCGGGGACGAACTTGCCAGCTCGTCGGAGGAGATCCATCGTGACGGATTCCGGGGCGGGAAGCCAGCCAGCGGCGGAAGTTGTCTAGAGTAAAGGTCGATGCAAAGATGCAGAATGCGAAGGGAATCGGTTATTATGCGCCGTCCGAGGGTGTGCTGACGCTGTGTCGTCTTCTCGCTGGGAAAAAAAGACCAGGTTTCGCAGGCTCAGACCGACAATTAGAAAAGGTCTTCGAGATCAAGTTACGCCAACAAGAAAGCAAAGCAAATCAAGCTTCAACCATAATCTTCACTAATCAGTTCGTCGTTGCAGCAGAGCGAGCGGCAGGGAAAGAATGGTTTCCCTTTTCTGATGAGGCGGTTGAGGATGGATGTGTGTGGGTGGTCGCAGGGAAGGTCGGCTTTCCGTTTTACGCGTCAGGAGGTGAAAACTGCGGAATTGAATCGGATCGGATTGGACACGGGGGGGCGACCCTTGTGGGGGAGTGTGGGAGTTGTTGTCGCTGTCGTGCTCGTCCGTCGGTTGATTCGCGTTGGGTAGCGATGGCACAGGTAGACACCAGTAGACACGGCCACGATATCTTTTTACTCTACTCTCGGTCGCCGTGGAAAAGGAGATGGTTCTTCTGTTAAACTGTTGAACAAGAAAATGTTAGTCGAGATTGCGACCATCCCAATCGGTACGTACCAGTGGACACGCCCAGCAAGAGCTTATCACCAAAAATGTTCTGGACCAAAAACCAGGCCAAAAGGCCCGAGCGTGTTCCTTGGCTGCGATGAACTGTCTGGCAGATGGCACGCGGCCGTCACCCGCTGCCGCCTCAACTAGAAATAATTGCCGTTTTCCTCTTCTCTCGTCATTGCCCCTTTTTGGGCGCAGCAACCCTCTCTCCACCGTCTCTGCGTAGCGTCAGGGTTCCTTGGGTTTTCGAGACAGAGACAGACTGTCAACACTTGACAGTATTTGGTGAGTCCCGAGTCTCAAACGACGGCCTGAGACCCGCGTGGTGTTGAAACGTTGCAGTGCCACCGAGTTCTTGTGTTTTGCCCGAGCAACTGGGACACCACAACTTACGTCACTCTTTGGTGTTCTTTCCACTTGGATGACAAACTCGCAACCCGTTGAAGTGACAGTTGAAGACTGAAGTCAACCTTCAGTTTTCGTGGTGGAAATTGTCCAGAGCCACGAAGCAAACACCCAGAGTTCATCCAAATACTCATCAGCTACTGCTCGACACAGCCTTCGTTCAACACAGCAAATGCAATGCGCCACTGACACCTCGCATTGATTAGGGCTGCCTGATATCAGTGTAGCATCGAACAAGCCGCTTGTAGTGGAGCTGGCTATCACGTTCGGTTGTGAAAAAAAATCATTGATATCGAAAGGTCACGGGCTAGATACAGAGAGCGGTTTGAGGTTTGCGGTCTGTAAATGATGATGTTGTCGACATCATTCAGATGCAAATGAAGGGTGGTCTACGATTTTGAATATAAGACTTTTCGTAGTCCGAGGAACCAACAATCAAACCCCTTGTGGTGTAGTTGGCTATCACGTTCGGCTGTAAAGGCATTTATTGATACCGAAAGGTCACCGGCTCGATTCCGGTCGAGGGGAAAACTCATCTTTTTCTTTTCCTTTTTTCTTCCTTTAAGCCCATATATATCCACCACTTTGCTCAGTGCCATGTGAACACCAGAAATTATTCTTATTTCTTGATTTTTTATTCCCTACTTGAAGACCCGAAGGGACTCTTCTTTTGTCTGTTCCGCTCAACATGACTCGTGGCTTTTTTGTGGCTGGCAGTTCGACCACCAAACAGTTGTGCATTTTTGACTGATGGCAAAGACAAAACAATTTCTTGTTATTCATGACAAAGCCCCCTCAAAATCGGCCAGGAGAGCTACTTCCGCCATCCGAAAAGGCGAGACGGCACATGCAAGCCTTCGATTGTCAATTGCCGGGAACCGAGCAAAAGAAGACATCTGCCGCGATCTCAATACCACAAAACGCGGGGGTGGGTGTACGGGTGTGCCTCCTCGTCACGAGCCTTGTATACCTACCTACACCTCACCTCTATTTGTTTTACCCCTTTTCCAGCACCCGGCTCAATTAGGCCGAGTTTTAACACCCTTCTTCCCCAGCTTCAGATCGTCCCCTACCATTTACCTAGGGTATTTACCCAGAGAAGGATCTACATCTAAACAATTCCCTATCCTGTAATCCAATCATCATCGTTTCTCTAAAGTTATAGGTGCACGCCTGCTGTTCACTCCAGTCAACTCAATATCTTGCTGTATAGATATAGAGTTTATGCATGGAGCTTAGTCTTTCAACGTTTCTGGCATAACCAGAAAAGACTCGTTTTTCGAGGGTTTCATATCTTGATCCTGGGTAGAAATAGATGATGGCATCAACTAGTGCGCATCATTGGTGCACCCAGATATTAGGGGGTGAATGAGTGTGCGCAAGAAAAGATTAGACTCGGAAACTTCACACCTTCTATGTACCTAACCTAAAAGCCCAATCCATGCACGTTCAATATACCCTCCACCGTGTGAGAAGGATTCCAGATACTGATCCTCCTCCTAGTTGGCGGCAGATAGATGGGCTGCTGCCCCATCCTCTCGGCTCTCTATCCGAGGGCAAGTAATAAACCAGGCGCGCAAGTCATAGGGTCTGAGCGATATTGGACATGACGACGCCGGCATGTCTTGACGGCACGGTCGAGATTGGGATTCGGAAGGGGTGGATCGGAGGTGGGATTCGGGAAGTGACTGATGGAGGGAGCCAAAAAGGAAGGGATATGTATATGAATGGAACGTTCTGTTGCCTTGGTCTCCTTTACCATCCCTCCCTCCAGTCTTTCCCGGCTCACATAAACCAAAGGCCATACCTCTCTTGGGATTGTTGACCAAAAACAGACCAATATGAGAGGCATCCAGGGTGTCGTGCAGCTGTCACTGCTTGTGGGAGCATGGGGATGGGAATACAGGACGTGAGCAACTGTCTCTCATGCTTCAAAGCGTTGGGGCTAACAAAGACAATAGTAAGCGCAATCCCGCCATTCCCCTCGATGTAGTCGACAAACTCCAAGATGAGACCATGCCCAAGGTCCAAGCCTGGCTCGACAAACAGCACAAGGCAGGCAAAGCCAAGAACTGCACGCTCGAGAGTGCTGCTATCAGACAAGAGTGGTATGTCCTCACCTCTTAACTCTGACAAGTCGTGATGATGCTGACCAACCCAAAAGGAGTGACATGTCTGTCGAAGCCCGCCAAGAATACGTCCGCGCTGTGCTCTGCCTCCAGAAGAAACCTCCCCGGGCGCCCAAAGACAAGATCCCCGGCTCGCTCAACCGCTTCGACGACTTCGTCGCCACACACATGACCCAAGCGGGCGAATTGCATGGCCCAACGAACCTCTTCGCTGCCCATCGATACTTCATCTATGTGTATGAGAAAGCGTTGAGAGAGGAGTGCGGATATACGGGGTATCAGCCGGTATGTATTTTCCCGTGCTGACCACCGGCATGCTCAGTGACTGACGTGAAGAAAAAGTACATGAACTACGACCGCTACGTCGCCGACCCCTTCAGCTCCCTCCTCTTCGACGGCTCGCCAGCCAGCATGTCCGGCAACGGCGAACTAGCTCCCTACAATGGCATCCCGCAGCCCTTCCCCCGGCCATACGACCGCATACCGCCCGACCAAGGAGGCGGTTGTGTGACTACTGGACCCTTCAAAGAGTAGGTTGCCCTCCCTTCTATTTCTGTGCTCCTGACTGACATTCTTCCCCCCAAAAAGCATGGTAGTCTCCCTCGGCCCCAAGGGCTCCGTCGTGAAGAACATCCCCGCCAACCCCCAGCGCGACGGCCTCGGCTCTAACCCCCGCTGCCTCCGCCGCGACGTCAACCGGTTCAGCGTCGCCGGCGCCCGTGCGAACTACACCCACCACTTGATCACCCAGCACAAGGACGTCGACAGCTTCTACAACCGGTACCTGGGCCAGCCCCAGCTCAAGAACGACCCCAACCCGTGGGGTGTGCACAACGCGGGGCATTACTTGATTGGGGGCGATCCTGGTGGTGTATGTCTTCCCTTCTTGCCTCACCCCATCGAGCAATTACTGACGAGAAATACCTATGTGTAGGACTTTTACTGCAGTCCCGGCGACCCTCTTTTCTACTTCCACCACGGCATGCTCGACCGCGTATGGTGGATCTGGCAGATGCAGGACCCGGAAAAGAGGATCAATGCCGTCCCCGGGCAGACCATGCCTGGAGGCCACAACCACGGTAGAAAGAGGCAGACGACCAAGCCAAAGAATGTGTTGGACACAATCATTGACCTGGGGTGGACGGCCGGGCCGTTGAGGTTGGAGGAGATGAATGATCAGCTGGGCGGGTATGGAGGGGAGATGTGCTATATCTATGTTTGATCACCTTTCATTCACAGGAAAGGAACGGCATTATGAGGGAAATATCTTTAAGGTTATGGGATACATGATTCTATTCAGAGGGGGGTAGTGGGGGGGATTACTTACCCGATTATTTACTCAGTCGTTCTTCCACTTGAATGCATTATTCAACGTCGAGCTGAGAGAACTAGAAGATGTGGTGCTTACCTTGAACTGAACAGTAGCTGGTTTAGTGATCTGAACTGGCTCAGTCACCAGATTCGATGATGCAGATGAACCGAACTGAGACTGATATCGCAGTGGATTAGTAGTGCCGGGTAACAAGACAGTGGTAGTGCCGTCATAGTTGGGGAGGAGAGAGGTAAGTTTGGCCAGTACGGTCTCTTTCTCGCCGTCTAGATACTTAACAATGTCAACGTTGAAGCCGGCATCTGGTCGGATGGTAGGCTGCGGCTTGTTTTCCGTGGGAATGGTATCGGAGGAAGGAGAGGGTGCTAAAGGCATGAGATATTTCCGGACAAGCTTGAAGGAGGTGGTCAGGTAGGACCGAGCCGTGGCGGCAGCGAGGCAAATGTAGGCCCAGAAGATGATGAGCCAGGATGTGACCTGGGTGACTGCCGCCTGGGAGTAGGAGACGAGAATGGGAAAGCTGGCGAGAATCGATTGGGCCGTGGTTGAGACCGTAGAGTGTATGGCTGGAATGGTGGTACCAAGCCAGGACCGGAATGAGGGAATGAGAACAGTGACAGTGTAGGATAGAGCGCTGATGGTTGACCCAGCAGTGTTTGATACTTTGTGAGTAACCGTTCCGATTATAGTCAAGATCTTCCGAGAGAAGGTGTCGAAAATACTAGACACCGACTTCACTCTGACATTGACCATGGTGCTGGTGGATCTGGACGTAATTTTGGCAACTACCTCTGTGACAGACTTGACTTCGCTCGGTTTCCGTACATGCGTTTCTGTTGTAGGCACGGACGCCTTCTGCTTGGTGGATGTCTCTGTTGCCTCGACTGGCTCCGTTTCTGGTTCTGCCATTGGAAACGGAGCGTACTTTGAAGAGCGAGGCCACCAGGTTAGCTTGTAGAAATCCTCCTGCGCAATAGCATCCCTCAACATTTGAAGCTTATCTCTCACAATCTCATCCCAGCAGAGTGCGGGAACACCATACCAATCCCGAACACCAGTGTCTCGATGCCAATAGCATCTTTCCAAGGGATCAGTGATGGTGACGTAGGCCTCGTGGAATTCGCCCTTCTGTTTGGCAAACAACTCCTGGTCGCCCTTTCCAGACCACAAACCTTTCTTGTTCTGTTTCTGCAAGGTTTGGAGTAGATCGTTGTAAGCGTCATCAATTTGACCGCGGGTGGAAGCAACGGTTACGCCGAGGATCGAGTAAGGGGTTGGCTGGGCAATTGAGCCTACGGTTGGGACCCTCGGGTCGGCTGCGATGAACATGGCGAGGAACCAAGAGCTGGCTCCGAAAGCAAGTCGGGCCGTGGGGGAAACGGACGGGAGGAAGCGGGCACCGAAGTCTGCCAGGGGCAACACCACCATGAGCAGGGCGTACATCGCGCCTGGATTGAACATTATGTGTGATGGAAGGCCTTCCTTCTGAATGTACGTAGGTAACATGAATGTTGTTTGTTTGTTGCTGTGATGCGGTGATAGCAGCTGATGCAGATTCCGTGTTTGTTGGGAAAAAATGAATGAGCAGTGCAACAGCGTCCGTAGATGGGCTTGCAGGTTATGTATATCATTGTCCGCTCCTTTGTTCAAACCTTCCAACAATGTCTTGCTTCTGACAATTCTTTGTCACCGGCGCACTGTTGCTTCTCTGACAGTTTTGTTCGGCTGTTCTTTGACGACAACAATGCCATTGAGAACATATAGTGAGACCTGCGTTGGTGGTGATGCCATGGACTGAGTAATCGCTATTTGGTGTGCCATAATCCAAAACAGCAACAGATACTGTTTGCCTACTAGGGTCCAAAGGCAAGTCAAATATGCCCGATTGAAGTAGTCGGAGGCATGGGCGTTGAGTATCACCAGAAGAAAGGGGGTGGTAGTCGGGGTCATTGGTAGGGTCATTTTTTCTCCAGTTGATATGGATGGGCATCTCGTGTCTTACCAATCAACGATCGTGTTGAGACGTCTTCAAGATGTCAAGTGCGCCCTTCAAGTCCGTCATGGTTACTCACCCCACTTCCCCGCTTCAGGCTGTGACTCAACTTGATCAGATCAGGGCCTGGCATATATACCAGATCTCGACGCCCAAGAGACAACCAAGTTGTCAGACCATCTCGACCAGCTACTCTCTTCGGAACTGAGGATCAAAATGGCCTCTCTCGGCTTGGACTTCATCACTGTCGACGTCTTCACGTCAACCCGCTATGAGGGGAACCCCCTAGCGGTCGTCTTCGTCCCCCCTTCCCAACGCTCGTTGGTGACTCAAGAAGTCAAGCAGCGTATAGCTCGCGAGTTCAACCTGTCCGAAACCGTCTTCCTGCATGCCGAATCCAATGTCAGACCGGATTCCACCACACTCGAGGTCAACATCTTCACGATTGAAGAAGAGCTCCCATTTGCTGGACACCCAACGATCGGCACTGCCTATCTGGTCCTTCAGCACCTTGGCTGGGGCCACGTCAACACCTTGTTGACAAAGGCCGGGCCCATTCCCATCAAGGTTGAGGGAAGCCAGAATGTCGAGGCCGAGATCCCCCACGCGGTTCACGTCCATTCATCGACCCTTTCAAGCCTCCTTGAGAAATCCGAGTCATCAGACATCATCACTGCCGGCCTGTCACCGCATGATCAGATCCGACAAGCTGAGCTCGCGGGGACGGTGGTGAGCATCGTCAAAGGAATGACTTTCATCCTCGTCAATCTCCCCTCACTTGATCTTTTGGCCAAAGTGAGAGACTCACCCCGCCTCAACTTTGACAAGATCCCCAACCTGCTGGACAAGGGAGAATGGGAAAAGAGTTTTGTCGGCAGGTACTACTATGTTTATACGGAGGAGGGGTCAAAGACAAAGATGCAGACCAGGATGGTGGAATTGGGTTTCGAGGATCCAGCTACGGGGAGTGCGGGGTGCACATTGAGTGCGTATCTGACCTTGATGGAAAAGAGAGGGGCAAGATATGAGATAACACAGGGCGTTGAGATGGGCAGAAGGAGTGAGATCGTGGTCGAGACGAGCGTGACTGAGGAAGGCGAGGTCAAGGAAATCCAATTGGGAGGGACTGCGGTGGTGGTTATGAGGGGCAGTGTTGCTGCATGAAGGTAGGTAGATGAAGACGAGGGGAGGAAAGAGAATCAGGAATTGAAGGGCGCCGATTTGTCATGACCGGATGTTAATTCTCTGAAAGTGAGATTAAGAAGGCGCACTGGTGATGCAAATGATCGGAAAACGTTTTAAGATACATTTGCGAGGAAGGTTCAGAAGACATTCGATGACTGGTGCCCGATGGTGAAGCTTTGATCGAGAGCGATGATGCTGCGTAATATCTTATCGATAAGCCGGGCTCTTATTCAACTGCAACTTCTTGTGCATGAAAGCTTGATCTTAGGTAGCTTTAAATGACCTAATTTGAGCAGGAAGACGAGAAGCCGAAAAGAAAATATGAGGACTCTATATCCGGAAAGCTGTTATGAGGTCGTGGACGACGGGAGCTTATGCGCACAACGAAGCTGGATTGGAGGGGAACCCCGAGATAGGGCTCCTTCCAAAGGTGAATTAAATAAATTCGGCATGTTATCTCTTCATGTAGCTGTTCTCATGGTGTATCGAAAAGTACCTACCAAACCTTATGCACCAGCACAAGTTATGCTGGATCCTCTCTGGATTTGCTGGTAATGTGCCCAGACCGCCCCACAGAAGTGCAACTTGGAGACTTGAATCCGTGCGCGCGGGTCGCGTTCACTTTTGGCAGCCTCCCAGTCCAAGCTGACCGCAGTCGATCTACGGCCAAAAAAAAACCATTTCTTGCGGAGAACAGCACCAGATATCCAAAATGCTTTGCGCACGTATGTTGCCATGGAAAATTGCCGAATCTGAGTTCTTGCTAATGTGATGCAGTTTCTGGCGAGGTTCCCCAGGAGCCAGTTGTTTCGAGAAAGACTGGTCAGTCTATCGCAGTCGCATCTCGAAGTCGCACTTAGCTAACCCTTCATTGCTCAGGCACTGTCTTTGAGAAGCGCTTGATCCTCAAGTACATCCAAGAAAATGGCAAAGAGCCAGGCACCGACGAAGAGCTCGACCCCGAAGACCTCCTCGATGTAAAGACCAGCCGTGTCGTCCGACCCCGCCCCCCAAATTTCACCTCTCTGCCGTCGCTTCTGAAGGCCTTCCAGGACGAGTGGGACGCGTTGGTATTGGAAGCATACAACACAAGGGAGCAGCTGTCGAGAACAAGAGAAGAGCTCGCGACGGCGCTATACCAGCACGATGCGGCCGTTCGCGTGATCGCACGGCTGACCAAGGAGCGGGACGAGGCCCGCGATGCCCTTTCCAAGATCACCGTTGCGCCCTCGGCTGGTGGCGCCTCCAATGGCGATGCTATGGCGGTAGATAACGAGGGCCTTCCAGAAGGGTTGGTGGAACATGTCAATGAGGTGCAGCAACAGTACGTGAACGCCGGGGCTCAGCTGAAAAGGAGTGGCAGGGACACGATGCTGATCATTCTTGCAGATTAACACAACGCCGGCGCGAGAAGCGGCCCGTCCCAGAGAACTGGGCAACCCCAGATGAAGTTTCGGCTTTCCAGCAAACTGGACACACCGACCTCTCCGTTTCGCAAGCCTCCTCTCTCGATGTCGAGTCCGAGTATGCTGTTATCGGCGGTTTGGACGGCAAGGCCGATATCTATTCTATTCAGGGCAACACCGTGGAGCGCTCGCTTGATATCGGCGAGCCAGTTACGGCTACGGTTTGGACTGGAAGCAAGGTTATCTTGGGTACCTCCAAGGGCTCGGTCAAGGTGGTGGACAGTGGCAACGAGGTTGCTTCGTTCCAGGTCCACGCCGGTGCTGTGACGGGTCTCACTGTCCATCCCGGTGGCCGCATTCTGGCCTCGGTTGGTATTGACAAGAGCTTTGTCTTTTATGATCTCGAGACTCTGCAACAGGTGTCTCGTGGTTACACGGATGCTGGTATGTGCTCTTTTATCAAGCCACACAATGACACGCTGCTAACCTGCCCCTTAGCATTAACATCGTGTGCCTTCCACCCTGACGGCCACTTCCTCGCGGCCGGCACTCAGGCCGGAGACATCAACATTTTCCAGACCAATGATGGCGCCAAGGTTGTCAACTTTCACCTCGGGGCTCCGGTCCAGGCGCTGGTATTCTCCGAGAACGGCTACTGGTTCGCGGCGACGGGCAAGGGCCAGCAAACGGTTACCATCTTCGACCTGCGGAAAGAGGGCGATGCGGCCAAGGCCAAGGAGCTCCAGACGGGCGATGCCCAGTCTCTGGCATGGGACCGCACAGGGCAGTACCTCGCGACAGTCGGGTCTACGGGCGTCACGGTGCAGATGTATCTCAAGAAAGCCAAGGCGTGGTCTGAGCCTCTGAGGACGAGCGTGCCAGGCACCGCCATCCGTTGGGGGACAGACGCGAAGTCTCTGGTGACGGTTAATAAGGAGGGCGTGTTATCGGTGCTCAAGGAATAATGCTATTGGGGGCTACCTGGAGAATGTACCTTGGGGGGAATCTGTGAGCTTGTAGTATAGTACAGATGTTTGTTTTCTGCTTTTTCGGTGGCGCCTGAAAATCAGCAATGGAGTTTATTTGTCTTTTCTGGGTCTGATGAAATGGTATTTCCTTGTGGACAGTTGCTGCCTGCCCGACAATGTTTACGATGATCTCGCACGAGAAGTTCACTTCAGGCACTGGCACATTGGCAGGCACAGGCAGGAGGCAAAAGTGGGGCTATTTCAAGCTGTCATTGTTGCAACAGCGGGCGGGTGCGTTCCTTTGCTATTGGCACTGTTTTGATGACCGATGCCCTCAGAAGGCGGCAAATCACCGTCTCTAAACTCCGAAGCCACTTCTGTCACCCTAAACAACACCTTATCTCGTCCACGACGCGCGTGAAGAGGGGGTTTTTACAGCTTCGTCCTGTGCTCTGCTTGTCATTGCTGCTTCAAGACCTTTTGCAGTGTTTGCGCCCCCCCTTCTTGCCTCTCTCTCTCTTGGCCATCTTCGACTAGCAGCAACCAGTGCGCCGTGGCGACATCTACTTTGCGCAGCTTAACACCAAGTTCCAGAATTAGCTCGGGCCTCCTACGTTTTTGCCGCACTTGTGGAGTTGCCTGAGGGAGAACAAACCGCACCGTACAGCGCTGGATTTAGTGGGGCACGTGGAATGTCATTGTTTGGTTGACCTGCCAAGGAGCAAGACGTTATGGACAGAAGCTCTCCCGACCTAGGGTTTTACAGCTCTTCAGACAGCCACGACTCTGAATCTGACCAGGACTACGACGACGCCGACGACGATCACGCCCACGCCGAGCTCGCGGCCGAGTTTCAGCACCACCTGCAGCATCACTTGCGCCACTACCTCGGCTTTGACTTCGCAGCCGTTGCCGCAAACGCCCATCTCCATCCAGACCACGAAGACGAGTACATGAACCACATCCTTGGCGACAGCGACGACCTTGACGACGACAGCTACCTCGACGACATTGAGGGTCTTGAGGATTTGGAGGACTTGGAGCATCTCGTGGACAGCGAGGAAGGCGACCACAGCGACCACAGCGACCAAAGCGACGAGAGCATTGCCATAAGAAGTTCAAGCGAGGCATTGTCGGAGGATTCTCTCTTTGTTGACCAGCGCTCGTCGTCACCTAACCGACTGCCCCCCATCGCCCAACTAGTTCCCGAAGTCGGCGGCCCCAATTTCGGATCGCGACGCGCCGGAGCCATTGGCAGCATCAACAACGCTGGCCGAGGGTTCGGGTTTGCCTCAGGACCACTTCGTGAAAACGGTCGCGAAAACCACAGACTTCAGCCGGGCCAAGAAGCAAACAGGGAAAGCAGTTTTGGCTTAGAATCACTCCATTCGGACGACTTGGCTTTGTTGGACGAGCTCATTGAGATGGAAGTCGTACCAAGACCCCCGCGCCGGCCACGCACAATGGCTGCCCCTCCTCGCTCCATGACGCCAGCTGCCAACGCTGTGGTTATCGACTTGACGGGAGACGATGAGGAAATTGAGCAGCCGCGCGCAAACCCAAACCCCAACCCCCGCCGACAAACTCTGAACCACCGCACGCCTTCCCTCACGCGCAGCGACGGCAGCCTTCTCGGAAACCCCGGCGCCGCCGACATCATCGACCTTACCATGGACGACCCGGTGGCTGCCCCTCCTCCGCGCCGACTGAATCCTCCTCGCGCCCAAGCTCGGTTCAACGCCCCGCGCCCTCCCCCCGCCCACGTCCTTGTCGTGGAGGACGATGAGGACGATCTTCCCGCCGGGGCCAGTATCGGGGAAAGTCTCGGACAAATGATTCACCGTATGCAAAATAGGCTGCAGCCTGCGGTCTTCGGCCTTTTCGGAATACGCGACATTGCGATGCTGGGGCGAGGCTCTGCCAACAACCCGCTGGGTGCCAATGGCCCCAATCTCAACTACGGACTCCATCGCGGCGGTCAGGAACGTGCCACTCCCAAGCCTGCTCATGTTCCGCCCAAGCCTGCTCGGGAAGGGTTTACCCGTGCCACTGGCGAGACCAGCGAGGACGTTGCTGTCTGCCCTGGCTGCGAGGAAGAGCTAAAGTATGACCCAGATGAGACCAAGGCCAGCATGCCACCGCTCAAGAGGGCCAGAACCAAAAGGGACAATGAAGAGCACTACTTCTGGGCTGTCAAGGACTGTGGACACGTAAGTTAGACCGCAGCTTGCTCTTTCTCTACGTTTTCTTCTTTTACTGACTTTAATTTACCAGGTGTACTGCAAGAACTGCTATGAAGCACGCAGCAAAGCCAAGTCAGCCCGCGAGTCTCACTTCCGCCTCACGACTGGGCCCAACAACAAGATGAAGACGCTTTGCAATGTCCCAGACTGCGAGTCAGAAGTGACCAACAAAACAGCTTGGGTTGGTCTCTTCCTCTGAGGCAGGAACGCTCTCGGCCATTATTTCTGGGATTTCTTTCCCAGGCGCACGACGGGTATAGGAACCATGGGTGCATGGGATGGGCTTTAGGTCTGGGTTTATACCACTTTTTTTTTCTCTGGCGAAGGACTTGATGGAGGGGCGATCTGGGTTGTTTTTTCCGCATGGCGGGCCAGGGCTTGGTCTGAGGTTTCTGCATGGTTTGGTGTTGGGTTGCTTTCAGCGCTGTTTTCGTCGGACACGGAATAGAGTGGACATGGTTTTCACGAAGGCATATATGAGCAACCAACTCAGTGGGTTATAGATGGATAGATGGGTATCTGTCCGTGTCTTGTTCTTTTTTCCGTCGTGTTCTGTCGTGGTGCTCTTCCTGGTGTTGTTTTCATCCCTCAACCTGTATTATGCGTTTCATGCGAAGATATGCTAAGGGCCGAAGCAGTGCATACAAACACGCAAAGCGATGTATCTAAGGCCTTACATGAAGTAAAATAAGCATACTGATTGCAATATCGTGGTTCCATATTCCAAGTGAGGGGGAACATGGTGCTGAATTAAACGTTACTCTCCATCCCAACTCCGCGCTTTATTCACCCCCGCCGCCCGTTCTCGTTGATCTCTAGGTGTTGCCTGCCTGCCTGAAAACCTGATCACAACCGCCGCCCGAGGCCCACAAGATACCTTACACCTGGTAAAGGAGCGGATACGCAGAATGGCGGAACAAAAGAAACCGCCACTGTCAGTCTCAAACCCGACAACCGTCATCTCATGCTCCTGCTGTTCTTTTCCTCCTCATATTCCTGTTTTCTTCTTCCAGATTGGTCACTAGTATGAAACCTCCCTGTTTATCCTGAAAGTGCGTCTTCTCTGCCAATATTTTCTGGCGGTTGGCGTCAGGACCCGGTGCTAACCCTTCTAACCCACAGGCATATCGAACCCTCCTTTTCTCACCAATCTTCGCACACAGCCGCACTGTCCCGTTTCCTCGTCAGCTACATATTCCTCCCACTCTTCTCTTCGTTCCGCTGCCGCCTCCTCCGCCACAGCGCCTTTCTCATCCAAGACGTCAACCATCACCAGGGCTTTGCCTTTGCCGCCTCGCCGCTTCTGAATACCCTGTGTCATGCTCAGCACAGAATGGGACATGGCACACAGGCTTCCCGCGCCGTCGCTGACTCTGTCCTGCTGACGGAGGCGCTCCAGGCGAGCCTCTAGTGAGGCCAAGGAGCGGTAGGTGAAGCTGTCGAGGTTGGAAAAGGTGTAGATCTTTCGCAGCGCGTACAAGTGAGCCTGAGCGTAGGCGAGGCGGAATGGGTACGTCTTTTGGGACGTGTGGAGCAGATGATAGATGTGGGCACGCAGTCGGCTGGCTTGTTTTGCATCTCCCTCGCGCGCTGCCACGTGTGGTACTTTCGGAGACGACGGAGAAGACGACGAAGAGATGAGCCGAGAGGCATCGGGAGAAGAGGTGGCAAGCGAGGGGTTGGGTATCCTTGGTGTACCAAGGCCAAGCCCGCCAGCCATGGTGACTCTAGGTCCTCCTGATTGCCTCTGGCGAACCTGGGGGTCACTGTCTGGCCCATCAAGGATGGTTGCTATGACGTCTGTTTTTTCCTCCATCAAGGCAATGAGATCATCCATCCGGCCGGGTATTGGAGGGATCAGCTCGCCATAGAGCTTGCGGAAATTCCTTTGGGATTCTTCCCTGCTTTCTGGGGTTGGGAGGCAGACTACCTTCATTCCTGATGACACTTTATGGATCTCCGTCAGGTCGTCGCGCATATGGGTGAGCTCGATCACGACGGCGTTGATGGCCCGGATGAGCTGATCTTCTTCCTCGTCGGTAAGCGGCCGGGGGCGAGGCTTGAGAGGCAGCCCCCGTGATGTTGGTGCTGTGCTGGCGTGGGTGTTTTCGCTTCTCGCAGTAGAAGAAGATGGAGTATCGGACCGAGTACTCGCTTCTTCTAGGCTAGGAGCTTCATTCACCGGCACGTCGCCACATCCTTGAATAGCGAGGGCATTCGGCAAGTTATCGTCTCTCTGTGCCAGTTTGACACCATCGACGCCTATATCGACCGGCGGTAGCTGAAGCTGGGCGGGTAGTGGTGCTGTTGGGCCCTTCTGCCGTGGTCTACTTTTGCTGCTTCCCCCCCCATGCGAGCAGCTCCGGTCCAGTCGACACCCACAATCTGGCGAGCCTCGTGGATCACACATCTCGATTGCACTGTCCCTCTGAGACTTCTTTGCCTTTCCCTCTGGAGTATCCTCTCGCCCCTCTTGACATTGCTGCCACTGATTGATCACCCAGGACAGGTCATATCCCTCGATGTACTCAAGACAGTACCTTTGGATCTCGTAGCCAAACTGGATGAGCGGCTCTCCCAGTCGGCGAATTTCTGCTCGAACCGATTCTGGAACGAACAAGGAAGAGATGTCTGACATACCCTGTACGGTCATGGATGCCTTGGCGATGATGCGAGTAAAGAGGACTTCTTCGATGTACCACCGACGCACATTGTCATGGAGAGCGGACGAGTGCCCCAATGGTTCTGGCTTACCATCTTCGTCAGAGGCACTCTTGCCCTCAGCCCCCTCAGATCCGCTTCCTTTAGGCGAGGAGAGCTTTGCCGTATTTTTGCTTCTTTTGGTGGCATTCGACGATGATGGTGAGACTGTTTTGCTTGACCGACGTTCCTTTCGGCACCTCGAGGAGCCTCGGCGTTGCTCGTCGCCGCTGGTGAGCGGATTTGACGACGACGCGGCGGCTGTCTTTTTGGCTTTGCTAGGTTCTCGGAGGAATTTGAGAACACTCTCGTCGGGTGATTTCGGGGCAATATACCACTTTCCCTCCAGGCAGTTTTTCGGCACCGTATTTTCACTCTCGCCTTCTGTGGTGGGTTTGGTCTCGCGGACGGTCTCTGCAATGGCCTCTGGCTTGGCCTCTGGCTTGGGGGAGGTGATTGTGGAGGTGCTGACCAGGGAACTGGAACGGGATGCAAAACAGGCAAAGGGGTTGGAGGTGTCGATTCCCGGGAGCCCAGCGTTACCATTGGAGGTTGCTGGCTGACTCCCTGGGCCTGCTGCCGCTCCCCTTGCTGCCATGAGGTCCATTTCCTGACGCAGCCTCCCACTGACGGTGCTCTCCTGGGCAGTGATGTCGGTGCTAATGCCAGTGCTGAGACTAGCGTTGGATGCCGTCAGCATGGTGGCGAGGCTCCCCATAGACCCCTTATGCCGAGCTGCACGGATGGGGGTCGGTACGGAAGATGATCTTTCTGGCGTGCCGCCCCCATAGATGGCCATGGCACGAACATAGGCCTGCATGTTGAGCCGGTCCTCGAGCCCCAGAGGCTCTGGCTCACTTCCACTTAGAGACTCGCGGGATCCTGGGTCACGCCCACGTCTGGTGGACGGCCGAGACACGTTGGTGGTAGCAGTGATGGAAGAATAACTGTGGGCAAGTGAGCGCGGGGGCACTGGTATCTCATCTCCGACATCTCTTTCCTTGCCGCACCGGGTGGACTCGGACTCTTCCGAGTACTCAGTGATGGTTTCCATCATGCTAAACATGGCTCTTGATGGTGCTCGTCTCATGAATGTGTACTCCTGGTAGTCGTTGTTTGGCGAGTCCGGGGGTGTTTCGGGAAGGTTACCTGGCTCGAGACGGGGCTGCTGTGGCTCTTGGTGTTCTTCTTGCCTCATGTTGCTTTCGTCTTTAATGTCAAGCTCTTCGGGATCCTCATCAACGGGGTGGCAGCTGCTGAAGGGGAGGGTGTGTTGTGTCCGGTTGGCTATGAACTGAGCACGAGGGGCCGTGGCGAATCGTGAGCTCCGCCGCAAGGGGTATACTGAGAGAGCAAGAGAGTCAGTGAGTTATTTATCAGGGTCAGAAATGGCTGAACTCACCTTGGCCAGCTGGTGTAGCCATTCCTACTGATTCCTGTACTTCCTCGGGGACACCCCAGAGGCCCTTCTTCCCTTTGGCTTGTTTGTTTTCGTTGCCTGTTTCTGTTCCTGCTGTCCCACTTCCTTGAGTGGCGCCCAAAGTTGGTGAGTCTGGGTATCCATCGGACAAAGAAGAGGTTCTGTTGGCTGCCGTTGTCAGAGCAGGGCTCGTGTCAGGGGAGGGAGACTGGGCGTCAGCAGTGTTGGTGGGAGGAGCTGATGATGAAAATTCCACCTCTGCCGCCGCGGGTTTCTGGGCGGATCTTTTGAGCGGCATCACGGATGTTATC
The DNA here is from genome assembly GCA_030549205.1 of Apiosordaria backusii. NCBI lineage: Eukaryota > Fungi > Ascomycota > Sordariomycetes > Sordariales > Lasiosphaeriaceae > Apiosordaria > Apiosordaria backusii. Next base: position 1,657,950 of record JAUKTV010000006.1, read on the forward strand.
TATCAGCTGGGTGCTTTTGATGTATGCTGTATTGTGAGGATGGTCAGGGGTCAAAGGGAAACAGACAAACCCAGGCGAGAGAAAGGGAGTAGCGAGCGGAGGGTACGGGTGGAGGAAGGGCGGGACGGGGTGGCTTACATGGCCAATGACAGGTTGAATGGTTGGCTGTGGGGAAAAAAGAAGGGTAAAGTTTGAGGATCCAGAAGGTAGAGGTGGGGAGGGCGTCGAGGTGAGCCGTGGATGGAGGTGCGCCTGTTACCGAGTTTTTATGCCGTTTGACAAAGAACAAGCTTCTCATAGAGGGAAAGGAAGAGGGGGAACTAAATGTCCCGATGGTGGTTTTTATGAGGGAAATGCTTTGTGCTTTTGACGGGTTGGGGGGTTGTTCTCTCGGGGCGATATCGATGAATCAGGGAGGAGGCAAAAAAGCAGGAAGAAACGAGAGACTGGGTGGACAGGAAGGAGAAGGAACAGAGAGTGGTTCGATCTGGAGAAGCAAAACCAAGAAGCAAATCATGGGCTGAGTGGTTTTCATGGGGTCATTATCATACTTGAGGGAGAGCGAGGCGATGGAGGGCCGACACTAGGGAAGTAAGCCAAGGGGGTTTTAAGGGGAGGGACCCATGGTTCTGACCGGGGCCGTGGTGGGGGGATTGGGTGGTGATGATGTGGGTGGTGGTGGTAAGCGCCGAGCTTGTCGTGGGGAAAAGGGGGTAGGCAGCTCCGAGGTCAAGGAGATCGTTGAGACGATCTTGTCGTGTTGACTCGCTTTATTGAGAAGAAATTTCTTGTCGTGCTCATCCTTGTCACCACGAATTCCCGAGGAAACAAGAACCAAAGGCCCTTTTTGTGTTGTCTCGTTGCGTTCAAGAAAAGAAAAAAGGGGATTGATATGCTAATATCACATTGGTTCGAACTAACACAGAAACTACCTATACAGAACCCGTCCCTCCTCGCGCGATGCCTGGCGCCGGCGCTGGATTGCAATCCCAAAAAGACAAAAGAAAAGCTGAACATGCCCCTTCCCTTCCCTTCCCATGCAACCGAACAATGCTAACAGACGTGGAAGAACATATCCTAATACCCAAAAGTGAAAAGTTCCCACAAATACAAAATGTCCAAAGCCGGCGTTTATCGTCCTTCTTTCTATTCCACCGCACAATCTTGACCTTCTTCCTGAATATCATTCCCGAAATACCATTTCCAACCCGCTTATACCAAAAACTCCATCGATGCTGCTGCCCCATTTGCTCCTCTCATCTTGAGATATCCAAACTCTGAAGCCTGTTTTTCTTCATTCCTTCTTCCATTTCGCGTCCTGGCCATAGGCCCGCAACACTCAAGCAAGGACAAACCCCCTCACACTCCCCTCCCTCCTCACCATTCCCATCCCATGATTCATCCCATGCATCCCGCCCATTATGCCATTCATGCTCTCCTCGCTCCCCCTCCGGTTTACGGCCACCATATTCATGCTCGCATGACTCTGACTGCCCCTCCTGCTCCGTCTTCCCCTCCCGCCCTTGCTGTGGTTCATCATGGTCAAATTAGGCAAGTGTATCTTCCTCTCCGGGTCCAACGGCAGCAGCTGCTTAAAGATGGGCTGGCTGGTCCCCACCCCGTTGCTCTTCTTTTGCAGCCGCTCCTCCATCAGCTGGTGCAGTCTTTTCGTTGTCAAGACGGTCTCGTTGTTGCCAGCGGCGGCGGCGGCGTTTTCGTCTAGAACAAGGCACAAAGTCTCCGTCATGTCGTCCGAGGTGGAGGACTCGAAGCCGCAGGCGGCAAAGAGGTGCTTGGTGTAGGTGTTTGACTGGGGGATGGAGGAGGACGGGAGGTTGGCCCCGCCGGCGGCACAGCAGTCCAGGATGAAGAGGACGTCCGAGGGGCAGGCGAGGAGGGGTTGGCGGAGGGTGGACCAGGGGAGGTGGGATATGGGGCGGTAGCGCTCACTGTTTGAGATGGAAGTGTTAGTGATATGATGTCAATAGCAAATGGAAATAGTTGAGATAGGGGCAAGGGACGTACTATTTCTTCATCAAGGCCTCAAAACCTGCCTTGTTTTGCCCATGCCCTCCATTCTGGCGGGAGAGCAGCTCGGAGTACAAATCCGCGGCCGCCTTCTTGGCCCACTCGGAGTTCTCGGGGTGGTCGTGGCTGCTAAAGACCAGCTCGTTGTCCTCGTTGAGGGAGCCGTGGCCGTGATAGTACACCACCAGCAACACATCGTCCGCGGCCAACTGGCAGAACTTGTTGAGTCTGGCGGTGGTGCTTTCGATGGGCCGGTTCATGTCGATATGATACTCGGAGACTTGCCAGCCGTAGTTCTTGAGGGTTGAGATGAGGCGCTTGCTCTCGTCTTCGAGGGAGACGTAGTCGGCTGCTGGCGGGGCGGTGTAATCCTCTGCGCGGAGATCGTGAAAGGACCAGGTGAGGATGAGGCAGTGGACTTCTTTGTATTGGGGCCTAGAGCATGCATGTTAGTTATCTAGAGTGACTGGAAGAAGACAGACATAAAAAAAAAAAAGTGGATAACTTACCCAACAGTCAGAAGCCGTTTACGCACGTTGTCGTCGGTTTCTGCGCCACGAGAGGAAGATTCGCTTCTTTTCCTTGCGGCCCCCGCTGGTTTGCGTCGGGGGCGGTTCGTGCTGGGATCGGGCAAGGCGGATATGCTAGCCAGACCTAACCTTTGGAGGCCCATCCGGAGGTCATTTTCGGGATAATGGTGAAGAGAATCAACGGTGACGTACCCGCCGAAGTGCTGGGGGCGGTACTCTCGACTCGTATTTTGACCGCCGTTCCCATGTCCATAACGGGAATACTTTTGCAGGTATGGATCATGAGTAGGTGGTGACCGTGATACAGGGCGAGAACTTGCGAGGGGCCAGCCTGCTTCTGCGAGGGCAACGCGGGGAGAGGAATGGCTGGCACCATCATGTTGATACCAGGGTTGTGATGAACGGGGATGGTGTTTCTTTGACGAGGCGTGGTTGGGGTACTTGCTGTCCTTGTGATGGCGATGCTCACTCGTTCGGCCAGATCCGAACCCTCCTATTCCAAAGAACTCGGGGGACGAACTGACGCTGCTTGATGGTGAGGTTCGCGATATTGAAAGGGACCTGGATCTGGCATGGCGATATCCCGACGACGGCGGTATGCCAATAACAGAATGCAGCTGCGAGTTTCTGTCCCACCTCGACTTCAAGTTTGCCGTGTCCCTGTCTTCAAAATAACCACCCTTTTCAAAATCCCGGTGCCGCTGGCGGGGTGTCCTTGGGGTATCGACCTCATCATAATCCCAACCCTTTTCTCGATAGCCAGAGCCGATAACGGTGGCTGCTGTGGGCATTCCTATCACGGACCTCCCCGTCACGGATCGGCGCGATACTGGGCGCGGATTGGGAGGTGTGGTCGAAAGCGTTGGCGAGTATTCTCTTTCTCTTCTCCTGCTGCTCCTACTCCTGCTGCCGGAATGATCGGCGTGGTGGTCACGATGAGGTGGGCTGAATGAGACGAGGGAACCTGGTGGTGAGGGGGCGGGGGCGGGGATGTCAACTGGAGGAGCAGTGGTGGGGATAGAGATGGGATCCCAGCCGTATTCGTAGGGCTCTTGATCTCTGCCGCCTTCACGGTACTGGCGGTGAAACCTCGTCATGTTCCTGTGCTGCGCTGCGTTGCTTGATATTGATATTGAGGTGACGCGACGTGTGCTGAACTGACGAGGTGAGGTTAAAGATGAGATGAGACAAGCTGTGCCGCCTCGGGCCACTCAGCCCGACAGCTTAGGAAGCGACAGGGGTTGTTCAGGTCAGTGCAGGTCAGTGCAGAGAAGCATCAGTAAAAAGGAGGGCTGGAAGGTGGGGTTGATGGTGGGAGCACGTTGGAGAGGAAATGCAGGGCAGAAGCAAACGGCAGAAGCTGGGGAAGACATCCAGGGCGGCGCATGCACATGGAAATGCACGTTGGTGGCCTCCTCTCGGGGCTGATGACTGCATATTCTGGATACTGGAAGTGCTGAAATCTCAGGCCTCACCTTCGGGGGACTCCAACGAACCGACAGGGGGAACGAGCACGCGGGCAAGCTTTGCCGCACCTGCGTCGGCCTGCATATCGAATTCCTGCCCAATCGCCGTGAGCCTTTGGGCACACAGGGCACAAACCCGGCCATCTCGGAACCACTCAACCACGTCCAACGGCGAGTGACATCGTGACACATCGCGAAGTACGAAACCGCAAGCCTAGAGTGAGGCAATCTCCAAATGTGATTATACGAATATTCCTGTCCTCATATCGTCTTGTGTTCCTCGGAGACCTTGCCACTGCCCTGTGTTGTGGTGGTCGAGCAGAACCCTAACCCTATGACAACACATGCATGACTCCATCTCCATCTCCCATCTCCCATATCCAGTATCTACCTACTTTCCAGAGGTTGCGTCTCTGCGCTGGCTCTGGTCAATCGCGAACGACGACCAGGTTCCCAGGCGGCACCACGTGGAGGTGCAGAGTCCGTCTTCGCCGCCCCCCACCTATCTTACACACCCCCAAAACTACACCTATCTTACAACACCAAAACAACACCTATCTTACAACACCCCCAAAAAATGCATGCCGTTGTCCAGGATATCATCCAAAAAATGACATAGCCCAAGAGAAGGAAGATAGATCCAATGATAACCAATAACGCTGCGCCTTAAGCAATGCCCATCATCATGAATCATACAAAAAACCAAAAAGAAATTCGTAGACACATTAAGGTCATTGCCTAAGCGTTATGGAGGGCCAGGTTTGCCTCCAACAACTCGACATTATCGAGCGTCAGACCTGGCCCATACTCATCAGAGTCTTCCGACCCAGCCTCCATCGGAACCACCATGCTGTCCAGCATCTCGACATTATCGAGAGTCAGGTCAGCTCCGTAGTCCGACTCTTGGCTCAACGGTGCCATGCTGCCTTCTTGTTGCGTGTCATCATGCTGTGATGCAACGAGTTCGGCGGCAGCAGCTGCCTGCTCGGCAAGCCGCTCCTCCTCCCTCTCACGCTCCAAGTAGGCCTGGTAGCGTTGCCAGCGCTCCAGGGCCACCTGCTCGAGCCGCCGTTTTTCCGCCTCCTTCTCAGCGTCGAGGCGTTGAGCCACCGCTTGGAGGATCGCAATCCCGTTCCCGCTGGATCCAAAGAACCTTTGGGGTGACCGAGACCGCTCCGGAATATCTGGCGCACCGTCTTTGCAAGGTGGCTGTGTGTTTGTAAGAGGTTGTGGCTGTTCAACCTCCTCGTCCGAAGGCTTGAACGAAGACGAGTAGAACTGGCTGTAGGTAAACCCATCCAGCGTGTCTTCTGCCTCTCCAAGCCCCGCAGACGGCTCCCCGACCGGCTCAGAACTGATCTTGTCAGCCGTCACCTGGCTGGGCGATGGGAACCTCAACGTGGGCACACACGGTGAGCTGCCATCGATGGTGTCGTTGACGTCCGCTTGCTCTACGACCTCATTCGGCGAGATCATCTCGTCTTCAAGTTCCCAAAGATCCTGAGACGAGAAAGCTAGATCCCGCGACGAAAAAGGTGCGAACAAGTCGATATCGTCATCGAGGATCGGCTGTTGAGCTGCCTGCGTTGCCAGATTTCTCTGGCTGTTTGCAATAGCCTGCTTCAACACCGATCTCTGTGAAGGCGAGGTCTTCTTGGATGCTGGTGGACCTCTGCGAGCGGGTGATGGCTCCGTGGTCTCCACCAGTGCCTCATCATCTTCCAACTCACGAGCCGCCTGAGAGGCAGTCGGAAAGTCGTCAATGAAGGCCTCAAGAAGTTCCTCCGGGCTGGTTGGTTGCAGAAGATCTGCTGGAGTCTCTTCGCGTTGCAAGTATTCTTGCTGGCTCAGATTCTCCTCCAAACGCTGCCTTTTGACCAGGCTCGACTCGGAAGGGCTGCCGACAGGAGTCTGGTTCTCCTTGTCTTCAAGCTCCTCTGTCATCGCCGCCTGGTCGGCTTCAAAAGCTCCAGAGTCTCGCTTTCGCGACGCCCCGTTGCCATTGAAGAAGGTCGAGAGTGTAGCCTGGCTCGGCCTCACAGTAACGAGAGGCAAGCCCTGCCGCCTCTTCTCTTCCCTCAGCTCCAGCTCCTTCGCCTTCTTCCTGTCGCGGAGAACTTTGGCTCTCTTTGAGGCCTTCAGTTTCTCCTCTTCCTTGCGAATCCGCTCTTGCTCAGCCCGCTCCTGACGCAGCTGTTCAGCTTTTGTCAGTTTGGGCAGCTTATTGGCTTGCCGATAAGCTTTTTGAGCCTGCTTGGAGGTCATCGGAGGTTTTGACTCCGGTCCGTCCATAGCGAGCGCCTGCTGGAAGCTGACAGGGTTTGGCACCACGACAAACGTGTTCTGTTGAAGTGGCGCCATCTGTTCATGATTGTTTAGTGAGACTGTAAGCAAGATATTGATGATGTGGTGAAGGCAGTGATGAGGGGGGAGGTTGCAGTTGATGGTGGTGAGAAGTCAAGAGTTGGCTTGACAACCACCACAACAATCAACGCGGGTAACGCGACTTCGCATGTGAAAAATGTTGGCGGGGTTGGTGGGGCAGGGCTGCAGAACGTCTTGGCGTTGCTGCGACTTTGAGCCTCAACTTGAGAGCCCAAGTCACACGGGTGAGGAGAGGATAGGAGGTGAAGATGAAGAGAGGAATAAGATTATGAATGGGAGAGGAGAAGAACGAGGACAGGGAGCGAGAATGGTGAGGCGAAATGGAGGTGGTTTCGTGCAGATGGTGAAGGTGAGAGCTTGACTTACTTTGGTATGTAAAGTTCGGTGCGTATAGCAGATCGTGTTACAGTAAGCTGCTTGTGACAAGAAGAGTTGGGTGTTCTTTGCAACAAGTTGCAAAGGGCTCTTCTCGGTTGTGAGATGAAGGAGGAAAGGAAGCAGAGCAAAGTGAAGCTGGGAAAATGGTTTGGTATATATATCTGTGAGAAAAAGCACAGACCATTGGCAGGTGAAATGGGAGCTTGAAGCTCTCAGCGGTCTCCCAGCAGGCTGGTTCACTGTGGTCCCCTGGAACAGATCCCCACATTTCACAGGGCGACGGGTGAATGTGGGGCTGGGCGGGCTGGTCCGCTGTACACTAGCCCCTGCAACGGGCAGGGAACCCTTACGTTTCACCACCACCACAACCTGGCCAGGCTGGGCACCTTGATGGCCCTCATGACAGTAAACTTGTTGATGGAATTCTATATTTTCGACGCATTCGACAATGAGGATTTCAGAAGCTCACGATGCCTACGTGCAGCTGGATTCCAGACAATAGAGAGACCATCTTGCAGATCTCTTTCTAACTTCATTGGACGTTGAAGCCCAAGATCTTGAGCCTATATCTTGACGGCCGCAACCCTTGGAGCTTCTTGAGACGGGCACACAAGAAGAGCGCAGAATCTGAAGAGCATGTGTGGTCATATATCCGGTCGACCGGGCAACAGGTGACTCTTGAATTGAGAGCGAGGAGTCAGACCAGAGCAGAGTCATCAGGCCCAGGAGTCACAATCGGACGCGTATTACGGCAATCAACAAGATGGCAATGTTTAGCAAATAGTCTTCTGCTTTCTATACACACTAGAAATCCTCGTCTGCAATCCTGGACTGTGCCCTGATTGGTATATATATATATATATTACAATCACAGTAACAACCCTGAACCATGTCTCTCGTTTGTACAGAATCCTTGAAGCTACGACCGCCCAGCCAGGAGCTTCATCAAAGAAAGGTTGTTCCAACTACTGGTGCTCATCCTCTTCCCATCAGTTGATCCCCTCCTTGCCAGCTCACCATCTCCACCAGCCTCACCGCTCACCAGGGCCCTCTTCCATTGCTCATACGTCTGCAGCTCACAAACACTCTTGGCCCGCTCCACCTCCTCTTCAAAAGTCGGCAGCTTCCCACTTATCCGGTTCGCATGGTTGATTTCGGCCTCTTTGACAAGATCCTTCGCTCCCTTGTTGATCTTGAGCAAAATCCAGCCCACGAATCCTGGAACAGCGGGCATTGGCTTCCCAGTCGCCCGTACATGCGCGTTGAGAACTTCCCTCATGGTTACCGGGCCAGACGTGACGCAGAGAAATTTGTTGATGTATGGCTCTGGGTTCTGTTTACGTGTTGTGAGCATGTGACCGTCCAGACTTTTTCGAACAGTGAGTCAGTGACAAACAAAACACGCGTACCTGAAGTAACCCGGCAACCACCCTCCCCAGATCCTCTGACGCGACCATTGCGATGGTCGTGTCCCGCTTCAGCCCATCCCTATACATCGTCGTCCCAATCGCCCCAAACACACCTTCCAGATTTTCGTAGAAGAAGCCCGGCCGTATCACGATCCATTTCCAATTTGGGTTCTTCTTCCCGAGGTCTTCAATATAGTGCTCAACCTCCCTTTTCTGCTTTCTTGACTCGTCGATCCCATCGTTTGCGTCTGGGCCGATGGGGATCGTGCTGCTGTAAACAAATAGCTTTACTCCAAACTCCACCGCCAGGTCCGCGATCATAGTGCCCTGCTCCTTCTCTCTCTGGGAAGTAACTGGTGCCCCAAGCCCTGGGTAGGCAAGCACGACGAAGACGGAATAGATGTTGGGGTGGGATTCAAACACTGCTCGAAGGGTGGAGGGTGTGTTGAGAGACGCTTCTACGAGTGTGACTTTGGAGGCGGCATTGTGACTTTTGGCTTCTTCGAGGAGGGCCCGGGCTGGTGGCGCAGAGGCATCCCGTGTGACGGCGAGGATGTGCCAGTTTTCAGATTTGGGGTATGTTGTTGTTGTTGGTGATGATGGCGTTGAATTCGCAGATGGGAAGAGCAAGGAACGAATAAACGCCCGGCCTTGTTTTCCTGTTGCACCTATTACTAAGACGGTCTTCGTTTCTGGTGTGGTTGTCGACATTGTCATCTGTGAGTGACGTGGTCGTATATACTATAGAAACAGAAAAGAAACTGGAAAGAAGAGTGATCTGGGAATAGGAAAACACAAAGCCACGGCAGTGAAGAAGACGAGAAAGACACTTGGAGTGAGATATCAATCAAATGGAGATATATCCAATATATCTGTACCGAGCTATCATTAATGGTACGGAGCAGATCTACTGCAGTTTGGCAGATGGGAAGCGGCGGGGTGGTGGTTGCGAATGCGAACTTGCCCAGGTGAACAAAGCAGGGCCTGTGATTGGCCAGATTGGCTAGATTCGCCCCAAAGTTCCAGCATGATGTGCAGCAACAAGGAACTTTGCACGGCTTTTTCGCAGTAAGGTAGGGAACTTTGGGGGCCGAAAAACCGGAGACCCGACCCCGCGGAAGTGGGAAGTTGTTGCCGAAACTGGATGCATTCGTTGGCATTCAACATCAGACACTTTTCTTCTGCTTTATTATTATGTATATTCTCGGATTGCCATCTTCTATTTGTTGAGAAGCAATTCATCAGCCACCCGCCCGCCGCAATTAGCCCCGCAAACCCACATCAAAGTTCCCCCCCAAAGATCCTCAGGATTTTCTTCGAAGGATGTTTGTGGTCGCACAAAATATTCCATTCATGATCCGCCGCCGACCAACGTTTATCGCGAAAAATCCCCCGCCCGAAACGTTTCGTCCCGTGATTGCTTCAAGAACGGCAGTAGCGCCGTGCCCCCTGTTCCTGTCAATTCACCGACAAACGTCTTCTTATCGCCCCCCGGCAATCTCGATGACGCCGTCGCCAGGTTATTCCCCTTGGTCTTGTTCTCCTTTCTCGACGGAATAACGATATACCGCGTGACAATTTGCAGGTGCTTATTCCGAAACTCCGCCAATGCTTTGGTCGCCGTCGTGAACGCTTCCTGCAAGTTCCTTTTTTCATCGTCATTTCCCTCTGTGCTTGGTGTCGCAAACAAATCCTCCACCCCCTTCCTCAATCCGCCGGGGTAGCTCCCTTCAACAAACTTGAGGAACTTTCTATGCGGCTCGGGCATATACCCTCTGACCTCCCTGTGGAAACTCTCCATCTTCTTCTCCCGCGAGTACGAGTCCGGACTTGCATTGCCCTGTGCCACGTGTTCAACTCCCAGCACGAGGTCAAATAGTTGGATGAGTGAGCTCTGCCCGTTGCTGCCGCCCCGATACTGCCTCCATTCTCCCTTTCCGTCTTGTCCCTCGTCGTAGAACACGCCGTTTGGCAGCCCAGCCCCAGCCATGTTTTTGCTTCCGGCTAGGAAGGGGCGGATCTGATGGTAAAAGACTTCTGGGTCACACTTCTCATCCATCCTGTCGAGCAATATCCCCAGTTTGTGAATGCAAGAGGTGATCTCGTTGATGGACTCAGTCGCTGTGGGCAGGTCGTGATGCTGAAGTGCTGAAAGAGCCGAGAGCATGACGGGGATGATGGGACCGCCTTGGGCTTCCATGGCTACGCTGACCATGTAGAACCAGGACTCATCTTGGGTGCCTGTGAAGGTGTGGAGTGCGGTGAGAGAGTCGAGGTCGGTGAGGTCTAATGTTGGGGAGACTGAGGAGTAGTTCCAGAGGTTGACCGCGGCGTAAGTCGCTACTGGGGGAAGAGAGAGGTGATCAGAGATGGAGAGGAGAGGGATGGTTATGGAAGGGGGAAGGATCTGAACGTTATGTTAGTTTGAAGTGTGGTGGCTATGGCTCAAAGGGGGGCGCTTACCTCAGAGGCAACATCGCTGCCCCAGACGTAGGCGTGTGTGAGGAAGCCCAAGACGACATAGGCTCGTCTCCATTCTGGCTCAGTGGTCAAGTGCTCTGTTGACAAGACTGGTAGTCGGTCAACCTCTTGACGGAGGGTGTGCTTCTGGAGATAGGTGGAAAGACAAGAAACGATAGCCTCCCATGGGGCATAGTATGCATGTGGGAGTCTTGAGAGAGGCTGCTGTTCTGGAAGGAAAGCGTTGGATGTGACACCAAACTCGTCTAGCAGGATGCGAGACACATCACTTGGACTAGCCTTGGTGGCAGGCAGTGGCTCGCAGGGTGACATGGTGAGATCGAAAGACGGGATGAAGGCAAGTCTGAGGCCAACAGCTATGGTCCAAGTTCAGGTGAGTGTCAGAAGATAAGATGAGTGGCAAAGGTCAGGAGTAGGTAGGGGAGTGTCTCGGTAAAGAAGAAATAGATGCGGGACTCCAGGAGAAGCTCATCGGTCAACAAGGGTCGGCGGTCAACAGCGGCTTTGGCAATGGCTTGGACACCCAAACAGAAGCTAGGTCGAACCAGTTGATCCGAAATCATGGTGACGTTTTACCTGTGTGACACCTTAGCTCCATCCGTCCTTCCGAGCACAGATTAGTGGCCTTTTTCCGTTTGATAACAAGATGCAGAGCCGGTGGGAGATGTGCGTCTGAGTGCATGTCGTGCAGGTGTAAGCCGTCGTCCGATGTCGTCTTGGCGCCTTTTTTGTTTGTCAATTCCCGGCCCGGCATCCAGTAAAGTCGAGTCAATGGTAAGGAATAAGGCACAGCTCAATATAGTAGAGCCCGTGCAGGTGCAAACAGGGGTCGGATTGTGGCATTGAGATCGGTCCCAAATGATGTTTTGTGATGGGCTTTCCCCGATTGCAGAATGTGATTACCCGAACCGAGAATTTGGAAAACTGGTCCTGGAGTCGGTGAGCTTGAATTCTGTGAATTTCAGCTCTGTAAATTTGTCCTTCTGGACCCCCTAATCGTCGTCATCGGCCGTTTGTGGTGGAGCAGTCTTGGAGCGGAAGTGCGGAAGACGGAAGACGGAACGGAAAGGTGCGGAACGGGGCACAACTGGATCCCGGCAAACGGACAGGCCCACTTGGGCCCGGGACAATGGCCGGGAATGCAAGTGGTGACACGGCACGTGGCTGACGAAAATGTTTGTTGACATGTATAAAGTGACACAAGGGATGAAAAGGGAGGATGAATATGACCTCATGTTCAGACACCAAGCTTCCTCGATTCCAGTAGCCTACCTAGTTACGTGACAATGGCAGACGCCATGGATTCGCTCATCACAGCCTTCCGCAGTGGCCAAAAATCAACCTTCCCAATAGAGGCAACAACTCTCGAATACGCTCAAAGTCTGGATCAACAAGACAAACTCCGTCATCTCAGAAAAGAATTCATCATTCCCACAAGAAACTCTTTGAAGAAGAAAGCTTTGAATGGTACTATTCCAGGTATTTTCTCCAGCCATTGTTTCTTCACCGTCAAATCTAGGATCTAACATTTTTCAGGAGAGAATGACAATGATGAGGAAAAGAGCATCTACTTTGTTGGCAACTCCCTCGGTGCCCAGCCAAAAGCCGTGAGGAAAGCCCTTGAGTCCCAGCTCGAAACATGGGCCAGTATAGGCGTCAACGGTCACTTTTCCACCCTCGAAAACTCACCCCTATCCAGCTGGCAAGACCTGGCCGAGTCTTGTGCCAAAAAGTCGCTTGATCTCGTCGGTGCTGCCGTGCCAGAGGAAATCATCTACATGAACACCCTCACCGCCAACCTCCACCTCATGATGGCTTCCTTTTACAAGCCAACAGCGGAGAGACACAAAGTGATCATCGAGTGGAAGCCCTTCCCCTCAGATTGGGTATGCCCCCCCTTTTCCTCTGTTTCTTAACAACCTTCTAACAGGCTGTTCAAAGTACGCAATCCAATCCCAAATCCGCCACCACGGCTTCGACCCCTCCACCTCGCTCATCGAAATCCAGCCCTCCTCCGACCTCTACCTCTCCACAGAATCCATCCTCTCCGCCATCACCTCCCACGCCCCCTCCACCGCGCTGGTCCTCCTCCCCGGAATCCAGTACTACACCGGCCAGCTCCTCGACATCAAGACCATCACCGCCCACGCCCACTCCCTCGGCATCCCCTGTGTAGGCTGGGACCTCGCCCACGCGGCCGGCAACGTCCCCCTTCACCTCCACGACTGGGACGTCGATTTCGCGGTGTGGTGCACGTACAAGTACATCAATGCCGGTCCGGGGTCTTCGGCTGGTTTGTTCCTTCATCAGAAGCATCACGGCAAGAATCTGGATAGGTTGGAGGGCTGGTACGGAGCGGATAAATCGGTTAGGTTTCTAATGGAGAAGAAGTTCAAGCCTAGCAGGGGGGCGAGCGGGTGGCAGCTGAGCAACCCCAGCGCGGTGGACCTTGCGAGCGTGAGTGCTGCGCTGGGAGTGTTTGAGTCGGTTGGGGGAGGTACATGGAGGGGTTGAGGGATAAGGCGGTGGTGTTGACGGGGTATTTGGAATACCTGCTGGAGGGGTTGATTGCTGAAGGGGTTGGGAAGAAGGGGGAGGAAAATGCGTTTAGGATTATCACGCCGGGGAATCCGCTGGAGAGGGGGACGCAATTGAGTTTGATGTTACGGGAGGGATATTGGAGGGTGTGAGCAAGGTTTTGGCGGAAGAGGGGGTGGTTTGCGATGCGAGGAAGCCGGATGTGATTAGAGTGGCCCCCGTGCCGATGTATTGTCGGTTTGAGGATGTTTGGAGGTTTGTGGAGATATTCAGGGGAGCATTGATGAGGATGTAGACTTGGGCACAAAGGAAAAGGGAAATTCTCTTGTTAATAGACCATCAGCTAGACTCATAGAGCTCAAAATTAGAGATCGGTGTGTGAGAGTGTTCAATCTCGTATCTGAGTAATTCATATTCGTTCTAGATTCAGGGTATACATTGTGGAGTGAAGAGATCTACCTTGGATATCCTTTGATGCTGTGTAGATCTTTAAAGACAGATCTGACACGTATCTATGTGGATATATTTTGGTATAATTGGGCCGATTGTCATGTAAATTTAACAACAGTAAAGTACGTGGTATCCGAAGCCCGAAAGTGGGGCAAGTGGAAATTGTGGACCATATGCCAGTGAAATTCCAAAGGGACCTTAGCATTTCCACTCAATATTCCCTTTTCAACAAATTAGGTCTTTATTGACAGCAGAACTTGATTGATATGGTTTATTTTCACCCAACTCTTCTTCTATGTCATTGAGATACCGGGATACTTTGCTCCATTGGTGACTTGGATCATGGCCGAGGGCACAATCACCGGCGCCCAGAGGATTGGGGACGAAGATTGGCATGCTCTTAAAGACATCATAGTATCTCATTACCGGAAGTCCACGCTTGAGGAAACTATGGAGTACATGTCGAAAGAGCATAATTTCCATCCCACGTAAGTCAAGATCAAAATGGCCTTTGAGAATTCCGTGTCTAAGGCATACCTATGGATAGGAGACGACAATATGTACATCGCCTGGGAAAGATCTGGAAGGTTTCGAAGTATAAGAAACCGACATTATCATCAGAGCTCCAGAACACCTCGGATCAGGTGTCGAGACTACCCGCGTAAATTCTTCGGGTATCAAAAAGATTTGTTCACGACATTGACCTTTCACAATAGGACCAAAGCAACCATGATGAAGCGGTGGATTCGAGACGCTTCTACGATGAGCCCACAAAAGCAAGGCGATGACAAAATGGACTTACATCGAGACAACAACGCCGTCCGGGATATTATGATTCCAGACGATCACCGGCTTGACGAGATCTTCCAGCCGTTTCATGCCAGGGGAAATCTCAGTGCGGCCACGCCTCCACCACCACCAGCGACTGATTCTGACTCCGACAGCGCTTTGATCGCAAGGGACCGGAAACAGGTACACCAGAGCGGCAAGCCAGAAGCACTTATCTCTTGCCCTTTTAGAAAGCGTAATCCGCACAGATTCAACATTAGAGATCATCCCTCATGCGCCGCCTATGGATTCTCCAATTTGACCGTGCTCAAGTAAGCACATCTTCAAGACTACTGTCGTAGATGCGGTTGGAAAAGACTGACGCCGAGTTTGTTAGAAACCATGTGGTGCGAACCCACTCACAGGAATTCCTCTGCCAGAGATGTCGGGTTCTGCTTCCCAACCGTGAGGCGCTTGAAGCACACGCGCAACTACCGCCAGAACAGATGTGCCAGGTACCATCAGGGCCTCGAGTCAACAACTTTGAGGATGGTGTCACTATTGAACGAGCCTGGCGTCTTAGCTCTCCTTTTGCATCTTCGAGTGTTACGACCTGGCAGGGTCTCTGGCAAGTTTTATTCCCGGGTGACGGTGATATTCCTTCACCTGGTATGCTCTTAATAACCACATTGAATCTGCGGGATACATGTTTAGATTTTACTGACTTTCGGTGTCAGACTATTCACCAGTTGTTGAGTCTTTTGAAGTGCAAAACTCATCCGTAATACAAATTGAGGAGGACGCTGAGGCCTTGTTACTCGCAATAAAGGATCGTGTTGAGAATGTCCCCGCTGACGCGAACAAGGCTCAGGTCATGGCCAGAGTAGAAGAGGCTATCCTTGGGTTTCGTCGTCCTGGTAGTACCACTGGGAGGGATGTGGGTTCATCAAAAACGGACATACTTACAACAGCTACGGTTTCTTTGGATCAGCCGCGAGGTAGCCCTAAGAGAGCTGCACGTGTGGACTCTGTTATAGATGAAGAGGACTAACAATCTTACCTTCACTGAACACGCCACGCGATTTTATGAAGGCCTAGACAAAGTGTAGATAGACACTTAATTGCATGTCTAAGGCGTCGACAAAACTATGGCATGTGTCTGTTGATGCTGTTTGGATCTTCAAGTACCTAGGTACTTGTTCTACGTCTGGTTTGCATCCGGCACTACTCTGACAGTCACAACAAGCTCAAGCTGCATACCACTTACCACCACCATTGCGGTAGTTCAAAATCCTATCACATACGGAGTATAGCACAGCGAATTAACTTGTCTTGACTTTGCGGCACAGAACCCCTTCCTCGGAAACAGACGCCGCCCAGGAGGGTGACCAAGACGGAGGGAACCATTGCCGTGCCACACCGATAACTGGTGCCTCATTGATGCATCAGGGGATGCCGGGGCTCCGAGATCACTTTCTGTATGTGCTTGGTCGATGTGGGAACAATGGAAGGTGACATGTGCCACAATCACGCGTTGAGGCTGTTCTGGTTCGTCCACCTGCTCTCACCACTGCATTATCAGATGCATATTCCCTCTTCACACCGCTTTATGTCCTACTGTTTGTCTTCTTCAAAGTGTGACATTGCAAGGGTCTGCTCACCTTGAAGTCTCTTGGGTGTCACCATCTCAGTCACGGTGACAACAAGTCTCCGAGCAGAAAAGCGAATCCGTGTCTTGGCTCTCTCGCAAGCCACCCCTAGAAATACGCACTCCTCCGAAGATAATGACCGAGACTACCACCAATGAATGGCGTCGAGTTGCTGAATACCTACTCTGGCCACTTATCATGCCTCGGTTCCTTATTGTTGACCACTATCAGTATCGTGTGTGGGGGTCATGCCCTCGCAAATTTCCTCATCTATTCAAGTCTGATTCCAATAGCTTTCCCATTCAGCTGGCAATCGAAGCCTGGAGCTAAACCGATGTGATTGCTGTGACGGTGAAAAAATTGGTGATGGGCTTTTTGTGGCGTTATGGTCTTTTTCTGCGCGGTTCGGGCATTGTTTCCAAGTTGGCAAATTACCTGACACGCACCAAGGAAGGATGTTTCAAAGGGGAGCTCGCAAATGCCGTACCGCTTCATGCACCAAGTCTGCCGCGGGTTGCGCGGGCTGGGAGCCATAAAGTGGAAACAAAGTGGAAACCGGCTCACGATGCCGCAACTGGAAGCTGTTGGGAAAGGATGGAACCAGACGGAAGCTGGAACCGGGAATTTGGGTGGCCAAGGCAAGCAGAAACGGGGATGGAAGAGACGTGATTTCAGTCTTGGAGACCAGGTGGCTGGAACTTCTCCCTTCATGTTCGCAGCGAGAAGGAGGTGTTTTGGTGGCCGGATCCCGATCCCGATCCCGAGCAGTTCGTGGAAGGAAGACCGTAACGGCCGCAGGAAAAGAAGCTGCAACGTGACAATTTCTGCGCAGCTGCAATGGCCTGACAGAGCAAGGTCTGCAGGCATCGAGCACAGTGTCACCTCGGTTAATATTTCACTGTACGTACGTACGGCAGGCCAAGTCAAGCGACCGGGGGACTTTTCCGGGGGTGGCTTGCTGATGTTCTTTTTGCTGGGCATGTCGCGGGATCAGCCACAGGGGTCGCCTTTCAAGCAACCACAACGGAGGGGACCGGCCCCGGCTTCCTTCGCTCCTTGTCCAACTTGGAGGAAAAGTGAGGCCATTCCCATTCAGGGTAGCTGATTCAGGTACTGTATAATCTGGCGCATCTAGAAGGATAAATGCAATTTTCGTGACAAGTTTCAACTGGGAGGGCAACAAGCACAACGTAATGGTTTGCCGAGATGTAACTCAAAAATTTCTGATGTTGCAGCCATGGCAAAGGAGAAATCACCGACAACGGAGACTCCCTAGCTTCCACCTCTCAAGCATTTTTAGTGGTGCCCACCAAAAAAAAAAGAAAACGATCTTCGGGAGAGCGGCATCTAGTGTAGACTCAGGTAGGGCTGCCACCAACCCAGAAAGCGCCAGCAGAAGGCACCAGTAGCTCGACGCGACGAGCCATCTCTTTTCTTTTGTGGTTGTTTTCTTTTTGCTGGGCAATTGTTTGAAGACCCAACCGTTCCAATCGCATTTGCCGGTAGCGTACCATCTTATCAATGTGTATCGTCGTATCGTGTGTGATATCAAACAATGGGATTTCCACATCATGTCATTGATGTTCCAGTCCAGCTTCCTTATCACCAGCGACAAGAGAAAAAAGAAACAACAGTGGTCTCGATGCCCTTTTTGAGCCAGAACAAACGGCGCAAAAAAAAGAAAAACGAGGGATCTCGATCCCGGCAGTCCGGTTCCGTGCAACCACGAAGGGTTACTAGCGCTGCTGACTTCACATTAGTGACTGCGACTGCAGCTGTGATTGGGGACGAGATGCCCTGGATGCAGTTTTTCTTCCCCGCAGAAAATCTGTCGATTTCGTATTGTGTCTTTTTATCATAAAATCAGCAACTGCAGGTAATCTGCGCGTTGGCTGCTAGCGTCCAGGAAGCGAGGCGAGTCCGACCAAGACAATTGGACCAGACTCGATTCACGCAGGACTGGCCTGGATGTGTGGGCCGGTTCCCACAGCCAGTCGAACTGAATCTCATCAAGGTTGCATCGTGGGGGAGGAGCACCCATGGATCGGAAAGGCCCGGCGGGGACGCGATGATCCTGTGCCCTGCCCAAGCATTCCAATGAGACCCTTGATACCTACCTACCCATGGCACCACACCAGGGTCCAATGACCACCAACTTCGAATATTGAACCACCACCGCACTGCAAACACGCCAGTTCAACCAGGATACCGGATCCCGGGATGGTGATATGATTACCAAACTGACCAGTTGGGAATATTGGCATATCATTCCGTGGGAGATATCAAGGCAACGGAGGAACGCAACGCTTCTGCATTTCCCCCTCCCAAAAGGCCCAAGGGACGAGATTGTTTATTGGAGCCACCGACCACAATCGATCCCACCCAAAAGAAGGACCTAGAAAAAAAAGCAAACATGGGCAGCATCGACCAGAGACCAATCCTGATCATCGGCTCGGGGGTAAGCGGCCTCCTCCTGGCCCAGCACCTCCGAAAGTCGTCCGTCCCCTTCCGCCTCTACGAGCGCGACTCGGACTTGACAACCCGCGGCCTCGGCTGGGGGCTCACCCTTCATTGGTCCCTCCCCGCCGTCCGCTCCCTCCTCCCAGAGGACTTGGTCTCGCGTTTGCCCGAGGCATACGTCGACCGGTCCGCCGTGGAAGAAGGCCGGCCTTCCACTTTTCCCTTTTTTGACCTCAGCACTGGCGAGCTGAAGGCTTCCACCCCAAACACTGACGAGTCTCAGCGCATCAGGGTGAGCAGGGATAAGTTTCGGCGGCTGTTGGCTACGGGGTTGGATATCCAATGGGGGAAGGGGGCCACGGGGAAAGTTGAGACTGATGAGCAGGATGGGTCGGTGAGGGTTCACTTTGGGGATGGGACCATCTCGGAAAAGGGGAGTATCGTTGTTGCTTGTGATGGGGGGAGTTCGCGGTTGAGACAGGCGCTGTTCCCGGGGAGTGAAAAGTTCAAGATTCCGGTCCGGTTGATGGGCGTGAAGGTTGAGTGCACGCCCGAGGAGATTGAGCCACTGAGGAAGCTGGATCCCTACTTTCTTCAGGGGGCAGCTTCGGAGAATGACACGTTTGTTTACTTTAGCAGTGAGTACCCCTTTTTCTCTGTCATTTCCCGATCTTGGATGAACAAGCTAACAATCCATCCCAAAGCACTTGATGCCCCCGGTAATGGAACTGGTAGCGACACCTACACCTGCCAGATTGTTGTCTCCTGGCCCATTCGGGACAATTTCTTCAACTCTGCCTCTCCGATCCCGTTTCCAGAGACAAACCTGGAGAGCATCCAGCTCATCAAGACTTTTGCGTCAACATGGGCGGAGCCGTTCCGGTCCCTGGCGCTGCAAATCCCCGAGCAGACCACCGAGGTGAAGTGTCTTGATTTGTACGACTGGCCTCCCCCGAAGAACCTCAGAACGGCCGGCAAGGTTGTCTTGGTGGGAGATGCTCTTCACCCGATGGCTATGTGTATGTTTCCCCTTTTGAACTCTTCTTTGCTCTTTGCTGACAATGGAAAATAGACAGAGGAGAAGGCGCCAACCACGCCATCATTGACGTCAAAGAGTTCGTTGACACTGTCCTCCCCCACCTGGGCGATTCTCAAACAGGATTGAGGAAAGCACTTGATGCCTACGAAGATACAGCGGTAGCAAGAACGAGACCAGCTGTGCTCGCATCCAGACAGGCTTGTCTGGATGCTCACGAGTGGGAAAAGATTGGGCCGGCGAGCCCACTGTTGAGCAAGAGGGCGATGAATGTGGGGTTCGATGAGGGAACCATGAAGTTGATTGTTTGATCATACGTACTGTTCCGGTCCTCGGTCTTTAGGTGTCTTGATAGATTGCATTCATATGGTGGCATGAGACAGAGATGCTGTCACATTCACTGAATTGGTTGCTAGACAATACATGTTTTGGAAGAGAAAACAAGAAAAGAAGATTGTTGGGTATCACAGTTGCAGTTTTCACATGGTCCAAGGAAAAAGCATCCAAATCCTGGAACGTTGCCTCTCCCTAAATCCCGAACTGTGACTGCGACGGTAACAATGATCCAGGCTGGTAGCCTCGGTGACTGCGACTGCGTTGATTTAAGCTGTGGTTCGTGTTGACACTGACTGTGGATGTTGTGGATACGAGCATCGAGATGAAGTGGAAAAATCGCGCGGGGAGTGGCGGAAAGTGGAGTGGTGGGGTTCTAGTTTTGGATGGGGGGTGTGAACAAGGATAGGAGGATGGTAAGGGGGCGATGTCGAATCTTAAAAAATGGCAGGGTGTGAATCGCGATTGGATCGCATCAGCAGAATGTCAGATGTTTGTTTCGAGTGCAATTATTTGTTTTTTTTCTCGTCAACTGTATGGTGTTTGAGCTGGTTGTAGATGTTGCCTGTAGATTTGCCTCGGAACTGGGTTCAAATTGATGGAGGCATATCAGGATGAGGAACGTTGCAACTCACACCAAACAAGAGATGTTCGAGATACCTGGTTTCAGCAAGCAAGTAGCGAGGGAAAAAATGAGTACCTTAGCATGTGATAATCGGTTATGATCGGTTCAATATGCAACACTGTAAGAAACACAGAATGAATACGAAGTAAAAACACTGGACACACACAGGAATGATCAATCATAACGTTGGTCATTGATAGATGCTAAGACAGACTCGAATTCTCGGGCCGTGGTATCGTATCTTGTTTTGTGTAAAAGTACATCGCTCATAATAAGAATAAAAAATACAAGTCTCTTTTTTTGTTGTATCCGTGGTCCCAAAAGTCATATCCAAATGTAGAAGCATAATTTCGCACTGGCACCTGACGCCCAATTTTTCCAACCAAATTTGCAAACCCGCCGTCTAGATGTATCGGATTGCTGTGAATGTGAGGTCGACTGCCCAAATTAAAGCAATTAGTCCCTCTCCCCGTGACGGGTACGTCGCTCGCTCTCATCGACGTGAACGCTATATGTCACACTCTTCATGATCGATCCATCGGGGCTATCCTTCAGGATATTTTCCTCGCTTCCCATGCTGTGGCCGGGATGACCCTTGGATGAGATGAACGTGCCCTTGCGACCCAAGCCGCTCGAGACACTGCTGAGCTTGTAAGATTCGCCGCCAGACTTGCCGCCCAACTTGCGGCTGTTGCTGCCTCCACCGCTGTGGTAGCCGTTGCCGCTGCCGCCAGAGTACTTGGTGGTGTACTCTTTGGCCTTTCGGAGGAAAATAGGTGCGAGGAAGGGAAGAGAGGAGACCATGTTCTGTTGGTTGTTAGTTAGGTATGACATGTCACATGTACTGCATAAGCTGCATCAGCTGCAGTTGGGGGGGGAACTAGGGACCAACATACACCAACGTTGAACTCAATGACACCCCAAACGATAAGCATGGTCGAGTTTCCGTCACCATTTTGGATGTTGTCGATTTGCATGTATCGGAAAACGGAGCAAAGTGTTGTGAAGAGACCGAGGAGGAAAATGACGATAAGACCGGCCTTCTTGCCTCTGCTGACCTTGAGCTGGAGGAGCACAGGGATAGGGATGATGGCGACAGCGACGTCCGAGACGATTGTGACGATGGCATAGGCTGTGAACGACGGCCCCGGGGCAAGGCACTTTCCGTCGACTGTGGGATCCCAAGATTTGTGGACAGGGTTGCAGGCGAAGATCAGAGTCAAGGCACATCCCAAGTGGCCGGCCACGACGAAAAACATGGCGATCCACACAACCCTCCGGTACCATAGATGGTTGGTGCCTTTGAAGAGCCGCAAATAACTGATCAACAAGGCTACCTTGAAGAAGCTGATGCCCATTTGGTAGATAGGGCGACCGGCGAAGTTGCTGCGGCTGTAAGGTAGTAGGTTCGCTTTCGGGCGCAGAGCGATGGGCAATCCGAGACCATATTTCGTTTCTAAAAAAAAATGCCCTCCGAGTCAGTCTCACTGTGGTGTGAAGCTTCAGAGATACTGGGAAGTCAAGACGTACGGACGATGCAGAGAATCGAGTACAACAGGCCAAAGAACATGGAGATGGCGGCCATCCAGTCATCCGCGGCGAGGCCATGGTTCTTGTCGCGAATCCACAATCGAGCTGAGACAATCAGGACCGAGAAAAAGGACAGGACGGTGCAGATGATGACAATCGTCCTCCACTGCGAGATGGCGTCCACCTCGGGTGTTGCGTTGTCGACCCAAACCATTTTGTACGACAGCCAGTGTCTACCTCTTGGTTGGTTTGGTTGCTTTTCCCAGTGACGTTGTGAAAGACGGGGGAGGAACGACAGAACGGGGGAGCCTGGAGCCTGACGAAGAGAGGGCAGACTGATCGGCAGCTCAGGCTGCTGGAATGAGGATAGCGAGAAGTGAAGGGTCCGACGGGAGATCAGCCTTGAGATTCCACATCGATGTGCAAGATCGATTATCTTTAAAAGTCAATCGACGAGGCCTGCAAACCCCCTCACATCCCGTGGACTGCTAAACCAAGGTTACACCGTCGTTGTCTTCTCGGTGCTTTCGGTCAACGGTAAAGGTATCCGTCAGCCGTCAACAACGGTCAACCGTCTCGCGACCATCATCTCGGCATCCCAGGGGTCAGCGTGGGAACCGTGGGAGGGCATGATAAGAACATCCGAGACGGAAAAGAAGGTTCGATACCTCCGTGTGTCCCTTGCAGCGAAACACGTCCTCCCTCTCTGCCATCCAAGCTGCGAGGGAATCTGGGAGAGACAGACCAGGCCCAGCCCTTGCTTGCCTGAGGTGACCGCACAATGTTCCACGGTTGCATTTGACAGCTCCTCCTGAGGACTGCAGGCTGGAGGCGACAGAAAAGTCCCAGTGGTAACCCGCCCTCCCCGGCCGAGTTCGCTTGTCCTGGATTCCCCTGCGAAGAACATGCAGGTTGCAAGGTCCGTCGGTGTTTCCAGTGTTTCTGGTCTGCAGCAGCAAAAGAAGTTCCTGCTCCTTCATGGGTGTTCTGTATATACACACAGCCCGGACATGGAGTGATTGGATGCGGTTGATTCATGGTACCTGGTAGCGATGTAACCTGGCTGCCGCTATGTCGGGGCCGCAGAGCAAATACACTATCTGTCGCTGTGCCGCCTGGGCACTGGAGCAAGATGCAGCCGGGGAGTTGTTCCGTTCAACGAGAGCACCAGGCTTGGCGGTGGCGCCAGGGTAAACACCCCCCTGTGGCCCCCTTGTTCCGACCCCCACAGGGATTCTGGATTTGTGCACTGTGCGTGTTACTGTTGCAGCTATTTCCCATTTCGATGCTTTATCGAATCAGTTGCATCGAGACGTCTCGTCCTGCAATGTCGGTCCCCATGTCCAAGATGTTGGAGCAGCACCGGGGAACCAACTGCATGGCGAACATGTCGTTTTTAAAGACATCGCACCCGCTCGCTCGTCGTTCTTTCCTTGCAGAGTGCCATGTTTCATTTTCGGCCTGAAGAAATCCCGCCCTTCTGCTTCCTTCTTCGGCACTGCTCTGCATCCCAGTGGCACCCTTTCCGTCCCGCCGATCCCCTCGCTTCTCCCCTTCTTTTTGCATTCTTCCTCGAGCCACTTTGTCTCTGTCTCGCTCATCACTTCCCTTCTCTCACACACTCACATCCTCGTTCGTGAGAAACAACAATGTCCTCAGAGAAGGGCAGCACCCAGGAGTCCTCGAGGGACTCCACCAAGGATGTCAAGGAGCAAGCTCCCGAGATCCGCTCTGTTGATGAGCATAGCTCCTCTGGAGGTGTTGATCTCGCATGGAAGTTCCTCGACCAGCACAGAGAGGCTGACGCCAACGATGTGGTTGATCTGGCGGCTATGCGCCGAAGAATCGACTTCCGCATTGTCCCCCTCATGTTCTTGTGCTACACCCTCCAGTTCCTAGACAAGGTCATTCTCAATGTATGTTATGATCCCCCCACACGTGTTGATGTTCGTGCCAGCCGCGGCCTATGGTGCACGGCAGCATCACCCCACAGCAGTCACCGACCGCATGCAGCCGGCTAATTCATGTCTCAGTATGCCAATGTGATGGGCCTTCAGACTGACCTCGGCATGGGAGGGAACGACTTCTCCAACGTCGCGACCTTCCTCTTCGTTGGTCTGCTGTGCTTTGAGATTCCCAACAGTAAGCTTCCCCTGCGTCTTGTACTACCATGAGGCATCACGACTAACAGCACGACTTTAGTTTGGTTCCTCCAGGCTGTCCCTGCCGCCAAATGGCTCGGCCTCAATGTCATCCTCTGGGGTACGGCGACCGCCTGCGGTGCCGCCGCCACCAACTACCAGACTCTCCTCGTCTCCCGTATCTTCTTGGGTATTTTCGAGGCTACCATCGCCCCCTCGCTGATGCTCATCAGCAGTCAGTGGTACACCAAGTCTGAGTCTGCCCCGCGCTTCTCTTTCTGGTACCTTGGTCTGGGTCTTGGTCAGATCTTGGGCGGTCTTGTGTCTTTTGGCTTCCAGCACATGAGCCCTGATACTCGCCTCGCCGGATGGCGTACCATGTTTCTTACGCTCGGGCTGGTCACCGTCATTGTCGGGTCCGCCGTCATTATCTTCCTCCCCGACACCCCTATGCAGGCCAAGTTTTTGACCGACAATGAGAAGGTCGCCCTGTTGAAGCATGTCAGTGTCAACCAGACCGGCGTGGAGAACCGCAAGTTCCGTGGAAAGGAGATCTTGGAGGCCTTGATGGATCCTCAGGTTTACCTTTTGCTCCTTGCTGTCGTCTTGGTAAGCCTATGCCTCTTAACTGATTTGGATAGCCTGGCTCTTGCTAACAAACTGTTAGCTCTCTGTTTCCAGCGGTGTCGTCACTACCTACTCGGCCACCCTCATCCGTGGCCTCGGCTATGACTCCAAGAAGGCTGCTCTCATGAACACGCCCTCCGGTGTTGTGAGCATCTTCTTCACCTTGTTGGTTGGTTGGGGCATCCGCTTCCAATCTCACCGTTGGGCCTGGATCATTGCCTGCATTGTCCCAGCCGTCATTGGCGGTGCTCTCATGTCCTTCCTGGATTCCAAGCAAAACCCCAACGGCGTCCTTGCTGGTATCTACCTTGTGAACGCCGTCGTGGCCCCTCTCGCCATCTTCTACAACTGGACTGTCGCCAACATTGCTGGCCCTACCAAGCGTGCCTTCGCCGCCGCCATCATCAGCGGTTCCTTCTCTCTCGGCAACATCATTGGTCCCCAAACCTTCCAGGATCGCGACAAGCCCCACTACCGCCCTGCCAAGCTCGCCGTCATGGGCACCCAGGCTGGCTGCGCGCTCGTCACCTTTACTCTCTTCCTCTACTATGTCTGGCAAAACAAGAAGCGCAACAACCGCGCTGACAAGGAGAACGAGGACGCCTTCATGTCGCCCGAGGTGTGGGCCCGCATGACGGACAAGGAGAACAAGGGGTTCCGCTACTCCTACTAAGCTCCAGTCCATTTGCTGTTTTCTTTTCTGCAAGGCTTTGGGGGGGGCGGTTGAATTGGACATAACGCCGTATTTCTTGGATACCACATACACACATACACACTTTACTTTATACCTATCTACTAGTTCCTGTCGTTTAGATTCACATGGTGATACCCACTCATTTTTTTTTTGCCCTTTTCTTTTTCGATGGCAAGGGGAGACGACGAATCAGCAAAAGTTTGAGCACATGATAAAACTGGCATGCAGCAGGTTCTTGCTTCTTTTTCACAAAAGGCCACTAAGAAATGCAACGGTGATTAGGTTGCGTATTTTGAGGTCCACTTTCAAGTTGTGAGCTGCAGGAAAGCATGTATGTACGGATATGTCACGGTAGGTGCAGGCGAAAGCCAGCAAAATGGCATTGTAAATTTGAAGGTACCGATATCCTCCCCCGGTTTCGGAGACGGAGGACAAGACACGGCATGTTCATGTGTCCAAAAGAGGTCTGGCGCCAGGGGTCAAGGAACCGAACCAGAGTCCTTCTTGTGGGCTGTTTTGATAGCCGGCCCTCCTTGTCCTGGGGTGATGATTGTCGATGGAATTTCCTGATGTGATTTGGACGATTGACCCGAAGATTTTGAGATGATGTGCTCGGAGAGCTGAGAACCCTGATGAATATCTGCCAATCTGGCTGGGGATAGCCAGGGGGACACGCACGCGGTGACCAACCCCAACCTCTTCCACCCCATCCCCGCAAAACACACAGACACTGCGGCGCGAACTGTCAGCTTTCACGAATGAAGAAAGAGCGGGAGATACCGAGTCGGTCACACTAGGGGTTGAGCCTGGCGAGGCGGTGATGATCATTGCCACATTCTGTGGTGCAAAAAACTGAAAAGGGTAGAAAATATTGAATGAATGCTGACTTTGCAGGGAACGAATATGCATTGGGAGTAGCTGCATGGATAGTCGGGTGATGGCATTGAAGATCGATTTGTTGTGAATGTGGCTGAAATAGAACCATTGAAGAAAGAGGAATAATTCCGGGTTTTTTCCAGGGAATTTGCACATGAAAAGTTTCATGTGGAAAAAAGGGGGACCAATACGCAAATATGCATTGGTAAGTGAAGTGCAGAATCTGCCTCAGAAAAGTCTGGGTCGGTGAAGGTACGGTACCTTACAGATCTGTATGCCTGAAACGATGCGAATGGATGGACGGTGAACCGACCAGGAACACATGAAAAATGGAGATGGAGGGGGCGGGCGGCAGATCATTTTTTGGATCCGTTTCTATTTTCTTGGCCTTGTCAATTTTCAGATGGTGTGAAGCGGGAGAAGGATGATCTTTCTTCGGGGGGGGGGCCTAAATCGCATCTTGATTCACAGCAATCGCATTTTACACCGGAAGATCACCGAGGCTTTTGGGGGGAGATCCTGTAATTACGGGTCTAAAAGGTCCTCAAATGCAACTGCAGCCGGAGCCGATGGATAAGGCAGGACGAGTCGGAGATTTCTCTTGTGAGTGATTCGGCTCGGTAGGGTGAGATGGAAAAAGAGGCGAGAGATTGGGTGAATACCTAAGCGACCGAACTAGAAGATCAAAACCAGCTTCGGCCGAATGCTGGAAGAAAGCAAAGTTATGCAGGTCCTATACCACGGTGGGGCTTTTGAATACGACCTCTTGAGGCGAGATTTTGGCAGAAGGGCGTCTGAGGGCGTATTACCATGCCTGCCGGAGAATTGAGTCGGGCCGACGATCCCGTCTCTAGAGATATTCTTGGTTCAGTCGCTGAAGATGGTGTAAACTAAACCTCGTCTAAGCAGTCTTTTAATTGTAGGGCATGCAGTGATATCCAGGTCTGGCTTTGTCAGAAGGGCTGCCTCATAGAATACTGGCATGGATACCGATTTCACAGGTGCATTTCAGCTTGCTACCTACCTAGATGAATCTTCTTGAACTTTCAGGCGCAATATGTATGGGTACGTGGCTCGAGGAGATATCTTTAGGAACCAGTGATTGAGGTGTAAGTTAGGTATCAGGATTCAATCTTGGGCCTTGTGGAAGAATCTCAGACACCAAAATAACGGCGGTGACTGGACCTTGAGAATGACATTGACCGAACATGATAAAATGAAATGTTCCTAGCTTCCATTTCTTATCTTAATGCCGGGTGAAACCAGCGCGGAACCCTTCGTTTAGCGTTGGACCAAATAGATTCCAATGGTTACCTATGTGGTACGTTTCGTGTCGATTCTGTGTTGTGTCAGGCACCTGAATTGCGGCATTGTTGCCCAGCCAAGCGGATGGTAACAAGACTCGGAAGAAATCAGCTTTGTGGAATCCTACTAAAAACCTTGCTTGAACCACCTGTAACACACACAGAAAAATGGGAACTGCGCATTCAAGAGAAACCAAGGTTCTTCATGATATTAACAAAGGGTATAGTAGATCATTGATAGGACTGAGTAAGATGTAAAAGATCATTCTTTAGAGGCTGTAGATCTTGGGTAGAGTCAACTCTGTCTCCTACAAACAACATAAATCATAGAATATTCAGACTCTGAGGCGGCTAGACTTGCCTACAGTTGAAGTGACTCAATTTTGGAGAGGTGGTTCTGTCCTCACAATTCGTTCCAGCAGCATCAGACGACATCGCTCACTCGGTGGGAGGTGGTGACAGGGACGAAACGGATCACATTCGGATTCAGGACGTACCTTATTTAGGTAATGGTTAGCCGTTAGGGAGGCTCTAGATAATTGCCCCGACGTAAGGTATCTTTCGTGCGCTACGCTGTTCTGGTGGTATACTGAATAGATAGTCTTTAGGCATAATACAGCCTATCCCACCATACAATGTAGCTCGGAAACAATGACCTTTCGACAAAGGTCACACGGTTTATATACCTCGGAATATTGATCGCTGTCGCGGCAGGCAGAACCGCTGCTCCAAACCCACTGTGATAGCTATCAAAAGCTACAGGTAGGCCAAGTTACCAACTTGGCCCACAACAGTGGTATACATATGGTGGTGGAAGCTGGTGAGGCACAACTGCGCCAGTGCCATCACAATCGCGTAGAAATATTAGATTAAAGGGCGACTAGTATACTTTCTCCGCTCTAAGATACTGTAATCTCTACTTTTATAAGTTAAAAAACAACCGTAGTCAATGTTGTATGAGAAGGGTGTTGTGGCCGTTGTCAAGTGGTACTTCTTTGGCTGTGGAACTTATGTCAGGGCTACTTAGAGATATTGGTAGGAGGTTAGTGGCACGTATAGTGTGGTAAGACAGGCTGAATTGTGTGAAAAGACTGTCTCATGCTAAAAGGTATGTTTAAGCTGAAATAGCGCTCATTGTCTCTTCCCTAGCCAAGTTTCTCTTGTCCTTCAAACTCGAGGGGCGTTGATGACATAAACCCGATGATCAAGGGCAAACAGAAAGTCAGCTTACCATGTTCAGCGTGATACAATGATGTCAATGGACTATGCCCGTAGCATGGTGATGCTTTACGTTAGAAATGGGATCTACCATTGTTTTCATCGTTCAGGGGCTCAGGGGCAAGGGTTACGGAGCCTGGCAACCAAAACTCCACATGTCAACTCCACCACACAAAACCTTACCACATTGCCAAAAAGAAGCCCTAATTCCTCACACCATCAACATGAATCCAATCGGAACCATCCTATCGGGTATGGTGTAGCGGTAACATCGTTGACTCTCACTTCTCAGAAGTGTCTGTTCTCTCAACAGCCCCGGGTTCGACTCCCGGTATCCGAGTATCAACTTCCTTTTTTAGCTCATGCTTGTCTATTATTTATATGCTTTCATATCTTCGTCATCTATCTAAATCGTTATCAAGAGGAGTATTAGTTATCATATAACCTCTGACTGATCGTCTCCAACCACAGCACCTCTTCAGGGCGCAACGTGATCCCCTCTGGTATTATGACTTCTCCACGTCTAATCACCACCTCATGATCAGCCTCTTCACCAGCTCCAGTCTCCGAATCAGTACCGCTGGTAGCAGAAGCCCCGGCTTTTCCAGCCTCGGCCTGCTGTCTTGGTCCTTTTGCCTCTGCTGCTCCTTTCTTGCCTCTGCATTCCAGAACAGCCCCGTCTCGCTTGGTGACCACCAGTAATACGGGAACCGCCGTTGGATGTTGTTAACAAGCAACGCAACCACTAGCATCAGACCACATCCCAGCGAGACAGGCACCAGCACATACCACCCCAGATTGCTTATATCCTCGTCCACAACCGCCATCAGGGCAGTCGCTCCAGCAGGTGGGTGAACCGTCCCCGTCAACGCCATGACGGCGGTGGAGAGACCGCACGCCAGCGATCCTCCCAGCCATCGAACTCGCTCAAACTCCTCCGGGCCCAGCAAGGCGAATAATTTGCAGACGATAATTCCCGTGACACTGGCCACGATTTGGCCGAGGATGGCGTTGCGGGGCTGGGCGAGCGGCGACTCGATCGCGTAAAAGTCTAACACGGCTGCTGCTCCCTGAACGGTGGTGTCAGCAGATGGGCATTGGGGATATAGAGGGATAGTAGACCAGGACGTACAAAACTCCCAATAATAACCGGCACCCCCTTCTCCTTAAACGCCGAAATTTCCTGCCCTACGGCCCCAATCAAGGCCAGACTGCTGAATACCCCACCACTGCCCAAAAGATCATGGGAATGTTGCCGAGTGGTGGCTTGGGGTGGGCTCCTGGCGGCAGGGGGGTGCGGTACCCGAGGAAGTGAGCAACAGCATGGGGGAAGCGGGGCAGGAATGAGGATGGGAAGAATAGGTTGAGGTGGGCGTCAATGTCGAAGTGGAGCGTCGACCATGATGGCTTTCGTTTGTCGGGGGTCGGTGAGTGTGAGGACTTTCGGGTTACGTGGGTGTTTGAGATGGAGCGGCTGAAGGACATCTTGGCGGTGATGTCAGTGAAAATGGAAGATATAAAAGTCGATTTTCTCACGACATTTGGAATGCTCGCGGGCGGAGAGATGTGATAGCTTGCACGTGTCTGATAGAATCGTCAGGGTTTGGGCCCAGTCCGTAGGACAGCTAGAATTCCTGGGAGGAAAGCAGCAAGCAGCAAATTCAACAGTCACACACACCAGCGGAAAGAGCAAGCGAGGCCGGGACGATCATGGCTGACGAAGAAATTCCATCTTTATTAGGCGGTGTGTTGCCATACAAAGCCATGGTGGCACGAGCGAGATCATGGGCATCCAAACCGCGTATAAAGGTCAACCTGTGACTAAATGTTTGCTCGCAGCGAGCCAACCGTCAACGGTTTTGGTGGCCGTCGCTCGGCGTTACGTCAGATTTGCTAAGGGAAACTCCCAAAGGGGGATAGCGGCCGGGCGGATAGAGAGACCAAGACTTCTGACGCCGCTTGCCTCGGCCGTCGGCCATGCGTTGGGATAGGCTATTTCCGCGGAGGCTGAAAGTCAAAATCGTCTTCATCTCTTTCATACCATCTTCTTTGTTGTTTTTGGAGCAAGAATGCCCTTGTTTTGATCGAGATGTCGCCCAAAGCATCAAAAGGGATGAACCCAGACAGGAAAGTGGGGGATCCACCCACGCCCTTCTATTGGTGGCGGCGTGGGCAATGCGGGCAGGTTTTGCGGGATGGAGGAATCCGAACATGAACCCACTCCGGCCGGCAGGGAGGATGGGGAAATCGGGACCACGAAAGTCGGCAATTCGGAGATATGGGGAACGCAGCGTGAGCAGCAAGTCTCATGACGCCGACGATCTATTGTAAACAGAACGCTGACAAAAAGTTTTAAAGCTGATCTGGCTGTCGTGACACTCGGGATGCTGTGTGTGTTTTAAGTTTGCCGGTGGCTTACCGGAGCACCACACATACCACAAAACCGAGCTGAATCAGGGACCTGGTTTACTTGTAGCGAAACATACCTATTCATGAGAACGCTTCAGTATTTGCCAACGGGTCAATGAGTGAAAGGAATGCATTATGTGTTTGAGAAACCCTAAAAGAAAAAGGGATGGATTTGAGAACAGTGCAAAGTATAGATTAAATTAAGGTTAAACTTGGAAACGGTCTGTTTGTAGCTTTTTGCACTCCAGGTTCCGAGTGTTTGTAAATAAATGCCTGGCCTCTTAAGGTAAGGTAAGGTACCTTACCTACCCGAGACTTCGGGGCCAAACGCCCACGTTCCAACACAGCGCAAAGAACTTGAAACAATTGGGCTAAACTTGATGGCTGATGCATTTTCTATAGCCTCTATGCAAGAAGGCAAACCGGTGATATTAAAATTAAACAAAAACTCGGACGCTATATGGTTTCAAAGTGTCAGTCTTCAGACTCCTGCTGAAAACAATAACCCATCCTGTATACCTTTTGTAATAAAGAAAACCAAGTCAATACCCCTGCTGATAAGGGCCCTGCGGGTACCCATGCTTCTGTTGCAGCGGCTGTTGTTGGTGATAACTATGCTCATATTGCTGGAGCGGCGGTTGATATTGCTGTTGCCCCGGATACCCTGCAATATCCACCTCTTGATACTGTTGGTATTGCTGCTGCTGCTGCGGTTGTTGTTGTTGCTGCTGTTGGATATATTGCTGCTCGTATTGTTGCTCATATAGTTGCTGTTGCTCAGAAACAACTGGCGCGTTCTGCTGATCCTTCCTGCGGGTGAGCCGATGCGGCACCTTGATACGCCGTGTCCTGCTCGGCCGGTGCCGCTCCGGTCCTGAAGCCCATCTGCCTCACCACGCCCCATCCGGTCTTTTCCTTCTTCCGCTTATCACCACTCGGCTGCTTTGTCTTGGCCCCGTTGAAGAAAATAGGCGGCGGCTGTGGCAGATGATTGAGTACGAGTATGACAAAGAGGGTGATGACGAGGATGGGCAACGGCCAGGGGGTACCCCAAAGTTGGACGACGCGCTCGTGGTTGAGGGTCATCAGGGTGACGAGGCAGAGGCCGATACCGACGAGGAAGTTGAGACCCTTGCGGACGTAGTTGAAGGGGGTCCAGCCTCGGGTTCGGGAGGTGATGTAGAGGATATTCAACATGATGAGGGTGAGGCCGGCGGCGACGTAGGCGTAGGTGAAGACGAGCTTGAATTTGCCCCAGTTCAAGTCGTAGACCTTTTGCTCCAGTTCAGTAGCGTCTGTGATTGTGTCGTCGGTTGCGAAGGCCGAGTACCCGTTCACGTTGAAGGTGGCAAAGAGCGAGTTTTGCATGGCGATGAGCAACTCGGTTAGCGTGGTGGTGATATTTACAGCGGTTTCGTTGTTAAGAAGTTCTTCCTCGGGGACGTTCTCAATCGTGACCCAGAAGTCATCGGGAATTTCCTTGAGCTTCTCGAGAGCTGCGGCGATAGATTCTTGGGTAACCATGTATTTGGGTGTGTACAGCTCAAACACCTCCTTGAGGGCCCCTTCAACAGTCGAGACGAACCAAGATGTGGTGACATTAAAGTTTGGGTCGTCTCCTGCTGAAAAGGCGGTGATAAACTTGTCATTGGTACTCAAGTATGTCTCAATAACCTTCCACCAGATGACAAACTGCGAAGAGCCGAGAATGAAGAGCTTCAAGAAGAGCTGGAAAGGAAAATGGAGGAAGGACCAAAGGAGCTCTTTGTGAAGTGGCATCTTGAGGTTCCTTCTCCCGTCAAAGTAGATCATGTAGATGAGGTACAGATTGGAAATACCTGGACGACAACGCTTGGAATTGCTGACGACTTTCACACAGAATCGTCAGATCACCGCAGCATATCGATGGCTCCGCAACTCGCTCCCTCCCAACGTGAACAGATTCATGCCATGATACTTCGCGAGTTGCCCAACAATGAGATCGCCGAAACCGTCGGTTGCAGCGAGCGCGCGGTCCGCAGGATCCGATCGAGACTACGGCGATATGGAACCACGACAAGCCCCTCGAACCGTGTCGGCCGCGAGCGGAAGATCAACCCGCTTATGCGAGACGCCTTGTTTGAACAGTTAGCAAAACGACCCGATATGTTCCGATACAAGATGATTCATTTCCTCTTCGATCGTTTCGGCGTCGAGGTGTCCCCTACCGCAATGTCTCAAATACTGAAAGCCGAGAGATGGTCGAGGAAGACCAATGGCCGCGTAGCGAAACAACGGAGCCCCGACCTACTGCACTTCGGCCTGATGGCCGGCCCGCACCGGCTCCTCCACCGGCCATCCAGAGCCGTAATCGAAGGCCCACCCCGGAGGCCGACGGTCCACTCGCGCCACAGGTCCCTCACCGTCTTGACGGCGCGGCTCATACGGTACCTTGGCGGCTCTGTACCCTCCCCTGCAAGGCTATGCTCTGAGTCCTCTGTTGAGCTAGACAACGGTACTGAACTGCAAAGACCCCCCTCCTCCTCTGCAACCAACTCGCTGAGCCTCTGGGGCAATGGGATTAGAGATGTAGAGGCTCTCGGCAAGGAAGGACTGTATCGAAGACTGATAAGCTCCGGCTAGCTGTTCCTTTGCTGTATGGATCTCGGCTGTCATAGCTGCGGAAAGCTCAGTTATCTGTGCCTCGCGCCGGGCTTCGGCTGCTTTGAGATAGTCGGTAAGGACCGGCAACGCTTGCGTTAAGATAGCTAGCTGACTTGGCCGCTCGTCTTCCTCTATCAACGCCATCACCTGGCCTGCGTACGCCACGTAGTCTTATGCTGAAATACCGGATGGCTCCATACCACGCATTCCGGGAATTGGCGCATCAGCAATGCCGAGTCTTCAAGGATGACCTCCCGGAGGTAGAATAACAAGCCTGTAAAGCCGGCCGCTGCTAAGTCGTTTACCTACCCCGGCCCCGGACCGAACGAGAAACGGCGGTTCGAATTCTCCAATTGCTAGCCTACACGGAATGGCCCTTAACTGTTCACGAAGCGGTGGATGCAATAGCAATCCGCTTCGACGCTCATCGCCAGTTTGATCTAAAATACAAACTGCCATGTCCCAACGAAATCGTAAGGTTCTGTTCAAGCCGGGTGTCTCTTGTCACGAGACGGTCTGCCAAACCGTGCAACCACAAACGAGACAGACCCTTGAAGACACCTCCTACACAGGTCAACGTTTCATCTCCTCATTGCTCGTCCGCCAGCGCATGCGAGCAACTTGGAATGACCCCCATCCTCATAGTCTTCCACTCGGAGGCTGTACTGGGTCCCGAACAGGTGACCGACCCAGTCTCTGGCATGGTTGATGAAGACAGACGACCTCTCGTGAATGTAGCCAGCATTGCGTAGGGCTTCTTCCTGGTTTGTCCTCAGCACCCCGAGCTTTGCAACGAAATCCTGCCCATTCGCAAAATGCTCGGTGTAGTTGACGCGCTCACAGAGAGGTGCAGAGATTCCCTGGGCATCCGTGCCCATCCAGTCGACGCTCGGATTCCCGAACGTGAAGACTCTCAGTCGATTCGCCATCGCTTCCCGATGCGAGTCTTCCCTCGCGAATTCTTGCAGCACATGCCTCAACAAGAGGCAGCCCTGAGAGTAGGCGATCATCACGATGAAGCCGTCAGATTCCCTATTCTGAAGCGCGGCGGACAATTCACGCTCCAGAGTTCGCTGGGCCGCCCGGCTGCTCTCTGTCCTTCGAATGAGAGTTTGTCTCCCATTGATATCCCTCTCCCCCGCACATTCAACCAGGTCCCAGAGGATGCCGTCGCTCCTGTTGAAAACGCCCAGGATGTTCCTTCGATATGTGTCCCGCAGCTTTTCGCAGTACAACTGAAGCCAGAAGTACTCTCCACCAATCCCATTGACGAAAAGCCACTTTTCGCCGTAGCTGGTGGAGCGGGCCCACCAACTGGCCGGAGCAGTGACAGAGAGCGTTGATGGAATTAAACTGATTCTATTGTCGTCATCAAAGTCGCTCCTCAGTTCCGTGTTCATGGGGAGCTGCTCGAGAGATTGTCCATTCTTGCCCATCAAGAGAATGCGTGAGAGCGACACGGCTAGGCGTTGCAGCTGGCAAATCACAGCATGCCTGTTCCTCGCCTTTGTCAGGTCCAACTCGTTGTAGCGTCGGTAGCTCGCGTGCGTATTTTGGCTCGTCGGGCTGCCAAGCGCCGTATCATAGAGCTTTGCTGGTTCCAGTAGGTTGATCAGAAAGAGGGCCAAATCGGACTTGTGGTCCAGTATGAATGCCAGGGTGTCCGTATTGGCGTCGTTGGTGAATATTCCGTTCCATATAAGGAGCGCCTGGGCAAAATCCGTTTGGCCCATCGCCACAAGGGTGCACCTAACGACTTCAAACGCCACTTGCTTCACAATAAAGCCCGCTGCTCTGCTGTAGATCTGGCTTGCGGCCTCCAGGATGGTGTTCGCCTCCGGCTCGCCGACCGCTTCCAGAAAGCGCCTCGTTGCTTCGGAGAGAAAGCTCTTCCGCGCTTGGTTATTCGCCCTGTGGAGAACCTCTTTGATAGTCGCCAGGGTCTCGTTCGGATCAGACAGCAAATTGTAGAGGGCGCCACCGGCCGCCGTACCAGCCCAGGAGACTCCTCCAAGCACTCCTCCAACCACTCCTCCGACCACTCCTCCAACCGCCCCAGCCGCCCCGGCAGCTCCGTTGACAATATCCTCCATGGCTTGAATATCGCTGGTTCTCTTTTTTTGTCTCCAGTTATGAACCCGGGCTCATGCAAACGCCAGAGATTATGTGGTATGTTGTGTATTCTCGGGCTGTGTCCGGTACCCCTCATTTTATCATGGCCCCTTACAACTTGGAAACAAGCCCGCATAGCGGGCAGCCGGGCTCCGGCTTAAAGTTAAGTGCTAGTTCGTCCGATCGGGTATCTTCCTAGCAAATCTTGCGAAATGCTGCTACAATTATAGCACAGTTACACATCATTTAACGAAGTCATCCTGGTGACGTACTAATGAAGAGAAAATTGACGTGATTGCTAGAATAAAGGTAACGTCATCATTCGTAGGACGGAAGGACTCGACGTCGGCGCTCAACTCATTATCTCGTAACCTTGCTGCTGCCCAGGAACAGAGCAGATCCTCACCTGAGTCACACCGCAGTGATCTTAAATCGCGTCTCGGTCCGACCCACGGGAATTGATACCGCACAGCAGAAACCGTGACGAATCTTTACGTCGTCTTGCCAAAGAAATATATGCCTCTATTTCCAGAAGTTCTCATTAAACCCTTTTGGTAGCGTCGCAGCCTTGATCGCCCGTTATGATTTGTACGTCTTGTCCAAACTTTTTACTAGCAGTCGTAGTCTTGTGGCTAGCTGTCCTACGCCAATTGTTGTCAAGAAGGATTAGCCTTGTACGTAACTTCGCCGGAGGAATGGGGGTTCCTGCAAGGAGATTCTGGTGTATCCGTAGCTAAACGTCTCGGAACAGGCAAGCAGCTCAAGCTCGAGAGACGGACGATAACCTCGGATGGAGTTTCGTCATCAAAGAACGACGACGACGAGAAGACAAGCCCATCAGCCAAGACCAACTGCAGTCAGACGCTTAGACTTCGCTTGTCGAGATGCCTGGTGGTATTTCCGATGACCGGGAGTCTCTGGAAAAGATCATAGCGCTTTGCGGCTCGTTCCTGACCCTTCGAGATCAAACGGTTTATTTCGTGTATCAGTCAGCCCAGGATTTTCTATTCGGTAAGGCTTCGGATAAAGCCTCCAAGAAAGCTTCTCGGGTGGCTTTTGGCTGGGTCTTCCCTTCTGGGATAGAAAGTGTGGACCATATTATCTTTTCGAGGTCACTCCATGTGATGTCTATAGCATTACGGCGTGATATGTACGCTTAGGCGTACTAGGATTTCCAATTGACAGCATCCGAGTGCCGGACCCGGACCTGCTGGCAACGGTGCGGTACTTGTGCGTCTACTGGATCGACCATCTACGCCACTCGGTTTCCTGCGTAAGCATATACCGGGACGACCTTCCAGAGTTTGGATTAGTATAGTATAGTACTAGTACCGGGCCAGTACTAGTACTATACTAGTCTAGTATAGTACTGAGGCCGTACTAGTACTAGAAATACTAGTACTAAATACTAGTACTAGTGCCTCAATTAGTACTGATTTAGTACTGAAATTAGTACCAATACTAGTACTGATTAGTACTGATTAGTACTGTTTAGTACTGATTAGTACTGTTTAATATTAAATATATAGAGGTAGTATAATATATAATAGTATATATATTAGGTCATATTAAGTAGTATATATATATAATAGTATATATATTGAGCAATATTAAGTAGTATATATATATAATAGTATATATATTAAGTAATATTAAGTAGTATATATATATAATAAGATATATATTCAGGAATACTAAAGAATATATATATATTAAATATTATTAAATAGTAACTATATAATATAATATAAAAGTAATAAAGGGTTATAATAAGTTAAACTCATTGTATATATATATATATATTACTTATAATATACTAAATGATTTTTTTACTTTTAAATACAGTACTATTTAATATAATAATAAATAAAATAAATATAAAATAAAATAAAAGCTATATAATAATAAAGCTAGTATTAAAGCTGATTAAACTACCGTACAGGCCTCTAGCAATCTAAGCTGGCCTTTTTACTTTTATATACTCTTTAAGAAAACTAGTGATCTTTTAATTCCCTCTCTATAAGAAATATCTTTTTATAATTATTATTTCCACAATAATAAACTGGAGTATTCTACTATATAAATATATTAATATAAATATTTAAATATTAATTTTATTATAAATTTAAATTACCTACAAATTTAAATATATTATTTTTAGGGTGTATAGTTCTAAAAGGAGTATCATTCCAATAATAGCGCCACCAGTCTCTATTATAATTACGAAAATAATTTCTTTTATGCCAATCTAAATATAATATTATTAGTATTCTTTATATATAAATATAAAATAATAGAAATAAAATTACTTTTATATTTTTCATTTTCTTTAAGAGTTTTACAATTATAATAATTTGCAAGTAATTTTAAATTACTAAGCCGAACTTCTTCTTTAATAACTTTTAAAATCTTTAAAGCTTTTAAATAATAAATATTAATATATAAATATATATATATAGTTTAAAAAAATAAAAATAAATACTTTAATTAATAAAATTGTAATCGTCTTCTTTAAATATTTAACAATACGTAGTATTTGAAGAAATACTTATATTATTAAATTCTTATTCTATTTGAAGTTTTCTTTTTAATTCTTCTTTATTAAATACTTCCTAAAAAGGTTTAGATCTATTATTAACTATATCTTTATCGTAACGGTAATTTTGATAACTATATAAAAATCCAGCTTTCTATTATAATATACTAATTAGTATTAATATAAATAAGGTAAAGATATATATATATATATACTTTAATAACTGTATATTCAATATTAACTCTATCTGGTAGTATTTTAAATATTTCTTTTTAATAATAGTTAATATATTAATATTATTAATTTATTTATTAAATAAACTACTTACTTTGTTTTATAAATCTTTATAAAAAAGTCGGATTTCTTAAATCTAGCGTAAAAATCTAGAGGTATTATTTTCATTTAATAAAGTAGGTAAAAAGCTATTAATAAGGCTAAGGTAACGCCTAGCAAGCTTAGCGGTATAAAGAATAGTAGCTATTTCTTATTATATATATAAAAGAAATATATATAATATAGTATATTAACAAATTTAGCTTTATCGTAATATACTTAAAATAAGTAATAGAAGTAAAAAAATAAAATGGAATTTAATTTCAAAATATATAAGATACAAGCTTATATAAAATATCTATAATTAATTAAATTATTATTATATTAAAACAAATAAATAAAAAGTAATATTTAATTAATTAAAATATTATTTTTATTAATTTTTATAAAATAATTTTAATTATATTATTAAAAAGATTATTTAACTTAATAAATATTTAATTAAATAAATATTTAATTATATAAAATGAAATAATTAATTAAATTATTATTATATTAAAACAAATAAATAAAAAGTAATATTTAATTAATTAAAATATTATTTTTATTAATTTTTATAAAACTATTTTAATTATATTATTAAAAAGAATATTTAACTTAATAAATATTTAATTAAATAAATATTTTATTAATTTAAATATTTTTAGAAATTAAATTATTATTTTATTAATTTAAATATTTTTAAAAATAAAGTAATAATTAAAAGAAAAATCTAAAAATAAATTAAATATAGTTTATAATTATAAGTTACGTAATTAGTTTTATAAGCTAAAATTATTTAAATTAATTACGTTAAGAAATATTAATACTATAGTTAGATTTTAATTACATAATTATATAGTATATATTGAAAAAGTCTGATTATATATTATAATAAAAGAAAATAATGTAAAATAGGTAAGTAGGTTATATTATATTAATAGGTAAGTAGTATAAAAAAAGATAAGTAGTATAGTTAGTTATGTAATTGCAGGATATATATTAATAAATTCCTATTATATACTGTAATAAAAGTAAATAACGTAAAATAGATAAGTGGGTTATATTATATTAGTAGGTAAGTAGTATAAAAAAGGTAAGTAGTATAGTTGGTTATATAATTGTAGGGTTTATATTAATAAATTCCTATTATATATTGTAATAAAAGTAAATGATGTAAAATAGATAAGTAGGTTATATTATACTAGTAAGTAAGTAGTATAAAAAAAGGTAAGTAGTATAGTTAGTTATATAATTGCAGGGTATATATTAATAAATTCCTATTATATATTGTAATAAAAGTAAATGACATAAAATAGATAAGTAAGTTATATTATACTGGTAAATAAGCAATATAAAAAAGGTAAGTAGTATGGTTAGTTATGTAAAAGTATATAGTAAAAAGCTTATAATTAAAATTCTAAATATAGTAATTAAATAAGCTTATAATAACTAATAAATAATTTAATATTATAAAATATAATAATTAAATAATAAATAAAAATAAATATTAATAAAATAAAATAATTAATTAATAAATATCGATAAATATTAAGAAAATAAAATATTTATTTAATTATTAATTAAATTAATTAAATAATAAATAAAAATAAATATTAAGAAAATAAAATGATTATTTAATTATTATTTAAAATAATTAATTAATAAATATAGATAAATATTAAGAAAAAGAAATATTAATAAAATATAATATTTATTTTATTATTATTTAAATTAATTAAATAATAAATAAAAATAAATATTAATAAAATAAAATAATTATTAATTATTTAAATGAAAATAAATATTAATAAAATAAAATAATTAATTATTATTTAATTATTATTTATTTTTAAAAATTACTTTTAATTTAGTTTTAACAGTATTATTTTTAAAGTTTTAAAGCTTTATTATATAATAATATTAATTGCTGTTAAAAACATAAAAAACTATAAGTATATGGTTTATCTTATTATAATTATTTCTTTTCTTTTTCTTTAAACAAACTAAACTATAATAATAAATAAAAGTAAATAAATTAACGATATTTATTATATCTTTTAAACTGCTTTATTAATAATATATTAAAAATGCCTTCTCCTATAAATTCAGGCTTTGAATTTAACAATTCTAATAACTTTAAAGCTAAATCTATTAATACTTTACCTACTAGCCCTCGACGTATTAATAATTATAATAAAGGTAAAGAAATTAATAATAATTAGCTTAATAGTTCTATAAATATATCTAAGTTAGGTTTAAAAGGAAAGGATTATAGTAACGCTAAAGAAAATCAACCCGATTATATATTACTAGAGTCTACAGCTTATATTATATAAAAAGGCCATTTTATAAGAGAGTTATTACCTATCGATATTATAAAAGATTAAAGAATGGTTTTAACTTATAAATAGTAAGTAATAAACCTTATTAATATAGTTTATATATTTATATATAGTATATATAAATATTATATATTATATATATAGAAAGTAAAATACTAATAATATTATTTTATAGCTGCCTTTATAAAATAAAGGCTTAAGTAGCTAGATTCTAGACTTTAAACTGTATTAAACATCTTTAAAAAGTATATAAAGGAATTCTATACTTTAAAAAACGTAAAGAAGAATTAAAAAACCGTAAGTAGTATAATTAATATAGTTAATAATACTAATTAGTATTAGACTAGTACTAATTAGTACCGATTAGTACTAATTAGTACCTTTAAGTCAGTACTAATTAATACTAATCAGTATTAATTAGTACTAGTCTAGTACTAATTAGTATTAAAATTTATATATATATATATATATTAATTAAATTCTAGTTTAAAATAAAATTAAAGATTTGCCTATTACTATGGCTTTAAAAAGGCAAAGGTCATATACTATAGTAGAATTTAATAAAGACAAAGCTTATAATAAAATAATTAATTTCTTTATAGACTATACTATACCTTTTAGTAATATAGAAAAGCTTTTATTTAATGAATTATTAAATTATTATAACCGAAATTCTATAGCTTTAAATTATAAAAAGCTAAAGTTAAAGATTTCAAATAATTATAAAAGTCATTTATAAAAATTAAATCTATAATTATATAATAATAAGCAAAGCTTTAGTAGTTTTTCTATAGTATTAGATTCTTAAACGGGAGCTAATAAAAAAAGCTATTTCGGTATTTAAGTAGCTTTTATTGATAAAAACTTTAATTATAATTTTAAATTACTAGGTAAAGTTTAACTTATTTAATATTATATAAATATACTAATTTTAAGTAAAAACAATAGGCTTTAATAGATTAAATAATAGTATTTCTTATAGTAGGCCGTATTTATTTAAAAAGTTTAAAGATATTTTAGATATTTATAAACTAATTAGAAATTTAAATATTATTAAGTTAGTACTTTTTATAATATAATTATTATTTATTTTAATACTAATATTTATTTTATAAAGCTTTATAAGAGATAATACTGGAAATAATAATATATTTATAAAAGTATTTACTTAAATTAATTCTAAAGCTTTTAAAAATTATAGGAAATTCGATATTTACTGTAGGTCTTATGTAATTAATTTATTAACTAAGGATATATTAAATTCTTTTACTTTAAATAAAAAGGCTAAAGATAATCTTTATAAATATAAAAGGTAAAATAATTTTAATACCTCTATAGTAGTATAGAGAGAAGGTAAAGAAAATACAAATACTACTATGACAATTAAGCTAGAAGTATTAGCTATAATAAAAGAAGAATTACTTAGTGTAGATTTTAAATTACATAGTAAGTAAATTATAATTATAATTTATATTTTTTTTATTTAATAAAATAATATATACTAATATTTAAATATAGATTTTATATATAAAATATATAAATTTATTAATATAATTACTAATGCTTAATATAGTTAAAATAAGTAGTATAGGTATTTAAAATTCTGTAAAGAAAATAAAGAAATACTTAATACTAAAGCTTATACTATTCTAAGAGATATTTAAATATTAAATATAAATAATATATATTAATAATTTTAATAATTAATAATAATATTTATATAGATAATAAAACTTAATAGAATTTTACTTATAGAATGTTATACTACTATATTCTATTTAAACCAACTATAGATTAATTTTATAGAAGCAATTACATTAAAAAGAATGAAAAAATCGCTTAAACCTAATTTATAAAGTAAGAATAGGCTTATTTAAAAATAATTAAAGATATATTTGAAATATTTCTTAAGCCTTCTATTGCTTTATAAGGCTAAGTTTATATAACCTTAAATAATAATTTATTATATACCTATTCTATATTAAAAGGCCTAAGAGATATATAGTGTAAATTAAATAGGTAAGATACTTAAGTAAGTAAAGTATTAAATAATATTTATTATATAATTATAAAAAACTAATATATATTTATTTATTTAGAACCCTATTATTAAAGCTTTAAAAATCGCTATTTTTAAAGCTCAATTAAAATTTAAAAAATATTACCTTATTACTTTTACGCTAAATAATTTAATACAATATAAAGCTTTTATTATAGCTAATTTTCTCGATCTTCGATATAAATTATCACAGTTTAAAAGCATTACCGAAAATCAAGAATCTATAGGCCTATTATGCTACTATACAGATATTAAGTATAATGTATTAAAGTTAATAAGAGATGAATATAATAAGTAAGTTAAATATTATTTAATTTAAATTTAAGCTTTATATTATATATTATTATTTTATATTATATATTTCTATTTTATATAATAGTTTAAATTCTTTATACTAATCTTAACTTATTTAGTATTAAAAAGGAAATAGATAATATTAAAGGGCCTAATTCTATAGAGGTTTCTATTAGTAAAGGAGATATTATAACGCTTAGACTTAAAAAGAGAAAGTCTAAAAATCCTTTTTTTATTCCTTCTACTGCTATTAATTGTGACGAACCCCCGTGCAGAACCTCTGAAAGGGATACTCGGTTGAAGGCAACTTCTGACAATTGGTTCGGTGCAGCTAAACAGTGCACAACAAGATGTCTCAATGTAAACACAAGATACCGTGAATACAAGCTGTGATTGCATACTGCGGAACTATCTACAAGCTATCTAGTTCCTCCGTATATATAGTCTTCTTGTCACCCGAGTGCTCGTCGTGCTATGCCCTCGATCACCCCTAGCACTTTGCATCCTGCGATGTGCTCGTCGTGCTATGTCCTCGATCACCCCGAGCATCTTGCATCCTGCAACATGCTCGTGTGTCTTGGCACCCTAGCACTTCTAGTCCGCTCTCACTGGTTGCTTCCTAGCTCCTAATGATTGGCTCGGGACGTCCCCGCGTCCCACATACTGTACGACCTGCCGCTGGTTTAACTTGTGACATTAATTAAGAAGACGAAATTGATTTTTATATTAAAAAAGGAAGGCTAGCTAGATTTATAGGAAGTAATTAAAATAAATTTAAATTAATTTAAAAGTAATTTATTTATAAAGCTAATAAATATATAGGAAATAGATACTTTAGACTATTGGAAAAATAGCCATTTAAAATTACCTATTTTAGCTATTATATTTAAGCGGTATTTAGCTATTCTAACTATAAGTGCTTTTATAAAGCAAGTATTTAGCCTAAGTAGCCTATTAATTAATAAATATCGTAATAGGTT
Organism: Apiosordaria backusii; assembly: GCA_030549205.1. Classification (NCBI taxonomy): domain Eukaryota; kingdom Fungi; phylum Ascomycota; class Sordariomycetes; order Sordariales; family Lasiosphaeriaceae; genus Apiosordaria; species Apiosordaria backusii. The sequence continues at coordinate 1,702,566 of JAUKTV010000006.1, forward strand.
AAATGACGATATTTTAAAGTAGTCTATACTATTAAAAAGCTAGGGTATTAAAAATTAAAAGGAAATAAAGGCTAAAATTGAAAATAGTATTAAATTAGAAAAATTAAGTAAGTAGGATAAAGAAGAAATAATAAATAATAATACTAGTAAAGAAAAAGAAGAAGAAGAAGATTTAAAAGAAGAAATTTTAATTAGTAATTAAAAAGTATTTTTTAATTACGACTTATATTTCTTTTATTATATTTACTATTTATAATAATACTTAACTAAAGAAAATAAAAAAGTATATTATTTATTTATTTTAATATAGATTACTTTATTTAAAAATACTAATTAGTACTAAACTAGTACCAATTAATACTAGTTAGTACTAATTAATATTAATTATACAGTACTAGTCAGTACTAATTAGTACTAATTAGTACTAATCTAGTACTAACTAATATTTATAAAAGACAATATTTTAAATATATTATATATAAACTACTACTTTTATCACCAACTGTTCTTTAAATATATTATATATAAACTACTACTTTTATCACCAACTGTTCTTTATATTCTTTTTAAAATAGCTTACTTATTATTATAATATATATTACTTAAATAATATCTAAACTTTTACTTTAATATATATTATATTATAATTATTGTTTATATAATTCCTTATTATATTTGTAGCCAACCTTACAATTTATTTATTTTTAAACTATTTACCTACCTTAAATACATTACTTACTTAGCTATTTAATAAAACCTTACTTTTATATCTTATATTACAATTCTTTATTATATAATTCCTAATTATATAGCTAACCTTACAATTTAGTTATTTTTAAACTGCTTACCTACTGTTAATATATAATATACTTAATTAATATAAAGAATTTTTAACTTATTATCTATTATATTAAGATTTCTATATTATATAATTGCTAATTACATAGCTAACCTTATAATTTATTTATTTTTAAGCTACTTATCTACTATTAATATATAATATACTTAACTAATATAAAGAATTTAGCTTTTTATATAATATATAACCTATATAAATAAAAGAAATAAAAAGTAAAAGCTAAGCCTTTTTTTTAGTTTTATTTTATAATATATTTATAAAAAGAAAAATGACAGTTAAAATAAAAAATCTAACTTAAGCCTTAATATTTATATATCCAAGCTTTCTTTCCTAACTTCGAACCCTTTAGCCTTCCTAAGCCTCTCTTACTACCTTAAATAATTCCTAACTTTCTAACTTTACAGGCCTTTTTATAGTGCTTTAACTTTTTAATAGTAGCTTTTAGAACCTCTATATTAATTAAATATACCTTTAAGAAACTTTAAAACTATTAAGGAATACTATTTATAGTAAAAAAGGAGGTTAAAAAAAGAGGGAATTTAAGGTTATAAGTAAAGAAATTAAGGTTAATAGTTAAATTACTAAGGCTAATAGGCTTATAGGTAAGTAGGCTAGTATAGTTAAGCTAGTTTAACTACTATAAGGCCTTAAAGCTAAAGGTTAAAGTACTAAGTAGGCCGGTTATAAAGGCTAAAGTAGTAGGTAAGTAGGTAAAAAAAGAAGGTGCTAGTTTAAAGTTAAATAATTCCTAACTAATTAATTTAAAACCAGTGTTTTCTTTAACTTCTATAGAGCTAGTAAAAGCCTTAAAGCTAATAGAAGGTATTAAAAGAACTATAGAAATAGTAAGTAAGGTTAAAAAGTCCTTTTAAATTAATAAGAATTAATAAAGCTAGGTTAAAAATATAATAAATAAATACTTATAAATAAACTATCGATTTTTAATTAATTAGAAGTTAAGTTAAAGGTTGAAAGTTGGATATTTAAAAGGTTAAAAACTATATTTAAATAGTAGTTATAGTTGAAAGTGGTGGTTATAGTTAAAAGTAGTGATTTAATTATATAGATTCAATGGATTTTAAGGAAGGAAGTCCAGTATATATAACCGAAATAATACTTAATATACCCCCCTTTTAATACAATAATACCCTCCCTCCTTTATAATTTAACTGGAAGAAATACTACTTTAAAATATAACTTAATTTCTTTTATTTTTCTTTTTTTTCTATTTTAATATATATTTTATTTATTTATAAATCGAAGAAAAATATATATATATTATAAATAATTTTTCTAAAATAGTAATAATAAGCTATATTTAGAAATTATTTAGTCTTAATTAAAAGCTCTATATTTGTTTATTAATAAAATATTAAATATATAAGGTTTTTATTAAGAATATATAATTTAATATTTAAAAATAGAAAATATTAAAAATAGAAACTTAAAATACTACGTTGATTACTTAAGAATTTTTCTTTCTATAGTACTATTTTTATTAGATTTTTTTTACTATATATATAAGTAATATATTAAAAAAGAATACTAATAAAGATTTGTACTTCTTAACACTTAAATTAAATTCCCTACTATAATTATATAGCAATTCTTCCTACTTAGATATTATTTACCTATAAGTGTTGAAAATTAGACTTTAAAGTGCTTTTATTGTAATAAATTATAATTATACCTATTAAAAGAAGGTAAATAAATTTAAAGAAAATTTATAATTATTTTTTAGCTTTTAATATATAATATATAATTATTATAGATTACATAAGTAAGTAGGGTTATTTATAAAATTAATTTAAACTATTTAAACTTTACTTCTTTTATAGTAAAATAGCGCTAAAATATTAGAGAATATTTTTATTTAAATTGGGATTTTGAAATATTAATTTATATTACTTTCTATAAATTAATATATAAATATATTTATAAAAGAAGTTTAATTTTAATTAAGAATTTGATCTTTTATATATTATAAAGAATATACTTCTGTAAATAATATTTATTTAAAAATCAAAATATTTAAATATTAATTAAAAAATAATTTTCTTATAATAAGTAAGTAAAAAGGTTTTATAGATAATATTGTAATTCTTAATAGATTAATAATTAATACCTTTAAATATTATTCAAAAGCTATATTTCGAAAGTAGACTTTATCTTTTATTATTGAAAATTAAATTATAATATTATAATTAATTATTTAACTTTTAAATTAATTATTAATAAAATAACGAATATTATTTTACGTAATTAAAAATAAAGTTATTAACTACTTAATTTTAAATTCTATTTAACTCTCTCTCTTTTCCTTATCCTTCTTTTACCTTTTTTCTTTTTAAATAAACTAACCAATTATTAAGATACTTATTAAGTTTTACTACTTTAACTTTTATTTACTTCTTCTATATAATATATATTTATTATTTTTTATAATAATTTATTATATAAAAGAAATGGCTTTTAAAATCTAAGCTAAGCTTTCTAACGATATAAACCTTATTACCTACTTTAACCTTTTTAATAAATTCTATTAAGCAATTATTATATACGATAATTAGGAATTTAATACCTAGGTTAATAGCCTTAAGAATATATGTAATATAGTTTAGTATCTTATAAGTAATGTTTATTAAAAGGAAATAATATATATATTATATAGCTATATATATATATTTTAAGTATATATTATATTTTATATATTTTATAATTAAATTTATATTAATTATTAATATTATTATAGCGGGAATGGTAATAGACTAGCTTATCCTAAGGTTTAAAATGTACTTTAAATATAAGCTATAATTTAATATATATATATATATATAAATATTAATCTTCTTTATTAAAGAATAATACAGCCTATTATAAAAAAGAAGATTACGTAATAATGGATTATAATAATATTCATTATTCTTAGTAGAGGCTATTAGTATATTATTTACTAGATTTACAGATTAGAGGTATTTATTTATTTATTTATTTATTTATTTTATTTTTTTAGTTTTTTTATATTAATTTTAATATTATTTAGAAATCGAAAACGTTTGGTTATATAAAGATTAATTTTCTTTACAATATAATCAGTAGCTTTAAAGCGAATTAGCAGATGAAACTGAATTTATAAGGCTTAATCGGTATTTAGGCCTTTTAAAGGAAGCTTAGGAATTAAAAAGAAAAGAAAATATTAAAAAAAAAGAAAAAAAAGAAAGGAATATTAAAAGATATTATAAAGTAATAAAGAGGATAAAAAGAAGACAGAACAAAAGGTTTATAAAGCTTTTTAGTATTTAGGTTTATTTAATTAGTTTTATTTAATTAGTTTTATTTAGTTAGTTTTATTTAGTTTAGTTTTATTTATTTAGTTTTATTTAATTAATTTTATTAAATTACTTTTATTTATCTATTATATATTGATATATTTCTTTTTTCTATATAATATTAATTAATACTAGTTAGTACTATTATAGTACTATTTAGTACTAACTAGTATTAATTAGTACTAATTAATACTAATTAGTATTGACTAGTACTATAATAGTACTAACTAGTATTTTCTTAACTTCTTAATGCTTATTTGTGACGAACCCCTGATCAGAACCTCTGAAAGGGATACTCGGTTGAAAGGCAACTTCTGACAATTGGTTCGGTGCAGCTAAACAGTGCACAACAAGATGTCTCAATGTAAACACAAGGTACCGTGAATACAAGCTGTGATTGCATACTGCGGAACTATCTACGAGCTATCTAGTTCCTCCGTATATATAGACTCTTTTCTAGTCGTGCTCCCCTTGCTCAGTGCCCTGAGCACACTGATCACCGTGCTTGGTCTGCTCAGTGCTCCGAGCAGACTGAGCATCCTACTCAGTCTGCTCAGCGTCCTGAGCGCACTGATCAACCGTTCCTTACCGTGATTGGCTCTCTGAGATGTATTCCTGATTGGTCCTTACTTTCCGTGGTTCCACAACCAATCGTTATTCTCGTCCATATCCCAGGGTTGTGACATTATTAATATAAAGTAGGCCTTATTATAGTATTTTTTATTATTTTTTAAGTATTCAAATACTATTAACCTTATATTAATATTCCTTATACTTAATTTATAATTAATTATTCCTTAAAACTTCATCTTTTTACAAAAAAAAATCTAAAAAAAATAAAGAAAACTTCGAATATTAAATTAACTAAAATTCCTAATACACTAGTACCGTATATAATAATATATATAAAAAAATAATAAAAAATACTAATATAAAAAATACTTAATTTTTATTGTTAGTACTGACTAGTATACTAATACTAGTATTAGTATAGTACTAGTACTAGACTAGTATAGTACTGAGCCAGTACTAGTACTATACTATACTACAAATACTAGTACTAGTACTAAATACTAGTGTACTAATTCCAAACTCTGCGACCTTCTACAGGATGACAGAGTTGTCCATATCTTCCTCGAGAAGAAGTACCTTTACTGGCTCGAAGCTCTCAGTCTACTCCGAGCTATGCCGGAGGGTGTTATCGCTATAAGTCAGCTCGAGGGCCTGCTAGTAAGGAGAAGACTGACCCTACACTAGAAACTCAGTCTGACACGGAGATATAGGGACAAAATGATGGGCGGCAGTCGGCCGACTTTGTTCGGGATGCACACCGGTTTGCTCTGTCTTACAGATGGGTAATAGAGCAAGCTCCGCTCCAAGCATACGCATCAGCCCTCGTATTCGCTCTGGCTGGTAGCTTGATAAAGGCGTGCTTTAAGGCAGAAGAACCTGACTGGATTAGAACGAAGCCTGTTGTGGAAGCGGATTGGAATGCATGCCTGCAGACATTAGAAGGCCATGGTAACTCGGTTTGCTCGGTCGCGTTCTCGCCTGACGGCCAGCGGCTCGCATCCGATTCGGACGACGTCACCGTCAAGATCTAGGATACCGCGTCCGGGCGCTGCCTTGAAACGATTAATATCGGCACCCCAATAACCCATATATCATTTGACCATACCGACGGCTACCTACTTACCAATATCGGCCGAATAAAAATGGCTAGAGCAACTACAGAAAGCCCAATTAGGCCGGATAATTTAGAGAGACATGGCTATGGCTTTGGATAGGACCTGTCCTGGATTGCTTGCAATGGCCAGAACGTGCTCTGGCTGCCGTGGGAATACCGACCGGGTTGCTTGGCTGTCTAAGGTCGGATGATATCCATCGGCTGCGTGTCGGGAAGGGTTCTTTTCATCGGTTTCTCACGAGATGTCTAATCAATTCCAAGTCTCCTCCGATTCATCGACTCTCTATTTTCATTTTTCTAGCGTGCCATCAGAAGGGTCTGGGGGAATAGGTAGATTTATTAGGATCTCATAAGCTTCTAGCATTTTCCATCGTTGCTAAGATGACAGATTTTCACTGTGCTAAACTGTACTGAACATTTGACGGTAGGAACAACCGGGGTCGAACAGAAGGTCTGAGCCACTGAGACTATGCCCACTGTTGCTCGGTCTTTTCGGTTTCTGCTGGAATTTGTCTTGAAAGTAGCGCGATGGATTCTGTCTCAATATTCAGGTAGGTGGCCGGCGCCCTTGGCATTGACAGAAGCGAATAGGTACCTGATAGTACAAAATCGAAATAGATAAGCTCTTACACCAGCTCCTGCACAAGCAACATGGACCTTCTGAATGGCTTGCAATAGAATATCTGAACTATCTATTAAATGCAGTAAAATATAGATGGTCGCTATGAGCTCTCTCATAAAAAGTCCCCATGTCCTCCCAGCCTCAGCAAGAGACAAAGCTCCACCCCTTCCGTCATAAAATCGTAGTCGTCGTGTGCGAATCATTCTTAATCGGGTATTCCGTCTTTCCCGTTTCAGATGACTGGTAGGTAATTACCACTGTATCATCAGAGCCGAATAGATCGACAACATCGTGGAATGTCGAGAGATTCCGGATGGTCTCGACTGGGCGTGGATGGCAGCACTAATGCTTTGACATTTCGTGGCGATGTTCCTTGGCAATGTTTCGTCGTCGAGGCGACTCAAGCCAGGCGTATTATACGTGCAATCCACAGGCCGTGATGGTGGCCTGTTTGTTCGATTCCCGAGCCCACGGCCTGTGTCAACAGCACCATCTTTGATCGCGCCAAAGTTTCTCCCTCCTAACATCCATTTACCTCCCTGAAATCATCTCCCAGAGACTCGACCCCTTCCGAGGATGGGCGGATTCAACAGGGGCAAGGTGACTCCCGGTGGACTTGTTGATGGCGTCCAACACCTTCAGGTGCTCTTTCTTAAGCGCTTCAAAGTCCTCGTCGAGCTGCAAGTGCCATGGATACAGCACAAAGACCTGGAACCCCAGCGCCGATGTGGCGACGGCAAAGTTGGTGAGGGAAATCAGACGTGTGATGAACACCATTTTGACCTGTTGAAACGAGCGGGTGGTGATGATCTGTCACGGTTGATCTGACGGAGCGATTGATTGTTACCGTGAAGGGTTGGAAAGGATTTTGTCAAGGTGGTACTTGAAGCACAGGAAAGACAGTCCGGTTGAGCGGAGGTACAGAGGGTCGAGAAGTTGGACCTTAAGGGTCAAGAGCAGAAGGAGAAAGTTGAATGGGGGGCAATGGCTGTTTATCAGTAGGTATAGAATGACCCAAGCCCTCACGTGGTCGCCGAGACCCGGGATGCCAACGGTATGGGTCGCGGGTTGGCACAAGCTCTCGTGGCGACTTACTGATGATTATTGACAGGTAAGGAGAAAACTCCTTCCACCATGATGATACCTCGGCATCATCCACGTGTCCATGCAAAGGGAAATTTGGTACTCCGGGCGCAGTGCCGGTGTACCCTCCGGCAGCGGGCCGATCCCAAATGCGGTCTTTTGGGACTAGCGTCCGACAGCAGGTCCGTGTTTGCCGGGTGAACACGGTATCTGGACCCACATTGCTGTCTGACCTCGTGGAGTCAGAGTCATGCGCAGTGGCGTGATGACGACCAAATGCGGCGCTAACTCGGACATGATTTTGGGCTGGAGCCAAAGTTGCTGACAATATTACCAAATCAGTCTGCAAGGTGACAGCTCACACCCTGGACACTACAATCGCGACTGTAGAAGATCCATGTATGCCTCCGAAGCCCTATCTGTTCCGAGGCGGCCACTTCACCGTTGGATAGCTATAGATGTCGTGACCGAGGACTGTGGGCTTGGCTGGGCAACAAGGCCAGGTGTGACTTGCAATCCGTTGGAAGAAAAAGTGATTATCTCGCAATCACCAGACCCGCCAACATTTGTAGGTATTGCCGCTGGAAAGCTGGCGGTTGGTGTAGCAATTGACCCATCGGTGTTGACGATAGGATATGGGTCTTCAACGGAAGTGACAGTGTTCAGTGTATGAAGTACAAGACCGAATTGAGGACAAAGGACGAAAGAAAATGTGATTCTTTGACATACCGAGGCATTGAGAGCATCTCTTTTTATTACCTGGTACCATGGAAACCTCTCTTCCTCCATCTAAGAGATGCCCTCTCAGGAGTTGACTGAATCTAGACTTCGGCTACACCGCCTCATATTGGCCTAAAACCTACTGCAGCCCCAACCGATAAAGATATATTGAGGTATAATGCTCCTTCGGCCGCTTCTGCGCGCGAGCTCTTGGCGGCCGTACCATCCGCCAACAAGAAAGACTCCCTTGATTGATGTCCCACCGAGCCTCATATCAGTACTAGACCCACCCTTATCAACAACTGGCTACCAGCATTGAATGCCTAGCTGACGTTTTCTTGCCTAGCTTAGATAACGATGGTACCGCAGAGCGGCAGGCCACTGTACCAGCCATCCATAATTGCGGTCAGAAGCAACCACTAGCGAAGCCGGGCAGATTACCAACATGCCTCCAATCAGTTAGCGAGCCAACACTGTCACACCTAGAAGCTGAAAGCTGAGCTTCCTTTACTAGACTGTGCAACCTAAAGGAGTGCAGATTAACTTCCGTTGTGACTTGAAGAATTTTCCAACACCACGGCTCGGGAGTCGGCTTGAGATTGGGGATTGATTGGGATCTATAAGAAATGGACCGTATCCGCGGTGTACTTCTCGCCAAGATACAAGGCGAGCCCCGAGTGATATTAGGGGACAGGGAAGGCTGCGGACAGCCAACAGATGGTCCGCCTGGAAACGATCATAGGTGCTAGCCTGTGGCATTCAGGAAGGGAGTTAACGTACCATATAGCCACAGCTCGTAGGAAAGAGATTTATCTTTGCCGTTGTATTTGAGAAGAAATATTTTAGTACTCGCTAGGTGCTTTGATGGAGGATGCGGTCGGACTGACTGGACACTGATCTGGTCTGATGTTTCTTCCAACGGACTAATCCGAGATTCTCGAGACAAAAACTTCCTCTGATTTCCAAGACTCAATTCATTACGAATCATGTTTCGATGTCTAGTGCCTGAAATGAGTCATCAAAGGTTTCGACATAATCAACGCTGGTGAGACGTATATTCAGGGGTCATACCTAGCCCTAACCCTGACTGAACAACCACCCCCATGCTTTTATCCCTGAATCACACTGCTTCTCAAATCTATCCTTGGTCAGTTAAGATCAATGGGACTTATGCTCCTCTTCTGGCTTTAAAGACGAGAAGCGTAAACACCCTCTTCCTTGAAGAAACACCGTCCCCATTTCCACGTCTTCTGATCCCGTCCTGCCGCCACCCTCCAATGGTGCAAGGGAGTAAGTTGCCAAGGTTGCACGGAGAGTTTCGATGAGAAGCTCTCCTTCTCTTCTCATCACCTTCCTTCGTCTTGGAACACATGGGCCCGAAGCCATGTGCTGGCGTCTTGAATGCCGTCTGGAGAGTTAAACCAGTGCCCGCCAGTGGGGTACTCCCGCCATTCCACCTGAGCACCGAAACTCGAAAGACTGTCCCGAACCTCCCGTCCATTCTTGATCCTCGAGAGGGGGTCGTCAACGCAGTGTTGAACCAGCACAGGTGTAGTTCGCACGGCACTATCGTCATCAGGAACCCCGGCGAGGTCCAACACCGCCCTCGTGTCGGCTAGTGTTCTGCCAGGAAACGGCATCCTCCCACTGAAGACCATCAATCCTCCCAGCCGCTTGGCTACATTGATGAGTGTATGCGCAGCTGTGGCACCACCCTGACTTAATCCTGCGAGCACCACTTTCTCCGACTGTCCGCCCAGCTTCCGAACCTCCTTGTCCACAAGCACCCTGATACTTGCTACGCTTTCCTTTAGTCCATCGATTTGGAGCTCTTCTTTTTCGTGCAAGTTGGCAATATTCCATGTGTCAAACCACTGCGACATGCGGGCGGCGGGGAATCTGGCCGCAGCACGCAGCTCGCTTTGGGGGAAGACCCAGCGCACTGACGGGAAGAGGTCGGCGAGGCATCGGGATTCCGAGTCGCGCCATTCTTGGAACGAGGTCATAAAGTTGCTGGCTGTGTCGCCACGGCCGTGGAGAAAAATAACAGTGTGCGTGTGTGGTGCAGTTGGGGCAATGATACAGGTAGAAAGCGTCGCCATCGCGCTTAATGTCGCCGAATCACCACTGGAAAAGGGTACCTAGGTAAGTTATCTGGTGGATGTTGAGATGGGACGGAGATTGATAGAAGTTGTGGGTGGGACCTTGCAGCAAACAGAATTCAGGCGCCGCTGCAGCACGTGGGGCACTAAAAGAAGTGCTAACAATTGTTTACCTAAGCCCTGTAATTTTCTCAACCAGCGCCCACTTCCCGTCCCATTCCCAGTACTCAATCACCCCATCGACACTCTCGGTAATCATGTGCATTTTCCCAGCGAAGCTGCCCTGCACCAGACTCCACACCTGTTTGATGCCCCCTTCTTTGTCAGAAGCCACCTTTTGCACCATCTCCCATTTCTCACCCATCTGTGGTCGCCAGCGCCAGTGCTCCACCGACCCGTTGACAGCAACAGCCAGCTGAAACCCACATGCACTTGTCTCGTCTATTGTGTCGAAGTTGTCTTGGATCATGACGGGTACGGCATCATCTGGGATCCCCTCCCCGAAGCCATCCCCCTCCTGCCATGCCTTCGAGCTTCCCTCCCTCCAAAACGTCTGCATCTTGCCGTCCCCGCGAGTTGCAACCGTGTACAAACGTCCCTGAGAGATTCCTGAGCGGTCATACATATCGAATCCAATGTTGGACTGCACAAGACTTGCACCACTTTGAGTGATGTTGCCTGCAATTGGCGGTTGGATCAATGTCCAGGCTACCGAATTGGCCTCCTGCCGGTACTATATCGCGTTTCTCGTGGTTAGTTCCCAGTCCAACATGCCTTCATTCAGTGAGCCAGGTACTCACCTCATTTAATGTCCCATCGGTATGCTTCACGACAACGATAAGGGACGAGTCATCACTTTGAACAATGCCTGGGAAGCCATCCACTTTCGATTGGCCGAAGCTCGACAGCTGGGACCACGTCTTGCTCGACTGGGAGTAGGCCCACTGCTGTATGTTATTGCCCTCGGTGACTGCCACAGCATGGAAGTCTCGATTCATGGATGTACCAATAATGGATGGCTGGCCACGAATTACCAGAGCATCACCGCTTGTCAACTGCGAGACTACGCCCCACTGACTGGTATCACCGTCCCTCGATATATGTCTGATGCCCTTGGCTGGGTCGGATAGAAGCAGCTCAAAGTTTCTATGAGTCTCTCCATTTCCGGACTGCATCATATTGCCGCTCTGGTGTCTCCTCCGAGTCCAAGGGTCAGGATTGACATTTCTGAGGCCATATTTTACCCACATGTCGATGTTGGCATTGTCATATCTGTGATGTGATCGTGGTTAGTTCCCGTCTACTGTTCTCCAATCTCATGGTGATGGTGAAAATGACTTACGCAAAGTAAACAAACCCATCATCACCCCACCCCTTGCCCCACGAGTTCTTCATAATCCACGCCCCCCGTTCGTCATCGTAGCCGACAATAAGAGCAATGTGATTGCCGGTATTTCCCGAGGTACCGTCCCATGCATATACGTGGTGCGGATTTGTTGGGTCAGGCTTCCACTCCCCGAAGTTGTCGTACAGGATGAAGGTCGCTACGATAGGTCCGTACTCGTACAGCCATTTCTTCTGGTCTTCAACCTCTCCGATGGCTTGGAAATTGCCAATATGCGTCGTTCTCCCAGATCGATCACTGCAGTGCGCATGCGGCGTGGTGACGGCCTCATACGGGTCGCACGACCAATCTGCAATGCCCGGCTTTTCGCTTACCCCATGGGCCGACGAGTTTGTGTTGCCAGCGACATACTGCAGTGTCTCCTCTGCACTGCCGGTAGTCTCGCAAATTGCCCCAATTCCATCGTGAACATCCGCCTCGCTTCGTTTTGACCACACAGAATGCTCTATCCTGACTTGGGATTCGATCAGAGCCGTCACGGCGAAGGCCCAGCAAGACTGGCAGGCTCCTTGGTCTTGCGGGGTGGTGATGAAGTTGATCCCTGAGCGGTTGCGCCAGTCTACCACCGGAGGAAGAGGAGCTGATACCGAGTTGATATTTGCTGTGGCAACCTTCTTGTCGGCAGTGTTTTGATGCGAAAAGGACTCCGAAGGCTTGTAGATGAGAGACCCGATAGCACTCCACTCGATGGGAGGAACCGATGAGGCAGGAACCGGAGCAGGCCATGATACACCTCTGCGTGGAGGAACTGCATCGACTCCTGATGCGAGAAATGAAAGAAGCAATAGTTCAACCAAAGCCATGGTTTTCGTGGTGAGATAAGCTCCAAGATTAAGCAGGACTTTCAGGTATCATCTTTGCTCTTTACAGAGGCCATCATGAAATATTGAATCTTAACAACCTGTTCAGTATACAATGCGGCCTTTGCACATCAGCTTCCCCCATGGTTAGTTGATCTTCCCGTACCCACAGCTCCCGAGTCGTTACTACTCAACGGTAGCTCCGAAAAGGCCTAACTTGGAGCTCTTTATTGATGATCAATTCTCCCAGTACCCCGGACCCAGTTCCTAGTGCTGTCTTCCACCAATAGTTACAGAACCAATCAAGCGGCCATAGATCGAACCTGGTTTCACCCATGCCAAATCTCGCGTCCATCTCCCGATGAGCCGTCTGAAACGCGGGAGATGTCTCCACATCGGCAATGGCATTCAGCCGCCGTTCCTTGGTTGCGGGATTACATCACCCGCGGGATAAATCCTACCTCAACTAAACTTGGTAGCTTTTCATCTCCTTTGAAAGACAAGGTTGTGAAGTGTTGAGCGATCATATCAGGGTTAGGGCTTTTCCAGCGCTCTTCAAGGGTTCCGGGGTTCAGGGGTTCAGGGGGGACTGTTCGATGGCTGCACATCACGAATCCAGACACTATTGTCAGCAACCAAAGTGGCCGCCTCGCCCGCCATGGTCACCTGGGTGTGAATGTATAAGCTTAAAATGGCATGGCTCAGTAAGGTAGGGTACCTTAACCTATGGCAGTTAGGGACGGTAGTCTTTGGACGCGGTGATGAGTATCTTGAGGAGAATAGCAGTTTCACGTCAGTCATTCGTTTCTCAACTTTGGGGCCCCAACTATTTGTTTTGTATTTTGTTCTTTTATAACAATGACCGTTAGGAAAGGCTTTCTGATGAAGAGTCTGAACTACTGGACCCGGACTGGGAGGACCACCACTTTGGTTGCCACCTAGCAATGCCGATCTGACGTCTCGTGTTGCTGTCGTTCAGGGTCGGCGGACGTTGCGGATCACACAAATAAGTGAAGAAACTTCCGGCCTTTTTAGTGGCTATCTTGAAATTGAAGATAGATAGAAATATCGCAATGACAAGATACAGCATAATTGTTGAGCTAGTCGTATAACGAATGGGTGTAAACTGTACCACCACAATGTCTGGTGCCATAGAGACGAGTGCCACCAAGGCAAGGGAAAGGATTGGGAGGCATGTCGTAATAAGTGGGTTTGTTCTCTCCCCATTTATGTTCCTACCGACTGTGAAAGTCTGTGACATCGTTAGCGTATCATTTCTATAGCGATTCTAGATCAGTCCTTACCGCGGCGGTGTATGATTTGAACATCGCACTTTCTCGTGCCAGTGTTTCTCCAAGAACCCTCAAATCTCGAATGTCGTTCTCAATGTGTTTAACCATGACACGCGGGTCATGTGTTGCAGCGTGTGTCCAATTGTCTAGATCAAAATACGACAGGTCGTTCTTCCGGAATGCTTCCCAGGCTGACACTGTTCCGTAAAGAACTTGCTGAAACTGCTCCAAGAGCTGAACGGTCTGGTGGGACACTTGCTGAATCTTTCGCCAGTCGGCATCTTTGGCATTCGTTGTCTAGTACTGTCAGTCTGAATTTCGTGAGAACGAATATTTGTGGAATGGTTTGGAGTTGTGGTTTGGAGCTGAAACGTACATATGGCTTGAGGGGCCTGAGCAGGTTGCTCCCAGTAGTTTGCCACTCGGCCTTGACCTCAGCAATGCAACAAAGCAATACTCGGAGAAAGTATTCTCGAGCCATCCAGATCGGCCTATCAGATGCATAACGTCCACCTGTCAAGGGATCCTCCGGGATCTCATCCTCCATTGGCTCGTAAACTTGCACATCATGCTTGCTTTCACCACCATCGTGATACGTATCGAAAATACCATACGCCGTCCAATGGCGGTTGTCTACGCCCACAATCATGCACGAAATCTGGGCTTCGTAAATGTAGGCTTCACCTTTCTCGGTTGGACTGCATAGAAAGGTGACATTCTTGCTGCTGCGTAATGGTCGTCCCTCGCCCCCAAGTCTAGCATCGGTCAAGACTTTGTTACCCCTTCTCCACGCAAAAAAGGGCAAATGAAAGGAGATCTGGAAACACGGACTTCCCGAGGGCTGAAATTTCACGCTCATTCCCGACTGAAAGGTAATGTGTTTGTAGATAAACTCCTTCAAGAAAAGAGCCTGAGTCCTAGAGGCTGTGGAGATCACTGCGAGGGTACTGGTTGCATCGATATTGGTAAGGTATCTGAGATCCGTTAGTTAGAGGTATGGTTCTATTTGGAAGATTACCAATGTCACCCACAGAAGACGACGTCTCGGTGAAAGGTGGTCAATCTTTGATTCAGTCTCGATGAGTAGGGGTGATGTATGTGATGAAGATAAGGTGTTGAATAGTTGGGTTGAAGTGAGAAGCTTGAGTGTTGTTTTATTGCTGCCAAAGCCCTCGCCGGTGGGGGGTGATCGTTCATCCAACAACGCGACCACCTTGGCATATGGGTTTTGTCCTTCAAGCAACCTCTCAAAGCTTGCAGGTGCACAGAAGGCCTCAATCTCGTCGCAAATATACCTCATGGATGGATCTCCAACGTCTTCTGCAAACACCCTGACAATTCTCTCTGCCATACTGAGGGTTTCATCTGGGTGTCGCTCGGCCATCTTGAGACAATACTGCTCGTTCTCAGCAGCGTACACGGCAGTTCGATCGCCTGCGAATATGTCTGGCCACATTGATGAAGTTCCCCACTCCTTGGCTGAGCTACTAGGATGGCTTCTAGAGCCAGGTCTCAGGATCGGGTAGATGGCAGAAATCTCTATGTTCAGGGCATCAGAAGGTGCATTAAGTAGCCACCCCTTCCACTTTTGAATATCCAGGCTCTGGTCCCGGAGGCGACAACCCAAAAAAATGCCGGGCCCAGTGCTGGACATCTCAGGTGTTGTTGCTGGTGGGTTGAGATAGATGAAAGGTTCTTCAGCGAGAGGGGGCAGCTGAGGTGGGGGCAAGGGGGACAAGATGATGGTCCTCGGCTTCTTGGATATAAAACAATAGATGGGTGTCCTCCGTCGGGGTCTCTCGAATTCAGGCCGACCTGTGTAGCGGTTAACCTGGACAACCGAGTCCGTGTTATCGGTAAAGCGAACACTGGGCATCCATGCCTGAAGACGGTTGATCAATCGTCGATGAAGCTCAACCACTGAGAGCCATTCAGTTGTCTGGGTAGCGTGTGCAAGCTCCTGGATGAGGGAATTTGTGAATGAATGTGGGCCGACTTCCGCCGCGATCGATTCAAAGCCACATGCTGCGATATGCTCCACAACGCCCTTTCCTCTCGATGCCTCGCCCGCCTGGATGGCATGGCAGGCGTCATAAAGGAGAAGCACGTCGCAGTCCACTTCGCCGAGTAGAGAGTGAATCACTGATGACTGGACAGTTGGCGAGTGTTGATAACGACTATTCATTTGTCAATATTGTGACGGTGTTGCAGGTGGTTGCGTGGGCTCTTACCTTGCTGCCCAGATGGGACTTCCTCCAGGCTGCTCGCCCAAACGAGCATGACCCCCATAGTAGATTATCAGAAGGTTCCCTTCATGTCCGTATGCATCTAGCACATTAGTGACCTTCTTGGAAAGCTCCATAGCTGCTCTTGCCGTTGGTATCTTCCACACCTCGGTGTCGTAGTGATACAGGGTGCTGAATACTGAAGCCAGTGGTCTGATCTCAGCGTCAACCCCAAGGTCGTCCTGTTCCCAGCTTATGAGGAGCACCTTGACGGTTCTGTACCCGGTCGAGAAACGGGCTGGCCATGCTTCCGAAACGGCATCCGTGAGGTGGGAAACAAACGTGGAAAGGTTGGCGATATGATGACCGGTAGCTGCGCTGTCATGGCTTTCCTGTGCACAAGACTCCATCGTAGAAGGTTGTGAGTCTGACTGTAAATAAGGTAAGCTAGGTATCCGTTGAGAGAGAAGGACAGAATATTAGTAATACCTTAGCTTAGTAAAACCATACCTATAAGCCGATGTGTCTTGCATCCATATGAAAGTGAGGAACTAAAGCGGTGGTTTACCTACTTAGCCTCCTTCTGTACTCGATAAACGTCAAGTCATATTATATCGGCGGTTAGTAGAGGCTACTAGATAGTAAGAGAGGACCTTGTCGCTGCAAAAGGCTCTCCACTGCTTGGTATCAATGGTGGTTCGGTAATCGTTTTCGGCAAAAGAGTGATCGGAACAACTCAGGCGCTCTCCTTAATAGGTACACCTAATGCAAGGGATAGGACGCACTGGATTTGGTGACCGACGGATATCTGCAACTGACGGCAGTCGGAAACTCTTGTGATTTGTCAGTTGGGGATGGAAAGTGCCGGCTGCGCATCATTGGGTGCAGCAGCAGATAGGGCATTTTGGGCCCCTGCTGCTGCCTTAGTCAAATGCAGACACATCCCTCCCAAGGGCTCTGGTTCGCTGCCCGGATCGATTCGGTGCGCTGGCGCTCTTGCACCTCTTCGATCGCAACAAGGGAACCTGTGCGTTCATCACATATTCAACCATTTCCCATCGAGTCGAAAGCCTACAGAGCCACAGGTTTGCAGTCAACGCTGTCTAGGTGGCGTCCGTTGACCTGGACGCATCACCGCCTTCCCGCAGCACGAATCAAGCGCCCTTGCTCTCGTGCTCTATTCATTTCACCTAGCAGCTCTGATGACGTGTCGCTGCCACTTACATCAAGGTCCAAGCTTCCTCTGCCGATCACAGATGCCACCACCGCCAATGGCTTTTGGGACTGCCCAAGGGTCCCTTCTATTTAAAGCGCTGGGCGAGGAACGAACACTATCAGCGCCGGACAGATTGCTTGTTAGTAAAATTGTGCCTATTGGTGTATCATTTTGAGTTATCCATTTAGAAGGACATGCTGATTTCCAAAACAGACACTGGCGAGAAGAGGCCAACAATTCTGGAACTGCTGCTGGTGTGGCCAAGGAGGAATTTCCACCGCCGTTCACGAGATTTGCCCCATTTGCGGGCATCCACGCTGCACCTATTGCCCTGTATACAGAGTTTGACGATGGATGAAAAGGGGATGCTCTACCATTCCCACATGCGCCCAAGGCGACAAAAGCAGTGATCACCTGTTCAAGTGCGTCTCTACATACCCCGCGCCTAGCAACCTGGGATGTGCGCTAACAGAGAGAGCTCAAGGGCTCACCCTTTATAGTACAAGCTGAAATATCTATGATTGCCGGGGAGGAAAAGGAATCATGTATTGAGCAAGTTATGTGGATGAGGGATCTGATGTTGGGACCTGAATCCTTATTTTCTCTTTGACTTCACCCGCTTCTGAAATAGAGCTGTTAACATGTATCGCACCGGACCTACTCATGAACCTACAGAGACATGAGGGTGTGTCACCGGGTAGATTCTAGGCAAGAGATCCAACTGAGAGACCTTTGTGTACTGAACCTCTGAAAGATGGAGCTCGCAGCCTTTCTTTTCCAGGGGTTGCTTGTTGGCAGCTGTGACACCAATGGTCGGAACATCTTTCGAAGGCAGCGTGAGTCGGATTGAGGTGTGTAGGGGATATTGAGACAATCGAAGACGTGTTTCAGTTTGCCGGTCCTGAGTGATGGTGGAGAGCCTGAAGTGAAATGGGCCGTTCGTAAGTGCTTCTGATGCTAAAACCCTGTCTTCGGCTGGAGGAGTAATATCTTGATCCTAATTCTTTATTTCTCCTTAGGGTATGAAAATAAGGATGGCACCCCGGAGGACTTCGACAATCAACCACCGTCGTACCAAGGTACCTGTCAGTATGATGGGCCACACAGAGAAAAGACTACCTGGTATGATACCTTGGGTACTGCACCAGAGGTTGCCAGAGGGTGGTGCGAGACCAGAAGCTTGGAGACATGGAGTACTAGCGGTGTGAAAAGCAATACAGGGCTTGGAAATGCCATGGCGATATGGGGAATGGTGGCAGCTGTCCTGCAGGTTGTTGTATAGGTACCTAATGATACTGCTAGAAGGCCGACAACAGAACCGGGTTGTTGAACCGCACCATTCATTTTAGTAGTTTCGTGGTCTTCCTATGAATTGAAAGAAATGAACCCAACAGGTACATACTGTTAATTGTACCCCTGGGCCCCTGAGCCACGCAACATGATATAACCCTAACCCAGAGCTCCAGAATTGTTCGGTTCTATAACCAAACGATAGCACGAACACACAAACAGCAGGGTGACTCTAACAGTGAAGTTACCAACTACTTGTGCGCAAATTTCAGACACATAACCAAGAAGCGGATGTTTTGCAGTGCTTGAACAAGTACCACTTACCTGAACCACCAGGACAGATTTACCGGCAATAAGCTTATCAATCTCATTTGTAATGTACAACACGGTGTTCCGGAGCTCAGCAATTTGATATCTCCGTGCCATCCGTTCACGTCCGCCATGTTGGCGGATGTAAAGACCTTGTTCCCGGTGTGTCGGCACCAACAACAGCGCACATTGAAACCTCAAAGGGCAACTTGTGGGACTCCATACCTTATCACCAACATGGGTCATGTCAGCTATAAATCTTGGCTCTCCAGCCCACAGGATTAGCATCCATTTGGTCTCCATTTGATATCAGCCCTGAAGCTTGCCACGCTGTCTCCTCAATATTAACCCCCGTGTAATAACTACCTCATAGCGACGACAACATCATTCAGTATCTCGGATAAGATCCAAGCGAAATGTCTGAGGCAATCCAAATCATCTCCAAAACCGACTTCACCGCCCAATCCATTAACCCCGCCCCCTCACCGTCCAACCCCTTGGCATCCCCATCCTCAATCCGCATCCAGACCCGCCTCATCTCCCTCACAACCAACACCTTCACCTACGCAAAACTCGGAGGCAACCCCCTCCTAGCCTGGTGGAACGTCTGGCCTTTGCCTTCTACCGTCTCCCCCGAGACCCACTGCAGAATCTCAGCGTGGGGATACTCTGAAGTAGTAGAGAGCACCATCCCCTCCCTTCCCGTCGGCTCCAAGCTGTTCGGGTATCAGCCCATCGGCACCAGAGCTGAAGAGCTCCAGCTGAAAGATGCGAATGTACCAGGCCACTACGATGTCGTTGTTTCCGGAGACGGCTTGAGAAAAGGGTTGAACTCTATTTACAGCAGGTACCAGGTCCGGGGAGCTGACTCAACCCGCGAGAGCAAAGGGTGGGATGCGCTTTTTTATGTCTTGTGGCAGACGGGTTGGATGCTGAATCGGCATGTTTTTGCCTGGGAGGGCGGGTTCGAACCTTCGCATCCTTTCGGTGCTGCCGGGGGTGATGGCTGGGATGCCAAAAGGGCGGATATTAAGGGGGCGGTGATGATTCTGTTGGCGCCGTCGGGGAAGACGGGGTTGTCATTTGCGCATGAGTTAAGAAGGGGTAGGCCGGAGGGTGAGCAGCCTGATAAGGTGGTTGCTGTTGGATCGGAGAAGTCAAAGGGTTTTAGTGAGAGCACGGGGCTGTTTGATGAGGTGCTGTTGTATGAGCAGGTCGACGAGATTGAGAGGATTGCGAAGAAGGGTCAGAAGATTGTGTTGGTGAATTTCGCGGCTAGAGGTCAAGCGGCTGATACTTGGGCCACTAGCCTTGGGGAGAAATTTGGGGCGGATAATGTTATTGTTCTGCTTGTGGGGGGTGATCCGTCGGCTACTAGACCCGCGGCACTGTATGGAAAGGCCATGGATCCGGCCAGCAATGTCTACCAGGTTCACGCTGGTTTGATCAGAGAGAAGGGCATTGAAAACCTTGGATCAGCGGAGGCCTACTACAAGGCCCAGGAGGCCGGGTGGGAGAAGTTCAAAAGTGAAGGCGCCATCCCGGCTATCCAGATCAAGTGGGGTAAAGGCTTGGATGAGTACAAGGCTGGATGGGATGCGCTGGCTAATGGCGAGTATGGTCCTGAGACTGGCCTTGTTTTTGAGATGTAGTCTTCACAATGGCGGAAATTTCCGTTGATGGAAACAAAGGAAATCTGTTTCAGCTTGATGCGGGAAAGGACGGGCGCTGAATCCTAGCGAATGGTGTGGCTGATGAGAACAAAGGAAATCGCCATAGCAGGGTAACAAAGAGGAGGCATGGCGAGAACATAATGACTTTATGAGATAACGTTTCCAACCGCAAGAAACCTTCCAAGGATTTGATGTGCTTCATAAGGTAACATTCTCACGACGTAGCCACTCACCCTGTTCTCTGTTTTCGGTCAGCGGAGATGACTGCGCAACATGTACACCTTCAATCATCCCTCTCGCTGGATACTTGGCTTCACCACCGCCGCCACAGCGACAATAGCACCACAATATTACACCAGCTGGGAAGAAATATTATGGGACTTTTCGCTCGCTTCGGTTCCAGTCCTCATCGGCCTCTGGCTAAAGCCATCCCCAGGAACATTTGCAGCTGGCATGGTTCTGTCCTACTGGTTCACTTCAATATTCACGACCTCGGGCCTTTTTAGGTACTACGTTTTTGCCGGCATTGTTTGGTCTTGTCATAATTCCTTTCATGAGTACAAGACTTTAACACTGGAGGAGATTCCGCCAACGCTCGGAGGCTGGTTACAGCTCGCCTTTTGGAATGTCTTGGCGGGATGGAACAATGTATTGGAGCCACCACCGATCAAGCAAGATGAACACCCTTATCGAGGAAGATTGTTTCGCTTGCCGTTGCGAGAAGGAGAGCGACCGAAAACGAGCAGATGGCTGCCTGCCAGACAGCTCGATCAGAAAGGGCCACCAAATGTGTTCTACAAGCTGAATGAGATGATCAAGAAGCTTCAGGCTAGATCACACAGGGATTTACGGGTGAGGATGTCGTTTCTAGAGCGCGGAATCCGTGGCCTATTCAGAAACATTGGGGATAGGACACCTGGGACGATTAATACGAGGGAGGAATGGGCAGGGGAGATTGCACATGTCCACACTGCCGATGGTTCTATGCATGTGGACCTTCATCCCGAGGATGTCGACACGGTTCTAGAGGCCGGTTGGGGGCAGCGGCATCCGCTGGCTGATGGAAACAATTCGAAGATATTCAGGTTTTGGTTTCATGGAGTTCTTGAAAGGAGACTCCCGGTACCTGTTGGGTGGACTTTGGTGTATGCCCCGAGGACGGTGGAAGAGGAGGATGTCGTTCGTGAAATTCTGATCGCAGGAATTTGGTATGCGACGCAAGGAAATGTTTATCCTATTGGCGGAGAGGATGAACTAAGAAGCCCAAGATGGGATGTCAGGGCCGAAGAGTTGAGAAAGAAAGAAACATGGCGGGATTGGTTGTGGAGATTGGTACTAACGCCACCTGAAAGGAGATGGAAATGTGACTGCTGTCGAAATTGTCGAAGAGGATGCCCTGGTAATGTTGATGGAGGCCGCAGTTCCACTGAGATTCATAACCAGTTGAATCAAGGGTCCGATGGCCACCGGCAGCAGAGGAGGAATACATCGTCTGACCGAGTGTCCCCCGCCTCAACTGAGAATGGAGATGCAGTTTTAGGTTTGGGTAAGGGTGGATTAAATGTTCGCTTCACAATACCAGAACCGCTACCGGTTTTCTCCGATCCCGGCGTCGAGGGCTACAGGGCCAAAGGAAGGATGTATCCATTATCGGAATCTCCGAAACAGGATGTCGACAAGGCCAAGTCCGATCCTGGAAGAACCATCCTGCAAACAACTACCAACGAACCAAAAGACGACTGGTCTTGGAGTGACGATGTTTTTTGAAAAGTACAAATTACAAAAGACCTTTTATAGGTGATATTGAGAGAGTTAATGTACGCCTATGCCGCCACACCACTTGCGCAAGTTGCCCCTGAAGCCCCTATTTCACCTCACGTGATGTGCAGTCCTGAGCAAATTCCCACTGTTGACCACCTGCAGGCAGCGATGCGGAGATGGGCGCAAATGCCCCCTGAATCCTCAGGAGCTAGCCTGAAGCTGAATTGTTGCCTGAATTAAGTTTGCGCTGGAAGAGTCGAAACATTCTGTATGGTCTCCAAAGCTTCCTTTTGTTGATGCCTTACTTGTGGTCTCCAAAGCGTCCTTTTATTGATGCCTTACTTGGAAGGCTTCAAGAAAAGAAGCTAAGAGGCCTACTGAGGGTTTGAATTGGCTCGAGGTGTCGTGTGATGACGTACCTGGCCTAGAAGGAGATGGAAGCGATAACAACCTGTGAGTTGGCATGGCATGGTTGCGTACACGAGAGTTGGACAACAAAACTGAAGTGTCTTGGAGCTCAAAACAAAGGTTTATGTTTGATACCTACGCAGCAAGATAAAAACATCACAATTACGACGGTCACCGAGAGATCATGAAGTCTTTCCCCCAACGACCTGGATTCAATTTGTCTAGCACTAGCATCATTTGGTGTGATAGAGAGAATGCAGCCGGGATCCATGGTTCGAGAACCCCTTGCAACCTCTCGCCGCCAGCTTTCCAAGGTACATGTAAAATAAGTGTCCAAATGTACATGATGGCTTTCGAACCGTCGTCCGCCCCATCAACCTTTCAGAAAAGAGAAAGACCTAATTACAAGCAATCGTTATCCACCCCGTTGACTGGCCAGTCACTCAAAATGTCGTCCCCTTGTGTTTCAGCTCTCCATCAAAGAAGAAGCTTCAGGTTTCTGAGAGCGAGTTATTTACTCGGCAGCCTCACCCTCCTCCTCGGGGCCCTTTCCTTTTCCCTTGGCCTTTCCCTTGCCCTTGGCGGGGGGCTTAGCGGGACCCTTGCCCTTTCCCTCTCCCTTACCCTTTCCCTTTCCCTTCCCCTTCCCCTTCCCCTTCCCCTTACCCTTGCCCTTGCCCTTGCCCTTGGCCTTTCCCTTGCCCTTAGCCTTGCCCTTACCCTTCTTGCCCTTGCCCTTCTTGCCCTTCTTGCCCTTGCCCTTGTCAGTGACGTCGGCATCAACGTCAACGCCGGTCACCTCAGCGGCGTCGACATCGACAGCAGCGATGGGGAGAGCCTCGGGTTCGGCATAGCGGGCCTCAATATCGGTGTTGTAGGCGTCCTGGACGGGAACGGCGAGAGCCGCAACGTAGGGGACCGCGAGGAGAGCGGTGAGGAAGACCTTGGGAAGCATTTTGAGGTTGCTTGGTTGGGTTGAGCGTTGAAGCTGGGTTGTTTGTCTGTTGAGGGTGGTGAGAAAGAGAAATTCAAGTTGCCCGAGGAGGAGAGGGAGGGGCAGCTATATACTCGATTCTCTGGCGCGTCCTTCATCGAACTTAGGCAGTCAAACCTCCTAGTGTCTCCATCATCTACGGTCGTGGACACCAACTTCGGGAACATGGGGGACGGCGTTCACACAAGCACGATGATGAACATGAGTGATAGACGTAAGTCAATCTGGAAAAAGTCGCTCCCGGGCATGGCAATGTGCAGTCCGCCTCGGCATTCTAGAACGCATAGTTGACTTGCTATAGCGACTACCCCCATCGGTTCTATTCACACACGGCTGATTCCCACAGGAAGATGGCGGGGAAAGTGAGGAGAGGCTGTCTTAACCGACGTTGGACGACAGACGGCAATTGCTAAATGCCCTAGATCTATATGATATGGTCAGGATATCGTGATATGACGAGTATTGCACGCAAAGATGTTTGTATAGATTGAGCTGGGCTCAACCGATTGGTGCGAGTATGGCTGAGACTTATGGTCAGCAATTACCACAGGGATAATTCCTCTTTTCTGGAAACATAACAAGAGGAATAATACGCAGGCCTGAATCCATCTCATTATCCAAAACAATAGTGTCCAACGAACCGTTGTGGAAGGCTGCCCTTCGCTTCTCACTAGCCTCGGAGGATATCCCAGTGTGAGTGACAGCGGTTCGCCAACTGCCGAACGATCGCCACCTATGCAGAGTGGTGACATCGGTGAGGATTGGTGAGATTGACGGGGGAGTGTTGATCGGACTCCCCTGACCCTGTGTCTGCTTGCATCCCCTCTCTCAACGTTGAACTCGACCCCCCTTGGCGACTGTGTAACGAATTGGATAGCTTCCGGGACGATCGACCAGGACACTGGGAAGCCTGGGGATCTGGGGAAACAACCATGTATCCCCCCATCTTCGCTCGCCAATAAGCGCAGGCGGCTAAAGAACAAGTTAGGTTGCGCAAGGTTCGGCAGAATGGACCGCCTAATAATTAATTAGTTCTGTCCGAAAGCAGTGCCGGCCGGCAACATTTGCCGTATTATCCATCTCATCACGCCAACTCTGGTCGAGATATGCGTTCAAGGTCATCTGCCGCCCATAGAACCGAGCGTACGCAATGCTTGACGGCTCCATAGTGAATAAAGCTCGTCCCGGCGGAGGTTGGCGGTCGGTGGGTCGAAGGTTCCAGGAACTGAACGGGCAGTCCAATAGAGATCTCTTGGCGGAAGGGTAGAGCCACCAATCGCCTAAGCCAGGGGAATGTAAACAATCAAAAGCCGTGTCTTTGGTAGCTTGAGGCCGTACATGGCGTGATATGATCGTATATGATCTGTGGGTTTAAGCTTAGTAGAGTTGGTTATCGTCATATAGACATCCCGCGGGCAATATTCGAGACTCGTGGTGCTGTTTGTGGAGGGTGATATCCACTTTCCCGAAGACCAGGAGACCAGAGATTGTGGATTAAAACTTCGACAGCATCATATTTACGTACATACCGTGAGACGCGTCATCACGATAGCCTGCAATAGTCGATCCTGTTTAGAGTATCCACACTCGTTAACCGCGTTGTAGACAAGACTTCAGACGACGACCCCAAGACACTTGGCAGGTACTTCGGAACCTGTGATAGCACCTAGTCTTCATCAGAATGCGAGCTAGGCCGTATAAACTTGCATAACCAATGTGCCGTGACCGGTGGGACACGCAAGCTTTTGTTACCAAGACGGTTGAGACGCGGTTCGGACAGGCGCCACAAAAGAATCTGGTGACCTTGGTCTAGGCTTCCCCATAAACCTGCTATGACATCCTTCGGAATACGGCTCGGGATCCTGGACGGCTGCTTGAGAATGATTGTTTGCTGTAAAGTAAATGTTCCGCTGGGCCGTGCGGCATGCCAGGGTAGATACTTGCGAGATTCTCGCATCATGCATCGTTCGTGTAGAAGTTCGGCAGCGCTCGATGTGATGAGTGAACGATGAAGAGCACAGAAATGACGACCACGAACGAAAATGATCTCCACAGTAGTAGCTTTCGGTTCTCCTGTTGCTCCTTCCCCACAAATGAAATGCACAGGACCTGGCTTGGTTGGATTCCTTCAATTTCGTTCATCAGTGAGATATGTCTACGACGATGGTCTTGACGGCCTTATAATTTTGAATCTTTGAAGCTTTGAAGTTCAGATTGTGATTTCAGGAGCGACGCCATGGAGGGCGAGGTTCCACCGAACTTAGGAAAACCTACCGTAGAACGACTCTCCATTCCGACCGGGCGGCCACGATGTGGACAGGAACCTGGAAGCAGCCACTGCAATAATACGCCTTCTTAAAGACAGTTCGAGTGCCATTTAAACGTCCGGTGGCCGATACCCATGCGCCTAGCAACTACTAGGTATGAAGCATGCGGTAGCAGTTCCTTATTTTGCCCACAGCATGCTTACCTGTTGAGGGGAATTCGCGGCATCATCGCTGGCAGCTGCCATCCAGCAGCTACTAACTGAGCCCCAACATCGAACATCGGTCCACTCACCGCCGTTATCCCTTGTCCCTCCCCTTACCAATGACATCAACACATCATACCAGCTAGAAACTTGACGGAAGCCCGCCATGGCATAGAGGAGGATCTGTATCAACATCAGCGAACATGATGAAAACGCTGTTGATCTCCGAAACATTCCCGTAGGTCGAGCAATATCTCAGACTACGATGTGAGGTGTTGTCTTCCAAGTCGCTGGATTGCTGATAAGATACTGCGTCGCCTTATCAAGGTTTGATGCGGGGTTGGTGATACCGCACCTCGACCGGCATCGCGAACTGCACCTCTCACAGCTCTCGGAGATTTTCATCCAATAGTAGTCATGACCAGTCGCACTGTTATGCCCTTCTCAGTTCCCAAGTCCAGGTGTGTCTGTGGCGGTATCTGCCCCTCATGGATTGTCCAGTGCCTATCAGCTGCCATTTGATCGGATCGGACTGCCAACAGTCAACCGCTACCCCAAGCTGAGGCGGGAGCTTGAGGTGCCAATCAACACCATCCATGTCGAGAGCCGACAAGATGCGGGGGTCGGAATTTAGGAGACACAGCATGAACTACAAAAGAGCTTCTCGAACCTTGCCGTCGTGACGCCGTGCCACCTCACCCATCTTCAAGAGGGTGGTCAGCATGGCGCCGAATATCAGTTCCTTATCAACCTCGGGGTTTCCCATCTCAGTGGCTGTCATCAGTGCCATTGCTGCTGGCGTTGTGCTGGTGGTAGCTTTGATCAGACGATATATTCAACTCATCTTGGCCAAGGGGACACCACCACCGCCTCACCTCTACACATTTCCTCCATCTAGACGGCATATCCTCAGCAGCTTCTCCCAGTTCGAGAAGTTTTCTGTTGCTGAGCAGGCCGAGATCTCACCACAAATCCTGCAGGCCAGGGCCTTGACCACCACCAGCAAAGCCGATCTCTCTGTGGACAACTTCTACACACCAACCGGCTTTTCAACTCAAGAAATTCGATCCTTGGTCGGCCGATTCCCTGACTATGCCGTGCTCAGCGGTGTGCCTCACCCTGAGCCAGTCCCGGAATCATGGGACATCAATAAAGCTATCTTCAGACCCTTCCGCCCCTTCCGTTGGAACTATCATCAACACATGGGTCAGTTTTGATTCATATCTCCCGTCATTCCATGCCAAGCTAACAGCTTCCCAGCCCTCATGAAATACAACCCCAACTACTGGGTTGAACTCGAACAAAACTACCTCCCCACCATGGCTGCCCGCCAAAAACTGCTGTCCGAACACCCGGACCGCATCTTCTTCCAAGGTCCCGGCGCCGACCTCGCCTGCTGCGAGCTCATGGAGATGCTCCTTCAGTTCCTCTGCCACCGCTACCCTTCCCACTTCCACCTCTCTACCAACAACACTCTCTTTCACAACAACCTTCTCGACACCGTCACTGATCTAGTGTCTACCCCACCGCTGAAAGTCATATTTGAGAACATCCCCGAGGACTACGCCATCATGCTCCGCAACCAAGAGGACGGGTACTATTACTTGCGTGCTGCCAGCGTGTGCTCAAGTGTGGGCTGGCATATTGCCCAACATAGAGACCAGCCCATGAAGAAGATTCACACTCACGTCCCCGACGCGGACAAGATGCAGTTCTCGCTTGACCGGTGGTTTGCCAAGTTGCCGACGGACAACCCGGTCATGAGGGCGTCGTGGAGTATTGAGGACTGGGAGGCCATGTTTTCCTCTCCTGGAGTCGGAGAGTTTGAGGGGGAGAATGAGAAGAAGTGGAGCCGGAGTGCGTTTGCGGACAAGCCGGGGGAGCTGACGGTCAAGGAGCTGAAGCTGAGGTGTGATGCTCAGACGCTGAGGAGGTTGCCGGTGAGCGGGGCGGTGGCGTTCAACTTCAAGGCGGTGTTCACTCCGCTGGAGGAGCTCCAGGACGAGCCGTTTGTGCCAGCGCTGCTGCACAAGGTGTTGAGTGAGGGGAAGGATAATTTGATCGATTACAAGTCGGATAGGAATGTGAAAAAGGTGGCGTTGGAGGCATTGAAGGGCTGGGCTGAGGAACAGGTCAAGCAGGGGGTGGTACCGGCGGACTGGGAGGTGAGCACGTTGGAACAGAGTCCGTTTTATCCCGCGTGGGAAGAGAAATGGAAACGGCAGCAGGGGTTGTTGTAAATTCTGGAAATCGCAAGTCCATTCACAATCCTATCAACCTTGACGTCAGACACCTTACAAAGTCCTCTTCTGTTAAGCCGGTAGACGGTACAGTGTTTGCATCTCGTCCCGAAGCCCAACCAGGAAAACTTCTACCTTTCAGTCTCCATATCAACCATCCACTGTAGAAATATAAGGTAGGAACTCCTCGAGTATCCAACCTGGAAAATAGATGTAAAGTTGAAAGGCATGAGACCAAACTTCAAAAACGTAATAAAGTGGGCATGGTTTGCCCCTAGCCAAGCACGATTGCTTTCACCTCGATGCTAGCTCGTCGTGGAGCATCGGGTGGTGCAGAGGGGTCGACAAACGCCGAATGAGGACAGACTGTAGCAAGTTGGGTAAATCAGTACGTCCGTCAAGCTCGACTAATAGATCTCCGAAGCCCTTGTCTCGGTGTACCAACCTGTTGCCTCACTTGTCAGGCTGTCAAACAGTTTGAAGATGATGACATCTTCTTGCTGCATTCCCTTCTTGTAGAACCATCGATGGGATGGGTTGTGTTTCACTTCGTAGGCTTCGTCGACAAAATGGGGGTAGACTATGTCCATGGGCACTAAGTCTTCTCGGTCGACCGTGCGGAAATCACACATGGCTAGCGGGCAGTCTTCCACTGGTGCTGGGGATATGGGGCGCCAGATGCTAGAGATATGGTTAGCCATGACTATTAGCTCCCGACAAACAGTGCCACACACTTGATGAAGCGAACCCGGTCCTTCATGATCTCATCAATGTAGTCCGGAAAGTAAACCTGTAGGCGAGCACGGCAGGTGGCTTCGGTGGCATCTTGGTCAATCGAGTTAGTGCTAATTGTCTCACTGGGAGCTAGTTCGCAGGTGTACCAACCACAATGCGCCCGAAAGAAGGGCAGCTTGCTCTCAAACTTGTGTTCAACTTGATCGTCTTGCAGGCCAGCGCTATGATGTCGAAACTGAGAAGAGGACAAGTGCCCCGTTTAGTAGCCGTGATTTCACGAAGAAGAAGTTTAGTGAACGGTGTGGGTGTTATTCTCTAACACCTACACCATCCCCGATGTGTAGTAGGCATGTAACGCACATTGTAGGCATAGCAGAAGACATCTTGACAACCAAGCCGCTCCTTCAGCCATTCCACCAAGTTGGGAAGGTAGGTATCTGACACGCGTTCGTCAGACCATTCTGCTACCTCAATGGGACATTTGGCAAACTCGAAGCCTGAAACAGCCAACGAGAAGATGTCCTCGTGCCCCGAGATGTCATTGATGCTGACAGGGTGGTTTGTGGCCACAAGATTGTGCATTTTGTGTTCTTTGAAGAGCTTCTCTGGGAGCTGGCATTTGTAGGGCTTTTCTCGTTGGTATAGCGGGAGTGGTGCCAAGTGGTTGAAACTGTTTGGCGTGACCGCAGGTAACCCCAGTCTCTCCAGCTGCCGATCAAGCCCATCTCTTGCCGCGATGGTGTCAGAGAAGGTGGGCGAGGCCAGTTCAGGTTTGGATGCTAATACCGAATTAGATGGGGGGTTCCAACTTTGCAATTGGTTGAGAGACACTCACAGATCGATGTACTCGGATGTTTAGCGACTTCAAGTGTACAATTCACTTCCTCAACCTGAGCGGGAGCTGTCCAACGCCTCCAGGGTCGATGAAACGGCCGGCTGATATCAAAGCGACAAGTCAGGACTTCAGGCTCTTGTGCTTTCAGCATCTTCAACATGGTGCTGCCCGACTTTGGTGGCCAAAACTGTTTCCATGGCTGAGTACGGCCGCAATTCCCCACTTCAGCGGTGAACTGTATTGAATCAACTGTGCCCACTGTCAAATCAGAGTCGTCCCCCGCCCGTTTCCAATCGACATCTTCTCTGTACACCACCGTTCCCATGGCCGGCGCAAGGCGTCTCGTGTTGTAACTAGAGATCCCTGGCAAGAGAATCACACAAGTCGATCAAGCACCCAAAGCTGGTGATGGAAAAAATCCGGTCGCCCAAATTGTGAGATGCTTGGGGCGATGCCTGACCGGTTGGAAAGTGAAAAGGGACGTCAAGACGGCGGGGTCCTTCCGGTCTGATCCTGCCAGAGCCTCAACTACCACACCCTCTCCAAATTCACGTCTTCTCCTTCCAATCACATCTTTGAAGGGTGCGTCGTTCTACTGGTTGATAACAACGGCACCCATAGCACCCGACATGCACCGAGAAAAGGGCGTCGAATAGCCATAGGGCTCATCACACCGCATTTCTATTATCAGGAAATCAGGTAGTAATTTCAAACGAGGCTCTCGAGACTTGGGTAGTGATGCCCGGTTGGGTCTTGTGTAGGTGCTGGCATTCCGTTTTCCTCCCTACTTCTTGACATTAAGTAGATATGACAGGCTGAGATTGGGCAATTTGTGAGTCGAGTTGATCGCCCAGGTGCGAGAGGCAGAGATCAGGAAGGGCGTGAATATGTGTTCTAAAATGAAGGTCTTAGATCGGAGTTTTGTTTTCGTCGCTCAATGGCGAGGATTTTTGCGGTTCGAACAACAATGAGGTAGTGGTACCTGAGAATTCAACAACGCCTGCGGCATGCGCCTGTAGTTGTACTTGAATGCGTGGTTCGGGACAGGCTGTGTGCTGTGTGAGTGTGCTGTGTGAGTGTGCTGTGTGAGTGTGCTGTGTGTGGGTGCATGGTAAGACGTGTGTGGCCGGAGAGCAGAAAAGGGAGGGCAGGGACGAATCCAAATTGGGAACCGGTCTGGGAGAAAATGGCGCGGGGTATCTGCGTTGGCAGCCAACCACACAGGGAGGAATGGTCACCAATGCTCATGCTTTGCAAGCCGGTCCATCCTGCCGTTCCTCCATCGAGGGCGGGCAACCGATGGCTGTTTCATGGCGCGCAGAAACACTTGCCCAAAGACGAAGAAACGGCATCTGACGGTCGCCTCACATGCCCACCGATTTTCGCCATTGCCACCTCACCCTCTGAACATCATGCCTTCAAAGCACCAGGTCCTTGGCCAACCCCAGTCCTCTTTCACCACAACGTCGAATATCTCGCGAGACCAAAGTGGCTCAATTCAATGTGACACAGCTGTCCTAGGTACCTACGCAATCACCACACCGTTCAGTTCATCGACCTCAACAATGATGCAGGTATGCCCACAACATCCATCCATTTTTCCCTTCCCCCAAATTACAGGCTTATTGTGCGGCCACCCGTGCCACTGAACTTCCAGCCTTCCATTATGTGCATGGGGTTTGATTCAGGCTTTGTTTGCCGCCCAGTCACCTGTGCTCCCTCGTTGAAAATTCCATTTCCTATTAAAGCACTCCTGTTACAGTCCATCACCCCCTATTCCACTTCCCACTTGACATGTTCTCTTGCTATCCTAGCCACTCATCATCACCATAGGCCACGAGAAAACGACCGTGTCCCTTCCCGGACAATCGTGGCACAATGACCAAGCCCAAGAAAACAAATGCTACACCGGCCTCCCTGTCCTTATCGTCAAAGGACCGGGAGGCCTTAGAGCATGCATCTCGTCTTCTCAATATCTCCCTCGACACTCTTCTCGCAGCTAAGCCAAGGAACAACGAAAGTCACAGCAACGACCAAGGATCTTTGACACAGCCAGAGGCACAAGGTATAGTAGATCTTGGAGAAAGCGAAGATGGTCAGTCGAAAATCTCTTATAATACATTTCCCACCATGCTATCTGGCATTGGCTTACACAGGGATGACCTTGTATGCAGACGACGACATCGATGGGGTAGCCATTGCCAGCCATGCCCAAGTCGGAAGCGGTCGGAGTGACAACGCTATACCATGGCCTTCTTCAGCTGCTGAGTTTCTTTTCGTCGATGATGACATCAACAGAGATCATCAGCGAATCTCGTGGCCTGAAATTGAGGATATCGCCACACATAACACTCCTGCATCGACACAGGCAATCTTGTCAACACACCCTGGAAGCAATGCACAAGTCTCAGAGGTTGTGGGATTTGGCTATCAGACACATGCTCCCTGGAACATCCCACAGCAAGCCGGGATCCATCGATCTTCGTTCTCTTCTTCTGGGTCGTCGTATGGATCTACCCCAGTTTTTGACATGAATCCGCCTCTCTTGACGGGATTTCCGATTCATGAACTCAACACACGTGGAGCGATCTCAGCTCCTCAGGCTTCAGTCTGGGAACAGACTGGGAGATCCAGACTACCTTCTTCGACCCAACCAGAGGACGACTTTGTCATGGTGGAAAGTAACAATAGGGCGGAGATACAGGTTCGCTTTGTGGCAGTGAACCCTACGGAACCCTCAGCCTTGTCTCTTCCTCAGAAAAGGGGACCGTTCGATGATAAAAGCCGCCAAGAAGCTGCTGGTAGGACAAGAGGACTGAAGGCATGTATTCGATGCCGCATGCAAAAACTGCGAGTAAGTAACTGTTCTGATCGTGGTGTATCGCCAGTTATTAGGCATCAGGTTGATCGTATGATAGTGCGAGATCATCGAAACCAACCCCGAAGGAATCTGTGGTACTTGCCAGAATGTATCGAGCCAGAAGGTTCACCATCTTGGATGTCTTCGACATCGCCTCACCGAATGCACCCTATACCGCACGGGGAAAGCTCCGGGCCTAGAATTCACTTTCCGATGGCCGCAGATGAAGCTGAAGGATATTTCCGATTGGGCCTCGACCGAGGTTAGGGCCATCCTCGTGCAGTCGGATGTGTGCCAGGTGCCGCTGAAGCTATCCGTCCGCAAGTTCATCCCGATTCCTGGAAAAGACCGCACCGAACGTTCTTGGGTAGACCCCAACGGTAAAGACCCCACTGGCAGGAAAGGTGGTGTGAAGAAGTACTACAAAACCACCCCTTACGCCATTGTGAATATGGCGAATGCAGTTCATGACATGAAAGAGTACATTAGCGACAATGTCTTCAAGTGCATGGGATACTTCCTCCGCGGCAGCGATGTGTTGGTCAAGGAGACCTACGAGTTCGCCAGGAAGCATATGCAAAGAGTGGAGGTGAGAAAACATTTCAACAGAACATTCCTGTTTACCCAATGGCTGATGTCAGTTGCATTAGTCCGACGAAGAGAGAAGGTTACTTGGCAACTTCTTTCGCTTGTGGTTTGCCATTCGCCGGACAGCCACCACCGAGCACATTGTGGGTAAGGAGACTTTGGAGATGAAGCCAGAAACAGAAGATAGGTCGTTCCCGCTGTTTGAGAAAATTCCGTTGCCGCCAGTCATGATCCAACAACTGGACATGGTACTGACCCTGGGAATCCTTCAACCGCTCCGAAAGCAAGTACTGGAAGACTTCCAGAAGTTGGTATTGGCAAACAATCCACGAAGTTGGATGACCATTTACCTCATTACGTTCATGTCTTTACACAGCTGTGCAAAAGTGACGGATGAGAACTACAACAACGCCAGAAAGCATGGACTAATCGTAAGTCAGCAGCAAGCACTTTGTGATTGACTTGATGGATATTGATTTTGCACAGAGGCGATATGCGATCCCCAACTTCATCGAGGAACGTCACCATAGTGCCAATGTGTTTTTGTCACACTACCACTATCGAACCGAGTCCTTCAATCCATTCAAGCAGGATTGGAAGAGACGGCATGCAACACCATTTGCACACATGTCTGTTGACGAGATTCAGTTTTTGGAGCGGACAAAAGCGTTGATGAAGGAAAGAGGTAAAAGATGACCGCCTCCCTACCACCTATCCTTCTAAACCGGAAGTGATCATTCCACTAACCCATCACAATGCCAGAATCCATCATCAAAACCAACAACGAGTTTGATATCTATGAGCATGAGCTGTACTTCATCTCTCAGATCTTTGAGGAGAACTGGCAACCTCGCGACACGGTGATTGACCGGATGGATGGTACTATCAACGACGTAGGTTTGCAGAGATTCTCTGGGCAGTGATGGAGAAGAAGAGCGGCTTTCTGATTGGAAATGCCTCACGTACCTATGAGTCTTGAGGATACGTGCTATTGATCTTTTAACTCGTAGGTATAGAACTGGATTCCAATGCTAAGAATGAGCACACGCACCATAAGAATTGCAATCAGATATAGCGTTCCTTTTTTTCCATCACCAGATATCAGCTGGGATTTCCTCTATGTGATTTGCTTTGTGTTTAAGCTGCCACAAACGGTCACTGTATGCTCTAGCTAGTGCTGTCACCTGAGCTCAACACGTCAGCGGGACAAAGAGGGCTTCGTATGATGAATGTGAACAGAACGTTCTTCCGGCAGTGGAAGGCCTGTTTCCACAATTACATGGAACTGTCATTCGACTATGTGGAGACAGGAAGCTTCCGAGTCTTTTTTTCACGAACCGGTATTAACACCAACATCGGCATACGAGGGGTTTTTTGAACCGGCGGGAAACACAATGTATCATTCTACCCCGGCACACCCGCCCTCTTGCAGCCGGTCTGAGCTGCACCTTTGTGACCGGAATGATGCCCATTGGCTCTTCTCTACACACATGCATGAAATTCCGGTTCGCGTCTGAGCTCCTCTGGAGCACACCTTGGCCCATCACCGCGATCCTGGGGCCACAGGCCGGACGCAATCCTTCAAGATGACCATGTCCAATCCTGAGTCCCGTAGCAAAAGCCGGTTCAGTCATCCTTTCCTTTCTGCTGACACGTATGAACCATGCCCGGACAGGGTATCTTTTCCTGTTCACCGGTCACCTTGCCTTATCTGGGCTCGTTGTTCCTGTAGGCATGCAGATCACTACTAGGGCAGAGCCGCAATATCAAAAGATCCCCTCGGGGGAGTCTAACCATTGGGCAGTAAATCAATAATCTCTCAGAGCGTTAGGCGCCAGATTGGAGAAATGAAATGGCGAGCCAGAATTGCAGGTTTGGATTAAGCATTTAAGGAGCTGGAGAAACCGGTTGGAATCTGACTTGTAACTTGATCCTGCTCGACCTCTTTCAGCAAGTGAAGAATTTGTGACGTCTCGTCTGTCCGTTGATTCAGTTTCGAATACTCACCGCCAAGTTCCCGAAAAAAGCCATCCAGCCACAATTCTTCTACTTCGACCCCCTTGCTTCTCGGCATCCTCCCTTGACCCGCCATAGAGCTGCAGGTGTCCGAGAGTCTCACCTTGCTAGCCATCTCAGTCACCGACGATACCTATTCGGCTGCGCCATTTACCATTTCCTTTTTTGGAACCCCAGACCGCCAGACACGGAGACGGCCACCGATAATGGTTCCAATGCCTAGGTACACCGAACAAGAGCGAGGTTTTCTGGTGTCAGGAATGGACAGACCCTGTCCCTGTCAGCACTGCAGGGTACAAGAGGACATCAACCTGCCGCATCCCATCACCTTCGAGGATGTGAGGTTGTGGACTGTTGACAGGTCAGGATGGTACACCACCATGATCAACATGTCTTTGGAAGGTCAGCCACCCACTTATTTCAAGGTCCCCAACTGCCCATATTGACTCGTCGTATCCTTCATCGCGCAATTTCTCGTCACAAGCGATTCTATTCACCAACTAACAATCCCTTCTTGATACAGACTTGGACCTTGATTACTACCACATCAACGCATCCGACCCAGAAACCGGCTCGATGTCGGTATGTCCCAGTCACGATGGTGACTGGGACGACTGGGATATCGTTCCACTTGCCCAGCCAGAATGCAGTTCATGGTCTTGGAGGAGACCAACTATGCACTGGTTCACTGTTGCAGGGAGACGGCTTTGGAGCCGCCCTAGCGCGCACGTTGTGAACGTAGCAAGAAGAATGAGCGCGTCCTCATGCCCGGATGCGACTGTTTTTCGCTTTCTCGAGTGATTTTGACGCCAGAACTGCAACGATGCTATGACGTGATGCTTGGGAAATGATTGGAAATTCTGGATAGGGATCATACGGGAAATCTGGCGCACGTTTGGAAACTGAACTGGGATCGGAATTTTGCTTTGTTTTCAGTTGTTCACTGGCGGCGATACCATTATTCCTTTTCTCGAGTTTGACATTTTTCATGGATATGACTGATCATCTCTTTTATTCGCAACATTTCATCTACATACCTTAAGGTATATAGGGCAGCCGGCCTAGGGCGGAGGGAGATTGAAGGCTGGCGCTGGATGATTTGAGGTGCAAGCGACCTACGATATCTGGACATAGGATGTTTGAAAGAGCCAGAGGACTTGATCATAAATTCATCCTAGATTCTACGCTCTTGTGAACTTGCATCGTCTCATGTGGACCAACATCGGTGAAAGTGTATCCCGCTGGCCAACAGCCCCCGAAACCCGGCTCTCGGCCCGGAGTGGGTCCCGGCCTCCCGACCATCTGTCACCGATGAGGAAGTTTAGGCACGCAAAAGGAATCAATAAGTAATGCAAGCAAATACAAACATTGTTGCTGAGTCTATGGAAGTTCTCGATACGTATTTGAGAATTCCAAGTATCCAACAACTGTACCTACTGCATGAGCAGCAGCTCGCGGCTCCGAAGCGGGCCGCAGGGTTGCCCGGCTCCCCGGCCACCTGTTCCACAACAGCCAACCACCGCGACCTCCACGAAAACAGATATTCACTGGGCCCATTTATGACCCCGCCAAGTGAGTTATGCATAACTTGGCTGGTGTGTAACTGATCGACCAAATCGAAGCCGTGGCCTGGAACAGGTTGACCAATGCCAATATGCCCGCCCACCACAACCACTTGGAAGAGATGGGATTGTCCATATGAGAGGAAGAAGAGGCCAAATTGTTTCAAACAAGAAAACGTTCTATAGAGGGCCTGTTTCTGGTCACTCAATAGGCCGCTTTTGGAGAAGCAGAACTGCGGCCATGAATCCATCTCATATCGATGGAGTACTTTTGACCATACAATGAATGGATATAAGAGATGGCGATGCAAAGGTCCTTTTGACATCAGATAAGTCCACATTTACTCATCAAACAACATTTTTCACGCGCCACTACAAAACCTTACATAAATCCACCAAAATGCAGTATACCACTCCCCTTGCCACCCTCCTCGGCCTTTTTGCTACCCTCACCACGGCCTAAGACGCAGTCGACAAGGTCGAAGTCTCCGCAGTTCCTACCCCAACCAATACCGGCTTCCAGGCAGGCGTCAGCGGCGGTGTCAGCTTCGATATCAACGGCAAGAACAAGACCTTTGGCTTCAATGAGATTTTCGGTGACGACACGGATTCAGATGACGAGGATGACAAGCCAAAGTCGGGGGCCAGCGAGATGGTTGTGAGGAACAGCGGGTTCCTGATTGCGGGTGTCATTGTTGGTGCTGGTGCTATCATTCTTTAAACGGGACATCAGCCTACAATATGACGAGGAGAAAAATAAGGACTTGGCTTTGCTTTGTCAGTTTGAGCAGAGCCAGACATCACTGTTCATATTCGCTGCCTCGATAACGCTTTGCTGTGCGGGAAGGCAAGTTATGATCAATGATATTCACTTCTCAGAAATGTTTGCATTTTACGAACTTGGACTTGTACTTGCTTATTGGAGTGTTGGAGCTTTTGGAGTTGGAAGTAGCGAATGCCTATGAGGGATTGGTTGGTTTCATTCACAGATATCGAGCTTGAAAACATTGTAATGGTTTAGATGTAGGTAGTTACCTTGGCTTATTGAACTACCCGCAATAATACTCTCATAAGACCTCATCTGGTTGCTCCCAAGACTTTGGATAGGCAACTGAGAGACGCCATCTGAGTCAGTACAACGCCATCTCCGTTGTATCACCATGCAGCCGCGACGCTGATAGGCCCGGGCCGAGTCAGGACGACATGAGCCGTCGCCCCCAACCCCATAGCCGTCAGATGGTCCGTTCGCAAACATCCTCGACCACAAGTTCGGGTCTACCGCATGCTGTAGTGTGGTTGTTCAGGCGTATGTATTTTGTTCGATAGTCGGTGATTCTTCAAATATTCCCGATTGCGGGGTCGTCACGGATTGGTTGACCGTTCCATCTCTCACCCGAGCTGTATGTTTGAGACATAGGTATGTGGTGGTCTCGGAACTTGTTGTTGTGAGCCCGATGTTGTGCGATGGGTATTTAGCAGTCCGTCCCTCTTCGTCGGAGCTTGTCGACGATGGTTAATCATCCGGGTTTCATGTGCTTCACTTATCGAGAACCCCTCGCCCAAAATGTGGTTACCCTCTCTCACCGTGCTAGCCTCCTTGCTGGTTTCCCTCACCCCTTCCATCACAGCCTACTCCCTCCGCCATGAACTCCCCAACCCCCTCTCCCCACGAACCGCCATCCCCTCGGACATCCTCTCAAAGCTAACCCCTCACCTTTCCCCAACCGCAAAAGTCCTCCTTCCCTCTTCCCCTTTGTGGGCAAACGCCTCCCATCGTTGGAACGAGGTCTCCCGCCCGACATACTCGGCCATCATCCAGGTCTGCAACGAGCACGACATCTCCGAGACGGCAAGTACGCCAACAAGCACAACATCATCTTTTACGCCTTCTCCCAGAGCCACGGGGTGTACTACCCCCTCGAGCGTTTTCGGGATGGGATTGCCATCTCGCTTTCCTCGCTCAGTCGCAAGATCGAGCTTGACAGTTCGGGGAAGTGGGCGACGATCGGAGGAGGAATGAGGTCAAAGGAGGTGATTGATTACCTTTGGGAGAGGGGGAAGCAGACCACCACCGGCGGATGCGGGTGTGTAGGTGTTGTGAGTCCCGCGTTGGGGGGCGGGCATGGGTGGTTTCAGGGGCAGTATGGGTTGATGGCTGATCAAGTCTTGGAGTTTAGGGTTGTGCTGGCTGATGGAGAGGTGATTGTGGTCAATGACAAAGAAGCACAATGATTTGTTCTGGGCGATGAGGGGGGCGGGGCATAATTTTGGGATTGTGAGCGAGATGAAGTTCAAAGTGTATGATGTGAAGCAGCCGAGATGGAGTGTTGAGACTTTTACGTTCAAGAGTGAGAGGCTGGAGGAGGTTTACAAGTATGCGGGGGAGAAGTTCAACAATAAGGGGGACGCGAGGTTGCTGATGTGGGGGACCTGGCTCTGGAATAAAGCGGTGGACGCAGAGAAGGTATGTTCAATCCATGATAGAATAGACGAGCTGAGGCTGACAGATGAATAGCCCGTCATTCAGTTCCAGTGGATTTACAACGGCCCTCTTGGCGAGTTAAAGGAGCTATCAAAAGACACTTGTGCCCTCAAGGCAGATGCGTATGCTTCTCTGGAATCTGACTACCCCGAGCTAAGCCCGAATTTGGGCTACGGTGCTGATCAGTACGCCTGCCAGGCGGACGGGCAAGGAAATCGGTTGTTAAGAGGAATAGACGTTGACCAATACGATGTCAAGGCCTTGCGGAAGTGGTACGATGCCTTCACCGCCACAATCATTGCGGAACCGGCTTTCGAAACCAGTTTCTGCATTCTGGAAGGATACTCGACCCAGGCTGTACAGGCTGTCCCTGACAAGAGCACGGCATACGGGATAGGTGTCGGGTGCAGGTCCAAGGCCCGATACATTAGTGCATGTGGAGTACCGGCGCAAGCAGGTTGACCAGCATGATTCAAATCAGGTTAAAATATTCATTAGATGTATCACGACGGTAGCTTTAGTACTCCAAGGCTCAGGCCCTTCTCATATAATGGGGCTGGCGTAGTGCTTCTGTGTTCCCGGGCTGAGAAGCCAACGACTGAGACCAGGCAGCCATTCTGGGAAAGTGGACAGGGAGAGTCGCAGCAATTGCCTCAAGAATCCCGACCAAGATGCAGGAACTGATCAGATGTAGACGTCGCGGATCAAGAGAAGAGTCGAGTTGGGTCAATAAAACGATAACCGAAAACCTCTGGCTTTTTCCTTCTCTGTCACCAACAGCAGGTGACGTGACGTGTGGAGACCTGAAGAAGAAAGAGCTACTCACGAAGGCTCAACCATCATGGCGCGCTCCTTCTCGATTTCTGATCAATCTCGCGGCTTTGACTCATCCTGCGTCTGCCCGCTGTGAAGACGGGAGCACTTCCACGCCCCTCTCAGGCTTGTCTCTTCTCAGGCATCACCAAATCACTATCGATATTCTCACTCAGCTTTCAAAGATCAATCGTACTAACCCACACGCGAGCACCACCCTAGAAGAAAGCAAAATGCCACGCAAGCGTACGCCTCGTCGCTTCTTCAGTGTTACCTCCACGCGCTGACCCAAAACAGGCAAAGCGGGTTCCGATACCTACATTGTCTTCCACGGCCTCAACAGTCAAGAAGGCAAAGCCGACAACTACCGTGCAGCCAAAAACATACACCTTGGGCGAGCTCAAGCAACTCAACAGACAGCCTTGAATTCCGCCGCCACCACCCCCAGTGTTCAGCCAGCCCCCGTTATTACAGCGGCTCCGTCTAAGCCGGCCCTGACGCCAGAGCAAATCCGGGCCAAAGCATATGACCTCCGGAATAAGATCGGACGTGGCATTAGAGCGAGCATGAAATGGCAAAGGTCCTGTGTGTTAGTCAGATCTCGTTACTCTTTCTCAACTGGCGTTGCCTGTGAAGAGGTTATCCTGCGAGCTTTCAGACTCGGCCCTGGAAAGAAGTGGAAAATGAAGAAGATTAGATACTCGGATTTTTACAGCTGTGTTGGTTACATCGAGAAGCCGGTGAGGAAACCTTCCTGGCGCCTCTTTGGCGGCATTGTGCTGACTTGATGGTGATAACAGATTCGTTATGGCAGTTTGGTGTTGACGGGACAGCATGTGAATGTGAGATGGAATGAAGAGGAGCATACTATTACTGTTTCGGGAACGTACGGGAAGTATTCTGAGCCGGTCGAGTGATGGTATCTTGAGGCCAATGGCTGGATTGGGGGGATGCCATGTGTTGCTGCTATCTTCGCATGAAAAGATTTGCTGCATGACGTTTGTAAGGGGGCATGGAACATCTGAGATCAAAGGGCCAAGCTTGGCGGATCTTACAGTATGATAATCACGGGGAAGGTATTCGAGATACGCTGAGACGGATCAGGGGACCGGCACATATAATGCGTCCCATAGAGACATTATTTGCACTGCCATGATGTATTCATAATTAGCACATGACCAAGTTGAACATTAGAGGAGAATCCATTGTGAAATAGCCAATTCACATCCCACTCCAAGCTAGCCACTGTGTCTCGTCCTCCCCGGTGCCCAGACACGCTATCGAGAGAAAGCCAGACAAGCTACAATGTCTATGATGAATATGGTGTGCCAAGAGGTTACATGGAATGTCTTGCCTCTCTCGATGCTACCATGCCATTCACAGCTTGCAACCCACATATTGACCAACATCTGCTGTGTCACTGTAATTTCCCGGTTCACCACTCGGTGGCTTCATGTCTCATGACGGTGCTGGAACTTTCGGGCTTGCCTTCCACCGAGGGCTGCAGGTGATCGACCACGATGAGCCACAAGAGATAGTGGGAAAATTCCCATCCTTGGTACATACAATGGAATTTGGTCATGTTCTTGTTTGCCAAGATTGTGGCAATACTTCCGATATTTACATTTTTCCTTTGACCGACCGGACCCTTTTACCCCTCCATTAAAAAGACAATAGAAATAATTATTATTTTCAAATTTCGAACCCTCCCGCCAGATCCATCACCTTGGCAGGATCATAAATGTCCCTAAGCTCTCTCAGCCTTTCCGCGTTTGCTGCACCGTATAATTCCTCTGCTGTGGTCCCTGAGATGGCGTAGTTTGGATAGGAGGTAAAGGAGTCAGAGTAGATCCCCTCTTCAATAGCAACTTGCTTGAGGTGGGCGAGGGACTGCTTCATCCGGTTGTACCAGTACTCATCATGAATTGAGCTGGCCCAGGAGAAGTAGAGATTCAGCTGTTGATTATGTGTCAGTTTCAGTGTGAATAAGTAGGTAAGATAGGGGGCTGAACAGAGCACTCACAGGGAGAGGGGAGTCCGCATGGGGAAAGGCGCTGTCGGTGGCGTGTACTCCGTACTGTGTAAAAGGCTCAATGTCATACGACACTGTCATTCCAGACCTGAGCCCTTTGGTCAAACCAATGGTGTCTGTCTCGTTCTTGATTGCCTCGAGGAACCTGGCAGTGAAGGTAGAAGTGGAAACGCTGGCGAAGGTTCCTCGGAGGTTCAACTTCAGCTCGGCGGGGAAGCTGGCGATGAAGTTGGTCCACTCGCGGTTGGGGAGGGTACTGCTTGTCAGGAAGGGAATACCATCAAAGAGGTCAAAGATGGGGGGCTTTTCCGGGCCGTCGTAAAACATGAGAACAAGGGCCGTGGTACCGAGGGGACCGCCTTCAAGGGTGGTGATAAGGCCAGCTTTGGGGTCGGTATTTTCGGTTTGGAAAAGACGAGTAGCGTTGAGAACTGCTGGGACGGAGGTGGAAGGGTAGATGCGTAGGCCACCCCAGACATGACCTTGAGGGTGGGTTCTCATGACGGCTGAGGTCACGATTCCGAAACGGTTCTTGCCGCCTTTGAGAGCCCAAAAGAGGTCTTGGTTGTAGGTTGGGCTTGCTGTGGTGATCGTGCCATTCTGTTGAACAGTGTTAGCAATGGCCAAGCATGAAGAAGATTCAAGGGGATGCCTACTGGAAGGACAATGTTGAACAGCTCAACCGTGTCACAGGTGAGACCAAACTGGTTTGTCTTCCTGTCAAGGCTATTAGTCACTGCTGTTTGATATTAACTATGAGCATCGTGAAGACACCTCACTCACCATGAATAGCCACCGCCCAACGTGAAGCCACCAATACCGGGACCAATGACGCGGCCCCCGACAACATTGAGTCCCAAGGGCTCAAGCTTGTCGTACACATCGGCCCAGGTCTATCAATAGTTAGTAGCGGCCTGTTTTCATTTGGTCTTCAGACATACCTGACCAAACCCAATCTCCACCGTCTTCCTGTCAGGAGATAGTACTACTTGGTCAAGCAGTGACAAGGAGATATGGACACCTGTAGTGCTCGAGAAGCCCGGGTTGGAGGCATGCCCGCCAGATTGGACAGCAAAAGGAGTTTGCGTGTCTCGGATAATCTGGAGAACTCTTGCAATATCGCGGGCCGAGCCAACCCTGACCACACATGATGCGTTCTGATCTGAAGACAAGAACCAATGTTCGGTTTCCTTCTGGTAGGTCAAAGCCTGGACTGTGGAAGGTTAGCTACGAATAGTATCGTATCTGAAGGCAGTGTCTCACGAGGAAAGATCACGTCACTGGCGCTGGTGATATTGCCATTGATCTGCTGGCATATCGACGTGTATGGGAAGACGGTGGCATGAGTACCCCCGAAGCCCAGAGCAAGGGCTCCAAGCACAGCCAGAACACGACCCATGGTATCGATTCTGCGGTTGATCTTTGAGTAACACACAGCAGGCTCGGTCTCGAATCGCACCTCAACCACTCGGGTGTCTGGAAGCGCGGCTGCGGAGGGCTATTTATTAAGATCCAAGCTGCCAGCGGTGTCTCGGGAAGTGGGCATCCCCGTTCCTTCACATCAAATCCACGTCACACTGCATTCTGGTGGGAGTCGTCGTCGAAGTCGAGGGAAACTGGGATCGCCGACAGGAGAAGAACGTTGGATCCCATACGAGTGCGACCCGGTCGTGGCTTCGGAGCGGATGAGGGATCATGCCAGTGACGGGCTTCAGACGCCATACCGAATACACAGTAATGCCTGTGACGATCCCACGCGGTTCCCACGCTAAAACCAGGATTGCACAGAATCTGACAGCTATCAAGATGAACAAGATCCTTGGCGGCCAAGCTACTGCGCCCCTGAACGGCCCGCGCCAACTCCCCGACCAAAGAATCGGTGCCAAATATGGGACCT
The DNA here is from genome assembly GCA_030549205.1 of Apiosordaria backusii. Taxonomy (NCBI): domain Eukaryota; kingdom Fungi; phylum Ascomycota; class Sordariomycetes; order Sordariales; family Lasiosphaeriaceae; genus Apiosordaria; species Apiosordaria backusii. Next base: position 1,746,871 of record JAUKTV010000006.1, read on the forward strand.
TCTGCAACCCTCCAGCTGTCAAACCGATAGCGGATGTTGGCAATGGTGGCATGATGCGGGATACGGTTCTGCTTTCGATGGAACTCGGAACGAAAATCTTCAACACCGAGACGCTTGGCCGAAAGCGGTGGGATTTTCCTTGATCTGCTAATCGAAATGCCTGTCTCAGATGGGCCGCATCGAACGCCGAGCCCGACCCCCAATGAGCTAAGTTCAGCTCAACACCTCCACCTGAACTGCACAAACCATGGCAACGTCCGAATACGACCCGCCTTACCATCCACCTTGTCGACCTACGGTTACAATCCGGAGTATGTCTTAGAAAACAAAACCAATGATATCGACTTAGCGGTTGACGATAACTGCCTTTCAACCCAAATCTAAACTGGCAATAGTTTAAAAAAGACGGTCTTTTTAACTTTATTTATACTTTAATAGGCCTTATCCCTTTAACTGTGAACTACTCGACTTTTTAGCTTGGCAAAAGTGACAAAAAGTGACCGCCCTACAAAAATACAGAAGGGTTATAGCGACCTTATAGCGACAGAGCAGGGGGTGTGTCGGGTCTTGCGAAGTAGACGACCCGCTTTTGTTAATAGTCTACGCTATCGATTGGCCCAAATCGCGCCAAGCCAAAAAGTCAAGTAGTTCACAGTTAAAGGGATATTAACTGAATAGTAATTAAAAATATAATATATTTATCACAGTATGTAGGTTTATTGAGGTAAAACTACTGAATTACTATACTAAATTGACTGAATTTAAACAAAAAAAGAAATAAAAAAAGAAAAGCTTTATCTAATTAACTTTATAAGGTTTTTAAAGTATAAAGGTAAGATTAATAAAAAGTAAGGTATTAATAAAATAAAATTTTAATAAATAAGGTTAAATTAAAAAATAAAGTATTAATTAATATTATAATATTACTATCTTCTTTAAAAAAGCTTTATTAATAATTTAATAAAAAGGTAAGTTTTATAAAAAAGAAATTACTATTTTAAAAATTTAAATCTATACTTTTTTAATATTATAACTTACTTTTTAAATACAGAGATTTACCTTCAAAGTAACTATTTATGCTTTTTTTAAATATTCTATTTTTAATATAATTATACCATTTTCTTCTATAAATTATAGTAATAATTTATATTTAACTTTTATTTGTTAAATACATCTTTAATTGTTTCTTTTTTATAAAGATATTTATTATATTAAAATATATATAATTACAATAAATTATATAAAATCATATTCATTTATATTAAACTATATTATATACTATATAATTATATTAATTACTTTATTATAAAAGGCTTTTTTATTATTAGCTTATTATTATTTAAATAAAGGAAATTAAATTAATCCTTTTTAACTGCCTTCTTTTATTTTATTAATTATTTTAATAAATTAGGTTTATTTAAATATTTATTATAATATTTTTATAATTTTTAAATTAAATTTTTAAATCTATTAATATTATATTATTTCAAGTTAAGATATTAATTCCTTCATTGGATTTAATATTATAATCTATTCTAATATTTATAAAAGGTAAAAATCCAATTAACTTTGTATTTCTTTTTACTATTAAAAGTATTTACCTTTAAGTTTTTTATTATTTAATTAAATAAAAAGTTATTTAAATCTTTATGTAATCGTTTTATATAAAAAATATATAAACTATACTATAAATTAAAAAGGATTAATTTATATAAATATCTTTTAATTTTTTTAATTTTCTACAACTTTTTTATTATAAAGAAGTTTAATTTATTATTAGGATAGTCTGTAGATTAGTTTTTTTTAATAATAAATACTTTATTATTAAAGCTATCTTTATTAACTTTAAAATCAAAAATATAGTACTTTTTATCAATTTAACAAATTTACTTTTTTTAAACTTTATTAATAATGCAAGGATATAGAAGCTGGCACACATAATTCACAGGTCACATGACCTGGCACACACAGATATACCTAGCTAGCCAGGCTTTCCCACTTACCAGAATTGATTATCTTTGTACCCATACCATGAAGCAGTGCTACGGTGAATTTCATCAAATAAAGTTATAAGATTTTATATTTATAATTATAATAGGGTAATATAATATTAAGTTTTTTTATAATGAAAGTATTTTTCAATTTTTATTAATTTAAATAAATTAATATAGACTTTTTAATTAATATAGGTAAGTATTGAATAACTTATAAAAACTATATATAATTTATAATAAATAAATTTATAAAGGAAAAAGTTTTAAACTATATTTATTATAAAGAACATTAAAGCTTAATTATTTTAATAATAATTAATAAAAGGTTTTAATTATTAATTTAAATATTTATTTATAAGTTTAACTTAACTTATAGTTTATAAGTAATTAAAGAATAAAAGTTTTTATTTTACTTTATATGATAGCCTCTGTAGTTCTAAGGCTGCAGTCGTCAGGGTTAGGGTATAGTACGTAATGCAGTACGTACTCCACCTTCCTCTTTTACCTATGCTCTGCTTTTCTTTCTGTATTTTAGTTTAATTTGCAGTACTATCCCTTCTTGGCTCTACAATCTACTTTTATATTACAATAGGTCTATTAAATAATACCCCTATATTAGCCTAAGTATCCTATTTATAATAAAAATAGGTTTACTTTAAAGCTTCTAGAGACCTTGATTCTATTGCCTGATTCAGCTAACGTTAAAGTTATTTAGGATTGAATTTTAGCCTATATATAGGTAGTTTACAGTAGTTTATTATATATATCTGGTTTATGCTATTTGCTTATATTATTTTTTGTAAGTGCAGTATGCGGTATTATAATTTTATAGGCCTTGCTTAAGGTTATTAAGTAAAAGCCTCGATGACGTTATTTTATTAGCCTACTACTTATATTACCTAATTTACTTATAATAAAGACCTATTAGTTAAGGCCTATTAAGTAAAAGCTTTATCGGTATTACTTAATTTACTTACTATTTGCGTTATTAAATTTACTTATAGTATTTTTACTATAAATTTACTATTACAATAATAGGTCTTTTTTCTTTATTAAACCTTTTAACTTTACTAAATTTACCTTCTATTACTTTCTTACTATTACAAATAGCTTTACTTTCTTTCTAATTAGGAAGTTTTAAAGAATCTTTATATTCCAGTTTATTAATATTAATAAGTCAGTTTTTTTTAATAATAACAGCTAGGAACTTTCTACAGTTTATTATTACAATTTGGCTTCTATTAATCTCTATTAACTTACTTAGTTTATATTAATATTAATTATTATTTAAATTACTTTAAATTCTAAAAGCTTATAGAAAGCCTAATTTCTACGCTTTTAATTTAAAAAAAGTATTAAAATAAAATAATATTAATAAGCCTTTAAAGTTTAAGAATTAATAAAATAGCTTTAATAAATTTCTATAATTTACTAATTTATATATAAAGGTTTATAAATAGACGTTTAATATTTTTTCGAAAGTTTTATTATATTTATAATAATAATTTAATAATTTTTAATAAAATACCTAACGATTATATTAAGTATATCGAAAAGGTCCTTAAATTATTTAAAGGTATTTATTTAAATATTAACCTTAAAAAATCCTTTTTTAACTATTTATCTATAAAATTACTTAATTTTAAAGTAAATAGATTTAAAATATCTACTATTATAGATCGAATAGTAATTATTATAAAAATTAAAATACCTATTAACTTTAATTAACTTAAATAATATATCAGATTTACTGGATTTTTATAAAGATTTATACTATAATTTTAATAAAAGATATAACTATTAAAAGATTATAAAACTAAATGATTAACCGATTATTATAAAAAAAGTAAAATTAAAGCTAACAGTATAAAGTTTAAATATAAAAAGGTAATATTTAAAATTACCTTTAAGTTTATTGATAAAGAAAGGAAATCCTTTAAAATATTATAAACGTACTTTATAAAAGTAATATATTTTACTTATTAAAACTTAGATTATTTAATTTTTATTAAAATTAATACGTTTAAAAGAAGTATCAGAATTATAATTTTCTATTTTAAAAGAGATTATTAAAACAGTAAAAAGATTTTTATAGATAATATTTAACTTATTATATATTTAAGTAAACGTTTTACTCTATTAGAAAGGAAGTATTAACTTATAAAATTAAAGGTAGCTAGTTTAATTTAAATTTATTATAAACTTTAAATATAGATTTAATTAAATAAAGTTAAAGTAATTATATTTATGGATTATAAATTAATTAAAAGTATTGTTAATTAATTTTCCTTTAAAATAATAAATATTATTAAGTTTAATTTTAAATTAATTCTAATTATAATATATTTAACTTAATATACTTTAAATATCTATTATATATTAAGTAAGTTTAATTTAATCTTTAATATATTATTAAGGCTTTCGATTATAAATAACAATAAACTATAAAGTAAAAATACTAATAAATTAAATAATATTTAAGTAAAAACTTATTAATTATAAATATATTTAATAATATATATAGAAATTAATAATAATTTTAAAATTAAGATTATTAAAGAATTTAAATTTGATTATAAATATATTAAAATATTCGATTATATTAAAGTAAGGAAAGCTTTAACGAAGGTTAAAAAAAAGCTTTACCGATATTTAAAATAATATTATTTAAATTAAAAGATAGATTACTTTATTTTAACTTAATTAATACTATTTTATATTTATATATATTAAGAAATTGTTTATAAAATATTTTAAAATTAATATATAATATAAAGTATTATTTTAGGATAATAAAAATAATTAAAAAGCTTTAATATTTTTTATTTAATTAAATAATATACTTTATAAAAGAATATATTAAATATTATTTAATTTATATCGAAAATACAATTAATAAATAAAAGCTATTTAAAGAATTAAAACCTATCTATACCTTATTATAAATTAATTATATAATTTATATAAATTTTATTACCGTACTTTCTTTAATTAAAAAAAGTAAAGTTTAAATAATATTTAAAAAAGGTTTTAATATATTAATATTTATTATAAATAAGGGTTATAAAAGGATAATAGTAATATTAGAAAAAGTAAATTAAATAATAAAGAATTAAAGAATCTGGTTATTAATAACTTTTTAATTAATAAATTAAGGTTTATTAAAGAATATTATTTTAAATAAAGATTTTAAGTTTATTAAAGATGTTTAAATAGAAGTATTTACATTATTAAGTATTAAATTTTTAATATTTATAGCTTAGTATTTTTAAATTAATAGAGTATTTAAAAAGAAGAATTAAAAGTTAAAATTAATAATAAAATATTATTATAGTATAAATAATAATATATTTTAAATAGATATTTTCTTTATAATTATTTATAATATAAATATAATCTATATAAAAATAATTAAATATTTTTCCTTTAAACTTATTTATAAATTTAAGCTTAACTTAATTATAGATTTTATTTTTAATTTAAAAAAGTAATATAATATAGAGGTTATAAAAATATTATATTAATTAAAGGTAAAAATTATAATAGTTTATATAGTAGCAGTTATTAAAATTAAATATAATAATAAGCAGATATTTATTTAATTTAAAGTTAATAATTAAATATATTTTAAATCTTACCATAAATATATTCTTTTTAATAAACTACCGTATAAATATTCTTAATAAAGGATAAGTTTATTTTAAATTGTAAAAATTAAAGAACTTTTAGCTTATATACTTAAGTTTTTACTTATTTAAGGTATATATTTAATAATATTTATTATTTAATTTATTAAAGTATTTAATAATAAAGATCTTTATTATAAAATATTATTATTAATTAAAAGAATTATTAAGTTAATAAATAAAAAAGAAAATAAATATAAAGTTAAAAAGATATTATAAAAAAAGATTATATTAAAGAAAGGTAAAAAAATTATAAAGTATTTAATTAAATAGAAAGATTAGAAAAATTAATGAAATTAATAATATAAGAAAGTAATATTAATATAAAATATATTAAAGTTAATATTAAAATATAATGTCTCTCTGAGAAGTGGAGCTTCTAAAAAGAAATTTCTTTTACAACGCCACACCCGGCGTTGGTTCTCTTTACAGTTGATCTAGTATGCCACTTGAACTACCTGGGGCTACCGTCGTAGTCACGTAACTATTATATACTTATTATATACTTATCATATAGCTAAACCTTCTACCGTCGAGTTTAACAACAAGCTTATATAATAACATTATAGCCAAACCTTCTAAACACTTCCTTTATTACCGAATTACTTATAACTATACTAATAACTCCCTTACCGGCCTATACTAAGGCCAGGCACCAACACCTATGCAAAGTTAAAAAGGATCCTATCTACTACTCTTCTTCTTTCTCTCCTATATTACCTACTATATTACTTTTCTATATTACCTACTATATTCCTCTCCTATATTACCTACTATATTAAGACTTAATCAATTACAGTATTAAGTATAGATCTATTCTATATAACTTAATAACTAAAAGATAGTACTAACATAATGGCAGTATACAATTATACCGAAAGCCTACAAATATAAGATCCTAAAGCTAGATTACTATAAGTACCTCGAATTAGCTAACGTAATAATAACTATACTAAAGAAAGACAGTAAAAAGTAGAAGAATATAAGTATTACTTACGCTCGAACATACACTATATATACTATTGCTACTTTATCTATCGACTAATATACCAGACTCTATCAATTCAGATAGGATTTAATCGATCTTAATATAGACCGGTAGATTAAAGAAGATAATATAGAGACTTAGGATAAAGCCTTTAAATAGAAGGATAAAGTAGAAGGATGGTTAGCAAAGCTAATATCGATTGCAAGTATAATAGTAAAGGCTAAGACGCCTTAATAGGTAGCCAGTTTAATAGTACACCAAATAACTTAAAGATACTGTTTACTGTTATATTGATTGTGAGCATCTGTATATTACGTCTTATGTATATACCACCGAACCTTAAGATATTAAAATATAAAAGAAAGTACTTAATTAAAAAGAAAAAGTATAAAAAAAAAGGAATAAAATTTAAATTAAAGGAGGAAAGAACATTAAAAAAAGGTAAATAAAGTCCCTTTCTTATTATTAAAACCTTTAAAAAAAAAGTTTAAAAAATTTAAAAAAATAATATTTAATAAACTATAATTTAAAGGTTTAAAAAAAAGGGGGCTACTTAAAAAAAAACCCTATTATTAAAAATCGAAAATAATTAATAATAAAGACTAAAGTTATTAGAAAATTTAATAAATTAAAAAATTATTATAATTTCCTTTTTTAATTTATAATATTATTTAATAAAATCTTTTTTATTATTTAATTACCTACTAATTAATTTTTAATTATTAGGTTTTTTTCTAATATAATATTTTCTTTTCTTTTAAATTTTACATTTATAATCGACCTTATTATTTTTATTTTCTTACTTTTCAATTATTATATATTATATTAATTTTATAATATTAAAAAAACTATCATTTAATAATCTTACTATCTTTATTTCTTTATCTTTATTAATTATATATTATTTTAATCGTATACTATTAAATTATCCCTTTATAACCTCTTTATCTTTATTTTTATATTTCAATAGTATATAAATAGTTATAATAAAAAATATAAAAATAATTACAATGTAATTACTAATATTTATATTATCTTTTTTATAAAAGGTTAAAAAAAAGGAAAAAGATAAATAATTTAAAAAGATAATAAAGGTAATTTTAAAGGGTACCTTTATTATATATTATAAGAAAAAAATATAATAATTAAATTAATTTAATAATTAAAATATATTATTTATTATTAAAAGTTTTATATATAAAAAGTTAAAATATAAATATTTTAAAGATAATAAACTGTATTTACTTTTAAAGTATTTAATATAAAAGATATTTTAAATAATTTAATAAACTTTATTATTTAAAAAGCTAATGGAATACACTATAGCACTGCTTCAAATAGTAAGTGCAAAGATAATAAATTGTAGAAGTAGAAGCTTAGCTACCTAGCTAAATATCTATAATACCAGGTTATATAATCTAGGAATTGTATATATCTATATCCTTATAATGCCTCCTTTATTTACTAACTTTACCCTAAAGCTGCCCTTTTAACTATATCTCCTTTATATACTATACTCTATTACTATATAATATTAATATAATTTAACGCTTCTACTATACTATAGTTCCTTTTCTTATTTCTAGCTATACTAATAATCCTTTAATATCGATATCCTTACTACTATACCATACCATCTTCTATATTATCTTAAACAATGCTATTTCTTCTATTTATACTTTTTTAAAATTAAAGCTTAACACTTTAGCCATACCTACTTAATATTACCTTTTAAAGCTCTAACTATATTAATACCATTTATCCTTTTATTTATTTATACTATACTATTTCTTATTTACCTTTTTAATTTAACAATTAACTAATTTTAAAAATCTAGCCTATTTTAAGCTATAATCTTATTATACTAAAATTACCTACGTCTTACCTTCTCTACTTTCTATATCTCTTTTATTCTTACTTTTATCTCTTTATATTTACATTCTATATTCAATATCTACTCTATTATTAATTTATTATCGGCTATAATAGGCTAAAGGTCTATAACTTAAAAAGTAATAAATTAAAAGGTAAAAAGCTATACTATTATAATTAAAGCTAGCAGTTAAAGTATAATAGGTTAGATTTATAAAAAAAATAGGCTATACTATTATATTTAAAGTAAAAGACTAGAGTTTAAAAGTATTTAACTATAATACTATAGTAAGAGTAAAGGGTTAGATCTTAAAAGTAGTAAACTATAGTATTATAACTAAAGTAAGAAGTTAAATCTTAAAGGTAGTAAGCTATACTACTATAATTTATAAAGCTTATTATACTACCTTTATTAGCTTATTCTTTATAAACAGTCCCTCTAGTTTAAAATAAGTTTTAAAAGTATCAATCCTATAGACTAAATCTTATAGAATATTTTACTATCTACTAAATTTTATTTTAATTTACAATACTTTTTCTACTTAATCTACTAATTACTTTACTTTCTATAAATGCTTACTTATATTTATTAAGTCTTAATAAATATATAAAGTACTATTTAAGTTTACTATTATTATTAAATCGTCAAATTTATTAATTTCCTACTTTTATTTAAAACTATCTACAAGCTTATTATCGTTTCTATTAGTTATAATATTAATATTAACTGCAGTCGACTTTAATAGCTAGTTTTATTAATTATATAGTAGCTTTCTTAATATAGTCAGTTAAATATTATTTTTACTTAAAGCAATCTCTATCGGTACTGCTTTTAATATATATATTATAATTATATATTTAAATCCAAATAATAAGATTATTTTCTCTAAGTAATCTTATATAAGACCTTTATAATCGACTTTATTAAAGTTATTATATATTAATCTTAGTATTAATACCTTCTTAATTATAAACCTTACTTTAATAATAGCCTTAAATACCGCTATGTCCTATATTAACATTAACTATCTAGTTAAGTATATTTATTCTAATTTATTATACTATATATATAGTTCTATAGTAGCTATTTTAAATATATCGGTTAGTTTTTCGATATACTTTTATTATTTAAATTCATCGGTTTCCTCCTATTTAGTTAAAAATAGAACTGTACTATATTATTATTTATAACTGGTATTGTTATAATACTTAACTATATAGTCGATAATGTTTATATTTTAACTATTTACTATAAGAAGGTATTGCTTATTTTCGATATATATATCTAAGTTAAGCAATACTAAAATAACTACTACTATAGTCTATTATCTATAGTAATATACTATATTTACTAATAGAAAAGTATCTTCTATAGCTTTTAACTTTTTAATATACTTTATAATTATATCTATTTAACATTATACTATTTCTTTAACTTTAATATCTTATTACCTATAGTCTCTAACTTTTTCCCTTTCTTTTTATTTTATCTTAAAAATAAGTTCTACTTAATAGTTTATAATACTATAGAAAATTAGTATTTAGGTTTATACTTTAAAAGTATTATATATTTAATTATTATTAGTCTAGTTATTATTAATTTAAAAGTCTAATATAGTAATCTATAAGTTAAGTATAAGCTCTAGGCTGCTATTTTTCTAAATGTCTTAGTAAAACCTTTCTTAGTCTCTATACTATACTATTAAAAAGAAAAAGCTATTTTATAAAGGTACTACTAATTAATTAAAGGCTTCCTTATAATTCTTCTATATAGTATATTAAGTTTTAAATATAAATATTTTAAAGTTAAACTTACCTTAATTCCTACTAATAGTATAGTATAAAATTAGTCTTCTTTTAACCTATTTACTATCCTTTAGGTTTTCTATTAATATCGAACGTACTAACTAATAGACTTCTATTACTTTATTAAAAGTACTAAGATACTTAGTCTTTTTATTTATAATAATATAGTACTTTAATACTAGGTTTAAAGTAGGTACTTATTTCTTATTATTAGTATAATATAGTAGTAGTATTTCTACTATCTATTTATAGCTTAGTATTAACTATATTAATGATACTAACTAGTTTAAAATAAGAAGGATTAGAGGTTTATAAACGTTACTGTCATTTACTATATTAGTTTTTATTTATCAGTTATATTAATTTAAAAGTCGCTTAATTTAATTATTTTTAATATTAATAAGAAGCTTATAATATAGTAATACCTATATTAATATTAGCTTCATAATCTTATATAGCGTAGATATATATATCGATAGAAAAGGTAGTAGGGATAATAGAAAAGGTTATAAAAAAATAATACTAGTAATAGTTTAAAAATATTAATAGTAAAAAACTAAAAATCTTTAAGAAATTAGATTCTTTAAATTACTATATAGTAAAGGAAAAAGCTTATTATAAACATTCTCCTTCTTTTACTTTTATCAACTACTTCTATATTACTTTGATATTTATTTTTAATATAATATCGACTTTTTTACTGAAATCCTCTTCTTATAGTACTACTTTAATAAACATCCTCTCTTTTTTAATAGTACTTTAAGGTACTTTTAAAATAACGAATATTTAGCATTATAGTTATATATTATATTTAAGGTATTTTCTATAAATACTGTCTTTAAATACTATTAATTCTATTAATTCTAAAAGCCTTTTTACTTAATAAAATATTTAATAATAGACTTTTCTTTATACTATTTAATCCTTCTTTTTAAAATCTTTTCTACTTTAAACTTCTTCTTTCTATCCTTACTATTTACTATTACTACTCTTTATAGAAGCTTACTATATCTTTTAAAGAAATCCTTACTATTAAATACTAATATTAACTAAGTAATTAATACCGTTAAGTATATTTACTATATAAATAGTAGCTTAAGCTTATATATTAATTTTACTATAAGCTTTTACTATTTTAAAAGGACCAGTTTACTACTATTTATACTTTCTATTAGGTTTACTTAAAAGTTAATATCTATAATAAAGCTTAAAATATACTATATCTTTAAGCTTAAACTTCTATAACTTCTTTCTAATATTACTTACTATCTTTATAGTAATTATAGTATATACTAATGCTATTTTTGCTTTTTACTTTAATAATATTCTTTTTATCTTTAATACTAACTTCTTACTTATATCCTTCTTTAATTTAAATACTATATCGACTATTAACCTTAGTTTAAACCTATAGACTAACTTTAATAAGCTAGTATTAATAGTAAAGATATATACTATATTTAGGTTATATTATAATACTGGTAATAAGTCTGTTTATAGTATACTACTATTATTAATAGCTATATAATACCTTATAGCTAACTTAATTAATTAATTCTTCCTTTTAAATATACCATTAGTTTATAAATATTAGGCTATAAATATTAATAGTTTAGTATATAATACCTTAAAAACTCCTTACTATAATTCCGATATAAATTTAAAATCCTAATTTAAAATAATTTCAAATAGAACTTCCTAATTGTATAGTATAAAGTAACTTATCAATTACTTACCCTATCTTTATACTATTTACTTTATATTATTTAATAATAGTAGTATATACTTAAAGTATTTATTTATAACTATAAAGAGTATATTAAATCTATCCTTTAGTACTATATAAAATTTACTTTTAAGTACTATTAATATTACTATAATAAAGTTGATATTAATTGTATAGTTAAATATAAATAGGCTTTTAATAGGATTGACTTTACCTAAGTCCTTTTATTATAAGATTAAGTTTTCTAAATGTTTAAAAAAATAGTATATATATTCTTTAATTATTTTTATTATATTAGTAAAAAAGTAATTAGTAAGCTCTTTTATTATATATATAGGGCTAAAATAGTATTTATCGTTATATACTATATAAAGTAAATCTTAAAGGCAACTTTATAGTATATAAAGACAGACTTTACTTCTATATAGCTTATAGTATAATAGACTGTCCTTAATTATAAATAATATACCAACTACTATTTCCAGTATTTTAAGGTTTTTAATATACTTTTTCTATCTTTTAATAATAAAGTTTAAGATTTTTTAATACTTAATGTCAGTTTTATAACCCTCTTTAAATTTCTTTTTAAACATAAATACTACCTTAATATATATAGTAATATAACTATAATAACCGTCAATCTATATATTATTAAGCTTTAATACTTTTAAATTAACATTTAATTTATTATCGTCCTTTAATAGTAAATATAATAATATATTTAATATAAAATTCAATTTACTATAAATATACTAAACTTCTAATAAATACTATATTAAGTATATTACTACTAATATTATTTTAAAGTTAAGCTTATTTATATTTACTATTTTAAGTAAAGACTGGTTAATAATATCCTTTAAAGTATAATAATCTATTAATACTACCACTTCCTATATAGTAAACTGTAACCATTTCTATAACTTCCTATAAGCCTATACTAAGCCTATTACCTTAAGCTTTATTAGCCAATATTTAATTTTAATATTAATTATTTTACAATTAAAATATATTATAGGCTAAATAGTATTAATAAAGATTTTCTTACTATCCTACTTATCGCCTTTAATATAAAATACTATAATGCTTATACTATATTTATATAAATCTACCTTTATAAACACTGGCCTTTTATAGTCTTAATAAATTAAGAATATAGGCTTAGTAAGGTAATTCTATAGTATATTAAAGGATTCTACTTTAGCCTCTATTAACTTAAAGGTTATTTTTATAATATAACCTTTCCTTTTTACCTTAGTATTCTTTTCTTTTACTAAATTACTATCCTTAATGCCTCTTTTTAAAAGGAAAGCTTTTCTATTTTTTAAAGGTTAGATTTTATTTTAAAACTATAGTATAAAGATCTTAAAGAAAGTTACTATCTTAATATATTATTTTAAAACTTTTAAGGTAATTAGCATCTTTAATTTAGAAATCGCTTCTATACAATCCTCTATTATTACTATATCTAAACTATTAACTTAAAATCTAAGTAACTATACTAATATAAATTTAAAAAAAGACTTTTTAAGATTAATACTAAGGTTTAAACTTTTAAAAAGTTTAAAGATAATATTAATATACTCTATATACTCCTCTATCGTTTTACTAAATATAATTATATTATTAATATATATACGGTAAAAATCCTTATATAATATTAAATAATAATCTATAAATCGCTATATATAAACTAGCAAATTTTTAATACCTATAAAGGCTACTTAATTAAATTCTAAGCCTTATAGGCTTATTAGAATTATCTTATTTTAATAAAGGCTTTATATTAGTAATTAATAAAGGAATATTAAAACGTTTATTACTATAAGGTAGTTACTACTAACTATAATATTAAAAATCTTTTCTTAATATGGTAAAAGGTAATTATCTAATACTATAACTTTATTAATAAAGTATAAGTCGACTACTATTTAACCTTTCTTTATACCGTTAACTATTTTCTATACTATAAAGACTAAGTAACTAAATAATATATGCTTTATTATAAAGTCTATCTTCCTTTAATTATAGAAATTTCTTTAAATAGTATCTACTATTTTCATCTTTTTTATATTAAAAAGTATTAGAATAGGTATGGCTAATTACGGGCCTAAGGGCCCTATAATTTGGTACTTACACACTAGCTTATAGTATAGCGGAAGTCTTATGCGTAATACCTATAGCTTAGTGTTAAGGTACTAGAATATAGCACCTTGCAGGTATTGCAGAATAGAAATATAGTAGGTAAATAATTATATTATAGTGCTAGCCTTCTATAAATCCACTGTAATAATCTCTATAGTAGAGTTTGTACTTGACCTTTACTATATACTTACCGACTAATGTACAGTGCTTTGCATATCCTAGTAGGCAAATAGGCTAAAGTACGGCTTAGTTAACCCCGAGGTTTGCTAAGCTCTATAAACCACTTATTAAACCCTCTATAGTTCCTGACCTATAAGGCCTATAGGCCTATAATTTAATATAGTAATAATATACCTACTTAACTATAGGCCTATTAATTTTTAGCTAATTTAGCTAGTCTAATAGTTAGTTATAGGTTTTATAGATAGCTAAGTTAGTATAGTTTATAGCTCTTTAAAAATCGACTTACAGTTATATAAAAGGGCCGTAAAACCAAGCATCCCTAACCTAAAGTGTAAGTTAATATAGGGTTAAGGTCAGGCTATTTATATTGCCTATAGTAGTAGGCCTTAATAGCCTAAATATAAAATTATAGGTAGTTTAGCTTACTAGTTAATAGGATATAGGCCTTTAAATAGCCCTATAATAAAGTAAAGTACCAGGTAAATGTTAGGCAACTAACGGATAGGCTTTTCTACTTAAGCTTCTACTATATAGTATAATAGCAGCTATCTATTATAAATTTAAGCCTTATAGAGACTTAGTTTAATACTCCTTCTTTACTTATAGTAAGTAGTAGGCTTAGATTTAAATTTAAGGCCTACTATAGTAAGCTAAAATTAATAAACTAACTAGCTAACTAAAAAATTAAAATACAAGGTATATAAAGCGTTAAGGCCTATATATTTAAGCGTTAAGTAACTACTTTTATAAGCTAAATTATAAAGGAAAATTAAATATAGAAAGGGTAGTTTTCTAATCTATTCCTCTATTGACTTTTCCTCTATAGGCCTATTCTTTAAGTCCAAAAGACCTATAAAGGTTTTGAATTTTTAACTAGCTAGTAGTTTAATTAGCCTATTAGCCGGCATTTATTTAGTATTTAGGTAATTAATAATAACCTATAATACCCTAACTTACTCCTTAACCTAATAGTATTTTAATAATATATACTTAGTACAATTATAAAGGGCTAGGTTATAGACAGTAATTATAGAGCTAATATTATTACTATATAGAAAGGTAAAGCCTACTATAGTATACCCTAGCTCTTTATAAATCCCCCTAATCTATAGAGCCTTATAAATAGCCTTAATAAATATATTGGTTTTAGCCTTTAAAGTAAAAAGGCTTATAATACTAACCTTCTTTAATTTCTAATTTATAGAGCCTTCAGCTACTTTAAATACCGTAAGTAGATTTTAAGTCCTTTAAGTCCTTTATAAAGTCTAAATCTACAAAGCCTATAAGTACTATAGTACCTTCTTTTTTAGTAGGTCCAGTAATATAGCTATAGGCAATTACTAAATTCTCTATACTATTTAAATACTTTAAAAGGTTTTTAACGGCGTTTAAGTTTACTATAGTAGGTTACTATATACTTTTTAAAAGTTACTATACTATAAAAGTAATATTAAGCTTTATTTAAGTTATTAGATATATTATAGTGCCTACTATATATTAGAATAGTATATAATCTAACTTATTTATAGGGCTTTCTTTTAGTTTATGGTCTTTATACTGGGCTACTATTCTAGGCTATAAAGGAACTAGTATTTTATAGCTATTTTTAAAGTTAAAGGTCTTAATTGCTTTCTATATATACTAGGCTTAGCTAAGCTATAGAAGAAAGCAATATCTATCCCTTATTATTTAGATCTTTAAAAAAAAGGAAGCCGGCCTTCTATCTTCTATTAGGTAAACCTTATTTAAGCTTTTTTTAAACCGTTAAATATAGGCCTTATTAAAGTTTATAATTAAATAATTATTAATATAGGTTATTATAAAAATTCTATCCTTAAGATTATAAAAGATAGTAGAGTTAGAAATTAATACTATAAAACTCTTTTTTTTAATAGCTTAATAAGTTTAGCTTATTAAAGTCTAAGGCTTTACTTTAAACTATATAAAGCCTTAAAAAGGTAAATTATTTAACTGGTTTTAAGCTTAAAGCTTTGCTTATATAGCTTAACTTTAATAGTTAAGTTTATTAATTAGTAGAATTTATAAAAGCCCTTAAATATAGTAATATAATTCTTCTCTTTTAAATAGCTATTAAAAAATGCCTTTATAAAATCGATCTACTTTATTTTCTTATTTAATAAAGCTACTATAGTTAATAGTATATACTAAGTAGGTAGTATAGTAATAAAGATAAAGGTCTTTATAAAATCTAAACCTTTCTTTTATAAGAATCTTCTAATAATTAATTTAGCTTTAAACTTTAAAAGCCTAGTTTTTTTATTAGTTTTTTATATAGTATTAACCTACTAGTTAGTAATGTATAGCCTTTAAGAAGAGTATTTTAAAGAAGGAATTTAAAGGTTTTTTAATTAACTATTTACCTAAATTTACTATATATAGCCTTTAGCTAATAGGATTTTTTAAGGTTCTTTAATACTTATTTTAGTATTTAAAGTAGTAAACTAATACTAGAAGGACCTTTAAATACCCTATAGTAATAGGCTTTAGCCTTAACTAATATTAATTTAATAAATTAACTAGTACCTATTTTAATATCTTTATTTACATTTAAGTATGGTTTTTCTACTTTTATTAGTAAGTAGTTTTTAATAGAGGATTTTAAGCCGACCTTAAAGCCTATAATAGGCTTATTAAAAGGCTTTAAGCTACTATCGATTATAGCCTTTTAAATAGTAGGCCTACTAATTAGTTTACTACTAAAGAATTTTTCAGTATTAACTTATTGGCTAATTTACAAACTTAATTAGCCGATTAAGTTATATTTAAAACATAGGTTACTATCTTTATTTACTAATTATAGTAGTTCTATTCTTTCTTAGTTTAAATCCCCTTTTAAAATAGCAATAATACTTTAAATTATAGTAGGTTTATCTACTATATTTATAAAGGAAGATTTTACTATTATCCTTTTAGCTGGTATCTATACTTAGTAGGTCTTACTTTTAAAGACAGTTAATAACTTACTAAGCTCTATATAAGCCTATAGCTTTAAAGCTTTAAACCTTTTTTTAATTAAAATAAAGAGCTTTATAAAAGAGCCTATAGCTTTAAACCAGCTTAAGTCTGGCTTATAAGAAAGAAAAGGCTTTAATTTATTATAGAGCGTTTAATAAGGAGTTAGGTCCTTATTATTAACTATAGTATAGTTAATTAATTTAAATACTATAGGCACTATATAGTACTATAGATATTAGGGAAGCTATAATAATACTATTGTAGTTTATAACCGGTTTAAAAATACTTTAATAGAACGTTTAATTAGGCTATTTTACTTATAAATATAGGGCATAAAAGTAGAAAATTCAATACCTTTAGTAGAAAATTAGGCTTATAATTTATAGTTAATTTCTTTCCTACTATTATAGTAGAAATAAATAGAGTACCGGTTATAGCGATTCTTTAGGCTTTTAAAAAAGCCTTTTATAGTACTTAGTATAGTTAGTTTTTTAACATTTAGTAAGTAAAAGGCCTACTTAAACTAGGATTTTCAATTTACTAAAATTAATATTATAGGGAGCCTATTATAGGGTATAGGCTTAATTTTAAAAGTATTGTCTTTAATAGAACCTAAGGCCTTAAAAGGATTTAGAATAGTAGAAAATTAAAGCCTTTTTACTGCTTTAGCCTTATTATAAGCTAAGTATTAAAAATCTACTTTTTTTATTTAATTTAGGTTTAGAAGCTTAGTAGTAATTTTACTGGTCTTTTTTAACAGTATTAGGTTTATATAACCTAATCTAATATACCATTTTAATACTATTTAAAGTAATTTACTATAGTAGTTTATAGCAATATTAGGGATATTTTTAATAGCCTTTATAAGTATATAGCCCCCCTAAGCCTCTTTTTAATTAAGTAAGCCGGAGTTACTTAAGCTATTAAAGCCTTCTATAAGTTAATAGAGCTTTTTAATAGGTCTGCCCTAACTAGATCTTCTAAAGCTAGGGTTATTTAAGCTATTAAAGCTTTCTATAGGCTAATAAAGCTCTATTCCTTTAAGTATATTCTGGCTATAGCCTTTTTTATAGTTAGACTTAAACCCTTTAAGCCTATAGAGCTTTACCTCTTAAGCATTTAAATTAAAGTTAATAGTACTATTACTATTTAGCTTTATAGACCTATTACTAGGCCTTTAAAGGTTTAAATCGACCTTCGAATAGCTATCCTTTTAAAATAAAGGCCTATTAAAAAGCTCTACTATTAATTTTCGCTTCCGACTAATAACATTAAAACTTACGTTATAGTAAATAATAAGCCTCTTTACCCCCTATAATTTTAAAAAGAAGCTTAAAGCCTTAAAATCGAATACCGCTATCGGGGCTTTATTAGGCCTATACAGTACTTTCTTTTTAACCTAACCGCTAACCTTATAGTATAGTATACTATTAAAAAGGTTAATATTAAATTAAAGAATATATAGAGTATTTTTAAGCTTAAGCTTAGTATATTTAAAAGGTTCTTTTTATAAAAGTACTATAAATATAGCAGTTTTAAAGCCCTTAAGCATTAAAAGACCTTCTTCTATATAAATTATCCTTAGTAAGCTATTATTAAGTTTATAATTAGTAAACTATTTTTAACTGTTAATAATATAGTTAGTAAACTTAATATTATATAGAAGGGTATCCTTTAAAGAAAGTACTACTAAGGCCTTACCTTTAGTACTTTTAATACCTTTAATAGGCCTTATAAATACTATATAAATACCTTTATTACTATCGTTACTATTAAAATCTTTAAAGATCTTTAAAGTTAGGTTATAGAAGTTTACTATATAAGCAAATAAATCTTTAGCTTTAGGCCTTTTTTTAAAGCCTTTAAGCCTTTTAAAGCCTTTCTTTTTTTTCTTTTAAAGAAAGCTATTAAAGCTATTAGGGCTACTATTGCCATTACTTTTAAGTTTTTTATTTAAAAAAGCCTTCTTTTTAATACCTTTATAAAGGCCTTTTCTACTTTTATAGACTATACCTTTAATAACTATAAAGGCTAGGATATACTGTTTTTCTAATAGGTCTGCTATTAAAAAGCTTAAGTTAATAGTATTTATATTTTAGCCTAATACTTTAATAGTCTATATAGTACTTTATTACCTTTTAACTTACTATAGAAAGCTCTTTTCTATAGCCTATAGGTATTAATTTACTTAATCTATAACCTAAAGGTCGATACTAGTTAGTATAAGCCAGCTAACTATATTAAAAAACTTAGTATTAAAGTCTATTAAAAAGCCTATAAATTAGTAAAAGTTTAAAGAATGGTATTCCTTATTAAGGTTTCCTTACTATAATTTAGTACTATAAAAATACCTTTAAATAAACAGTTTATAGGCTTTAATAAGGTTTATTTATTATAAAATAAAAACTTAAGGGCTTAAGACTATATTATTTTAAAATAACATTAATAGTAAGGCCTATTTAATATTACTTTAGTAAGCTACTATAGTAGGGTCCTCTATAAAAGTAGCTATATCGATAGTATATAGTATAATATTTAGACCCTATTTCTATAAATTAAAATTCTTAAGGCCTATAAGTCTTTAGTTAGTAAGGAATTTATAGACCTTTTTAATTATTTTAATAGCAATAGTAGTATAAAGGACCTTAATAAAACCACTATTAGCTCTAAATCTTAACTAATAGGCTACTATAGTTTTTTAATATATAGCTTTAACTATTACTAAAGGTACAGTTATAGTAGCCTTAGGCCGATTTAAAGTGCTTTAAGCTACTATTAGGAGCTTAATTTACTCTACTATTTTAATTATAGTACTTTATAACTATTAAATTTAGGCCTTTTACTCCTTTAATTAAATAGTAAAGGCCTATATACAGTAAGAATCCACTGATTCTTCCTCCCTAAAAGACCCCTACCTAGGCCCTATATTTTACATTTTCGAATCTATAGAAGGCTTAATACGCTTACTACTAAAGCATCCTATAGGACTCTAAGACTTTAACCTAGTACCGTTTTTAACTAAGGCTTTAATTATAGTTTACTTTATATAGTAAAAAGGCTAGGTCTATAGCGTTTAAGAGCCTTAAAGAATAGGCTCTATTTTATATAGTAAATTACTGCAACTACTAGCAGTAATAGTAGTTAAGAAGGTCGCTTTACCTTTTTACTTTTTTACCTACTTTTAGGATTTACAGAACTATCTATCTAGCTATAGTTAAGGTAAAAGGCTATTTTTAGCTTTTATAAGCTTAGAGCTTATAGGCCTTTAATGCCTTATTAGGCCTAATTTTTACATACTTTACGGTATAATAAATTTAATAGCAAGTATAAATTTAAACCTTATAGGCCTCTAGAAAACCTAATAAGGTAAGGTAAGCCTAGTATTTACCTTATAACCCTACTTTGATAGATAGGCTTTAAAATCAGTGATTTTATAGCCTACTTATAGCGCAGTCTATAATGGCCTAAACCGTTATTTATAAAAGGCTCTAAACTTAAGTTTATAAGCCTATAACTTAGTTAAATATCTTCTAGGCTTATAACCTATTTAAATAGGTATAGCCAATTATAGCCCTAAAGGCCCTGTAATTAGTACTTATATACTAGCTTATAGTATAGTAAAAGTCTTACATATAATACCTATAGCTTAATACTGGGGTATTAAAATACAGTACTATGTAAGTACTGTAGAATAGAAATATAATAGGTAAATAATTGTATTATAGTACTAGCCTTCTATAAATCTACTATAATAGTCTCTATAGTAAGGTTTGTACTCGACCTTTACTATATACCTACCGACTAACATACGGTACCTTATATACCCTAGCAGGCAGATAGGCTAAAGTATAGCTTGGTTAACCCCAAGGTTTGCTAAGCCCTATAAACCACTTACTAAGCCCTCTATAGCTCCCGACCTACAGGGCCTACAGGCCTATAATTTAGTATAGTAATAATATACCTACTTAACTATAGGCCTACCAATTCTTAGCCAATTTAGCCAGCCCAGTAGTTGGCTATAGGTCTTATAAGCAGCTAAGTTAGTATAGTTTATAGCTTTCTAAAAATCGACTTATAGCTATATAAAAGGGGCCGCAAAACCGAGCACCCCCAACCCAAAGTGCAGGTCAACGTAGGGTTAGGGTTAGGCCACTTATACTGCCTACAGTAGTAGGCCTTAGTAGCTTGAATATAAAAGTACAGGCAGTTTGGCCCATTGGTTAGCAGGATGTAGGCCTTTGAATAGCCCTGCAGTGAAGTAAGGTACCGGGCAAGTGCCGGGTAGCTGACGGGTAGGCTTTCCTACTTAAGCTTCCACCACGTAGTATAATAGTAGCCACCTACTGTAAACTAGGCCTTACAGGGACTTAGTTTAACAATATCAATTGTTAATAAACTTAATATATATATACTTATCTTTAATTATTTTAACTAATCTTAAACTATCTTAATAATTATATCGATTAATTAACTTTAATAAATATTAAACTAAGTTAAATTCAGCATTAGCAATTTAAATACTATTAAAGGCTTTAATAGTTTTAATATCTAATAATATATTAAAGCTTAAGCCTTTATAATAACCTTTACTAATTAGCCTAGTAAGTAAAGTACTATTATTCTAAATTATAATAGCATTTACCTTTTTATTTATTATAATTGCTTTTAATATTATATTAACTTAATCTTCTAATATTACTATAATTACTTTAACTACTAAGCTTATTTTAAACTCTCCTACTATATAAGTATTTATAATAATATTAATAAACACTTCTCTTTTTTAAAAAGATAATATAAAGCTATCTTTATCGAAATCTATAAAGTAGCTAACTTTCCAATTCTTTTAAATAATAATAGGCTTATTTATAAAGTTAACTACTACTATAGTCTTTAATAATATTGTATTTACTATTATATCTACAATAATATCCAATATAGTATATATAATAAAATCTCTAAACTCTTTCTTTAATAAGTTTATATATTTAACTAATATAGTAATAATAGTATTAAACTAAATAATATATTTAACTTATACTACTACTTTTTTAAAAACTAGTGCTTTTTTTTAAATAACTATAAAAAGTATAACCAATATTTTTAAAGACTCTATTAACATTATACTATAAATATAATTGATTTTAATACTATAAGACTTTAGGAATTTCATACCTAATAATATATTTAATATAAAGCTGGCAATTACTAAGGCTATAACTTTATATACTTTAAATACCTTAACTTCTTTAATTTTTCTAAATATATATAAGTCGAAAGTTGCTTATTTTATAATACTTATATTACTTCTAATTATATTAAACGTTTTAATAAGGATTTTTATTATACTAACATTTAAATAGTATTTTTATAATCACTTTCTATCTACTATACTAGTTAAATAGTCTATATCTATATAGACTAATATAGTTAGTCCTTTTAAATTAATCCTAACTTAAATCTTATAATAGAAATTATAAACGAATTTAAAAAGTACTAACTTAAATACTAATCTAATATTAATAACATTACTACTTTTAATTAAGCTAATATATATAATATCTTCTTCAAAACTCTAGTTTACTATATAATAGGCCTTCTTCTAAAGCTACTATTATTATTAATAGTCTTTCTTTATTAATAATATTAACTTATCTACTATAGGACAATATCTTTATTATACTAAGGTATAATATCTTAACTTCCTAATATATTCCTTAATATATATATTAATATAGAAATGTTAAAAAAGTTAATTATAGCTTTTAAATATTTAAATATATTATTAATATATTTATTAATAGGCTTTACATTTAATATTTATATTTATCTATTAACTATACTTAATTAATACCAATACTATAGCTTACTTTTTTATATAAAAGGCTAGTATATAAATAGAAATATTCTTATTATCGCTAACTATACTAATAGTACTAAAGTTTACTTACTTTCCTTCTTCTTTATTTTCCAACTACTTATTTTCTAAAGAAAGACCTTCTACTAATAACTTATCCTTAATTAGCTTTTCCTTTAACTTTCCTTTTATAACTATAAAACTTTCTCCTATAAATACTACTCCTTTACCATTCTACCTTTTAAAATATCTAAACCTAAATCTACTTTTACTATTACTACTACTTTCTTTATTACTATTATATTTATTATATCCTTTACTATTTTCTATATACTTACAATACCTATATTACTAAATATTATTACTATATTAATAGTATAAACTATTATACCTATTTTACTAAAGTATATTATACTAATTACCTTTAAAATAATAGCACCTATTAATCCTTAATAAGTTATTAAAACTATTATTAAAATAAGTACTATAATACTAATAATTATTAACAAATTCTCAGTTATTATCGTATTATAGAACTTTAAATCTAATACTATCGTATAAAAGGCCTCTACCTTTACTATATTTTAATTAAAATCTATTAAAATATATAATAAATCCTTACTTTTATTAGTTTTCTTTATTAATATAGTTTACTAATAGTATATACTATTATATTACCGCCGATAATAGACATTAATACAGTTTAATTTTCTCTTTAATATAAACTATCTAAATAAAAAGAATATCGGTTACCTTAAACTTCTATATTAACTACTAAAGTCCTAAATATAGGCCAGTATATATAAATTATATAAATAAAGTTATATCTTAAATACTAAAGGTATAAATATATTTTATCTTCTCTATAATATAATTTCTAATAGATTTATACTGTTTATAATCTTACTCTATATACTAAAGGTTACTAATCTTTTTAATAATAACTGACTTCTTAATACTAAATATACCTTCTAATACTATATATTAATTATTAAAATCCTTCTTTAACTAATTGTAATTATTACCACTTAATTACTTATAGTATTATTAAAGTACTAAACCTTTAAAGAAGTCTCTTAATTATATATATAGTACTTTTGTTTTTACTTTATTATCTATATAATTATAAACTAAATTAAAAAAAAAGTATATATCTAAATATATAATAGCATTACTACTAATTACTATACTAATAGCTACCTCTACTTTTATATTATCTAACTTAAAAAAACCAACTCTCTTAATCATCTAACTACTAAACCTAACTTTATTAAAATAGGCCTACACTATACTTTATACTATAACTACTATTACTATAATAATATCAAAGAACTATTTAACTTATTACTTCTCTTTTTATTACTATACTTCTAATACTAAATTCAAAGGAATAGAAAGTACTTTAATATTAAGATTAGCGCTAACACTTTAAAATAAATTAATAGAAAAAGCACCATTCCTTCTATTACTGCTATTAGTATTACTTTAAGTTAATAATACTATAACTATCCTTATAATAAATAGTTATATATTAAAACTATACTTAATAAAGGCTTATATTAGACCTATTAAACTAAGTCCCTGTAAGGCCTAAGTTTACAGTAGGTAGCTGCTATTATACTACGTGGTAGAAGCTTAAGTAGAAAAGCCTACCTGTTAGCTACCTGGCATTTGCCCGGCACTTTACTTCACTGCAGAGCTATTTAAAGGCTTGCATCTTACTAACCAGTGGGCCAAACTGCCTGTAATTTTATATTCAGGCTACTAAGGCCTACTACTATAGGCAATATAAGTGGCCTAACCCTAACCCTACGATAACCTGCACTTTAGGTTGAGGGTATCAGGTTTTGCGGCCCTTTTATATAGCCGTAAGTCGATTATTAAAGAGCTGTAAACTACGCTAACTTAGCTGCCTATAAGACCTGTAGTTAACTACTAGGTTAACTAAGTTAGCTTAAAATTGGTAGGCCTATAGTTAAGTAGGTATACTATTACTATACTAAATTATAGGCCTGTAGGCCCTATAAATCGGAAGCTATAGAAGGCTTAGTAAGTAGTTTATAGGACTTAATAAACCTTAGGGTTAACCAAACTATACTTTGGCCTATCTGCCTACTAGAGTATATAAGGCACTGTATATCAGTCAGTAAATATATAGTAGACTTATAAAAGGCTAGCACTACAATACAATTATTTACTTACTATATTTCTATTCTACAATACTTACAAGGTACTATATTCTAATACCCTAATATTAAGCTATAGGTATTATATATAAAACTTCTACTATACTATAAGCTAATATATAAGTACTAATTATAGGGCCCTTAAGCCTATAATTAACTATATCTATTCCAATAGGTTATAAGTTTAGAAGATACTTAATTAGGTTATAGGCTTATAAGCTTAAGCTTAAAGCCTTCTATAAATAACAGCTTAGGCCACTATAGACTATATTATAAGTAGGTTATAAAATTACTAATTTTATAGCCTACCTATTAAGGTAGGGTTATAAGGTAAATACTAAGCTTACTTTACTTTATTAAGTTTTCCAGAGGCCTATAAAGTTTAAATTTACGTCCGCTATTAAATTTATTATACTATAAGGCGTATAAAAATTAAGCTTAATAAGGCACTAAAGGCCTATAAACTATAAGCTTATAAAAGCTAAAAATAGCCTTCTACTTTAACTATAGCTAAGTAGGTAGTTTTGTAAATCCTAAAGGCAGGTAAAATAGTAAGAAAGTAAAGTGACCTTTTTAACCACTATTACTATTAGTAATTGCAGTACTTTACTATATAAAATAGAGCCTATTCTTTAAGGCTCTTAAGTACTATAGACTTAATATCTTTTACTATATAAGTAAACTATAACTAAAGCCTTAGTTAAAAACAGTACTAAGCTAGGGTTTTAAAGCCCTATAGGATACTTTAACGTTAAATATATTAAACCTTCTATAGATTTAGAAATATAAAATACAAGGTCTAAGTAAAGGCCTTTTAAAAAGGAAAAATCAGTAGATTCTTACTATATATAGGCCTTTACTATTTAATTAAAGAAGTAAGAGGCCTAGATTTAACAGTTATAAAGTGCTATAACCGAAATAATAAAGCAAATTAAGCTTCTAATAGTAACTTAAAATACTTTAAAAAGGCCTAAGGCTACTATAACTGCTCCTTTAATAGTAACTAAAGTTATATATTTAAAAGCTATAGTAGCCTACTAACTTAAGCTTAAGGCTAATAGTAATTCTACTAAGGTCCTTTATATTACTATAGTTATTAAAATAACTAAAAAGGTCTATAAATTCCTTACTAATTAAAGGCTTATAGGTCTTAAGAATTTCGATCTATAAAAACAGGGTTTAAATATTATACTATATACTATCAATATAGCTACTTTTATAAAAGACCTTACTATAGTAGCCTATTAAAGTAATGCTAAATAGGTCCTACTATTAATATTACTTTAAAATAGTATAGCCTTAAGCCCTTAGGTTTCTATTTTATAATAAATAAGCCCTATTAAAGCCTATAAACTACTTATTTAAAGGTATTCTTATAGTATTAAATTACAATAAGGAAACCTTTATAGGAAATACCACTTTTTAAACTTCTATTAATTTATAAGCTCTTTAATAGACTTTAACGTTAAGTTCTTTAATATAGTTAGCTAGCTTATATTAACTAGCATTGACCTTTAAGTTATAGATTAAGTAAATTAATACTTATAGACTATAGAAAAGAGCTTTCTATAGTAGATTAAAAAGTAATAAAGTACTATATAGACTATTAAAGCATTAAACTAAAATATAGATACTATTAACTTAAGCTTTTTAATAATAGACCTATTAAAAGAATAGTATATTTTAGCCTCTATTGCTATTAAAGGTATAGCCTATAGAAGTAAAGAAGGCCTTTATAAAGGCATTAAAAAGAAGGTTTTCTTAAGTAAGAAGCTTAAAAGTAATAGTAATGGTAGCCTTAATAGCTTTAATAGCTCTTTTTAAAAGAAAAAAAAGAAAGGCTTTAAAAGGCTTAAAGGCTTTAAAGAAAGGCTTAAAGCTAAAGATTTATTTACCTATATAATAAGCTTTTATAACTTAGCTTTAAAGGTCTTTAAAGACTTTAATAATAACGATAGTAATAAAGGTACTTATATAGTATTTATAAAGCCTGCTAAAGGCATTAAAAGCATTAAAGGTATGGCCCTAATAGTACTTTTTTTAAGGGATGCCTTTCTATATAATATTAAATTTACTAACTATATTATTAATAGTCGAAAATAGTTTACTAATTATAAGTTTAACAATAGCTTATTAAAGACAATTTATATAGAAGGAGGTCTTTTAATATTTAAAGGCTTTAAAACTGTTATATTTATAGTACTTTTTTAAAAAGAACCTTTTAAATATATTAAGGTTAAGCTTAAAAATATTCCATATATTTCTTAGTTTGACATTAACCTTTTTAATAGTATACTATATTAGAAAGCTAACGGTTAGATTAAAAAGAAAGTACTGTATAGGCTTAATAAGGCTTTAATAGCGGTATTTGATTTTAAGGCTTTAAGCTTTTTTTTAAAATTACAAAAGGTAAAAAGGCCTATTATTTACTATAATATAAGTTTTAACGTTATTAATTAGAAGCGAAAATTAGTAGTTAAGCTTTTTAATAGGCCTTTATTTTAAAAGGATAGCTATTTAAAGGTCGATTTAGAGCTTTAAAGGCTTTATGATAGGCCTATAGAGCTAAATAGCGATAGTACTATTAACTTTAATTTAAATATTTAAAAGGTAAAGCCCTATAGGCTTAAAGGATTTAAGTAAGGTTATAAGGAAGGCTATAACCGGGGTATATTTAGAGGAATAAAGCTTTATTAGTTTATAAAAGGCCTTAATAGCTTAAATGACCTTAACTTTAGAAGATTTAGTTAAGGTAGACCTATTAAAAAGCTCTATAGGTTTAGAAAAGGCCTTAATAGCTTAAATAACCTTAGTTTATTTAATTAAAAAAAGGCTTAGGAAGGCTATATATTTAAAGAGGCTATTAAAAATATCCTTAATACTGCTATAAACTACTATAGTAAATTACTTTAAATAGTATTAAAATGGTATATTAGGCTAAGTTATATAGGCCTAATACTATTAAAAAGGACCAGTAAAATTACTATTAGGCTTTTAAACTTAAATTAAATAAAAGAAGTAGATTTTTAATACTCAGCCTATAATAAAGCTAAAGTAATAAGAAGGCTTTAATTTTCTACTATTTTAAACCTACTTAAGGTTTTAGGTTCTATTAAAGGTAATACTTTTAAAATTAACCCTATACCTTATAATAAGCTCCCTATAGTGTTGATTTTAATAGACCGAAAATCCCGATTTAAATAGGCCTTTTATTTATTAAACGTTAAAAGACTAACTGTACTAAACGCTATTAAAAGCTTTTTTAAAGGCTTAAAGAACTGCTATAATAGGTACCCTATTTATTTCTATTACAATAGTAGAAAAGAAATTAATTATAAATTATAGATTTAATTTTTTACTAAAGGCATTGAATTTTCTACTTTTAAACTCTATATTTATAAATAAAATCTTAAGGTTCAGTGGTATATACATAAGACATGACATATAGATGCTTACGATTAACACAACAGTATCTTTAGGCTATTTAATATAGCTATTAGACTGGCTACTTAATCTATTAGGCCGTCTTATCCTTTACAATCACTACCGCGATATCGATTAACTTTGTTAACTAGTCTTTTACCTTATCCTTCTTTTTAAAAGCTTTCTTTTAAGTCGTTTCATCCTTAATCCAATACCTCGGCTTAAAACCAATTAAATCCTATCTAAATCGATAGAGGTTAATATATTTAGTATAAGATAAAGTAACTATAGTATATATAGCTAACTTTTTAATAAAGGTAACGTTTATATTTTGCTTATTACTATCTTTTTTTAATATAGCTATTAAAATGTCGGTAAATTTAAAGTACTTACAGTAATCTAGCCTTAGGATCTTATATTTATAAGCTTTTAGTATAATTATATATTACTATTATATTAGTACTATCTTTTAATTATTAAGTTATATAGAATAGACCTATACTTAATACTATAAGTAGTCGATTAAGTTTTAATATAGTAAGTAATATAGAAGAGGAATATAGTAGGTAATATAAAAGAAGAATATAGTAGGTAATGTAGGAAAGGAATATAGTAGGTAATGTAGGAGAGGAACGGTAAAGAAAAATAGGATCCTTTTTAACTTTATATAAATACTAGTACCTGGCCTTAGTATAGGCCAGCAAGGGAATTATCGATGTAGTTATAAACAATTCAGTAATAAAGGAGGCATTTAAAAGGTTTAGCTATAATATTATTACATAAGTTTATTATTGAACTTGACGGTAGAAGGTTTAACTATATAATAAGCACGTGACTATAACGGTAGCCCTAAGCAGTTTAAGTAGTATACTAGATTAGGTATAAAGAGAATTAACGCTAAATGTAGCGTTGTAAAAGAAATTTTTTTTTGGAAGCTCCACTTCTTAGAGAGACATTATAAATAAAATAGCCTAATTAAACGCTTTATTAAAGTATTTTTAAACCGGTTATAGACTATAATAGTATTATTACAGTTCCCTTAGTATTTATAGTACTATATAATATTTATAGTACTTAAACTAATTAACTATATAGTAGTTAGTAATAGGGACCTTACTCCTTATTAAATGTTTTATAATAAATTAAAGCCTTCCCTTTTCTATAAACTAGATTTAAGTTAGTTTAAAGCTATAGGCTTTTTTATAGAGCTTTTTATTTTTATTAAAAAAAGGTCTAAAGCTTTAAAGCTATAGGCCTATATAGAGCATAATAAGCTACTTGCTATCTTTAAAAGTAAGACCTATTAAATATAAATACTAGTTAAAAGGACAATAGTAAAATCTTCCTTTATAAATATAGTAAATAAACCTATTATAATTTAAAGTATTATTGCTATTTTAAAAGGAGATTTATACTAAGAAAGGGTAAAGCTATTATAATTAGTAAATAAAGATAGCGACCTATACTTTAAATATGACTTAACTGGCTAATTAAGTTTAGAAATTAATTAGTAGGCTAATATTGAAAAGTTCCTTAATAGTAAGCTAATTAGTAGGCCTACTATAATTTAAAAGGCTATAATTAATAGTAGCTTAAAGCCTCTTAATGGGCCTATTATAGGCCTTAAAGCTAGCTTAGAATCTTTTATTAAAGACTACTTACTAATAAAAGTAAAAGAACTATACTTAAATATAAGTAAAGATATTAAAATAGGCACTAGCTAATTTATTAAATTAATACTAACTAGAGCTAAGGCCTATTACTATAAGGTTTTTAAAGGTCCTTTTAGTACTAGTTTATTACTTTAAATATTAAAATAAGTATTAAAGAACTTTAAAAAATCCTATTAGCTATAGACTATATATAGTAAATTTAAGCAAATAGTTAATTAAAGAACCTTTAAGTTTCTTTTTTAAAGTGCTTTCTTTAAAGACTGTATGTTATTAATTAGTAAGTTAATACTATATAAAAAGACCAATAAAGAAAATAAGCTTTTAAAGTTTAAAGTTAGGTTAGTTATTAAAGGATTTTTATAAAAGAAAGGCTTAGATTTTATAAAAACCTTTGCCTTTATTACTATACTACTTATTTAATATATATTGCTAACTATAGCGGCTTTATTAAATTAGAAAATAGAATAGATCGATTTTATAAAGGCATTTTTCAATAGCTATTTAAAAAAGGAAAATTATATAACTATACTTAAAGGCTTCTATAAATTTTACCAATTAGTAGACTTAACTATTAAAGTAAAGTTATATAAGTAAGGCTTTAAGTTTAAAACCAGCTAAATAATTTGCCTTTTTAAAGTCTTATATAGCTTAAAATAAAGCCTTAAACTTTAGTAAATTAAACTTACTAAGCTATTAAAAGAAGAAGGTTTTATAGTGTTAATTTCTAATTTTATTATCTTTTATAATCCAAAAGCTAGGATTTTTATAGGAACCTATATTAATAATTATTTAATTATAAGCTTTAATGAGGCCTATATTTAACAGCTTAAGAAGAACTTAAATAAAGTTTACTTAATAAAAGATAAAAAGCTAGCTTCTTTCTTTTTAAGTATTTAAATAATAAAGGATAAACATTGCTTCCTTTTATAGCTTAACTAAGCCTAGTATATATAAAAGGTAATTAAGACCTTTAATTTTGAAAATAGCTATAAAATACTAATTTTTTTATAGCTTAAAATAGTAGCTTAATATAAAAACCTTAAATTAAAAAGAAGCTCTATAAATAAGTTAGATTATATACTATTTTAATATATAGTAAGTACTGTAATATATTTAATAACCTAAATAAAGTCTAATATTGCTTTTATAATACAGTAGCTTTTAAAAAGTATATAGTAACCTACTATAGTAAGCCTAAACGCTATTAAAAACCTTTTAAAGTATTTAAATGGTATAGAGAATTTAATAATTACTTACGGTTATAATACTATTAGACTTATTAAAAAAGAAGGTACTATAGTACCTATAGGCTTTATAGATTCAAACTTTATAAAAAACTTAAAGCATTTAAAATCTACCTATAGCTTTATATTTAAAGTAACTAAAGGCTTTATAAGCTAAAAATTAAAGAAAGCTAGTACTATAAGCCTCTTTACTTTAAAGGCTAAAACCAATATACTTATTAAGGCTATTTATAAAGCTTTATAAATTAGGAGAGTCTATAAAAAGCTAAGATATACTTTAAAAGGCTTTACTTTACTATATAGTAATAATATTGGCTTTATAATTACTACCTATAACCTAACCTTTTATAACTATATTAAATATATATTATTAAAATACTATTAATTACTTAAATACTAAATAAATGCTGGTTAATAGATTGACCAAACTACTAGTTAGTTAAAAATTTAAAACCTTTATAGGTCTTTTAAGCTTAAAGAATAGGCCTATAGAAGAAAAGTTAATAGAAGAATAGATTAGAAAACTACCCTTCTTATATTTAATTTTCCTTTATAAATTAGCTTATAAAAGTAATTACTTAATGTTTAAATATATAAACCTTAACGCTTTGTATACCTTATATTTTAGTTTTTTAATTAGTTAGTTAGTTTATTAGTTTTAGCTTACTATAGTAAGCTTTAGATTTAAATCTAAGCCTATTACTTACTATAAGTAAAGAAGGGGTATTAAACTAGGTCCTTATAAAGCCTAAGTTTATAGTAGGTAGTTACTATTATACTATATAGTAAAAGCTTAAATAGAAAAGCCTACTTATTAGCTATCCGGCATTTACCTAGTACCTTACTTTATTATAAGGCTATTTAAAGGCCTGTATTTTACTAATTAATAGGCCAAACTGCTTATAATTTTATATTTAGGTTATTAAGGCCTATTACTATAGGTAGTATAAGTAGCTTAACTTTAACTTTATAATAACCTATACTTTAGGTTAAAGATGTCAGGTTTTACAATCCTTTTATATAGTTGTAAGTTAATTATTAAAAAGCTGTAAACTACGTTAATTTAACTGTCTATAAAACCTATAGCTAACTATTAAGCTAATTAAATTAGCCTAAAATTAGTAGGACTACAGTTAAATAGGTATATTACTACTATACTAAATTATAGGCTTATAGGCCCTATAAATCGGAAGTTATAGAGGATTTAATAAGTGGTTTATAGGGCTTAATAAACCTCGGGATTAACCAAGCTATACTCTAGCCTATCTGCCTGTTAAGGTATGCGAGGTACTGTATATTAGTCGGTAGGTATATAGTAGAGGTTCAGTATAAACCCTACTATAGAGATTATTATAGTAGATTTATAGAAGGCTAGCACTATAATACAATTATTTACCTACTATATTTCTATTCTGCAGTACCTACAAGGTACTGTATTCTAATACCCCAGTACTAAGCTATAGGTATTACATATAAGACTTCCGCTGCATAGTAAGCTAGTATATAAGCACTAATTACAGGGCCCTTAGGCCTGTAATTGACCATACCTATTCCAATAAGACCTAATCTTAAAGGATTTCTTAATACTTATTATATCGATTTAATTAAGGAAACTAATTAAGCAGTGATTTATAATATTACTATTAAACTTAAATACAGTAAAGTAAAGATAAACAATATATATATATTAAACTATACTTATTAAAATCGATAAGCAGAAATTAATACTTATAATACTAATAGTTAAAGCTCTAGTTTAAACGTTTTTACTCTTTAATTTTAAAGTAGAAGGTTAAAATGTCCAATATATCTATTAAATATACTTTATTAAAATACTAAGTTAGCTAACTATAATCTAAACCTTATCTTAAAGTTAAAGCCTAGTCCTATATTTAATAATATTTTTTACTTAACAAACTAGGCAATTATAAAAGGCCTATATTCTTTACCGAAAGTAATATACAATAACTTCTTAATAGTAAGTACTAATATAAATACCGCTTAAGCTATATTAAGTAATATACTAAGATTTAGCTTAATTTAAAGTTAATAAAACTATTAAATAGACAAAATATAAGACTAAATAAGCAAAGTATTTAACAAATAACCAACGTTGTAATTAAAAGGTATCTAAGGCTATACTTATAGTAAAGTATATTATAGTTATATTAAAAAGCTAATTGTTAATATAATCCAGCCTTCCTAATATACTAGTTAAGCTATTAATAGCTTGACTCTATACTTAAAAAAGTCGCCTTACTAACTTTATACCATATAATCATCATTAGAAGACTCGCTATCTAACTCTTCTTTAATAAATAAATTAATCCAATATATTCGCAAATTTTAAAAAGCTTCTAATAATAATAAAATAATTAATCTCGATAACAGTATAGATAGTAATATAGATAGAATTAGTAGTTAAAAAAGATATATTTAAATCTTATTTAATTAAACTAATATATATACTAAGGCCTACTTAAATACCGATACTAACAAGGCTAAGAAGGCTAAAGGCTATAGTAAA
This sequence comes from Apiosordaria backusii, assembly GCA_030549205.1. Taxonomy (NCBI): domain Eukaryota; kingdom Fungi; phylum Ascomycota; class Sordariomycetes; order Sordariales; family Lasiosphaeriaceae; genus Apiosordaria; species Apiosordaria backusii. Next base: position 1,781,157 of record JAUKTV010000006.1, read on the forward strand.
TTTACATTTAAATATACCTCTAGTAAGTTCAATAAAGACACCGTCTAAAGGTTATATAATATAACTAATTACTATTAAACTAACTACTACTTACCGACTAATACAAACTACTACTTACTAAATAATATAAACTAATACTCTCTATATAGTATAAAGGCCTATTACTTAACTAATTATTTATAGCTAACTAGTATAAAAGCTTATTAATCCAGCGTATATAGTTATAGCTAATATTATATAAGCTAATACTCCTTATTAAATCGATTTAGTAAGTAATCGTATTACTTAGTAAATTAAACTTCTTTATTAATTAAAGGCTCTAACTACTAAAGTTCTAACTATAGAAGTTCTAACTATATATCTTCTAATAACGGTAGATTCCAATATATACAGAACTGGCAAAAGACACTCTTTACTAGCCTAGTTCTATCCTTAAGCTAGAAAAGTAGTACCTTTTCAAACTTATCGATTTCCAAATTACTATCAATTTTAACTACGTTTACCAATATATTTAAAGTTACCAAGCTATTACTAACAACTCTATAATACCGTTATAATTAGTATACTAGTATCTTCTTAATTACTATAATATAGAAAGGCATAGGCTTAATAAGGCTTAATAGTATATAAGGCTATAGTAATATATAGTAAGGTAGTTATACCGATTAAAGAGTAAATAGATTAAGCAAAATTAAGTAACTTATTAAATTACAAAGTTGCTTAATAAACTAATAAAGTTAGTAGTAAATTAAGGTTATATTAAGGAATAAGTACTAAACGCTTAATAATAGCATTTAAAGTATTTAATCGTTATACCAATTAAAACTATCGTTAAGCTAAATACTAATAATAATACTAAGCTAATAAATAATAGGATACTAATATTATCGTAAGTTGCTTCTTAATACTATAGTCAAATAACTAAGTAGCAGAAACTTACTGAAGCTTTAGGAAGGTCAGGTTTTCGATTTAATTAAAGATTGAAAAAAATTACTACCTAGCTATCTACTAGGGGTATAGAAATATAGTTACCATTAATAGAATGTACCGTAGCACTGCTTTAAATAGTAAGTATAAAGATAATAAATTGTAAAAGTAAGAGCTTAGCTATCTAGCTAGATATCTATAATGCCAGGTCATATGACCTGGGAATTGTATATATCCATATCCTTGCAAAAGCTATTAATAAATTAAAATCGCTATAAACTTATATAATTAAAATTATAAATAAGATACTTATATTATTAAAAACTGAATAATTTATAGTTATAAAGTTTATTTAATTTAATAAAAGTAAAGTATTTAAACTTTTATTAAAACTTTAAAAGTATATAAATAAATCTAACCTTTATAAATTAATAAATAAATATAAGTTTAATTTAAATTTTTAATATAAAGGTTTTAATTTAAATAATAACGACTTTAAAAAAAGAATATATAATTTAAAAATATTAAGTTAATGAATATTAAAAATAATATTAAAGTAATCTATAATTTTATTAAATATGCTATAAAGTATTTAATTATTAAATTAAAGTTTTAAATTTTAATAAATTATTAAGAAAGTAGTTTTTAATAAATTATTAAAAAGGTAATTTATATAAATTAAATTATATAAAAGATATTAAAGTAAAAAAAATTAAATATAAAGAAAATAAAGTAAAGACTTTAAAGGAAAAAAAGAAATCCTTAGTATTTAACTTTAGCTTTATTAAGGTAATTAAAGTAATTAAAAATAGGTTAAAAACCTTTAATTATAAAAGGATTAAGCTTATATTTAATTAATTAAGTAATTATATTATATAATTTTAAATGTTAATCGAAATATTAATAAAAATCTAAACGTTAATTAAAATAATAGTAAAGTAAAATAAAAAAGATACTAATAAATTAAATAAATTACTTTAAAATTATACTAATATAATAAGTAAGTTTTTGAATAGTAAATAAAGTATTTAATACAAAAAACTATAACATCATATTGTACATAGCCATACATACCCTGTAGAAGATATCAGAACAGTTTGTCTATACTAGCTTCTTCTTCTTATTAATTCATTTAATATAATCAATTTAATACCTATTATTATTACGCTATTTATTTATATATTAATAGTAACTACAACCTTTTTTTAACTATCATTATAGTTAAATATTAAATTACTTTAAATCTATCTAAACGTCATATTTATCCGCCTCCCTTTCTTAAGTTAAATGCTCTATTTATTTAAATATATCTACACTAGTAAATAGCCTATTCGTTCCTATCCTATTACGCTAGTAATAGATAATAACTAATATTAAATTAATAACCTATTAATCTAATTAACAGCCATTTAAATAGCTTCCGATAGTCTGCCCGTTATTATTTATTTTAATATTCTATTTAACGGTATATTAATTATTTTAATATTATAACTAAATTATATTACACTTCTATATACCCTAATCTACTAAATAAAACGCCACTTTAACCTTTAATAATCTGTCTAATAATTAACTTAAACTTACTTTCTATTAATAAACTAAATAAAAAAAATACGCCAATAATAAGTATATAATAAAAAGCTTTATATAAATTAACTAAATTAAAAAAGACTTAACTATCTATATACTTAATACTGACTTAAAACGTACTTTATAGATTAATTCAAATATTAATATTCTTAACTTTCTAAAAATACTAAAAGGTTAAAACAACTATACCTTATTTATTAAGTTTTTTATTAAATTCTAAAAATATAAAAACCTCTTTAAATTACCTATAATATAGGAAATAACCGTAAAATGTATAAAGAATTAAATTATCGTTGCCTTAATTGATTTAATATATTGTATTATTAAAGGCCTTAAGTAAATTTAATATTAAGTTCTTTAATTATAATTAAATACCTTACTATTATTATTAAAATTGCTTATAAAAGTATTAAATAATAACTAAACTAATAGTTAAATTAAACAAATTAATAAAGAGGTTAATTAATTATTAAATAAACTGTTAATAACCTTACTAAATATACTTTTTAATTAAATAATATAAACTAATATAACGTATTTATTAAATTACTTACTATCTTTTTAATAGAATATCTTTATTAACTTTGAATCCTTGTTTATTAAATTACCAAACTTACTATTATAAATAGTAATTTAAAATAAATAATTTAATATTCTTTTTAAAATATATAACTTATAATTTAAATTATTAAACGGCTTATTTAAGTAATTAACTTTAATCGAACTATTAATATTATTATTATTTATTTATTTTTAATATTAAATAGTATCCTTTTATTAAAAGTATATAAAAAAATAGCTTATTGAATTTTTATGTATTTTACTGTTAATAAAATAAAACGTTAACTTTATTAAACACTTACTTTTATTTAAACTCTTAATAACTAATATTATTTATATATTTAACTAACTAACCTTTTAATAAATACTATAGTTATTAAAGAAATTACTTTTTAAATTATCGACATTACTTAACTTATAACTATAGTAATATTTAATATTACCACTATTACTTTATCTAAACCTATAATCTTTATTTTTAATATAAACGCTATAATAAATACCTTATATACTGGATATATACTTATAAAATACTTTTATTCGTTTATAAAATAATAACTTTAAAAAACTTTAAAGTAATTTACTATATAATTATTAATTATTTTAATAATCTATTAATACTATAAGCTAAAATCTCTAATATAGATTATTAATATAATTAAAATATAATTTTATACTAATATTTATAAAAAGCCTTATTAAATAACTTAACCTTCTACTTTATAATTAAAAAGCTATAATAATTAAATTAAAAAACAATATACCGATTTTACTTAAAAATAAAATACTAATTTTATTAATTTATTTATAATATATAAATATACTATTTAGGAAATTATAGTTTTAAAGTTATTAAAAATAAATATATTCGATATTAAAATCTATTTGATCTTTAAAACTAATTAATTAATTAAATACTTTATTTAATTCTCTGATTATTCCTTTAAACAATCTATATATTAAAAATAAAGTAAAAGTATTTAATAGAATAATTAATCGATATTAAATACTTAATTTACAGCCCTCTTCCTTATATTAATAATATAATCGATAAACTATTAATAATACTAATTAAATAGTTTAAAACTAATGAATATTTTAAGATTTAATAATACTAGCTTTAAAAGTAAATATTTAAAGCTTTAATACCAAAAGATAAGTAAGAATAAAAAGTAAATAAAGAATTAAATAAAGAATTAAATAAGGAATTAAAGGTAAAGGTAATTAAAATAATATATATAAAAGTAAATAAAGTAATAAATATAATAATAGATTTAAAAATAAAATTAAAAATAAAGCTAATAATAAAAGTAAAAGTCTATATAACTTATTTTAATAGCTAAATCCTACTATAATAATAAGGGTATTCGAATGCTTAACTAAAGTAACCGAATAAAATAATATTAATAACTTATATTACATTAATAATAAAAACAAATAATATAAAGACTTACTAACTAAAAGCCTTAAAATGTTAAATATTTTTATCTTACTGATTATAATAATAATAATAAAAAAACAACTAAAAAAGGTAAATACTAAGTCTTTAAAATAATCGAACTATTTATCGATTTAATTAAAAATATAATAATAAACCTAATAAAAAGAAATATATTTAAGGAAAAAATCTACTTATTATTATATAATAACATAATAAAGTAGTATATATATAAGCTTTTTATATAAAATAGAAAATTTCTTAAAGAAAATATAGAATATTAAATATATATACTATTAAACTATTTTAATATATCTTAATATATTACTATTTAAAAGCTTCTTAAATATATATATATTAAAGAATTAACAAAATAAAGTAAACCGATTAAAAAATACATAATAATAAAAGTACAATTTATAAAGGCAATTAAAACCTATAATATAAACTAAATTAAAAATTAAATTTTTAACAGTATCTATTTTAATTTACACTAACTTCTTTAACCCTCTAAATAAAAGTTACTATTCTAATATCTTATTTATCTCGATAATAAAGCTAAATACTATATTAAAGCAATCTAACTTACCCTACTACCTTATAAAAATCGACTCCTTATAGTTAATATAATATTAAAAATCTATATTTATAAGATTAAAATTATTAAAAGAAAAAATCCTAATCCAATATATCCTAATTTTAATAATTATATTAAAATATATTAATTTAAAAAAGGTAATTAATATAATAATAGCACTTATAGTAATTTTTATAATTATACTTAATATCATAATTTTAATAATTATAATAATTATTAATATAATAGAAATTATTCTTTTATTAAAAATTTTTCCTTTTATAAAATTTTTTTCTTATATAGACTTTATTTACTTAATAGAAACTACTTTTAATCTTTTAAACGTAATAGCTGTTAATTTAAATATATTAATAAAGGTAAATAAAAATGCTATCGATATTTTAATAAAGGCTACTATAAAATATATTATTAAATTAAAAATAATATTAATAATTATTAAACTAATAAGTAAGATATTACTTTAAATAATTCCAATAGTGCTAATTAAAAGAAAGATCTTTAAGAATTTAGTTTTTTATTATTAAATAAATAAGATAAGGACTATATAATAAATTATAGTTTAAATAAAAAGCTTACTAACGTTAATAATAATAATATATTTATTTACCTTTCTATACTAATTAAAAGTAATAAATATATTAATTATTAATAAACCTGGATTAAAATCTTTTATAAAAATAATAAATAGTAATATAAATACTATAATAAGATTTTTTGAAATTATGTTAAGCTACTATTGTATATATATTTAATATATTATAGTTTATAAAAAAAACTTAATAAACTATTTAAAAATGATAAGCTATTTTAATTTTTATTATAACCGTATATTAAAGATATTAAATTTAATTTAAATACTCTTTTAAAGCCTTAAATAAAAAGAATATTTAAATTAATAAAAGTTAACTTACTTTAAAAATTAACTTTAAAATTCTATAAACTGTCCCTTTTTAAAAATTAATAAAAACCTTAATATCTTATTTTAAAAATAGACTATACTTATATTATATAACTACTTATTTTAAAGTAAATTATCGATATTAAATTAACTTTTTATAAATTAAAACTATAGTTTATTAAGAATTCCTATTATTAAATACTAATATAAATAACTTTATAATGTAATTAACTAATAATATATTTAAATATAAACTATTTTATAATTATAATAAATAAAGCTTAGTTTAAATAAATATATTTTAATATAAAGATTAAATAAGAAATTAAGGAAATTATAAAAAGAATTATCAAAAGGTTAAACCTTTTAAATATAATAAATATTAATATATATATCCTTAATATAATTAACAGCTTACTTTATATTAATAAGTTCCTAATTTATATCTTACTAACCTTCGAATTAACTCTAAATATATTACTTAATATAGATTTTTTAAAAGCTAATAAAATATATACTAATTATATTATTAAACTAATTATATTTAATATATATAAAAATATAACTACTATATTTAAATCGATAATTAAGTATACTTTAATATTTTAAAAAATAGTAGTAAAAGATCAGATATCCATTTTACTTTAAACTACTATACTAGTCTAAATTCTATATAAAAATCTTCCTAAAATAAATAAAAGGGATTATATATTTTATATAAAACTAAATAAAGCCTATAACGTAACTTTTAATAATAGCTCTTTATATATTATCTTTATAACTAATAATACTGATTAACTAATAATAACATATTACCATTAATGCATTAATAAGATTAAAAAATATATAGAAGATAGATATATAATATGTTAAACTAGGTTCCTGTGAAGCCTAAGTTTACAGTAGGTGGCTGCTATTATACTATGTGGTGGAAGCTTCCTAATACTTGACCTACAGGCCAAGTATGAGGGAAAAGAAAGCCTACCCGTTAGCTACCCGGCACTTGCCCGGCACCTTACTTCACTGCAGGGCTATTTAAAGGCCTACATTCTACTAACCAGTAGGCCAAACTGCCTGTAATTTTATATTCAGGCTACTAAGGCCTATTACTATAGGCAGTATAAGTAGCCTAACCCTAACCCTACGATGACCTGTACTTTAGGTTAAAGGTGCTGGGTTTCGCAGCCCTTTTGTATAGCCGTAAGTCGATTATTAAAAAGCTGTAAACTACGCTAACTTAATTGCCTAAAAGACCTGTAGCTAACTACTGGACTAGCTAAATTGGCCTAAAATTAGTAAGCCTATAGTTAAGTAGGTATATTATTACTATACTAAATTATAGGCTAATAGGCCTTATAAGTCTAGAGCTATAGAAGGCTTAGCAAATAGTTTATAGGGCTTAGTAAACCTTAGGGTCAACTAAACTGTACTCTAGCCTATTTACTTACTAAGGTATATAAGGCACCATACATTAGTCAGTAGATATATAGTAAAGGTCAAGTACAAACCCTATTATAAAGATTATTATAGTGGATTTATAAAAGGTTAGTACTATAATACAAATTATTTACTTACTATATTTCTATTCTATAGTACCTACAAGGTACTATATTCTAGTACCCTAATACTAAGCTATAGGTATTATATATAAAACTTTTACTATGCTATAAGCTAGTATATAAGCTCTAATTATAGAGCCCTTAGGCCTGTAATTAGCTATACCTATTCTAATAGGTTATAAACTTAGAAGATACCTAATTAGATTATAGGCCTATAAGCTTAGGTTTAAAGCCTTCTATAAATAATAGCTTAGGCTACTGTAGACTGTACTATAAGTAAGCTATAAAATTACTGATTTTTAAAGCTTACCTATCGAGGTAAGGTTTTAAAGCAAAGACTAAGCTTGCCTTACCTTTATTAGGTTTTCCGGAGGCCTATAAAGGTTTAAATTTACATCCGCTACTAAATTTATTTTACTATAAAGTATATAAAAATTAGGCTTAATAGGGTATTAAAGGCCTGTAAACTATAAGCTTATAAAAACTAAAAATAGCATTCTTACTTTAACCTTAGCTAGGTAGGTAGTTCTATAAAATCTAGAGTAGGTAAAAAGTAAGAAGGAATAGACCTTTTTAGCTACTATTACTATTAGTGGTTATAATATTTTACTATATAAAATAGAGCCTATTCTTTAAGGCTCTTAAGTGCTTTATATAAACTATGATAAATAACGATTTTAAAGTAAAATTAATAAAGGGCTATTAATAAAATAAAAAATATACTGCTATTATCTTATTTATCTTAAAGTATAAAGAAAAAACCAGATTATAAAAGAAGAAAGGCAAGTTAACTTTATTTATATTAGGATATCCTTTTAAATTAAAAAACAATATTCTCTATTATATGTTAAAAAATAAACCGCCTTATTTATATATCCTTAAAAATTGCCTATAAAATATTTTAAAAGTAATATATAATAATAACTATTACATTAACTATTAGTAAATAGCTAAAGTACTATAAAGATATAATATTACTTAAATAACTAAAGTAATTAAGAAGTATATTAAGTATTATTTAATTTATATTTATAATCTTATATTTAAAGTTAAATCATTTAATAAATTAAATTTAATAAATTTAAAACCAGTTTCTAAATATACTATTTATATTAACTTTATTATTATTTTACTAATTATTAGGTTATTTAAAATATAGATAATGCTACTTATAGGCTTTAATGCTATAATAATAGTAATAAGACAGTATAATAAAAAGATAATTTTAATCCTTAATAATATAAAATAAATAATTAAAAAATAGCCCTATTATTTTATTATAAAATTATAATATAGTAATTAAGGATTTCCTTTTAAAATTATTTTAAAGAAAGATTTTAAATTTATAAATAAACTATAATAAAGGATATTTAAAGTAATACAAGCCAAACTATAAATAACTAACGCTTGGTATCCTAAAGGAAATAAGGCGTTAAAATATAAAAATTAGAACGTCGAGATCGCTATTAGATTTTATATTATAATAGATTAAAATATACTGTAATTAAATATTTTACTAGCTTTATAATACTATTTAAATATAGTATATTTATTAGTTTTTAGAATATTATTAACTGAGTTAACATTAAGATTTAAACTGAAATTAATTATAGATTTAAACCTTCATACTATAATAAGTACTAAAGTAATAATATAGTATTTATTATATAAAGAAAAAGTTAAGGCAGTAATAATATATATTACAGTTAATAATAAAATATATTATAATAAAAAAAGACTTTATATATTTTCAAAAATGATAATATAGTATATTTAAAATTATATTATAAATATATACTCCTTAATAAGCCGTTTAAGAAGTATTTATAATAAAGGACCAAGCTATTTAAAGTTATAAAAAAATATAGAGATTTAATATATAAACTTAAGCTTTTAATAAATTAAAGAATGTACTTAATAGTTTTAATAATTTAATTAGTTTTAATACCGGAAGGCTTAAATTTATATAATAGGTTACTTAGAACTTTAAGTAAGGTAATTTAAATAAAAGAAGGTAATAAGTTATTTAAAATAAATAACATTAAAGTAAAATATATTATATAAAAAATTAAAAAGCTAAAGATAGAATATTTAATATTATAAAAAGGATATAATAAAAGCTATAGTAAATAATAGTATAAAATAGTTTTATTAAAGACAGTGTTAAATATAGTATATAAATATAAGTTATAGTATTTATTTAAAGAAAATAAACTTACTAAAGAACTTAAGAAAAAAAAACACCTACTTAAAAAAAAGAAATAAACTTAATAGTATTAAATAAGGTATTAAATAGTTAAAGTAAGGAGGTTGTAGTTATATTAAAAATTAATATTGAAGTAGTTATTAAAAACAAAAGGCTAAATTAATCTGACAGTAAATTAAGGTTAATAAATAACTTATAAAGAAAAAGTATAAACTTTAAATAACTTATTAACTTAAAAGTTTACAAAATTTTTAAAATAATTTATAATATAAATAATAATTATTAATAATATTAACCTTATATTTAACCTTTTAAATTTTCTAACCTTTTCTTATACTTTATACTTCTTTATTATACTTATTAAAATTACAACTTTATTACTAAATTTTAATTTAATTAAACTGCCTTTAATAAAATGACCTATTTAAATACTTAATAAAATACTACCTATTAAAATATCGCCTTTATAAAAGCTATTTATTTAATTTATTAAAACCCTTTACTATTATAAGTAACCTTTTAAAATTAATAAATAAGTCGTTTCTATCGCTATTAAAAAAGACCTAATTTAAAAAACAAACCTATTATATAATTAATAACCTATTAAATTAAATTTATTAAAAAAAACCTTAATATTACTTTTATTAAAGTAACTTTTATAAAGCTAAATCCTAATACCGCTTTTATTAAACTAACCCCTATTAAAAAAAATCTAACTATAATTATATTTATAAAGTTTAACTTTATTATTACTTTAATTAAATTAACCTCTATTAAGAAGGTTTTAACTATAAATATTCCGATTAAAAAAGCTTTAATTATAAATATTCTAATTAAAAAAGCTTAAATTATAAATACTATAATTAAAAAGGCTTTAATGAAAAGTATAATGATTAATAAGGTTTCAGTAATAAATACTTTAATTAAAGTCGGGAATAAAATTATTAAAGTTAATTTAATAAATTATTTAATCCTTATTACTAACGGTAAAAAGATTAAGTTTGAATTTACTATATATAAGATTGTAATATTTATTAAAAAGTACTTTTTTAATTTAAATAAAATTAACTTTAAATATATAGTATATATATTATTTTTAAATAAATTAATAAATAGTATGTTTATATTTTATAAAAAGACTTATAAGAGTTTCGAAAAGTTTAAATTAAAGATAGTTAAAAAAAAGGACCTTTAAGTTTAAAAAGACATTATATTTATTCTATATATCCTTTTTAAAAAAAGCTTTATTACTTTATAAATTAATAATAAAAAATAAATCCCGCTATAAATCTATAAGTTAGTAAAAACCTATATACTATTTATATATATAAAAGTTAATACTATTTACTATCGGTTTTAAAAGGATATATACCTTAATAATAAAAGCTAGGTTTAAAAATATATATAAAAGCCTATTAATAAATAAAAAAGAATCCTCTTTACCTTTATAACATTTTAAAGTAAAGTTATCAATAATAAAGATATTAAACAGTTTATTAAATAAATTATTAACCTTACTTAATAACCTATTAAAATTAGCGCTATTAATATTAAATTTAAAGTTATTAAAAATTAAATTAATCTATTTAAAAGTAAGGGTAAATATATTAAATAGTTAATTAGCTAAAAGTAATAGAACAATAATAAAAAATAAGTTATTAATAAATAAAAAAATAATAATAAATAAAATAATAATAAATAATATACTAATAAATAAAATATTAATAAATAATATACTAATAAGTAAAGTATTAATAAATAATATATCGACTATAATTAAAATAATAATAATAATATCTTTTTTATAATGCTAACTATAAATAAGTTATATAAGCTTATTAATAAATTATTAGCAATAGTTAATATTGTAAGTATTAATAATAAAAAAATAAAAATAATAATAAATCTTCTTAAAAAATAAGAAGAAATAATTAAATAGTAAAATAGCTAAATTATTAAAATAAAAAAGGAAATCGAAGAAATAAAAAATAATATAAAAGAGATAATAAATATAATTACTATATTAAGAAAGAAAGGTTAGAATAAAGTAATAGTATTATATAATATTATATATTTATATAAAAAATATATTATATAAATATTATATAATTAATATATAAAAAGGAAATATTCAGGATTTGTTTATAAAGCTTTAGCCTTGGTAAAAAGCATACTGTTTAAAAATAAAGGAGGGTATTTTTTAATTAATATAGTAATAGATAAATAAATAAAAAATAATTAAGCATTTGCTATATCGGAACAATATGTTTTTGTCTTAACCCGAGGTATTAATATGAAAAACTATGACATTATATTATATATAGCTATATATACCCTGTAGAGGATATTAAAACAGCTTATTTATACTAACTTTTTCTTTTTATTAATCAATTTAATATAATCAATTTAATACCTATTATTATTACACTGTTTGTTTGTATGTTAGTATTAATGTTTAATTCAAATTAAAATAGATTTAACCTCTATTTAAAGATATAATAAAGTATATTATTATTAATATACTATAAAACTTTATTAAAAAAAAATAAACGTTTAAACTAATAGGATTTTAAAAGTAATTTAAATAATTTAAATATTAAACTATAAACTTAATAATATTTTATAATAATAATAATTAAATATAATAATTTTAAAAGGCTATATAAATATCTAAATTATTATTTAATAAACTATAAAAGCAGTTACCTTTATAAATATAAATCTATTTATTAATATAATAAAGTAAATCTTAATATTAATTTTAATTTAAATATATATTATAGTAATTAAAATATTAACCTTAACTAATATACTTATAATATCTATTATTATTTAAATAAAAGCTGAAATATTAACCTTAATTAATATACTTATAATATTTGTTATTATTTAAATAAAAGTTAAAATATTAATTTTAACTAATATACTTATAATATTTATTATTACTTAAATGGTAATTAAAATATTAACTTTAATTAACTTACCTCTAATATCTATTACTATTTAAATAATAATTAAAACGTTAACTTTATTTAATATACTTCTGATATTTAAAGTAATAAAAAGAAAGTAAAATAAAGATAAATATAATAAAAAAAGCTTAATTAAAAAGGGATAAATAGAGATTTAAGAAATTATCGATTTAACAATTAAAGATAAAGATTTAACTTTAATTTAAAATAAAGCTTTAATATTAATTTAAAATAAAGTTTTAGATTTAACTTAAAATAAACTTTTAAATTTAATTTTAAATAAACTTATAACTTTAAATTAAAATAGAGCTTTAATTTCGGTTTAAAATATACTAATTTAATTCTAATAAAGTAAAAACGTAATACTGAAAGACTGAATAATAGAAAGTTAAGATAATTTAATAAATATAATAGTAAGTAAATAAAGAGAATAGAAAGTAATAGTAAATAAGTTAAATAAAGAGAAAGAAAAAAAAAGGAAGTAAAGTTAAATAAATATAAACATTTCTTTACTTTATTATGATAATTATTTTTTTCCTTTATTATTATAAATAAAGCTTTAAAGTAAGCGATAAGTATAGGTATTATTATAAATAGTAGGTTATAGAATTTAATAGATATAATATTAAAGAGGGTTATTATAATAGGTTATAAAGGAATTAGCTATTATTATTTATAAGTTAAGGAATTTAATAAATATAGTTCTAAATATTAATAAATATAGTTATTAATAGGTTATACTATCAGGAGGTAGTAATTTATTTTTAAAAGGAGGTATTATTATAGAAGGATATGGGGATATACAAGGATCTATATACGTATATATATAGCCACTTCTTATACAATAGATATAGAATTAATCAATCATTATATAACCAATATCGGAGTACCACTGTATGACCTCGCAACACTTTCTATTTTATAGTTAATTTATCAGCTATAGAAATACTAGCTTAAAACTTAAGGTAAGTATAGTATTAGGAGCTAAATGTAATATCCTAGAAAGTTACGCTATCTTTAGATATATAGGCTTCCGCTATGGTAGGTGGAAGGAAGGCGGGCTTGCAGCTTTGCAGTAGTTTTTAGGGATTTAGGGGGTTATGTATAAAGAACGCGTCAATTGCCTACATTCTACCTTAGATAGCTTATCGACTTCTGTTTCTTTAAAAATAACCTACTACGCATAGGCAATAGGTTTCTAGCCTTATAATTAAGTTAAGGTTATACTTTTAATATAGTTTACAAGCCTATACTATCTTCTAATTATCACGGTTTAAATATAGCTTATAAGCTAGCTACTTTTTTTATACATACGCTATTCCTATATAGCTATAATATATTTAAAGCTCGTTTCTTTACGTTTATAACTAATACTCTTACCTGTACGCTACTTATAAAACTTATTATTTAGCTAATCGTCACTCATTACTGCCCCTTAATTTTGATAATATTTATTAATTAAATAATACTTATTTATATAATTAAAAATCCTTCTTAATTCTTATATCTTATAGATATTAAAAAAGTAAATAATGATACCTTTTAAGGCCTATACAATATAGGCTATTTCGAAAGGTAAAAGTAAAAAGAGGAAGAGCGGGTTTAGTAGGCCATTAAGGATTTGGTAAGAGCGGAAGCGCTTGCTTACGAGTAAGAAAACAATAATAAGCCTGGATATTTTAGAGGTAGCTTTCTAAAGCGGCCATTAATATGTAAAGTAAGTCTACCAACCTCGCGGTAAACGGTTATAGGTTTCGTATCTAACGTTTGCTTACAGGCCATTCACCGGGACGGCGGAGCGTGTGGCGAAGAGGCAACTGTTATCTTCGGGCACTCCAATCAGGGGGGCGTGTGGTGCACCCGGCACGCAAACATCAGAGAGAAGCTCCAGCAAGAGATTAACGACACCAAGGACACAATCGACAAGAACAACCAGCTGCGTGGCTGGCCAAGATCCGAAGACTTCTCGACCGCGGCTGAGGCACTTGAGAGCCTCAATTTTTATAACTCGACCATTGCCCGCCGCTACCTGATATCGATGTCCCTTTTTCCAGGTCCTGTCGATGGGATAGTTCGGGGACATAAAGTCCAAATTATAAGACTGGAAAATGACCGCAACGATCTGACCAACATCGTCCGGGAACGGAAAAAGCTTGACGACACCTGGCAGCTTCGACCTTTCCACTTACAAATCCGTGGAAAGTTGGCTCACTGATTTGTTTCCACTTCACAATCTCTGTGACGATCCTAAACGGTAAGCTAGTTTCGTTACCCAGGTTCGAATAGTGAATTGATCTAACCATCCTTGTTGTATAGAGACCTTCCAAGTGAAGGAACAATCTATGGCCGGACTTCCAAGGAGCTGATTGCCTGGATAGTCGAAGAGACAGGCGAGGAAGATCCCTCTAAAGAGGCACCATATCGGGGAAAATATGTATGGACAGAAGAAGACAAGAAAAAGCACCGGGAGTGGTTGGAGGAACAGACATACGTCGACCCTGACGGCGAGAAGAAGGAGAGGGCTTATTGGGAGGAGTCGGCGGCGAAGGCGGCCACACGCAGGAGGCGATGGCGGCGGGCTTTGGTGTTAGTATCGATATGTCGTGCTTTCTCGCGCCGCTGTCAGCACGATGAAGGCTAGCAATATGGGCGGAACATCGTAGCTTGTCTGTCAATAGTACAAGACGTGTTCATGCGCCTACTTTCAATTTACAGTGTTCCTCATTCTGTTCTTTCTACCGCGCGGAAATGCTTTGAATCTTGACTTTTATAAATCCACATTCCTTCGAAGTGTTTATACGCTGTCCCCGCAAATATTTTATTCTATATTTACCACGCTTTCTCTTGAGGAGTTCTCAACCCTCAACAAAGATCTAGCATCTGGACCATCACTGTCACTCTTTTTTACATGTCGAAATTGCTCTGATTCTGATTGATCTTTTATATATCTTAACATTGCTCTATCTTCGTCTTGAAGTTGCTCCGACGGTGGTTGTTATCATTCACATCTTAACGTTGCTCCATCATTGATCTAATTCGTGAATATTATCCAACTGTCCGACGTCAATTCACGTCGGGGATTTCATGAGGATGCTCCGGCGTCGATTAAGTTGCGCCGGCGTAAATTCACTTTTTGATTGCCGACAGCCTGGGGGAATAGCTATAAATTCCCTGCTTTCCTGATCCTTCACCATACCCTTTTTCTTCCTTTACCAACTAAAGGTACAATTCCCACAAAGAGAGACGCAACCAACCAAAACTCCAGTCGTCGTCCCATCACCATCATATCACCAGTTCATACACCATCATGGCCTCCGCGTTTCCGCGCGAGAAATGCCCAGTAAGTCTTGCCGTCTCCTCGCGCTACCAGCCTGGTTGGTCCCAAGCTCACACTCGCAGGCGTTGCACAGAGACGGGCTTCGCTGCGAGCAGCCTGTCATTCCAGACTCTAAATGGTGTCAGACACACGACAACCAGAAGGCCATTATATACAGCATCCTCACGAACCTCAATATTCAGGTGGCGTCGCTGGAGTACACAATGATTTCGGGCTTCAACAGCCCGGAGCATGCCGTAGAAACACTGACCCTATACAACAAAGTCATTACATTGAGGATTCTAATATCAATGATTTTCTACCCTCCGGTTGTGAAGATCGACAGCGGTCACAACCAGGCCCTCTTTGTCATGGCGCAACGCAGGAATGATGCTAGGGCGAAGATCATGATGATGCGTCGCAAAGGCGTCGATGTCGACTTGAGCGGCTATGTCTCAGCTGCAGATTGGGTCGAACGCCTGCGACAGACCCACGGTCTCCTTACCGACCCGGACCGGTAAAAACAACCCTGTTCCATGCCCGTGACAAGTATTCTCCCTCGGCTATGACAAGTTTACTAACTGAGTCTTTTTTGTTAGCATTCGCGAGGAGGCACAGCCTTGGGGGGTCGAATGGGAGGAGGATAAGCATGGGATCGACTACTCCACAGCCGAGGGCTGGCTTCTCTGGGCTATCGTAACCGACGATGAGCGTGACCCAGGCCCGGCTGGCGATCCCCCGCCACCAGAATGGGCCTCCACAGTTGAAGAGACCCGAGTTCTCAGCCCGTGTCCCGAGTTCACCACCGAGGTACAGCCCCGGGAGTCGGTACGGAGTGGGCTGGCAAGAAACACCCGATTTTACTACAGCCGACTCAAGTACGACGTGCTTATTGCCACGAGGGACGTTCGTAGATGTCTCTGCTTGATCTGTCATCGCTTCCAACGTGAAAAAAAGGGAGGGTATTGTAGGGTCGCAATTGGGACCCACTCCTTACTCATTAAATATCATTATTGCTAGGCTTAGCTTATTAAAACTTAGACTAATACAATACCTTTTTCCCCTTCCTAATTTAATTGCTTATCTTGCCTTATAAGAACCTACCGTACGCAATACCAATTTATAAGGGCTCAATTAAGGATTATAAAGTCTATATAAGCGTATTTTTATATATAAGTCTAAACCAACAAGTACGATAGTTTCCAATTAAGCCAGTAGTATAACAGTCAAGTCCAATATCGAACGGTCTCGTTCTTTTAATTACAATATTATACAGTGTTTACTTTCCTATAGATATAACTTTAGGTCTAAACATTTGAAAGTATAGGGTAATAGCTTCTATTTAATATACCGAGCGTCTATTATATAAAAGCAACTACGCTATTTAGTTAAGTTTATATTTACCTAGCTTAAAAGTTTAAGAACCTTAATTTAATACCTTTCTTATTATTAACTAATTTTTAAACATAATAGAGTACTACTAATTGCATTATCTAAACATAGTATTTTATATATAAGTTTTGCATTTTAATTATTTAAGATTTCTAATTATTACCTTTTATTATTAATTGCAATACTTTACAATTTACTATTAAATAGTATTAAGCTTAATACTATTAAGTTTCAGTTTAATTTCTTACTTTAGCATTTAACCTTAGATTGTTAATTAAATTAAATAGATCTTTCCTATTAGTCTATAAAAACAAGCTTAGTTAATACTAGCATTTACTAATTTAGCTTACTTATAATATTCTAAATAGACCAGTAAAACTTAACTTTCCTTTTAAATAAAGACTTACTTTATACTATTGCCATTACTATTTATATAATACCTATATTTACTATTATCTAATATAAGGACAGCTTATTATTTACTATATTTAACCTAACTGTATTAAATCTTCGAATCTATAATATTAAGTCTACTATCTAATGCTATAATTTAAACTAATCTTAAGATTTTAAATTAAGCCCGATATTATTTAAACTTTAATTATTTAATATCACTGTATACTGGTAATCTAATAATATACTATACTTTATATTTACCTTTAAAGGTCTTTTAAATAAAGACCTGGAAGAATACCTCGAAGATATTAAAAACTATATTACCTAATTATTAAAAAACAATCCTATATTAGTTAGTATAATATAGGAAAGTAGGGTAGTATTCTGTAAAGGATAAAAAGGAATAGTAAAGAAGGATTAATATAATCGGCTATTGCCTGTAAATAGAGAGTAAGATAAGTTTAAGAAGCTCTTTAAAGTACAATTTAAGCTAAAAGTTACTAATTGTAATTAAAAAACGACTATATAGATAAATAATTTTACTTACTAATAAAATAAAGCTATTTAGTAGTATATAGGATAGGCCTAAAAGCTTTTATATTAGTACAATAAAACTTAATTTATTAAACTTAAATATAGACTTTTAAATTATTTAATTAATATAGATAATAAGTTAAACTAATATTTTTAAAATAAAATAATAGATTGACTTTATTTTAGTAAAAAGATAAACGTTAACAGTCAATTATTGCCTACTACGATATTTAACGATATATAGAAGTATATTATCGGTTATACTATTTACTTTAGTTAGAAGTTTATACCCTTTAAAGTACCATCGGTAATAAAGTAGAATAAAATATTATAAGTTACGATCGAAATAGTTAAAGAGTTTATAAAAACAGTTAAAGCTATAAAAACGATATTAAGTATACTATTATTAACCTTTAGCTAATTAAGTATATAAAAGCTATAGTAGACCTATATTTATTAAATACTACAATATAATATACCTTCCCCTTAATAATCTTTATATATAATTTAAAAATACGTTAGCTTTATAAGTAATAATATACGATCTTAGTTAGTACTATAATAGAATTTCCAGCTGCCTATTAAGGACTTATAAAGTACAGTAAATCCTTAGCCTTAACTGTTTAGAACTAAACTTAAAGGATATAGCCCTTAATAACAGCTATTTATATATTATAACTATTTTAGCCTTTATTATACTTTAGAATATTCTCTTTTATATAAGCCTAAAAAAGAAAGAGACAAGATTTATAATTATATTTAAATAAATATATAAGTACTTTAACAGCTTTAGTATAATCAGATAGCAGATATTATTAATAAGTAGCCTTCGATAAACTAACCTTAAGTAACTTAACTACAATAGTATTATTAAAGACCAATTATATATTATTAAAGAGATCTTTAGTAAGTACTATAGTAGGCTATAAAGGTAAATATCGGTATTAAAATAGCTTTAAATTAAATAACGATAATAAAGATATAAAGGAAAGGGTATAAAATAAAATAATCGTCAATATAAATCTAACCAGCATACCTTATCAGTTATAAATACCGACCCCTCTACCTTATTACTAATAAAAGCCTATACTATCAGTTCTTAAGCCGGTCTGTTTTATTTTAGAAACATCCGGAGAGGGGAGCCGCCGTCTTAAAGTAGTAAGAAAAAAGCTACTAAAAATAAAAGAAGCTTTAAATTAGAAAGCTAATAATTATAGGCAAATAGTACCAGTATAGAAGGATACTATACCTATTTAACTAATAGCTAAATAGGATCGATTTACTTTAAGTAAATAACTGTATAATATTTAAGTTACTATAATAGCTATATAACTTATCGACAGATCCTTCTAACTTTATACAAAGCTAGTATATTTATTAAGATTAATTAAGAGTTCCTATTATAAACAGAAGTTAACTATCGATTACCATTATAAACGGACTTAGTCGTTAACTGTTAATATTATAAATATCTATAGAAAGGTAGTTAATAAAAATAAATATTAACTATATTAAGGTATATATAAGGATATATAGGTAATTAGCCTATATAGCGCTATTTAGTAAATTATAGTTCTATCCTAAAACTAATTAGCTCTAGTCTTATAGTAAGGCTCGGCCTTAAAATATATATTAAAACAAATAATATCTTATTAAAGAATAGTAAATGACAGTACTGTACCGATTACCTATTATATTATATTTTAACTGGTAATATATAATATTAAGTCGGTAATCCAAGCTTACTTAATTGATAACAGGGCTACTTATAAACTGTTACTAAGCTATATATAGCTATATTAAATAAAAGCTATTATTAACTATTACTTTAATATTATTACTATAACTGTAACTAACAGTTTCTTTCAATTAATAGCCCTTTTTAACTCTTATAGTAATCTACTAAATAAGATCGACTATAACAAAGATAATAAAAATAAAGATATCGAGGATTTTAAAGTAAATAATGACAATTTAAAGATTATATTATTAAAAGACGAAATACTTAGTTTTATATAACTGTCAGAAAATAACAATTAAACCTAAACTTAAAATAGGCCTAAAAAGTATATCTAAAGGCAATAAATTTTAAAGTTTTAAACTTAGTAATATATAGTTATTACAATCTAAAATATTATTAGTAATTATTAAAGAAAACAGTACAATTTAAGTAAAATTTAGAAATTATCCCTACAGTATATACCTTATTAATATTATACTTAATACAATTATCTATAAAGTAAAAGAAAGAAATATATATAGTTAACAATTTAATATCGGTAATTCTAATAAAGAAAGTATTATTAAAGACAGACTTATAAATTATTAATTAATTATTAGCTACTATTAGAAAAAAAGGGTCTAATACCGTATAGGATAGTCCCCTATTAATATAAGCACCGCTACTTACTATTCTAATTAAAGAAAGTAGGGTATATCTACTTAATAGAACGTAAGTAAAGCCAATATACTTAATATAAATAAGTATTTATAAAGATAAAGGAAATATATATAAATATATAGTAGAAAGTTATATTCCTTTAATAGTAACTATATATAATAATATAGGACAGACGGTATCGGCGATTAATGGTGTAAATAATAGAAGGATAGTATTAGAGGCATTAATAAAAGAGAAAGATAGGTTAAAGGGGTATTAGAAATATAAGTATATAAAGGAAGAAAAGAAAGTATATATAGAAGAAATAATAGCTATATTAAGAAGTAAAAGGAGGAAAAGGAAAAAGAAGGAAGGATTAGGAAAGACAAAGATTAATAGTAGTAAATAGGAAAGTATAGGAATATATATAAAAAAGAAAGAAATAACTAATATAACTGTATTATTAAAGATAGATATTAAAGATATATTATTAAAAAATATTAATCGAAGACTAAGTAGGAGGGAATTATCGAATATTTACCAGTCGGTAGTAAATATATAGTTTATAAAGTTAGAGATTTAAAAAGGAAAGGATTATATAAACAAGTATTAATATTAAATAGCTAAGCGATTAGTATATATATTTTATAATATATTTACAATAGAACTAAAGGATATTAAGCCTATAAATATAGTTAAGTATATAGTTAATTTAATACCCAGTACTTGACTGTATAAACTAAAATAGCCTAAATATACCCTATATAAAAGGAAGTTTATAAATAGAATTTTTCTACTAATAAAAGAAGCTAACTAAATCGTTTTTAAGATTAGCGCTTAAGCTATATACTTACGGTATTTACTAAAATAAAACGGTAATTTATAAATGGTAATAAATTACTGACCGGTTAATAGGAAAACAATTAAACCCTAATAGCCTACCTATAATTAAAAAGGTTTATTTTAAATAATATTATAAAGTATCTTAACAGTCTTCTTTTAAGCAAATACTGTCTATAAATACTAGGCTATTTCTATAATATATAAATATAAGTACTATATCTCCTTTATTATACTTAACTGCTAATATTTTAACTATAGAATACTATAAGGAATAATAAAGTCGTTTTATTCTTATACTATATTAATAGATGTCAGTTTTAAAGTATAGCTGACTATAAGCAATAAAAAAAGACCAGATTTTCCTAACCTCTTTAAATATTACCTATATTAAGGCATTTTATTCGATACCTTTATAAATAATTATAGTATAGTAAAGAAGATATAAAAGAAGCTTTTTAATTTCTTATTATACTATTATTTTCTATAACTAATATTTATCCTAATATACCTAGTAAAGAAGAAGACGATTTTATTTACTATATACCTAATAGCCTTAAAATTTAAGTTAGTAAATAAGGCTAAGTAATCAGTAGTAAAGTATTGGAAGAAGTTTATACAATAGGCTAAACTGGAAAATCACTTTAAATTACCATTTAAGCTAGAAACATTCCTTTATTTTATACCCTACTTATATAAATATATCCTAAAATATACCGACTGATTAATTATACTTAAACATATATATATATAAGAGGTTTGTAAAACGACATTTATAGATTATAAGTTAGTTTAAATAGAATAGATATTAAAGAAGTAGACTTAAAGTTTAAAGTAAAAAAAGGCATTTATTTATATTTATAGGCAAGTATAGTAATAGACTATTAAAACACTGTTAATAATAGTATAGTATTATCTCTCTATAAATACATCTAAGTACTTTATAAATACAGTTCTAGTATAGCTTATAAATTAACTAGTTAATATAGAAATTATAAATACTTTAATAACCTTTTTTAATATTTTATTATTTATATTTTAAAGATTAAACAATGTAAAGATAAGGTATTATATTAGAAAATAAAAAGCACTTAGCATTTTTTAAGCCTTTATAAAATACTAAGTTATCTTATTAAAATCGCCATATCCTATTATTATTTATATAGACTATTAAAACTTAATTTCAGTATTATTAATAAAAGGCAATCCTTATAGTTATATTATATAGTAGATTAATAAATTAAAGAAGTATAATCTAAAAATTGTCTATCAGCCTAATCAGTTATATATTATTACTATCGCCAACGGTCTATTATAGTTAATAACTAAGGATTATATCAATCGAAAGATACCTAAAATAACACCGTAAATGACCTTACCTCTATTAAGGATATATATAGAGCTATTAAAGCCGATAATAGGATCTCTTACTTATATCGTTAAGTTTAAGTCTAAAATTATTTATACCTTTATAGTAAACTGGCCTTCCTTACTTAACAAACCTTACTATTATAAAAGATAGTATAAGACTATTTTAAACTATTTAATTTATAAAAAGACAGTATTATAAAACTTATTAAAAGGAGTATAAAGGGTAGTAGTATATTAAGTATTATAGTATACTATTATTAATAGGGAATTAAAATATTAAAAAAGATATAAAAAGTATGCTTTTTATATATTAAAGGGAAAGGTAGTAGACATTATATTATAAGCCTATAATAATTATAGACATTTTAGTACCTCTATTATAATAAAAAACCTAGTCGGTCGATTCTAATAGCTAATAAAGTACAATAATGTTAAAATATATATAGACTTATATAATATATATAAGGCAGTAGGCCTATAATTCCTATATAAAGTAAGCCCTATTCTAATTATCGCAATAGAGCTATAGAATTTAATTAAGATAGATTATACTAACTCGGTATTACCCCTATTTAAAAACAGGTTATTATATATCTATTTTATAGTTAACTATTATTTTCAGTATTTAATCGTTAAAGCCATTAAGGAATTAACAGTAACAGTTACTATTAGTTATATATAGGATATAGTTAGGATTTTCGGTTTTCTATACTAAATATATAACAACAATGCCCGGTATTTCATATCAAATGCATTATATATATAGTTAAAGAAAAGAAGTACCTATCTAACATTTAGCCCTATTAGCTACCTAACGTCGATAGATTTAATTAAAAGGTATATTAAAATAGTAAAGATATAATTAAAGAAATAGGCTTGTAAATACAAGTATAAGAATCTAAATAAATAGCCTTCGGTATTAGATAATATATATATAGATATAAATACTAAGCTTAATAATAGTATAAGGTATTTACTAATTAAGATTATATTAAGCTAAAAACCTCAATATATAAGGAGCCTAGAATAGTTAAGAAAAGATAAAATATAATAAAACAATTACTAAGTAATAGTAATAGCTAAAGGTATTACCAATAGATATATTAATAAAAACGACCTTATTAATATAATAATATTATAAGCCGACAATATATAATATACTACTAAATTAGACTATAAGAATTGAATATCGGTAAAGCTAGAATTAACTAAGTATAACTTTTATCCTGTCCGGAGGACAATATTCCTGCCAAACTTCCAAAAAATCGCATACAAAATTGATAAGAGTCTTATCGCTCAAGAGAGATTGGTCGGGGGCTACCGGAGAGTGGGTCCAATTCGGCACCACCTCCAAAACTTATGCAACCGGTACCATTCTGTGCGTAACTGTATGGCAAATCTAGATCTGAAATCCGATTTCTGAAGGTCCACGAAATGGCTGACATGCAGGCGTTTGAATACGGTTTGAGATCGTGTTTGGGTGCGCCCGGGCGATTGCGCGCATTGCACGTGATTACGCGCCTTGCCCCACACTGCCTTCCACAAGAATGCCCCACTTTGCCTTTGACCCCCCGCGTCAAATTTAATTCCTCCCACTTCAAATTTCTCCTACCGCGAATTTCCATTTCCTCCATTCTTCATCCAACAATCGATCGCACCGCAGACCTCAATCGCACCCCAACGCCTTCATTCACTATCCGTCATTTCTAACCGACGCTCCTTTCCTCTGTGGTATTGTTTGCCCGTTATGGCCGGCCTATTCAGTATCCATGGCGGACGAGGCGGGTGCGGCGGAGGTGGTTTCTTCCAAAGTTTGCTATCTTTGCCGCGTAGAGAAGCCCAGCGACCAATTCTGGTCGGTACGAGGCCCTCGAAGGATCGTCGTCAATTGCTCGGATTGCCGTAATCGCACGAGGCAACAGGCGAGTCTATCAGTTCTATCTTCCTCCGTTGCTTTACTAACCTTATTCCTAGGTAACCGCGTCGGCTGCACGCATTTCCAGAGCAGCTGCGATAGCCGGCGGACAAGATCCAGCGGTTGCGCCTCGCCAGAATCTCACCCATACGGTCCTTGCCCAGCGATACCGCGAAGGCGGCCGTGTCAGTACGGATACTCCCGAAATGGCTGCTGCTCGCAGCGAGATCTCGTACATCCAGCGACGGCATCGCCTCGAGCGTCGCCATGGTGAAGAACCTTCCCAGACCCCGACGATGAGTGGCTTGCTTCGCCAGCAACAAGAGATCCAGGACCCCGCCACCGACCTCCCACCCTCTGCTCAGCCGAGAGAGCCTGAGGAAGAGATGGAAGCTGACGATGAAGTGCCTCGCGTGGGATCTCTAGTTCCACAGCGACGGCCACCACCCTCACCGTCCACACCTGCTCGTGGCCGTCGCCGAGGACGACCGCGCCTTGACCGAATTCCTCGCGGCCGACCACGCAGACGCTCCTCCCCCCAACCAGCTCCCCGCGAATTCGACGAGCCTCCCCCTCAGTTTACAGGGGCCGATTAGGAGTCGCCTCTAACCGCGGAAGACCTCGCCATCAAGGCAGAATTCGACAGGGCACTTGCTGCCGAGCAGATGCAATACTGCCCACGGTGCAAAGAGCGGTGGTTCGACATGGAGCTCAAAGGGGATAGGATCTGCAAGCGTTGCCACGATAAGGATGATAAGAAGCGTCAGGACGAGCCTTTTTTCTTTTCGGCTGCGAACAAGCTGGATTTTGGCCCTGTACCTAATGATCTGCCCAGGCTTGAGCCGTTGGAGGAGATGTTTATTGCGCGGGTGCACGTCAGCGTCAATGTATTTACAGTACGTAACGAGGATGGAAGCAAAGGGTTTGGTAACTGACAAAACATAGGTTCGTGGGCAGCAGTATAAGTATCGTGGGCATGTTGTACACTTCTTGCGTGACGTTGGCAAGGTATATAGTGAGCTCCCTTTGCTACCCAAAGACCTCGATGTCGTTATCCTTCGGCCTCGTGGTTCCGAGAACGTGGCCCGGATGGATCGGCAGTTCCGCCGACGATTCCGCGTCCGCCGCGCCGCAGTAGAGGCCTGGCTTAAGTTTCTTTCCCTCAACCACCCAGGCTACCGAGACTTTACTTTGAATCACGACAATCTTTCCCAGCTCCCCGAAGATGGCAACGTCTTCGACCAGCTAAGCATCCATGAAGTTGACGAGACCTCGGGTTTGCCTGCCGATTTTGGCCCTGATGTTGACCCGGTCGAGGAGCCAGAGCTGGAAGATTCTGAGGTTATCGACGAAGCCGCAGTGCCCAACCTGCTCATCCAGGAGACTGAGCTTAATCAACTCCAGGGCCGTGTCGACAACACCGTCGCTGAGGATACCGAACGGGTCCCCCTACGACACGCCGACCCGCACTCGGCACACCAGCTACCCATGCCATCTATCCGTCGTACGCCTTTGGATGAATTTAACCAGAAGTACGCACTGCTTTCTTTGGCCTGCCCCACCTTATTTCCCCAGGGCGTTGCGGATTTTGTTGAGCCCAGGCAACGCAATATATCCTACCAGGATTATATTGAGCATGCCATAAAGTGGGAGGATGGCCGGTTCGCTAGGCACCACAGCTTTCGCTTTATTGCCTTGAACACGCTAATGCGTCAGCAAGCACGCAGCAACAGCAAGTTCTATGTCAGTAAGCACCATCGCACGCCGCTTACCAAGGAGGACCTCCAGCGAGCTCTGGCCGACCCCGAACAGCCAGAAGCTCAAGCGATCTTAAATCGTATCTCGCGTTTTGCGGGTGTGATTAAGGGCACCCGTCCTTTTTGGTATCGCCGGCGGCGTGAGTGTGAGGCGTTTGCCCACTGCCTTGGCGTCCCAGCTGCCTTCATCACCCAGAGCCCAGCCGACCTTCATTGGCAGAGCCTATACCGGCACATGCCCGAGTACGAAGAATGGAAGGTTCTGGACGAGCGTGCGCGTATGGCTAAGTCACGTCAGTTGCTGCGTGAGAACCCGCATATCGCAGCCTGGCACTTCCACTCTCGCAACAAGCTGTTCCGGAAGATTGTGCTCGAGAAGAAGTTCAACCTGGAAGATTATTGGTACCGTTACGAGTGGCAAGGCCGCGGCAGCAGCCACGCCCATGGGCTGTATTGGTTCAATGGGAGCCCGGATCCCGACATGTCGACGAAAGATACACGAGACAACTTTGCGACGGTCTGGGGTTACCATATCACAGCCCTGAACCCACAGCGGGACCAGGGCGCGGACGAGGGCAATCCCCTGTCCGTAGACCCTCTCGAGACCGAGATTACCTGGGAGTGGCTCAACCGTATTGTAAACCGATGCCAGCGGCACCATTGTTCCACTACATACTGCCTCCGCCTAACCAAGAGAGATGCGGAGCGGGCCAGACAGTCGGCAGCCCGAGCAGAAGCCGGTGAGGCCGGTGAGCCAGAGCAACCCCCGCCGCAGCCAACATGCCGGTTCCTCTTTCCCCGCCCCGAGCGGCCAGCTGCGGGTGTTGTTAGGAGAGCAGGTACGAAATGGTGGCATTTCGAGGCCGAGAGAAACGACACCCACATGAACCAGTACAACCCGATGATCTCGCTCTGCTGGCTCGCCAACACTGACTGCTCGCCCTGCACCGGCGTACAGGCTGTGATCAACTACGCTGCAAAGTACTGCAGCAAGTCGGAGGCCCAGACCAACACGTACGCGCAGATCGCCCGCGGCATAATGCCTTACGTTTCCGACCGCAACCCCATGCTTTCGTTCGTATCCAAGCTGATGAACAAGCTGGTGGGTGAGAGGGACTACTCCGCGCAGGAGATCTGCCACATCCTGCTGGGCCTTCCTCTCCAGGACGACAGCCGGGTGGTGCAGAGCGTGGACTGCCGGCCCCGCGAGCGACACGCCCGGCCCATCGACATCACTGCTGACGGCGAAGTCGAGGAATCCTCGAATGTCTACGACAAATACCTCAACCGGCCGGCACACATGGAGGAGGTGACGTACTTTGACTTCCTTGAGAACTGGAACTTCAAGGCCCGCGATCCTTCGAGATGGGCTGTGTGGCAACCTCCTGCGCGGCCCAGGGTTTTGTACTACTACCCCAGATACAAGCCTGTTCGCTCGCACCAGCAGTGGCCTAATTTCTGCCGTATTAAGCTCCTGCTTAACCATCCTCACCGCCAACCCACGGATCTTTTACGAGCCGACAACCTGCTGTTTGAAACCTACGAGGTCGCCTACAGGCACTGCGCCATTCATCACGACCACCCCGACGACCATTATGGCGTCGAGGACGAGGAGGAACCCGAGCCTGACGAGGAGCTGTTTGAGCCTGGCGGTGATGTGGTTGATATCACCCTTGAGGATTGGCACGAGATGGCACGTATGGTACCTGACCTCGAGCTTCCCCAGGAGGAGGCAGATTTACTCGGCCGCCGCGACATCGACGTAAACTACGACTGGACCCGCCACATCGGCCTTTATTCCCACGAGCTGTTTAACGACGGAACCTATTGGACCGAGCTCCGGGGGGATTCTCCCGGCAATTACAACGTCGAGCAGCTCCCGCGCGAGGCCTGTGACACTCTTAACACCGAGCAGCGGCTGGTGTACGACGCCATTCTAGGACACTACAGGGCAACCAACCGAGGTCAGAACCCAGCCCCGCTCCGGATCCAGGTGGACGGGGGCGGAGGGACCGGCAAGTCGTACATGGTGAAGGTGATCTCCTCTCGCCTGCAAGCCAAAGCAGCCAGGCGCGGCCAGCCCTCGCCAATCATCCGGGCGGCGCCTACCGGTGTAGCCAGCAACCGGATCACGGGCCAGACCCTCCATTCCCTCTTCCGGCTCCCGGTGGACGGCAACTACCGCCCGCTCTCGGAAACCCCAACGGTCCTCAGCTCCCTGCAGCGACAGTTTAGGCCGATCCACTACCTCATCATCGACGAGAAGAGCATGCTGGGGCGGAAAAATCTGGCCTGGATCGATCGGCGGCTCCGTGAGATCTTCCCCGAGCGCCGCGAGCAGTATCTCGGTGGGCTCAGCGTCATCCTCATAGGCGATTTCTTCCAGCTCCCCCCTGTCATGAGCAAGCCGCTATACTCTGCGGCGGGTGACTTGCGGGATATGGAGATTGTCGGCCGTAACGTATACCTTTCGTTCGACAAGTCGGTGTTCTTATCCACGGTCCAGCGCCAGCAGGGTGAGGACCAGGCTCTGTTCCGGCAGGCCCTGCAGGAACTGAGGCAGGCGAAGGTGTCCATTCCGTCGTGGGAGCTTCTCACCTCGAGATGTGCGATCAAGCTACCCCCGGCCGAGGTGGAGGCTTTTGATAACGCCCTCCGCATCTTTCCCGTCAAGGCGCAGGTTGAAGAGTATAACCATCGGCACCTTCTGGGCCTGCGAAGGGCGGTTGTCCAGGTGAACGCGACGCACGAGGGCGCCGGCGCAGACAGGGTCAAGTCCTCCGACGCCGGCAACCTGGTCAAACGATTGCCTCTTTGTATTGGTTGCCGGGTTATGCTGACGAGGAATCTCTGGGCCAACGTTGGCCTCGTGAACGGTGCGCAGGGCACCGTATACGACATCTCGTGGGCGGAGGGAGCCAACGTAGAAAACGACCCACCGCAGGTTATCATGGTAGCGTTTGACAACTACACCGGGCCGCCGTTCCTGTTGCCTAGCGGGGAAGAGCTTCGTGATGGGGCTAGGCCGGTGGTTCCAATCCTCAGGGTCCAACACGTGTTTGTTCTTGGGGCTGGCACCGGCCTCCGCAAGCAGTTCCCACTGCTTGTGTGCTACGCCATCACGGTGCACAAGTCACAGGGCATCACTCTCGACAAGGTGGTTTGTGACATCTCCGAGCCAGAGTTCGCGTCCGGCCTGTCCTACGTAGCTGTTTCCAGGGTCAAAACACTGGATGGCCTGATGTTTGAGTCGCCGTTTGATCGGAGTAGGATATATTGCGAAGATCCGATACGGAGCATGCAACTGAAGATAGCTGATTACGAGACAAGGAGGCTGCAGCGGTTGGGTCCACAGGAAGAGGAG
Source organism: Apiosordaria backusii (assembly GCA_030549205.1). NCBI lineage: Eukaryota > Fungi > Ascomycota > Sordariomycetes > Sordariales > Lasiosphaeriaceae > Apiosordaria > Apiosordaria backusii. Next base: position 1,811,171 of record JAUKTV010000006.1, read on the forward strand.
GTTGGGTCGAGTAACATAGGCGGGTATATGAGCTCCGATAGCTCTGACATGGAAGAGGAGGATGACTCGAGCGATACAAGCGATGGCTTTACTGTGTAGAGAGAAGATTTAGTTGTGTAGGTTTAGCTGTAGTTGTAATAAACAGTCTTCAGCAGAACACGGGATTGTTGGCCTCCGGACAGGTTATTGTCGCTTCGTTTACTCCCCACTTGACCCCAATTGAGTTTGCTCTCCACATACGCACATGAAATTCGTGCCCGTGTCAAAATTGCCAGGAGCGAGAGTGAGGAAGGAAGCGTCCCGTAGCGCAGCGAAGGGCCACGCGACTGACGAACGAAGCGACGCTAGCAATTTTATAGAAGACTAGGTATATAAGGTAATTCTGAAAAACTAAAATCTTAAAATACGTTAATTTTATAAAAGAAAGCCACCTTTAAATCTAAATAATATATAAGTAAAGGTTTTCTTTCTATTATAAACAGGGCTATAGAAAATTGTAGTAATAGCTTTACTTATATTTATATTAATTCTAGATTTATTTTTAAAAAGAAAGTTAAAAAAGGTTTATATAAATAGTTTAAAACTATATATATTAAGATAAAAAGTAACGGTAATAAAAGATAAGGAATAGGCAATAATAGGAATAAATAAGGAAGAAGAAGGTGGTAAAATAGATTGGAATTTAAAAGGAAATTAGGGAAAATTTACTTATTAAAGGCTAACGGTAGAAGATAAAGTAAAAGAAGAAGTTAAGGAGAGAATTAAAATAAAGGATAAAGGAATTAAACTAAAGAAGTAAGTAAAGAATAGAATAAGGGAATGCGATAATAGGAAAGAAGTAAGAAAGGACTAAGTAGTAATTGTTAGGGAATTTTAATTTAAAATAGTCTTTTTTTATTAATTTAATACCAGTTTATCTTTATTTTTTAATAGATTTAAATCGAGGTAACTGTAAATAACCTTATTTTTTATAATAACAATTATTAAGCTCTTTTTATTAAATTCCTTCTCTTACCTTTCTATAACTTTACTATTAATAAGCAATTATAAGAGAATTTTTCTAAGTAGATATAAATATAATTAATTATAGCTACTGTTTTATAAGTATTTATTTTACTATAGTTAACCTTTTCTTTCTTTTAAATTTCCTTTACCTTTTATCCTTTTATTCCTTTTACCTTTTATTCCTTTACCCTCTTTTTACCTCTATACTTCTTTACTTTTTTATTACCTTTTATTATTTACTGTTATTAATTATTTGGCATTTTATATATCCCTATTATATATTATTTCCTTTAATTACTTATTTAGCTTATTATTTAAATACTATTATAGTTTGCTTTTTCTTATTTAACATTAGTTAGTATTATCGATAATAGTATATTAACAGTTTTACCAGGTTATACTTAATATCTTTATATTATTTATAAAGATTAGACTAGTATAAGATAATAAAGATAATTAAAACTATTAACTATAGAAATTAGTAATCTATATCGGTTATATATACTTTAAAGTAGTCCGAACATTAGTCGGCTATATAGTTAAATCTTAAAAAACAATAGAACCAGTATTAATTAAATACTTAGTAAAGGTAGTTATTATAGTAATCCTATAATCGTTTTTTAAAATAATTAAGAAAGTAATTAAAAGTATTATTATATAGTTAAACTTTTAAGTTTTTAAAAGAAAGTAGAAGCTTTAAATAAAGGATATAAAGGATAAGATTAGTAAATACTATTGTATATTAAACTTATTAATACTATAGGCAATCTTTTTAATAGGGTAGGGTAATTAAAAAGTTAATAAAACTTTTATTAGTAAGTATAGAATTTATATATATATACTTAATAAGGATATAATCAAATTTAATAAAGATAGTATATTATAGAGAAAGCGATTATAGTTAAGGCAAGTAAGGAACTTGATAGTTAAGTATAAAAGGTAATTATTAAACTTAAGTTAATTTAAAAGAACTTTAAAAAGGTTATTTTAATTAAACCTATAGCCTATAATTAACCTATTTATATATAGTAAAATTAGAATAAGCTTACCGTTTAATAAGACATTATAAAAGATTAAAAGTTTAAAGTATAGTTAGATAATATTAAAAGGTACTTAGATATTATTATATAAAATATAGTTAGGTAAATTATTAAGAAGTTACTAGTAAAAGAACCTGCTAAGTTTTATTTCCCTTACTATATATATAATTATCTTTTAAAAAGGACTTACCTATTTAATAAAAACAATATTAGATTATAGGCAATTAGTAAGATGCTATACTTTAAAAACTACTATATACTAATTATAAATAACTGTAAAGGTAATTAAAAAGATCTAGATAATAATAAAGCTAAATAGGCTAATCTAGTCAATAATAAGACCGAACCGGCTATATTAAATACTAATAATATTAAATAGCCCGGTACTTCCTTTAAGAATATTATATAATATATCGTTAATATAAACAATAATGTTTAATAAAATACTATACTAGCTATAATACCTTCTATCGACAATATAGTAATATACTATAACTTACTATAAATATAATATATTCTAATTAAAAACTATATAAAATAAGTAATAACTATAGTTAAATAGGTAATTACCATTACTATTTAAGTAATTATATTTACAATTAGCATTATAATAGTACTTACTATAATATATATTAAAATCATTATTAGCTTTTTAAATATTATAATGATATTTCCAAATATATAAATAGAGGTACTTATTAATTTATAGACTTAAGTGTTTAATATAATATTAAATAAAGCTATTTACCTTATAAATATAATTATAAAAAGGTAGAAAGCCGGAAATACTAAGTAAAGATTAATATAAATATAAATGGTATTAAATAGTAAATAACTATCGATATATAGTTATAGTTTTTATAATAATTTTATTCTTTTCCTTATTTTCTTTTTCTTTTTTTTTCTTTCTTTTACTTTTAAGAATAGAAGTTAAGTATATTAAATGCATTTTTTTTTTTTTTTTTTTTTCTTTTTTCTTTCTTTATAATAAGTTATTAATAATAATATAGAGGTAAATAATAATAATAAATAATAAGAAAGGATAATAATTTATAAAAATAGATAGAAAAGGCAAAAAAATAAAAAAAAGGAAAATAAAAAAAAAATGATACCGAAGAAGAAAGTAAGGGAGTTTAAAAATTAGGATAGAAAGATAGAAAAAATATAATAAGTTATAGCATTTAGTATTATAGTATTATAGTATTTAATATAAATATAGAAAAAGGGTTTATTAAAGGATTGTTTATTTTAGGATTTTACATTGCTTTATTATATATAAAGGGTTTTTTTTTTCATTATATTATATTATTTATCGTTAATATACTTACTTTATTAACTATTGCTTATTATTGTCGATAGTATTATATATATTACCGTTATCCTTACTTTTATAATAATATAGGTCTTTATTATTGTATAGTCGGACAGTGCCTTCTATAGTAAAAGGAGGCGTTTCTATAGGGTCGTAATTAGGACCCACTCCTTGCTTATTAAATATTATCATTGTTAGGCTTAGCTTATTAAAACTTAAACCAATACAATACCTTTTTCCCCTTCTTAATTTAATTGCTTATCTCGCCTTATAAGAACCTGCCGTACACAATACCAGTATCAAGATCATGATCTGCAAGCTCAGAAGCAGAACATCTATTGGGATGGTCAAGATGACATCTCCTTGTCGGAGAGCTGGTAAGAAGCGTGGCTATCAGGCTCACCAGTGATTCAGATGGGCAGCGGAGGAAAAGAGACAAATCAAGTTGGCGTCGGCGATTATGACATGACCTGCGACTCTGACGAGGGGTTTGCTGAAGGGGGCTTTTCAATGAGCGTTGAAGATAAACTCGCCATATTTCGAGTCTAAACTTATTGGTCTTTATTTGACAGGGTGACTATCTTTGTTCTTGACACAGCGCTCCCTTTCCCAGTTGAAGCCAATTCTAGAAAGCCGAATGGTGAGGGTTTCCAGAGAAGAACATGAACGCGCACCACTAGGACGGCTGGCCGGCGGACCTGAAACTGATGACTCGGACAAGGCCGTGGGGTGGACAAAGCAGAAGCGAAAGGGACATTGGCCGAGGTACCTAGTCGAAGTACTTAATAGCGCCTCTGAATGAAACAATTAGGGCTCAAATTATGGATGACTTGCAAGCTTGTGAACTTGAAAAGGTAGCTTATCGGGGCAGGGAGGGTCTATGGAGCCGTACGCCCACTTCCAATTGAACTTTCCGGGCTGGAAATATACCTTCACTTGTGGTATATGAAAGGTTAATTCTTAGTTTAAGGGCTTATTTGAACGTGCGGGTTAGAGGGACTGCACATTGAGGGCACCTATTTAGGCCCTGGAAGGGAGTAACTCCACTACAAGGTTGACTGCACTGCGTTATGATATCTATATACTAAATTCACGATTTCCTGTCGATTAGGCCTTGTACTGCGTCCGTACGGCTATCTATTGATTATTATAAATAGTACTTAAAATTACCTCAGTGCCAAGATAGCCGATGTCTTTCAAAGCAGCTATTATTCTTAAAGCAAGGATAGGCCAACCTCATCTGGGCCAAAGCTAGAACGGGTCCTGGCAATTGAGAAGGCTGACGAAAGATGTGCTAGCCCGTGTTCCACGGTTAGCACTGAGGCAGAGTGCGGCAAGTCGTTGCGGGTTCGCGCGGCTGTGCTTTTGACCGAAATCCGTTTTTACGGGAGTCGGCTCAAGTACGACCTACGTCTTGCCGCGATGCCGGTTCGTCGGTGCCTCTGGTCTGCTGGCCGTCGATTCAAGCGTCAGGGAGAAATGGAGGGCCCAAAATGGCACGTCAAGACAGGAGGCAATCACTTACACGGGCCGAACGACAGCCCTTTGTCGGACGACTGGCAACAAGCCAGCTCTTCTCGAATGGGTGTTGTTCTAATGGCCCTGCATACCCAAGTATTCACTCGTCTCTCTCGGAACGATGGCTAGAAGACAACGATGGAAGTAGACCTCGTCACGAGCAGCACGATGAGGGTGAATGTATCTGCAATCATCAAGTCCATAGAGTAGACAGGAAAAATAGACCAAGCCTTGGGTTATGCGGAATAGGTACCTCCCCCAAATAAACAAGGGCTCACACGGAATCATTGGCAAGGCTGTGACACGGTAAATTGCAAGGCAGGGGATTCTGGAGCAGAGGTTTCGAGGACAAACACGGGATGTGATGTGGAAAGCCCAAGCCCGTTAGCAATGATGCGGGCCGATAACATTGACCCATTACCTTAATTAAGGTAGGTACCCATTGATATTGGCAACGACTATAATTGCCTTGGTTATCTGCCCGGAATGCTCTCAAGCACACACTGTAATCGCCCGGCGGAAATTCACATTTTTGTATCGATAGACTTCTATACCATCTTGCAATTCTGTTGGTATGCAGGCTCGCTGACGGACAAGACCAAAGCGACGTGAGTGTCGGTCACCACAAGTGCATGACTGAGAAAGCGGATTGAGATTTCCGAGATAGCTAGCTACCTAGAGTATCTAAATACTGGTCCCAACCTCAGTCACTGTAGCTGCTACCAAATTCACAGCCCCAAAGCGTTCAGAAATCATGAAATAATCTCCGCATATGCTAGCCTGCCCGGTGCTAGTGGCCGAACCACCTTATTTGGCGGGCTCATTGTCGGGAATGCAGCGCTCGCTATCCGTAATGTCCCAGCAGGTAATCGACTGAATATGGTCGTGGAAGGCTGTGGTGGTAATGTTCGTAGCAAGAGTGGCCTGGAAGCGGTTGCCACCACAGTCGAGCTCACTAAAGCAAGTTGATCAGCCAACAATGATAGGGCCCAGTACCTTGCACGCGAGGAATTATTGAACTTACCTGAACCACGAGCAGCAAGTCGTCTCGTCATCGTTTCTAAAAGAGTCGATGGTGTTTCTCCACTCATCAGAAAAGTTCACTTCGCCCACATGTGTTAGAACCCGCAACCCAGACATGGACAGGAGAACTACTCACCGCAGTGACCAAGGGGCAGGGCTTTATCGCCGAGGTTCTTATTGTCAAAGCTGGCGCATTCACCCTCGAACTTGGGGCCCTTGCAAAAGGTCACACTGCCGTATCCCCCGTTGCTGTTGGATCTGGTGTCCAGCTCGGTGTTGGCAGGCGCAACGGCAAGCTCTCCAGAGAAGTCGTCGGGGTCGCAAAAGTCCTCCGCGTTGGCCTGGCATCTATATGACTTGATCGAATCGTCCCACTCGGTGCCACCCAACTTGTCGGCTGTCTGCGTGCGAAGGAACGGCTTGTCAAAAGGGCAATCGAGATCGCTGCGAAAATTACAAGATGTGATCAGCAATCGGGGATTTTCCGAAACTGGACGAAAAAAACAAACAACTTACCGCCACCATTTGCAGCACCAGTCCTGCTCATTGTGGTTAGTGTAGGAGCTGATTTGGTTCTGCCAGTCAGAGGGCAAGTTGTCTGTGTTGTAGGAGGTCAGCATGGTCAGATACCTAGATAGCATGCCGACAAAGGGAGGGGATCCTGACAACACTGCATGTCCTTGCGATCTCTGTCGAAGAACTGCTTGTCACCCTGAAAGTGTTCGTCCTTGTAGTAGGTGATGCTGGCGCCAGGAGCGCGCTGTCTCTTTTCGAGAGCGGGAATGGCCGAACCAAAGACAGGGGTGGCGGCAATGGCAGCGGCCAAGACTGAAATGATCCTGGGGGAGACCATAGTGACTAGTGCTTTGCGAGTTTGAGTGATTGTGCTTGTGGATTGGGAGTTGTGTGCGAGAAAAAGAATTTGGTTCCGAGTTGTGGAAGGGAAGGCAAGCTATATGCCCGCAAGTCGGGAGCACTCTGGCTGTCTCATGGAGGGCCCGAGCATAGTATCCCGCATCGGAGCAGCAATATCTTGCTCATGATGTCAGACTTGCCGAAATTGGTCGAAAATCAACCTGGAATGAGTAGGTTGAGGAAGTCACGCTCCAAACCCTCTGACCCAGAGCATTGAGGAGCGAGTGTTTTCATACCTACACTAATGGGACGACCCGTAAGATGACACTGCGGCACACCGGTTTGGCGGATTTAGCCCTTAATACACTTTGGGCAGTCGATCCTTCATCACCGTTGCGCAGTTATTTCTTCGTTGTGCTTCCCACAAGTGCTGAGATAGGCGGAGCATGCATCGAATAGTTGTTTGAGGAGTAGGACTTGCTCATCAAGATCTAAAAAGCCATGTGGCACCGCCTGCTTCTACTCCACAGCCTATGACGATGTTTTGAGCGCAAAAATAGGGACGAAAACACACTCGGGAAGGCTTGACGGGTAGATACGGCCGTGGAGGTTGTCATGGCCCGTCCTTGTGACCAGTTCCGCCAGCAAGAGAGAAGGAGCGAGGTTCTTCAAGACAAGGTGCCTGCAACTCAGAGGTCGAGAGTTTTGAGTTAGGTAACGAGACGAGAGGCTCTTGTACCATTGCCGACAACGTGATGGATCTAGATAGCCATCCCGATACAACGATTTCCCTCCACAACGGGCTCTGTTCATCGCCAAGCCGAAGAAATCCGATAAACGCCAGACACGCAAGGATTATAGGGATTCCTACAGCCAAAATAATGATGGCCCAAGTGTCCAACCGCTTGGAGAGTGTTATCTGGCCATAACCTGGCTGTTGCATTGCTTGGTGATGGACCAAGGACATGGTAGGCCCAGAATATTCCACCATCGCGCTGTTTAGCAATGAATGCTGGGAAAAGGTAGGTAGGGAGCTAAAACTAGAGAAGAGAGAAAGAAATGGGTGGGAATACCCAACTGACAGATGGCCGCTGTCTTAAACAGATGTCCAGTGGTAGACACACCTTAGAGGTCTGTAAGATATCGGCAACATACTTCTGTCCAAAGGAGGCACTTCTGCATAGAGGGGGCCATTTGCAGCAAAAGGATTGAGGTGGCAATCCACGCATGCATGTGAGAATTGTCGTGGCCTGTCCATGTGCAAGCCATGATGTCCAGCCGCACAAGGCTCTGATCTTGGCGTCTCGGCTTCCCAAGACATATTTGTGATAGAACACTGCAGTCTGATCATATCAGCTCACCCACAATGATCTCTTCGATGATATTGGATATTTTGTCAGACACCTTCCCAACAGGTCGGCTCCACCCGGGTCGTGAGCCCTAACTCGGGGCTGGTATCTCTCAGGTTCTCTGCGAGGAGCATCGAGAAAGATTCAACATAAGAGAAGAAGCGGCAGATAAAGTCCTTTATTAGCAACGAGAAGAGCAGCACACAAGGCTTAGTAAGTGTTATGGGTTAGCGCGCTTGCATCCCGGTTGCTCTATTTTCTCGGGGGACTGTTAAGTAGTTGGCCCCCAAGATGACAGCTGCGCCTCACCCGCACAGCGACCGGGCCGCCACACCGCCGCTGGCTGTTGGGATGATTTCAGATGCGGCGGGTTTCAAACGGGGGTACTTGTTTCAAACCAAGTACCGACCAGGCCCGAGCAGTGCAAATGGACTTTTGTTCACTGACGTCAAGGTCATGTTGTGGTCTTTCTTGTCGGAGGACAGAAGCACTCTGACAAAAGACCGGTCCGTCATTTACTGCCCGCTTCACGGTCACCCGCCCTATCGTCGCCAGCCATTGCATAAACAAGCGTTAGAAGCTCAGTGGTTCCCTCATAATTTGCACTAACATGCCCACTGCTCAGAAGCCTCAGTTGTCCAGTTTCAGACCTAACGACTCCAGACTACCGATAGATGGCCGGGAGCATTTCCACCTCTTCAGCCATGCCCGTCGTCGACTATCGTGGCCACAATACAGTCAATGTCCTGACATGGACAGCGACCCATTGTGATGGTCGATCATATAAACAAATGGGCCTCCGTCCCCAGGCTGATCGACGCACATCGCGAAACAAAGCAGATCAGGAAACATACTAGAACGTAATCAAGTATTTTACCCTGTTATCCCCTCGTTATTAACCCACCGAAAGCTCTACCCCAATCCCGACAGTATCATGGACGTCGAATTCAAACCCAACAACAACTCTATCACCAGCGAATCTGCCCCACTCATCGAGCCTGTCGATAGCGCCAGCGACCAAGATTTGTTTATGGTTCCCCTGAAAAGACCTTCTCCAAAACTGCCTTCTTCTCGGTACAGAAACGTCCGCCCTCGCTCGCCTCCCCGCCCTCCCACTACTCTCAAGAGAACGCCGCAGCTTCCTACCGAAGAGCAAATCAACCAGCTCGTGGCCATGGCGTATCAAAGTCCTCCTCTTTCTCAAGCTGCGGGTGAGAAGACTGACGCCATGATGAAAACGCCCCCAACAACAATGTTTGGATCTCTCCTGATGTCTCCGGACCAAAATCAAGGACCCTCCCTCTCCATGGTCTACCACAGCCCTCCAATGTCCAGCAGAAACATCAACGACAACCTCAACAGCACAGCTGCAAACTCCACCCCTGCCCTCGGCGGCATCCTCTCTCCTAATCTCAGCGACGAAAACGGTCGAGCAGGGAAATCTTCTCCCAACATGGCCTCCACCACAAACGACAACCCCACCACCGCCCGCAACACCTCCCGATCTGCCTCCCCCCAGCAATCCACCAAGGCTTCGTCTGTCTACGACACCCCTCCCACCTCCCAAGAAAAGAAGGAATCCACCCTCCCCCCTCCCATCCCACCCCTCTCCGCCTCCCGGCCCGCCCCAGCCCGCCCATACAACCTCAACCTAACTAAAGCCAACCTCGGCCTCGCCCTCCAACTAAACAGCACCCATGACTCCAACCTCTTGGCTCCCCCCATCGACCCCAACTGGGCCCTCAACCCTGACTCCCCCATGGAGCGCGCCTCCCAGATGCGCGCCACCCCCGACAGCGCCTACGACCGCGCGAGACAGATGGAGATCAGGAGGTCAGAGTGGAAGCACATCGTCTATCGATTTCCTGTTAAAGGGTCAGGTCACTGGGTTATCGACTGTGATTTGACGGAAAGCAGCCACGCGAGGTTGAGCGATGTGGCGAACAGGAGCTCGGAGGGGTTTGAGTGGAATGGGGATTACGAGCTGGCGAATATTTACCGGGTTTTGGCGCTGGCGCATAGGAAGGTGGGGGAGGAGATGAGGACGGAGAGGATTGGGGGGTTGAAGAGTCAGAGGGTTGCGCAGAGTGCTGCTGCTGCGTGAAGAGCTGGTGTGGGTGCTTGGCTTTTTTTTGATTGGATTCCAGGTTGTTAGAGCATTGCATTGCGTTGGCGTTTGGAGTTCTGGCTTCTGTTGACTGGTTATATAATGTTCAAGATACCTAGGATGGTAATTTACAAGAGTGTTGCTCGCCCGAAAACTACGGATAGACTAGGTAGTATCTTTCAAAGCTTGTGAACTATCTCCCAAGGCCCATCGGCTGACTTATAAGCGCAATCAACGACTTTTAAGGCCTATCCAATGTTCAGGAGTGCAGTATCTGTGCTTTTAGACTCCATGTCCCCCCCACACCATTTCCCTTGAAAGCAAACCATGATTTTCCAAGTTTACTTGCTTGTTTTCCTGACGACACCGTCCCCATCCCACTAACCTCAATCAGACGCGGCTAAGCCCTCGCCTTGATCAAATCAGCAGCCTAGGTACACACTTCAGTCAGCACATCACCCTAGGAGAACGTGATTCCCACATCACGGGAAGAAAAAACATACCTTCTCAGCAGCAGCATAAACAGTCATACTCGTCGCCGCGCCCACAATCGTAGGAAAGATGCTCGTGTCAATCACGCTCAACCTTTTCACCCCATACACCTCCAATCCCTCACTCACCACTCCCCCCCACTCCCTCGGCATTTTCGCTGCCGTCCCACTAGGATGGTAGACGCTCGGTACCAAATTGTCCCTCAGCCAATCTTTCAACCTCTCATCGGATTCATACCCGGGACCAGGCTGCGTCTCTCCCAGCGTTAAGTTGACATACTGCTTTAGCGTGCTATCCGGCCCGGTGAAGAACCTTCTGAAGAACTTTAGATTCTCGGCTACGATTTCAAGATCAAGGGGGTTAGATGCAAAGCGGTAGTCGACAATAGGTTCAGAGAGCGGAGAGGAAAGGTTGAGAGTGACGGTCCCGCGGGACAGGCCGTGCATAAGTTGAGGTGCGGCAACAGGGAGACCACCGAGGCCAGTGGCGGAGAAGGCAAAATTCTTGTCGAGCATACCAGCAGCATAGAGACGTTGTTGCTGGGCATATCCGGCGATGATTGTCGGGTGGGTATCAGGGGGGAAGAACTGCCCTGGGGATTGGGCGAGGTAGGTAGCGGAGAGGGTTTGGTAGCGGGCGGGGGAGATGACGGGGAGGCCGATCATGAGGAGGAGGCCGGGGCCGTAGATGAAGTCTGAGTTGGGGGGGATGGTGGTGTTTACTTCTGGGTGGGGAGGGGGCGTGGTCCCTGGATGGGTGTTAGTGTCACCTCGGAGATAGGGATAGACAATGGGGTACAAACAGTTGAACTGCAACAGGGGCTCATAAGCGTGGTCTTGCAAGTTGGCGCCCACGCCGGGTAAGTCGACCACGACAGGGATCTTGGCTTTCTTTAACAGAGACGCAGGGCCAACGCCGCTCAGCTGGAGTATCTGAGGCGTGTGAATGGCTCCAGCAGAGAGAATGACCTCTTTCCGGGCTTTGATCACCCTCTTGCCGTTACCCTTGTTATGCCCCTTGCCCTTGTCCTTGCTCTTGCCCTTGCCCTCGTGCTCTTCAACAGGCCATCGAGGAGATATTTCCACCCCATCGGCTGTCTTTCCCTTGAAGACCACCCGTTCAACCCTGGTAGCAGTGATGAGATGGTAGTTGTCTCTGTTGAGACCGTCGTAGTGCCCACTGCGAGAATATGATCGATTGAAGGAGATGGGCTCCATGGATCGAGGGGTCCAAGATAGACCAAGGACACCGACGGAATGGTCGATGGGCACCTCGACGCCAGTGTATTCACGCAGTGCCTGGTAGATGGGGACTGGAAACGTCAACTGATGCGTCAAAAAATCTGTACTAAGAATGGGAGGTCACTCACGGATAGCGGGCAAGTGACCCCTCGAGAAAGAGGCAAAGATGCTGTGTTTGCTCGTGTTGGTTCCGTAGCTGCCTGCGTTGTAGGTCATGTTGTAAATGCTTGCAAGCTCTGGATGAGGCGCACTGCCGAGTTGGATGGCCTGACAGCGTTAGAGATGACAGGCTCTGGGTAATAGCGACAGCGTTTACCTTTCTGAAGTAGGGTTGGAGATCATCCCAGTTCCAACTGCTGTCTGGGACACCGGAAAGCTCAGCCCTGATGTTGTTAGATCTTGAACGAAGAATGTGAATGCTATCCCTAAAAATACCAGTTGTTGTAGTCACGCTTCGTTCCTCTCTGAAACCCCTGAGCATTGACAGCTGAGCTGCCACCCACAATACAGCCAACATCGACCGGAAAGGTTCTGTTATTCAAGTTCACCTGAGGAACAGAGGTGATGTTGTACATGTTGGATCGTCCTCTGCGACCATCGGGTTCTGGAGGCATCACTTGCGTTAGTACTTGGTTTCATAGGTGTTTTATCCAGAAACATTTACCAATGATGCCATATTCGATAGCCAGGACGGTGTCTGTGAGCAATGTCAATTGATTGAACTCCTTGGTGCTTGACACATTACTGACACCTCCCACTCTCGCTCAATCTATCTGCAACGGTCAAACCGGCAGTTCCACCACCAACGACAATGTAGTCGTAGACATCGTGTGCATCATCTCGATCATGTAGCAGCGAATAAGGATGTGCCAGTGCCAGAGAATGACCAAGGGCAATCAGACCTAAGAACAATGCCGTACGAGCCATAGCTTGGTTTCTCACAGTTGACACATGGGGAGAAAAGACGAAGGTCCGCTTGGCAGGGGAAGCTTATGTATCCCCCAATCCCAATGTCAGGCCCCTGGTTCGGAAGGCTTTGGCCGAGCTGCCGAGCAGTACCGATATCATCTTGTGCATACACCTCCTGTAGGAAAATTAGCTGGACCCTTCAAAAGGAATAGTCAACATGGATGGAGAGTGGTTGACCACTGAGAATGCTGCCCGCCCCATGTAACACAAGCCACACTGTTGTCCCAAAACGCATCTCACTTGGCAGTCAGCATTCTAGAGATATACTGCGGGGTTATATTGAGGGGAGAGCCCGGCCGGCGAGGAAGGCGAATCAGCCAACGAAGAGACGCGGCAAAAGAGAACCGTACATGTTACACAGAACCATACAGGTTCAAAGTCAAAGTGGTGATGTGATATCGGTGTAACCCAAATGCCCGCGCATGAATTGCGCCCAGGCAGCTTGGGTCATAGTAATTCTTCAAACAATACGAAATACCTTGCTCCTCTTGTACAAACCGTGGCTTTTTGTTTATCCGTCCCTGAAAATCCAAACGTTCTTGACATGTTTACTCGGCCGAGTTTCGCACGAGCGGTTCTTCTTCGTTGCTCATCCTCCGATCGTCCTCGGCGCTAACGGCCGCTGGCTCATGCTTGTGAAGCTTAATATTGATAAACAAGGCGAACAAGCCAAGATCGTATGCCAATCGCAGCGCACCAGCAACAACATAGGCGACCCAAAATCGGTTGTTGCCGGCCAGGACGCCAGTGATGCTGGGGCCTGTGGTGGACGCAAGGGTACGTAGCATTCCAGTGATGCCCATGACGGCAGTTCGTTCTTCTGGCTTTACCACTGCCGCAATGAGAGCTGCCCGAGGCGCCTGGTCCATGTTGTTCAAGCCAACTCTGAGGAGCAGAAGAGCGAAGGTCATGGACACCGTCTTTGGTAGCGGAAACAACAGAACGGCGGTCGAGGAAGGGATATGGGTGAAGACCATTGTGTTGACTAATCCGATATACCGCGCCAGAGGTCCGGCGAAGATGTTGGAGAAGGAAGACAGGATGTAAGCGGTCGAAAGCATGTCGCCAAGGGCTGACTTGTTGAGATGAAACTTCTTGTCCATGTAGTAGGTCGTCAGGGACATGCTGACCATACCATCGGCAAGCGAGTCCACCATCAGCAAGAACCACAAGACGCCCACAATAGCCAATGTCTCCCGGGAGATCTGAGATACCCAACTGGCCTTCTCCTTGGGTTGAGCCACACCATCATCCGTTGACCCCTCCAAAAGCGGCGCTGTCTCCCCATTGCCTGCCACAGGGGTCTTTTTGAGCTCGCAGCTTTCTGATAGCAAGGCACTGCAAGCCATATTTGCCAGCCCCATGATAGCGTATACCCAAAAGCACCCGTGATAGGCATCCAACAGGGTCCAACCCTCTTTGGCACTCAGCCAGTCGATAATGCGCCCCGATGTTGTTGTCCCCACTGCTGACCCCAGGCTAGCAGTGGTAACATACCAGACCAAGACATCGGCTCTTGTTTCTGGAGTGGTGAGTTCGGAAACAGTCGACTCTTCGATTGCTCTGAATGGCCCGAAATCCCCCCCGGTGGCGCTGATAACACCAACGACGGCCGCGGCAATCAGAACAAAATAGTTCTCGCAGAGTGCGAACGTGGCTCCGGAACATATCATGAGTATTGATCCCAAGAACAATGTCCTCCTTCTTCCAACATGGTCGGCAACCAGTGTCAGACACAGTGACAAGATGACATCCCCCAACAGCGTCAAACTCATAAACAGTCCAATCTGGTAGTCAGAAAACTGAAGCTCGGCAAAGAAAAGGGCCAGGATAAGACTGCTGGCACCGTAGGCGAACATGCGGCAGCTTCGGGAGAGGATGATGAGGTAAGCGTCGAGGCCGGTTGTGTAGACTGACAGGAGGCCTGACTCGCGATAGGCACGATGGCCGAGTGATTTGAAGGCTGCCATGACTCTTGATGTCGAAGATAGAAACTGAGGAAAAACGATAGGATATGAAGGAAATACAACAGATAAAACAGGTCTTCATCAGCGGCCATAGCCCGGATATGTCGGGGCCGGTTTCGGCACCGGAGAGGTCCACTTTTGACTGCACCAGGAGGGCATCATGAGAACTTGGCTGAGAGCCAACAGAAGGAGAAAGCGGAAAAAGAAAACAAGAGAAGTGTGAAAGAGACCAGCCGCGACTTGCCCAAGGTGAAAAAGTGGTACAATGGAGAGCTGAAAGCTGTGGGAGAGCGACAAATGGAGGAGATGAATGTGGTGATCGCATGGAAGCGGCTGAATAACAGCGAAGATAGTGATGAGAGGATACAGAACGGCAAACTCAGAGGCGATGGCGACGAGAGCTCAAGACTGTTTCGACGACGAAAAGGAAAATAGAGGAGTTTGGTGTTGAGGAAAGTGAAAACAGCCGCGTTCGCGCCCTGGCCATCAGGGTACTCACAGTAGGAATTAGACGCGCACGGTAAGATTACTGTGTTTATCTTTCCAGCCGTTTTGCATCATTCCACGATCGCAACTTTCCATTTGCCCCTCGCTGAATTTGCTATATCCTCACTCTTACTGTCCTCCCTCTCCTAGGTTGAATTATGCCTCCCGAGCCCTTCATCTGTGGTCCCTGTCTTCGCGCTATGCGACGAGCTGCCGTTTCCAGAATATCCGCCCTTTCCGCACAGCGCAATCTTTCACGATCTTCCCGCCTCTTATCTGCGAAGCCCGCCCCCGTCGATTCCTCGACCAACCCCTCCTCGAGCCAAGATGATGATGCGTCTTCAAGCCCTCCAAACCGCCCTTCCCACCGGCCAGAACCGTCCCAAAAGTCTGACAGCGAAAAAGAACTTGGTCCCCTAGCGCGTCGCCTCCAAGAAGCAACCGAAGAAGCGCTGCTGGAAGGAGGCCGCGCCGGTCGTCGCGCTGTCTTGGAAGATGCCGGCTTCTCCGAGGAACTCAAGGCGAAGCTCTTGAACAAACTTGCCGATGCCAAATTCCATGGCGAACACTCAGCCGCCACTTCCGCTATTGCCCACTCCAGAATCCCCGATTCCGCTGGCCTAGGAACAAGATCTATCGCCACAGCGCAACCATGGACAGGCACAGAATCCACCGAGGATGCGGTCCTCCGAATGCTCAATGATGCCCACAAGCCCTTGGCCCCGGGATTACGAGGGAGAGGCAAGATTGTCCCCGAACCAGTCGACATGCGATTTAAAACAAAGTCAATACTCAGTGCTGGTCAGAAAGTGGCAGAGGCGAGGGACAAGGCCTCCTTGTACACCTCGCTTGCAGGCAACAAACAAAAAGATGTCGGTTTAAGCGATGAAGAAAGAGAAGCAATGAAACGGGAATTCAGAGAGCGTTTCACTCCCGGGGCGCGCGCCATGCCCAACACCATCACCGGTCTAGCGGCGCTGGCAAATGAGCGCATTGAAGATGCCATTGCCAGGGGACAGTTCAAGCACATACCGAGAGGGAAGGGTGTCGAAAGAGATACGAGGGGAAATAACCCGTTTATCGATACGACAGAGTACATAATGAACAAGATGATTAAACGACAGGAGCTTGTACCACCTTGGATAGAAAAGCAACAAGAATTGCTGAAGACGGCTGTTAGCTTTAGATTGACGATAAGGACTAATTGGAAAAGACACATGGCGCGCATGATATCGGCCAAGGGTGGCAGCTTGGAAGAAAAGTTGAGGCGAGCAAGGGAATATGCCAGAGCTGAGGAGGTGTACAACCCGAAAAGGAAGAGAAAGGTGGAGGAGATAAGTGTGTCAACAAATTTGACAGATGATCCGGTGATGGTGAAGATGAGCCTGCAGGTTGTTTCTGAGGCAACATCAACGACGGAAAATGCGACAGAAAAAAATGAAGAGAATGTGGTAGTCGGTCGACCATTCAGAGACCCGGCTTGGGAAGCTGCGGAAAGATCATACATGGAGCTCGCCATTGCCAACTTGAACACCATTGCCAGATCATACAATCTTATGGCGCCCGAGCTGGCCAAGAAACCGTACTTTTCGCTGGAAAGAGAACTAAACAGCTGCTTTGCGGATGTGGCGCCTGAAGTTGCAGAAGAGATCAAAGCCAGGGCGACATTGCCGGCAAAGTCGTTGGCTGATTACAGTTTTCTGGGTAGCGGAAAGCCCATTCAGAGGGGAGGCCTTCGAGGGACGTTTGGCATCGGGGAACAGAGCAGGGTGTGGGAACGGCAGGAACCAAGATATGGGTTCAAAGAGTTCTGGAGGGACTTGTTCAAGAAGGACAAGTAGGTAGTCCATATTAGACTGAGAGACGCAAAAGCACCTCTGAAACCTCGCACATTGTTGGGGATGGCTTGGTGTCCAGTGTTGAAGGGTTAGGGTTAGCGAGTCTGTTCCGTACATTGCTTGCAGGGAGCTGTCCGGCAGGCGATCCCGCCGCATGCCCTCGGCAATGCCTTGTCGCAACGTCATGTTCCCCCACCACTTTACACGATCACAAAATCACCACGCGACACCGCGACACAACCGCAACCCGCGACTTTGAGTATCGCGAACTTGTAATACTACGAAATGTCATAGTCACCCGACGTACCGCGCGCCCATCGCCGCCATGAATTCCCGTTCCGCCTCCTCCTCTGGCCTCCTCCCCCTGCCCCTTCCGGGCACCCCGTCCTCATCATGGCGCCTCTATCGTGCCCGCGTGTCTGCATTTTTGCGTGACCCAAACACCTCTGTTGTAGTAGCATTTTGGCTGTTTGGTTCGTTTTGGTACTCCCCAGCCGTCTTTACGCTTTTGTCTAACAATTGTCTGGTGTGGTGCAGGCTTAATCAACAATATCCTCTACGTCCTGCTCCTGACAGCCGCCCAAGACCTTGTCGGTCCATCCATTCCAAAGGCCCTTGTCCTGCTGGCAGACGTTATGCCCTCCTTCCTGACCAAACTCGTCGCGCCGTATTTCATCCACCTCGTCCCGTACTCGATTCGCATATTGGTCTTTGTGGCGCTGTCATCTGGGGGCATGCTACTGGTAGCATTGACGCCGAATACCCAGTCCGTCGGCTTGAAGATGGTTGGAGTGATAATAGCCAGTCTTAGTTCTGGCGGTGGAGAACTCAGCTTCTTGGGGTTGACACACTATTACGGTGTCAGCAGCCTCGCGGCATGGGGAAGCGGGACAGGAGCAGCAGGGCTCATTGGGGCAGGATTATACGTGTTGATGACAGACTGGCTGGGGATGTCAGTCAAAAACAGCCTGCTGATCAGCGCGTTGATGCCCGGCATCATGTTGCTCTCCTTTTTTGTCATCCTGCCCAGAGACAGGATAAAACAGAATACGATCAAAGGATACGAACCACTCCCCGGCCTTGACCGAGACGGCTCTGCCGAGAGGGATATCGAACCCAGCGCGGCATCATCTGCCCTTCTCCCCGAACCCGGCCCGTCCTCAGTAACCGCATATCACCACACTACCAGCAGCCCCCTCGACAAATCCTCGTTCTGGACCAACCTCCGCCGCGCCAAGTCCCTCTTCTGGCCTTACATGCTCCCGTTGTTGCTCGTCTACGTAGCAGAGTACACCATCAACCAAGGCGTAGCACCCACCCTCCTCTTCCCCCTCGAGCAATCCCCCTTCAGCGAATACCGCTCCTTCTACCCATTCTACGGGTTTCTCTACCAGCTAGGCGTGTTCATCTCCCGCTCTTCGACCCCATGGATCAGGATACACCACCTTTACTTTCCCTCACTGCTCCAAGTTGGGAACTTGGTGCTGCTGACCCTGCACGCGCTGCTCAACTTTATCCCGTCGGTGTACCTGATCTTTTTGGTAATCTTCTGGGAGGGCCTGCTGGGAGGGGCGGTGTACGTCAATACTTTTGCAGAGATTATGGATAATGTCGCTGTGGAGGATCGAGAGTTTAGCCTGGGGGCCACGTCGGTCAGTGACAGTGGGGGGATATGCATTGCGGGTTTTATCGGCATGGCGATGGAAGTTTGGCTTTGTGATTGGCAGGTGCAGCGTGGGAGGGATTACTGTCGGAGGGTGGAGGTGAGTTGAGATTGAGTCATACAATGTGATATATTGCCATGTTACAAGCAAGTAAGAGCGAGACTGCGTATATTTGCACTGAAAGTGTCCGCTACTTGGTGCTATATATTTAATGATTTGATGACTCTCACAAGGTCGAGGAAGTGCCACTGTATATCTTCTGTAGGTGTAGATGATATGATGAGTGGAGGCTCTTGATATACTGTTGTATGGCTCTGTATATTTGACTGGGCGGTTTAATACATTATCGCCTGTGTTAGCATCTATATATCGGTTTTACTGAGTTGCTCTTCAGTATGTGCTGTAGGTATCTTGATGCGTGTGTGTCGACTCGGTTTTTCTACAGCTTCATCTAAGTTTATTAAGTTGGGCTTTTTGTGTCGAACTCATGTACCCATGTGCCAAATGGAGCTTTGTTACGGTATGTGTTAAAGTTATGTTCATGTGTCTCAAATCGACCTTGGTATGCATAGTATAATACAGGGGACCGTTTAAATCTTACTGAAAGCCATCCTCAAACACTAACCATTACGTGGACCACCTTCTGCTTGTATGTAAACCCAATATGAACATCCAAATGTACCATGACGGGTATGTAACCCATTTTCTAACCCAATCCACATATCCAGAAAGTAACACTACAAAAAGCCAATCCCAAATAAATGCGCCATGCTTCAACTCCCAACAGGACAAAAGAAAAAAGCCCTAACAACCGTCTAAAAGATCTCACACCGGGGCTCCTTCTTGGGACACTTGAAGGCCTCCCTAAAGCCCCGAGAATTCTCCGCACTGCCGAGGATTCTGAACTGATTGAGGGGGTGTTGCGCGTTCGTCTGTACGGACGCAGCCTTTTGCGCAGCGCTCTGGGCGCTGCACCACCAGTTGCCGTACATGATGAAGAAGAGCTGCTCGTGGGTGAAGTCTTGCAGCCCGGGCAAGTTCTGGTCCCAGACAGCAGGCATAGACTTGCGCTCCTTGACCCAGGCGTCGTACGCCACGGCGAGGCCGCCGGCATCCGAGATGCTCTCGGCCAGCGTCACGTTGCCTTGGCCGTGGTACTTCTTGCCGTCCGGTCCGACGACGGAAAACTCGGAGAACTGCGTCACGAAGCACTTCTCACGCTCCGTGTATTCCTCCTCCGTCTTCTTATCCCACCAGTTGGTCTGGATGCCGTTTTCATCCTTCGTCCGTCCCCTGCTGTCAAGGCTGTGGGTGATCTCGTGGCCAATGACGGCACCCAGGCCACCATACAGTGCCCATTCGGGCAAGTCGGGGTGGAACATGGGCAGCTGCGAGACGCCGGCGGGAATGAGGATGCTGTTGACCTCGCCCTCGTAGGCAGCGTTGGCGATGAGAGTGTGCACTGTTTCCCATTCCTTTTGCGACGACGGTTTGAGCAACCCTCTCATATCTGTCACCACTTGGTGGTGCAGACCCGCCGCGGCATTCTCAAAGAAGGAATCGGTGATGTTCAGACCGCTGTAGAAGGCGGCAAGGCTGTCGGGAGACGCGGCGTTGGGCTCCTCCTCTGGGTATCCAATGTTCAGGGCCATGTTTTCCAGCTTCTTGACGGTGCGCTTCCTGGTTGCTTCGCTCATCCACGACAGCTTGTCGACATGCACCTTCATCTCCTCGCGGATGTTGGAGGCCAGCTTGGCAGACGTGGAGCGGGTTAGGTTGCTATAAGTAGCCTGAACAAAAAAATGACCAAGTGTCCACCTCAGTGATGAATCCAGGTGACGGATGCAGTTTTCATAAGTGTTGGAAGCAGCCTTGCCGCCGGCTCCCACTGCCTCGAGTTCGGGAGACTCGACATATTCACCCATCGTGTCGATGAACTTCCAGAAGAACCAGGACTGCAAGACGATTCTGCGCTGCTGTTTGACCAGTTTCTCAATCCTCGGCCAAACCCCAGGGGCCTCGACCCTAACAGCGTCCGGCACATGTCCTTGCGGAACCAGAGCCTTGACCATCACATCCAAGCCGAGGACTGGTGCCAGGGCTCCGAGGTCCTTGAACGGCACGACCGTCTAGAGGTAGGTGGTTAGCGCAGACCACTCCTTCACTCGAACAGCACGTATATGCTTACCTTTTTCAGGACCTCCTGTGGATCCTGTTCGGCCGCTGAGGATGCGCCTTCGGCAGACTCGGCCCATAGAGCAGCGACCATGGCTGCCTCGAAGGCAACAATGTCTTTTGAGATATCCTTGAGTTCGTTCTCATCGATCGACACCGGAAATGTCGCGCTGAGCGCTCCGGCAATCTTGGCCTCCAACTCCGCGACCGTTGCGTTATCGGAAGAGCCGGCGATCGCTTCCAATGGAAGACTTAGTTGGGGGATCCTAATAAAAAAACGCTGAGTTTTCTGCCATGGGTGTTAGCACACACACCACGTGAAGATTAGGTACATACCGGATCCACTGCATCGGCTTTGCGATGGCTGCGTCCAAGATCTCCTTTCGGATCATCCCTTCCAACCCACGTCCGAATGTTCAACTGGGCCAAGGCGATGGAGACAGCTTGAAGCCCGGCTTTATCATCCGCCTCATCGAACAGCTCGTCTGTGAATTCCACCTCGATCGGCCAGTGCTTGTGGAATTCGTTGAGGGCGTCCTTCAAAGGCTTGACCCCCGCCTTGGCGATGGCTTTCGAGTCCATGCACGCCGCGTATGACTGGCGGAGCATCTCGAAGTTGTGCTCATCAGCATTGTCCCTGCGGTTGAGAGTGTACGGTTTGACATGTTTCGCCTCGTGGTATGGACGAGATACGATTTCGCGCAGAAGCCTGTAGTTGGGCTTATGGGCCATTGCCAAGCCATTCATGGGATCGTCCTGTCTCTGGTTGAACCCGTAGCAGACCACTATTTCAGTTAGCGATGTACTGGCCCGATTCATCAACATGTAGGTACACTTACTCTCGTCAAAGTTGGTGCATGGGTCCATATCTTTCCAGTGGGGAGCCAGGTTTCCAAGCAGGTGCGCTGCAGTTTGGATGCATGCCGGTGTTGTGCACACCTCTGTGCTTTGAAATTGACCCATGACGGGCAAAGAGAGAATGCGGCTAGGGAACGAGAAGAGAGAAAAAAGACGAGAAAACGGAAGGAAAAACGAAAAATCCCCAAGTGAAGTTGCCGCTTGTTGTGAGATGGTGGAGATACAGAGCCAGAACAGTCTTGGATCGGAAGCGCCATGATGGTATATATGCCTTTGTGTTCTTTCCAGCGGGATGTTTGTGCCAGCATCGGGCTCCTGTGGCTCAGCCTCTTCCAGATCGACGGGTGAGGTTGATGAAGGGTGCTAGCAATCTCAGCCCAGTCCCGCATGCTTAACCACAAGTTCGCCAATGGGATTTCGACAGCAGGAAAGCCAAGTCTTCAGACGGGGTTTGAATGTCAGCATTGCGATGCAGGCAGTTGCTGTTGAGGGCGCTAGGGGATCCGCAGGCAGCTGTTTTGGCAGGGGACGGACTTTGAGGACCTTGGCAATTCCATCAGCAAAATTATGAGGTTGCCCATTCAAGAGAGCTGCACTGGTCCAAACTTGAAAAGAAAACAGCGATGCCTGCTCACTGTGGAACTGAGATACTTGTCGGGTCCCGTGAAGCTGGGAAGTTCACCGCCTAATAAAGATGGACCAAAAAAAGAGTGCTTCGCCATGATTAGTCAATGGCCGATAGCCGCGAGCTGCGGATCATGTGTATCGAGTGTGGTTGTTGATTGTTCGGGGTTTTGGTGTTCAGGATGAGCTGGTCGAAATCTATTGGATCATCCCCATCTCTGACGATGGACCCAGCGAGGGGACCATGGCATCGATCCTCCCATCCATCCATGCATCTCCTTGCAGAGCTTGTCTCCTGCGCCTTCGCTGCACAGGCCCCACTGTTAGTGTTGCTGTAGACAGGCCACGCTATTCCCTAGCAGCGGTCGTTGTGATAGCATTTGGGGCACCGGCACACAATGTAAAAGTTCAGACGGGTTGATAATCCCGAACCGTTCAGGAAACGATTTGTTTGGCGAACACGCGTAAGACTCTGGGCAGAGATCCTCGTGCTGCTGACGCGACTTGCCAGTTTCCTCTTTTCGCGAATAGCCTCCAGCCACGTTCACATCGAATACTCCTCATGTTTAGAAAATTACAGTATTTCACATCCCGCATTCTCACACAAGATGTTTTGCCCCCAATCCTACTGCTGCACAGTCCAGCTTCTTTCTCAAAGACTCGAGTTTGCGCAGTTTGATCATCCCTTTAAACTCTCTTCACCGAGAGCAAAATCCCGAACCTGGACAGCACACCACCAGTCAAAAACAGCAGCCACCTCCAACAGTTTGGACCCCCCTCCATCTTTCCGGAACAAACTCGCCCCGACAAAAGACTGCCAATCGTGGCGAGGGAAACCTCCGACGGGAATGTCAGCCGCTTGGCCAAGCCCAAGCCAGTCTTTGACCCAGCCACATCTGACGTACTTCTCTCACTCACCAATTTCAGCCTCTCAGAATCTGAATCTGACGTCGGGGCTGGTTGGATCCTATTACGGAGTACTTTTCTTGGTCACCAGATGCATCTTATACCGATAACCAGCGCGAGGAAGCTTTTTCGATCCATCACTCCATCGGCCCCAAGCACATGCACCTGGGGATGCGTACAACCATCCCACGCCGAGATGACAAATCTAGACTTCAAGTTGTAGTACATATATACCTGACACCTAGTGAGGCTCTTAACCTCGCTCGTCTACTTTGTTGCTGAACGCCGGTTGGAGACACACGTCATGCTTCCATATGATCTCCGGTTTGATAGTAGGTAGGTAATTAGGTACTTACGATCAAAACTCCAACATGAATTGCAGAGACGATGAGGATAAACAGAGTCATATAACAGGTCAAGAATTCAGTGTTTCACATAGGGAGACGTCCCCATCTGAGTGAATATGTCAATGCAGGTATTCTGTACCACTTTTGCTTCCCGTCAAGTTGAAGAGTTCTGCTACCTTTTGATATCAACGAGGTGTCAGAAATCACCTTTCAGTGCCCATAGTTGTAGTCTTACCTAGGTACGTAGGGACGGTACTAGTATTTATCAAGAAACGAGATTCATTCTACTTGCATTACAATATCACCAGAGAACCACCTCTCACACTCTGCATACGGTACACCAATCGTACATCCTCGGATCCGAATTCCCCCGGCCCCGGTACCTACCTCCCCACCGAGCGGCAACATATTACCCTTCTTCTCGCTACCACATCTCCAGTCTCTGACACACTGTCACACATACACACCACATCGAGGGTCAGTTGGAAGCGGGTGGCTTGCGTGATTTTGATCATTTAATTTTTGATTGCAATCCTCCTCACAAATAGCAGCTGCAGCTGAAGAAGGGAGGGTGGGTGGTGCAGGCGGCCGCAACGAAACAATTTATCCATCCGGGAAGGGGGAGGGTGGCCAATATCCAGTCTCCAAATTGGCTTGCATCATGTGAACGGGATGATGGATTGGAACGACCAACATCATTTTCTTTTTTACCTCATAACAACTCTTCGTCATCGGATTGGAAGGAATCACACAATCGGTGAAAACTAATTGAAGTAGGTAAGGTAGTTTCATAAATCTTATTCAAATAGGTATATATACAATATCTTCATAATCGTATCATTTACATGAGTTTTCATCCACAAGCTAGAGTTCTCCGATAAAAAAAGATATCCAGCCTAAATCTCATCACCACCACCGCATGGACCTGAGTGGGTGTGGACACCGTGGCCGTGAACGCCCAGGGAGCGCTTCATGGCCTTGGCCCTGTCGCCAGCCCACCGTCTCTGGTTGAGGTTGACAGCGGGGAAGCCCTTCCAGCTAGTAGCATACTTGGCGACGGAGTGGGCAATGGCCTGGGTGTTGATGAGGAAGGCCTTCCAGTTGAGGTTGTCAACGGTGTCGCCGGCCTTGTGGTAGTTGACATCGTACGCGACGCCAACCTCACCACCGAAGAGCTTCTGCTCGGCCTCGGTCTTGGGGACCTCAGCACCGGTGAAAAGACCGCCAGATGGAATACCGTTCTGGATGAAACCGGCATAATCGGAACGACCGGAGAACTCGGTAGGGACGGAGGGAGAGCGCTTGGACTTGAAGAAGTCCTCAAAGTCCTTCTCGATGACGTCGGACCCGGGGGGGCCGGTGAGGTTGAAAGCGGATCCATCACCGTCGTAGACACCGAGGATGTAGTTGGGGGAGGCGATCATGTCAAAGTTGAGGTAGGCACGGATCTTGGCCAGCTCGGTCTCGGAGCTGTTGATCGACTTGACGTAGAAGTAAGAGCCAAGAAGACCGAACTCCTCAGCGCCAAAGAAGGTGAAGCGGACGGCGTTCTTGACGCTGAAGTGGCTCAAGTACTTGGCGACATTGAGGATACCGATGGTACCGGAGCCGTCGTCGTTGATACCGGGGCCGGCAGAGACGGAGTCGGAATGACCGCCAACGACGAGGACGTTCTCGTGGTCACCGCCCTTGGTCTCGGCAATGACGTTGTAGTTCACACGCTGTTCAACGGTGGCATCGACGTCGAGGGTGGCCTCAACGGGGCCAGCGGAGAGAGCGGTGAGGATGGGAGCGGCGTCCTCCTGGCTGATGCCCACAGCAGGGGCATAATCCTGGAAGGGAGAGCCGAGAGTACCGGCAAGGGAGCCGGCAACGTTGTTGTAGATGACGATGCCAGCGGCACCAGCAGCCTTGGCGCTCAGCGACTTCTCAGCGAAAGAGCAAGTGCCGCGGGAGACAAAGGCAATCTTGCCGGCAACTTGAGTTGGGTAGTCGGCCGGAGTGCAGCCAAGGTTAGGAACAGCGACAAGGCTGCTGGCGACCTCACCGCCAGGGGTGTAGGTCATGATGGCAGCGGGGACGGCAGCGCCATTGACGGTGAGGGAAGCGGTACCCTCGGAGAAGATCTCGGTGAAGGGCTGCTTCACGACATCGTAGTAGTTGAGGCGCTTGAGGGTGTTGTAGATGTAATCAACGGTGGCGTTGTGACCGCCGCTACCGAAAGCGCGGTTACCACCGTGAGCGTTAGCAAACGACTGGAGTTTGTTGGCGTCGTGGAGCAGATCAAGCTTGTTGACATAGGACTGGAGCTTGGCCGAGGTGACTAGAGGCTTCTTGGAGGTCTTGTCCTTGCCCTTGCCGTTGCCGCCAGCGCTGACGGTGGCGGACAGGGCGAGAGCGAAAAGGGAGGCGGTGGCGGTCTTCATCTTGAACCAACAAACGGAAACTTGTCGAGGAGGGTTGAGTTGGCGATGGGATGGAGAAGAAGGAGAGTCTGGACGGAGGGCTGGGGGTGGCGGGCCATTTTGAGTTCGGACGGAGGTTCGGAGAGGTAGCACTGGGTTGATTGTGTGCTTGGGAGGCTTGGATGGTGAGCTGTGATAGTGGTTGGCAATGTGGTGCCGATCGTTGAGTTCTGGATGGGTCTCGCGGCAGGTGTCCCGTTGCGGCAGCTGGAGTAACGCTGGACCGACGAACTGCCTTGTTCAGCAGTGAGGTGCCGGTTCCGCACGATGTCGTGCACCACCGCTAAGTCGGGAATGGCAGGTCCTAGCGGCGCGCCTTGGCTTTGACTTGGCTTTAAGCTGGGGATTGTGGGGTTGATCTCGCTCACTACGGCATTGGCCTATCAGATGGCGCAACAAGTCTCGGATATCAACATTATTATCAACCGTCAGCGACTGGTTCTCCTCTCCCGATTCCGAATGTCGCCCCTCGGGGCACACCATCAATCACAGTCAGTCACCCCGGACCTTGGGGAGATGCATTGCGACCTTGTTGTTCTATTTCCTCGGCACGGATGGCCACCACCCCGCCCGCCCTTATGGAAGGCCGCGATCAACACCCATGGACCTGCTTGTCCTGGAGTAATGCAACTCGGAGCCAAGTCTGGGCCAGTCACCTCATCCGTGGCAATAACATCGCCAACCTATTACCTATTATTGATCACATGTGTTTTTACCCGCACTCGCTCTCCACGTAAGTGGCTCTTTTCTAGGGTTATTGTTTCTCTCTAGCTTCTCTCATCAAAAGATAACAAGAGAGGACCGCCTAGGTAAGCAGCAAGTGCGATTGGCTTTTCTTAGCACGACGAGGCTCTCGCCACGCATATGATGGCGTTTTAATCTCTGATGATGTGCCAGCGAAATGGTCCGGTGGTGGTGCGCCATCTGCGTGTTCCTGCATAAATTTACGGGGCGGACCGGACTCTTGTCTGATATCAGCGAGCTGAACCACACACTTCAGATGGCAGCAGCCATTACACATGCCAAGTTGGAGCTGGCATGCATCACACCGTCCACTGGGACCTTCCAGAACATGACGGTAGCATTGATCGACAAGAGTCGATAGATCATTTGGAACCTGACTGCTAGCCGCTGGGCGGTCTGATGTCCATATTGGCGAAGCAGTGCATTCAAGCAAGAGATCGAGCAACGGATCGGGCCGAGGTCGAGGAATAGAGGTATCCATGACACTATGATTGGACTCTGCTGCCTTTTTGGGCGAGTGGGGGTAGATATGAGGTTGTACGTGGGGGTATATTTGAGGCCTTGAGCCTTATATCTTGTGGATCGGTTTCTGTCACCTCTTACCTCATCTTTTCTTCAACCTTCCATCCTATTATCAAGGCCTCCATTCGATCGGGCATCAATCACAAATCAGCTCAATATCTACCATGTTGCGTATCCAAAGTCTGCACTCAGTTTTCCACAGACCATACACATCATGTGGTAAAGCGAAGTTTGAAGGGTTGGGTAAGGTACCTTAAGGTACCTATGGTGGAAATCCAGGTGATACCACTGCTTTTCTTCGGTTCACCTTCTTTCTTCTGCTGCATAGGTCGCCTTGTCATGCTACAACGTTGCGTAAAGGACATCTAGAATCGTTGCTCCCTTTATCTCATCCACGCCCTTCGGTTGTGGTTTGATCATTGCTTTTTGATCCTTCATTTTGGACCACTTTTGGCAAGCCAAGAAAAGACTTGCGATTTCTCAGCTGCAGCCATGGCATGATACATGTGAAATGCGCACATCAGCCCTCCCTCACGGAACAGGAGTGACACCACAACCAAACACTAGTGATACGGAATCACACGGCCCGCCACGACTGTTACAGTACCACTTCGGAGCTTGGCAGCGATTGCATGAGATCTGCAATGTAAGGACTCGATGGAGTATTCCAAGTTCGTGGCGATGATCTCTGACAAAGACTGCAATTAGTTTAACAGCCGTGGCCGTTCAATTTTTCTCAGCACACTTTGAAAAGATAAGGGACTCCGGTCAGGTTTTTTAGCATTCTTCACTATTGTGGGCTTGGTTCAGGGGTTCAGGGTCTAAGGTCTGGGAATGACACCAGCTGACCTCAGTCCCGGTTTCGCATCATTTGGTCAAGTAAATCTCTTTCCGCGGAAGAAACAGAACTTAGGTAACTACCTGAGATTTTAACGCCCGGGCCCAGTTGACAGGAAGCCTTGATGACACAGCGGTACAGATCCATGAGGTGCAAGGTTACTATCTCATACAAGATGTATCAGAGAATAAGTTATAACCTATAGATACACACCTCTCCGTATGCTGCATGTTAACCAAGGTATGCTCGGGTTGTTTGGTGCAAAATAGACTGGTACTCCCAACCCGTCCCACTCTCAATACACTGACCGGTGAAGCCCTGGTATAACAGAATACCTTATTCACATAGGTCGGCCACTACACAGACAGCATGGCTTCCCGTCATGTTCCTCAACTGAGGCAGCTGCTGAGCTGACCGTCGAGTTGTTAGAGAGGAGGAAGGTACTCCTATGGAAGAAGATCGGAATCGGGAATCCCTTGCGAAGGGCTGAGCAAAAGACTATCCCACGCAAAGTGTTAGAATAAGCGGGGATGCCGATTACGCGGTCGGTTGTGGAGGAACGCACTCTGGATCTGTGTCAATCTGACTTCCAATCCCTAGCAAATCGGTATCTTGGCTTCTTTTGCTCAGTCCTTTGTTGCAGGGAGTCCCCCTGACAGGACTATTGTGGGGACGAGAGCCGCCTGAGTGGTAATGTCTCGGGGGTGAGCCGAACTGAGCGACAATGCTTGAGGCATCGTGGGTAGTTATGCTAGAGTGAAAAGATTAGCAACAGCTGCCAAGCATTTGCCAACAACCACGGCATCATTGAGCGACGACGAAAGCATAAGTTTATGCATATTATAATCTGGGAACAGGGAAGTGAGGTTAGGAAACCCACTTACCTTCTGGGCATGATGTAAGTTCCACAGGCGTGGTATAGAATGCCTAGCTTGTCCAACAGTTCGTGATGAAGCCGTAACAATTTGAAAATAGTTTGGGTCGAGGATGAATAAGTAGCTATGGGGGAGGAAAAGCAGTGGTGAGGGAACATCGGGATTTTATGTCGAAAACTGTCCCCTATACACGGCAGGAAACTGGCGGTGACATTGATAGCAGCATGAGAAGCTTGCGTAAGGCTTTGAGTTTTGAATGGATTTCCGGAAGAAGCTAGGTCAGGTAGAAGAGTCTTGACAAGCGGTCCTCTCCTGCCCCTGTGCGTTTCCACGAACAAATATGTATCTGTTGATAACCTGATCCCCCGTGGGCGCTCTCAAGAGTTGGCTGGACGGGGACACACACACCTTTCGTACCCCCTTGGTTGAAGATGACCTCATGATGGATTACCTCGCGTGCTGTGGGTGGTTTCAGTGTGAAGAGTGGGCAACACCTGTGGCTGAGGAGGTATGCAAAAGACGTTTCACAAACATGAAAGTCAGTGACAGGGCTTTCTTTATTCCGCGAAACATCATCGTTAACCGGTGGGATGATATCACTTATGTTGAAGGTAGCATGCCTGGTTCAGAAGAAGGAACTTTCTAGCTTTTAAAAAGGACTTTTCCTTGTAATCGACTCGAGAATACTGTTTATATTACCTACTTATCAAAGGGTCAGAGCCTGTTATAATCGCTCCTTACACCTCCGTCTCAATGCCCTGCTCCTTTTCGCTGTGATCCATGAGGCCCTGTACTTTGTGCTTTCCATCCTTGACCTTGTCTACCATCCAATCCACCGACCTAGCCGCCTTCCATTGCATTACACCCCTGTGCTTTCGGTGAAGCTGTTTGCGATGTCTCTTGTAGTCCTGAAGCTGTGAAATTGGCCCTCGTTTCCCATCGTCATCGCTGCCACCCTTTCCGTCAAGCAATGATGATACTCGCTTCTTGATCTTCGTCTTGGCCTTTTTGATAGGCATAATAGGGTTGCCATTTGATGGCGCTTCGTCCTCATCGGAAGAGTACTCGGTGCTACTATCATGGCCAGCTTTGCGGATCATCTTTCTCTTCTCGGCTTCCTCATGCGAGTCTCGTGTCTGGAGCGCGCCTTGACCACGGCCTGCCCAAGAGTCTGAATCAGAATCAGACGTGGACTCTGAGTCCGTTCCTGATGAGGACTTCGACTCTGAGTCTGAACCGTCGTAAAAGTCCATCATATTCTCATCATTCACTGCGTCCAATACCTCCAAGACGCTCTTGATACCTGTAGCCTTGTTGCCTGACTTTCCTCCAAGATGCTTGTGAAACCTGCTCAAACCCCTCCAAAACCTGACTGTCATTTCAACTTCGCCCAAGGGTTTTTCACCATCCTCGGATCCCTTGAAGTCAGCGCATCCCCGTGCCCGTTTCAGTTGCTTCTTACCACCCCTCCAAACTTTCAGTCTGACATTCGTCTCCTCCTCATCTGGGATGTCGCCCAACCACAAGGCTGCCAAGGCAACTGGATCTTCCCCCATGATCTTGGTCGTGTCCCTGAACTCGATGACCATGGATGTCGCGTATCGGTTCGATACGCCCAGGAAGACACTATCTTTGTTTTGTCTCTTCGGCCTCCACCCGCCGATATCGGAAGAAAAATGCATCTTTTCTTTGCCAACCTTGGTCTGGAGCTTGACCTTGTTCCACCTCTTCTTGAGCCCTTCATCCAGACCTGCCGCCGCCTTAATCGGTGCCTTTACCTCCAAAGTCCCGAACTCCCATCCGGTCCCAATCTCCTTGACCATGTTCAGCTCTACGCTCCTCCACACCATGCTCACTCTTACCCTCCCATAGCCGATTCCGCCGGCAAGGGGCCGTGTTTCCATCACCTGACTTCGCTCAGCAAACACCTTTCGCAGTGGCAAGTACACCACTCCCAGCAGAGGATCATTCTCGCCCTCCCGGCTGTCCCTGACAGCGATTATGACTTCGGCGCTCTTCCAGTCCCTGACAAATCTCTCGGTCCCGGCGTTGAAGAACGGATGCGCATTCTTTGGCTTCGTCCTCGTTCTGTACACCTGGGTATGATTGAGAATAATAGTGCAGTACCCATCCGGTGCATCACCGTCTCCCGCCCCGCCTTCTGCCTCGATATGGTTTCCACCAGGGTTCGAATCAGCCGAGCGATCGCGATTGAGCTTCTCCACTTCCAACCCTGTGATATTGTGAATCTGGATGCTCAAGATCCCACTCGGCAATCCTTCCGGCGGAGGCGCGGAAATGATCATCATGTCCTCTGCCTGCTTCAAATCCTGAACTTCCTGCTGTGATAGCTCCTCCTTTTCTTGTTCAGAGTCAGTGTCGAGCGTCTCTCGCAACTTGTACCTCGTATGTTCTGACGTCTTCTTCTTCAGGTCCTCGATAGTCCTGATGGACGGGTCGAATGTTTGTCGGTCGAGTTGGCACTGTTGGATATGTGCCTTGGAGAAGTACCCTACCGACCACCACAATTGCCCCGGGATCTTCTCGTCGGGATCATCGGCCCGCAAGTGATCCTCCCTCTGACACATCTTGTTTCTCGTGTCGTGACCGTGCATCAGCTCCTTCAGATTCACTTCCACTCTTCCCAACTCGTCATCCGCCGTAAGCTTGTCCGAGTCCCATAGTTGGATCCTGAGTGTCTCCTCTGCATTGATCTCATCCGGCGTCACCAAGACGAAGATCCACTCATTCCAGTTAGGCGCCTGATCACTCTTGATAATCCTGGTGCACCCAACTGGCTTCCCGAATTTGCCCCAAGAAACCGAGACATACGAATCGCTCGACCCAGCCTTGAACACACCCAAGCCACTATCCCCTTCCTTGAAACCCCTCGCCCTGTCGATATGCACCGCCACGACACCCCTTGAAACGGTATCCTTCTTGAAATCATCCCCAACCAGCATATCCTTAAGGTTCAGGGTGAGTGACTTCGGCGCAACATATTCCGCCAACGTTGCATCCAAAGCCGACTGCACGAACCCCGAGATAAGCGGGACATTCATGACATTCAAGCTGTGCTTCGAAAGCGGCACGCAAGAGATATCCGCCCTTGGCTGTCCCAAGAATGTGAGGGTGCACAGCTCAAAGAAGGGAGGGTCGGGCGTAAGCTGCAGTCTGAACCTCATGACCCCGACCAAGCCCTTCAGCTCCACCCAGACTGGCACAGCCAGCCCACCAGGGAGATAGAACTTGAGGTATAAGTGCGCGTTCTTTGCCTTGGACTTGATCGTCTTGCCCGATTTCTGCGCTCGGTACGCAAACGCCAGCTCCAAGTTGACAAAGTCACCCTCCTCTGCCTCCATCTCTTCTGGTCCATCCCCGTCATCGTGGCTGACTGACTCTCCTGCCTTGCCTGTAGGTAGCGATTTAATGCCTAGGATGCGCACACTCTCAGTGCCTTGCCCAATATCATCCACGCTCACCATCCTGATGACTTTTGGTAGGGAGGCTTGCATGACATCTTCGAGGGTGTCAACGAGCGAGGCGAACAAGTCAGGGTTGATAAGCGGCCAGATAGAACCGAGAAGAGAGTTGAGCCACGCGACAGACTCGGGAAGGTTATCAGATGATCGGTTGTTGAATGAAAGCTCTTGTTCCCGATCAGCATCCCACACTTGATCTTCGAGGATCTGGTCGACTTTCTTTGAGATGTAGAATGACAGACCACGTGAAAAGCCGAAAGTGGCCGCGACTGTGATGGCGAGGACAATTGCTGCTCTTGTCAAACTCGGCTTGGTCCAGTTCTGTCGTTGTTCAACGCCCTTTCCCCAACCCAACCCCAGCACCACCAACCCAAGAATCACCCCAACTGCAATCCCATAAACGCTCATCACCTTCTCATACACCCTCCCCAACTCCTTCTTGGTCTCACGTAAATCAGGCGGCGGGAAAAGCCACTGCATCAGGTCCTCGTCTCCACCCTCTTCATCACTGCTTGATAACCCCGACACCCCAGAATCAGAACCCACGGCTTTCAGATCCCCATCCGTCATGTCGTGAATTACAACCGGCAAATGCGTCACCGGATCGGTAACCTTCCTCCCTTTTCTTTTCCGCTTCTTCCCCTTGTTCGCCTTTTTCATCGCTTTCCGCTTTTCCTTGGGTGAGATAGTCGCTGCCGCTGTTTCAGTTGGTGACTTCTCCTCGGGATCATTCTCCTGTTCATCATCCCCGTCTGTTGCAGTGTCTAGCGTTGAACCCTCATCGGTGTGCGCTTGCTGATCTTGCTCCTGTTGTTCACTAGGTGGTAGGGTGTGTCGGTTCACAGATTGATATGGTGTCTGCTGCTCGTGGTGCTGATCCTCATCCTTGGCAATAGTCTTGATGGACTCATAAGCCCGTTTCCCCTTGGATTTCAAGTCGGTCTCGTCATTCCCTGGTTCGATGCCGCCAGCTGAGGGATTGATGGTGTTGTCGTTTGCATTGCTGTCTTGAAGAGGAAGGCCCTCAAATTCGGTGACGGCAGCTTGGTCCTGGCGCTGCTTGATCTCGGCGCGGTGCTCACGGTACCCTCGGATGGTGGGAACTGGATGCTTGGACGTATACGGGCCTCCGTGGGCGCGGCGAGGGCCGCGTTCTTCAAAGTCTTCCATTTGTGGCTGTCAACGGTGGTGAGGTCATGGAGCTGAGGAGGTTGAGAATGGAGCAAAAACTAAAGGAAAATGAGTTGAAAGTGTGATGAGAGGAAATGTGGGCATGGTTGATGTTGTGGCTCGGGTGTCGTCACTGGACATCCCAGACAAGACCTGAAAGCAGGTATGGAACCTACCAGTTGAGCAAAGTTCCGAGACTGACTGGCTGGTGCCAGGCAGTTGGCAATGCATTGGTCCACAGGGAGCCTGCAGCGGAGTGAAAGTGTTGCTGCAAATATGAGGTGAGAAGGTGTGTTGCATTGGTGACGTCACATGCCAAGCAGGAATGACAGAGTTGGCATCACAACCAACTGGCAGCATATCAAAAACAACCCTAACCCCTGAATAGCGATTGAATATCCGACATCAACTATGCCCAACCACTTAGCTCAGCTCCAATGCAATGCACAGGCTATCCCCATTCGTCACCTTCTTGTCATGATCAAGATTTTCCCGATCAACATAAAACCACTCTTCCAACTCTTGTGGGACTGGTGCAGGAGAGAGGTTCTCATCAGGCGGCAAGTCGACCTGCTTTGGATCTAATTTCCCAGGTGTGCCTTCCAAAGTCGTGTTGTGTCTGGCAACATCTGTTTGTTAGTACCTGAATTCCTGGGACTGCTCACGTTGCAAAAGAGAGACTCACAGAGATATGTCCCCCTTTTTGATCTCCCCATTGACCAATTTGTCCCACGCCTCGTTACACTCCTTCACAACATTCAATGCATACCCCTTGTCTATGAACTTCCCCTCCAAAGCATACTCATTCGGTGGAAAGCCATCAGGAACCATGTAAATTCTGAACCAGTCCCTCGTTGCGTCTAACAAGCCCGGCAAATGCTTTTCCACATCGCCAATGTCGTGCAGTTTGTCGGATAGCGGGTCAGTTACGTCGATAACCATGAGTTTCCAATCTGTTTCTCCTTCATCCAACAGTCCTAAAATCCCGAGAATCTTGACTTGCTTGACATCCCCAGTTCTGGCTATGGCGCGACCGATTTCACACGCGTCGATGGGGTCGTTGTCACCTTTGGCACCAGTCTCAGGGTTGGTATAGTGCGGATCTTCCCACGTCTGGTGTGCGTTAGTCGAGGTGCCCATGTGAAACGTTGAAGGATGTGACACACCTGGGGAAGGGCACCATAATTCCAAATGTATCCCTTGTAAGGGAAGCAGCTTTTGACGAAGCGGGGGTTGCTATCGAGGATGTCCTGGGTGATCGGATTCAAGCTTTTACTCCTTGATATCTTGAGACATATGGTGAGGTCTGCTGATCAAGATGATGATTTATCGTGGTAAGGAGTGTACCTCAAACTTGGCATTCGTCCACCTCGGCACCTCAACCACCATGTTGAACACATTTTGGTCTTTGTCATGATACAACGGGATATCGTGGAATGGTGAGACGGCAATTCCATCGGCGTTGCGTTCAAAGTAGATACGGTAGTCCTTGGTAAATGGGCGGCCGACTCTGCGAAGTGAGTATTCCGGTTTCTTGACGTCCATGGTGAACAGAATCTGCTGGGTTAATCGATGACTGTGTGTTTTGGCCTGAACGACAGCTCACTGAAGTTGACATTGGACGAGGTGAAATGGATGACGTCACCCTGCGCTTTGGTGCGAGGACAACACACTGACAACAGCAGAATAGGTACTTTGCAACCTCGCCCGAATGGAAGATTGATTGCAGAAAATAAGGGAGTTTATCGTCGTAAGCCGGTGAGATGGTCGCTAGAAGGGACTCAAATGCCGATAGTGGGACGTGTTTGACGTTTTCTCTCTTGTTGTTAAGGGTACAAATTCCTCTTTGCCACACCGATCCCCACTTGCAATGGAGAGCGCTGGGGAATGTCAGGGGGCTCAGGGGTTCAGGGTATTAATTAATGACTACCTCCTATGTGGTCCCATCGCACGTATTACGAGTTACGGCGTCGGTCCATTGGTATTCAGACATAGTTGGTCCTGACTCAGGTAGGTAATATCATAGGTATTTTACCGTCCTTGAGATCCGCGTCACCCTTTACCCCATCCAGTCCATCCCCTGGTAACTCAAAGTACTGCAGCTCTGTTGCTACTTCTTGTGCCTTGTTAACAACCTCTAGTTCATGAGGCAGCGGACTTCCAATTTCCGAGGCTGGGCTTTTCGCGCACATCTCGTTGGCCAGCTGTGCATCCGAGTTCAGTTGCGTTTGATCGGGTTTCAAATCTTCTCCTGTTTCTTCAGAACTTGACTTGGATTCGGAGTTCTTCTTTCGCCAGAACCAGATGCCAAATGCCACAAGAACGGCCACCATAACACAAGCCCCCACGATGACGCCTACGAGCGCACCCGTAGACAGCACTGGTAGTGTATTGCTTGGCGAGACCACATTGGGCTCTGGCTGGCTTGTTTCCAGAATCGTCCATGATGACCTCCATGATGATTCGAATTCCTCGATAGGGTTCGCCTCGATTGTTGGGTTACCTGAATCGATCTCCCTGACCACTCTCTGAGCCATGTCTGGACCAGGCGCCTGGGCCAAGAATGTTAGGTTCTGATCGTAGTTGATGCCGAAAAAAGCCGCTTGAAGGAAGGCCCTGCCAAGCATCCAATGTCCCAACTCTGGGTCAAAGGGTTTGCAAGGGAAGTATGGCGTAGGGACTGATACAAGTGGCGATTCAAGAGTCAGGTTTAGTAGCCGCATTGGAACTTTGATGGTAATGTTTTTCGCTGTCCGATCGGCGAGCACAAATGCGAGGTAAGCTGGCGAGCTCACAATGCCTTGATATCGTGGGTCATTGGTGTTCCATGTGAAGAGGCCAAGCTGGTCGTTCCAGCTGACAGGTAAGCGACGGGCGGCTTCCTCACATGTACCAAGTGGAAGATAGATATACGGTGCGGCTGGGTTGATTGTGACTGACACCGAGCCTTGTTTGCCGCCCAGATTTTTGGTAGTCTTCGGCGCCTGTGTGTTGTTGCCCGGACCCCGCCATATACTTCCCTCATCCTCCTGCCTTTCAAAAGGTGATCCCCCAATTTGAGTCCCCAAAAGAACATCAATCAAAAACATGGATGGTATTTTCCACTGCTGATAGTCGAACATCCCCACTGTCCCCAGCGCCCGATTCTGTTCATAGCCCCCCAAAATCATTGACCCACGCTGATCAAGCTGAACACTTCCCATATGCAAGGCGAAAGACATCGACCCAATCTTATTCTGCTGCCCTTTTAGCTGCTGAAGAATACCGTCTTGTCTAAGCACCACGCCGCCTGACTTTGACGGCCCGATGATTCCTGATCCCAGTCCCAAGATTCCAACCTCCGCAGAGCGGTTGCGCCCATCCGACATTGAGATGGCCCAGTCGTCAATGGCATAAACTCTTGTATCGACCCTTGCCGTTACTCCAAGGGGCCCACTGAATATCACTGTATCATTCAGGCTCGATCCCAATGCAGTCTGATTCACAAAAACATCTGACATCCAGTCATCCGAGACTTGTTTGTTATCCGCACTTGAGAAGTTACCTGGATGATTGGCTGTGTAATTTCCTCGGGGTACTTGGCGCGTGAGAACCATCGTAGTCCCTCCACCACTAGGCCACATGGCGTTGAAGTTCGTCATGCTCCCGAGTGGTTTCCCAGGCCCAACGTCAATCCATAAAGCTTGCCATGGTCCGTCGGGGCCGTACATCCCGATTCGCTGATCGGCTCGGTCGGATGGTGACGTGACATCTGTTGTCCACTGCACTTGGATCGTGCCAGCTGCGAAGGCTGTGCGAGCGAAGAGTGCTAATGGAGCCCATTTCATTGTTTCGATGGTCGTTGCACATATTTGGAAAATAAAATGGTCGGTAGGGCTGAACATGGGGCCAAGTATAATGATTTAAGGCCTTCCTGCCTGACTGTTAATAGAACAGCAGAACATTATGTTCGGCCGAGGACCGGTCGAAAAAGCGGCATGCTATGCACTACTTGATAAGAATAGGGGATCCGACTTTACAAGGCGGGTAGTCATTGGCTTGTCACACCCGAGATGGAACAAACCGGCATGGGTTGGGTGACATCGGGAAGAAGGACCTCAAAGGCATCCCACAAGGTAGTCGAATTACATGGCGGCCAAAGGAACCCTACCGCTTAGTAAGGTTTTTGTTCTGGTATGTCTTTGGTCTTGATGTTCCCTGATAATTGAGTAACTGTGGTCTGTTACAGAAGGATTCTTATCAAGCAAGATCAAGACCAATCTAACCACGGTAAATTTGTGTTTGTCTTTTATTAGGTATGTACTGTACCCGCGCCCCAACAAACGTCCCGTTTCTTGCCTTGACGTGAATATGGCTTTTGGTTCTGTAGCCTGATTTTCAACAGTTTACTGGTCTGTGCCGCACACTCTGCAAGACCCCTATATTACCGGCCTGCACAATCACACCTCCATTTCGGTGGCTATTACTCCGAGTCGTTTCCTTATTATAGCGATGCTTTTGCAGCCCGGTCATCTTGGGGTCCAGGCAATTCTCGATTGCGCGACCTCGCTGAAAGATATGGTTAAGAGGCTTGCTTTAGCTAAGGTAAGAGTACCTGACACAGATAGGATGATGGCTGAAAATATGCTCCATGACCTCCTGACACTCCTGAAAATTCCCAAGAGACAGGTACCAATACATTACTGTCATGTGGCAATGACCCTATTCTTCAGCAAACCTGTTTCTATTTCCTTGTTTGCACTGCTTCAGTGTTCAGGGGTTCAGGAGTCCAGGGGCTCAGGGCAGGACTTTGGGTGTTATGCCTGAGCTTCTGGTAGTTCAAACCCACGTGGTGTTATTTTGTCTTATCGGTGTTATTTTTATCATACAGGCACGCCCTGGACAAAAGGGCTGGCACCGCCATGGAGAAACCTACCACAAACAGCTACTAAACACAGGCCTGTCGACTAAGGTATGTTTAAAGGCCTACCGACTATCCTTAAAGGTCTACCGAATATCTTTCCAGGTCTACCGACTATCTTTCAAGAGCTATGAACTATCGTTCGAGGTCCGTCGACCATCTTTTAAGGGCCTACCGACTATAATAAGTGGTCTATTCACTGTGTTTCAATGCCTATTTAACACCTAGAGTCCCGGCTTGTTTGTCCAGAGCGTGACAGGGTAACAGGCTTGCAATGGCAAAAGATCACTAATAGAGACAGGTGGCGCAGCATGCACCGCGAGAATCGGCGCGGCGGATACCATGGTCTCGCGATGTTCGGGCTCAAAGTGGCTTGTTGCAGATTATGAGCTCAACTTGTCAGACTAAATCTTATGCTAACACATGGTTACGTCGCCCCGATCCGTGACGATCCACATCATGCAAGAAGAGGCCACTGAAACTGGACGGAGGTGTTTTGCCAAGACACCAATCTGCAGTCAGCGACCCAGAGCAAGCTCTGTAACCAATAAATCCATGCGACTGACATCCGCTTTACCACTGCCTTACGCTTGCATGGGGCGGAGCTGAGGCTCACTGTCAAACGGAGAGGGCTTGGGCTCCAATTTATCAGTCATCGAAATGTATATCTTTCGTTGAGACAAGACATCTCCGTTGAGCACGTTTGTCCATTCATTTCTCGATTACTCTTCACATCAACCTTTATTATGTTTGCAGATCCGGAAATAGTGAAGCTTTGGAACGAGGCAGTCGCTGCACACCGAGAAAAGACGAAGGTCGATCTAGACAGTTCCAACAACAGAGAGAAAACCACTGTCTTGGTCGCCTTCTGGAACAGTCTCAAACCGAAGAAAACGTCAACAATAGTCTCCGAAAAAAACGCCAAAGACGAAGACTATGACGAGGATGAAACACTGCTCAAGCCCGAGCAACACCATGTCACTGAGCTCGTCGACAAACTCACCGCAGAGCACGAACAATTCCAGACGCTCCGGAATGACGGCGGCAAAATCAGCAAGATCCGACATGGCCTGGGAAAATTTGCCTCGGTCATGGCCAGTGTCGGTCCGGTTGTAGAGAAAGTTGCCGAGGAAACCTTCCCTCCGGCAGCGATGGTCGCCATCGCCTTCACACATATCATGACTTCCTTCACCGAAGTGTCAGCCGATCTCGATCTCATCCAGAATCTCTTTGACATCATGAGGTCGTTTGCCGAGAGACTGGCCCTGCTCAGAAGAGTGCCCCAGGAGCAGCGGTTCCGGAATTTGATCCTAAAAACCTTCACCCACATGCTTGAATTCTGCACCCGGGCCCACATGCGGCTCAAGAAGGACAAGTACCGGGTCAAAGAATGGGCCAAAGCCCTGTTCCGGGGACAGGATAATGAGCTTAAGGAAGCCTATGACCGGATTGTCACTGCCATCGATGACATGGGCTCCGCTATCGTTGCGCAGACTCTGGCTTCGGTGCTTGATTTTGAGGACAAGACTGAGAGGATGCTTCAGCGGGGCTTCTCCCGAATGGACAGTGGCTTTAGAAGAGTGAATAGTGGTCTGTCGATTGTTTTGAGTAATCAGCGGTACGAGACACAGCGTGGACAGAGGCGGGACGAAGAGCAGAGAGGGTTCAGGGAAGAGATCCGGCAACACAACGATAGGATCTTCAATATTCTTGTAGGGAAGAGCGCAAAGTCGACTGGCAGCTCAGATGCTAGGAGATACAACTCTCTAGCCATCATCACAAGGTCACTGTTTACTGGCGCCGAGGAGCTTATTCAGCAGCGCTGGATGAGAATGGAGAGGGAATTCGTCAAGGAAACCTTTGCGTGGTTTGACGGCGATTTCGAGAAGCTGAAGACCATGGATGGCGGAGTGTGGTACATCGATGGGGAGTCTGGCATGGGCAAGAGTTTCTTCTCGTTCGCCATCTACTCCCGACTGGCCCAGGAATTTGAAAACGATCCCTCAAGTTCCGTGGCCTCCTTCATATTCGATGAGAACTTTGAGAAGCTGGAGAAGGTGGAGAACATGCTGTACTTTTGTTCGGCTCAAGTTGCTGCCACGGACAACAGTTACCGGCAGCACATTCAGAACCTGGTGGACAATGATGAGGAGAAGAACTGGAAAGAAAATCCCTGGCAGGAGCTGTTCGCAGCAAGGTTTCCTAAAGAGACGACCAATGGCTCAAAGGCCGAAAAAAGGCTCTACATTATTCTGGACGGGATTGATCAGCTTGAAAATGATGAGGTGAATGAGCTATCTCGTTACATCAAACAGGCCAAGACACTTCGCATCATCTTCATCCTTTCAGGGACCAGAGATGTAAAGAGACGCGGCCCCAAGGTCGACCACAGCATATCACTAGAGCCAAGTGTTTTGTCTGCCGACTTCAAATTACTTGCGCGATCTCGTATTGAGTTGTATCCCGGACTCGTGGGACTTCGACCGCCCCTCAAACAAAAGATTGCTTCAGCCATGGAGATGTCTGCCGACTCCTTTTTTTACGTCAGCTACATGCTTCGTCAGCTAAACACCATGAGAATTGGGTCTCTGGTCGAGAACTCGCTTCGACCAGTCGCGCTTCCTCGGAACACTGATGCCATTTACCATCAGCTCTTCCAAGAGTGTGAGCAGTACTACACAAACCCCAACGAGAAAAAGGCGCTGGGGTATCTTTTCACCTGGCTTGCATACTCTTATGACCGTGTGAGCCTCGATGCCGCTCAGAGGCTCGTCGACCTGGTCATGGCCTCAATTCTTGGGGACACAAAGACCCACCTCGATATCAAGACCGAAATCTTGGGAAGATTAGCAAAGTAGGTTGTTTTGCTTATGACTATTGTTTGCCCAATCTAATGGTTGTACTAGGATCCTGTCATTTGCCGAACCTGAGGACGTCACTTTGTTCCCAGAAAGTTCCGATGCCGAAGCTGAGAACGGCGATGATAATACCATCACTCGTATTCCGAAGAAAAAGGGGAACACTGCGCCAGAAGTCTTGGTCACTTTCCAGCAACACTCACTCCGGGACTACTTCACTCGGCGCCATGATGCTGCGACCAGTAGCGATCTTCGACCCACCCAGCATCAAGCGCACATCATGATGTTCAAGCTGTCAACGACCATTCTCACTATGGCTCCCAAATCTGACATAGGCCCAGACCAGGATTTGATCACTGTGGCGACAA
Organism: Apiosordaria backusii; assembly: GCA_030549205.1. Lineage (NCBI taxonomy): Eukaryota > Fungi > Ascomycota > Sordariomycetes > Sordariales > Lasiosphaeriaceae > Apiosordaria > Apiosordaria backusii. The sequence goes on from JAUKTV010000006.1 coordinate 1,853,169, forward strand.
AATACGGGTTCTATCACTTTGTTCAAGCCCAGCCTTTAACTTCGGACAAAGAAGTCAAAACAGTTGCCCAGGACTTATACGTTCTTCTTGGATGTGGAGATGAAGCCCTCAGAAGAATCGAACGACAATTCGAGTTTCAACTGGACTCGGTGGACGTGGATGACTACTGCAGTATATTTGGTTCTTCCGATGGGGAGGTGCAAGAGGTTCTCACTGCCCTGGTTGTGCTCGGCTCAAAGGCCGCTAAGCTGCCACCACAATCGCAGCTATCTGATACGGCATCGCAGTGGATCAAGGTTACTCTAAAAAGCAGTTCCTCCATTCTCACCGCCGTCGCTATGGGTCACATTCGAAACTGGTTAGACAGCGACAGAACTGTGGTTTCCTGCGACGCCTTCGCTGGGTTCCGGTTTGCGCATGTGGCTTTATGTTCTCTGAAGCCGAAGGAGCTCCAAGGACTGATCGGAGGTCCTGGCTTAAAGCTGATTGAAGGGCAGTTTGACAGTGAAATCGAGATTTGGCTGGATGAAGACTTCGAGGCGGTGGCCATCATCGGCCGCCATCCTCAACCTCTTGGGCCAAGGGACTACAAGCAGATATCCAAGGCTCTCCACTACGACCTCCGAAATATGGGCGCACAACAAGCGGCAGAAAAGGGCCTCAAGCTTGCCAAAGGCCCCCGTGACATCTTCGACCTCCGCTACCGCATTGCCCGCGCCCGCTTTGACGAGTGGGTGTATCCCGAACACGAAAACAGCAGCGTAGGAGTAACGCCAGAAGCCGTCCTCAAAGCCTGGAACCTTTGTCTCAGTGACATTCCCCCAACTGATCGTCAGGATGATGCCTTCAAGAACATGCTCAACGCCGCCTACCAAATGAAAGCTCGAGTTGAAAGCACACTGGACGCCCACCACCGAGATGCACTCACCTCTATGCAGATGGCAGCCTCCTTCCAAACTGCCGAATCCCACACGCGTGTGTTCGAGGAACTTGTCGTGGCTTTTGGCGACAAGAAGCTGTATCCTGAAATCATCCAGCTCCTTAAGGCCCTCTCAGAGTGGTCAAACCCTCTCACGATCCGCTGCAAAGACGTAACCCATCGCCACATCCACCGCGCCGCCATGGCCGCCGACGAGAAGGATTTCGTCCGCAAACTTTACCTCGATGCTGCCTCGTCGGATATCCTGGTTGAAGACGACTCAACAGAAGAATCCGACATCCGCATCTGGCTCTCGTTGTTTGACCGCTTTGTCATGAACGAGCCACGCAAAGCACAAAGTCAGCTCCTCAAAATCGTCCAAACACCACCCAACAAGATCTCTTTCTTTGCCTCGGAAAGAGCAGCAAGGCATCTAGCAGACATCTTCCTCGAGGAATTCCGCATATCCCGCAGCCTGTCCTACAAAACCAGCCTCCTCGCCGACATGGAGATAACCGTCGTCCAAATGCTCAAAGACAGGCTAGGGCTGGAGTTCAAACCCAAGCTTTCAAAGACTAGCACCATAGTCCTGGCCGTTATGCGCCGCAAGCTCGGCCCAGCAGAGCAGTTCTACAACGACCTCAACGACAGCTTTGAGGCGTGCTGCCAGGCTTTGACTGATGGGACAGAGGTCAACGACGCTCCCAGTGTGAGGCTGTTGGCAAAGGTTCTTTCGGTCTTAGTGCTACCCCCTCCAGGTAGAATTGGTGTAAGCCTACTGAAAGAGGACGCGCAGATTGCGCTGAGCTGTCAGTTCTACCTGCTGCCATCGAGCCTCGATGCCCAGGGGTCGCCAAAACAGAGCCAGAAAGGAGCCAAGGGTGCTTCACCGAGACCAAGGACGCCACCAGTGAAACAAGTGCCGGAGAAAAAGGAGGAAGGAAAATTCACCTTCAACAAATTTGCGGGGCTGGAATGTGCGATGTGCAGCAAGGTCCTGACGGACTTTTCACAGGGGAAAGTGTACACTTGCGTCTACTGTACCAATGTCGATTTGTGTGAGGAGTGTTATCGCTCAAGGGAAAATCACTACCGCAGTGTTGGCACTCATGATAATGGTGACAGTGTCCCGACGTCAACATCTCAGACCGAGAACAAGTCAATTGCTCCTGCAAAGAAGGTGGTGGATGACTACGTTGAGGTCTGTCCCTGGGGGCATATGCTGATAGAGTCCCCTGTGAAGGGGTGGAAGGGCGTTCGAAAGGACGGGGTTTTGGAGTATGATGGGAAAGAAATGCAATTTGGAGAGTGGTTGGAAGGACTGAAGGGCAGGTGGGAAAGGGCTTGGTGGCGGTATTGGAGGGAAGTTGAACAGTGAGGAGGATCGCCCAGGACGGGCCATTCCCAAACCATTAATGGAAATGTACAGAGCTCTCAAAATATTGAGACCTTCTGACATTGTGAGATCTCGACATCCATCAGAGTGCTGGAGGGGGGCGATGCGTTGATTGTTGGCACATGATTAAGGTAAATACTAGAAGGTAGATGAGCCAAGGTCGGATAAATTGAGGTGTTTATCGTGAGACAAAAGCTATTCTGGAGGGGCATGTTTCTCCCAACCTCCAAAGATCTCTGGTCTATCCTCCATTTCCCCCCGGCCATATGCGGCTAGAACTTCAGCCTCCTTCTGCCTGCGTAAACGCAGGCGCTTTTGTGCCGCCAGTTGATCCGCACGTGTCGGGAAATTCACGAAATCTTGAGAAGCTCTGTTTCTGCCATCAGGCCCATCAATAGGGGGGTCTTTGCGTTCCCAGATGTTACGGTAAATGCCTGTCAAACCTAAAGGTTCCTCAGGGTCGATGCGGTGAGTGTTTTCATCTGTAGGAAGGATGGGAAGTGGACACTGTCCAGGAGCGTCTGCCGTGAGGAACTCTAGAAGAGCGCGTTTCTGATGCTCGAGGAGGCGGCAAATTCGATAGGTAATGAGGCCTCTGTTGGGGTGGAAGTATATAGCGTGCTCGTCCGCATCCGCTGTCTCAGTGAAGGAGCGGCGATCAAAGAGGACAACACCCCCTAGAATTCGTGATTCGGCCCAATAACCAACCATATCGGCTACACCGTTGGGGTACTGTTCATAGTCGGCGTACCAGGGATGCCTGAATAGGGTTGGGTAAGGGCCGTTGGGGAAGTAGTACCAGAAAAGATCGTCGTCTTTTGGCGGCACCCATTCGGTGATGCCATCGTCTTTATGGAGGCTTGTGTCGAGGTTGAAGAGTATGACAGCTGCTTCGTGCAGTACAACTGCAACGAGCTCCACCAGGCGAGTTTTGAAAGCTCGAGAACCTGGCGACGAAGATTGATAGGAGTGGAGGAGCTCCGCGTCTAGTTCCAAGCTTTCGGGCTGGAACGAACTGCGAAATTCGCGTACCTTGTCCAACACGCCGGGACAAAGTTCTTGGTGTTTATCGCGCAAGGGATGGTCTACCGGAAGCTCGCCATCGGACGAGTCATCTCCAACCTCGGCTGTCGGAAGTCCATCTAGAATTTGTGCGAATGTGCTCTCGGCGATATCAGTTGCAAGGACGCGTGAAACGGCACGGATAAGAAGGTCGCGATGGTTCTCGTTGATCCCATGAATAGGAAGCTTCCTGATATCCATATCGGGCCCCGACATCGTGCGGAAAATATTGTTCTGTTATGGAAGTAAAAAGAAGCCTGTGATGCAGATGGTCTTTTGGACGAAACGAGGTGGGATGTCAGCTACCTACATGTATCAGAAGGCGTTAGGCTCCAGCGCAACCAGCTTGGACCCGCCCCCCATTTTCGTGTGCCACGAGTGCTCCCTTCGTTTGTACCTGACACCAAGTTTCTACATCTTAGAGGCTGAAAGGTACCTAATCTAGACTGCCACAAACTCCCTTTAGTCTGATTCCCCATCTCCATCATGTGTGTAGAGCTCATCCAGAACAAATTTATCCGCCGCCACTGAATCCTCCTCCCATTTGCGCCAGTCATATTCGCTAGGATCAGTCCCTTTGTCGCCTTCTCCCCCGTACCAGCCAGCACAGCGCTCCAGGTCTGGTGGAATCTCGAGGGGAGAGTCGAGAGGGGTGATTTGCCCCCAAGAGCAGATGGCTTCTAGTAGCTCTTGAGGATCCTCCGCCCTCAACCAGTCAAGGCGTTTGGGGTTAATGTCAAGGCAGGGATGGTACATCGTCCATGCTCGGCTGAAGTCTACAAGCTTCCCATTCATGTAATTGCGGACGTGAAGATCCCTGACAAGAATGCCAAGTCCGTGCAGTTCTTCCACATCGCTCCATAAATGCGATACCTGTGACTGAGTGAAGTAATCGCATTCGGATGAAATGAACTCTTTGACAATGGCGTAGATAGGATGGCCGCGATGTTGCTCAGACCGATGCCAAAAGTTAACACCGTTCAGTCGACTGTCGGGCTCACCCAGCTGTTCGTCATCCACCCCCATGGCCTCGGTAACCGCGACTTCCTGTTCTGGCGTCAACAGGAGATACCCATAGCTCTTTACAGCGAGATCCTCTCGCTGTTCTTGCTTCAACCGACCATATGCCCGACACTCGCAGCTAAATGGCGCCAAATAATCCACGTAGAACTCGGGTTTTGCGAGGTCAGCCTCCACATATTTACCGCTGGTATTCGACAAGGTCTCCCATGTGCGGAACATAAACTGCCGACAGTCAGTATGAGTTCTATCAAGGCCTGGAAAGTCCTAGTACCTAACACACCATTTTGAGGGCATATGGGCCATGGCCGTCAATGTTCACTTTCCAGACCTTGGAATCCCGGTCTTTCCCAGCGCCGACAAACTGAAGAAAGTCGATCTGAGTATGGCCAGTGGGAGTAAATGGTTGCAGCTTGGGGCCCGGGACCTGAGGCAGAGGCACTGCGGGGTCTGTTGGAGGAAGCGGTAGGTGAAAAGGGGAAGACATCGAAGAGTTGTTCCGAGAAGCAGCAACTTCGCTAAACCCGTGCAAGAGTGGCGCAAACAGGGAAAGGTAGGTACATGTAAGTATTGACGTTGTGCAATGAAATGGGATTGGTGTTGATATGGTGAGCCGTCTTCTCATGGATGCAAGGGACAACTCCGAAGCCAGGGCAGGAAACGCGTTTGGCGCATGGGTAACACTGCAGATGCCCCGCCCGCTACCTGGTATTTGGTTACTTCATGACCGCCATGCCAGTGGCAGACCACGCCAAGCTCTAAAATGCCAACCAAAGATCTCTCCTCTTGAGAGCTATCTTCAATATCTCGATAAGAGAGGGACTGCCGATGCATGATGTGTTGGAACAAAACCACCACCTAGCAGTCTCCTGAAGGGCCTCTCCTTGACATGGGGTACATACGGAACTTCCAGCAGTTCCTGTGGTTACCTAGGTAACCTTCACTCACTTCAAGTTCAACTTCTCCATTTCAGCACCTTGACACTTCAGTCTTCTTCGTTGTTGTGAAGCAAGATCTTTGATTAAAGGTGCCAGCAAGGCAGATACGCAGATTGACATAAAGAAATCCGATTACCCTCAAGCATTCCTTCATTGTCTACCTAGGCATCCCTTACACCATCAAAAGATCCCGAACCTCGGCCCCTATGATAAAGTCCGCAAACGACACTCTTCCAACAGTCCTCTTATAGAAATACTCTATAAAAAAGCCAATCCTCCGGTATGCTCCATTTTTAACTTCAACAATCACCAAACCTCCCCACCCCGGCCTCCCAATATCAGGATCGTGGCGTGTGCGTTCAAACAGGGGCAGCAACAGCACTTCCAAGTTAGCAGTCCCCGACTCACCCAACCATGCATCCTCCCAAGCATCAAGCTTCACAGCGATCTTGTCTGTGTACGCCCGAGCTGCAGTCACTGTCACCTTCACATTCTTTTGCTTTGTAGATACTCCGTCGAGAAAAGTATCGACTGTCTCAAAGTCAACCTTCAAAGTAGCTCGATGAACCTGTCCCTGAAGTAGCAACGACGCGCTCTTTACGGCCGCAAACTTTGCCTTCGGCATGACGAGCTCAGATTCAGCCTTGAGAACAGTGGTATGATACACTATCCCCTCTTCATTATGTGCTATCTGATAGGAGACATGCGAGTCCGTGGAGGCCCACGACCAGCTGGGACCAGTGTACATTTCATATCGGGGCTTCATCTCGCCCACCATGACATGCCAAATGAGACATTCGGGCATGTCCTCTTTCCACAGCCCGGCCACGTACGTCTTTTTCTGCTCTTGCTCGTAGATGGCGGCAATGGCGGCAACAGCTGTGATCTTGTCGCTTGGAAACGACAGGTTACGCTGGGTGTAATCTTGTACGATCACTGACCATGGCGTCAGCTCCTGGCCAGGAACTGTGGGACCCTCACCAAGTAGCCTGTCGTCGTAGAGCTTTTCTGTATTGGTGACTGTGCTGGCTACTAAATGGCGACACGACCACTCCATGCCGGCGGTGGAGTAGTAGATAGAACGCATGGGTAACTTGCGTTCTTGGTAGGTCCAAGCTCGGGTATGAATGGGGTCGAGGTGTTCGAGGCCATAGCTGAGGTTGTTCTTTAGAAGGAAGCCAGTGACGCCTGAGTTGGCACTGCCCTTCAAAGGTTCGAACTTGATTTGGACTGGCTGAACGGTATCCTCATAGAAGTACAGCGGTCGGTCCTGAAGAAAGCCCTGGTGTACCGAGGCGGCAGACGCGGCATTAATGGTGACGGTTGAATACTGGTAGATCTCGGCCATGAATTGAAGCTCAACTCCCAGGTCGTCATTGTCATCTTGGATGATGCAGAGGCAGTCGACCCAGAGATATGGAATTGTGATGCTCTGGCAAACTGTTATCGAATGCCGTATCGTAGGCGGTAGTTCATCCAACGGGATCCCTTTGTGGTGGCTATTGATATTATCCTTGAGAGTTCTCACTGGTTGTAGACCACCCCAGACGTAGCTAAGAGCGGCCCATCTTGCAGACTTTTTGATGTTTGGTATCGCCTTCGACTCAACAAGGCAGATTTTGTTGTCGCGAATAGAGGCCACGTCCAGAAGCCTTGTTGGCACAAAGTCAGAAGGCTGAAGCCGACAGCTGTCATGTTTCGAGATGCACTCCTGAATCCAGGTCTTGGCTCTGGAGTAGGCCCAGTCAGATGTAAGACGAATGTGATTGAGAGCTTCTGGCGTACCTAGGATGTGAGCAGAAGAGTGGCCAGAGGATCAGTTTCGGTATCACACCTACCAGGCAATGGCAAAAGAGCATCACCAACCGGTAAATCTTCATCGTCATATCTGAACCTCGGCCAGCGATACAAGAACTTGATCTGCCCATCACGGATTCCGATGAAGAGATCTTTTCGCAAGCTGTGGGTTGGGACTGAATTGGTCCCCATGTCTACGTCGCTCGCCACGGCGGCATAAGCCGAATGCCTGTGTGGTCGAAGTCGCCTTCTCTCCTGAAATACGGAACAAAGGTAACGAAACAATGGACATTTCTTGCCCGCTTTCCACATCTTACGGTCTGACATAGGCAGCCGGAAGATGCATCGCCCCCCTCGACCCAAAGCGTTGCTGGGTAGCCGATCTTCCCGAATGACGAGTTTGCAGCAAAGATCACAGGAATGAGGCGCGTCGACGTATTTGAGCCACTGGTCGTTTGGATGGCTTTTGACATTTTGATCCAGCTCAGAATCATTGTTAATGTCTTCATTGTCATCGTCGTCCTCACTATCTTCGAGCTGGATGTCTTTCAATTTGTCTGGAAGGTCAGGCTGTATGTCGAGGGAGCTTTTCTTAAAGGTCCATAATCGGTGATCCCAAAGGCTTGTGCCCGGGCTGCTTGGAGATGTACTCATCCTAGCAAACCTTTGAGCCACTTGAGAATCATTACCTGAAGAAGAGAAAGTGAAATCCATCGATCAAAGCTGCGGGCACAATTTCGCGCATTTCTGCCCTGCCAACCAACACCCACCAATCAACCAACAATCCAAGACAGCTGTCACAGCCCCACCTATTACCCGCAAAAGTGTGGCAAGAGTGAGCCAATTAAAGGGCGGCATTACGTCCAACTTGCATCCAAGGTGAGATGTCAAGCAACAGAAGTGGGTCCAAATTCAGAGGTTCAGGGGTCTATAAAAGAGAAAGAAGAAAGCAAAAGTAAGCCTGAGGCTCCTACTTTTCTACTGATGAGAGTATTAGTCCTAGTAGTACCTAGAATACCTAGGTCGATGATTTACACCTATTTGATCTAAGATGAGCGGGCGGTTGTTTATAGGTGCCCAGGTGGTCACTGACTCAGGGGTTCAGGGGCGTTCAAGTATATAGGTATAGTACCTATATCCCAAACTAGCAGGTTATGGGTTTTTCATCCGGCCTGCAGGCAAGGTTTTCCTATGTACCGTATATAGCAGCAGAAGGTCCGGCGCAGTTTTAATTTAAGGTAGAACGGTATACGAATAATAATAATAATAGTAACTGCCTAGATACGAGTGACTTTCCTCATAATGAGAGGGAGTCTATCTCCTAGCTACAGTAAAGTAAAGTAAGGTACATATCACATCAGAGTAGGTCAGATAGAGTAGGTAACAGGATTGACCTCGTTGCTCCTTTCTTAGGTTGATAACATTCCCCACTTCCTCCGCAGGCCGCGAGAGGTAAGTTGACGATCCCATAGAACAAACCTCTCGCAAGAAAGCAGCGCAGTCTTCGAGACCCCTTCGCAACAGAGTGTTAGTTCAAAGACAGCTCCGTCATGCTTCTTTCTTCATCGATTCGGAGCCGTACTACCTTACCGAGAAAGCCTCTCTCTTCACTGAGCCTACAGGAGCTTGAAACTCAGACTCAGACCCTCTGGCCGCTACGACTGATGATGTGTTGAGAGTCCCATTCATCAACGCTGCGCACCTCAAAATGATCAAGGGGATTAAGATACAATGGACGCTATCCATCGGAACACATCCGGACTTCAATGGGTCGACCAAGACTTTGCAGGTCTTTTGTATGCCTTCCATAAGGTACTGGTCCTACAAGGCGGAGCTGGCTTTCTGAGCGAGTACGTCAATGTTGCGTGTTTTCCGAGTCGCAAGCCTCGAGTTGATCTAATCAGAAAGACTAACAAGGTATAGCATTATAAACAACTTCCACGACTACCACTGCAAGCCTGACGGATTTTCAGCAAGCTCATTCTTTGCCGAAATTCTTCTCAGCTACCATCTACCATTCCGCAACGACCCAGACGCCCGAAAAATGTACAGGAAGCAACGACGCGCCATCCGTCATCGCACGGGCGCATTGGATCCTGTGCTGGATCGTGAGTGTGGATTCGAAAACTCTAGGTGGTATGGGAAGTCCCATCAGTTGTCGCCAGAACCCCAGGAAAGCTACCGCAAATCGCTTCACTTTCCGATCCTAGCAGGCCGCTTCACAGAGCTGCAAAGATTTGCTGGTGAGGAGCAATCGAATAGCCTTCGAACCATTCTGAGGGACAAGCGCGACACAAGAGAGAGGACTCAATTTGTGGTGATAGTCATATTTGGCGTCATAGCCCTCTTTCTTACTGGGCTGAATACTGTGCTTGCCACCGTCCAGACGGCAAACACCATCAAAACCTATAACCTGGAGCTGAAGCAATTAGACAGTACTTAGATGTATCCTCTTTTAGAATCCAATCAGACGTTAAAGGAGATCCTCTGAACACACGAATACTACCTTATATAAGCCTTAAATCAAATCTTGCTTTTCTCTTCCCGTGCCTCAACGATATCCGCGAGATCAGTCACCGGCTTTCGGTACAATGCCCCCGAACCCTTGTCGGTCGTGTATCTGTTCAAAGGCGTGTGCGACATTGATGAGTATCTCCTCCCCAAAGCGCCGAGCAAAAAAGCAAATAGGGAAGCTAGCAAAGGCAGTCACATTAATAATCTGGTAGGACTGGGTTGGTTGTGTATGTGAAAGACGTAAAATTTACGGGATTCCCGGGGCAAGCGTGATAGGGTCACCGTTTTTGTCCTTAACGATGGGTGTGTCAGGTCTATAAAATCCAAGTGGCACCGCAATAAGTGGTGAGCCTCCCATGCTGGCAAATGTCACGGATGTCACGGTTCTGGCGGCGGTAGGCACAACCAATACATCGATCTTCTCCCTATCCAAAGCACCTTCAATACCGCCCGCTCCACAAACATATTCCCGCAGATATTCCATCTCTTTAAAGCTTTCGGAATTATAAAATTCCTTATCCAATATAATCTCAAACGTTGTAATATTGTGGCGCGGGTAATCCTCCTCGGCAGTCGCCTTAGTGAAGGCAACGAGATCCTGCATTGATTCCAGATTGTTGGGATTTGTGTCCAAACTTTGGAAGTAGGCAGCCAGGCTGCTGGCAAAATCGGACACTGTTAGAGCCATCTGCTCTCTCGAGGAGTATGATTCCCACTCCTCTGCAGCCAAGAGTGTGAATGGACCCAGTGTGTTTAGGCGATTTGAAGCAGGAATCACTCCATCTCGATAGACAAGGCCGGTGGTCGCCTTAAGACCAGCAACGTTTCCCTTGCCGGCTGGGTTACAAATGCTGCCGTCAGTCTAACAAGCCTAGTATTAGCTACCCGTTTGCCAGTAAGAACAGGGTAAGTGCCATACCTCGCTCCCAATCGACGCACATGCCAAACCAAGCGCTATAGCTACGCCGCTTCCCGTAGGTACTGCTACCGGATGCCTTCATATTTGGAAAATAGGTAGGGACCGGTGCACTGCCCACCCCGGGAAGACCACCCTGTTGGCGAGTTATCCCACCTGTAAATTGCCCACTCAGTCAGGGCTGCCTTTCCAAGGATAATAGCACCTGCTTCACAAAGCTTCCGTACAACGGAAGACTCGTATGCTGGCTTAGCTCCAAGTAAGGCGTGCGACCCAGCCGTTCCTTGCATCTGGTCCAGTGTTATGATGTTGTCTCTCAGCAGGAAGGGCACGCCGTGCAATGGCCTAGTTTGCAAATACATCGTCAGCTTATGCAACAATATGATACAAAGGAAAGTGGAGCCAAGGACCCAAACCCTGCTAACAAGCAGCGGACCCGTGACATACATGAGAGAAAACGAACAAAATGACCCCAGTAATTGCGATCAAAGAAAAGGGCGGCATCAAAGTCTCCGTGTGGTTGACCCAAACCACCGCGAGAAGAAAAGAAACCGGCACATAGGATCGAAAAGCAGGATTCCGGAAAAGGTCTTTCTGTGCTATCCTCACAATAAATAATTTGTATCTTTGCATACCCTCGCCTCCCGTCCCTGACTTTTTCACCTCATCGTCCAATTGTTGTGCGATCGATACAGCATCGGGGTTTATCTCGAGGACGGAATTGAAGATCCCATCTACTTCCTCGATTCGGCGGATGTACCGTAGGCACGAACAAGGTCGACGGCAGTAAACGAACCCCTCTCAAGGCCAAGAACGATGTCGTCGATTGTGATGTGCAGCAGCGGTGGGATACTGGGTGGGGCTGTGATTCCATCGCCGACTTTACTCACTGGTGTCACGCTTCATCAGTCACGCGTCGGCTGGGCGCGGTGAGAATACGTAGGGGGGTGCGGTTGCCTTATCCTTCGAGAAGAGAACCTTCGCGATGGAACCCATAGCGAGGGAAAAAGCAAGGCGGATGAGGTTGCGACGAGGACTTGGAGCAGTCAGACGAACACAGTTTGCGTTTGGCCGGCGGTCCGGAATGTCGTGCATGAAGACCTTGCACGGCTTCTCCGTTCTGAAGAGGTCGAGGTTGGATAGGAAGTCCAGTGAAATGGTCATCTTAGGTAGGCACATCCTGCTGTGGTGCTGAAATCTTCTGTTGTTCCATGTTGTCGGCGATGCAAACACTCTCGACGCCGAGAGCGCAAGGCCGTGCTGTTCAAGTTCTTTTTGACCGAGTCCCCGACCCCAGCAGTTTGTCTTCATGACCCCAGCACTTCTTTGCTGGAAGAAGAGCTGGGGATCTCCTCACAGACGAAATACCCTTCGATAAGATCCCTGATTATACTCTCTTTTGCACTTCAACTGATCTTAAAGGTATCAGGATTGGTATCCCTACATCGCTAGTCGGAAAGCTAGAGCCGGAAGAAGCCGAAAGTTTCGAGGTGGCTATTTCCGTGTTGAAGATGTTGGGAGCTACTGTCATCCATAATGCGGCTCTTCTAGCCGAAGAACGATGGAACGCAACGACTAGCCTTCAGCGGATGAAGCTTAAACAAGCCGACTTCCCGTCTAGCATTGCCGCGTACCTAGAAACGCTAACGACGAACCCGCGTGGAATCCGAACTTTAGAGGACCTCATCGATCACACCAAGACTGAGCCGGACGAGGATTACCCAAACCACAACCTCGAACGCTTTGAGATCGCCGCATCCCTCGATCCTGGTTCCTAGGAGTTTAAGGACCTAGAAGTAACCTACGACGTTGTTAGGGGCGAAGGTGGCTTTCGGGCTGCTATGGACAGGAGTTAACTCGATCTTCTAGTAACTCTAACCTGCTCTGACGTACCCGGCCCATTCGCCAGTCTCGACGGCACTCCTATTATATCGATTCCGTTAGGATTTTATGGTCCCGATAAGGTCATTAAGAAAGACAGTAAAAGCGATCTCCTGGTCATTATCGGCCCGGGTATCCTGTAAGTCAATCATTTCTCCCAATTTGTCACTACCACTAATATCGAGGTAGCTTCCCTATCTGTTTCTATGTAAGAAGGTTTGGGGAGGAAATACTGGTCAAGGTTGCCAGTGCATTCTAGGTAACACACGATAATGGCGCGTACAAGATGTATTTAGTACCGCAAACCGACCTCGAGCAAGTGGTGAATGAGAGGGTCGCGATGACAAATCGTGATTCCAAAGTTTGAACATACCATTTCCAATAGCGTTGTTCTCAGCTCAGCGTAACCTACGGGGGAACGAACATGAAAAGGGAGGAATCGAGAATGAATATAACTTGAAGATCCCAAGAGCCATGTTTTATCTCACAATACACGCATTTCCTTTTAAATGAGGTCGAGTTGCTCTGGTAAGGTGATTGTGAAAATGTAGGCCTAGGAAGGATGCAGAACTGCTAATCGGTGGTCGTGATAATTGGCGCAGCTTCCCTGGCGAGTGGTTCTAGGTAAGGCTGGGAGCCTCCAGGCCAACCAGTTGTGCTGGGGCATAAGCCTTTTGAGGTGCCCGACGGCAGGTGGTTGCGCATAGGTGCACCGGGCATCTGTTCGATTTCACCGGCAACAGCACGGTGCGGATGTGAAAGAGCGCAATTTCCTCGAGGATTGATTGCGTGAGTTGAATCGACGTGTCATTGGGCAAGCTCGCACTACTGTAAACCGCGGATCGTTGTTGATCTTGTGCCCGTTGACCAGCGTTGTCCGTGTCCTGCGCAGTTCCAGCGCCACCCGGCCCAACGTCCTGCCTTGCACCTTGTAATCCGTGCAGACGAAGGAAGGCACACATGGCAAACCCCGGCGGACGACGCCGTTCCGTTACCAGGGCCGAAGAATGTAGGGATGCGACGATTGCAAAGAACTACACGGTTTCCTACTCTCCGAGGACCAGAAAACCATTCGTTTTCCAAGGCCTAACGCCCAAAAATGGCACATTGAACGTCACCTGCAGCGCGACGGGGTTATTGACTTCCAGACGGATTGGAAAGGGTCCGGGGTTTACAGGTCTGCTTGCAAATGCCTACATTGTTGGCCATGCCCGGATTTTCCCAGGCCCCCTCACCTCCACCTACCATCCCAACAATTTCATCCTTCTATCATCTCTCACGTTCGTTCGCCGTTCGTTCGCTTTTTGGCCCTATTTACTCATCCAGCCGACTGGTCATTTCCTTCCTGTCTTCTCAAAGCACAGATGCCTAGGTATCAACCCCAAGGGAGCTAATGCGGTGTTGATAAAACAATCACATCCGGGGAAGCAGGGGGTCGTCGAACGCATCACCCTGGTTGGAGAACGTGATCGATCGCCTTCGGATAGTGCTGCTGCTGCCTAAGCACTGACCTTTGCCTCAAGCCCGTCGAGGCGCTGGAAACCACCCTTGAGAACGACATTCTTCTGGAGCTCAGCCATTCTCTTCTGGTCACCAGCCGGGTCCGTTGAGTCTGCCTCGAGCGCCCAGTCGAGGAAGTCGTTGGTGTAGTTGGGCTCGAAGTTTGCATCCAGGACACCCAGGCGCTTGCCATACTTGGTGACCTTCTCCCAGTCGCGCTTGACATTCTTCAGGTCTTTGGAGATGTAGGCGAAGCTGCGCTCAAAGATCTTGCGGTTCAGCGGGGTGCCCATGGCGGGCTTGAAGTCCACATATTCCTCCCAGGCCTTCTCGGGCTGCTCGAGGACGAAGTCGGTGGCGCTTTTGACGGCGCGCAGGAAGGCGCGCACCTTGTCGGGATTTTCGGCCACGAAGCGCTCGTTTCCGATGTACAAGATAGAGCAGAAGCAGCAGCAACCCAGCTCGGCGAGCTCGTCAATGCGCAGCATTTGCACATCGGTCTTGAGGCGGCCCTGGGCCACCAGCCACTCCTCCAACTCGACCATCTGGACGTTCTCGAGCCCGATACCGGCGTCGATCGTGCCCTTGATGATGGCCTTGGACACGTTCATGCCACAGCGCACGGCAGTGTAGTCCGAGGGCGACATGCCGTAGTGCGACGTCAGCTCGTCGATCTGGATCTTGCCAAACTCTCCAACGTAGCCGATCCGCTTCCCCTTGAGGGTGCGGAAGTCCGGGGTGATGCCCGACGATTTAAGATACACCACGCCGGTGAAGGGCTCGTCGAGAAGGCTGCCGATGGACAGGACCGGGAAGTTGCGGGCTTTCGCCTGAGCAGAGGAGTCAGCAAGACTTTTGGCTCAAAGAAGGCATTCACAAACTGCACACTTACCGCAAGGGTGTGAATCATGGCCTTGAATCCAAGGTCGACCTTGCCAGTCCCAATAATCTCGGTCACGTCCTGGAGAATCCTCAGCATGTTTGTTGTATTCGTCCACGGTGAAGCATCAGACTCACACTGGGGTCGTTCGGTTCAAGCAAGGCAACTTTGATGCCTTCATTCTCGAAGAGGCCCTTGGCCTGAGCCAGGTAAAGCGGAGCGTGGTACGGCGTGGCTTGCCTAGCGTGGATTAATCATGCAAATTTTGCCCCAACCAGATCATTGATTTGGTGCCTACCAGTTGGTCAGGAATGTGATCTTTTCAGTCGACATCTTGACAGATCAACCAGCGTGAGCTGCAGAATGTCAGCCGCCAAAATCATGCGTGCCTAGGATGGCACTTTCGGGGGATGGAAGGGGGGGGGGGCGGGGGGGTTCAAGATGCATGTCCTTTCGCTGGTATTATCCAGATCAAGTTCTACCGGTATTTCTCAGAACGACAGCCTGCCGTGACACACCCAGTCTAGCTTCCCCGTTTGTAGATGAGGGGGGGCGTGAGAGGGGACGAGACCACGGCGAATACTGTCGAACACCCGGCTGCTCGTTTGACAGTTACCTTGATCTGTAGATATCCTTCCCCGCGATAGGGCACCATTGCTTTTGCCCGGAGCATCGTACCAAACTTGGGTGTATTGTGTTGGTGTTGAGGAAGATGGGTGAATCGCAGACTTGGAGTGATGCGGGGAGGGGAATTCTCGCTGGGTGTGAAAAGAAGGGTTGAGCGTCTTATAATGCCCCCCCCCCCCACCCCCCCAACCCACAAATACGCAACTCCACATCTTTATGCATGTGCGTGAGGAGGTGCACCAGAGAATCGGATATCTCCGGGAACGACGGTCCAATTATACCAATCCACGTGCCCCAATCACACGTTTTCAGTCGCTCCGGGTCCAGAATGTGGACACGAACGAGCGTAGACTCGTGCGCGAACTAGCCGCGTTCCGGAAGAGATAGCTCCGACCAGACGTATGTACTGCAAAGGTTACCTATTGGAACTGCCTGAGCTGTGTCACTCTCCTAGTGTACGATTAAGTCGTGAATACAAACTTACACCTTCCCTGCGCCCCCTCGCTCCCACTGCAAAAAAAACTCGCCTTCTCGCCAGACTGCAGCCCCCGGTATCGGCGCAACGAGAGCAGGCCGTCGCTTCCAAAGGAGCACAAAGAAGAGGACCCCACCAATCGCAGCCACTTCGAGCATCACCATAGTACCGATAAAAGCCCGCTACGACATTCGACATACTGTCCCCCTCCCCCTCCCTTCCCCCACTCCGTCCTCCTGTGCCCGGCAGCTGCTGGATTCTGCCGGGACGGCCACTCTGGCTTGGATGTGGGTGTTAGGCTAGGGCAGGCCCCTCTACGGGAGTTGGAGACTGGTAAAGGCCGGCGACTATGAAGCAAGAGGGAGTTAGGTGGTCGATGCAAATCGCTAAGGCCCTTAAAGCGGGACCAAAAACACAGTGACGGGAAATCTCAACAAGATTTTCGAGGCTGTGCTGCTGAAGCATTACATAACGGGGTCTCGAAGCGTCACTTGGAAATTGCCGGCAGCGCCAAACCGTTTCAGACGTCTCGATACCAATCAAAGGTCGAGCAAGCTCCGCAAGTTCAGCTCGTATTTCGTTGGGGAGCTGAAGAGGTGTACAGTGCCGGCTGAGGGTGTGGGACTCTGACGAGAACATAGCGCAGTGAAGGTCAGTGCTGTCGCCTTTTCCCGGACGGCAGCATAGCCTTTGCGAAGCCAACACTGACGGCCTCCCTCGGAACGCATCGCTAGGACAGCCCTAGAGCTTATCTTCTACCAGCTTATCTGACATAGACAAAACATCGTCATACCCAGCACCTCTTCCATCGCGGCAACTTCCTCCAGTTGTCGTTTCCGATTCCCTGCTCGTCTACGATGCGCACCCGCCATTTCGACCCAATCCATTTGGCTTGAAACGTCCACCACAACAAAAACACCCACTCCGAGTACCCGCGAATCACAAACACAAAGCTCACAATCATCCACTGCAGCGGTTGCCCACCCCGCGGCCCCATCCGCGCGCAGCTGGCCGGGCACTCGTAGTGGTCGTACAGCCCGTCGGCGCCCGCCACCCAGCAGCAGTACAGCAGCAAGCCCGCCATCAGCATCATGGCCAGCAGCCGCACCCACACGTCCAGCCTTCTAGGTACTCACCCGCTTGCGGAACCACAGGTGCAGTCGTCCCAGGCGGCCATGGCACACCAACATGAGATGACACGACAAGCAAAACGCCTTGGTCGGGATATGATTTGGTCAGCGAAGCGAAGCTAATGTTGAATCTTTGAGTTTTTCGGTAGGGCCAAAGCAGTGAGGCGACGAAATCTGGATAATTAGATTCTTGAAAAATCGAAGCACCATTGAGCAACAGGCACACCACTGTTATGAATGGTTGGAAAAGGAGGTCGTCCGAGCGCTGTGGCTTGTCATGTCCAATCATGTTGGGCAGGGACGGGCATTCAGGGGGGAAGACCTGGTGAGCTGAAAGAAGATGCATAGTGAACAGTGAAATCGCCCCAACGCCCGATATGGAATCATCTGTAGTAGCACGAAACGAGCAAGTTGTAGCTCTGCTCCGAATCACCAGCCGATTCCCAGCCTGACCCTTGAATCTCTTTGCGCGCCCCCTCGGCCAATCTCGAACAGTGTTTGTCCCTCTTCCTGTCTGCCTTGCAGAAATCGTAGCTCCGCCAAACGACGTTGAACCCGAGCAACATCTCCCTTGTCGCCCGTTTGGGGTACGATATACTGGCCTATGAGTAGTGCCTCGTCGAGATGTGTCCTAATGCGAGAGAGTTAGGAATGATGAAGATTGCAACATTGTTACATGAAATGCTTTCGGTACTACATCATGGCATTGGCGGTCTCCTTGATTTTGTTGATATTTCTTTGCACACGTCAGGCTCCAAACTCTGCTTAAGCTATGTAGTATATGTCACGGAGAGGTAGATATTCGAGGCAAACGATAAGTCTGACCAATTTGATTGAATACTAGTAGTAAGCGGAAGAGAGAAAAAGAAAAGTAAACAAAGCCTGGCTGCAAGCAGGGCTTTTGACGTAGGTAGCCAAGCTTAGACCTGTAAAAGCACCCACCCACGTAACCCACACATACAGGTAGCCTGCGCTGCAAACCCACATGTCATGAGCCAGTGCCGTGACATAGCCCATCAATGCTCGAAGGGCCTTCCCATCCCGGTTCTTCGTAAATCACTAATACAGCCACCTCCACTCTCACGCGGGGAGGGCCATTTACCCCTACTCGGGGATTTGGAAACGAGCAATGCGGAGCGCCTTGTGGCAGTAGTAGTAGTCGTAGAGTCAGTAACTGCTTCAGCTAATGAAGGTTAAGTGATAGTGTAGGATGACGCCAGCTCACTCTTTACAACCCCATCCATGGAATCATACTGTTTGAAGACCCACGTCTCATTGCGCATTTGGCCGTCGATGAAATAGAATTTGAGATGCGGACTGAAATATATGAATACATTCTCGCCTTCGAATCCAGGGTATATCAGATCTGCTTCGACTACATCTTCGGGGCGGAGAGTCCGGGCGTCGCAGAACGCAAGGGGCCAGTCCCGAAGGCAGGGCGTGAGAGGTCTCCAGACACTAAGGTAGGTACCCAGTCCTCGGCCAGTTCAGGAACATTGAGCGCTGACTGAGCCTAACGTTTGAACTAGGGCGTATTGCACTCTTGCAGAGGTACTGAACGAGACTGGAAAACCAGAAGAGGCCCTCGATTACCACCTCAAATCCTTGAAACTCAGGATGGACATCTGGGAGATCACTACCATACGGCAGCATCGTACTACAAACTTGGCTTGCTATATAAGACATTCAGTCCTGAATAATCACGGTATATATCTACCTACTGCCCCCAGTCTCCCCCACCCCTCACACGAACTTTCATTGATGGTTCTTATACGGCTGACACGTCTGTTCACAGCGACCTGTGATTGAGGGCAGTGGTGATTTACGACAAGATATACTCCTCTGATGGACCACGTGCCAGGGTCTTGTATCAGATTGCTAATGTATATGATACGCTCGGAAACCTCGAGGATGCACGGGTTGCCGGGGATAAGGCGTTTCGGCTCCTGTGCAAAATCCAAGGAGAAACCAACATGAAAAGAGAGGAGGTTACTGTTGAGATGTATAATAAGCTAGTCGGGTTCATGGAGAGATAGATGATGGAATGCACCGGAAGGCACAGGGTCTTTCTGGATATCTGAGAACCTACACAAGTAAGGTACGGAGTAATGTTTATTGCACAGAGATCGCAGGTTGTGGTATTTTGAGCAAAGTACTTGCATTGTATATCAAGTTTCCCCTCTGCATTTCCCAACCCTTTCCGCTCGCTATGCTACCTACCATCCATCCATCCAACCAGCTCAGAATCCAGATGATGCCTTCCACCTACCCCATCCCATCCATGTCCTGTTTTTCCATCATTCAACTCAACGGCCATCAGAAGAAAACCCCACAGCCCGATGTCCCGGAAACCGGTACTCAAAAAAAGGGTATACACGAAAAAAGAAAAGCTGAATGAAAGAAGAGATGAAACGATTATGTACAAGACTTTTCCCCTTCCGATATGCCAGTCCAACCCAACAAGCGGCGCTTTCCACCTCGTCCTTTGCCAAACATTGTATCCAGGTAGGCCCCGTGCCAGGGGTTTATCTTTTGGTTGGGGAGGGCCAAGAAAGAGAGAAAAAAATGACGGTCGCCGAACAGTTTCCTTTGCAGGAGATGTGGTCTGAGTAGGTAGAAATAAAACATTCAAGTGATGATGGGGTCGTGGGGTCCCGGATGGCAGTCCTGTGTTCATCATGTCGTAAAAGAAAAGCGCAGCAGACCAGTATGCAAATAGGGGTATCATAATAACAGAGTAAAATGCGAAACAGGCTGCCATCCGTTGTTGGTGATGAGTATTGTTGCAGAAATATGATGGTTTTGATATAGGGTGTGCTTCAAACAGGCGCCGATAAGCCCTGAGGTGTTGTGTTGCTGGCACTGTTGCTCCGCATCCACCCAAACATGCCGCTCCCTGTGGCAGCCGGGGTAGGGGGCTCGACCGGAGTGCGGAGTTGTTGCACTTCGCGGGGTTCAAGCAGAAGACTCTTGCGGTAGTGGGAAGCCTGGGTATTGGCACCCGCCCTGTCCCTTTCGCGAACTCGGTCGATTTGGCTAGACAGCCATTCTTGCAGGTCCGGAACATCTGTGAGACGGTAAGGAATTTGAAAGCGCTGCAGCTCCCCGATGCTCTTGGCCGTGCGCGTGTGCTTGTCGAAATTGATGACCACCAGTCCGGTATCACTGGTCTTGGTGGCAGGATTTCCAACATCGACAAAGGTGAGATCGGTCAAGAACATGCCCAAAAATGGGAGGCATGGAGGGACACGATCGTGCAGCCGTGCGCGCAGGGCCTTGTAGTTCTGGTTGAAGTCGACCGTGGTTTGCAGCGACTTGAGCATCTCCTTGCGCTTGGCACTGACCGTGTCCCATGTCATCTTCAGGCGCTTGATGCTGGTATCAGTAAGTGCGCAAGTAATGGCCATGAGGGCGTCGTAATTATGGAGCGATGAGCACTGGCTGGCAATCTTGATCCAGTGCTTGATCACCAAAGCCCGCTTCTTGACCTCGTCGTACTGCAGAATGGTATCGGCAACCAGGTTGGAAAGGCCAGTGGTGAACGCCGACATGGCCTTGACGTTCGGGGCCCCAGCTCCACCAAGCTTGGTCCATTTGGACCCAAGAAGCTCCTCGGGAAGAATTGAGCAGAAGAGAGACATCTGCTTGATGGTAAGTTGCCGCGCAATCTCCAGAGGGTCAAAGTCCAGGATTGAGGGGGAGGTTCCGCCAGCCTTCCAAGCGGTCAGGGCATTGGTCTGGCTTCTGGTCACGGCGGGCGCAGGAAGTGGTGTGTCGGCAGGAATGTAATGGGTGCTTGTGGCGCCGGCTTTACCCATCGACGAGACAAACCTTGGGACCAAAGCTCCATCGCTGACAGAGACCTTTTCGGCAAGATCGAGGAGGCGCTTGGCCGCCGAGGGGAGGATGGCAGCCAGCTTTACCTCGGCAAACTCCTTGATCAAGTCAAGAGCCTCACGATCCGTCTCTTCCCGCCAGTGCGACTCAAGCCAGCCCTTGAAGACGTTGTAGGTTCGAAGCCGCACAGGGGCTGCAATGTTTGAGCTCTCGCCAACATAGTCGAAGCGCTCAATGAGGGCCTGGGTAAGCGCAGTCGGTGT
This sequence comes from Apiosordaria backusii, assembly GCA_030549205.1. NCBI lineage: Eukaryota > Fungi > Ascomycota > Sordariomycetes > Sordariales > Lasiosphaeriaceae > Apiosordaria > Apiosordaria backusii. The sequence goes on from JAUKTV010000006.1 coordinate 1,874,324, forward strand.
GCAGAACAGCCGGAAGGTAAGATAAAAGGTCGAGACGAACATGGCGTCGGGTGTGGACTCGTGTGTGGTAAGCCGCTCGACCAAAGCCGGAAGCGAGCCACCAGTCACCTGGCCTTCCTTGTTGAATACCAGCTCGTGGGCGAATGTTTTCTCAAGAAGCTTGGACTCCACATCGTCAACTTCCTCCGCGTGGCTTGCCGTCTCGGTAGCGCTTAGATCGGATAATGAAGGCTGGTTTCTGGGAGCTTGCGTGCTATCGGGTGTGGTGGCACGCGTCGATGTCTGTGACACAATGCTGGACTCGGAATCTCGGCTGAGGTATGTGCTGCCGGAACCCGAGCTCGAGGCCGTCATGCTTTCGGAGCGGAACGAGCGGAAGTCGCTTTCATTCGTGCTGGATGGCTCAAGGGGACTGTAGGTATCCATCGGTAGTGATGCGGTTGATATTCTTGGTAGTGGTGGCAGGTCGGCGCGGCTGGAGGTTGTGGTCTGGACCACGCTCGAGGCACGATCACGCATCGGGAGTGATTGTGGTCGCGCGCCAGCAATCAAGGGATGCGAAACTGGGTGCTCGGTAGTTGGCGAGGTAACCTGCGGAACATCGGGCAGTGGCTTGTCGATCGAGAGTGCGACAGACTGGACAGCAGCCGAAGATGCGACGGAAATTGCTGTCGACGCCGTTGGTGTTTCGGACACGGTTGATCCAGCGATGCTTGCCGACTCGGACGCGCAGTACTTGGAGTCCTTCTCCTCCCGAATCAAGGCCAATGCCGACAGATCGAAATCGACACCCAAACTCCCATTGTCGAATTCAAACTCAAAGTCGCCAATCCGCTCAATGACCCATTTCGTCTTTGCGACGCATTCGCCAGTGGCCTTGACACAGCCCGTTGCTGCCCCCAACAACCTGCCATTATCCTGAGGGACAATCACGTCTTCCTCCATGTCCGATGTGGGGTTGGCGAGTATCTCGCGCGCCGTGTGCACCAGCTCCTGGATACGGTCGTACATGGCCGCGCGAGACTGCTCCAACACATCGATGACTGCCGAGTGATGGGTGTAGACAACATCTACCACCACCAAAAGATGCCCTCCCGATGTTGCTGACTGTTTGACCGCACGAGCGAGGCTTGGCCTCGACTGCGACTGGAGGTGAAGGCGACCAATGAACGAGCCCAAGTGCGAGAGGAAGGTATCGTGGCAGGCGTTGAGTTTTTCCGAGACGAGATTCTGCGGGTGCGCAAAGTTGGATGGGCCTGCTATGCTGAGGCGATGAGAGAGGGTAGAAGACGGGCGATGAACCTGGAGTGGGCCTGCCTGAGACAGGCGGCGGGCATTTGTATTCTGTGTGCCAACCGAAGACAAACGGTTTTCGGCAGGGGTCAGACCTTGTGCCACGTCGCCGTCTGTGTACGGTGCCCTTTCGGCAGCCTCCCCGTCGTCCTCGGCGCGGGAACCTGCATCCGCTGCCGGGCCATGACCGGCATCAAAGTTCGATGACTCTGCTGGTGGCGTTGGTGGAACGTGAGTGTCCTCAGCTGGTGTGGTTATGGCTGCGATGGTGGGCACCAGCGGTCTTCTCTCTTCTTCCAAAACGTCCAAAAACCTCACTCCCTTGGTGACGATCTTGAAGGCCCGCAAGATCATCTCATCCACCACCTCGTTGACTTCCTCCACGTCCGTCATGCGTTGCGCATCATGCAACCGCCTGGCAGTTTTCACCAAGCATGATAGTTCCGACAAGAGCGACTTCCGGTTTCGCCGTAGCCCATCGTGTTGTTGCACGAGGGGTGATTCTCTTGTCAGACAATGTGTACGCTCCTGTGAGATTATTAGATTGCACCATCCGGCAATGGCCCGATCGCGGCTCCCAGAGACGTACCAATAAATAGCGAACACCGGCAATGATTCCCTTCATGAACTCTTGGTTTCCAAACATTTCGCTGTCATTTCCACAAGTCGCCCGCATCATATCCCAAAAGTTGAGCAGGGCCTTTAGCAGGCTCTTCATTTCCTCAGGGTCATACGCCTCGCAATAGTTGGTTGGGAGCCATCCCCTAGCGCCGTTGATCAACAGAGTGCCGTCGGCCCAGCCATTTGTATGAATCGAATGAACCAGAACAACATCGCCTTCGTTCAGAGGGAGCGTAACAGTTGAGTCGGTCACGATATTCTCTGGCTGGAATGGATAAAAGGCGCGCAGGAAGTTGTGGAAGACGGGTGGCTCGCTGAGCATCTCAACGTCGGTCTGAAGCTGCTCGTGCGCCTGAGTGTGAAGGTCCTCCTGGGATCCATTGGGGGTCGCTGGTGGCGTTATTTGTGATTGCGAATAAAGGTCTGATGAGTCCGCCACGCTCGATCCGCTGCCGCGGGTTTTCTGTATCGTCAAGGGGGCCACTTGCAGGCTTGATCGCGCGGGTTGGCTGTTCAGCATTGCCATTGCTGTCGGAGATGGCGGTAAGAACACATAGGCCTCGCAGTTGCGACCAGATAGTGCCAATTCTTTCAGGCGCAGGTCCACTTCGTAACAATGTCTCCTCGAGTCCTCGGCGCCACTGCGTGGTTGGGCTAGAGGAAGAAGAGGGTTAGTACAAGAACTAGGCGTCGTTCGGGACACCACATGGGCCGAATTATTTTGATGACAGTGTTGAATAGGTGAAGAATGTAGGGAGCGAGATTTCCTTGGTGGCAGGAATGAAAAGCTGCATACCAGGGGGGAGGCCCCGGATGACGAAGTTTCGGAATGGTGATCAAGTGCAAAGCGACCCCAGACGGCCAGAGCAAAAGGCGGTAATGTGCAAACCAAACGGGGTTTTATTGCATACCTTTTTATGTTTGTTATGGCCAGCCAGTCCAGTGATGAGTTTTGTTTTCCGGGATCGTCACTGTGGGATGAAAAGAAGAAAAGTTGCCCGGTGATGGTCGAGAAAATGGGATGGCCAACCGGAGGGAGGAATGTGGCAGCGCTCTGAGCAGGGCGAAGTCGGTTCTGGCAGGAAGGGAACAGTCGCGAATTGACTTTGTCACCGTCGTCGCCGCCGTCCTCGTCCAAGAAATGGAGTGGCTGCCCGAATCGGTTATAATATGTACCTCGTTGTCGTATCGGACATCAATGCAGGTCGGCAGTGCGCTCAGTGATGATCCAAAGTCGGGTATCGATCGGTATTGGTATGTAATTACACAAATCTGGGGTGCTATGTCCAAGTTGCGACCAGCCGCGAGTGTCGAGCGTTTCCAGTTAGTTTTTCGGTGTTTGCAGATAATTCCAGTTTGGAATTATGAACAAGATGAAACCTGGGAAAGGTCGAGACTCGAGAGGAAGAGCAGGTGGAAGGAGATGTTGCTCTCTCCCGTCGGTCTCTGGCTCTCTCCCCTGCTCGTGGTCCCCTGATGGTTCGTGACTCCACATCTCTTTCCAGACTGGCACCCTGCCCGGCAGGGTTCATCTGCAATATTTTTCGTCGCGATATTGCCCGTTGGGGCACATTGCGGGTCGTGCGGGTGTCCCCCGGTACACGCTAACGGCAACCAACGAGCGTTCAGAGGAGGAGCTCGGGACCATGGATTGGCTCCCCCGGTTCACTCCATCCCAAACTGGTCACAACAACCCGGGGTGTGTTATTATCGAGCGACGAGAACACCCGTCTTCCGGTGTCTCGAACGTCTTCATTCGGACCCGGAGTTTATGTGGTGTTCACCACCAAAGACATCGAGGCCGGTCAGACAGACGCAGTGGCGAATCAGCGACCCGATGGAGAATCTGAACATCTGTTGGTTTTTTGACGAGAGCGAGGCACCAAGGTTGTGTCCGGTGTGGGCGGGACGGCTCCCAACTGTGCCTTCCGCGGGTCATGGTGCTTTCTGATAGGACCTCGATGTTGCCGTGGTTGCACTCGCAGCAAAAAAAAGTGCACTTTTCTCTATTCCACCATCAACACTTTCTCACAGGATGCGCCTCGCTCAGAGGACCTCAGTCGCTTACATTTTCAAGGCGAAGTATCCCCCGGGTTGCGATACCGGCCAGAAGCTGACTGCTGCAGTGTGCCTGTGTGCCCCACGCTATGCATTGATATCACATTCCCTCTCTGACCGGGGAGAGGAGCTGATCGCCTTCACTTTTTTTTTTTTTAATCTCTGATCACAGTGGATAGCACTCTTGGCGGGTAAGCAGAGGGCTGCATTTGGACATGCCCTCTTTCCAGCACTCTCTTCAGGTTTTCTTGGACTCGTCGACCACAATCCGTCCCGCAGAGAAGAAGCACAGCAGTGGGCATGGACTTTACATACCCCACGCTGCAAGATCTCCCCCACCGAAGAAGCTCTTAAAGCACACACCCAGGCTCAATGGGGGTGGCTAAGGCACACGCCCCAAGCTCGTTGCTTGGCATTTTTGTGTCGCCGAGGGCAAAGTCGTGTCGTCGTCTGTCGGTCTCCCATGCTCGAATTCTTCTCAGTCGCATTTTACCATGAGATTACTTCCAAGCGCCAACGTCGATGCTACTGCAAAAACTCACAAACTGGAGGCGGCGTCATAGTTTAATATCGCCAGTTTTGGTGCCGGGATCTTCTTATCTCTCAGCGTACCATCGAGTCTTGGCTTGCTCCCGTCTGCCGTTCGCAAAGCACGCGTCCACAAGTGCTCTGTGCGCCTCCCCACCTCCGCCCGGCACTGAGGTGGGAGCTGCTGCGTGATGAATACCGACCAAAGCCTTGAAGTGTATCTCGTAGTTGTCTTAATCTTCTTGACAAATCCCATCACATAGACTGGCATTTCGCTGTTTTGCAGTCACAAACACGTCACGGCCTGACACTTTGGGCTCCCGCTCTCTAAGTGCTGCTGGGGACTCGAACTTTTCAGGTTTCACAACCTTCACCAGATGCGCCTCGACGTTTCACACAAGGCCTTGTCTCGGATACCAATCTTTTTCGTCTGAATATCGTACACATCAAGTTGAATACGTCAAACCCCACTACACTAGGTATCAGCAGACTCTCCTCGTCTTCTGCGCAAAGGTTGACGCGGGCATCCGCCAACTGGACGAACCCCACAGGACCATCCCGACCCGGTAACCTGGCGCCGAGAAACAAGCGCGATGGCCTCAAAAGCGCGGAAACCGTTCCGGGCAAGCCCAATGTCTGTGCCTTCTCCGTTCCGACTTTCTGCGGGACGACTGTTGGTGACTACGCCGTAGTGCAATGCGGGCGGTGCCATTTCGCGTTTTTTTTGCTTTTCGCCGTTCTCGGCTGCCAGAAGGAAACATCAGAACACCACGTTCTTTGGCGGTGTTTGGGATTTGCTAATGTGTTCAGCCATAGGCAGCGCCCACGCCCACGGGCCCTGTACATACATTCCCAGGAACTCCACTACATACACCACTCCGTAGTGTCCAGAGTACATATAGAGAGGATACCCGGAATTGTCCATCCAGCGCAGCCAACAATCGTGGAGATACGTGGGGGTATGCGGCATGAACCCTTGACACCTGCATAACTGAACCGGAAGCACAATTCGTTTTTTAGCGCGGTAGTGTAGGCGCGCCAGCCTCCAAGTCGCGTCTTGACGAATCCATGATTCGTGATGTTCTCGTTCAAGCTCGCCGATACCCCCTTGATGCTGACAGCAAGGAGGGTCAACTGTCAAGGATCCTTCGCTTGCTGATAAGATCCCCAAATCACGTCAACGATCCATCGATTGCAACGGGAAACGAGGGCACCCCGGGATCAACAAAGCGAGCCAGAGAAAAATGGGGTTCCCCAGATCAACATGGTCAGACCACGCACCCAGGTCCCCCAACCACGTGGGTGGCAGCAACAACCGCCTGGCTCAACCCTCGGTGGGGGGTTAATACATAGTCTTCAAGAGGAGCCACAGCATGCAACACGCAGGAGAGCCAGCCACGGGAAGGAAACCAGTGGTTGAAGAGCTCTTGGCTAAAAGACCAACATGCCGCCTGATAGCAACACCACCACTTTACGAATGTCACCCCGGATGCATAGGAGGTCTTTGGATGGTCCCAACAACAGCGTTGTTATTAATTAATCATCAGCGTTGCGAGATCTATCCCGTCCGCCTTCCGCACCCTCCGTCAACCCAACCAGCTTGGCCAAACACATTGGTGTATTCACATGGAGGTAGGTAGATAAGCATCCCCGGATTTTTCCCATTTTTTTTTTGTTTGGCGGTGGGAGAAATAAAATTAACACCCAGAGAAGACACCGGGCCAAGCGACGATGACCGTGTTCCCTGTACTGCACGGCTTCTGCCAAGTGGTTGGATAGGCTGCATGTTTCACTTTTCTGCCTTCCATATTGGGCTTCCCATCCCACGTTGTCCAGCACCAAAAGCAGAGGATTCACTGACCAAATCTTCCCTTTCGAGGACTTTTCCCAAGTCCCTACATATGCAGTTAGCTACCTGATGTTTTACCCCTGGGAACCCGCAGACTGCAGCATGTCGATGTCGGCCAGCGGCGGGGTAAATTCAGCAGCTGCAACAAAACATGTTTGGATGTTAAAAAGCTCGCCACTTCAGCCTCAAAACAGGACAGATCAATACGAAAGCAGATCATGTCGAGATCACCAATCAGCCCGGGGGCGGCACGGAGCAGCCAACATGGCATCACGGCACATCGGCTCTTTTCCGGGCAATGTCGAAACTCCAGCCCGCGTCTACCGCGATCAATACCCTCGGCACAATTGGTCAATGGCATGGCAGTCAACCACACGGCAGGAGGTCAGCAAGCTGAGTGCGGGGAGGCGGGGTAACTCATCATCATCAGTCATCACCTGGCGACGAAAGTCATCTCATGTTGACACTGCTTTCGCAACAAACACACAGACCAACAAACGGCGCCCACCACCCGGCCGTGCCGTACACTAAGGGCCGTTCCTTGGCGTTTAATGGTGGTTTTCTTGTGCCGAAAATTCTCAAGGACGCTTCCACACCTGTCCCACCCACCACTTCGGGAAGATCAACGAGATGTCGGCAGCCACGCAGTCCATGATCACCGCGATGCCCGTCTTGCGGCATCTCACATTTTTGTATCAACAAAAGATCCCAACATGTTCAAATTCCCGAACTCACTTCGTGCACAGTGTAGTGTATGTACACAGTAATCATGTCCTGGTGTCGGCATTCTCAGCGGGAATTGCTCCCATTGGCCAGCTCCGTCGACAAGGTTGATTGTTTCGACAGTGTGGAGAAAAGCGTTTCTTCGTGGGGAATCGGCAATCACGTTGAACAAGGACAGCCTTGGTTGTCAAATGCTGAGTTCCTGAGCGCTTTGGCTGCCCATCAAGGTTCCACCTGCTCAGAGCGGTCTGGCCGGCTCGCTACCGTGGGGCTCGGCGTTGATCACTGCTCTGCTCGGGCATGGTGACCGAAAGAGAGTTGGACGATCAGCACCCAAAACCGCCATGTTGGAGCTTCGCGACATTGTGCTGATCACTGTCTTATCCGGCTCATTTGAGAGAGATGTTGGTGCACTAGCATTGAAGGATTGCCTCGGTTTCAAGTATCACGCGCAGTTGATGTTGCAGTTAATTATCGTATGGGGCCGTGGGTGCACAGTGAGAAGAACATGGGCATGATTATATGATGTGATACTTTTAACAGATGGCGTGGTTCCCAAGCGTCACAACGCTCAAGCAATCCATCTCTCAGCATAAACTATCGGCGAAACCGCTACACCGATCAGCACCTCAACCGCCAAAGGACCCTGATTCACTGCCATTCTCACCGCGGCGCATACACAAACGCCAACTGGTCCATCTCACTGCCGTCCTGCCCAACGAAGCCTACAATCTGCCACCCACTCGGAGCCACGAATGTCTGGCAATCACTGGTCGCTGAGCCTGCTGTGAGAATGCGCCCGGCCGACGTCACGGCTCGGATGTAAAAGTTGCGGGTCTGCCCGCTCCGCTGGCCAGTGCAAAGCTCCGCCTGGGTCCAGTATTCGCTCGCTCCCAAGCTCAGCGAAACGGCGGTTCCGCCCGTGCCGCCGTGGGTGAAGCTGGTTCCGTCCGTCAGCGTCAGCCCGACACTATCAAGCCGAGAGGCTCCGCGGAAGGTGATGATTGCCGCCTTAGGCTTGCTGATACCGGCAAGGACGGGGACGTCGCTGAACCAGGTGCCATGAGGGCCTCCGAACAAGTTGCTCTGCCGAAGGGACGCTCCCGATGACCAGGTAAAGTTCACAAAGACCGGGTTATGGTCTGTCAATATATCCCCGTTCGCCTGGAGGAACCGCGGAGTGTCGTAGCGGACATCTGTGGCCTGGAGGTTGAGGAGCGGGCTGCCCCGGTAAAAGACCTTGTCTACGATTTCACACAGGTCGTTGGCGGCCGGGTTGCTGCATGAGCTTGGGGACTGAGGGATGACGTTGTTGTACAGGAGCTCAACCCAGGCATCCTTGAGTCTGGGGCCGGAAGGGTTCTCGCTGGCAAGGAGATCCCGGATGCCCGTGTCGCCTGCCCGAGTGTAGCGGCTGTTGGTATCGCCGGCAACGATGACAGCATTGCCCTTGCTCCATGTTGCAATGTAGTCGGCAACTTGGTTCATGTTGTCGTTTCGGGCGACGAGGTCACCCGGCTCAACACCAGCATCGGCGTGGAGGTTGTAAAAATCGACATAGGCTGCGGTGGAGCTCTCGGACGAGATGGCCACACGCATAAACGTGAAGCCCTTTGGAGTCAGGCAATCAGACTGGCTGGCATCGGAACACTTGTTCCATTTGATGCGCCGAAAGTCAACCCACGGAAGGTAGGACACAGTGTTAAGGCCTGAGCCAAACGGAACACCGCCAGATGTGGCAGTCCTATGCGGGTGGGTGTTGGTTCGGTAGATGTGGGAGTGGTAGTTGAAGTCCTGTCACCGAAGTGTTATTAACGGTTTGGTTCGGGTGATGATCTTGAAACAAGCAGGGAGTCAAAGGACCTACCTCTTGCAGCTGCACCACGTCGATCCCGTACTCGGCGAACTTTGCACCCATGGTTGCAGCATTGGTTGCCTTGTCGCCGGGGACACCATTGTCGTTGAGAATGGCTGGGAGACCGGCCACATTGATAGTCAGGATGTCGAAGTTGCCTGAGGTAGCAGCGAGTGCTCCCTCAAGCAGCAAAGCCGACGAGAACGCCGCAAGTCTTGTCGTGGACAGCTTCATCTTGACGAGATCCTAGAGGCTCTGGAGTGGTTTGGATTGGCTGTGCGAGCTAACGAACCACAGACAGATAGAGGACCCCCTTGTGCATTTGTAGCCCTCATGCAGCCATCACCTCCTTCCTCTTGACCACACTCCTTGGCATGGAGAGTCCTACCTATTCAAGCACGTGTCAAGATATCTCATACTACCCGCTATTTCGGTCGTGTAGTGTGTAACCGAGATGATCAACGAAGCCACCCCGCCTTGAATTCGGCTCTCGCTCCTCGTTCATCGGTGGAGGTTCCTGGTCTTGAGGATGGGTTTCCGGCGCGATGTCACGTCAACCGGTGCCCCGCATGACGTTGCCCAGCCTTGACCGGATCGCGCGAGATGAGCGCAGGGCACAAGATGAAGATTTCGAGATCTGTGTGCCGCGTGGCCCGATGTGGGGATGTCATTGGATTTCCTAAAAAGGGGGGGTTGACGTCTACTTTGGCGCCGGTGGTGGGCCGGTGGACGGCAGCTGCCGAAGCCCCTGGATGCGGAAAGGTGGGGCCGCTCCCGGGCGCTGCACGGCACGACTCCGTATTTCAAGTGTCGTATTTTTCCTCAGCAACGCTCAAACCCAATTCCGTTGTTCTCGAACCATTCTTTGGTTTCAGCGGCCGATCTTTCTATTCTTTCTCTGCACGGGGGTCCCCACTTTTTTGGTTGTTGAAACCAAACACGCACATCATAGGTAGGAGGTGGAACATCCGACCGAAGATGTCTCATCCCATCGCCCGTGTTCCGGGTCTGGTCCGAGCACGCCGTTCAGTGTGTACGCGGGATTGGTCACATGACTGACCTCTTATGACGATCGAGGAATAAAGATATATATGCGTGTTGGTTGGTGACGCGATGTGACTAGGAGATCATACTGATGATCGCTGTGTTTTAGGGCGGTGGATGTTATGGGATGGGTGCTATACGAGGAGCAAAGGGGAAATAGTCCTTGTCCTTGGCAATATTTGGCTTCTGATGTTTTCCGCTTACATGAGCTTGGGGGTGATGAAGACTTCCACACCTCACACCCCATGTCGGTAGTATTCTTGGTTTGTGCTCACTAAGGAATCAGTTCCTGGAAGCAAGATGCATAGGTACCATAAAGATTCCTTAAGAATATCAATTTGATGTTGCAAAACAAGAGAACCAAGGCTAGACAGACCCAAGACCTATGAGTACCTAGGTACCAACTCCTCTCTTTACCCGGTGTGAGAGTTGAGCTTCTGCTCACATGCCAGGCTACCTCTGGGGGTCTTCCCTTTTGGTATGTCCTTGCGTGTGACGGTTGGACAGTAACATGGTTGTTCATACTGTGGTTGACCAACCATAGGCCACAACCTATCTCAGAAAAATGGACCAGCCGAGATCCCACTTCTCATGGCTGCCCTCCTTTACGAAAAGGTGTGGCTGGCTTACCTTATCTTCACATCAGCACTTACCCTGCTGTAATGAGAACGTTGTCCAGAATCTCATCGATCAGTTCACCAGCTACAATCGCTAATGTCAATTATTGGATTCTGTCGGTTAAGATGCGTCTCCGTTTCTCGCCAGTGCCGTATCCGAGACATTGACATGTCTTCGGGTCAATTGATGGGGGTGTGTGTGCGCACAGACATCCATCACACATTAGACGGGAAGGGACTTTTTCTTTCTGTGACGAAGGCCTGGGCTCGGGTGTGTTGAAATAGGTAGCAAGGGGGGCGTGAACGGGAAAAGAGGGGTAAATCCTTGATGATATGTCAAAGTGCACTTTTTTGTGTGATTTGTGAAACGGTGATCATGAGATAGGGACAGCGCACAAGATGGAGCGATGTGCAATCGATGTGCTGTGCTGTTTGACTGAAAGGTTAAAAAAGAAAATATAAGGTATAGGCGATACCGAAATGCGAGTGGAGGGGTAAGGTAACACAATGTTGTGATATCTGCCACTGGGCGGTCGATAGCATTGATACATGGGGCTTTTGGTGGTCATGTTACCATCTGACCTTCGGACAACTGCGTCGGAAGTGGGAGGGGGGACTTGGACGGGATACGTGACCCGAGACATTTCGGGGGTTTACATTTTGTGATAATGGGAACCAGTTTCCGATGACGACGCCATGGGATTTTGAGGTTGGCGAGGGGGTTTGGTAATCGACTGTCTTGGATGGCGGACGAGAAAAACGCCGGGGTTCAGACTTGCAGCGGTTACTGACTGAAGAAATTGCCGGGGTGTTTTAGGAGAATTTTACAATGTCTCCGTAAGGTAGTGACATGAGTGATCTGCAACATCACGTCTGAGCACAATTGGACAACTAAAGGCACAAACGCAGAGTGTTTTCCTAAGGTAGCATACAATTTGAGGAGTTGTGGTTTACGTCTAAGAGCTCTCAAATATCTTTCAAATATGTTGACTGGTTATCTGTGGTGTACCTAACCAACAGTTAGGCACAATAGAGACCAGGTAGCCTGGTGATCCAGGAGGCTTGAAGAGGGAATCTGCTTTGATCTTATCTCCGGGATTCAGGTACTCTTTCAGAAATTAATTCGTAAACAGATAGGACCATTTGATAAGATTCTATAATGATGTTGAGTTGTTGTGAGACTTGATCTTGGATTGGCCGACGAATTGTGATGATAGGGGAGGATCATAAACGGCATGGGTTGGCGAAATAGAATACATGTAAATGGAATCTATTTGTAATTTTGTACCTATTAAAATACAACTAATCTTACACTCCAGCACTGAGTAATTTATGCTAATATCCTTTCTCTCTGAATCTTCTCAAGCCTCTTGACAGTCTTCCACAACAACCACTGCCCATAAACCCCATGGCCCCAATACCCCAACCGACTTATCTTTCTAAAATTTCTTTCTTTCACCCCGTCCGGATACAGACTCTGCGCCTCCAGAGTAACATACACCAACCTCACCCTCTTCTCATCCACCCTCTCCACCATATACTCCTGAAACCCCCCTTCCATAAGCCTCCACGGGATACCATACTTCACGGCAACATTGTCAACCATCGCAACCGCGCTATCCGGAGCACGCCAATACATCACCGCCGCAGCCACCTCTTTATCTTCCTCATTCCACCTCTCTCTTAAGGTGTTCGAAGGCCCCTCACAAACTGGCACTTGAGCTACCCCCTTGGGAAATTTTCCGTCCCGTAAACTCTTCCCTCCACCACGCGTGTCAAACCACGTCCCGAGAAGAAACGCACCAAGCCCCACTTCTCTTCCGAACAGTCGTCTTCCCGGCTCAAACAAAGTAAGAGGTGGCACGTCCCTGTCCACCAGGTAGTACGCTTCCAGTCCTTCTGATCTAGCGTCTAAAAATGCGCGAAGGAAGGTCTGGGAGAGGTGTGGTATCTCTTCCCTCTCACCTTTGCTTGCTTTGTTGTCGGAAGGGTACCCAGAAAGGAGCTCAACAGGGAGATCAACCTCCAGAGCGAGGAAAGAGGGGATCCAATGGGTCTTTTGTCTTTCGTCATCTCCACCGCTCTTGACTGTCGGCGGGGTGATATTATCAGACCACGGAGAGAGAAAAGAAACGAAGCCCCTTTCTAACACCCAAGCCCAACCAGCACATGGGGGCAGTGGGCGTCTTCCCTTTTCGACAAAGTTCCGGCAGGCGCTTGAAAGCGGTAGGTCAACCAGTGATATATGTCGGCATGTTTTGTCGATTCTGTGCTTGAGATTAGCGAGGTAGATGGCTGCGCTGAGGAAGATGGTTGTCCCGAGTATGACACGGGGATGGTGGGTGCAAAATTGAAGGAGACGACTGATGGTGAGGCGACTGGTCATTTTCAACATGTATATTGGGACTGTATGAAAGAATGAATGAATATCTGGTATTGAGAGGTTAAGTAACATGAGGGTCAACATTGTAGTAAATAAAGGAGATGTTTAGTTCTTGTTTGTCAGCACTATTGAGGCTGAGAATTAACCACCCGGTCTGTCCCGATTATCCCGCGCCGAGACGGTGAGTCGGATGTAAGCAGTCAAAATCAATAGTTCCACAAGCCTTTGCACTAACAGATTTACTTTATGCAAATGTATGATCTATGTATGTATTGGCGTCCAAGATGCTTGGTATCTTGCTTCAAATATCAACACGAAGTGAAGAGTCTATGTACAAATCTGGGTCTCTCAACCATCTCAAACCACAAGCTTACAAGCACTGCGAGTACCAGTCATTGCCGTACTTGCAAGTGTAGGGGGCAGCGCACGTCTTGCAGCCAGAGAAGCCGATGCCGTCGCACTGGGCGTATTGGCCGGCAGTGCAACCGCTGGGGGTGGTCTGAACGGGGGCGGCGGAGCTGGTGCTGGTGGAGGACACGCGGGTAGTGGAAGTAACAAGTGTGGTAGACGTGACGACAGGCGCCTGGGTGCTGCTGCTGGTAACTCTGGTGCTGGTGCTGCTGCTGACGACCCTGCTGCTGGTGCTGCTGCTGGCACCACCGTCACCGGGGATAGGCTGACCTGTTTTGAATGTTAGCACAAGCACACCATTTTAAATAAGATTGAGCCTACGCACCAGGACCGGCAACCGAAGTAGTCAAGCTGCCGCTCTCAATGTAGACACCGGACCAGTAATAGTCCTCGTCGGTATCGGGATAGCCGCTTCTTGGGAGCTCCAAAACACCAACATGCCAGTCGGCACCGTTGGAGCTGGTGCTGGCCTTGACGGGGGCAACCTTCCTGGTCAGGGGATCGCTGCCGGTTGAGTGCCAGAAACCGACAGTGCCAGCAGCAAAGTCGATCTCGTAGGCAACGTTGTGCCAAACATCAGCAGCCCACTCAACACTCCACTGGGTCTGCCCACCAACGCACCAACGAAGGAGCGTGTCCGAGATGCCGGGGGCGCCCGAGAGCCAGCCGGACTTGAGCTCGGTGAAATGGCTCTCGAAGAAGGCGATCTGGTGCTCCCTGGTGGTGGCCGGGGCGTTGGTGTCCTTTCTCATGAGCGAGAAGTGGTAGTAGACCTTGCCTTGGTTGATGGCAGCGCTGGTCTGGGGAATAAGCTCGGTGCGGCGCATGTTCTGGCCGTTCCAGTAGGCGGTGTTGTCGAGCGTGATCTTGGCTCCCTGCCTGGAACCAGTGTCGGCTGGGTTCTTGTAGTCGGGCGAAAGGTTGACATAGGCCGACACAGGAGAGGACCCGTGGATGTAGTACTGGTAAGGGCCAACCTGGTTGCCCCAGGACCACTTGTTCAAGTCGGCAGAGGAGGTCATGTCGTTGAAGCGACCATCCCACAGGATGGTGCCTGCCGAGACAGACAGCACCTGGGCAACAAGGCCCGAGAGAAGGTGGAACTTCATGGCGGTGACAAGGGAGGGTGAGCGGCAGATATTGTGACCAGAGGTGCCGAGAAAGATCCTCTGGTCGAAAGAGACGACAGCGCAGCCATTGGGTTTTATATCGAAGTCGTCTGTGTGAAATGTTGGCGGCAAAGCGGCAGCATCTCGCGAGTGAGCATCGCAATGACGGCCCGCTCGATGGTGCAGGACGGAGGCGGCATGAGTGTCAGTGTTGCACTCTCGGAGGGTGGTGCTGGAGGTTTCCTCTTCGGTCGTAGTCTTGCAGTGGGGGAGGGCCTCGGAGGTCCCAGCAGTGGGGAACGGTGCATGGCGGCCCGGCTTTGCTCCCGATGCCAATGTTGATTTGCACCAATCATGGCAGCACAAAACAGACTGGGTGCACGGGCCAAGAGATCGCCATGGAAAGCTTGGAGGGCTTGGGAGAGCTTGTCTCGTCGACATTGCACCTCAGTCCTCACCCTGGCCTTCACGAGAAGCGATTGTGCTGCTGGATGTGGAGGTTCCGTCTGTTGCATGGCCGGTATATTAAGGGCCCACAGAATTCCGGATCTCAGCTCGATTCATTCCTGGTTTTTGCGGCCATTTCCAACTTTGCCTGAAGTCGGCTGATTTGACCTCCCCACGCGCCTGGTCACTGGAACCTTCATTCTCGCCTCACGTCTTCTACATCTTGCGGCGACGCGCCCCTTTTGTCTGTTTACATCTATTTTTGCCCTGTTTCATCGTTTCATACTGTAGATAACCGTACACATCACCGGATTAGGTCACCTGGAGCGCCATGGATTAGGGTTGCATATGGCAGTCTGAGGAAAACAACAGGTTCAAGTTCATTGACGTTTGCTACCTATCAACAAGATGGGTATCTACGTAAGCAACGCCCAAACTCCTCAGCCCATCCATCCAAACACCAAAGATCCATTATGGACAAGAAGATCAGACTGCCACCCATGAAACTGATCCTGTCAACTTTTCCTGTTGCCTCCCCGTTCTTTTTTTCTTCTTTTCCATGCCCTTATCCTTCAACACCTGAACTGACACACCATCACAAACACCAAAACACCACAACGCCATCCTTTCCTAACCAATACCAACCCCTCCTAAAAATACCTAGCAAAAGAGACCAAGATCCCATCCACACGTCTTTTTTTCCTTTCCTTTTCTTTTTCTTGCATACCTCTAATCATCAACCATCACCCCTCACGCCCTGCTCCTCCTTTTCCCGTGTCGACAGACTACAAGACCCCACGCATTCAGTAGGGAACGGTATCGTCATAGAATGGGTGTAGTCAGGTCCGTTGATCACAATGATCTGCTTTTCCCCCTCCTGTTCCGTCGTTGGTGAAGGAGAACTTATCTCGGGAGACGGAGAAGGTGAGGAACGAGATGCTGATGATGATGAGAAAGGGGCAATACTCGCAGGGGAACGAGGAGGGAGGGTGATGTGAATCTCCAACGGCTCGTGAGTGGTGGCGCCTGCTGGGCCTTGGTAGGGGGCGATGGAGCGGGTTGGAGCAGGCTGCACCATGGGACCGGGGCCGGTGGGGAGCCAGACGCGGCTGGGGGCAGCCCCGTGGCGTGCGATGGAGGCGGAGGAAGATGGGAAGGTAACCTCGGAGGGGATGAGGATGCCTGGGCCGTGGCCTAGGGAGTAGAATGGGGGTTCCCGAGTAGTTGATGTCTTGGTTGGGGCCGGGGTGGGGCTGGGGAGGTTGTCATTGGCAATGCTGTGTCTCGAGGTTGAACGGTGGACCATGGAGGCAGTGACGGGGTCCTCTTTATAGGTAACACTTGGTACTGACGTCTTTTGCTTGGAGTCAGGCCGGTCGAACTTCTTTCCGTCTGTGCTGAACAACCCCGGGCAGCGAACCTCAATGTTTCCGTTCTTGTTGATACGGAACTCGCAGTAAGTGATGTTCTCATCGTCGTCTTCGTAAATAGGGGGGACGAGAGGGATCAGCAGCTCGGGCTTCAAGGATGCGGTACTGCGGGCGGCAATCGCGGTGCGTAGGGTTGAAGGAAGAGCCTGTGGTAACCTAGTACGAGTAGCTATGGGGAAATAGGGCGTATTCATGATATGGGTGAACGGGGGAAAGTCGTCCCCTGGCAAATCACTGGCGGCCACGGCAAGGCCGACATGAGCATGCTCCCCACCATCAGCCTTGGGAACCGGGCTCGCACGCGGGACGAAGAGTGGCTTCGTGGATGCCAAGTCAGGTTGGGAATCGTGGTCGACGTTCTCGACCCCGTGGAGGGCGTCTAGCTGCTGCAAGCGGGCAATGGCGACGATACAGGGAAATTCTTTGCTCATGTCCCAGGCCGTGTACTTTGTTTCCATGATGGGATAGCACTCCTCGGGGGTGCGGGACCTGGGGGTCCACAGCCGGTAGCGCTCAAGCAAGGCGAACATAAACTCCCCCTTGAGCAGGAAGTTGTCTTCTTCCGCTTGCGCATAAAACCATTGCTTATACTGGTTCCACACGTCGTCGCCTTGTGTGAACCAGTCGTCGTAATTGTTGTCGTGCTCCAGGCGGCCGAGCTCCAGTTGCTCCTCCTCTTGGGCCCACCGATCAAGGGCCTTTCTCCAAAGCGCCCGTTGGCGGCCTCGTGCCTCCCATTGGACCTTGGACCGCCCTCTGCCCGTCCATCTGTTCTTTTGCCATCTTGTGTTCGTAGTAGCCTCATCCAACGTGGGAGCACTAGAAGCAGTCCCGGACGGGAAAGTGGAGACTGGACTGCTGGGCTTGACAAACGCCATGGGCAAGTTTATGATTGGCAACGCACCACCCTTCGAGTGCGATTTCTTCTTGGATAATGGCCGCCAAGGGATGGGGTATACATGTGGGCCCCAAGGAATAGGCAGGATCACAATCTTGTTCTTTTTGGGCTTCCTTGTCAAACTCACGCGCTTTCCGCTTTTGTCGTCGTAGTATTCCTCGAGCCTTCCGCTTTGCGGGTTAGGGACCCTCGGAGGATATCTTGGGTCCCCGCCGAGGGCCGCACCGCCGCCAGCATGGTCGCGTTTGGTAAGGTCAGACTGCAAGTTAACTTGGTGCACTGGCTCGGGGGTTGGTATGAGAGTCGAGGGGTCGCTTTGGCCGGCACCATCGACAGCGTAGCCGTAGCCGTAACCACGGTAGTGTGTGCCGAGTTGCCCGGTGATTCCGAAGAAACCAACCCAGGCCAAGGAGATGGCAATGAATCCTGCAGTAAACAGACAGCATAACATCCTGCAGCCTCCGCGTCTCCTCTCCTCAGGCGGGATGTATTGCGGATAATTGGCATTCATGGCGAGGCGGATTCATGAAGCCCCATCAAACAAATGAAACGGCAAATCATGGGCAAGAAGAAAAGGGATTCTCCAACGCTGGGGGACAAGATGTGCTCTTAAGTCTGCTCGCTTCCCCTCATCAGCCATCACGGAGCCACCGATATCAAGGCGTCATGAGCCTATCAACTGGCGTGGTCCCGAGGTCCAAATTGTAAACCTACCTGATCGCAAGCCATCACAATCACAAGAGCCGGTGCGGGGGTACCTAAGACAAGACGCAATAATAGAGATGGCGCTGGTACCATGTTGGAGAGCTCCGGTCGGGTGGAGGCCACTTTGGTCAACTGCCAACGATTAGCTCCCGGTATATCAGCTTGTGGCGCTAGATCGGGATTGCAGCACCGTTCAACATCCTCCACTGGCTTCTTAGTCCTCCCAACTGTTATCAACGGACCCGGATTTCATCGCAGTGGCTGTCGTGATCTACTCGTACTACCGCCTGGCTGTGATGAGCACCAAGAGTCCACCCCGAGCGAGATAGGTACCCGACACAGATACGGGAAGCCACACCAACTGTAAATCTCTGGTATATTTTTCCACAGTATGTACAGCGAAAAGTTTCAACGCCGAACCCAACACACAAGCCCAACCAGACCGCTCCGCTGACCGACCTCGTAAAGAAGATATGTGATGGAGAAGATATCCAACATTCTCCACCCACAAAACCAAGCACATGCAACTTTGAACGGCACCACCCATTGATGCAGAATCTCCCGCTTTTCGTATTATCCAACACAGCCCATATCCACAAGAGCGTTGTCGTGACGTACGTTTATTCCTCTACTCCACTTCTACTACTTTACCATGGCTGAACCTTGCGCATGCTGCCCTCCTCCACCAGGGCCTTGTGCATGTCGAAGCTGTTGAACAGAAGGTGAGGCTCGTGGCCCATACCCTTGCGCAGGCACTCAAACTCAGCCTTCTCGAAGTAGGCCTTCAGGATGGGCTTATACACGTCGTGGGCGCACTTGTCAATGATGACGCGCGCTCTCTCGCGGGGAGCCAAACCGCGCACGTCGGCAAGACCAACTTCGGTCACCACGATATCCAAGTCGTGCTCGGTCTGGTCAATGTGGGTGCACATGGGAACGATGCACGAGACGCCGTGGGGTCCGTCTTGGAGGGGCGGGTCGAAGGAGTGTGCATGATGGAGTACTTGGCGTTTCTCAGGAAATCAGCCGAGCCGCCGAGACCGTTCAGCATGCGGGAGCCCATGACGCAGGTCGAATTTGCGTGTGCGTAGATGTCAACCTCGACGGGGGTGTTCATGCCGATGACACCGAGGCGACGGATGATCTCGGGCGAGTTGGACACCTGCTGGGAGCGGAGAAGGAGCTTGTCCTTGTATGACTCCCAGTTCTTGTAGAAGCGCTTAAAGCCGTCCGGGGAGAAGCGGACTGAGGTAGCCGTGGCGAAGTCGAGGCGGCCAGAGTCGAAGAGATCGAGGAAAGTATCCTGGATGACCTCGGTCCACACCTTGAGGTTATGGAAGTTGGAGTTATCCAAACCACCAATGACAGCATTGGCAATGTTGCCGATGCCGGACTGGAGAGGAAGGAGGTTCTTGGGGAGACGGCCGTGCTTGACCTCGTGCTCGAAGAACTCGATCAGATGGCTGGCAATCTGCTGAGAACCCTCATCGGCGGGGGCATTGGGGGAGGTCTGATCCTGGTAGTCGGATTCGACGATGCCAACAACCTTCTCGGGATCAATGGGGATCGAGTTGGTACCGATGCGATCCTCGACCTGGGTGATCAGGTAAGGCTTGCGACGGGGAGGAAGGTCGGTCATGGTGATGTCGTGCAGGCCATCGAAGCTCGGGAGGGAGGTGTTGACTTCAATGATGATCTACAGTACACATTGTCAGTCTCCACGCACTCACTGTTGCCGAGTCGCAGGGATATCATGGGTAGCTTACCTTGTCAGCCATCTGGATAAGCTCGGGAGTGGCGCCAACGGAAGCACCGGGAACGATGCTGCCGTCCTCCTTGATCTCGGAGGCCTCGACAACGGCAACGTCAAGCTTGCCGCTTGGCTTGTCCTTGGTGTAGTAGCCGTATACAAGGTCAACCGGGAACATGGACAGATGCTTGTCGAAGAAGTTGATGCGGCCCTCGTTGATACCCTTGGCAATATCCTTGCCGACCTGGTGAGGAGACCGTCTCTCGATCATGTCGAGGGCAGCCCAGCGGTTCTCAGTCTCGGCACCGGAGGAGGCGCCGACGAAAAGGCTGTACTTGAGCTGGCCCTGGAGGTTGTTCTTCTCAACATGGTCGGCGAGGAAAACGGGAATCTTTCTGCGCGAAATTGTTAGCAGGTACACCCAGGTATCCGAGATGGGTGATGAGAAGAAACATACTTGGGGTAACCGACACCAGTGAAGCCAGACCAACCAATGTAGGAGCCATTGGGGAAGTGGTGCAGGAGGTCTTCGGGCTGGCAAAGCTTGTTCAGCATCGACGGGCGATGGACGCGCGCTTTGAGCGCGGCCGAAGCTACTCTGGACGCCATTTTGAGCAACTGAGAGAAAAAGACTAATCAAACGCCGAAGAAAATGAGGGTGGGGCGGCTCAGAGCGACGAAGCTGTGCGCAGTGGCAGGCCGGTCAGTCCTGACGTGATGGTGATGGGCGCGATGATGGTGGTGGTAGTCGGCGAGAAAAAGACAACCGAAATAATCAGCAAGGAAACAGAAAAAACCGCAGAAAAATTACCAGAGATGTTGAGCAGAATTTCCTCGAAGCAAACTTGCGCAGGAAGAGCGGCAGTCTGCCCACTTTAATTACCTACATCACCGTTCTGTCGTCAGGTCCATCCCAGTTCAGGGTCTCAATGCTTGCTGTTTGGGCGGGCCGCCGGCGGGCGTGGAAGACTTGAAAAGGACCCCGCACCTCATCTAATCCATCCATCCCACTCATGTTGTTTGTTTCGGCGCCACCTTTCAACTGCCATTGACTCTGATTGTTGGCAACTGTGGAGCTGAGACTTTTCTCTACATCATCCTATTGTTCCTTTTACTTTCTGTTTTCTCCCATCTCTCATCTCTGTTTGCTCGAAACTGCCGGACTGCAAACAGCTCTCTCTCGAGTTCTGTTCATCTGTGATGTCATCGGGGGAACGGAGGGGCTGGCCAATCAGGGATTGGCAAACGGGCGCGGCAGGTACTCACCTAGCGCCCAGACACAGCCCAAGGCCCGGTCTTTGCGGGCGCTTCCGTCTGTCCTTGGGATCCCAGAGCTCCGTTGAGCCGCAGCAAGGGTATTAAGCTCGGCTATGCTCCGGCTCGACTCAGCGAACAAGCAACCCCCAATGTATTATTCCAGAGAGAATATCCACGATGACATCCGAGACAACCGCCTGAATACCTTCTCCGCCTCTCTCGCCACGGCTATTTGCGTCGCCCTCAGCGGAAAGAAGGAGACCGCTCCCGGCAGTGCCTTCTGCCAAATATCAAACCACGCCATCGTCGAGTCCAAGTTCCACAGGTGTGATGTGGCCCACGTGTGTGCGCCCGTGGATGTGCCGCCAGCGATAAGCGTTGGACATGATAAAATCTTTCAACAAAAAGGGCCACTTCCCCATGGGCAAAGAATCCGGGGCCGAAGCCCGTTGTGGACGGTACCCCGGCCGTAGTGCGCCTGACAGCCCTGACCCCCACGAGCTTTGGATGCGCTAACAATCGAATCTGCCGGAGCCGGGACACCGGGCTTCCAAGCTAATTCTCGCCACAAGGGCAGTCGCCGGTCACCGGTTCTTTTGGTCAGCTTGGCGGGTTCCGTAACACGGACACTAAGCTTGCCACCGGCTGGTCCGGAGCCCTGGAGTTGTTCCGGAATCCCGGGCAACCGGGATAGACAAACCGGCATTGGCATGCGTTACGAGAGTGCAAAGCATAGATGTTCCACGGTTTGCAGAAACCACTGACACAGCCGTTGTGTGAAGAAGAGCTAGAATGCTATCGCGCCGCTACTTATACGACGACTCTAGTCACCAGGTTGCGCCTACCTCACTACCATTCGTCAAGATGGCATCTCTGTGATTGTTTGTTGCAATCAGTCGAGGTCATCCATCGACCAGTCGTGGTGGTTTGGTGCGAGGCTCACCACCTACCAGAATGTGTACAACTCAAGTCCTTACGTCCGAATCAACAGAGTTATCGTCGTTTCTTCCCAAAACAGTGGCACCAACCAGAGCGTCGTAACTCCCCAGCATTCCAACCAGTCCATCGCGTATCGTCGCAGCCGTGTAACATCACATCGTACTCCGCATCAACCTGCTGGTCGGATCCATATCTTGGGCGTTTGAACGCGATGGCATTTGACGGTCACCGGATCGCTGGGACAGGATCGTCATTCGTCGTGTTCGGTGGACAGCCAGTGACAGCACGTCCGCAATACGGGTAGGAAGCGATAACGCAGAAAGTCGAGACGGCTCGTGGTGGACGGCATTTTGGGCGTGTCAGTCAAAGGAACGTTACATGACGCGTGAAACTACGCGTCTGATTTGCCAGGTTTCTCTGTTGGATATCCCCACAGCCCCCACAATTTGAACGGTTGTGCGGCGGGGAATTGGCTCCCGCAATCTTGGCTTCGAAAAAAGCGGGGAAGGTAATCTGTGCTCTCACAGCGCTTCCCCGCCACTTCTCGGCTCCTTCCTAAACAGAACGTCCAGCCATCAATCAATTGTCCAATTATTCAACGGCTTTTCTTCAGGGCACTCATCCATGGATGCTTTGCCATGTCCATTCGGTCCGGCTTTAGTGCCGGAGGAGCACACGACCATCATTATCATCTGCCACCATGCTTGGAGTCCCAATTGCAGCTGGGGTGAGATAGGATACCTGGGGAAGGCCTGAGGGTTGAAATGTACTTCGTATGCATGGGCGGTCTTTTACGTAGCTAGGAAAGTGGGCAATCATGACATCCTGGCAGGACCTTGACGCCGCGGTCTGCTCATGCTACACATCACAGAGCTCGCAGCTCAAGCTGGCACACGGTTCAGTCACACGTAGCAAGGCTGGGTGGGAACTCAGCTGTTCAGCTGCGCCATCTGAAAGACACCTCAGCGTCTAAGCATTGATCTACCAGTCTGGTGCATCCTTCTGCAACCACACCGCAAACCAAACCGCAAACCAGAAGCTACTCCTTGACAACCTGGAACATGAACAACAAGCGCTCCTGTAGCGTCGCATCCGCTCCTTACCAACGAAAATTCCAAGTACCCAGGACTTTTTGGTCCCAATTTTCGTCTGCCTATCATGGGCCTTTCCTACGGGCGTACTCGATGACTACTTTAATTCCCTGTATCCTCCCGTCCCCGCGCCGTCCTGGATAATCTTTTGCCGTGTACCACCCTACCTACCTACGAACCTGCCGTTTCTCTTCCTCCCTTGGATCAACAGTTGTTGACGATCTCCCCAACTTTTCGTTCGCAGCCCCCTCTTCCTGATGATCCACCTTCACATGCCGCCTCTGTACACCTAGGACCACCGATCCGAACCCATTTATATGTTTTGGCAATATCTCAAAACAGCTTTCTGATCTGGAGGAATTTCTGTTTTCCTTGTAGTACTGAAGAAAATGGCGGAGGAAAAGCAAGAAGTCAGGCAGACCACCGAGGTGCCTGCCATCAGGCCCAGCACGCCCACCGGGGCCATCGACCGACCCTCGGGATGGATGTACAAGGGCTTTCGTGTGGGAAAGTCGGAAATATGGTACGCGTCGCCTATCGTCCAGCTTCTGATGGTGGCCATGGTTTGTTTCCTGTGCCCGGGCATGTTCAACGCTCTCACCGGCCTCGGTGCTGGCGGACAGGTCGATCCCGGAGCGCAAAACGACGCCAACACGGCCCTGTACTCGACATTTGCGGTTGTCGCCTTCTTCTCGGGCACCATTACCAACATTTTCGGAGTCAAGCCAACATTAGCCTTCGGCGCGCTGGGATATTGCATCTACTCTGCGAGCTTTCTGAGCTATAACCACAATGAGAACCGTGGCTTTGTCGTGTTTGCCGGTGCATTCCTCGGCATCTGCGCCGGCTTGTTGTGGACCGCACAGGGCACCATTATGATGAGTTACCCACCCGAAGACAAAAAAGGGCGGTACATTTCTTGGTTCTGGATCATCTTCAACCTCGGCGCCGTCATCGGCTCGCTGGTCCCTCTCGGACAAAACATTAATGCGACAGGTAGCAGCGCCGTCAACGACGGGACCTACATCGGCTTCATTGTGCTCATGCTCGTCGGCGCGGCTCTCGCGCTCTTGCTCTGCAATGCCAGCAACGTCATCCGTCACGACGGCAGCAAGGTCATCTTGATGAAGAACCCCAGTTGGAAGACTGAGATCAAAGGGCTGGCCGAGACTATTACCCTGGCACCCTGGGTCATTTTGTTGTTCCCCATGTTTTTCGCATCGAATATCTTTTACACCTATCAGCTCAACGACATGAACCTCCAGTTTAATACCCGGACCCGGACGCTCAACAGCTTGCTGTACTGGACGAGTCAGATTTTGGGAGCCTCTGTGTTTGGTTACGCTCTTGATATCACCAAGTTTCGTCGGTCGGTACGCGCCAAGGCGAGTCTGGTCGGACTGTTCAGCTTGACCTTTGTCATTTGGGGCGGCGGTTGGGCCTGGCAGAGGCTGCAAGTCCCACGAGAAGTTCTGGAGGCTCCCGACTCGACGCATCGCAGGATTGACTGGACGGATGGTGGGGAGAAGTACATTGGGCCCATGTTTTTGTTTATGTTTTATGGGTTTTATGATGCTGCGTGGCAGACTTGCATTTACTGGTATGTTGATAAAGTCGAGAGACGTTGTGATACGGCGGGCTGACAGAAGCAACAACAGGTATATGGGTGCTCTCAGCAACTCGGGGCGCAAAGCTGCCAATCTTGCTGGATTCTACAAGGGCATTCAGTCTGCCGGTGCGGCCATCTTCTGGCGGTTGGATGGGTTGAAGACGCCGTTCAATACCATTTTTGGAGTCACCGTGAGTTGCCGCCTCGTTCATCCTCGTTATCTAGTCGTAACATGCTGACAAGTCGTCTTCAGTGGGGCCTGCTCGCTGCTGCGCTGCTTTTTGCCGCGCCCGTCATCTGGCTCAAGGTGAAAGATACCGTTACTGCCGAGGAAGATTTGAAGTTTAGCGACGAGACTATTGCGGACGTGGTGGTTACGAAAGGGGCCACAAAGGAGGCCGCATGAGATGATGCCTCGGTGACATGAACTTTGGTTCGATGGAGTTGGTGTTGTGTTTGGGTACCTTCAGTGAAACCTCTACGTATGGGAAGGCGCTTGTTGTTCAACTGAGCTTTCGAATTGTTCAAGCCACCGGTACCCTGTCTCTGGCTTTGTTGGGATATTTTACTGCTGGGTGGGACGATGATACCAATGCATTTTTGTTGTTTTCTACAACTATACAAGGTACTTAATCATGAAGCTTACACTGTCCTTCCCAGGAGTTTTCTAAACTCGCTGAGATGATGATCCGCACTTATAGCTATCCTGAATTCATCGTGCTGTCATGTCAGGGGTAACAGCAAAAGTTTATGGCAGTGGAGCAACAAACAAGTATCAACTCACTTGCGATCATAAACGATGCACATTCTTTTTGCCGCTGCCACGTACCTTCCTCTTCACAATTACTCCAGCGTTTGACAATCTCAGCACGGAAGTCGACTGATAGGCTCTACCGCACCTGCGCTTACCAGCATAAGCAGTCATGGAAGGGCTGTCCTGAGATCCGCTTGACTGCTTGTATTGTGCGCAAGTGCGGATCGAGCTCGAGGCCGATGTTGACTTTCCGTGGTTTGCAGCACACTCGTTCCAGTTCCTCCGGTCAGGACCTCAACTATGGAAGGGGTTGCCGGCCCTTGCAGACGATAAAACCCAGTTCAGTTTCTGCTGCCAGCTCTTCTCTCTCTTCTCTTCATCACCCGCACACCAAAACATCAGTCAAGCCGCTCAGCTCAGCAGCAAATTCCACGCAAGCATCATTTCGACGTCTTCTTTTTTGGTCTTTGGCATTCATTTCCACACCCAAACTTCGGCCGCACCATCACCGAGCACGCATCACCAGTCAACTTTCTGCAAAAATGCACACCAGAACCACAGTCCTCCTTTCCGTCTTTGCCCCCCTCTGCCTCTCCGCCCCCGTGGACCTCCCAGTAGTGCCCCTCCCAGCCAACACCACCACACAGCCCCAAACACCCACCGTATCCGACGCCGCTGTCGGTGTCGGTGCCTCA
This sequence comes from Apiosordaria backusii, assembly GCA_030549205.1. Lineage (NCBI taxonomy): Eukaryota > Fungi > Ascomycota > Sordariomycetes > Sordariales > Lasiosphaeriaceae > Apiosordaria > Apiosordaria backusii. The sequence goes on from JAUKTV010000006.1 coordinate 1,900,390, forward strand.
AACGCCCTTGCAGAACTGTGGACAATCCAAGGCGCCCGCCGCGTCTGCAACGCCGACAACACAGAATGCACCTGGGCGTTCACCATCAGCACCAATTCCGTCTATGCTCCTGTCCCTTGCACGATCACGATCCTCTCTGATCCCGAGCGCAAGGTTCCCGCGAGCCAGAACAATGTCGAGGGGGTGACGTGCGGGCCGTATCGGGTTTCTGCCGGGTGGAGCGCGGTGTTCGGGGTGGAGAATGGGTTTACGGTGCTGCCGGTGGTGGATATGGAGAGGAAGATGGTGGTGTATCCTGCGTATGAGGATAAGAGGGTGGAGAAGGGTGAGGTTGTGGTGCCTGATTTGAGGTTGCCGGTCAAGACTTGGGAATGAGGGCTGGCCGGTGGACCTTGAGGCTGGGGGGTTTTGTGGTGGATAGTTGTAATGATGGGATAATCTGGTTATGGTGTTGCTGTCTGCGGTTTGGCATGGTATGGCGTGCGTATAGAGACTAGAGATGGGTAGAGTCTAGTGAGAATTGAGACCAGTGTGGTCCATATTGTGGTATCATCTATGATGTCTTTGTCTCAATGTTGATGAGGACGATGTGTGTTTCATTGTGACACCGGATGCTTGAAACACCAAGGTACCTAGTATGCATGATTGATTTTTGTGTGAAGATTGACCGCCAGTTCAACGTAGCATTGTGGATTGTGACACGCAAGAGCGCGGGTGAAGACCGTCCCAAGAGACACACACGTGTTGGAATCGTTGAACTGATTAGTGGAAGGTGAAGTTATACAGACTGAAGAACCACGTGCTTCCAGGTGAGACAAACAACCAGCCAAGATACTTTCCTATCCTGTCCGTTGAGGAACCGGCTTAAGAGTAAAGAGTATACATAGCTTCTCGATGTTAGGCTACCTACCTACCTTACGTAGCCAAATATAAGTAATAGTCTTCATTGTAGAGAGACAGAAGAGGAGAACAATGCGGTGTTGTGTGCTGATTCTTTGTTGCAACTCTTCCAAATATTCCCACAGCAGTGGTTGCACTTTCTCCCTCAGGAATTGGGGCCCACGACAGGGCACCCGTCAATGCTTGACTGTGTGATGGAATCCAGAGCTGCGGTTCCAATGCTACACATCCATCTCTTCCTTTTGGGTCGAGATTTGTTGATCGTCGGCACCGTAGCATCTTACACTTATCTGACTCTGCCTGAAGCCCCTATGATACTCCTACAATCCACACGGCCAACCTACCTATACCTCCTTTCCACGTTTCTCTTTCCTCCATTTCGATGATCGGCTATTGGGCTGCTGCGGTCATATCAATCTCTTCCCCTCAAAGCGCCGCGACTGTCAATATCGAATAATAGACGATAGCACAATAGATGACAGCACGACAGACGACAGCAGTCCTCAAGTTTATCAACATCTGTTTTCTGCACCCCCGACCTACGCAAGGATGGGTTACGAAACGCCCTCCAACTCGACCTCGACCTCGACTTCCACTCCAAACTGGTTCAGCAAGGACGTCGAGGACCACAAAAAGAATAAGAAGGGGTCGCTGGTCGGTAGCAGTGGTCCGCTGATAGGACGGACAAGATGGCGCAGGCGGAGCTCCAGGGCGTCGGGAGAGGACATCCTAGCGTTGCAGGATTTGGATCCCACGATGAACGCAAAGATGCATTTGGTCAATAATGTACGTTGAGGGGCACGAGTTGGGAGTACCCAAGACAGGGACCGAGGCTGATTAGCTGGGTAGGCTATCGATGAGATTGGTTGGACACCCTACCATACAAAGCTCTTTTTCTTGAATGGGTTTGGGTAGGTCTCTGCATTTTTGCTGGTCTCAAACATGAGTTGAAGCCTGGCTGACAGCAACGGACCAGATACGCAGTCGATTCCTTGATCCTCCTCCTTCAATCTGCCATTGTTGGCCCTGCCTATCGAGAGTTTGGAAAGCATGGGTACGAAAAAGGCCTGACGATCGCGGTATACTCTGGCATGTTGATCGAGGCATTGTTCTGGGGCCTGGGCGCGGACATTGTTGGGCGGCGATATGCATTCAACATTTCGCTACTGGTGTGCTCGTTGTCCGCTACCATTGCGGGAGCAATGCCGAACTGGGCCGCCCTGGGTTTTTTTGTGTCGTTGGTTGGCTTTGGGGGAGGAGGAAATCTGGTTTTGGATACTACCGTATTTCTGGAGTACCTTCCTGGCAGCAAACAGTGGGTGTTGACATTGATGGCGGCGTGGTGGGGACTTGGGCAGGTGGTCACAGGGTTCATTGCTTGGGGCTTTTTGGGTACGACGCTCGGGACAAGATCAAAAGATCCAATGCTAACATTCGGGTTTCTAGTTCCAACAAAATGGAATTGCGCAACCGTTGAAAACTGCACCATGGCAAACAATATGGGCTGGAGATATGTCATGTTCACCAGTGGCGCTCTTGTCTTTGTACTCTCGATTGTTCGAGTTACAGTGATTCGGCTGAAAGAGACGCCGAAATACCTACTGGGGACGGGGGAAGACGCGCAGGTCGTGGAGACGTTGCAGCATTTGGCAGAGAAGTACAGTCGTCCCTGTAGTCTGACCTTGAATCAACTTAGGGCCTGTGGTCCGGTCATCGGTACCCATAGCAAGAACCGCCTTTCAGTTGGGGAGACGATGGTCCACTTCAGGGGCTTGTTTGCGACACCCAAGATCTCGCTCTCAACCATCATGATCTGGCTGTCTTGGACGATGGTAGGCCTTGCATACCCCTTGTTTTACGTCTTTCTCCCAAGCTACCTCGAAGCCCGCGGAGCCAAGCTGGACATCTCTCGGTTCGACATTTGGCGCAACTATGCTCTCACCAACATGAGCTCTATCTTCGGCCCCGTGCTAGCAGGCTGGCTATGCAACCTTCCCGTACTCGGTCGGAGATACACCATGCTCATCGGGGGATTCATGACGGCGGGCTTCTTTCTTGGATACACAAGGGTGCGGACTGCAGCCCAGGATATTGGGGTGTCCTGCGCCATTGCCTTCAGTCTCAGCGTTTACTACGGTACTCTGTATGCCTACACGCCAGAGGTGCTACCAAGCGCACACAGGGCGACGGGCAATGGCATCGCGGTGGCGTGCAACCGGGTAATGGGCATACTGTCTGCTGTCATTGCAACAGTTGCCGGCACTTCAACGGCTGTGCCCATCTATATCTGCGTCGGTCTTTTGGCGGCGATGGGTGTGGTAGCTGCCTTGTTTCCATTTGAGCCGTGTGGGCGGAGGAGTTCTTAACGATCAATATGAGTCTGGATAAGATTGAAAGTGCTAAAGTAGATGCAATATACCTGGTATGGCACTGGTTCTTATTGCATTCCCACACACAGAATGTTGGAATCTAGTTGCATGTTGAAGTCACCAGATTTCCCATGGATATTTCAACAGCACCACACCTTCTTAACTCTCCTTTCATAATTGAGGGGGTTAGGGCTACCCCACAATAGGGGTTCAGGGGAAGCACCAGCCGCACTCAGAAGTCGGCGAGACAGAGGTCAACTACCAAGCTTACCGAAGACTCTTAGGCTAGCTGATTCACGTCGTTTACGGTGCCAATTCCCTGTTACAGTCCCACATGGATACATGCTTCATGTTCATGGTCTCGGGGTTCGTTGCAGCCTGACCGTTTGATCGGTAGCTGAAGGCAGTGCATGGTCAGGTAGGTAACTGATAGTAATTTCCAGGGCAAGATGTGTGACTATGTGCATAAAACATAAAACTTCTGTAAAACCTTCCGAACAGTAAGACCTGGTTGACAAATGACGGCCTGACGAGCCCAATCTGACTTTTCCCGGCCTGCAATTCAGTTGTCGTTACTCCTTTGCAGCCAAGCATCATTCTTCTTCCCAACACTGTGTAGTCTGTTAACTGTGCTTTAATGCCTGCTAAACACTTAAAGTATCGGCTTTTTGGTCCACCGCGTGAGGGGTCAAGTTTTGCCAGAGCTACAGAGTCAATCTCTGGAATCAAGGACACGTTCCTCACGTCTTCCCTACCTTAGGTAGGTAATTTAGAGATATATGGAATAATAATCTCGTAGACTATTCAACTATCTCTTCTTGAGGATTGCGTTCATTAACTCGGCAGTACTGTCGTCAACTGGAGGACTGCTAAACGCGTACGTTCGGTACATGTACCTTGAGGTGCTAAGTTTTGTGACTCGAGAACAATAGCATTCATCCCTCCATGCTTTGTACTTTCATAATGGAATTCTTTGATTTGGATGGTGTTAAAGAAATTGTAAATGTAGCAGGGCATTGTTCCAAAAATAGATCATGATAATGGGTACTCGGATGACTTGGTCGCTTTGTTTGTCGGCGCAAAGGGCAGGCTACGGTGCTCGAAACATGATTTTCCTTAAATTGGTCTCTGACTCCTATCTAAATCCGGCTTTGGACAATCCCAAGTTTCAGCATAGACTCGACCACACTCGATATACTCAGCTCCTAATCTCTCCTTTTTCTCGTCAAGATTCTACACCAGTGTAAGTATCAGCAGTCTTTTCGCTCATAATGACCTCCTCATCCACGGGTAAAAGCACGCACTACAACTTGATCTATGACACGCTACCCGATAATGGAATCCCTCCTGACACTCCCTTTCTTTCCTGGCCAGTTGCCAAGGTCCACCACGACACCTACAACTTGGGCCCAATCTTCGAAGATGATGGAACAGTCAACGGGTCCAAGAACCATTGGGTCATGGTCTTGGAATGCCCTTCTGTGAATGGCCAAGTTCGGGTAAGCATGGACAGCAAAAAGAACACTCGCCACGGGCACTTTGGTACGTACGTTGTCAAAGTGAGCAATTACACAGGTAAGGCCTACGAGGTTATATACAGACAAACCAGGACTGTCACGCGTCAGTTTACCGTTGGTCATTTTCTCGACAGAGCCCTCGCCTCCGGTTGGCACTCCTACAGGATGGCGTGTGATGCGAGAGGCGGATATAAAGGATGCCAGCATCATTTGTAAGTCTTTATTAGCACCCCCTTTCCCCTAGTATTTTGAGCGAGACACGCTGACCACTTTGAAACAGGAGAATTGTAACCCAGGGCCTCATCCGCCTCGGCTGGGTCGCTGAGAAGTCCGACGATGGCCTAACCATGGATCAGTATCTTAACTTTAACTATTTTATAGACGACGACCTTGACGTCAACCATCCCAACTATCTCACCCGTAACTATCACAAAGCTCTCGAGGGTGAGTTTCTCAAGCTCGATCGCAATACTAATTAATACGTGGAAAGCTGTAGCCCAATCATCTGGCCCCTTTGCGGTGGTCACCGAGAACGCGGCCCTGGGTGCTAGCGAAGTCGGTTTGGCTTACTATCTTCCGAAAATTCTTGGTAAGAGAAGAGAACGGTCCAAGAGTCCTGAGAGTTGGAGGGTTCGGAAGGTCGAGCCCGATCAGAAGCGCACTCGTCACAACTGAGCTTTAATCTTTACCTGAAGGTAATTTTGTTATAAGTAAGAGATGTACTGACGGCATTTGGCTTGAAAAAGACTTATTATATAGGTACCTATGTCGGCAAGTGGCTTGCCACGTCGTGGACAAAAGAATAGAGACTCCGACTTAAAACAAAGGTCTTAAAAGATAGTGAATAGGGCTTTAAAGACAGTCGAAAGGCCTCAAAAGTAATCAGCGGGCATTTCAATTACATCCGAATGCCTATTAAATCACCTTTAAAACATATCGACTATCTTTCAACGCCTTATCACTATCTTCGAAGGCCTTTGTTTTATATAGCAGTCTCTATTTTTTTTTATCCACGACATGCTTGCCCATAGCGCCGCGATAGAAGGGGGTAAGTATGTGGCGCCCTAAACTCAGACCCCTGTAGGTACTTCATTTAAAGTAAACGCCAGAGATGATTTGGAATTTAGCATTTTCTTCACGTTGTACTGGGAGCTTATTATCATATGTGATATCAAATTCATGCATGTAATGACATGTTACTACAATATTTCGTACGTTTCTCCTATTTAGACCACCATACAGCCCACTTCCTTGTCATTTGCCCATTTCTATAGTCCTTTCCTTTCTGATGTCTGTTTCTATTACTTCAAGAGCTCCTTTACTTCTTAGTTCCTCATACATATTGATACATCTTCATTCCCAATTTTCATCATACATCCCATAAATTTCATTAATGTCCAGTATAAGTTCAGGTACCAATCCTGCGCTTAAACACTTAATGACCAAAAAGAAATTAGGTACCTTAAAGTTTTTACTCCAGCATTGCGTGCCGCAGTCACGTTGTATACTTATTTGTCTTCAGCCCCTGGAACTACTGTAAAAGCTAGTACCTCTTGCCTCTTCCAGTCCTCAGCACGTCGGCAACCCCCTTGGCTGTGATTAGGATTGCGTGCCATTTTTATAAACCTAACTGGAAGGCAAACACACCCTATCTTTGACAAGAACCATTAAGACTGCAACAAATCCTATAATAGGTATACTTCCCAGCCATCTAGGGCTGCATGGTTATACTAAAGAACCCCATTTAATTGCTTTTCAACGCCCAAGGTACCTAATTAATGCTCTGATAAGACTTGGTAATATACCTATGTAGTCCATCTACCTAAGGTAGCTAGGTACTCGTTGCTTTCTTACGGTATGTTATCACCTAAGGTTTGGAGTCTTAATTAATATATCCATACCGCGGTAAATCCATATTGATACAGTGGCCAATTAGTATAAACTAAAAAAGGTGTGGAAAAAGGTGATGAATTGCAATTAAATCTGTCAAACAGTGCTCCTGAAGTAGGTAGGATGCGTGAAGTGGTGGATCTCTTTCACTGGGCCAATTGTGGGGCACAGCCCGATAAGAGATAAGAGATAAGATCAGGACTTGTGAATGCCCTCACCCAACCACTTCAGGTATCACATATCTATGTACTTAGTGCATGGCTGTTATCGGCGACATGTTGATTTCATTTGTAGGTAAATATTACCTTAGTTGAGCAGGCAGAGAAGAGCGGCTTTCCCGCCGTGGTTTATATTAGTACATTCTTTCCCCGGAGCCCTGAGCAAAATACTCAATTTACGTCTCTGTTGAACATGAGAGTGTCTCACGAAAGACAGTAATCAGCCTATCAGATAACAGGGGTTCCTGTACAGATTTATACAACTACGTCTTAGCGTTACAATGACCGGTATGTGTTCCAGGCTTTAGCCTCCTCTCATATCTGGGATGTACGACGATCTCCTAACGCCGCAGGTCAACAAAACCGGGGTATTATCCCTCCTTTTCCTCCATGTAGGTAATTTAGCCCACGTGGGAATGCGGTTGAGGCTGTTGAGCCGACACGACATCTTCCAACATCCGGGTTGTACAGCGCTTTTCGCCTGCGCAAATCAGCCGTCATACTATTTACCGGCCTTGTCATCAGGTACACTTATTAAAGCCGGAATGCATTCATCTAAACCCATTAAACAGCCCCCTTGGCCAGAACTGCGGGGTCCAGGTACCATTTCTCCAACGCAAATAATAAAACGTCCGGAATTCCCAACATCATCGTAATGTAAACAGAGGTGTTCAGCTTGCCATTCTCCACGTCGCTGAGATTGAACTGGACGATCAAGATGGCGCCGTCAATCGTGTCTGTTGCCGCGCTGGCTGTTCTACTGTCGCCAGCGATACCGAACATTTTGGCCCTCGCTCAACTCACTGCTGGCTGCACGACAAATTCCTTCACGGTTCCCAGCTGGCTCATCGAAGATTTCGAGTCAACCGGAACGACTGTGCAGTTTCAAGCACTCAACCGAGCCATCAACACCTCGGCTCAGGTCTCTTGCCAGGCCTCTAGGGACACGGCAACGTGGCAAGGTTGCACTACCACGGGTAACAACAGCTCCTTGCTTGCTTCGGTCCAGCTAGAAGCCGCTGTGGTCCGGATTAGAGTAAACGAGACATGGGTTTGCAATGATCTCACTCCTTCGAGACCGTACGGGACTGTCCATGCTCTTTTCAAATCCAGTTGAATCCCAGCTGATACCTCTGTGCTATAGACTGAACTTCGCTGCACAAGGAGAAGGCTCCCTCCCTATTACGTGCAACGGCGATGCTTGCACTCCCTCGACCACCAACCCCGTCCTAATCAAGTCTACCCTCAGCTCACCCTTCCCACTTAGCCCATCCACCGTTCCTGGTCCTTCGGGTCATGACAAGGAGGGATGTGCCGCTGGGTCCCGAAGCCCGTCATGGGAGATTTTCTCCACCCAACTGAATCTCCGGAATGTCTCCGGAAAAATCGAGGGAGGAAATGCCTTCATCCAACTGAGGAATACCGTAACAGACTACCGTGCGTCTTGCTTCGGCACGCTGACCGGTACCGCGCCCGCAACTTTGCAGTGCTCAGCCCAAACTGCTGGACGTCCCAGAGCGCCCAAATACAACATCAATACTGTCCTCACTTTCAGTCCGGGATCTTTCGTCCTCTCTGTCAATGAGACATGGTTTTGTGACGATGCCAACCCTGCTCAGCCGTGAGTGCTTTTGCCCCCTTTTTACCCCTATTCACCACCCCTGTCTGGTCAGTACCTATTGACTTTGCTGACTTTTTGGCTCGCAGTGTCGAAATCTTCGGTGTTGGCACCGCCCGTCTCCCGCTCGAGTGTTCAGCCGTAGGAGAAACCACGACATATTGCGCTGGTGACCCAGCCACTTTTCCCGGCCGCCTAATCTCCGAGAAGCCCATTCCTCCGTTCTCTCTCGGCGACCCACTCCCTACGGCCCCGAGTTGCACAATCTCCTCTGTCGTCTCTCCCTCTTGGAGGTTTTCCGACTTTGAAACAATTGTCACCTCTGGGTCGAGTCTGGGAAGTATTAGGTTTGGCATGGAGCTCAATACTGGGGCCGCCTTCACGGGTTACCCGTCTACCTTTTTCAGATCCGGCGTTCCGGTGTCTGCCAATACCACAGAGGGCGGGTCGGGTGCCTGGTATCCTTGTGTTCTTGAGAGTGTTGGGGAGCAGAATCTGACACCTACGGCTTGCGCGTTCCGCTTTGAGGCAGCGATGCAGAGTTTGGCGTTGAGTGCGGACTGGAGGTGTAGCGATCTGGATGCTAGCCGACCGTGAGTACCTTCGGCTTAAACTTCCATGTCGATAAGGGCGATGCTGACTGATATCAGGGTGTCTTTTACAGGTGATCTCAGGACGACCGTTCCAAGTTTGACCTGCTCAACGACTGGGGGGAGGACAAGATGTGCCACGGCTCCAGGACAGGCTTGGGCAGCCAACGTGACCAGCGTCTATTGGGGCAACTGATGGTGCCTTTTAGGTATGATGGAAAAAACGCACACTCTAGGCGACAGCAGCATGCCAATATGATTCTGGAAGCAACGATCAGATAATTGTTGATCATGTCTATGATACAGTTTAATTTGATAGAGATCCTTAACTTCGGAAGGTCATTTATTGCATCCTTCGTAAGTCTTTACTTGCCTTGGTCCAATCTTGGAATCTATAAGTAAGGCTTTTGCAACTTCTACTTCTTGGTTCTGTAGGTCTGCAGTGAGACCAGACTACATGTTTGACACCAGGATTGAACTGCACCTTACACGCATGATATCAATGGCATACCTTATTTCCTTGCATCCAAACTTTGTAGCCCATCAAACATACCAGGTAAAAAGTTCTTTGCAAAAGCTCACAACTTAGTGTCACCACTTTGTCAAGCAATAGTAAATTGAAGACTCATCGGACTATCATTGTTGGTAATGCACTGACCCCAACCCTATGCCAAAATTTGGACAACCCCTGAATCGACCCCCTTAGTTTGTCCCTGTCTCTTGATCTCAAGCCTAAATCATTGACTCTTCACAGAGTCAGCTTTTCCAGTTCAATCAACCTTGCAAGCACATCAGAAAGTAACGGCCGACGCTCGGCTTCAGCCAGAATGCCATCCTTCGGAACCGCATCCACTCCTGCGCGCTTATGCAGAAGCAGCTCGCTCATGAAAGCATCTGCTCGGTCCAGTTCTCGGTTCCAGAAGACTCTCGTGGTATACCTAGCCACAGTTTCGGTGATCTCATCGAGGTCTTCAATCCCAGTCCCAGCTGGCATCAGCTTACCGCCTTTTAAGACTAAGCTAGTCTTTCGCCTCTTCTTCTCGTCGACCTCCCATTCTGGTGCCCCGCTAGTACAGTCTCGTATCAGATCTCTTATTCCTGTGGGTGTCTTTCCGCTGTTGAACTGAGGAAACCCGACTGAACTCTCTCCGTCGTTTTCCTGAAGGACTTCGTGGTCAATGCCACACCTCACTCTCGCCTCGCCCTCGAAAAGACACCATAGCAACTTTCCCAGCATGAACACCTGTGCTCTTTCCAGTCTCTTGCTGCCAGTCTCAAGTCTCTCTTTCAACAACGCCCGCCAAGGGAAACTGAACCCTCCGTCCTTGTCGTTATACTTTGTCGATTGACTAGTAGCCTCCCAGCCATCAATGCACCTTTGTAACTTCTTGGTAACTCGTTGCTTCTCCACATCATGCTTACAGCCAAGCCATGTGGCCAAAATCTCCTGGTACTCGACGTACACAACCTCGGGTGGACTCCATGAGAACCAACCCCCTCTCTGTTCCAAGTCCAGCAACACCAAGTCCAGCAACCCTTCTCCCTCATCGCTGTTACTCGACCGGATAACGAGATTGTCCGGCTTCAGGTCCGGATAAAAGCCCAACCGGTGCTTGTTGACATGAATCAACACCTCCGTCAGCTGGCTGGCAAACCGGAATTTCTGCCGCATGTCCAACTCAGTTCCCCTGGCCTTGTTCTTGAGCAACATATCCTTGAGCGACCCGTCCTCAAAGTACTCCATCACGAACCCCGCGATCCCTTTCTTGCCCCCAAATTTCGACTTCTTTGTCACGATAAAAAGCGGTTTCGGCATCAGATTCTTTTGGGGGGCAAGCAAAAGAAGCGTTTTGATCTCGTTGTACATGTACCGTTGATCTCTGAGTAAAGATTTGAACACAACCACCTTGTTACCCGAGTGCCCTGGCAAAGTGACAAGACTGATAGCCTCGTGGATCTGTTTCTTGAAGTTGAGCTTACCCAGATCGATACTCGGAGGCCAATCCTGCTCTTTGAGGTGGTCATGCCAAACCTTTTTGAGTTGGTCGACACTGCACATGTTCTGCTCAATGCCGTAGTCGGGCACGAAGTAAATCGTCATGTCTTCGATGGAGGTGGCGATGTCATCGATTATGATGCGGGAGCCAAAAGGGGCAGTCAGATAGTCCTTTTCAAATCCTGGCACGGTAGGGGACCAGTCTTCGAGTGTTTTGAGAAGGAACTTGGAGAGGGGAAGCGACAGAAGTTGATCTTTGGGGGTGTAGATGGCTTCTTCAGGTTTCAGGATCTTTCGAAGTTGCCGGGGGTAGTTCTCGAAAGGTGGGAGCCAAACGTCGATTCGAACAGGTTGCTTGTCGATGGCGAAGAGGGGCACCGCGAAGAACCGCCTGCCATCGGTATCGACTCCATCAAGTCTCCATTTGGGTGAAGGTGAGGGCGCAAGACTGTCGATGAACTTGCCGAAGTTCGGAGATGAGCTTTGGCTTTCGGTTGTCTGCTCAGTGTCCGCAAGAGTTGATAATGACTCTTCAGCCTCGGTCTGTGAGAGTTTCTCTCCTGGTTTCCGCAGCCGGTAGACCGCCAGAGGGGTCAAGACGTTGGTGATAACGTTGGTGGACAACTCCATTGGCGCTCCTACAGTGGTAATCGATAATGATGCTGTTGAAGTGAGGAGCCTCATTGAACCACGCCAGGCTTCAAATCCCCCATTATAAATAGTCGAGTCTTTGGGCGGGGCCTCGTCATCTTTCACTTTGACAAACGTTATCTGATCTCTCAGACCCCAAGACGCGCGAATTGTAACCTTGAGGTGGGCAAGCTCACAAGACAGTTCGCCCACATGTTTGCGCTCAAAATCATGAGATTTCGACAACTCTGCAAAGTCTGTGAAACCATGTTACTTTGCAAAACTTGGGACCACATCACCACTGAGAGTCTACCTTACCTATATCCCCCAGTGTGACAGAGTTGAGAATGACGTCCTCCTGAGGCCCCACCGTATTTACACTGACTAATAGTGAGTAAGCACCCTAAGGTGCCCCGCATGATACCAGTCTCGGCAGGTAACGGGTCGATCCCCGATCTATCATTTTCCATCTCGGAGAAGTAATATACCGCACCGCACATAAGGTAGTCAAACAATTGCGTGGTTATGACGGGGTGTTCGTGTTCCGCGGGACTCATCAGCCCTGCGTTAGGGCCAGCCAGCGCCCTGGTATCAAGTGGTACCATGGTGAGACCAGCATGACCTGGAGGACCCTGAGGGCTTCAGTCACACATACGATATACCCCGCATTTACTGCTGCGATCAAGCATCTCCGTGTTGAACTTCAAGAAACAGCAAATCCAAAAGATCCCAACTTTCTTCAAGTGGTCTCCGCCACCCCCAACTCCCGTCCCGAACATCAACTGACAAATGCCGAGCACACCCGGCCACCAAGACATCCATTCCCCCACCCCTTCCCAAAGAAAATTGAAGCCCCTAAACCCCAAATCGGAACACCCACATGTAAGATGGCGCAACTACTTCCTCTGCAGTACCTAGCTCAGCTTGTCCCTTCTCCACCCAAGGGACCCTTCAACAAAACCCGCAACCAATCCTGCCCACCCTCGGAACCGGACCGTCTTCTCACTGGCTGACTCCTGCACAGCAGCGGCGGTCCGAACCCCAAAAGAAAACCGACTGCATACGAAAATAAAAAGTTCCAGAGCTCGTTCATGTACTGAGGTGTACATACACACCCACCAAACACCCCCCTCCCCTCTCCGCCCACATTACATTCATTCCCACACACCCCCTCTTGTTCTGCAGTCAGCCTGTCAAATCACAGCCAATTTCTCCACACGCTCACATTACATTCTCTTTCTGTACTCTTCTTCTCCCCTTTTGGCCATCAGTATCTGAGACAAGTCAAGAAAAACAGGTATAGCAGCCGCAAATATTGGTCCCTTGCTGCAGATTGATGCCAGGGTCACACCTCCCAACAAGCCATTTCCTTGGACTTGCATAGGGCTAGAACCTACCTACCTGATGTATGCAGACCATGTACCTACCCGCCGCACTGTGTGTGATTTTGTTCGGGTTCTCCGTGATTTGTCAGTCAGCGATTTGCTCGGTGCTGAGCTGCTTGCTTGCTTGCTTGCTTGCTTGCTTGCTTTGCTTGCTGGCTGAAAACCTTTCTTCAAAGTCCCTGATCTAAGGTACGTATCAAATAGTGCAGTGAGGGGAACGAGCGGTTTGCATCCACATGGCGGCGGCGCCAAAAAAAAAGCCCGCGCTATCAGCTTCCTTGGGGCAGCCTACTGCTGGCTGCTGCCAACGCCAACAAATCCCAAAAGACACACAAGTTCCCGGAGTGGATTTCCAATTTGGGAGGCACATGGTCCATATCTGTTCCAAAAAAGAAAATCATCGATAGTATTGTGCTCAATGTCTCAAGCTAAAAGCTGCTAGACCATCAGAGTGTTCCCTCAAGAAACCCCTTGATGCCAAAAAATAGGTAACACAATGCCCACTGAGAAAACCCAGGCCGTGATGACAAGTGAAAATCATCGCCCAAAAAATTAAAAGATCATACGAGCAAAACCCCAAGAAAAACAAAAGCTTCCTGTGATACCCGTAGGTATGACTTTGTTGACCCGTTTGACAACCTGCCCTAGACCGTTTAAAACTCCGTGTCCCAGACGCCTTTTTCCTTTTGCCCTGGTCATCATAATCATTACCCGTTAGATAGTAGTATTGTTGGTGGGAGTTTAGGAAGTAAGCCGCTCGCTCAACTTGAAATCGGTACGGGGAAAGTCCCGCACGTTCCAGCTCTCGCCGAGGCCGTTGTTCTGGTCGTAAATGCGAGAGTTGCCATGCTGGAGGTGCTGGGGAAGATCCCAAGCCAGCTCCTCGTTCTTGAGCCACATGCGAACAAGGTAGCGCGGGTTCTCGGCAGTGTTGTCGACAAAGGCCTCTCGAGAGTGAAGAACGCCGTGGTTGTTGATGAACAGGAGGTCGCCCGGCTCGGTTCTGATGGCGATCTGGCCCTCGGCCGCGACCTTCTCGACAATGTCCAAGGCGTCCTTCTGCTCCTGGAAGAGCACGGGAAGGGCCGCCATGCGCTTGACGTCCTCCAGACCCAGAAGCGGCTCGCGGGCAAAATTCATCATGATCTTGCCAGCGTGGTGGTAGAGGAGGGGGCGAGTGCTGCAAGGGAAGAAGCTGCCACGGCTGTCAAAGGCCCAGTCGGGCTGCGCAAGAAGCTTGCAAACCTCGGGGTGGCTCTTCTGGAGCTTGTTGAAGATGGTCCAGGTTGAGGAGAGAAGGGTGTTTCCGCCAATCTCGGCATTGTTGCGAGACTGGAGAGCAAGAATGTCGCAGAACGTGTCAGTGTGGAATGTCTAGATTATCAGGAGTTAGCAAGAACCCGATAGCTTCGGCATGTGGTATTATATGGCTTACAGAAGCACGAGACGAGTATCTGATGGGGCGTTGGGACTGCGGTGTCTTTGACTGCTTGGCATTGCGAATGTGCACTGGTATCTCGTTAGATGATTTGACCATAATAAAAAGCCTGGAACAGTAGACCTACTCAGCATGTTGCCGTTCTCATCCTGCCTGCCTCGCATGCCACCAATGTAACTGGAGATTCCCAGGAAGATGATGACGTTGCCCTCAGGTGAGAACTGGCTGGGCTGGATACCGCGGATAAGCACAAAGCCTCTTCCGTTGTGAACATCCTTGGCGGCCTTCTTGAGCTTTGGGCCAAGAGTGGGAAGCGGGAAAGTGCTGGGAGTAGCCTCACTTCCGAAAAGATCAAGGCCTGTTTCGGTCAGCCGCAATGGCCTACATGGCAGGGAGTTTGACAGAACACACCGTCGAAATGGGAGAGGGCCAGTTTGACCTCCTCAATCTCCTCCTCGCTAAGAGAGAGAATGTAGTCATCCTCAGACTTGAAGGATGAAGGACTCCAAGCAAGAGGCCCCCGCATCTCGGCTGGCAGCTTGGGGGACTTGATTTGAGAGACCGGCTCACTCTTGAGCGTCAGCTTCAAATCACCCCAGACGGGGATTTGCTCGGCTTGTAAGAGAATGGTTTCGGCGCCCATTGTGATAGTTTATTTCCTTGGCGTTTTGTGTCAGTGTGGGTGGGTAGTGAAAGTGATGGTGAAGATCGTGGTGGTTGATTGCTTGCTGTGTTCAAAAGTGCTGCTGCTGTTGTCGGTGATGTTCTGGAAGCAAAAAGACGTCCAGGAGCTCCTGAGCGAGGAACTATATACCAGTTTCTACAGAGCGTCTTGCAAAGGAGTGGGTGCACGAAGCCGTGCGAATTCGTTACACAATGTATTGCGGCTCAAGATTCCGAGAGTTGCCAGCTCCGCAAATTGAGGGTCTCGCATGTCGGGTAAGACAGCAGGAGGGGTCAACTGCAAGACTACCCAATAGCCCATGCCGGATTTAGGACGACCCCCCCATCTTCGTGAGAGCACACTGCAGGTGATAAGAGCGGAGCTGCTTATTGGCGGGGTCTACATTTCGTGTGCTAATCGACCCGTTGGCTTCCCGTTGGTCTCGACTCGACCCAAGCTGTCAAGTGAGGGGCTTCTCGTTCAGCTAACACCTTGGTGGCCACCACCATTTGGTCGTCCAATTTCCAAAAAGAGTCAAGCATCGAGAGAGATCAGGCCACTTTCAAGCCTCCACTTCGGCCAGTGGGGCATGTTCGAGCGTGTCGCGAGGCGTCCAATCTGGGTCGAAGAGCTGGCTCGTATACCAATACTTGTTGTGATACACATCTGTGTGGTTGATGGCTTCAAACATGGGGCCTACGTACCGTCAGTGTCTGCTGGCCCATGCTGTAGAACGCGAGCTGAGGGCTTGTCTTACCCTTCTTGATCACAATGTCGCGGCATTGCGCCATAAAGTCGGCTTGCTCCTTGTCCAGTCGCGCCATCCGACGCACCCGCGGGGCGTTCCAGTTAAATCCCTCTGTGAACAGCTGCTGGCCTTTGTAACAGTAGTGGAAGTGCGCAAGAATCGTCTTCGCCCCCGAATTTGTGGCCCTGACGAGCGGCATGTCAAGGTATTGCACCTGCAAGCAGTCAGGCGGGTTAGCGCCATCATCGGAGCAGAGCGCGGCTCCCCGGCCCCGAGGGATATGACTTACCCTAGCCTGTCTCCTCGCCGCAAACTGCCGCTGAAAAAGCATCTGCATTTCGAAGTTTTGTAACAAGATGAATGACGCCAGGAAGCTGATAAACCAATCATTGGGGCTGTGGACGTTGAACGTGGCCTGTAGTTCACGGAGCACGTCCTTTCGAAGAGGGGTGAGTATCCGGTGGATGATGATGGACGCCACCTGGTAGTCCAGATACGGAGGTAGAGAATCAATATCTCTGTAGAAAGGGTCCTGAGGGTTTGTCGCCATGATGTCGTCGTCAGCCCATCCAGCCGTAGCCCAGCACCGCCACTTGGACTCGACAAAGCGACAGGCCACCCACAACTTGAGCGTTTTCCGGAGCATTTCATTCTAGCCATGACCTATTAGTAACACCAACAAGACCAACAAGAAAATCAGTTCTATAACGTACCGGGACAGGGAAAATGGATGCCCGATAGGCAGCCTGAAAGATTCCCCAAATAAGCTCATCCGACTCATCAAGATAGGCGTCCATGTAACGTGTAATGCCGCGGTCGATATACTCGTTGATTGATTGCACCACAGCTTCTGGATCAGCCACGGCCCAAGGAACTGCGTACATGGGCCTGCCTTTCAAGTCAACATCGCCCGAGTTGGCGGGCGGCACGAATTGCTTGAGCTCTACCTTGAAGCTCATGGAGCCAATCTGTCCCAAGCACAGGAACTTGGATGGACCTGGAACCCATTCCCGCTCCAAGTGGAAGTCGCCATAGTTGGGGCCGATCATAGGGTGGTTCCGGTAGAATGCCATGTAATCAAGCCCAGTTCGGAAGAGCACGGTGTCTGTAACCATGTACCGAAGACATGGCAGTCGGCTCATGCGAACGGTTCTCTGCTGGCAAGTCAAGCAAGGACCACGGGGGTTGTTTGGGTCGGGAATGCACTAAGGTAGTGTCAGGAATGAAACCCCAATGAAACTCTCCTTGATAAAGGAACAACAGCAATCTCCCAGGCCGATAAATTAATAATAAAAAAACAGAGAGAGAGATAAGTTGTGTCTCTCTCCCAGCCTGAAAAATGAAATTTCAAAATACTTGCCCTATTTCTTTGCATTCTACATCTGACACAGGCATGCACCTGTCGAGTGAGATGTGTGTCGGTTTTTTTGGTGCCTTCATATGGACTCCGCTTCTTGCGGACTCGGTGTGAGGAGCTCTCGGATACCGACTGTGAGCTCAACCTGGAGGCTTTGGGCGCAAGAACCGGGTAGCGTTTCTCTCCTGAGCCCGAAGACGGCGACATGGCTGAGGACTGTGAATCACCAGGCGAAGGTACAAGCGCCCAATCTGTAGATACGTCGTCAACAATGACAGGCTCTTCTCGCAAGTTATTCTCGCTCAAGGATTCGGAATCCAGTTGCATTGGCGTGGCAGAGACCGAGGAGCTGGCTTCATCACCGGCACGATAGCGAGTGTTATCAAGCTCAAAGCTGTCCCCGATGGCTTCAAAGTCCCAAATTCCAACATCACAGTCATACTCGGAGCGCCTGGGGTTCAAAAGCTCTACTGTGGTCCCCTGGTGGTGGGACACGGTGGTTTCCTGTGGCAGTTTGGCGAATTCGTCTTCGAACTCGAGAGATTCCAGGTCTACGTCAACAGGGAACCGATATTGCTCATCTTGAAGGTGATGTTGGTACCAGGTCGAAGGCCCGGCTTGCTGCTGAAACGGGTGAAGCGGGAGAGATTGCTGGACAGGGGTGGTGGCGGGCTCAACCAGGTGGGTGCGGGCACGACTCTGTTCGAGCAGCTCGTCGACGGTGAGGTTCAAGAGACCGGCGACGCGCTGGATGTCCTCGAGGTCCTTGCCGGAAAAGTCCATGGTGAGGGCGGCCAAAAGGGCGGGGAGGTATTGGTCTGATGAAGGGTGCAGGGCGGGGTGGGATGCAGGGAGGAAGTTGAGACTGTTGAGGGAGTTGATATCCTGATGCGGCTCTGGGTAATAAGGTCGGACCCTGCGCAAACCCTGGCCAGAATCGTCGCCGCGGGGGATGTGTAACGGACGCGGCCAATCATGGCCGGTCGGGAGAGCCCATCGAAACCGATCAACAAATGAGCCAACGGCAGAGCGCCTGCTAACCGGTGCAGAAAATCCAAACCGGCCATCCACCCCCAAGCACAAGCAGCCAATCGAGTCGCACATGGCCACGAGGTGGAAGCCTACTTTCTCGAGGGCCTCCCCCGTCGTGCTGGGAACTGGGATGTCAGAAAAATCAGGAATGGAGTCACGGCGGACCTAATCAGCGCTGGAGCTCGCTAGCGGGCTGGGGGCCGTTTGTTTAGTGGGTTTCGGGAACAGGGGATCGGCAATTGGGGGCGCTGGGAGGGACCTGTCACAGCTGTCGATGGTTGTTGATCAGCGGCTTCGAGTGCCGTGAATGTGCATTTTCAGCGTGGCGAGGTTCAGTTCAGGGCCCTATCAAAGGGGTTAGCAACCACCCCAGGTTCCTGAAATAGCTAACCATTACCTACTGGACTCGACAAGCCTCCATCATGAACACTCAATAGCATGGCAATGTGGAACAGGAATTGGCACGTCACCAGTCGGGTCTCACACATCGCCTGGGATCGAAGTAGCATCACACACGTGGTTCAGCGCCGTCGGCAGAGGGTTTCCAGGTTTGGACTTTGGTCGTCGATTGAGGGAGTCCCGTCGCTTCCAGGCTCTTGGGTTCGTTACACGGATGCTTTCAGAGGGCAGCAGGAGGCGTGGCACAGCGTCGACGTCGAATCTCTCGTCGGATTGCACGTTCCTGCTTTTGCTTTCTCTGACTCTAGCGGGCACTTGACCTTCACAAGTTAGGTAGGTATGTTAGCAACATAATCTGATTGTGGAATTGCTCAGAATCTCATCTTACCTAGTGCCCTTTTGTTGGGAATGCAAAGTTTGCGATCCGAGACACCTCGCCTGAGTTCAGCCAGCGATTGATCGGTTTGGGCCGCAGAACTACGAGGGAGATGGCAGATGCCGTTCTCTCAACGGCTATATCTTGGCCCAAGTGAAGCTCCTCTTGTTGCGGTCTTACACTCTAATGGACGACAATCATGTTAGTGTCTCGCCATCTATCAAAACACCCACGCCACTCACCTTGATTCCAAGCAACCAGACAGCAACTTCACCACAGGAAGATCTCATGCAAGAGACACGATGGTGTGTTTGGCTAAGCATGCATCTTGCAGCTAAGGGGCAAAAACGGTGCAGTACGTAGCGGGAATAATACTTACAACTCAGGCCTTAAGTAAGGTCGAGTAAGTAGTCGGTATGTGGGTGGTCGTAGAGCTGGGAAGCCGGTCGGTTGACAACATCAATCAACCACCAACAATGGCTAGGTATTCCCAAGCGAGGAGATGGTCAGGGAAATATGAGATCCGTCAAACACCCGGGACAGCCTCCAGGCACCCCACGCATCCAGATGTCCGAAAGTCAACATGGCATGCCTAAGGTAGCAGACAATCACGAGCTGGACACATGACTTTGGCCCGTGGTGCCAAAATAGGGCATTCGTGGGTTTTCTTCAGACATTTCCTTGGTTTACCAGATTTCAGGGACTCATAACCGCTCAGTGACGTACCGATCCCGAGGCTTATTCCAGGTTGGGCCAGATCGGATTGGTTCAACATCCAATCAGGGGGTGCTGCGCCATAGCCTCTAGAAACACCCCACACTTTCAACCATAACCGGCCAACGGGCTCCTAAGTTTGGCCACGAAAATGGCCTTATTTTGGCGATCGCCCCTACGTCAGTTCTTTTGTAGTTTCTTTTCTCGCTCTCACAACCACCTCGAGTCTGCCTTGACTGATGCTGTTACCGCCGGCAGACCGTGATCCAGCCTACCTGAGTTGACAACCATAGCTAGGGATCATTCCTGATATGGAGTGCGCTGAGAACTTTTGAAGTCTATTCTGTCCTAGCTTGGTACATTTAACATACCATGTTTACAGTCGGCCCCGAAAGCAAGGGGTTTGAGTGGAGATGCCATCCCTCGAGGGCCAGAAGACGGAATCTAGCAACGAGGCATTCACAACATAGTCGCCACCAATATGGGACGATAAATCGAATCCTTCGCCATGCTTCTTGCTATACACTTTTATCGGTTCTAGTGTCTACCCAATCATGAGACTTGGGACAGAACCGATGTATGAGTTAATGGTCACGCTGCGGAATACACCGAATATGATCTACAGTCCAGTATCCATTTGGGCTCTAAGCCCTCCGGCACGGGTGTCATTTCCTCAACTCGAGCCTTCCGTTCAAGACTTTCCAGTCCGGGAATCTGCGTCGCTTCGACATCAGTCAGGATGGCCGGGCCGTGCCTCGAGAAGAAGCCAGCGACGTGCGTTCCAATGGCTGACTTTCGATGGTAACCCGCCTCCGAAATTTGACATATATCACGACGTATGTGGCTGTTCTGAATGTCTGTTCTGGCATCGGAGCATGCATGGTATGCTTTCTTTTTCGCTTTGCTTTTTGATTGCCCGAGCCGTGTTCACAAAGATCACCATGCCAAACACCAACAGCCAAAATCGTCCAACCAGCTCTTCGCAAGCACCATCCGATGGTTTACGTATGATACTTCAGTCATCCCAATTGCCTTCCAGAGGAGAATACACGTCACTCATGAGATGTAACGGTAAGGTCCATGGCCTGTAGTAGCAAATGTATGCATGGTTCGTGGGTAGTAGCTAATGAGGGCGATCGTGTCTCAGAATTTACCTGGTCGGAGTTGGGAGTTGGAACTCCAGCATATGCCCCTGAACATCAGAACTTTGACCCGGTACGTGCTCGTTGGCTCACCCTAACTAAGGTATCCATTGGAATGCCCTTCAGCTGATATATGTCACAGATAAGAAGTTCGCTCAGAAGCGAGCACGGAGCACGCATACGTCAGGATCTGGAAAACAGTCACAAATGACGCCAATTACCTATCTCGTGTCGCAATACATAAGAACATGCAAGGCTTGGCATCTTCCATCAATTGACATGCATCCTGTCGGGAAATGTTCCGATGTTGTGCGCCGATGCATTTCTGCCTTCGCGTCCGATGGCCGGACCATTATCAACACAACAGGAGTTAAAAAAAAAAGTGAGGGGTTTTTCAAGAGCGGTTCAAATCGTCAAAATGCAAATAATGCAAATTATGCAATGGCGATCATCCAGCGGTCCAGGCCCCCCAAGAAGCAAGCAGCCAAGCATGCGAAGAAGGGACCCTGAAAAATGCAGCGCGGCCAAATGCGCCCAGGGTCTGATGGCTTGCAGTTCTTCTTCAGGGCATTCCAGCCAATGGAACACGCCCAACCTGACCCTAAATGGCATAGGCATCGTGGGGAGCAGCGGCGCAGCGACCGCGGCGGGAACCAGAGAGCTTGAACTACGTCATAGGAGATCATGGCGAGTGCTTGCCAAGCCTCGAGTTTCCAAGGCAGGGCAGGTCCCACTTCCCCTCGAGCTCTTTTTCTGCGGATGAGGTCACAGTTTTTTCCTCCCCTGGACCGACAGCCCCCAGCCCGCCGAAATGTGGGAAATTCGGTCTGAAGAAACCAAAATCCCATCTGTCCCATTCTTCCCTTTTGCATCTCCCCACCATCTCCCCCCACTGCCATCGTCATTGTCCTACCATTCCTGTAGTAGTGTACCATACATAGCCTTCCTACCTACATTTACCTACCCTTCCCCATCTCTTCCCATCCTTTTTGGATACAATCGATCATGTTCATGTCCATACCACTGCATATCTTTACTCCACAGGCGGAGTAGCCTCCACAGTGCACACAAACCCATCAACATTGTCATCCAAAATGGCTTCCGTCCATCACAACCTCCGACTGGCGACTGCGGCCGATCTCCCGGCCATGACAGTTGTCTTAAACGCAGCATCGCGCCAGGATCCCGTCTACCCCTACCGGTTTCCCGACCGCCATCGTTATCCATCCCAGTTTGCTTTGCTCTGCCAGCAGAAATGCGCAGAGTACCTAGCATCGAGCACAGTGGTCGTCTGTGAGATGCCGAGCGCCACCGAGGCCGGGGCCATGCGGGTCGTTGCCTTTGCAGTTTGGGATACGCCGGCCTCGCACCACAGGGTCCAGGCCCATACCGGGAGGTTGGGTACGTCATTCTTTATCTTATCAATGTCTTGACATGCTCCCTGTCCTGCATGCATGCTGGTCTCAGACAACACAACACAAGGAAAGAAAGAAAAGATCCTAACCGTAAGCGATGTTACACAGAACCACTCCCCTCTCAACGACCATCCTCACTCGGCGTTCCCATCACCATCGGCCACAAGGACAGAATGAACGCCTTCAAATCCGCCTGCGTCCAGTATAAAGCCTCCTTTTTCGATGCGAAATACAAGAGGGGCCATGTGATGCTCAGGATCCTGCTCTGCCACCCAGACTATCAACGTCGCGGGGCAGGCAGCGCCTTGACAGAGTGGGGAATTCAGGAGGCACAGCGGTTGGGATTGCACACGACAGTGTTTGCGAGCCCGATGGGACTTCGCCTGTATACCAAACTGGGATTCACAGAAATTGGGCGATTCAGGGTGGAGGTGGAAGGGGATGAGGAGTACCTTGAGATCCCAGCGCTGGTATTGAGTCCAACCACTGGGATGTGGGAGACAGGGAGGACTGCGACGTGTGGGATGGTTACGGGGACTGCTGGCGCTTACAATGGTGCTTCGTCGACTGTTTGCGCGTAATGGCTGAAGGGTCTCTTAGGAGCACCTTTTTGAGGGCGAATCTTTCATTGCATAAGAGCAAGGAGGCATATTTGGTGCAACATTTACACGGTGCAGACTAACATTTGGGAGTTTACAGGGCGTTTTCCGGACATTTAGCGGGGGTTGTTTTACTCATCTTTGGGCTGGCTGGCTGGCAAAAACATCGCATATTTTCGTGTCGTTTCAAGCAGGGAGGAGCGTTTTATTCGGAGGAAACCACTCACATTTGATGTATCATCATCAGCATTCAGCGTTGCGTTGTCATCATCATCATCATCATCATCATCATAGCGGGACGGGAGGGCACGTCTTACGCATACGCTTGTACGAAGTACTGTTGTCGTTATTTTTTGTTGTCATTAGACAGAGAACACTTGTTGTACTATTAGGAGTAATGGCGGTGTGTACTACACAGATGGGGTCATTGTCATACATGCCTATGGAGACAACCATGGGACTGAATAGAATTCAGATGTAACCAGGACATTGCAGTAGACTCATAATTTACCTTTTATGTCAAGGTAACCCGGTTGTAATGCTACAAAGTGGCGATTTTATTGTTTCACTGTTGAACCAGCATGGGAGCTTTGAGACCGGCGATAGAGGAACAATGCAAGCTCAATATCAGACCAACTTTCTACGGTACAACTCCTTCAAAATCCTGACCATTTGACTTGACAGATGGTAAAGAAGTTAACAAGACTCAACCATCAATGTCGGGGTTAAAGCCCGGCACCTGGTTGCCAGCAGCCTGTCTGAGGTTCTCAGCAAAGTCCCTGTCTCCGAGCTTGGGCCGGATACCACCGTCGTTGCTCCAGTTCTTGCCGTCCAAGACCTTGTTCCTCATGGCGTCGCTGGGCCAATTGTTCCACCCGACAGACGGCCCAAAAACCACTGACCAGTGTGGTTCTCGATATTGTCATCGCCTGCGTTGGCAGTGCGGAAGCTATTTTTTCATGTCAGCCCTTCAAGTCTTTGTGTGGTAAGGTGGGCAGCCCTTGAGGAACTCACTTGTGCGTCCCCGCTCCCTCCTTGTGATAGACCATCTTGACCCTGGTATCATCCTTGACTCGGAAGCTATTTGTCGCGCTGTCATGCTTCCCGTGCCTCGCCCCGGAGACGCGGCGGGGCCTGTCGTTCTGAACAAAAACAATGATGTTCTCCCACTCGTGGCGGTGGCCGCTGCCGCAGGCCCAGAGGTCCTTCTCGAAGTAGTACTCGTACATGATGGCGCACCAGCCGTTGTTGCACCGCATGCGGGAGTAGACGTTGTTGTTGTCCAGCCGGCTGAGCTCGCGACAGTCGTGGTGGGGGCAGCCGCCTGTTCCGAGGCCGGGGTTGAGGTTGGAGGCCGGGTCGACGGCTGAGGTGTAGTAGCAGCCGTCTTTGTCAAAGTCGATGACGGGCTGGAAGCGGTGCTCCGTGCCGTGGGCGCCGACGGGGAGAGAGCCGCGAATGTCGCGGGAGACGAGGACGGTGCCGTTGGGGGAGACGTCGTGGTCGTTGTTGAATGCGTTGGCGAGCTCAGGGGAGGGGAGGGGATTGGCGAGGGCCGTGAGGGCGCTGCCCAGGACGGCAAGAGTGGGGAGGAGTTGCATTTTGAAGGGTCTTGATGACGGCCGGAGAGTGTGTCTGAAAATGAGAGTTGCGTGATGAGTGAAGAGGGGATGAAGATGCTGCGGTGATGATATTGCTGATGGACTGGGCTAGATGAAGACTTTTATATCTCGAAAAAGCCTTCCGGTCCATGCTGCTTACTCTGCCTACATCTGAGATTATCTCTCACCGGTCTATTCCTCGGCCTGATTTTGGAGATTTCGCGACAGGCAACGGCATCCTCCTGCGAAATCCCCTGTGTATACAAAACATCATTATAGGTCTCCCCTCTCGCCAAACCTAAAGAAAGTTGACAAAGACTGATCACGAAACTAAGGTAAGTTCAGGCTCCCGAGTTTCCCAAGTGCATGTCTCACTGAGCCTCTTCGCCGGTTGCCCTTTTGAGGCAGCCAGTGAGATCGACGGCCGCCAAGGACACCGCACCTCTAGTGATTTGACGATCTAGTACGACTGTGCCGCCACCGACCTCCAATATAGGCAGGAGAAGATGAAGTTTTCATGGAATGAGAAACATTCGACGGTGACCTCCGGTTGTCATTGTGAGTACCTGAATCAAAACGTGGAATGCTAAGAGTGACTTAGGGGCGGTGTCAGTAATCGCAGTGCAGCATTCAAGGGGTCAGGCATGAAGATGTGAGCAAGAGGTGGAGTGGCATCATTTGTCGACTAAAGAGTCGTTATCGGGTCTGATGTTGCGGAGTGTGTGACCGATTTCTCTACTTTTTTTTTCTTGTATCTCAACTGTACACGCCACATAACAATCACAATGTCTCGGCCGAGGCTGCCAGAAAGAAAGGCCGCTTATGATGGTTTCCTGGGCCGTGTTTGGAGGTCAGATTTTAGCTTGGAAGGCCTTGCCCGTCCCCACCGTCCACTTGACATCAACCGACAAGTCCTACGTGCAGAGGAATCCTTCAAGGAGTGAAGGACGTCCAGGGGTGGAAATAAGGTTATGCATCCTTTGGCCCTTTGTGGAGGTGACATGCTGAGTTGTGTTGAAGTTCTTAGGTGGAGTACCTAGGTCGATGGATGTCAATAAAGGAGTGACCCCTGGCCCCTTTCATGGCCTTTTCTTTGTTGCGACGGGTCTTGTGTGGCAGGTCGGAACGCGACATAATTGCTAATGCCGAAACATCATACAGCGATAAATCACCTGGACGAATAGCTCAGGGGTAGAGCAACCGGCTGCAGTCCGGTAGGTCACGTGTTCAAATCACGTTTCGTCCTTATATTTTGACACTTTTTCCAGCCTTACAACATGAATAAATGTTGTCAGTATTGTTTTGCACTTACCGCTTTTTATCCACTACATGGTTGGTGATCATCTGCATCCTCGGGGAATGTGGGTTCCAAACGTACTTGAGCCTTGAGCAGGAGGCCTTCGCACCACCAGGCTTCATACAGCAGCGGACCACCCCCAAGACCGAAATGGAAATTGCCTTTCAATGTATGTCCTGAAGTCCAATTTTTGTCAAGATGCAATTTGTAGTCATCCGAAGCATCCTTGGGGCACAGAATCTCCCATTTCATCATCATGGCCCTCTCACCATACACAAACATGCGCTGAATCCCAGGAAGTGAGCAAGGCAATGGGAATAGCAGACTTTTCCAATCCCGCCACGCTCTTATTTCCGTCGATGTCGAGTCATACTTATCAAGTTCCCCCATCTGCTTCATCAGGCTGGCTACACCGTATCAAGACGGCCACTCATGAAAACAAAATTTTCAAGGGATCCGATATCGGGTCTGATGTTCGAGGGCAGAGAAATGGAAATCTGCTGTATCACATACCTCTAAACGGCAATTGGAATATGCACCCCAGTTCTAATGCTTGGTCCAAATGGAAATGTAGGTGGCATGGAGAGAGGCGCAGTCTATCGGATTTGTCCTGCCACACAGCTAGGACTTTCACGGACTGACATCTTCCCTGTGCTGTGACGCAATACTGAGCAGGCAATCCATAGGACAATCCATAGGACCATCCCCTATTTCGCAGTCCAGGAAACTAGGCTCAGGAACAATTTCCATTTCCCCAAGTTTCGAGTTGCACTCTGTGATTTCTAGCACCCTCAGTACTGTCTGTCTCTACACGCAGCATAGTGAGCATTTACCTGCAAGAATTGGTGAAATAAGTGAGTAAGTAACGTAGATGAATTGTAATAACGTGTTCCATGGATGGTTCAGCATCTGGGCCTCAGGTGGCACCGCCGTCACCATGCTGATCCAATTTCCAATCTTATCCAACTTCGATCGACCATGCTACCGCAGTGAATGAAGATGCTAATGATGATGAGGTGGGTATAATGCAAACAAACCGCCCAAAAACTGGAGAGACAGGTCCGGCACGCTACATGCCGCCCCGGTTCTTCCCCTTTAATCTTCTTCTTTCCTCCATGTAATCCTCGTACGAAAAGACATCATCCTCGGCTACGGTTGGGACCGCGGTTCTGATTTCTGGCATAACTGTTCCCTCGTCGCTGTCTTGACTCTGTGGTGGGGCGTATGGATTATCGTATGGACGAACCCAAGCCTGCAGTAAGGATGTTAGGATCTGAAGCAGAGGAATTCACTGGAGTTAGGCAAGCTTACCCCTTGATTTCGTGGGGCCTCCGCGGTCCCCATGGGGGGTGGCGCATATGCACCCATTTTCATACCGCCCGCGCCCCCATAGCCGGTGTAAACTCCTGATGCATAAGGCTCGTAGTAGGCCATCTCTGGTGACGTCGGATACCCAGTAGATCCGGATCCGTAGCTTTGGCTAGAGTCGCCTTGCAGAGACATGGCCTGAGCAAACTGAGCACTCAAGAGGTCCCCAGGATCGCTTTCTTCTTCGCCATACTCCTCGTACTCTCCGCTCTGCAGGATTTCCAGCTGTCTCTTTGCTGATGGCCGCTTTTTAGGTTCATGGCTAGCCATGGCTCGAATAGCCTCGTAGCCTGTTGTTTTTGAAATTGAGATGATCCATTTATGCAAGTCAGGTGCGCGAAGGCGTGAGCAAGCACCTCGGAATTCTGAGTTTCGCATCCAGACAATTGTGGCAAACAATGACCATATGTCCACTTTGGTCGTCTGCTTTTTCCTGTAACAAATTTCAGGGGCCATAAAAGGTTCCGTGCCAGCTGCAGTGATGGCCCTCTCGGGATCATTCGAGAGCCCGAAGTCGCCTAGGCAAAACTGATAATTTCCTTCCTCATCAAAGTCAAACAGAATGTTGTCTGGCTTGACATCCCGATGAACAACGTCGTTGTCGACGAGGCAATCGAGAGCCTGCAGAATCTGGTAAAGAACTTGGTGCGAGAGCGCCCAGCGGTCCTCTTCGGTCTGGAATGTTTCGCACAAATCCTTTAGGTTTCCTTTCTTGAGGGGCATAAAGATTTCGCCCCAGTTGTCCTTTTCACCACCCCCTGCGGAGTCAAGAATGCGTAAAATATGTGGCTTTCGTACGCACATGATTAGTAGTGTTCAGACCAAGTACAACGGGGAAATGCTTACATGCTGTCTCAGAGCCTTCTTTTTGAGATTGTCAACTTCTCGAGTTGCAAATGTCAAGTGTTTACCGGACAAGTTGTGGAATCTCTTGACAGCAATCATCTTTCCCGTCTCAGCATCAAGAGCCGAGTAAACTGTACCGTATGAGCCGCCGCCTAATTTTATGTTTTGAACGTAACGTTTTGTCCTGGATTCCTGTGGTCCCACAAAGTACGGTTCGTCTTTGTGAAAGTCGTACATCCCCTCGGCCTGCCATTGTATCTCGAACTGACACCACTTGGTGTTGTTGCTGCCGGAGGCGAAGGCGACGTGGGTATTGATACCCCGAGCAACCAAGACCGATCTCGGTGATGATTCGCTCCGGAACTTGACCGTGTAACCCCAGCTATTAGGAGCGCCGAACGGCTTCACAGCGTTTGTTGTTGAGTGGTCCCAAAGTATGACTGCCCCTGTCTCTGGTACCAGCTGGAAGGAAGCATGGAGGTGTGAAATATGCGGTGTCCCTCTGCGAGGTCGAGATTCGGACAAATGTAGGTCGGGCGGATCGGTGTTGGGGCCAGGGCGACCCAAAGTGTAGATCAGTTTCTCGGGACTCGATAGATTTACGAGCAGGCCAAGTAGGCTGCCGTCTTGGTCGTAATATTGGTGATCATAGTTGGCAGCGAGTGCAGTGACATGGCGGGCGGCGTCGTCGATGGGAACGAGGACGAAGATCGGTCCAGCAGAAGAATAGGAACCGTCGTCCATTATTGGAGCAAGCAGATGCGGGGCCGGGTCGGCAATAGTGTCAGAGACGGTTTGCGTGATGCCATGAATATCCCCTTTCCTCCCAGCAGTCCGGTCTCAAGGTATGGATTCGGCTACCATAGGATCAGGGCATGGGACAAAACGAAGGTTGAATGGCAGAGTTTGATGCCGAACCGGAAGTTGAATGGGACGAAATCGTCGAGAGGTGAGGCGGTGGTTGCCGGGAGAGAGGGGTGTATTCTGGGCAGCATTGGAGCTAAAACCATGGCACCTTGAGAGCGCTCACATGGTCTTCGGGTGCGGGGGCAGCCGCAGAACGAAAAAGGCCCCCCCCTGGCCCCCCCTCGACTGACCCAGCCCGTCTTCGCGAATAGTCGCAAATGATAACGACGCAGCCGAGAGGCTGCCCATTGGCCACTGGAATGTGTGGCATTTGTCGGCATGACCAAGGAGCCTTCCTCCAGGCGGATCGATGCCGTTGACACTGGCGCTGGACAGCGACTGGGCAGGCTCACTGCGGCCCTGGCCAATGAAGATGGTCCAACAACGCCATTTAGGCGTCAAACTGAGCCCAAAATGCAACATCTTAGTGTCCAGATTGGAATTTCGAGATCTGTCCGAGTGTGAGCCACAAGCAAGTCAAAATAGTCCAAGAGAATGCTCTCTCAGCGCCGACGCAACGGGACAAGCAGGTAATTACCTTTCAAATTGCGGCAGCTCGATAAACTCCCAAAATCACGGCACATGATACCTACACTTTGCCTGGATGCACCAATGAACTCGGCAAACGCGGTTCACTGGCCCTACGGTCCTGAACCCGGACTGGCTAGATATGGCGGTTAACGCTTTTCCATCGTGTAAGTTGTGTGAGTTGTCGTGTTCGTCATCAGGAGGCTGCGTCCAGGTGCGATGCGTTCATGTTGGACATGATGGGAGTACGAGCAACGGCTGGAAGATGGAATTTCCAAATCCCCAATCCCGATGTAGCGTCGGTGAGTTCGAGTTGCACCATGACTTGCAGTCCAGATGAACCCTCTGTCAAACCAGAACATCGCTTGTTTATCAGTCAAGGTAAGGTACCTGATTGTCGGCCTCTCGATGTGTGAAAGGGTGAATCGCGCTTGGGCCATCCTGGGAGATCGTCAGTGGGATCGATTGATTCCCTTGGGTCCACAGAAGTGGGTCACCGCCGCCCACCGATTCCGTCATCCCCCGCCTCGGCTACCTTATCTTCGCCGCTGGGAGTAAACTGTAATTTTTTTCCAAATTCATAATCATTGCGCCGACAGCATCACCATTAGTCGGCACCGAAACAACATACACACACCCTTAGTTCTACTCCTCGCCAACGTTGAGAAACAACCAAATAAAATGTCCCGTCTCTTCTCTCTCCGCCCCTCGCTCCTCCGCCCGCTCCGCCCATCTTCAACAATAACCCCCATCGCAACCCGCACCTACGCCGCCTCCTTCCTCCAGTCCTCCCCCTCCCCACCCCGTCTCCCAGCAGACCAGCAAGCCGAGTTCGAGCGCCTCCAACGAGCCGCCGAAGCTGCCCTCTCCTCGCACAACCAGGTGCCCACCGATCAGCCCCTCTCAACATCAAGACACGTCACCTCCCCTTCCAGCGACCCTGCTCAGCAACCAGCGGAAGCAAAGACTGCCCAGCCAGAAGAAGAACAGGCCTTCAGCGGTGGCCTCAGGAAGGGCGCGCCCCCGAGTTCGAAGGCGATGTCAACCCCAAAACGGGCGAGGTGGGCGGTCCGAAGAATGAGCCTTTGAGGTGGGGTGACAAGGGCGATTGGAGCTACAATGGGAGGGTGACGGATTTCTAGATTAATATCTAACAGTATAATATTGGGTGGGACGAGGGAACTTAGAAGGGAGAGTCTACCCCCTGTATCAACATTTTGTACCAACACCAGCATTTCAGTCACACGAAACAGTAATGGAGACCTGATGTCCATACACACAGACGCTATATCGCATTGTATACCACCTGCTCAGATGAGACACTATCAACCGCTCAGCAAAACTAGCTAGGTATCTACCCGCAAAGACGAACAACACGCTGCTATGCAAGCAAGTATAAATACGTTTCCTCCCGAAACCTTCCAACATAGGCCAAAATACCACAAAAACTAGCCGTGATAATCCGTATAAACAGTGCCAACCAACGCTGACTCGGCCATCTCTTCAAACTGTAGGCTCAGGGGCGGGCGTTGCCACCGGAGCTACAGCAGCCTCTGCTTGAGGCTCTGTCGCCTCCGCCGCGCCAGGGGCCTTCTCTGTCACAGCAACACCATTTCCTTCTGCGCTTGCTACCGTACGCTCACTCGCAGTCTTGCTGCCGGTCTCTGCACCCTCCTGCTCATTCGCGGCTTCCTTTGGTTCCTCTTGCTTTTGCGGAGCCTCCACTTCCATTTTCTGCGCGTGACGCTGCGGCTGGTTCTCCTTATCAACCTCGCTAGACGCCTTGCTGGATGGTCCTTGCCTTTCTGATCCTGGCGCACTACCATTGCTCGTCGCTTTGGCCCACGAAGGAGTAAGCTCAATCTCTCGCAACGCCTTTCGTATCCTTTCTCTTCGAGCTTTACCCCTGAGTCTGTTCTGGGACTCACCGCCGTTGGTGAGCCACCTGATCTCGGTGATCATGTAGCTGATTCCGTCGTGTGTGGCATTAATCCGAGGCCTTCCGTCGTCGGCTGACGCGAGAGCACCGCCAAATTCCCGACTCTTGATGCCGAACCGGGTCGTGGAAGCATATTTTTCCAGTCGGGGGAGAATCACAAGCTGGACGTGCAGATCACGGTTTTCAGGCACTGCCATGGGCCCTGTCTTGGGTGGCGCGTCAAGGACAGTGAGGTTGGATGGAGGTGGTATCGAAGAGTGCCCGTTTGTAGCGGCTTGTCGTCCGGTCTCTTCCCGCACGTCGGACACGCTGTACCCTTGATCGAGGTTGAGAAGGCTGATGTTAACATCCTTATGCCACTCGCCCCTGATCCACCCGCCATGAATGCAAGCGGCAATCACATCTGAATCATCTGTGTACACCTCTGTTCCCCACAACGCTCTCGTTCGTGTAATCTCTTCACGGACCTCACTGCTCAAATGCTCCTTTCCAATCTTGACCGTAAGCGTGCAATTGTACTTGTCTCGTATCATGTCATAGGGCAGCGGCTCCATGGTCGACTTGAATGGTGTTCGTGGAGGTCGTCCTGTTCGGGGGTCCTGCGCCCGAGCAGGCTGGAGCCGAGGCTTATAAATGACATCGCCAAGGTGAACACGCTGATAACTAGCGACCGATTCCAACACGGCCTTGGAAGATATGATTTGTTTTGGCTTAGGAAGAATCACGGGAGAGGGACTTCGAGGTGGCGGAACGGCCTTGGCTGGGACAGATCGAGGGGCTGAATGATGGTGGTGATGGGCATTTGGAAGTTCCCTTGCAAGGCCCGACGTCGGTGAGGGGACTGGCGTGGAGCCCTTGACATGCTTAAACGAAGCGTTGGCGGCGGTTGCAGGGGATCCTGTTTGGTCCATACCATGGTGGTGGTGGTGGTGATGATGACTGCTCACGTTAGACGACTGACCTGGTAAACCTGGTACGGGAACATACTGATGATGATGGTGCGCATGGGTCTTTGCCTTTTTGGCACGGCCACCAACTGGCGTGGATCTGCCCGTGCTGCCATCTTCGTCTCGGATGTCCTCCTCCTTCAACTTCCTCCTCTTTCCGCGTCCAGGCTTGACGATCTCCACAACTGGTTCGTGAAGGGCGCCCTCCGGCTCTTCCCGGCGAAGCAATCCCATGGCATTAAAGGGAAGTTGTGCGCCCGTAGGGACAGGGCTGGAGATGGCGCCGACGCCGCTACCAATGCCCGAAAACATGCGGCCAAACTCGCTCTTGATGCCTGGCTCACCGGCGGGGCCCGCCAGCTGGGGTTGGGCTCCTTGCACCGCTTGCGGCAGGGGTGAGATGCGCCCTTTTCTGTTGATTTCTTGAACCCCAAGTAGGTTTCGCTGGGGTCCATGTGGCGCATTGAGCTCCTCCATGGTCCGGTTCCGCGGGGAGTCGTACATGGGTGGACCCCCCACACCGCCGTACGCAACCGACGGAGGTGGAACGGCTTGTTCTTCGCGGCTTCGTGGTGGGAGTTGGTGTTGTTGCGGCTGACGATCCATGTGCATGTGGTTCATACGCTGGCGGTCCGGTGAGTCGTAGGACTGAGGATGAACAGGTCCAGGTGGAGGAATGGCGTTTTGGTGAGGAGGCATCGGGTGGCGTTCCACATATTGGTGAGGACCATTGTTGAAGTGCGGGCCGGAGGCAGGAGGGTACTCTTGATGTCTCGGAGGTCCATGGTGCATGGTAGGATCATAAGGTGCTCGCGCTGCCTCATAGCCAGGCCTTGGCCAGTGATTTCCCTGTTCCCGTGGTTCCGGAGGTCGACCGTATGGCTGCTGCGCCCGTTGTTCCATTTGACGTGCATATTCTTGCGGATGCATGCCATGCGGTGGTCGTCCCGGATCACCACCAGACATGGCTCTTTCCCGCCGTTCTCTTTCTCGAAACTCTATCTCCCGCTCATGTCGCTCCCTCTCCTGCCTTTCTCTTTCATGACGCTCCCTATCCGGCATGAATCGCTGCTGCTCTTCATATTTCAACACTCTGATCGGGCGTTCGGGGTTGTATTCCTCCGCTGGAGCCGGCCGAAGTTGCTCTTCCCGGTGTCCATACATCTCATTAGGCGGTCTAGTCACTTCCATCCGAGGAGGGCCAACAGGCTGGAATGATTTTGGCTGGCTATTAGGCCGAGGAGGCACGCCGGCATTTTGCATTCGCGGCGGCTCTCGAGGGTCCCTTCCTTGTTCATTTAACGGCATCGGTGGCCCTCTTGGGGGATATGCTCCCGGTGTGCCATAGCGTTGTACCTCTGGTGTCGAATTGTATGCCGGAGGAGATGCTGCGGTCGGCCCTCTTGGATCGCGGCCGTCGTACATACGATGATGCTCTGGCGTTTGCGGCCGTCGAAATGGTGCGTATTCCGGTGCTGTAGCCTGGTGCATTCGAGGAGAGGCATGAACCGGCTGTTGGTTGTAGCCTGGGCCAGGGCCAGGAGCATTAGGAGGTGGCCCAGGCGCGTATTGAGGTGGCTCTCTGTTGGCAAGCATGGAAGAGATGGACATGCTGCTGCCAGGCTGTCCGGTCCTTGTCAGTGATTCCAGGGCCGGCAACTCACGTCCTCGAGGAAAAGCGGTTGGAGGTCCAACTTGAACGGGAGGGGGCCGCGGTGCTGGTGGTCCATAAGGACCGCCCATCTGATGCGCGCCTGGCCCTCCTTGCTGCTGCTGTCCCTGCTGCTGCGGCGGCGAAGAGGGTGGCGGCATAGCGCGAGTCATGCCCGGACCTGAAGCTATCGATGAGGTGCTTGGATGTCGCGAGTGTGTTGAGGGCGGCATCGGTCCGGGACCAGGCTCAGGACCGCCATACTGTCTTGCGCCGGGGTAGTATGGAGGCGGGTCGGATGGCTTGCGCGCGTGCATTTCGGAATAGGGAGGACCGGTCGACGGAGGAGGATGGGACGCGGGATGGGAGGGCGGATGCGGGTGAGGGCCGTGGGATGGGGGATGCGATGGCGCGGGTGGATACGGGGGTTGCGATGTTGCCGGGTTTGCGTTCGTGGGAGGAAATGACGGGCGTGTGAACGGTGATGCGGCAGCGTTCCGCGAGAAGGGGTGCTGTGGTGGTGGTGGTTGTCTTGGGTCCATGGCGCGCTGGGGGGAGTTCGAGCTCGACGGGCAACAATGACGAGGATCTTTTGAATTTTCTTGGGCCGTTTTGTTGGGTCAGCCTCTCACAAGGGAGAGCTTGCGCCGGCTGGCAGCTCTCGGGTTTAAGGCGCAGCTTGCGTAGGGGCGTTACGAGAGGGCGGCACAGGGCAAACGGCCTGACAGAAGACAAGAGATGGTAGAATCACGCTCGTTCGGTCGGGTAGGTGAGGAGAAGGAAGATGGAGAAATGCACCGAGCCAGGCATAAATTTTGCGCCCTTGTCCTGTTTCTTCTGGGGAACCTAAGAAAGGTTGGCCGATGCGTGACCACCCGACCCCAACCTGCAGATTTCGGTTCCGCACGGGCTGTTGGCTGGTGGCCCAAGCTTGTTGCATCCCTTCAATGCTGATTGGCGGGCGCGCGGCAGCCAAAAAGAGGGACGCGATGAAAAAGCCGACTGGACTCTGGAGACATGGTTCCCGCCTCGGCGCTAGCGCTGTTTGACGCCAGGGGCCCTTGTCCCGTCTTGTCTTGTGCTGCAAACTGCGATCTGCGACCTAGACTTTTTTTTCTGATCAGACAAGATTCAGGCACAAAGCGTCTCTTAATAATTCCCATGTATTTTTCAGAATGAGGCTCGGCCCAGTCTGAAGTATTTCGACTTGAATTACCTGCTAGGTATCTAAGGTATCTTGACTAGGTAGTTAAAGTTTTCAACGAGGATTACAAACTGGAGCCGTGATAAGAAACCCTGGGTCCAGAAGGGCACAAGAAAGTGGAGTGTTCATGCTTGGGTTGGGCGGTGTACACTATGTACGAGTATGTAGCTTGATGCAACACCAAGACTTGGGGAAGCTTTTGCTCGGCGCGGGCATCATCGCATCACCACTTGGCACCCAGCACCCTGTCATCCACGATTTTACCCAGAACGTCGACTTCTTCCCGTCCTGATTGAACGGCATATATTCTCTTCAAGTGGAAGCTCTTCAACGTCCTCTTCCACCGCCCATTCTCCACCCCCTCATCTCAATCTACTTATCATGCAGCACAACAGCCAGCAAAACAAGACACGGCATTGCATCGGTATGCGCGTACGGTATGACCTGCCTCATGGGAGAGAAACAGGGACACACATATGCATCCTCGTAGGTACTGCCTCACATAAAATAGGCAGCCCAATACCACCACGCAGCTTTCCGCCTTTTGCTCGGATCGGACTGCTGGTTATTCCCATCAGTCGTAAACCACCAGACCTTGGAGAAATGTGAATCTGAGCCCAACGGAAAAGCGGAGTCAGCCACCCCTCCCCTCAAGTCCCATCCGGCACGTCTCCCCCTGAGCCGGTGCCGCGGTCAGCCAGCCATGGCTCCATTTTTAGCCACCGCCCACAGACCACACAACTGATGAATGACAACCTTTTGACTTTTGGAACGTGACCGTTGAAGCGCGGCGACAGCCTGAACGTAATCAGGGACGGAAAGGCTTGAATACCTCATTGATGGTCTACATCTAGGCTTTCACTTGAGCCAATAATATATGCTCCCGGAGTCCTCGGAATCTTCATCCTTTTACCAAAACGTCAATCATCCCAAAACTACCATCCCAGCCCCCCATCGAACTCGGCTTGGATTATGACGAGAATTCCATCTTCCCCTCATGACGCGGATCACCATGGGCAATGCAGCCACCCTCCCGCCCACACAGCACCAATGCCCAACCAGAATCTCTTTCTGCTTAGGTACACGTCACCCAAACCCGTTACACAAAACCTGGATCCACCGAGATGCACATGCAAATGGAAAAGGCAACCCTACCCAACACATACAATCACACACATCTCATCTTGGTAGCCTAGTGTACATTCTCATATCCAATGTGTCAGCTCGGGGTATCAGGCAGCCTTTATCCGTACGGGTCTTCAAGCTTCTCACAAGAATTGCATTGCATTCCAAGTTATGCCACGCTCTGGACAAGAAAAAACAGGCACTGCAAGTCACTGTTGGTGTATAGCAGCTGTCCAATCTATACCCTCCAAATTATTAAACACGGCTTTCAAACTACCTAGGTATACTAGGTATCGACCATCTTGAAAGTTGCATCAAATATCTCAAAGGTCTCTCGACTACCTTACCTATGTTGAAAGGCCTACCAGCTGTCATTTAAGGCCTATCGACTGGTTAAAATGCCTAGTCACTATCTTTTAGTGTCTATTGTCTTGGTTTGATGGCGTATTAGCTATCTTCAAAGGGATGTCGAATATTTTTAAAGGTCTACTGACTATCTTTCAGGGCCTCACTTTAACGAGCACGACGCGGCTTGATGATACCTATCTCAGCAAGGCTCAACCTCTTATCTTATTAACTCCCTGTCTATACTAACACTACCCACTAATAATGCTATTCATCATGATTACCACCCTCTAGTCAAACTAAGCATTTGCCACTCCCGGGGCCGCGATCTCCAACAACCTTCCAAACTTGGGCGTGCCCAAGCCCGTCACCGGGTCCCAACCCACCGTGGCATTCCAGGACGCACCATGCTTCAGCTCCTTCCGCTTCCGACATCCTATCCCGGCTCCGGCGACGACATCCGTGAACGCGTCCGAGTTATTGTACAGCCACGGGTTCAAAAAGCCCAGCGATGGCAACCCCTGCGTATACCTCGCCGCGTTCAACAAGCCCACGATCCCGGCCACAACAGGCGCCGACGCGCTCGTCCCCGACAGCAACGAGTTCCATCCTTTATCAATCACATTGAAGCTCGACCCTTGGGCCGCAATATCCGGGATCGCCCTCCCACGGGGGTCAAAGAACGGGGCGTACGTGTCTCCAATGCTCCTCAAGTACGGTTCCACGGCCGACCTTTGCCATTTCGGTCGAGGATGATACATGCTGAACCCTCCAGACGAGAAGCCGATGGCTCTTTCGGGGTTGGTGAGGTACGTCGCCCCGACCGCGGTGACATACGGGCAACCTGCTGGGAACGTCGGTTCAAAGTACGTCGCATTGTCCGTGCTACGGATGCAGCTGTTACCTGGACCCGAGTCCCCAGACGCGAAGATGACCGAGACGCCGCGCGCACCGAGCTGCATAAACATGTTGCAGACCTTGACGGCGTAGTCCCGGGGAATGGACTGTTCTTCTTCGCCGTATGAGACCGAGATGACCTTGGGGATTTTGTCATCAGTCTGGTTAAGGAGGTAGGTGAGCCATTCGAAGTAGGGTTCATTGGTGCCCGGAGGTGTGGGTTGGGTTGTAGTGGGGATCAAGGGACCGCGACCGCCTGTGCTGTATTGGAGAATGGGGATAGGGTGGCTGATGCCGAGGATATACTGGATGTCGAGGTTTGCTTCACCTGTTTAGGGCCGACGCATGGGCTGTCAGTTGTCGTTGTACCTAAACGAATGAGACAGGGAATTTGCACTCACCGCTGTCGCGCCAGCTGTTCTGGTCATCCAAGCCTCCATTCACCAGCTCCACGGTGAAGTTCTGTCCTTGGGCTTCCGGGACATACATGCTCTGGAATGTCTGAAAGTCGTCATAGCGGGCGTACTGTTCAAGAAACGAGGCAAAGGCAATGGTGTTCTGGACAGCGTTTGTGGGGGTGTACTTGATATCGTACAGCCACTTGAGACAATCCGGGGTAATGGTATGGTTGCAGCCTTCAGCAGTGCCGGCGGCAAACTTGATCTTGTTAGCAGCCTCATTATCAAGATGGTGCATCTCAAAGATGGTGGATCTCTGGGCGACAGGCTGGCCGAATCGAGTAGTGGGCTGCACCAGGTCGATGTGGGGTGCTATTTCATCCGGAACCGAGTAGGCAAGCGTCCGCAGCTTGAGCTCGCTGCCGCTCTCTACATTTTGATACCAGGCGAAGTCTGTTTTGAGAAGATCGCTAGCGTTCCCGACTGTGGTGCTGAAAGAGACCCAGTCGTTGTCAACCACTGCAGACTGGATGTTGTGGTTCTCGAGCCAGCGGGTGACGGCCAGGGTGGCAGACTTGGATGGCGCAGTGTAGGATCTGAGTTCATCGCGCGTCAGGTGCTTACCGTATTTCGGTTGTCCGGGGGTCGAAATCTCGAGCACGGCTTGCTCCAAGTCTTCGGCTCGCTGCTGTCTGAGAGCAATCCGAAGGGAAACGGTCTCGTCTGGTAAAGCTCGACGAACGCTTTCCCATCCTCTGGGGACGGCAGCGAGACTATCCATCAGGACGCGGGCCGAAGCCGCTGAGACCAGGGCGGCCACCAGCAAAATAGAGCGTATCATGATCGAGGCGGTTGATGGGCTGAGGGATTAGTTCAGGCAAGCCTGACCAGGACGCTCTTATATCATGGCATTGGGAGCTAGAATTGCGTTGGGATGGCAGGAGCACGTGTCAGTCTTGTGCAGCATCGCACACAAGGTACGTACGCACTGATGCTTGTCCCTGCTCCAAGTTTCCGCTTCTTCCGTGGGCGGTAGTTTCCATTCAGGCACGCTCTGGACAAAATAATTGGTACTGCAAGTGTTGAATAGGCCTCAAAATACAGTCAACAGACCGCGCAGGATAGTTAATAGGCCTTAAAACTCGGCAAACCTTTAAAGATAGTCGATAAGCATCCTAAGATCATCGATAGGATTTCCAAAATAGTCAATAGACCTTCAAATTGTTTTAATAGAACATTCAAATATAATGGCCATGCCTATATCTAATAGTTCTATGTGGTGGTTATTCTGTCCAGGACGTGACAAGTTTCTTGTCCAGGGCAGGGCGCCCCATTTCTCCAGGATATAAAAGAGGCTCGCGTCAATCGCATTCCATGGTGGTGATGGTGGGCTCGAGCCAAGCGTTCGCCGGCATGTCCATCAAATGCTTTCCCGATCTGGAATGGATGACAGCCATGGTTGGCTGGGTCAGGGGCCAGGAACACTTGGCGCCCCGCTAGCCCCCACAGCAGCTCAACGGGGGTTCCACTCTCCGGCAGGGCGGTTCACAGCAGAAATGGATCTCGTCTTGGCATTATCATTGTGCCATGCCAACAGTCCAAACCTGTGTCACAAAACCATCCCATTTCATTCCTCCTCCGGTGATGGTGTGATGTAAACACACCGACTGCCTAGCCCCGGTCAACGGCTCAGTAGATCTCGCGTTATACAGAAACGTACAGAGGTAGTCGGAATCATGATCATTTTGTAACTCATGCGCTAAATCTTCCCTTTAAATGACAAAGACAAATGACAGCTGGTTACCCGTATTCCAAGCGCTCCTAAACTCCATTGAAGCCCGCACGGCCGCAAGATATGAGAGGTATTCCTTTTTACACCGCCCGGTTGACCCTTTCTTCCCTCGACTCAGTGGCGCCCAAGCCGGTGACGCTGTCCGCCTTCTTCTCGTCGTCAACAGCCCGACTGGGTCTCCCGCTCGGGACCGCAGTGGTCCGGTCATCCAAGTCATCCACGCCACTAGCGTGATGAGCCCGGTCGTGATGAAAGAAGTCTTCGTCTCTCGTCATGCGTGTGACATATCCAGGTGGCATCCACTTCTTGGACGTCCAGGGCTTCAAATCGGGCTGGCTGTACATCATGTCGACATTCTCCAGACTGAGACTGACCGACTCGTAGAGGAAGAAGTACACCAGCAATGCACCCGCGATGTTGGTAGCGACAAACACGAAGCCGTAGGCATACCCAATGCCGTCAGTCGCGAGGGGTGTGAGGAAAGAGATCATGACTGAGAAAGATGTTAGTATCGTGTCACTACCTAATGTAAGCGGTGGTGGAACAAGATAGGTACTCACAGTTTCCAAGCCAATTGCCAGCAGTTGCAAGGGACGCCTGCTTGGCACGGGTGCGCAGAGGGAAGGTTTCGCCGATGACGACCCAGCAAATGGGACCCCACGTGGCAGCAAAGGAAGCAATGAACATGGCGGCAGACACGATCATGAGGATACCCGAAGTTCGGTTGTTCTCGGGATCCAAGGCGGTACCCATTGAGGCAAACACGGCGAGCCACGCCGCCTGCCAGATAGCGCCAATGAGCAAAGGCCAACGACGGCCGTACTTTTCCACGACGTACAAGCCGTAAAAGGTGCAAGCAACATTGACAGCACCAAGAATAAGCTGTGTTTGGATGGGATCCTCAATTCCGGCCGACTCAAAGATGGTCGCACCATAGTAGAAGAAGTAGTTCACGCCAGTCCACTGTTGGAGGAAATGAAGCGCGATACCGAGCATCGTCCGGTACACCTGCTTGGGGACTCCATTCGGCTTTGGCACAAAACACTCGGCCCAGGACCCGACGCCAACAGCACGCTCTTTCTCCAGAATTCCTTTCATTTCGTGCATGTCATCTTCCACGAGCTGATGGTGAGGATCGTTCTTCATGCCACGCAGACGGGCCAACGAGATACGAGCTTCGTCCCACCTGGATCTCGCGGCCAGCCACCTAGGGGATTCGGGAACCAAGAGGATACCGAGACCGAGAGGCAAGGAAAAGGCGATGCCCAATCCGATGACAATTCTCCAGGAGGCCGCAGAGTCCTCAATCTGTCTGACGGCGTAGTTGACAAGGTTGGCGATGAGGATACCGAAAGTGATCATCAGCTGGTACGAGGCCACGACCGCACCGCGAATTTCTCGGGGTGAGCACTCGGACTGGAACATGGGGACACCAACTGAGAGGTTGCCGACGCCCAAGCCAGCAACGAAGCGACCCATCATCATGTGGACCCAGTGGTTCATGGCGGTGATTTGGATAACGTTGCCGATAATAAAAATGCCGACACCAAATGTAAGGCTCTTTCTTCTGCCCCACCAGTCGGCAGTGCTACATGGGGACTTAGTCATATGAACAGTGTTTTGCTCCTCATGGGCCTCTGTTGGACTTACTAAGAAGCACTCAAGGCTCCAAAAAGTGTACCGATGCTCATCAACGAGACGAGCAGGGACTGGATGATGGGCCGAAAATCTCGTCCCTCGGGGGTGTCTACCTGACCGAAGCGATCCTTGAAGTCTCTAAACAGCAGCATACCCGAGATCTGACCGGTATCATAGCCAAACAGGAACCCGCCGATCGAGGTGATGGCCCCGAGCAGCAAGGCCTCGACGCCGCAGTCGGCGCCATTGATGCGGATGGACCTTGACGAGAGTTAGCACAACTACTCCTAATACCCGCGAAGATGGAAGATGGAGACTCACTTCTTTCCGAGCATCTCGGCAGCTTGGACACGTCGTCGTCGTCAGATCAGCACCTATGTATTCACCACATCCAACACGTGTATCGTGTGTGGAAACCGACGGACACAGATTTGGGAAAGCTCAACAAAAATGTAAACTTGTGTGGGAGCGGGATCATCCAAAGTGAAACACAGCTTTTCCAAATGTCAAATGTCTTTCAACACTGGCGCGGATTATCATGAATATATCCATCACTTGAGACAAAACTGACCCGAAAGGGTGGGTGATCATCTTCTTCCCCGATGATGTCACCGGCTTACCGCCGAAAGCAAGTTCGGGGCCGTTGAGGATGGATGCCATCCATGATCCGTCAGAGACAGCATCATCTACGATGCGGGAAAGCGGCACTGGTTTCGAAGCTGCGAAGACACTCGAAAAAAGCCACGGCATCATACTGATGGTACAAAAAAATCAGGGACTTGATACCTGCTGTGGAGAAAGACAGAGAGACAGTCAGGCTGACGGGGCAGGGTAGCATCCCTTCCTCATCATCAGCTCAGCGAAGGGAGGAATGTTTGGTGGTTTGATGGGATGTCGTCCAATCGGAGCCCACCTTTCTGCGCGGAGCCCCTTGTCCAGTGACGCAATATTGCGGGGCTCCCGTTCCGGCAAGAAATCTCTGGGGTGCACCACCTACGACCTAGCGCCTGGGCGTCCGTCAACCGGGAGAGAAGCCACGAGACTGGACAAAGAGAGAGCAAAAGATGAGGGCGTCATCAGGTCATGAGACTGTTTGCTTTTTGTTGTCTGGTTGGTTAGGCGCCCGGGCAAATGATTCGGTGAGGTTCGATCAAGAAAATGAAGGATTAGTATTCTTGTAGCATACCTATTGCTGTTGGGAGAGCTTGATAATGGTCAGACTGCAGAGATGTACTGAATTGATGGACGAAGATCTTGACTACCAGCCACTGAATGCTCTGTAGATAGCAATCGGCTTACAATCCATGTCAACTCTCTCGCACAGTATAAGGTAGCGTAAACTTTAAGAGTCTTTTAAGCACTCCTCCCGGTACATGTTTTTTCCTACAAAGTCTCCACAATGGACATCCATTGACTTCAGGACAACTGGAAATAACGAAACCAAAGCCGGCCCTCTTCTTCCATCAGGATGCTGACCTGTGCCCGG
The DNA here is from genome assembly GCA_030549205.1 of Apiosordaria backusii. Lineage (NCBI taxonomy): Eukaryota > Fungi > Ascomycota > Sordariomycetes > Sordariales > Lasiosphaeriaceae > Apiosordaria > Apiosordaria backusii. The sequence continues at coordinate 1,943,355 of JAUKTV010000006.1, forward strand.
GTTAGGGTTGCCACCACCCTGGCGGCAACCTGGAAGCAACCAACCATTTCACCATGGCAATTATCCCCAAGACCGCGTTTACACCAATTCCAGTCAACACACAAGCCACAAATGCTGATCTCGCTGCAGGAGTCATCATTACCAGCTTAATCATCTCGCACTGCAGCCTCAAATCGGCCTTTTGACCTGGCTTTATTGGGTATAGCCTGTAACACTAACATCTGGGCACTGGTATCGGTGTTGAGTCACCACCGTTCTGTTGCCTTGCATGATGATAGTACCTACCCAACAAGATTCAGCTTTTATCAACTGATAAAAGAGCTTAAACTTCCGAAATTCTTTGAGCATCTCACATTCTTCAAACTCTGATGGTCTTTTGTTGATCCAACAAACATCAACAGAATTACGGAAATAATGGCGGAACTCAGTGAGGATGACCACAACAGACCGCTCTTTTTCTACGTGACCAAAGCCCCCTATGGCGAGTTCTCTCAGTGGTTCCGCAGCTACTTCACCGTTTCTGCCGGCGAGATCTACTCCCTCACCACCAAGCCACCGCCAGACGGTCTTGACAGCACACAAAAAGTGCAGTTCAAGACTGCCGAGCAGTTCATGATGTACCTCAAAGCCGTGCAATTCGAGGACCTAGACATCGGACGAAAAATCCTGGCCACATCCGACCCGAAGGCGCAGAAAAAGTTGGGAAGGCAAATAAAAGGGTTCGTCGACGCTGAATGGGATCAGATCAAGCAGGAGGTGGTGGTGAGAGGGAACATGGCCAAGTTTGGACAGAACGAAAGACTTCGAGGGGTGCTTCTGGGGACCGGTGACAGAGAGCTGGTGGAGGCGGCGAGCAACGATCGAATTTGGGGGATTGGCTTTACTGAGAAACAAGTGGTGGGGGGTCCTGTGGACAGGGAACTCTGGGGGGAGAATAGGCTGGGGAGGGCTCTGATGGAGGCTAGGAAAAGGCTGAGGGATGAAGAACAAAGCGTTGGGTTGAAGGGGTAGAAGCGTGAGGGGGGAAAGAACAAGCGATGGCTATGGTTGATGAGTTGCAACAGCGAGGAATTATACCCTGGGAGTCTGATCATGCGCAACACTGATGAAGCCGAATGGCATAAACATGAGCTCTTTGAACCAATAAACAGCATGCGATTCTTCAAGAACGCCCGAAGACAGTTTCATTACCCGTCCCATTATCTCGGACTTGGGCTTGTGCATCGTGATGGATCAGCATCATGTGAAGAACCAAAGCATAGCACCAAAAAACAGCCGGTTGGTTACTGATTACCACGCCGCGGAACGCTGTCTTGTTGCCAATCAAAATGGCGAAAACCTTGAGCAGAACGGGGAGACAGAAAAGGCCGCATCCGTGTAACCGTTGGTTGAAAATGTTGAAAACCGGTTGGCTGGTGAGAAGTAATCATGTGTGTGTGTTTTTTTGTGACTGGAATGGGAGTTTTAGCTGGAGCTGGCTGCCTAAGGTTTTGTATCATTCCCTGAACTGCGCTAACAAATCCAACCCCTCCTCTTGAGAAGCTTTTGCCGCCCACCACAAGCGTAGCACCAGACACGTCAGGGCATCACCCGACATCCACCAACATTCAACGACACTGGAAACCTCACAGCATCCTGTCTTTTTTGACCAAAAAACGTCAGGCTTGATTGGCAGCACAAGTCGCCTGGACCTGAATCTTGCCAACCTTCCTATCATTTCTACTTCCATGCCATTTTCCCTCCCTTCATCTTGGGTGTGGCAGCTTTCGACTGCTCATTTCGGGACCCATCTCCGCTATCTGCGACGGACAGCCATTGATCCACCGACCAGCTTAAGGCAATTTTGTTTCCCAACAGCAATCGAGGTATGCAAAAAGGCACCCGTGGACCGTCGTCTCCTCTGTCAATATAATTATACTGACTTTTGTTTGTCTCCAACTAGACCTTCTCGCATCCCTCTATCTTCTCCCTCAATTTCGCCCGGCAGATAAGTCTGCGATCCGCCGCCGACGAATTTTAGGGCCCGCTTGCCCGCTCACCCACCCACCTCCAGCAGTGGCTCCCCGTTCCGTCGCCCCCCCTCCCCCCCCCCACACTTTCTTGAACCCATACAATCACGCGTATCTGCGCACCTGGTAGCCCTCTCAGGTCTGAAAAAAGACGAAAATGCTGAAGTCACAGTTTTCGCAACAACGATGCTTTGCGCACTTGAAGCATAGCAAGAAAAGGAAACCACCACGACACACACAGGTTGGGTGGCAAATCACCTCTAAAACCGCCACCTCCGGCAGCCGTTTTCCAGAAGAGGCCTCTGCGGGGTTCAAGGACCCTGAGACTGTTAGGGCAGTCCACTGATCACCATTGGCATTCTCCTACTTTTGGGTGTCCTCACATGGGAAACTCGCTTCTGCCAGACCCCAACCGGAGAATTGCTCTGAGATCTTACCCGCCCGCCCAAGCATCAGCTCGTCAGTTCATTCATCCCATGGCTTGAAGCCCTCCCTTCATCAGAATGACGCTAACATCTGCCGATGGATACACCAGAAGACAACACACTACAAGATTGGAACCTGACCTGAACTGGCACAACACAAGATCTAAACCCAAGTGGGACCCGGACACCACCGTGCAGACAATACTGACCAGAGAACACGACACATCACGACACACAGTGAGCACAACGCAACAATCGCCGCGTACACATGTGTACGCGGCGCGGTGAGAAAATCCCTGGGAAGCAAGTGCTTCTAATTTCCTTGATTCTCTGTATGTGGACTTTACTCCGCTATGAGCTCCTCAGTCTTGCTAGTTAAGACTGCACGCATGTTGAAAAAGATGCCACAGCACAAACCAAGCGCAACACAAGCAGGGGCCAGGTGCATCGCCATCTGTCTGGTGAGAGAGACCTCGCTGAAAAAAGAGCGCAAGTTGCGCCCGAAGGACCCCAGACTCCTCCTCTCCTTTGAAAAGCTCAAGCTGCAAGTGTCGTGTCGTGTAGGTAATATCAGTGATGAATACGCTGAGAAGACCGCTCTCCGATACCAGCGAGCTTGCAAAGGTTTACAACCCCACCTCTACTCAAACATCTCTTCTCTTTCTTCCCCCTATGCGAGCAATGTTGCTTCGCAAAATAGCCCACCCGCTCCCAAAGAGCCCTCTCCAAATACTGCAGCAGCGGTGCGAAGGCATGAACTGACGAAACACACCTTCATCTGCCCTCTCGTTGCTGTGCACCCCGTTTGGTAATCATGGCCATATTGTTGCTGGCCGTCTCAAACCACGAATGGTATCCGTGAGGATGAGGGCCCATCACGCATGTATCGAGGAAGTGCCGAGCCGGTACTCCCAAGACGCAGACGTGTTGTGATGTTGCCGACGGCCCAAGACCGTGAAAGTTAATAATATGGTACAGACAAATATTCCTACAGGCCAAAGGCAAAGAAAGATCTTGGCGACGACGGCTGGCTAGAGGGAAAAACATGGACGGGGTAGCGCTGCTGAGGTATGGCAAGACCAGTGGCTGGTCGACTCTGTGGCTGAAGGTTAACCAAGATCACACGCTTCGGCGGGGATTGGTGGATGCCAAGTCAAGTTCCAAAACGAAAAAAGGTCAGGTCCGTAGTAGCATGACGTAGATGGGGAACCCAAAGAGAAGCGACATGGCGAAGGGTATGGAAATAGAGTAAGCCATGTGTCACACTGAAAGTGACGGCGCTCTTTAATCCTCTTCGGAATCGACTTCATCCTCACTGTCGGCGTTAGCTGCCATGGGTGGCTCAGCTGAGGCTCGGCCAGTTCCCTCAATCGACTCCATTGGCTCCTGGCTCCCGGATGCATTGCGACTGGCTTGTGCTCTCAGCTCATTGAGCTGCTGAATGCGACGTTCCTGCTCCGACTTGCTCATGGGCTTGTTCTTCTTGGACTTGGACGCCGATGGCCCGGCTGAGGACTTGGACTTGGCATTGCTGTTGGAATGGTGATGGTCCACCGCTTGGCCATAAGTCTTGTCTACCACCTTCTTTTCCCTCTCCACCTTCAAATGGGGATGGACCTTGATGATGATATCGTAGAGCTTGACCAGGGCCTCGTCAGAGACTGACTCAATGTCCAGTTCCAACTCGCCCGACTCATTCTCTCCCTGGCCGGTATCCCTCTTGATAAGGTCAATCGCCCTCTCCAAGGGAGGACCGTCCAGCTCGCTGAGATGCTCGGTGATAACGGCCTTCTCGGCTTCGGTGATCTTTTTCTTGGGAGGCGGTCTCTTGGGGCCCTTCTTAACAGCTCCCGCGAGATGATGGCTGCCCCCACTCGCTCCGCCCGCAGGGCCCGCCTTCTTCGCAGCGGCACCAGCGTGCTGATGCGCCTTCTTGGACTTGGCGGGCTTGCTGGATTTGACAGGCTTCGCGGCGGCAGTCAATTCCTTGAGGTTATTCCTCTCTCGAATCAGTTGCTTCTGCAGGGTGCCAATGATGGAGTGAGAAATGTCAACGTCCTCTTCGCTAGCCGCTCCAGTGTTGACCATCTCGGAGAGCTTCTTTTGCTCGTCATCGAGTCGTTTCTGGATGGTGCTGATCTTGGCCTGCGCCTTGCCGATCTCCTCGGATTGCTCCGGCTCCGGCTCCGTCTCGGACGCCTCGTCATCTGACTCGTCTTTGATCCTAGGACTCGCTGTGTTGATCACCTCGGGCGGGGCATTCCGCGCCAGCCACTCGTCCTTTCGGTTCATCTCGGCGCGAAAGAGGCTCTGCAGCTTGTAGCCTGAAACGGTGACAGGGTGATCCTCTCCGTTGAAGGCCTTGGCGTTCTTGACGATCAGGTCAAAATCACGCTCAAAGTCCTTGGCTGAAGCGTACTCGCCGTTGTGCAACTTTGTGGCCATTGTTGAGAGATCCATGGGCTTCTTGACGACCTTATAGTAAGTAGGGATTTGGAGGGCAACAACATCAACAGGCTGAAGGAAGGCAGCGTTGCAATCGTAGTACTTGGTCTTTCTGAGTTCAGTGAGAACCTCATCGCAGAACCGAAGCTCAGGGGGGAGCTTCTTTTTGCGTTTGTCAGTGAAAACATCTCTGGGCTGGGGCGGCTTGACGGGACGCTTCGTGCGGCTGTCAACCTTGGTCGAGTCACGCCTGATGAGCGGTACGCCGTTATTGCCAGGAGGGATGGCAAAAGCAGGATTCTCGACGGCGGGCTTCGGGGTGGGAGCTGATGCCGCCGGCTTTGGGGGACGATGCGTGTGTTGGATGGCGGAACGGGGTTCGGCGTGACGAATATTGTGGTGCTTGACACTCTCTTTCTTCTCGGGACGAGCTGGTTCGGCCGCAGGGACCTTGGAGAGGCGTTCCAAAATGGCATCACGGCAACCCTTGGCCTGTACGGTCACTTCGTGAGTCTCGCCGTTGAATGCAACAGCGTTCTCCACCAACAGATTCAGGTCACGCTTGAACTCGCCAAGAGTCTTGTAACTTTGACCATCTCCCCGCAGGCGTCTCTCCATGGCAGAAATATCCGTGGGATTTGCGATCCGCGCCGAGTAATCGGGCCAAAGGAGAGGCCAGAGAACCTGGACCGATTGCCGAAAGTTGCCGCCGACTTTGGTCTTTTTGACGCCTGCGAGAACTTGACGGATTTGCCGGTTTTGCCAGTCGGTAATCGGGTTGTCATTCAACGAGTCGTCATGCAAGTATTTCGGCCTGCCATTAGCAGCTTGCACAGGTGTACCACGGGGAGCTGATTGACGGTCGATATCCATACGATCCTGGGAAGTGATGTTGCTCTTCGCTTGGATGGAATGATCAACCTTGGTTCGCTTGGCAACCGGCTCGTCTTCACTGTCAAGTTCCCGCTCGCGAGAGACCTTGGCGGACGCAGCCAGGTCGGACATGCTAGTATCGGCCGTCGCAGTTGGCGGGGGGGAAGGCTTGGATGGCGATGGTGGGGCTTGGTCCTTCTCGATACTCGGCTTCACATCTGGGACACTCGCGGAAACAGCCGTATCTTGGGTGCTCTCGGTAGTTTCCTGTGCATCCGCCATGACGACATCTTCCTCCTTGTCGGTAGCCGGAGGGGTTGGCGCGGTCTTGGTCATGGGGGACACAGGTGTCGATATGTTCTTAGACGGAACCTCATCCTTCGGGCTTGGGACTACTGCCGCATCGGTCGCAGGCTCCTTTGCTGACTGCGCTTCCGATGGTGGCACGGACTCTGTGTCGGGAACGACTTCGGGTGAAAGTTCAACCTGTGTCTCCGCTTGCTTCTCCTCTGCAGCCGGACTTGGTGGCGCATCCGGCATTTCTGTGTCGGGCGGCGTCGCAGCTTCCAGCTTTTTGGGCTCGGTCTCGCCAGTCACCTCCTTCGCGTCAGTAGTGGTGTCTGGGGCGGGCTTGTCGCTGGCATCCATCGAATCGTTCTTCAAGGCACTATTTGTCGAGAAAGCCTCTTGGTTTTGGTTTTGTTTCGAGTCGGTCTCGACATTGTTGGGGTGGTTTGGGGCTTCCGGGGAAGCATGGCTGGAAAGAAAGCCGTCAGCTTGGGATGCAAACTTAATGCGACACCGACGGAAGGGGCAATGCGACAACATACCCATTTACTTCCACGCTGCCATTGCGCGCATTCTTCTCGAGCTCTAGTGAGCTGGCGACGGGTTTGTCGCCGACAAGCACGCCTTCCGTTTGCTGAGTGGCCATGACTGCCATTCGAGGTTGAGAAGTCTCTGGGTTCAGGCACGACGCGACATGAAATCGGCTAAGTCAGGAGTGGTCGGATTAGCAACGCATGGCCGAGTCAAAATATCGGGGGGCGCGTCGAAGGGATCAGTCGAGGTGTTGCAGTCGCTCGAACGAAGCAGATTGGATGAATGGTTTGAATTGTGCAAATTTTCGAAATTGCGACAGCGAAATGGCGACGACAAGGTGGTGGTGGGAAAGAGACAATTGGCGCGTGGCGGGGGGTGGGCTGGATGGCTGGATGGGAGGCGGAAATGGAGAAGGCGGGACGTGCACACGCGCTGGATCGCGAACCCAAAAGATAAAAAGCGAAGGAGAAAATTGGCAACCACTCACAGTTTGGCGAAAAAAGTCGCCCGGGGTAAAGGCTGAGAATTATAGGCTTGGGGGAGCTAGCCTTGCGGGATGGGGGTGCTCGGAGATGGAAAAACTCAAGCCGGGGAGGGTGGTCTTTTGGCTGTCGGTGGCTGGGGATGGATTCGCGACCGCTGGTTGGTCAGTTTTGGGGGGTGGGTGGTCGGCGTGTTTTTGTACCGCGACCTTTTTTTTTCGAAATTTCTGGGTGAAAACACATGTCAGTCCCGGTCGGCAGCTCGGGGCTATTTATCACAGCTGCCTAGCTCAGCACGCAGGGAGGGGATCCGCCTCTGACTGGCTTGATTGGTCTTATCGATGTGGCTCGCCTGTTTCTGATTGGCCACATCCGAGCCAGTGTGGGCCGTGCGCGCACGAGACAGGGGGCCACAATGTGTCTTCTGCGCAAACCCAGCTTTTGAATTTTATCCTGCCACCAACCCCTCGACAAAACCACCGCAATACCATCGACAGCAAGTGCAAACACGCTTCTCGCTCCTCGCTCCTCGCTCCTCGCTCCTCGCTCCTCATCGCCAGTGAGACAGGTAACCCTCAACATCAAGATCTCACCCCAACAGCTTGCCAGGGAAGAGGAACAGCGACAGCGATATCAACACCAAAGCAGAGCAACAGACGCCGGATGCGACGGACAGTGTACACAAAGGGGGGAAAAAAGGGACACACACCCACACCAAATTGCGCCCGGCAAACTGGCAACCCGACGCTTTCGGCCCAGTCACCAGTGACAATCGACAACACTGTGATTTTTGATATTTGAACAGCTCTCGATGATTCTCGTTTTTCACTTTTAGACGATGGCACGCTGTGGACAAAAAAACTGGTACTGCAGGTGTTTAACAGGCATCAAAACACAGTTGACAGACCACATAAGATAGCCGTTAGGCGTCGAAAGATAGTCAGTAGACCTTTAAAGATAGTCGACAGGCCTTAAAATGGTGTAATAGGCCTTTAAATGCAATTGCAACGCCTGTATTTAGTAGTCTATGTGGTAGGCTGTGCATGTACGGATAGTGGTGCCAGTTTTTTTGTCCAGGGCGTGGATGGCAATCTTGATGGCAAAACCAAGACAGTGACGGCAACCAGAGGCAATGGGCTGAAACAGCTGCGGCGCTGGGTCGCAAATGACGCTAAGCGAGCAGGGATACGCGATAATGACGCGAGCGCAGTGACCCAGCAAAACGGGGTCTCAACTCCTAAGAAAACGAGCAGCTCCCGCTGTGTTCAAACGTGTTCCAACACGCCGTGTCCCGAGAAGAGAGAGGTAAGCCAGGTAAGTTGGTGTTTGCCTTGTCCAAATCTCCAGATCCCGTGATGTGGTGGTTTGTGCGTGTCACTACTGAGGTTCAGCTGAAAGAGTTTTTGGGAAACAAGTCAACCTGGGATCAAATCAAAACTGGCAAAATCTGGGACTCGGGGTTGGGCACTCTTTATTGTCCGCGCCCCACGCTTACACAACTGGCCTCAAACCATCTTGACATACCACCAAATTTGCCTTGCTCTCTTCGTTTGGTCGGCCGGGCAAGCAGTGACACTCGTAGGCAGAACTCGAGACTGTCGCGTTGGGCTACCTGGTACGTACCTTACGGTATAGATGGTGCCTAATCATCTCTCTCGAAGATCCGGCGCCACATAGTGAACTCTGACACAGCCACATCTTCATGAGTGGCTAAGCTCAGGAACACACTGCTGTGTCGGAGTGTCCATGCACGTGATATCCCAGACTGATCTTGATGCCAAGGCTGCACGAGCCATCCCACCTGCATCTCCCTCCCCACATTCAATGCTGGGCATGCCAAGCCGAGATCCGCAAAAAAGTTTTGGTTGCGGTTCCCAATTTTTTTGCTTGCAGCTTCGATCGCAACAAACCACCAGAGCAAATAATCCAACCCTCGCGGCCAAACATTTAGGCCATCTCATTGAACCGAAAGTGCCCTCTCGGCATACGAGGCTATATCGAACTCCCAATTGGCCCTCTCCCAGCGACGAAACCAATCTGAATCGCAACCATGTCAGCCAAAAGAAAAGTCGCGACCATCGCGACTCCAGTCGTCAAGCCCAGCGCAAAGACACGTTCCAAGACAAAAATCGACGAGACAAAGGCTGCCGTGTCCACGGGCCTTTCCAAACAGCCTACCGATCCCATTGAGCTCTCGAGCGACGACGAGGAGGAGAAGGGCCAGCAGCAAAACGATCAAGCGTCAGAGGAACCAACACAAGGAGATGTGGACATGGATATGGGCGGCGACGTGGAAGATGCTGAGGCGGCTGCTCCGTCTGCGTTTGGCGATCTCGTGCGCGGTAACTCGACGGTTGATGTGGTAGCCTCCCTCGCCACCGAGACTACTGGCGCCCCCTCTTCCCGCTCCGAATTGCAACAGAGGCACACGGGCGTGATCAACGCCGCCTCGCTCGGCACAGTCATTAACCAAGCCCTCCGAACCAACGATGCTCATCTTCTCGAGTCTTGCCTCCAGACCCACGACCTCAAAATTGTAGAAAACACAATCAACCGCATGGACTCAGCCCTCGCCCTCGAGCTCCTGTCCAAGCTCGCCTCTCGCATGCACCGTCGCCCCGGTCGTGCCATGAACCTGATGAACTGGATGAAGCTCACCATGATTGCCCACGGTGGCGCTCTTGTCACACAACCAGACCTGACTGCCCGGTTAGCCGAGCTCAGCCGTGTTTTGGAGGAGCGCGCGAGGGGCTTGCCAGCTCTGTTGGCGCTTCGGGGTAAGCTGGAGATGCTGGATGCTCAGCTCAAGTTTAGGAAATCTGCCAAGCTGGCCGGCGCCAACCGTAATCGTCTTGAAGGAAAGGATGAACTGAGCGAGTCAGAGGATGAGGGCCAGGACGAGCCGCAAGTAGTCTATGTGGAGGGCCAGGAAAGCAGCAAAGCGCTCACAAACGGCATCTCGAGATCAGCGCCTGCCGACGACGAGGACGACTTCCCCGTCAACCACAGCGCTCTGCCAGATTCGGACGAGGAAGATGAGGAGGAGGACGACGATGACGAGGAAGAGGAGGACTTGGCGGCTATCGAGTCTCTTGATGAAGATGAGGTTGACCACGATGATGTTGATGAGGACGAGGAGGATGACAGTGAGGGCGAGGATGCTGGGCCGCCAGCCAAAGTCCAGAGAACCTTGAGGAGCAGAAAATAGAGGGGTCAAGTTAGAGTGGCAGCATATCATCAAGGCGTTACTTTGCATGTTAATACAGATCAGATACCTACAGTCATGTCTGGGCACTGCATTGATGATTGTACTGCATTCTTTAGGCACAGCGATCTACCAGGAGGTGTCGCGGCCAGTTCAGGAACTGTGCTCGGAGCATATTTCACTCGAGTGTCACAAATTGCATGAAATGGTGGTTATGAAGGTGGTTAGGACCTCTGCCATCGACAGCAAATGCTGTCTATGGTGTCCATGCCACTGAAACAGTGTACTGTGAATGGAGAAAGCCCTCCTCTCTCTAGACACCTTGGAATAATTCGGTTCCTAGCCACAATCGAAGGAGCATTGGTCAACACAGGAACCGTTGCCCGATGTCAACCCTCCCAGTCATTTGAAACAAGATATGTATTGCTTACAATTCCTTGAATTATCATTATCATGACCACCACTCCCGTGTTCATTATCATTTAGCCATGCGTTGCCTATTTTCCCAGCCTGTATACATCCTTTCCTTTTCCAAATACTATTACCCCCCAAATTTACCTCCTGCTCCTCCCAGGTGTACTCGTCCCCCCATTGCCTCCGCCACTGCTAACCTCCCAATAACTTCCCAATCCCTGTCCCATTTCCCCTTCTTCTAGGCCTCCGGCCCCCTCCATGGTAGAATACACTGACCCGCGAGAGGAAGCGGAAGAAGCAAAGGGGTACACGTACACCCTCTTCCAGTCCCAGTCCAAGCTCTCCACCACGCTCTTGGCCTCCCGTCGGCTCTCACGTCTGTCCTGTTGGTAGCCAAACCCCATCGACTCCATCTCTAGCCGTTCCCGCACGATGTCCAGGGCACTGGGGCTGAGGGGCATCCCACGTTGTTCTTGGCCGCCTCTTTTGGAGATGTTGGAGAAGGGGAGGGAGAGCGGGGTTCGGGCTCGTTTGGGGGTTTGGAGCGTGGCTTCGCTTGTCGGGCTGCTGATGAGGTGTTGGTTGCTGGGACGGGCGGAGAGACCGGGGTGGGAATCTCCCCTAGAAGTTGATCGTGTGCTTCTTTTCCGGAATCGGAAAAAGTACACCGCCAGACTGAGGAGGAGGAAGAAGACGATGGTGGAGCCGGTTATGACGCCTGCCTGGGCTCCGGCGCTGAGGGTTGGGTTGCTGCTTGGTTATGATTCGGATGAACTTGCTGCTACTTCTGGGGCTGAGATTAATGATGGGTTTGTGACTGAGGTCGTTGCATATTTGGATGTAGATCTCGTCGTGAACTGTGTTCGTGGTTGTCAGTTGAAAGGGCAACACCAGAAGGGGACCCACTTACCCCTAAAGGCTTGGCGGCTGCCCCAGAGGTCGTCAACGGGGGATCATAACGAACATATTGATCTGAAGGAGTTTCTTGTGCAAGCCCTGAGTGTAGGTGACTGAGCAACAAAAGGGCCAAAGTTGCGTCCTGTTTAAAAATCATGGCTTTTCCTGAGAGCAGAGATCGTGGAGAACTCGTCGTTGGCATGATTCGAACTGCAACATCACAAGAAACCTTTGAGAAAATGGAATCTTTAGCAAAGAGAAGGTTCAAGTCGAGGAGATTCGAAAAGGACGAAGAAGATATTCTTCAATGGCCTGCCACCGCCACCTCCACCTCCTGAAATGGACATTGGAAGACGTGATAATCCTGCAATTACCGGGGGACATTTTCTGGGCGCGCATTGCCATTGAATGGTTCATTTTGCAGTTTTTACAGCATGTCTGCGCGCCCCGCGGCAATTGCCTGCCCGTGGGTGGCCCCCGAGAGAAGAAATGTCAAAATGGTGGCGCAATCCGACACACCAATCACCAGAAGCCATCCAAGCTTGAGAAGACCTTCCAGCCAAGCTGAGACACTACAGCACAGCCAGCGCCAAAGCCTGCAACTCGGGAATTACACAGTCTTAGAATTCTCGGTGCAACAACTCTCGCCCGTCGAATGCTCTCAACGCCGCTTCTAAGCCCAATTCACACTGTCCTAGGTACACCGTCCATCTTTTTGGTCGAACCAATGATACTGCCATCACGACACTGTCACGGCAGTTGGATGAGACATACATTCGTGTACACCGAAACGTTGATTCATGGCTGTCCGACCTTATAGCGTGCCACTAACATCTTGACCAGAGCACATCAAACTCCACCATCAATCCCTCCACAAATGACTGTTTGTGAGTGTTGACACTCCCTGCCTTCACAAGTTCATCTTCCACCGCCAGCTTCGCCCAAACGCCAACCTCAATCACAGGCTGGGAATACGCACTCGGGCAGCTCGTTACGCCCAACTCCGTATTACCCGTGCCCAGCGGCTTCAAATGCATGGACAATGCAAAGGTGCCGTTGTACCCGCTTCCCCTTTGCCCATACGCCTGCTCAATCACTCTTCCATCAGTCCGTGTCTTCTTCCCTTGCTCATCAAGATACACGACCTCGATTCCAACCTCTTCCAGTACTGTGCCCTTTTCAAGACTCAAACGTCCATACACAAAGGTATGAAACACCGAGAATGCGAACCCGTGGGTCATGTACTCAAACGGAAGTCGTGCTCGACAGGACGTATATCCAGTTGAGGAGTTGTGGCCATCAAGGTAAGCGCGTGAGTTGGGAAAGGAGAGTGCTTGACCTGAAAGAGCCGTGTTGCAGGTTGCGGGTGGGGAGGATGTGGTAGACGATAAGTCTAGCCAGTCGAGGATGTTGGGAGAGGGTTGAGCGAGGGTGGAACGCCAGGCGAGACACGTCAGAATTGTGACAGCCGCGAAGAACCGACTGTTGGATCTCATTGTGAAGCCTTGTGGAAGTTTTTCCGTGCTTGCGCAAGAATTTTCTTGATGCGTACTTGTCTTGGAGGATGGTGTGTTGTTCTGTGAATTTGTGATATTTTGAGAGGTAACTTCATGCATCGGAGGAACCTTTTTGGTGATTACAGGTCTGAACAGGCTAAATTCAGCTTGTTTAAACGGACCATGTTTGCGGCCTCATCAATCACTTGAATCTACTATGTGCCAGTAAAAGAGCTTCTCCGCCAAGAACATGAATTCAACAGACGGGAACTTAGTGCCTAGAGATGATACTTGAAGTCTAGCTCCCAGTCACCTGTTTTCACTCTTCTCTTATCCCGCACTTCTCCATTGGCAATCTTCTCCTTGAGCAAGTTACACCGCCTGATGTACAGCCACTTGATCAAGATCAGAAGCTGAGCCAGCCCCAGAGCGCTGACCGAAAAGACATTTCCCAAGAGATATGGAGAGGTACGGTAGATTTGGCCTGCCACAATACCAGCTGTGTTGCCCAGGGTCTGTTGGAATCCAATTGCAGCTGCCCGGCGGTAATGGGGCGCGACGTTGACATTGAGCCATGTCAGGTTGAGCCCTGGGCCGCTGTACACAGCGATGGCACACAGAAACGTGCCAAAGAATTTGATTGCGTTGCTTGTGGGACAGATGATGAGAATGTAGCCGACAATGCCAAAGATATTGGCAAAGACAATGAATGGGCCACGGATGCAGAGGTGATCAGAAATGAAGGCCAGAGTCAAGAACCATGCCCCTCCGAGAATATAAACGGGAATGGTAAGGTACTGTGCTTCGATGCTGCTGTGGCCCATGCTGGTGATGATGGAAGGGAGAAAGGTGCTGAACCCGTACAGGAGAATGTCCTGGCAGAATTGAATGGCTCCACTGTCGCCAAGCCAGAGCCGTGTTAATGACATAAATAGGGGTAAAAAAAGGGCTGAAAGGGGGGCTTTACCTGATCCATAATTTGAAATCCTTCAGCTCTATTCTGATTTCCTCCCAGCTAAACTCTTCACTGCCCATGTACTGTGCCCTCTGCTTTGCCCTGGTCTGCATCATTTCTTTTTCTCTTTCGTTCAAGAAGTAAGCGTTGGTGGGATCGTTCGGCAGTCCAAACCAAATCAAGAACCCTATCAGGATGCTGAAAATTCCTTCAACGATGTAAACCCACCTCCAACCAGCATACCCCCCTATACCATCCATCTTGAGGAGCACATAGGCCAGCAAGCCCCCAAAAGCACCCGACAAAGCCGCACAAACGAACAAGTACGAGACCCTTCGAGCTTGTTCCTCTCTCTTGTAGACCATGGTCAAGTACAAGTTCAGTCCGGGAAAGAGACCACCTTCGCATGCTCCTAGTATCAACCGCGAAGCATACAAGCCCCCGATGTTTGTGATGAAACCGGAGAAGATTGTTGTTAGGCTCCACACCACGCACAGCCCCGTCAACACAACTCTCGGGGTCAATTTCTTGAGAAGAATAGCCCATGGAGACTCAAACGCGACATACGTTGCATAAAAGATGGACACCGCAGTCGAAAACTCGGCCTCAGATGCTCCGATGTCCTCTGGCATCCCCGCGACTTTAACATTGCCGATATTGGTGCGGTCAAGGAAGCAGGAAAGGTAGACCAGCATAATGATTGGAACGAAGACGGCATCAAGTTTCAAGAGGAGGCGCCCCTCCTCGCGGGGATCGAGAGCGGGAATCGGCTCAGCCACATTATTGCTGGTTTCAGACGGGATTGAGGATGCCGACTTTTCTCTGCCGGAGTCCATGACTTCTCGTGTCGTACGTCAACCTAATAGTTGAAGAAATGACTCTTTGGTGTGATTTGAACAAGTGAATATGGTTTTAAAATTTAGAGACAGTAGCAGATGATGCCGTGTAGCAGTGCATAGCTGGAGAAAAGGTTCAACGGTGTGGCGAGCTGCATGTGATGATATCATTCATAGTTGGTGCCGATCTTATCCCTCGGCGTATTATAGTACAAGAGAGGCTCTGCAATTCCCAGGCACGTCGCAGACAAAAGAAATAGAGACTCCGACTTAAAACAAAAGCCGTCAAAGATAGTAATAAGGCGTTAAAAGATAGTTGATACGTGTAAAACATACTTTAATAGGTATTCGGATGAGATTGGAATGTCTATTAACTATCTTTTAAGACCTTTGTTTTATGCAGCAGTCCCTATTTTTTGTCCACAACGTACCAGGGACACGCACAGGAAGCGGTGAGATAAGATAAGGTAGTTATGTAGCACCACTGCAGCCTTGGAAGCCGAGCTACATATAGGTAGTTTCTCCAACAGCGCGATTGAAGCCGAACATGGCAAAATCACTAAGTAATTTGGACCGCATTGTACAGCTCTGATCGAGGCACTTGTGACCCTAAACCCATGGTGACTTCCTTGTGCAACTTGTGCCTTCTTTCATAATTACCAGGTAATAAACCCCAGCAATGTCAGAGTTGAGTCTGAGCTCGGTGATCACAGCAACGTAAAATCTCCACCATTCCTTGCTTTCATGTTAGGTCAAGTACCAATAACTGAATCCGCTATTCCACATCTTCGACTCTCCAAACAACAGCCTTCAATGCTCGCTCTGAATCAGAATCAGCATAAATCCTCTTCCATAGCTATCAATCAAACTCACTTTAAGCTGTACTGCAAGTACAGCCCTGCCTCGTAGCAGGGTCAAAGCTCGGGTATGGGACACAGAGCCAACCTCGAGCACACACTTTGTGACTTGCACCGCAATCGTTGGCAGTACATGGTCCCGTGTATTGCGCAACGGAGGAAGCGGCAAAGAGGCAGTAAACCAGGGTGGATACGAAGAACTTCATCGTGAGTGCAGTCGGTATTTGTGAGAGCTGGGTATTAACAGTACAGGTAACAAATAACTCGAGACAGAGGTAGCGGGTGCCCACCTCTTTATAGATGATAGGGAACCAACAGATCCGACTCTTCCGTGCCTGTGTCCCGTCGGTCAATTTGAAATGTGTGCACCACCCACGCAGCCCCTTGCCGCTTTAATCAGGATCAACACTTGGCTCGTGGTTAGCTTGTGTAGCCGAATTGGTTGTGTGCAGCCGGCAGCATGGAGGG
This sequence comes from Apiosordaria backusii, assembly GCA_030549205.1. Lineage (NCBI taxonomy): Eukaryota > Fungi > Ascomycota > Sordariomycetes > Sordariales > Lasiosphaeriaceae > Apiosordaria > Apiosordaria backusii. The sequence goes on from JAUKTV010000006.1 coordinate 1,959,539, forward strand.
GGGGGGGGGGGGGGGGCAGACAAACTCAGATCTCTGACCTTGTCTCTGAGCTGAAAACCATCACCATTCCATGTGGTTTGATCACCATCTTCACTGGCCCTCAGGAGCGACTGGCCCGCTACCCAATATCACCTTCCCCAAGTCCCCGAAGAACGTCACCCCCTCCCGGTCCATCCCCCCCGCCCCCCCAGAGTAATGAGAGCAAGCATTTGGATGCATAGCTCAGTAAAAATAAAAAGTGTCCGCGCTTTAATCTAACGGAAAGAAGCCGCCAGTTCGAATGTGAACCGGGGGAAGGCCTGTCGGACACCAGAACAAAAACAAACAGATAAAAACACAAACAACAACAACGATATAAAAAGAAAATCCACATTTTCCTTAATGACAAACAACTTGGAGATTCTGGGGATCATTCTTTTTGCCCGCTTCGGGATGTGCACTTACCGTATGATGATGAATGTTAGAATAGGACACGAAAGAAAGAGAGGTGACTGATCTACCTGGGTATACATGCTGCAGCTCTACAAGCCCCAAACCTTCTTCTTCTATCTTAACTTTCGCAAACCACTTGAATGGTAAACAACTTGAATGGTACCAAGTTGGAAACCCAGCACAAGAACTCTTCTCAGACCACACGCCAGAAAAGCTATCGTCCTTAAAGCGGCAGCGGATGTACAAGACCCATGATCAGCGTCTCGTGGCCCCGTTCAGATCCTCCCTGCATCCCACGGCTGAAGAAGATCTCAAAAAGAGTGGGCGAAGCTTCACAACACCGGCTTTTCCCGCCTTGGCCCTTATACTCCCTACATTGCCAAGTCCGGCACTGGTTGCTTATCTCCCTTATAATTCACGCAGCAATCAAGATTCTAATCGTGCACAATCAAGCTTTTGGTTTTCCCTTACGGAATCTTATTACCTTACCTTATACATGGCATGCCAACCTAGAGGCGCACCCTCCCCACTTTGTTTGCCTCAAATGTCTTCAAGGTCATCGCCGTCAAACAACGCTCAACAATACCACCATTTTTCAAGACAAATTAACCTTTTGAAGTTTGAACCTGCACTTGAATCCTACATAAACTTGCATACAAAGAGTATTGATACAGAACAGCAGTGATGGTAAAGAGGAATATTATTGAGGCTGCTTTGACTCTAACCCCCGGCCAAATGAACCCCTACTATTTCCCGGGTCTCTATTTGCCCCCCTTCTTGTTGAGCTTGTTAATAGCCTTGGCATGACCGTACACCAGCTCCTTGGCCTCGGCGTCCTCGAGGTAGATGGTGAAACCGTCATTGTGGTTCCGCCCGTACGAGTAACCACCATACCCAAACTGCCAGTACATGGTTCCCGCCAGCTTCTCTTGCACCTCGATCTTTTGCCAGCTGCCAATAACCTCCAGACGGGTCGAGTTGTGCGTCTTGCCGAGGTACTCCAGTCTAGCCTCGGGCGTCAACCAGCCGTACTCCTCGTGAACGACGGGCTTCTTGGCCTTGCGACCAGCAGCGGCGTGGTCCCGGATCCACTGCTCAGTCCATTCCACAGTCTTGGACCACCAGTCAGGATACGAGTGGAACACGCCAAAGTCAATCGTGTCGATGGCGATCTCGTGGTCAAAGTCGCCACCGTTGCCGCCAGCATAGGCCCAGTCGTCGGAACCCTCGGGCAGGTTGAATTCACCCTCTCCGCCCCAGGTGACGAGATGATGGGGGTCGAGCGATTTGATATACGCGCTCATCTCCTTGACCCAGGCTCCTATGACGGCCGGGTTGCAGTTCGAGCTGCGAGGGAGGTTGCGGGTGCCATCGGCACCGCAGCGGGGCTCGTTGGCGAGCTCCCAGCCAAAGATGGTGGGCGAGTTCTTGTAGCGGAGGACCATCTCCCTGACGTAGCGCTTGTAGGCGTTCTTGATCTTGGGGACGGTGTAGAACTTTTTATCATTAGCAAACGATCAACACTGCAAAGAAGGCGGGAACATACGTCGTCGTGATACTTCCCACCGAGGTTGACAGTGTACACATCCATGCCACCGTAATCCGCCCAGTTGTTGGTCAAGGCAACCAACAGCTTGGTTCCGACCTTGTCAGCCGCCTTGACGACCTTGTCGAAGCCAGCCAAGTTGATGGTGGAGGTTCCGTTGGGGTGGAACCACTGGAAGACCACCTCGGAAGGACCGGCACCTTCGCCACCGTATTGCGGAAGGCCACCGGGGATGTAGGTGCTGTTCTTGTCGTTGAAGCCCCAGGTGCGGAAGACGGTAAGGCCGGCCTTCTTGGCAGCAGTCAACCCCTTTTCGACATCGGCTTGGTCCTGGTTGATTGTCAGTATGATATGATCTTGCTTGGTTGGTTATCGATGAAAACATGGTGACATACGCCATTGAAGGGGAAGTAGTAAGCATTGCTACCGGCAAAGTAAAAGTCCTTGCCGTCGAGCTTGAACTTTGCATCTTTCACGGTAACAAAACCCTTGGGGGTCTTGCCCTTGTGAGGGCCCTTTCCATCTGGGCCGCTGGGGGCGGCGGCGGCGGTAAGAGCCAACAAGCTGAGGATGAAGGACTTGGCGAGGACCATGTTGACGGTCTGGTTGGAAGGCTGTGATGAAGCAGCTTGCCCCTTCAAAAAGTCCAGTCCAAAACCAGACGGTCATGATAGTATTTATCATTGTTTTGTTTGCAGCACATAGCTGATTGCCGTATTGACGATTCGGAAGTCGATGAGCCGCCCTTCAGGGGTTCCGAATGCTTGGCGCGCCTTGGCAAAGCCGTTTCCTGCACTCTTGTCCGGCCCGAGAGGACGGGGTGATGGACGGGTGGATTTTCCCGGGATGCTTTCTGGGATTATCAGCGCAATACCAGCTCGAGAAGACCACTCTCAGCTGCTGTTCGCCAATCGCCACCGGGAACACGCAAAATCGGAAAGGAATGGGCCGCCCTCCCATTTTGAGTGCTTCCTTCCGAGGGCCTGGATCCACATTCAGCCTTGGGGTGATGAAAAAGATTTGCGATTATCACCAGAGCATGTGGACATGTGGAGATCAAATGTAACGTCGGGTTGCGATGCTGTCATTCCCTAGGTATCTCGATCGCGTACCTTGCATAACAACACTGAACATGAAGTAAAGAAACACAATATATACAGTAAAAAAATGCTATCAAACACATAAAAGATGCAATGCTCATGTGACCTCATTCATGCCCCTCTTTTAATTCCCACATGCAATCCAAAAGCCCAATGCTGTCCCATTCCCATTCATCAACCGCCCCCGTGACGCTCTCAGCGCCAGGTGGACTCAACAGCCACCGTCTGGCCCTGGCAGGCAGCCGGCACAGTGTAAGACCTGTTGGGGTCGCTCTCCCAGGTCACAGCACCGCTGCTGTCCACCCTGATGAACTTGTAGGTGAAGGAAGTGCCGGGAGCCAGGTTGATGGTGGTGGACCAGAGGGGATTGGAAGAAGTGTATCCAGCAGCAGAGAGGGGAACCGCATTGGCTGCGTTCCAGCTGCCCAACGCGGCGATGGAACCAACAACCTTGATGTTCTGGCCATAAGCAGTGGTGGCCTTTTCGTTGAAGACGACAGGGACCGACGAAGCGGCAGCACACGAGGCGCCTGGGGTAACGACGGTCGAGAATGTGGTCGAAGCAGGCGGGTCGACAGTTCCGCTGCCCTCACCGATGGCAATATCCGCGCAAGAGAGGTAGATCTGACCAGTCTGGAACGAGTTCCATTTGAAGCTGAGGAGGGTGTGGCCAAGGTTGACGTTGGGAAGCTTGATCTTCTTGCTGACGGGGAACCCTCCAGCAATCGAGGTGTAGCAGGAGCCGCGAGGAGCATTGTCAACGCCTTGGCATCCGCGACGGTCACCGGCGTTGAAAGCGTTGCAGGTGAACCAGTCGTTGCGCCAGCAGGGCTGACCGGGGGAGCAGTCGGGACTGAAGCCGCAGTTTTGACCCGAGACGTCGGTGCAGGAGAGGGTGCCCCTTTCAAAGCAGTCCTCGGCAGCCTGCTTCTCCTCATTGGTGGGGAGATATCCAGGTGTGAGAAACTTCTTGACGAGCGCCTGATCCTGGCAGATGCGGTAGGCAAACATGCCACCGTGGTCGCCGTTGTTGTCGACACACCATTGAACATCGATGGTCTGGCCCGGAGAGTAGCGGGCGACAGGCTTTTCGCCCCAGAGCCCAGCGCGAGGCTGGTTGTAGTCGATGCTCACACGGGCATTGTAACCGCAGGGTCCACTGCGGCCGACAGGAGCAACGTCAAGATCGGGCCAGGCCGAGACAGGCTCGAGAATAGAGCACTCGGGGCAGGCGTCAAGACCAGCCTGTTGGGTCCAACGGTCAGCATTTGGCAACATAAGGTATGTGCAATTTTAGTCCGGAAGTCCTACCTCAGAGCCAAGACGTGTCCGACTGGAGGGGATCGTCAAGTAACCATGGCCGTGCACCAAGGTGGCCGCCGACAGGATGGAAAAGGTTGATGACAGCTTCATATTGGCGTTGGTTCCAGTCTTATCGGTGCGGGATGGACTGTTAGGTTGTGGTGAGGGTGGCTGGCTGATTGCGGCTGCTCAATCAACTTGTCTTGGAGCATCATGGCGGCGAGAACCTGGAGTCTATATAGATTTTCTCTTAGGCATGAAAACCGCAGCAGGCCAGTTTCCGCTGCGGTCTTCGGATTCCCCTTTCTCAGTCCCTTGGTTGAAGGTGACATTGTCGGCGTCTTGCTCGGCCCTTCAACAAAGCCCTATGCCGCCAAGGTAGGTCACAGCTCGCTGGGTTCAGACGTTGAAATGCCATGTTTGCAGAGGGCCTTCCAGAGCGAGTTTCCCCAGGATCTTCAGCGACTTGCCAGCGTTACACCAGATCACTCCCGGGGGCGCCACAATCCGGGGCCCCGCGACCACCGCCAACACCGTTTGTGGAGAAGAGCGCTTGGCACGGCGGATCTCGGTTAGTCGTGCCAGGCCATTGCGCTGCAGTCTGCGGCCAGCGTTGCTGGTCTGGGGAGCACGCCCGCAGTCAAACGGACCGAATCTGGCTGGATATTGTCTACACGTGCAAGCTGCACGTCATGTTAAAGTCGACCATGCGCCGTCATGGCACCGACAAAAGGCCGTTGAGCCCCCTTGCCATTGGACCAAGAAGCGCTCAAGAGGGTCTGTGGTGAACCAAGCTTTGCTTGTTCGTAGCCGATGTGGTTCTGGGGTCCTTGATCTGGGGTACGGCACGGCATTTTCTTTTTTTGATATATACCGAGAACTCCGCTGGTTTCCTTGTTGGCCGGTTTTTCTTCTCGAAAGAAGTATGTTCAGATCATGCTCGTCAGATGAAAAGTAGGATTGGGCTACAGCATGACAGAATCAGCAGAGGCATGCCGGCTTTTCCCAGCCCGATACCCACTCGGAGGTAGTTCAGACAGTTCGTTGTGGCAACATGGAAAGGATCATCATCGACCTTGAGCTGATAGTTGGAGTGTGAAGGTATGGTATTCCAGGAAGCATGGTCATTCGGAGCTTTGGCAACCTGAAGGAAGCTGAGCTGCTATCAGAATACTCATACAGTACGAGGTACCAGGTATTCCACAGTTAGATGAAATCCGCTACCTTCAATTTCGTTATGACAACTGATTAATAGTCAGTGGCTTACAAACAGTGGACCTGAATACCTCGTCTACATCTCCCAGCTTTCTCGGTGTAGAACAGGTCGGCATAGCACGCAGCCGAGAATTTCGCAGCTGAATACCTGACTACTGTGTAGCTCCGCTCTTCTGGCTAACAAAAGGTGATTCTTAGGCCCCTGGGTTGAGGCCGAAGGGGGGGTGGGAATGCGGCTGTGATACGAGAGTAGGAGGGCGATACTCGCCCCGGGCGCTTGTCTTTGAGTAGGGAAATTGTCTTCGAATCAACATCGACGGGGATTTCCTGCGTCGATTTTATAATCCACACCACGGCTATGACTGCTGGCGCAAGTATAACATCGAAACTAGGACATGTCGAGTTGTCTACACGTGTGCAGGGCAGTGTAGAATGAGCGGCTCTCAGAATTCCGTGTCGCGCAACTCTTGAGATAAAATGGGGAGGACATTGGCTGATGATCATCTCGGGCACCAGTGACAGCTCGGCCGAATTTGATGAACTCTGTCTGTTGGAGGGTCGCAGCTGGGTATCCTTGCCAGTCGATCTTTAAGACGGATGTTGCCTTGCTGCTTTCCAAAGTGGGCGACGACAGAGATGTCTTGAGGGTTAGTGCACGAGCTGGGACATCGACATTCGGGGGATGGATTTCAGTGAGACTCATTAATGGGACGCACCACGTCATCGACTTGATTCTTTTAAGCAAGGTGCGTGAGTGACGGGAGGTGGACTATGTGCCCTTCGAACATCGTGGCGGGTCCGGTTACTCAAGTAGGTAGCTGAGGTTTCCATACCAGCTGAAAAGCTTAACAGACAATAGCGGAAGCTCCCACTTCTTGAGCTGTGCCGTCACTCAATTCTCTCAACGTTCTCCACACCGCAAAGCAGAACAAGACTTGAGCCAATGCATTTGTTAAAATGCGATACTTCCTATTGGATACGTTACCACTGCCCGACAACACCATGAGGTGAACAGCCCAATCGTCGTTCTACACCTGCCTATCCTCCCAGTGGCAATTTACGCCTCCTCACTCACAGGCTCAACAGGTCGAGTCTTTCTGCGCTCAGTCTGCTTATAACTCTGTGCATACTCGGCCTGGTTGCCTCCTCCCGAAATCCTCTTTCGGACAACCTGTTTCCCCTCATCCTGTTTGCTCTCAGTGATAACCTCCCGTTTCTCGGGCTCCTCTGCGTTCGGCCAACCTTCGGGCAAAACGACATTTCCGTCTGCGACACCCTCGATTCCATCATCTTGACAGACCATCTTATCGGTCCACTCCTGTGGGCACTCGAGATAGAGTTCGGTTTGTCCTACGATCCAGGCGTCCCTGCTTTGATGTTAGCATCAACTTTACTTCAAGTCCAGTCACTTTATTTGGTAAGGACGTACCCCCACTCAGGCCCTAAACAGCCTGGCAAAGTCTTGTTCAAGGTGAATGTGGCAACGTTCAAGTTGAGCTGGACCCAGATGTCGAGGTTCGGATCAGACGGGGTCCCGTAGAATTCACAAATGTAGTTGGCGCGTAAGGAGCAACGAAGTGTCTCGGTCACCTCGGTGTTGGTGTTGGTGAGCGTAAATGTCGCGTTGCCTCGCTGGAGCACCTCGTCACCAGTGTATTCTACTTCGAGATTTTCCACAACCCAGAGACCTGGCTGGCTGTCTCCTATGCAAGTCTGCTGTCTTGGTGAGAGGTGGGATGCCGCAGGTATAGCCGAAATAAAAGGGAGGAAGGCTGCGAGCGTGGCGAAGAGGGAGAGCTTCATGGTGATGTCTCGAACTTGCTAGGTGGCCAGACGGTGCTCTTTATCGAATGTTTGGGCTCTCTAAGGTGGTTTTGCTCATTGGCGTCTCAAGTAAAGGGCCTTCTCCAACTCTTTATATCCTTCTGTCTCGCCTTTACGTCACCTCAGGGTGCTCCTTACTCATTACCCAATATAGGCATATGAAAACCCCTGAGGAGAAAGAGAACCCCGCATTGTTCTCCAAAACATCTACGGCCTTGCAGGCCAAGGATAAGGTGGCAATCTATGATATCGCGGGTAGCTCCCATCAGCCGCTTTACCCGACTTGCCAAGATGGATACGACGCCGGCAATAGAAATGATTTTCGGCAGCGTCTCGGCGCTTCCACTGCGTCTAGACATTCACCACCAACAGACTGCCAACTGCAGCTGTTAGACGTCAGGAAGGACAAGATGGGTTATAACATTAGATTGTATTCAGGGTACGGAAGCTAGGCAGCGTCGCTATCGACGATTGCGCGACATAAGGTAATTTACACATGGGCCATCAGCAGATGCCAACGGCACCTGTCAAATCTCGACAGGAACCACACGCTTGCTAAAAGTTCCCAGCCGAAGTACTCTGTGACACCAACACCTGTACATATGCCTAGTCAACCACAACCAACCGATCATAGGCCTTGTGAGATATGGCCTGCTTGACCCTGTCAAATGGATCTTTACCACGCTTCACTTCAGGCTCGACCGTGATCTCCTCCCCGTCCTTGGTCACAACCACCGCCATCTCCTCATCCTCCTCTTCTTTGAGCTCGTCAAAGCCAGCACCGCCGAGGAAAACCTTGAGCATGCCTTGCGAGTACCCGCTCACAAGAGCCGTGCCTACTTGATCGGCTGCCACAGGCTTGGGGGCATAGTCGTACTGGTTGTCGCCTCCCGCCTGACCGCCAGCAAGGTTCCAAAACACCAACTCGGGCATTTCGTAGCCCGCCTCCTTGAAATCGTTTTGGATCCGCTCGAAGCTCGAAGACCATTGATTCTCCCCATACTGTGCCGCATTGAAGTGCATGTCGCTAAAGACAAACACACGCTTGACCATGTCCTCGGGTTTGACTGCATTTTTGATAGCCATGGGCAGAATCAAACGGCTGAAGACGGCACAAAAGTCTGTGCTACCGCCCCAGTCCGCCATCTCCATGCTTTTGTGTTTCTGAGCCAAACCCTCGCTCAGGTCAACCTTTTCGACCCTGGGGTTCGTGGAGAAGGTGATGAAAGCTCCGCCAAACGGAGGCTGGGTGACCTCGGCCACCAAGAGCGAAAGGCCAATGGCACTGTCCATCGGAGTAGTGCCGTCGTAGAAAGCAGGACCCCACATGCTCCCGGAGACATCGCACACGGCTATGCTGGATTCAAGGGTGCCAGAGTCCTTGATACGCTGGACGAGTGTCTTCCACTGGCCATCGACCACCTTGGCCGTGGCGGCGCTCACAGCATCAGCCTTCATTTCAGTGAGGGTCCGCTTCTTTTTGGGCCGGTCGCCGAACGGAAATGTGCTGCGCCCCTGTGCCTCTCGAATGGCCTTGATGAGGGTGCTGGGAAGGAGAGTGGCACCGCTGATCTGGGCCTTGCCGGTTCCGACGTCATCGAGGTACTTCATGAACCGTTCCTCATCCTTGGACGCGAAGATGGGAGTGTAATTGTTCATGGCCACCGAGGGGACGCGCTCGTACTTGATCTTGTCGAGGGTGTTGGCCGACAGGTTGCGTTCGACGACATCCAGATGCTTGCGTAGGGCCGAGACGTCCTTCCGATAGGCCTCACGTGCATGGCGGAGATACAGCTCCCGATTGCTGGCGATTTCGGGACTGAACATGGGAGCCGGATACATCAGCTCGGCGATGGACGAGACGACAAACGTGTGCTTGTCATGGAAGCGGTCTGTCGATGGTGCCCACTTGCCGCATAGCGAGATTTGCTTCTTGGCCTTGTTGTCACCGTCCCTCAAAAGGGCGATATCCTTCTTGAGCTGTTCGGCAAATAGGCGCGAGACAGTCAGGTGGAGCGCGCGGTAAGTGGCATCGGTTTCCAAGAGCCTGAGGACCTGTTCGTGGCGAGCATCGCGGGTTTCAGCCCGTTTCTCCTTGGCCTGCTCCTGATTGTAACGCACGGATGGATTCGATTCGCACTTGATGTTGAGAACGTCGCGCGGGCTGGCAAGAACACTGAGCTTGCCGTTGGCGGCAAGAGCGAGGAGATTCAAAAGATCCTTCCAGTAGCCATGAGACAGACCGTTAACGACATCGAGGCTGGAGGTGTCGGCTTCGGCCGGTTCGGTTTCCACCATGACGATATCATCCTCCTCGCCGCTGTTCTCCTGTTTCTTGGCAGAGGTGGGCTTTGGGATCACGGGGCTGCTGAGCAAGTGGATGTTGCTGACCAAAGTCAGGGGATGGTGCTCGGCAAGCCATCCGGCGCATCGATAGAAGGAGATGCGCGAGCTCTTGCCAAGATGTATCGACCGGGCGTTGAAAATGATCTTGAGGGTGGCGACGGGGTCTTCCCGCCAGGCAGCCGTGAGAATCTCGTTGAGGCGATTGCTGTCAATGACTTCCTCAAGCTCGGTAAACAAATCGACAAGAATATTTTTCGACGACTTGAAAGTGACATCGCCGTTCTCGGTGAGCATTTTGTTGTGGCCCAAGTGGAAATCGCTGAGGCCGGTGTGGGACAATAGGCCATCCATGAAGGTGCTCCCTGTGGACGCACCGGCAGCCGCGGCGGTTTCGACCTTGACTTCGGCCTTGGTGTCACGCTTGAGGGTCTCCTTGAGGTGAGTCGCGAACTCCTCATGCGACAGTCGGAGGGCGTCGAGCTGGGGAAGCAGGACTGGACACTTGGATTGGAGAAACCAGGTCTCGTCTTGCTGCTTCAAGTTGTTGTCGCTCTGGGCTGTCATGTTGACTGTCATGATGGAACGATTCCAAGGTGCCCAACAGCGCAACTCAGTCCAACTGTGACCTGTAATTGGATTGAATTGAGGCCTTAAAACGGCGATCGAATTGAAATTGAATTGCGTTGGTAATAACTGCAGCAGTCGCAGAGGCTGTATTCCAGCTCGCATATGCCCAGAAGAGTGAGAGAGTCGATGGAGATTTTAAGGTTTTGGGGGTTGAAAGGAAGCAAAGAAAAAGAGAGCGAGGACACCTAGGTAGCTAGCTCTGGGTGGATGCGTGCTCGCTAGTGGTAGGTAGTTGTGGAAGCTGCAGGCACACAAATGGGCATCTGATGACTGATGTCACCTGCATGGCGTGCACACTAGTTCCACGCATTGAGGACGGAACCTAGCTGTGAGGACGGCAATTTCTCCACACCTACCTTGGACTGCCACTGCCGATTCTGTCACGGGCTTCGTGTGGGATAATCATCTCGGGCTGCCAGGTGTTGATCAATCTCTCTCTATGTAAGGTACTGTCGGCCTACTGAGATGGTGATGCATCTCAACTGTCTCCCCTGCCAAGAAGAGCGGACTGCGGGGTAGCTACCAAGAGCGGACTGCGGGGTAGCTACCAGGTGGGGTCCCACCATTGCGGGGAGCTACGCTACCGCTCAGCCCTATGCATGAGATTCGTCTTCTTCGGCCTCATCTTCAATGATCTTGCTGCCCTCGGGCGGAAAGCGGGAGAACAACAATACAACATATGCAAGAATCGCAATCGCCTACATCCCATCAGTTTTTGGGCTCATGAATGTGTCAGAATCGGCAAACTCACAGCATTCACAAAGAAAGTCAAATGTGGCTTCCCGATCTCGGCCAAGGCAGCAAACACAAAGCCAAACAAGCCCTGTGTTGCCAACCGAGCAACGTTTTCCACCAGACCCAGCGCATTCAGCGCGTCCGCTCGTTGAGATGGTGAGCACATCTCGGTCATGACTCCCTTGGCTGCCGGTGCTGATCCAGATGCCAGAGGGAGCAAAAATGCAGCTGTATCCTATCGGTGAGTGACTCGGAAGATGCATCAACAGAGATCTCGTGGCTTACCAAGATAGATGTGCCAGCTCTTGACAGCGAACGCCGCGCACATGGTCAAGATCCCATCCACCACGAGACTGATTCGTAAGAAATACAAATCGAATTCGGTTCCTTCGTCCTCTTTGACAGGCTCTGCCTCCACCGGCTCCTCCTCAGCAAACGATCCGATGGGTGCTTCGAACTCTTCTGGGTTTGTTGCGAGGTGCGGTGGTGCTGCCGTCTGCCCATTGTCGTGGCCATGTTGCACTTCTGGATGTCGTGCCATGTACCAACGCCGCCCTTTGCCGATGATGCGCGGAAACGCAAATATCAGAAACATGCCGCGCATGAAGGCAAACCCAGAAGTCAACCAGCCGTTCTCGGTCTGCTTGAAATCAAACTTGGCCGTGGCATACAGCTGCATTAGCAGCGGCACATATCCTGTTGCCAGCTGTAATAATAATTTGTCAGCTTCAGACATACCTACGCACACATGGCACCCCCAACGGACAGAGAGCACTCATACCACACCGAGAAAGATACCAGCACAAAGAACCATCAATCCGTAATGTTTCGTCACAGACCCTTTTCGGGACAGGATTCGCTGAGGTAACAGCACTCTCAGGGGTGTAAAGAGCTGGGAAATGCCTTGGCTCTGTCCCTTCTTCCCATTCTTGATGGTGCTTGCATCAATGTATGGCACCGCAACGGCCACATACAGTGTTGACAAGAGAAAAGCACAAAAGGCAACTTCGAAAGGCCGGCTGATGCCCCAGGCATCTCCCATCATTCCACCAGCTATGTGCCACAGTTAGCAAGCACTGCACCGAAAAGGAGGACACCGGGAAAAGGAACTCACTCAAGTACCCCAGCCCTTGTCCAATCATGATACAGCCCTGCAGCATGCCAAACACGGCCGTCCTTCTCAGTGGGGGGACCACCTCGCCGGCAATGATGTTCATGACCAATAGGTAGCCAGCAGGCCCGCCAATGACCGTAATGACCTGTGTGCACTGGATGATCAACATCCCCTTCGCCCCTCCAGCCATGACTCCCAGGATCTGCGTCGACACTCGGATACCAGGGACAAGCGTCTGTATCATCAAGGCGTGCTTTGGACCAATCTTCTTGGCCGTCCAACCAGCAACAAACAGATTGATGGTTCCGCAGAACGTGGTGGACATTCCCAAGATGGAAAACTGTGTGGCCATGCCGGCTGCTATCTCATCTACGTTGCAGCGGTCGCCGGGGCCCGTGTACGGTGGGTGTGTGGAGTAGTAGTGGTCGCATTGCATGAGATGGAAGGCATAGAGGATACTGGTTTCATGCACTTAGTTCAAAATCAGGACATTGACGCCGAAAGGAAGGAACTCGAGACTCACGGAACTTGGGTAAAGCTAAAAGATAGGGTGATGAGGAAGCCAGCAAGGAGAATCTTGGTCTCAGTCGAGGGTCTGAGTGAGGTCCATATCCTCTTTAATCGACTCTGATCTTTCCTGAGGTGGGTGACATCATCGGCATCATGATGATGGTCCGGGACTTGTTCATGGCCGTCCGGGGAACCAGCCTGAGGGGCGCCAGTGGACGGCAGCAACGGCGTCCTCTCATCAACTGTTTCGGCCATGGCGCGCACCCACGTTGAAGGAGTGTTTGGCGGTCAGCCCTCTCCAAGCCGGTGGATGCGGTCCAGGTGGCGTTGCTTGGCAGGTCTAGTCAAGTTGAGGCTTTGAGCCGCAAAGAGCCGCAGGGTCACACTGAGTCTCAAAACACACGTGGGACGGGAAGAACGGGTGCCGGGGACATGCCGCAGTCCCTAACCTAGAAAGTTGTTCGGTTGCGGTGAAAGGTTCCCTTGCTTTGTCTGCCAGCATCCAGGTTGTGAAGCGGGTCGGTATCGGCGGATGGATAGTGCGGGTCCCTAGCGGCGGGAGACTGTGGATACCTTAGCCTGTGGAGATCACCAAGAACAAACTGTGGAGCAGATGGTGTTGTTTCTTCAGCTGGCTCGGATGCTGAGGATGGGGCTTCTTTTTTTCTCAGTGGAAAAGGCACCTCGCCGAATGAGTCTTCTTTGCTTACCTTATTGACCTTGAATCGGACCTGCAGCCGATATCGCCACCCCACATCGAGGTGGCTGGGATGCTTTTTTAAGGGGCCAATTACATGCAAGGAACTTCACAACACCATTCAGAATGCTAGTAATATGACAACAAAGCATTGCAAGCATTGGGGAGGCGCTCACGTAGTGTGAGATATTGCTTGTGAGGGATCAGCACTAACAAATTGTCACGAGCGATTATTCACCCCACGTAGCGCTCAAGGGGTTGGTTTAAAGATAGCAACGTTATTCATTCATGCAGTCATGTACTCGCATTATATACACCGCCGGCATTACATTATGTACAGTCCTCCGCTCTCCACATCACACCAAGCTTCTCTTAAAGCTTCCTGCACAGTCTCGTGTCCTGAATGACCTCCCAGTCCTCGGTGCCGGGAGTGGCAATCGAGTAAAACACTCCCAAGGGATCCCACTTCTTGCGGATCTGCTTGAGACGGGGGTACTCGGAGCCCCAGAAGTGACCCTGCCAGTTGGGCTGGTAAGGGTCGGCCTCGTTGACATAGGTGGCACCAGATCCCGAGGCGTCACGGAGAGCCTGGTCAATGGTGTTGGTCAGGACGTTCTGATAGTCAGCCTTGACAGCCTTGCTGGCACCAAGAGGGACGGGCAGGACAGTGATGACAAAGTCGGTGGCATTGCGCCACGAAGGGTGGGTGGCGCTGTTGCTGACAGGAGCTCCGTAGCCGGGGTTGAACAAGTGGCCGACAATGAAGGAGAAAATGTCAGGACGGGGGGAGAAGACAGTCTTGAAAGCCTCAATGATGCCGTCGTTGTTGGTTGCGACGTCATTGTGGTCAAACAGCCAGCCACCAGTCAAGGCAGAACCACCGGCAGCCTCAGGCTCGAAAAGATCGATGTAGAGGTCGAAGAAGGTCGGGAAAGACTTGGGATTCCACTCATAGGGAATTCCGTTGGCGGTGAGCTCAGCAAGCATGGGAGCAACAATGGCATTGAGCTCGGCGACCGTCTTGCCAATGGCAACAAAAGGCTGAGCGCGGAGGGTGAAGGGGAAGAGCTCGTAGTAGACATAGAGCCCGTTGTCGACAAAGTGGTTGGACCACTTGTGGAAGATGGTGGTGGCGTTCCAGTAGGCGTCATTGTCGAAACCAATGTGGGTGTTGTTGACATAGAATGTGGCACCGGCAGATGACACATCATTAAACGTCTTCATGGTAACGGACAGGATGACGGCAAAAGCAGAAGGACCACCACCCTTGAGAGCCCAGAAGAGATCGGAGTTTTGGGCCTCGTTGGCAGTGACAAAGTGACCAGAGGCAGTGATGGCCTCAAAGGCGAGAACATTGTCGGCAGCTTCATGAAACATTAGCAACGTTTACATTGGTATACAAGAACAAGAAGGGGCGAAACGTACAGAGACCCTTGAGGGTAGTCCAGGGGCCGTGGCCGCCGCCCTGGATGAAACCACCAGCAACGCCAACAGTTGGGCATTCGCCAGTGACAATCACCTTGGGGGGACCTGGGCATGGCCCTGCTCCAGAATGGAGCGACCCTGGACACCAGCAGCAATGGTCACAGCAGGGCCAGAGTAGGAACCGGGACCGGCATACGATGAGATCCACTGGACATCCTGGAAACTGTGGGTGTTGATGATGAGCGAACCGGCACCGGTGCTGCGGCCAATAAAGTCATGACCGGTGTTGCGAATCACCAGGCGAATGTTGTTGCGGCGAGCAAAGTCAATGCCGGCCTTGATGTGGTTGCGAGTGGTGGCAGTGATGACATAGACGCCATAGTAACCCAGAGTGCAGGAGTCGGTGGGATTGAGAGTGGGACGGCAAGTCTCGTTGGTGAAGTAGGTCCAGAGGGCAGCACCCGGCTTCTCAACGCTGTCCACAAGTCAGCCTCGAGTCAAGTTTTGAAGAAGGGCAAAACTTACTTCCACATCTCATCCTCCCAGTTGGCGTGCACATCGGCGCATGCGGCAGCGTCATAAGTGTTGACAGTGCCCAGGGGACCAGTGAAGGTATTGTAGCACGATGCAGCAGGGGGGATATGGAGCTTCAAGTTGCCACCCACCGTGTTGTTCAACTGATTCCACTTTGACTGCTGGGGCCAGCAGAGCTGGCCAGGTGAGCACTTGCAGCCATAGAGCTTGCCGTTGTGGTGGGTGACTGTAAGGTTGGCGACGTCCAAAAAGTCAAAGAGACCGCCGAGGAAAGAAGTCGTTGAGGCAGTGGAGGCGCTGTCCGTCGTGACTTGAGGGGCGGCAGTAACGGTCTGGAGGAGGCCAGAGGCAGCAACGGCCAGCCCAACAGAAGAAAGGTGGACCATCTTGACTGCAGTTGACTCTTTTTGATGGGAAACAAAAAAGAGATGCAGAGATCGTCAGAAATGTTTGCTGGGACGCGGCGATAAATACCTTACTACATTTTGCATCCCGCCCTCACCCCCGTGTCCCCTCATCCCCCTCACCGAGCAGGGAGTGTGGCAAGGCAAGGTGCCGCTGAAGATTGAGTCCACTTTCAGCAAAGACAACTGCAGCTTGCGATTCCGAGCGGTTTGGGGAGGGGAGGGAGAACGCCATGAGGAGGCTCCACTGGGAACATCCCGAACCGGAAATACCAGCGAGCCTAATGCAAGTCAAACACTCGGGGATCCACTCAAATTCGGCATGGCAGCCGGAGAAGCTGAGACCAACTCACGCCCTTCCGGGCTAGATGTCATCGCCAAGGGGCGGGACTGCAACCCTGCGGGCCGGCAACCGAGGAGTCGCTTTTGTCTGCCCAAGAGAGCGGCTTTCAGTGGGACCTGGCGATCCGGATTGTTCGGCGACTATCGACCATCCACAGAGCTAGAAAGAATAGTGCGCCTGTGGATCTACGTGATGAGGAGGGGAAGTTCGCATCTAGGCCTTACCGCGTGGTATCATAGGGCATGGCATCATGCAGTCGTCCACGAATCTGGAAAGAAACATTGGGGCGCAGTGTACCTGGATGCAACTCTTCAATTTGGTTTCAGCGTGGTATCGTTGGCACCCCCGGCATTGTTTCCCGTGCATGTCAAATCTCCCTGCCAAATTGATGCTGTGATGGGGGTACATGCCACACAGTGTCATCCTTCAACTTCATCACGATAACAACAACCAATACATGTACGATCAATTGAGCATGGCCTTTTACTATCTATATACCGGTCTTATAAGCGAGGTAGACTAGGTATCTTGGCCGGGGCTCCCAAACTGGAAAGCTAAGCAGTCCAGGCAAGTAGCCCATGATCATTTCATGACCCTTTATGGGCTGATTACCAACATCTTACAGCAGAGTCGCCTCCACGAACCCGGAATTCTTCAGCGTACCTATCACCATACACAGCTCTCCGCATGGTGTCCATCTCGATTGTATGTAAATCTATTTCAGCCCGTCTCGTCGCCTCGTGCAGGTGGTCTCCATCATGGCTCGCCCTGCTCCACGTGCGCTGACCAACGCCCAGCGACATTAGTGGTCCCCGCTTACTGCCTATGTATGTACAGATAGTACCTGCACTACATGGGCCTTATCCCCGATGCCCACGTGGGAATCGCCATGCAGGTCGGTTCTCCTCCGGCACCCGTCATCCGGCATCCGGGAAAACCACCCACCACCGGCAGTTGATCACTCACACAAGAACCTGCAGCCCCTTCTTCCTTCGTCTCTTGTCCTTCTTCTTGACCACGTACATCCACACCCCATACATGATGAAAACTGCGACGGTGATGGGCACTGTTACTGCCCAGAAAAGGGCAAACTGTGGCCTTGTCCCCACTGTCATTGGGGAGCCCGACTCTCCTGCTGCTGCTGTTGTTGCTGCTTCATCCCACTTGAAAAGCGGGGCACTAAATAATGCCGCGATGAAACTACCGGGTAGGAAAAACATGGCCACCAAAGCCAGCATTTTCATGCTGCTCGAGTCTTGAAGGCTGGAAGCAGCGATGCTTCGAGTCGCTGAGGCCGTGTCAAATGCGATGGCATTGTCTTGCTGCGCAATCAGGTGGAAGAGGGCACGGATCTGAATGTCGATGCGGGACTGGGTGTAGGTCAAGTCCGTCTGCTGCATGGTTGCGCGGTGGGAGAGGAGGGTAATCCATGCCGTTGGCGCAGCCGGGTGTGTTGTCTCAGCCTCGACAGGCAGGGTCTGATAGGAACGGCGGGAGACTGCGCTTGATAGAAGTGTTTCTTCATGTTGTGTAGCTGGTGAAGAGGGGGCGTTTTGAGTTATGAGACGGTTGATTTCCTCCACCAGCTTCAGTTTGCGGGTACCGTTAGCAAGCTTGGCCGCGCAACCGCTCATCTGGGCTGAGAGTTGGCCGAGTTCACCCGCTGCAGGCTGTGTTTCCCTTCGACTGGTGAATCTGTGATGTCCCGTCCGGGCTTCCACCTCACGAACCACTTTCTTGATGTCATCCAAGGTGGTGTCTAGCTCGTGAGCTAGCAGCAAGCTGCAAAGAAGAGCAGGGAACATGGCATCGGTGGCGAGTTTGGCTCCCCAGGTGGACTTCAGGATACGGGAGAGCTCGATTCTCTCCTCCCCCTCAGCAAAGATGATGGCGTGAGTTCGAGGTGATCCGGCGGGGTTGATTGTGTGGGACCACGACACGGCCAACTTGGGGTGATAGGTGATGGTGAAGATGGAAGAACCATCACGGCCGGGGCACGCCGACACGCCGGCAAAGGAGCTGCGAGCGTAGTCCATTGCTGATTTCAATCCCCAGGCATCGGCAACATCTTCCAAAATTCTGGTTGATGGGCCGGAACGTCCTGCTCCAGCCACAGGATCTTGACCGACCCACACAATGCGCACTGCTCGGGCACCGGCCCCTGAAAGGGAGGGAAATGATTGACGTGAGGGTTCGTCGAGCCAGCTGTCGACATCAGGCGAGGAGACTTTTCGATTTTGAACAAGGCTTTCGTTTTTGCCGTCTGAGTCGACCCAGATTTCCGTCACATCAAAGGTAGGGGACTTGAAAACATCGTACTTTTCCCAAAGGCTCTGCTTTCCAAAGTGGCGGTACACGTCCTCCATGTCGGCTGTTGTGGTGCAATTGAGTAAAAACTACCAAACTGAAGACAATCTTCCAACTTCAAGCCGGGCCAACGACAAGCTTATGAGGTGTCGCCAATAGAGGCCACCAAGAGCACGGAATTCTTGATGAAGTCCTGAATTGGGGGCTGTGCAAGCCACAAGGCTGTGTTTTGATTTGTGGAAATTGTGCGGGGAAACCCCTGTGCAGGCACACCACCAGGCAACATCAACGTCAGATAAACCAGGGATTATTAATGTCCTGTTGTACCTTTTTCGAATTATCGTGTATAAAAACATCCTGAATTCAAGGGCTCGCTATCACTGACTTGATGTGCTCTATCTCCATTCTTTCCCCAACAGATGTGGGGAAGAGGCTGTTGATGAGTGCACGTACATCTCTCTCGTGAAGACTGGCTGGAAGATATACCCACCGCCCATCGATCCAGGAGCGATTTGGCAGATAGGCCTCCAACATGTAGTAAGAATCTCGGTGGTACGGGTAGTCTATCGTGGGTGGCCCGTCGGCTTTGAGAAAGCGGTCTGTCGCTTCTCGTATGTCTTGGTAGGTGAGTCGATAATGCTGGCGCTTGTTGCTCTTATTGAGTACTTGACGACGGATGGCGCGTGTAGTCGACTCCAGATGCTTCTCGAGAATGCGAGCATACCAGAGCGGATCGCGTATACCCTTCAAAACGATTTGTTGGTTCCTTTTAAGCAACAGGTTGTTCCAGTGCGGACGCTGCCCAAAGGCGATCCTGGGAATCGCTTCTCGTTTGTCAAGGGCATGCTGCCAGTGTGCAAAGTCGACCAGCAGCCCGAGGGCGTTCCAGCGATGATAACAGGTCGGACAACTGCAGACAAGCTCTGTTGGGGTACAGGTATGTGGTGGAACATGTGGTTGATCCTGCTTGTCACTTTCGGGTGTCCCATGTGCCTGCGAACTCCCAGGTCCTCGATATCATCCAAAAGAACGGGCCGCAAAAAGCATGCTGCCAAGCAAGGGTATCGAAGGTCGATGATGGACCGGGCAATTCGCGACCCTTCCTGCTTGATGAAGTCTCGATAGCCCTTCGAGACACGTGACAAGGCGAAAAGATCGCGAGGTTGACAGTACAAGAGAATTGCGTACAGGAGCTCAAAAGGCAGATCTCCAGGGGCCAGCAGGGCGATCGAGGTGCGTTTCTTTCTGGCAAGCTTTTGCTCAAGGCGACGAGTCCGTTTCGAGCAAAGTGCCAGCTGCTCGGTGTGATCAACAGGCTCCACGTCATGTTCCGGGTCGTGATGTTGTGAGTCGTGATGGCTGGGGCTTGGCGGGGTTTGGGCTGGTGGGGATTTGGGAGCTTCCACTAGAGCTGGCCTACGCCTGGGTTTTCGATCTGTCAATTTTGGCATTTTGAGGAGGTTGAGGAATTGGGAGGAGAATTGTGGGAATAAAATGAAGCAAAGCTTCGTAATATAATCGCGAGGAAGCAGTAGAGTTTTTCGCTAGGATTGAAGCCGACGAGAGACTCGGCAGACGGCAGATGGAGAAAGACGTCATGTCATACTGCGCTTGTGGCAGCCACAATTTGGTACCTGGACCAAAACTGCATACCCTAACCCTATGCGTTCATCACCCAGCCAAGGTCCCTCCCCTTATCATTTCACATCATGTTGTTGCAAAATTTAGCGGCCCAGCCCAAATCCTCAGCCGCTTTCCCCATATCATCAAAGCGATGATAAACATAATCGCCCCGCCACATATGGCAGCCTGGATTCCAAAGCTCTGCTTCGTTCCTTGCGCCTCAGCCCATCTGACCTGAAAGTAGCTGACGATGAACCCTCCCACCGTCCGCGCCATGTTCAGCCAGGCAGAAACCTCTCCAGAGGCTTCTGGATAGCTGTCCAGGCAATAACTGCTCAGAGCCACGGTGGTGATCATCATGCCAAACACGTAGAGGCCCCAGCAGACACTGGTAACCATGAAGTGCCACTGGTTCTCAAAACACTGTCCAATAAGGACCAGTCCAGCAATCACGATTGGCATCGCCAGGACCACGGCGCGCAGCCGCACTTCAGGTTCGAAATGTCCCTTGTGAGAACAAATGTACTGCTTGGCAAGAGCGTCATGCAGCCAGTGGCCTGTAATCTCGCCCAGTGTGACAGCTACAACTGGCGTGAAATAGAAGAAGCCGACCTGCTTTGGTCCAAATCCGTACAGTGGGGTAACAAACATGGCCAACGTGGTGTTGATACCTACCGCCCATGCAAAAGTCTGTACGTCTGTCAGGGTATTTTCTGGCTGGCATTCTCTTCAGTGATGTGAGAAATGAACATACCAAAGCATAAAAGACACACGAAAGCGCCACAACAGGCTTGAGAAGTACACTAACAGTCCTCCAGCAAGCCTGGCCAAAAGTATTACGCAGATGCCGTGAGTTCCACTGGGCGGTGCCGATCAGTCTGGCAAAACGCTTGCCCCGAGAAGGTTGTTGATCAGACGGTATGCTCCTGTCGTAATACGTCTCTTCCAAAAAGGCAACAACCAGTGCCATGCCCAAGGCGTTCATTGCAAAGTACACCCAAAACGGCACTGACCAGTGCAGTGTTTCTGTCATGAAGGCTGCAAAGAGGGGACCGACGTAGGGGGACATGACGATGAATGATCTGTTTCAAACACGCGTCAGCAGTCTGCGGTGATGAACATGAACTCCGACAAAGAGCACCTACGCCCAAATGTTAATCTTCCTCGCCTGTTCATGAAAGAAAAACATGTCTTTGATGAACATCAATCCCCCCGCCTGGCTGACTGTTGAAAAGAAGCCATTCAAAATACGGGCCGCCATGAAGGACTCGAATGTGTTTGGCTCGGCGCACCAGGCGGCTGTTGCGAGGGATACTAGGAGGAACCAAAAGACAACAGGGAGACGACCAGAGTATGCTGAAAGAATGACAACTGTCTCAGAGTTAGCGCAGAGCCATCGCGTGTCCTCGAAAGAGAAATCGCGTACCAACGACACCCCCTGCACCAAGCATAAAAACGTTGCCCGCTTGTGAGTGATTCACAGTGTCTGGTGTCGTCTCCCATTCTACAGCCTGCGGGATCAATGTTACGGCCCCGGTAGCGCTGCCGTAGTCGGGCAAAAACGAAACCCATGACACGATAAAAAGCATCAGGTGCTTTTTCTTCCACGTCCAGTTTAGGGGATCATTCTTATCGTCACTGGGCTGCGGGATCAAGACCGTATGGCCGTCCTTGGCAAGCTTGAGCCCCGACGGTGCCGAACCATCCTGTGCGATGTCGATGATGTAGCCCTCTGTTTCTTGAAACTCATGAATGCGGCCTCTTTTTAAGTTTTGGGGCTCCCTTTTCTCTTGACTCTCGCTAGAGGCAGACTGTGGCTTGATCGCTGTCAAAGGAGCGAGCTTGTCGGTCATTGTGAGGGTGTAAATCAGAGCGTATGCATTA
Organism: Apiosordaria backusii; assembly: GCA_030549205.1. NCBI lineage: Eukaryota > Fungi > Ascomycota > Sordariomycetes > Sordariales > Lasiosphaeriaceae > Apiosordaria > Apiosordaria backusii. The sequence continues at coordinate 1,981,507 of JAUKTV010000006.1, forward strand.
GGTAGGGAAAATACTGGGATAAGTATTGGAAGGAGCGGGCGAAAACTTGACAGCAATGATATATTATATGCCTGCCTGACGATACTATTGCCTCCATGCGCGTCCCGGCTGGCATGGTGCATATGTAAAGATCTTCCAAATAAGACGTGCCTATCTGAGTGCTACTGTTGCATGTCCATACATGTGTGATACATCGTACAACACTCCAACCGGGTAAATGCCCCGTCTTTATGGTCCTTGTTGGCATAGAAGCGTAACACAAGCCGAACCAACATACCGCTGGAGAGGCATCTTCACCCATCTCACCCGGAGTTTCCCATGAATTGTCGTGTAATAAAAAGCCAAACCCAACCGTGACGCATCTGGCGTTTTACGGTTGTCTTGGCACACGACATCCATGATAATGTCGTGTTCATGGACAGGATATTGACTTTTCTCACCACCCTGAATTATGACAACCACAAAGATAGCTCTTATGGTTGGTTCGATATGCGGTTGGGTGAGATCTCCAGTGTTATTGGCGCGTGTTACCCCGACCCTCCAAGTACCTACCTACCCATACATATGATTCTGTGGTTCAATGATCCCATGAAAATAACTCGACTGCATCTGGTTCGCCAATCAGATTCTTGGAGACTTGGAGATACCCCTGTCAAAGACTGTGCACTTCGGCAGTTGGCTTACTAGATTCCAAAGGTCGACTGCGTGTCGCCTATTTTCAAGGCAGAGGGAAGATGAATAGCTTACCTTAGAATATCACATAGGTTTAGCGCTTGGATCCCAACATTCGGGATCGTTTCATCTGTCGGGTACATGTAAGTAGGTTAAGATGATCAGGGTCCTACAAGGGCATATGTTGTGCTTATTTAGGGCCGCACAGACCGCAGCATGAACTGAAAGATCTGACAGTGTTTAGCTTGCTCTCGGCTCAGAATCCATCGCAATCTGGTAAGGTAGACGAGTATAAGACTCCCATCAGGCCTTTGCTAAGCCATTTTTTGTGTATCTTGAGTACTCGAACAATATATGCCATTACTTCTGCTGACTCATTCTACACCCAAGGAAGCGTTGGACCCTTCTGCATAACCCCATGTCCAGTTTCCCATCTCAAGTTAGTAACCTGGAGTGCTACCTCGGTTACACCAGGTGGAAACTGGCATACACCATCTGCACAGACCGAACTATTCTGTGTCAGGTCTGCTTGAACATGGGCTTCAAACAAAATTCTGTCTTCCCGTCAGTGTTTATTCAAGAACTCGGGTAGGTAGAGCAGCAACTAAGGACTAAGGTGTGAAAAGGGGTTGGGAACGTACGCATTACTCGGGTCCCGATCATCACAATACCATGCCAGCTCAAACCGAATCCCCTGCGATTGTCCATCGCTGTCAAGCGCATATCTGCAGCGGGCTAGCTGCCAAGGCAGTTCTTCCTGCCCACGGATGCAGTCATGCCAATTCCCATCGCCTAAAACGGGAATCTTTGACAGCTTCCAAGTCTCCCCGGGCCCGGGGTTGTAGAAGCCGAAAGTTGCTGCTAATTTTCCGTTCTCGGTAGTTTCAATCCTGTACTCATTCAGGGTCAAACTGTGGGTGTTGCTGATGGAGTTGATGGTGCAGCTCCTGTTGTAGAACGTATGGGGAAATGGCGGCAACACGGCTTTATCCACAGCAGGGTACCCAGTAAAGGTCAGCGGTGACGACCCGACAGGCAGAGTGCAATAATAGTCTCCTTGTGATCCATCTGCTGGCTTGTCGCACTCGAGACGAGCTTCGATCAACCCCGTGGCGCGGTAATCTTCTCTGTTTCGATGTGTTAGACAACCCTCATACTGATGGGAAAGAAGCTACTAACGGTTCAATTTCCTTGACGTTGTCGGTGCACTTCCATTCCTGGCGGATACCCAGAATATCATAAGTCGTGTCGAGCAAGATTTCGAGGGAGGCATTCCCTGCCGAACATTTTACCCAGGGGGTTGAGCCATCTATGGGCAACTTGCTCTCGTCGACCTTTTCAGACTTGCAGACAGTTCTTTGGCCATTGGAATGATTCTCGACATCCAGAGTGAACTCATATGAACCCACATGTTGCTGATATGCCAGGTTGTGGACTGTAAACTCAGGATCCCACGAGCGATCAACGCATCTCCACGCTCTTTCAAAGGGCGTGTATGGGAGCAAAGGCCATTGAGGCTGCAGCTCCATCGGGCTGGTCAAACTAGCAGCAACATATGATCCTCCCATGATGCAGAGCGTCTCTTGACCACGGGGGGTATTCCACTCTTCCAGACAGCCTTGAACTGTAGGCTCTTCCCAGACTCCGTGACCGTGGAATTTTAGGCTTTGTTATGTAACAGTTGTCAGTCTGGCCAGATGGTTGGAGCCTCTCAGGGGTATAAGGGGGGAAACACTTACTCGGAATTAGCGCACTTCCACCCACCTCTCAGCCTCACTTGAAAGTCATCCAGCAAGAACTGAAATTGCAGATCTGTTATGTTGCAATTATACCACGTTTCCAACTGAGCACCCTTCGGGTTGAGCTCGATATTTGTCACCCTGCAATCTGCATGCTGGCCAGTTGCGACGTTTCTGGTGTAGAAGCGGATATCACCCTGGGTCCCTCCGTCTGAGGCGTTTACCGACAACAAGGCGGGATCGTAGATGGACCACGCTGGCTCGCTGAAGGATAACCTGAGGCAATCTTCAGGAGACGGGGGGAGGGAAGGGTCGTCGGGATCGGGATAGTATTGACGAGCTTCCACAAGTTGACTCGCCGAGGTCGGGAGAGCATGAACGCGGTTCAGGGCTGCGATGCCAAGAATCAGGACTTGTAACAACATCTTTGACCAGCCTGCCTGGCAACGTTGTTTGGTTTGCGCCATCACGATCCCTCTTCCCTCTTTCTACCCAAAGCTGAGGACTTGGTTTTGATATCCGACCGCGTGGTCGGGTAAATAGCTCAGGTGAGCATGTGTGTTAAGTACTCAGGCTAATGGTGAAAATAAACTGCCCTGTGCTAATGAACCATATTGGAACCGGGTTGACAGCCATGGACAGAGGCATGATGCCCTCCGGGATAAATTGGAAGTATCTATCCACACAGAGGAGCCTGGAAAATTCTTGCAAAAGGTATCAGGCTGCATTGCATAATGTAGGTAGGTAGGTGTATCCCATTTTCAGTATGGGAAAAGTGCACATTATGCATCTGTGCCAAGTACATACCCGTCATATGGAGACACTCACCATACCAGGTATGCCACCTCGAGACTGTTCAGAGTTGCGCACCAACTTGATGGAAAGGAAAACGCATTTGCGCGCATTCGCAAAACCTTACACAGAGACAACGCCAGCAGAACTCGGAAGACAGCGGACCAAGCACAGGTATGGCCAGTCCAACGTCTCATTCGGGTAGGTATCCGTTTGCCCTGCAGTTAGTGGCATGCAAAGTCAGCCAATCTCTGCAAGCCCGACGCTTTTTTCGATCCAATGAGTGTCACTGTTGTTCTACGCAATTGCGCCAGCTCGCAATTGGGTCCTTTTTCCCTTGCTGTTGTCTCCGTACACCCAGAAAGGCAGGATGACGATGGCAGAGGCCAAGGGGGTAAGAAGCCCTAATCGGCTCATTTTAGTATTTGGAAATCTCGAGGGGATTAACGGACAAGGCTCACCGATGCAAAAAAACATTTATTCCCAGTTACGCTTCAAGACTCGGTTCTTGACCTCCATCGTCACGAGTCTCTGTCAAAAACTAAAGTGGCAATATGAACGAATCCGAATACGTTCATCCTCTGCTATCAGCGGTGGGTTTACATGACGAGTTCAAACTGCGAGCAAACTGGGCGAGCAAACTCAACTCGCAGGAGCAGTCCTCAAGGTCTCCCAGCCCAAGTAGCGTCACACCATCAGAAGGCAGCTCGACGAACTTTTGCGAGTATGCCGCTTCGACAACAAGCAGCTGGGCAACCTCGGCCGGGCCCGGGACAGAATATGGATTTCATGAAGAAGAAGAGGCCAAACCAGGGGCTAACGAGTAGGTGCCCTGATTCAATGTGAAGCATGACGCGACAGGATAGGACTTACACAGAGCCAAGGTCCTCGAAGATTCCGCCTCAACGCCCGGAAACACCGGCAGACAGGCTCAACCGATCCCTTGGTCGAAGTCACTCACCAAGTCTTCCCAGCTCCTTGCGAAACTCCATCTCAGCTGCTGATAGGGGTGATGAGGAGACAGACGAGGTAGAAGAAGAGGTTGAGTCCGAATTTGATGCCGACGAAAGCGGGTGTGAAACGGCCCGACTCGGCGAGGATGACGATGACCAAGAAGACGCTTCTGATCAAGATGACGACGATAACGAATGGAGTGGCGAAAATGGAAATTTGGAGTCTCTCGTTATCTCGGCGGTCGATAAGGACTATTCTCTAGCAGCATTTTTGATTCCGTTACTTCACCGCGATTTCAACCTGGCGCTCAAGAGCAAAGTGGAAAATTGGCGGTGTGCAGCGTCTCATGCCGGATCAGGTGACGACGGCAAGCACGAGTCCTCCTCCACCAACACTTCACCAATCCAGCGATCAGGATCTGGGCCCTCACGCAAACGGAGGCGCACAAATTCAGATGAAGGGACACGAGAAGGCCGGGATGACGACCGAGATGAAGACGATGAAAAAAAGAGTCCCGGGGGCGGCAAGATGGGGCCTCCTTCGACTCCCCTTAGCGGAAACGTACGGGAGCCATTGCTTGCTTGTCCCTTTCACAAACGAGACCCCATCAAGTATAACGTTCACGGGGATTTCGGGGCTGGCAAGAAGCATCGGTACCGACCTTGTACAGGACCAGGCTTCAAGTCTATTCAACGGTTGAAGTAGGGTGCTTCAGTCCTTCGCCTGGGTAACCTGCTGACTTGTGTTAGGGAACATCTCAAGCGGACACATTCTCCCGTCCAGTGTGAGAGATGCAAAGAAACGTTTAATCCGGGAAAAGGCGGAGACCGTGCAGAATCGCTCAACAAGCTAGCTGAACACCGCAAGAGCGAGGTTCCCTGTCCCCTTCGAGACGCTTCTCTTAAAGAAGGGGTCGACGAGGTCCAGTGGGCCATGCTGGATAAACAAAATCGGAAAAAGAATCAAGAAGTGCACCGGGTAGAGAAGTGGTTCGAGATCTGGGACGTCTTGTTTCCCGAGGTTGCCCGCCCAGAAAGCCCATGTATGTTTTCTGCACATCATACATTGATGTCTTCAACTGATCCGACACTGACATCGAGTGACAAGGGCACGAGATCCCCTCATCGTTCACATCCGGAACCCCCAAGGATGGCGAGGATTATTTTGTCGACCTCTTCTTCAACATTCTCGACCACAAGATCCAGCAAGGCGACATTCCTCTGCCCGCCCCCGATCCAACGAACCCCAGCAATCCCTCTAACAACCTCAACCTGGATCTCCTCCGGGACCGTTTGAAGACCGTCGTCCAAAACACCTTCCGGATGTACGTCTCGATCCGCGAGAACTTGTCACCGGAGACGTCGTCCAGCCAAAGCCAGAGCCTCAGTCACGGCCACAACCGCCAGCCCTCCTCGACCTACCGATCAGCAGGCACTGGCAGTCTCAGCGCCTCGCTTCTCCAGCAGCCATTACCCTCCACTGCTCCGACCTCAGTCACCAGCGGAACTCAACAACAGCAGCAGCAGCAGCAGCAGCAAGCCCAACAACAGCAACAGCAAAGCCCAACGGCAGCATATCTTCCGCCGGCAGCTGCCTACGGGATGGCGCACTCCCAGTTCATGCCCACTGTGTCCCCGACCGCCTTTACGGGAATGGCAGACGACGGGACGGCCACAGCCATGACGGCAAGTCCCTACTTTTTCCACGCAGGCAACAACATGTTTACGCCCCAAGGCTATTGGCTTCACCAGGTCCCGGCGGCTGCTAACCATCCACACCCTCATCCCCATGCTGTCTCGTTTCCGCACCAGGGACACCTCCAGACTGCGGCTGAGACGTGGTTGAACTGGGGACATCCTGGCGGAGATGGTGAGCAGTAATTGAGTCTGGCTTGTTTTGTTTTTGCGTTGTCCATCTGGCCTGGGCTTGAGGAGTATCGATTTATTGTCAACCTGTCTGGTAGCTTACATGTCTTGTGCAAACAATCTTGTTTTTCTGGGAGTAATATCGAGTGCATTTCTGTTGCAACAGACGGTATGTGGAGAGTGATGAAGAATATCTCGCTTTAATTCCACACCTCGAATGATAACCCGCCAGCCTCGTACAACAATACAACAATGTATACATATACCCAAACAGAAGCCCGCTTTCCCCCATTCCTTATGCCATGCTATGCTCTGATCAAGTAGCAATACCAACTTTTGGCTTGCTCCAAAGTAGATTTCTTTCATCCAAAACTCTATCCAGCACTAGATTCCGCAACCCGGTTTGTTCAGGGCAACACCCCCTGCCGCCAGCGCTCCACCATATCGACCTGTCCTGCTTGGCTGGGCATTTGCATTCCGTAGCCCCCATAAGCCCCATTCATTGGAATGTTACCGGCCTGCATCATAGGTTGTTGAGGTGTCAGCAAGCTTAAATTGCTGCTGTTGCCGTATCCCAGGCTCATCCCGGCAGCGCCGGCCTGACCTCCAGCGTGCCCGCCCATCCCGTTGTTGAAGACGCCGTTCATGTATCCGCCGCTCCTGCCGCCGGCCGAGACAGACACCAGGCTCGTGGGCATCTGCGCTCGAAGTGCTGCCATCCTGAGTTCCTGCTCTTGTTGCACCCTCATCGCCTCGGCCTCCCGATTGAGTCGCGCTTGTTCGAGCGGATTCTTGTGGCCCATGGCGGCGTCAATGGGGTGAGCATTGAGCACGTTGGCCATGGACAGCGGACGGGACTGAGGGTTGGCTTGCAAACCACTCAAATTCGGGAGAAGACCAACTGGTGTGGCAACGCGAGGGGGATACATGCCGCCACCAGCAGCCATCTCACGCTCTCGTGCCTCCCTCTCAGCTTGTAGTCTGCGTCTTCGTTGGCCCAGCGTCTCTTCTTCCTCTGGGACATCAACCGGAGGAGCATTCTCCTTGCCGACATCAAATGACGCGACCCGGCTGTGCGCGACTGATTTGCCTTTGCTCTTGGTGTCGGAAATCTCCTCCTCGGCGCCGCCAAACTGGCTGAGAAGCTCGGCCGAAAACATGCCGCTGACGGGACGGGTGCGCGGCAATGGGTTTTCCGCAGCCAGGCGTGCCTTGCGGGCAGCCAACGTTTCACCCTCTACCTCAGGATCGCTGTCCTCGGCATCTCCTCCCACCATCGAGCCAGGTTGCTCTTCTTGGGCAAGCGGAAGGGTTAGCCTAGATTGGGACCGCAAACCCATCAGTCCAACTTGGGCGCCACCTGTCTGAGCAAGGGGCATGTGGCTCATTCGCTTCTGGATAACATCCAGAGACAACGGAACCTGTCCACTGTCTCTGCCCTGCAGTCTCTCACGGCGACGGCTGAGGGGCTCGTTGTCTTCGATTTCCCGGCGCTCCATCAAGCCAAGAGGACGATTCACCTCGCTCATGAGAGCGCTGATGTCCATAGTTGACCTGTTGTCCCCGCCGGCAGTGGCTTTGGCAAGCGCGAGCATGCCCAAAGGCACATCCTCATCATCCATGTCGGAGTGATTGTCCGGGTGCGCGTTGGGATCCTCCCATGCAAGATTGACACGCTTACCCTTCCTCGTCTTCTGTTCCACCTGAGCGACGGCATCAAGCTCAAGGAGGGTGGTACCATGTTGACCGCGGGGAAGCTGAGTGCCGTCTTTGACTCGCTGTTGGTTCTGGCGCTTTCGGATCTGCAATTCTGCGAGCAGGGTTGTCGGCGGACCTTTGTAGACAGACCTTTCGTCCTCGCTTGACTCCTCGCTGGATTCTTCGCTGGATTCTTCGTCGGCACCGGGGGCAAGTGGATTTGGGGATTGGAGGGCGCCATCATCAGGTGTCCGATCGCCGTTTCGGCGGATTTGGTCGTCGTCGTCGCTGTCGTCATCATCTCCCCTGCTAGGGAAAAGGGAAAATCGGCTGGATCGCTTTTTTGGTTCGTTTTCGTAGTCAAGGAGACCCGAGCTCGAGTTTCTCTTGACAAGCGTCTTGCGTTTTGGCTTGACAACAATCTCCTCTTCAACAGGCTCGGTCTCGATCTTCTTGGGCTTCTTGGACTTGCGCTTCTTCTCGACTCCGTATACCTCATCACCCAAAGCCCCAGCGAAAGCGTGATCGGTAAAGGCGCTGACGGGCGCGGCGGCCGAGGCGTCGAGAATGCTGTCCAGCGTCGCCATGGCGGAACCGTCCTTGACCTCAATTTTGGGGAGATGCGTAGAGGGCAAGTCGAAAAAGGCGCTGGCGCGGAGCTGCGGTGGCAAACCGTCCAGAACAGTCGCCCGGGATTTGCGGTTGTCAGCCAAGCGTTGAGGGCGGCGGAACTCTCGTTGCTCCTCGGCAACGGGAGCAGCAGGATGGATGGTGCTTGCCTCAGACGCGTGCCTGGCGTGGCCCGAAGAAGCAAGGGCGGGCGCTTGTGGTGGCGCCAGTTCGTCGGCATTTGGTGTCTGGGGGCCGTAATCTCCGCCGAGCAGCTCCGGCATGAGGGGCAGGTTGTGCTGGCTACCACCGCGCAAACCTTCAGTCGGGTCAGGGAGCCACACTCGTGATTCCCGGGTCGGCAGTGGCATTGGCATCGCACTGAGCACCTGGGACCGCCTCGCGTTTCTAGCTGCCGCCTTGGGTTTCTTGGACAGCTTGGGCGGAAGATTCAGCATGGCTGGGACCGGAGCTGGGTAGTAGAGCATCTGCTGCCCTGTAGACGGGTCAAAGTACGACGTTGGCCGCGGCCCTAGTGAGTTATTGACCTGGTGCTGTGGTGGCTGTTGTGTATGCGGGGGGAGCTCAGGTTCCTGATGAGGTACAAACTGATCGGCCTCGGGGTCACAATGAACGCCGTCGAAATCGCCAAACGCTGTCTGCGCCTGGTCATAGGTGGTGGTGGAGGCAGCCGTCATGGGCCTCACTCCGTGGTCATTGTTTTGATCCCAATACTGCGAATATTGGTCGGGTTGGTGAAGCTGCAACCGCGGAGCAGGCTCGTCCAAGAAGCCGTAGTTCTCGTTTTGGGGTGTCCGCATTCCTTCCACCTCATCGGCGAACTCTGGTTCAATATACTGGTGGGCGCTCGCCAGGATGCGCCGTTCCTCCTCCTCATCGTCATTGTCCGGCACTCCAAGATCGGCTCGGTCCATGGCATCTCGGGTCAAGCTTGTTGGCTGTTCCAGCTCAGCAATCTCGGCAAGGGACAGCTTGCTGGCGGCACTTCTTGTCGACGCCTTGCCCGGTCCATTCCGAGACATGAATGGGAAGTCCTCACCTTTCTCCACACTGGACGAGAGTGCAGCGGACTCCGGGGCTGGTGCGCCAATGGAGCTGGCCTTGCTGCCAGATCGGAGGCGGACCGAGGCGCCGGGCAAAGAATGATGGGGACTCATGACATAACCGCCAAAACGAGCCGCGTTGTTTGTTTCCACCACCGAGTTCTTTCTACTTGCGAACTGCAACGCCGAGCCCGTATCTGAACCAGCCGATGCCCCCCGCGCACGTTGGAGAATGGACGACCTCCGACTTTCCGACCGCTTGAGCTCGTTGTGTTCCTCGCGAATGGCGGCTTCGATCGAGCTGGTCATGGACAGGCGCTCAGCGGTGGCCTCGAGGGCGGCGATGTTGCCGAGAAAGGCGCCCGACTGCGATCGCTTGCTGATGTCTGGCGTGGGGTGTGTGAGGCTGATGCTCGCGGTGGAAGAGGTTCGCGGTAATGGGGAGTCAATCTGGCTCGTGGGGGAAGGAATTGTCGTGGGAGTCGGCCGGATCAGGGGGGTTTGTGCCGTCACTGAAGTCGGGGGGCGGATTGGGGACTCGGGGGCTTTCGCATTTGGCGATGGCGGCTCGGGATCTGAGGATGCAGCGGTGTTGTGCGGCACGGGGGTATCTTGTTGATTTTGGGCCGTAACGGATTTTTCCTCGTCAATGGTCGTATCCGCGGCGCCAACAGCTGCGCCAAGACCTGATCCCTCGTCTTCCACACTTGGATCTGTCGCGTCTGCGTGTTGCTGTGCAGTTGGAGCTGGCGATGTTGTCCGCGAGGACGGACCGAGAGATGGACGAAGACTGGCATTGCTCTTTTTGGCTGCCAATTCCCTTTCTTTCAGGACCACTGCGGCGTGCAGGGCTTCAAACGATTGGACCATGGTGCTGACAACCGTCACGCCGCGACCAGCCGCTGTGGCACTGGACGTGCTGCTGACGCTGTTGCTTCTGCCAATGGCGCTGCCCACCTGCAAAAAGTTTTCCCCTCTGGATGTGTTTGAAGTGCTGAGCATCGATTCGTGTTCGAGAGAAAACGACGACTTTTTTCTCAACAGGCGGTCCGTGGCCGAGTGGTCCGACAAGTAATCACTGTCGTTCATGGAGAGGGGAGTAGACGTCTTTTCGGCCAGGCTCACATAGGCCATCGGATTGGGCGACTGGGCGGGCGAGACCAGGCTGGTCGAGGTCGACTGAGACGTTGGCGACAGGCGCGAGGCGAAGGAATCTGGGGAAAACGGCGGGTGCTGGCCTTGTTGATCAGGCGTGTCGTCATCGGCCTGGTCGGCCAGCAGAGCGTTATATCTTGACGCCGCCATGGTGGAGGGGGACGGACATGGACAAAGGCGTCGAGCTCGCTCTGGACTGCCTTAGTGTGCCACGGTTGGTCGCCGTCCTGCAGAGGCCCCGCCTAGTGCAATGTAGGATCCGGTGTCGGTTGCTTTTCGTGCGCTTGTGTTCGTCGAGAAGAACAATAAAGTTCGAAACTGGATAGCCGTTGTCCTCGAGGCCGATTGATGAAACGGCAGCTGTCTGGCTATCAAGGTAAGGTAACGGGGACCAGGTTTGGCAAGTGGGATGTCGGTCAGGTGGATGTGCCGTTGGAGCACATGTCCTCCAGTCCTAACATTTGGATGCGAAGAAGAGATGGAAGAGAAAACAACCGGCCAGGGCGGGATTTGACACCTTCTACACTACATAAACAAAGCACCGTCGGTGCCTGGGCTTATTTCGTTTTAATCTCATCTATCAAAGGGATCCCGGTTCCCGAATCCAGTTTGTCGGGGCGTTGAAGTCTTGGGCTTGTGTCACTGTGGGCCGCGAATCAGCGATCCTGTTTTTTGGCCTGCAACACCACCAACTCTCTCTGCCAGATCCAAGCTTATCGGCCCAAAGCTGCATCACGACCCTCGCCGAGACGGGCTCTCGGCAAGTACCTAGGTAGTGTGTCCTAGCAGCTTGACACCGTCACCGCGTCGAGCTGCGGTCTGAGGTGTGATGCGGCCCCGAGTTTTTTTCAGGGCGCTTCTTCGTCAATTTCTTCCGGCCTACCTACTTTTCGTGTTCTCGAACACGCAAAATGGAGCTGTTCTTTATTGCATCCCCATCACTCCCAATTTTAGCTTTCTCCCGCTGTTCCGCCACCAGGGCTCCCCTGAATACGGTGCCCACGTTCAGCTCATTTGCCCATCTTGCTGACCCCACCTTCAATCCAGGGGACGACCGAGAGAAACTTGGTTGGCGAGATGTGTTTTTGTCGGGCCCGCGAGTCTTGGTTTGCCAGAAGTATCAGGAGAGATAGGTAACGGACATTCGCCGTGGCCTCGCATTGGCCGAACCAGACAGGCGACCTGACCGCTGATAACTCCCAGCAGACTGCACTGGCACAACATGCGACAGCATCGCATCTCTCTCGATAATCTTGAGCTGTTCCTCGGAAGGCTAGGTGTACACTTTGTCGATATCTGGGGCTCCAGCCGTGACCCTCTCTCGGCCCGCTGAAGCTTAACACCCTGGCCATGTCTTGAGATCTTCCACTCATATCATATGCCGTGCGCTTATCGGTGGCCCGCCCCCTGACACGTTTCCGAGCGACATCTCATCCTCGCCAGTGTTGTCAGATTACGGCAGACGAGAAACCATGTCACAGGCATCTTCGGCAGGATTTGTCTTGTTGAGGCCAATAATGCAGTAGCAGTGCGAGGATTGACAGCTTTATCCAGCCGAACCGACGTCTGCGCCCTTGGCGTGAACACAGCATCTCGAAAAGCGTCACCGTCATCCGTGCCTGCTGCCACGCGACATTCGGGAGAGCTTCTCTTGGCGGGACTGGGGGGTGTGGCTTTGGGCTGTCTTCCTGCCAACCAAGAAACTGAAGAGTCTGGAAAGCTGTCAAACCTTCCCAGATTCATGGTTGCGATAGAACCCATCCGAGCGTGTCTCGTGCCGCGTTTCAATCGACGACATTGATACCCAGTATTTGCTCATGATTTTCTCAGCGATGTGGTGGTGAGGAGTAGGGTTGCATCTGTCACAAGCTTGGACTCGTCCAGAACCCCCACGGATCCTTGACAAGATCGCGCCCTGAACGTGGCGGCATCAACGTCTTCCGATCTTGTACCAGATTGGATGGATCCAGCGACGTCGTCGTAACATCGCACCGGTCGAGACATTGCCGCTCAACTGCTCCGTTTTCGATAGCTACGCGCTGTCTCGGTTCAGTGGTCTCAAATGAGAACTGCGACATGCAGGGCCCTGCCAAAGGACAACACGAATCCTTGACATGTTCCACATTACTCATCTTTTGTACGATTGTATTTCTTCAGTTCAGGCTAATCAAGACCTCCAGGCCGGAACCTTCGTTTTTCCTTGTGAGACGAACACAATCTCGAAAATAATCTTGCTTCGGATAAAGAGTCCTTTCTCCGCGGGTACCTGCATTGTCGTATACATCCACGTTCATATCATTTCATCCAGTTCCGTTCAAATGTCAAAACTTTCAGCCCTCGCACAATGAGGCAGAATAGAGATAGCTGACTATTGGGCTTCAAACTGTTGCATCTCATGATAACAATATCCGATCAGTGGCTCATTTGTTATCTCTTGGCATCCCATGTCCGGTGGGTGTTATCAACTGACAACGCAGATGACTGGGAAACATGTCTCTGTGAAAGAGTCACCTGTGACATCGATGTTCATTAAGGTAGGATAGTAGCTGTTACTCTGCCACAACAGCCGCTTTGTGATACACAGCACCATGTTTTGCATACTACACTCACGCAAGGGTGTCACCACGTCTGACATGGACATCTACCCGACACTGGCGAGGCTGGCTCTTGGTCGTTCTCAGATTGCCGCTCATCTCCTTTCTGGTCTACCCCATCTTGCCGTCCTCATTTACTCTGCATAAGCGTGCGACGCATCGTAGAACTGTGGCGTCTGGGCTTGGGTCTTGGTGTACGGTTGTAATGTATGACGGAGTGGCAGGTTTATGGGACGACGTGGCTGGTGTAGTACCGCTCAAGCCAGGCTTGTTCTTCATGTGTAGTTGACATGTACATAGGAAGGCTGACATGTCGGAACTACCAGTTTGGGTACCTTGGCCTCGCTAACCACGTCCCCTCAATGTTTTGGACGTTCGATAGGTATGGGTCCTTGCATATTATTTAAAGAGCAAATTATTCAGTGACTAGGTTTTTCTGGTAGTAGCTGAGTTGAAAGTTGCCAACTTGATGACGAACCGACAATGATCTCGCAGCACTTACCTTAACTTGAATGGTAGAGGGTTTGATTGCTCGAATTTGTTGTGAGAAAGTACCTAAGTAACCCCCTAAGCATGATAGGATACCCATGAGTTGATAATGGGCTAGACTACTGTTCGCGCAAACTAAGAAGTTCAGTGAAGCGAGGGGACTTCCTCTTTGGTTTCATCCAGTTACAAGTTCCAAGTATTGATAGCATCCCATGCTCCGATAATAAGATTGGGGTTTATCTGTTATGCCAACATTACTCGTCTGATCACGAGCTCCGAGTTCAGAACAGCGCATTCGAAGATGTTTCATTATAGGTAGGTCATGGATATTGTCTCAAACTGGCCAAAGTCTGTGCCTTAGTGATACTTGAAATCTTCAGGAGTATGACTTCAGATTCTCCAGGTGTGTTTTTTGATGACTTCGAGTGTAGTGATGGTCATACTTGTACTTGGATGAACCAAATGGTGAAAGCCCACGGTATAGTTGTCTCACGAGTCATATCACTACCTTAAGGTACCCTACGTACTTTCCTGAGGCAAGTTTCAGTTCAGGCTTCCCCAGGAGCCTACGTACTTACATATCTCAAAGCCTACAGATGGAATAGGCAAGTCCCTATGTATCTAGGGGATAGTCCCCATAGGCATAGATAAATACTGGGCGCGACATCGCAGCAGAAGACTCCAAATGTAAGAATGTCGAGATTGGTTTCGATGACGGGCACTACGACTGGATAAACTGCCTCTGGCTGTATTATGTTGGACAGCAGCGTTACTTCAGAGTTTTTCATATCGCCCTAGCAAGACACTCTTCCCGGGACGAAACAAACTAGTTCGCGGCTAAGTCGTTGCTCCGAGGGCCGAAGTGTACCATAGAATGTACTCATCGAAGATAACTTGCCTATTCGTCTTCTCTTGTCACTGGAAGCAGCAGAGCATTGCCAAGTACCCCAAGCATGATATTCAAGTCCTTGCCTTATTGTCATCAACGCTGATATCCAGATGGTTCCTGGATAGATATTGTCTAGCCGTGTCCTCCGCTTGACATGGTTCATTTTCTTTTCGAACCAGTATATTGTCAGTTGTGGTGTTGGAAACACAGTACTTCAGGTTGAGAAACGGAAGGCCACGAGGAGCACGGCATCAATCAAAACGGCTGGGCTCACAACATCTGAGTCAGCCATGACGATCCCATGCGTTTGATGGCCGTCGGCCCGCTATGATAGGCATCGTTTGTGCGCCTTCCTAGGTATCCGATGGCATTCGCCGCCACAAGACCAGCTAGATATAAGGTAGATAGTGGACGATCGGCCGTCGACATTAGCACTTCACACCTGCCGTCTCGTGTCGGCGATGATCCGTGTCAGGTATACGGGCGGCTGCTGCGAGGTACCTTATGATATATCTCGGCGATGATGGTCATGGCACTTTGGGTCATGGGATTATTAGAGATTGCCAAGACTAAGCAGAAGAACCCTTAAACACAACAGCCGTTATCAGAGTTTGTTTTGCCACTTCCCCGCAAAATACCAAAAAGAGATTCGAACGAGCGAACGCAGCGGCCAAGAATCTGGGGTAAAATGTGGATTTTGCGGGTGAAAGAGGTGGGCGTCATCAATGGAAGGAATGGGATGTTGATCAACCACTCGCAATTGCTTCCGGTTTGCTCGTTCCAATTTGAGAAAGCGTCCGCGTGACAGTTTTCCATATCAACAGAACAGCCAAGAGGACAGCTGTCGACAGATTTGAACAAGGTAAACACATTCGGAACCCGGAGCATGTCATCTTCTGAAGCTGACGATGGCCGACATGAACCGTCCGGGGTGTTTTGGAGGTACTGCGAAGAGCGGTCTGAGAGGGGGGAGACTGTCGTTGGAGAAGATGTGCCGTATCCATGCCCAGCAGGGGTTGCTGCATAACTTCCCTTGCATTAGATCCAATGGGAAGTGGCAGCAAGAAAAACTGCCCGTGTCACGAGAGGGTCTTCTGCTGCGTGTGGCTGACCGAAATGCAATGGCCATCCGCTGGCATCGTGGCGATGGGAAACATGAGACGATGGACTTGCTCTTCGGGGGCCCGGACTCTTGTCGTTGACATCTTTTAAAGCGTTGGCGTAGGTATGGATACCGATTTGTGAGCTGTCGTTTTATAGTGTCGGTCGGCTATCGGCGATCGGGACTCATTGAAGGGTAAGCTCTCTTGGCTCTCAGCGGTTCGGGAACCCTTCCACCTAGACAGGGGTAAAATCCTGAAGTGTGGGCGGTGAGATGGGGGGTAATTACCTATATAGAAACGGGCAACCTCATGTGGGGGTTGCACCCCCCCCGCGGGTTTTCTCGCCTCAAAGACATCACAAGTCTATGAGAGAACTCAAAGTTGCCTCTCGGGCTGAGGTCTGGCAGCATCATCAAGCTGACCATCGGGACGGTTGCGTAATGCCGAGTTTGAATTTGAGAGGTTGTCACCGCTCAAGTTTGCTAGTGGAGCATCACCCGACGGTGCCCGTTAGAATGGAGACGGAGTTATCTAGCGGCTTGGTCCCTGAAGCCACCGCCGCGGTACCGAGCATTCTTCACCCCTTAGTCTCGACCATTGCGTGTAGCAAACAAAGCGGGAACCCTCGTGTTTGTCCCATCTCGAGACTTGAAACAAAAACGAGGGGCGAGCCGAGGCTGAGCGAGGTCAGCGCACCCTCACCGACTCGGACCCTGAAAATGACCATTTCCATTCCGGAAAGGCTGCGACGGGCGGGCACTAATTGCTCAAGCGTCACTTGACCTGAAAAAGTCCGTGGCTGAACAGGCGCCCTGGTCTGCTAGCAGAGCCGACACCGCCTAGACAGTCCATCGATATGACTGTGGTACTGTGCAACGGACGGTGAATTACCTTGCAAAGATCTGCTCAAAGGAGATCTGTTTCTTGTTCTTTGTGAACCCTGATTGTCAGTCCCTTTGACCGCACGATGGCTTGTGATCGCTGACCAAAAAGCCCTCTGGGGGGAAATGATGAGCCAACGGCAGTCGGAAAAAATGGGATTATCACTGGATGATGTCAGGCTTCAAACTCGCAAGGCAGGACGACATGGATAGAGACTGCAACCCACCTTTCACCCCGCTGTAGCTGCTTGACCTCAGGTGCTCGGTCCACTGAAGTACGAGGGCTACGTGGAGGGCGTCGTGGAAAGCCGGTAGAGTGACGGTGTGCGAGGCGTTGACACACGGTGCGGATAGGCTAAATGTGTGGCATTTGTGGCTTGCAATTGGGTTTTGCGGTGAGAAAGCCACGAGATGGGTGGGTCACGCGGGTCCGGCCGAGTTCCGTGAGGCTGTCGCCGTACTGTGCAGCGACATCGGCAGTGCCCCACCATTTGTCCCGCTGGGGCGCCCACTCTCTGCCAGCTGTGGTAAGCGCTGATGCTATCGTGGCCCACGCACCACGGACTACGCTCCAGCAATGTTGCAATACCCGCCCCCAGCTCCTGTGACCGCCTCCTCGCATCCCTCTGCCGACTCCCCCCCGCCCACGGCATACAAAACAAGTTGGACGCCGTCTGGGTGCGCAGCGCCGCTGGTCTGTTGGGTTTTGTGCCAAAGCATCACGACTGGACCTTGACCCAAACACATTCCAAGACGTGGTTGGTGGGTGCGCCCTTTAGTTGCCTGATTCGGATATTCCAATGGCATCATTGGGTGGAAATGTGCTTTCGGACTGACACTGGAGTCCAGAAACAGGACGCAGCACCAAAGCGACAACCACATCGAACCCCCCCCCCCCCCGCCTTGACCACATA
The DNA here is from genome assembly GCA_030549205.1 of Apiosordaria backusii. Lineage (NCBI taxonomy): Eukaryota > Fungi > Ascomycota > Sordariomycetes > Sordariales > Lasiosphaeriaceae > Apiosordaria > Apiosordaria backusii. The sequence goes on from JAUKTV010000006.1 coordinate 1,998,925, forward strand.
TCTCGCCAGTCCACAGGCATACTCGAATTATACAACAGCAAGCGGTCCAGTCGACGCATGGTGTAACACACACTGCGGTTCCAATCAGAACCTGTAATGGCCAACACCAAAGATCGACCGCGGCCACGGTTCGCACCCATACCCATCGAAACCACCTTTGAGCGCTATCGGAAATCCATCCCCGCCGGCGAACTGACGCCGAGTCCTTCCCCGAGGTCGCCATCACCGCCTCCACGAGAAAGACGAAAGTTTGCTCCACAACTGGTAGAGTCCTCGGTCCGAAGATCTAGGCGAGTCGGAGACGAAGGCCCAGCAACCAGGCCGACCGACAGGACTGACATTACTCCTTATACCAACCATATTTATGCTCCCAAGCCCCGCAGGAAAAGAAGCCATGGATCCATCGCAGCAAACCCCGAGAGGCAGAGGGGCCATGCCCGGCGCGAGTCGTGTGACGACGAGATTGCTGGCCCGGTGTTTGACCTCGTGGCCCGTGATGCTCAAAGGAAGCTCCAGGACATCGCCATGAGCGCGTTCCCCAACAGCGGCCAACGCATAGGCGGCGCCGAGCATTTCTATGTCAGAGAAGGGTCAGAAGACGACGGACCCCGTGGGAGACCTTTAACGAGGGGGCCGTGGAACCTCATGCACTCGAGGCGGAACTCGTCCGAGGAGGACATTAGCTGGGCCTTCAAGGAGATGCAAGAGCATGCGCAAATGGTGAATGCTCACAGGCACAGAGACATGAGTCGGATGGACACGCTGGACCTGGACAAGATGAGCATTGACGGCCCACCGAGCGATGCGATGGGCCTGACGAGCAGACAGAGGTCGTCCATAGCCAACTCTCCCTTATGGAGGCCGCGGCCATCGTCGGACTCGTTAGGGGCTATCGGCGAGACTCATATGCCATTGCTCCGTGCCGAATCCCCTCTGCCAACCATTGGTGAGAGCCACATGCCCTGCATCGCCCCAGAGTCCCCTCCGATCCGACCCATTGGCGAGAGCTTCATGCCGTATATCCCCTCGGCACCTGCTGGTAAAGCCGGTGACATGCCCTATGCTCCGGCCTCTCGTATACCCCCAGAAACGAGCTTCGGGCACCATGCCCCTTTCAACCCATATGGCCAGGAAAGAGACATGTCCCTGGAAAGAGCGAGGGCTGCTCATCGGCTGCGGCTGAAGACGTCACCTCCTATGCTCGGCCAGGACCTCACGTTTAGAATGTGTCCGTCCCCGAAGCAAACCAAGTTGGAACCGGATCATTTGTGGGATCTGGAGACGGGGACCACGTTGGAGGACCAGCACCGGGATCCAACGGAGCAACGTGGCCTCTGGCGCGGTTACTGCTACACCACCAACCAAAATGAAAAGATTGCTTCTGTGGACAGGCCGCAGATGATCACCACGCCCATGGCCGATCCGAGCAACACGGACCCTTTTGCCCGGGCCTTTGGCACAGCTCCAGTTGAGCTCAGCGAGGAACCGACGCCAATAGGCTCGAGGGCGGACAGCGTGCATATTCCGGGCGGGCACATCCAGATTCAAAAGAAGCCACACTCGGCAAACGGTAGCTTGGCCGTGCCAGAACACCGGACCAAGAACAACGCACCCAAGGGCCTGCACATGCTGCACAATCTCCACAACCTGGACGAGAAGCTGAAGCGGGAAAAAGCTGCGGCGGATCTGGAAGAGAAGATTGCTGCCGAGTTTGACGACAAGTTTGTTACGCAAGTCTACAATTACCTGTCTCTTGGGTACCCGGCCACGGCGCGACTCTATGACGAGGAGTTGAGCAAAATCAGCCGGATCCCAGTGGAGGAACTGGAAAGGAATGACGATGCCATCATGGAAAATCTATGGGGCACGGAAGTGCGGGGCAATTCCCAGGACAGTGATGAATCTGGGCCGAGAAGGGCGGATGGGAAAAGAATCAAGGCCGCTGGCCATATCATGCTCGATAGCGAGGAGCAGGACAACGTCAAGGAGGAGGACAGGTGTCCGAGGTGGAAAGCACTCAAGCTTTATATTTATGAGTGGGCCCGGCAGCATCCAGATTTGACTGCCATCAGTCCCCTGGCATGGGGTGTGCGCGAACGGAGGGGGAGCTGGGGTATTTAACTGTTTTTTTCTTCTCTTGATTTTTACTCCATGGTGTTTAATAGCGTTTTCTTTTACATCCGACCCGACACTGACGATTTTTGGTGTTTACGATCCTTTACTGTCTCCTCATAGCCGGCGCATTCTCTGGAATATTCACTAGCGACATTTCTGCTCTGAACTTGCTGTTATCTCTTTGGGAGGGAAGGTGGGGTTGATGAAGAACGACATTACGGGGCCTTTCGTGGCGGTAGAGGAAAGACAAAACTGGGCTGTGGACTATACAAGAGCGGGGATGCTATACAGACAAAGTTCCCGTTGGGATAGATGTGGTGGAACAGAAACGGGTGTGTGTATGTACACGGACTGGAGTTAGAGTGGAAGAGAAGTTGGGCCATGGCAGTTGGCCCGATCGGACATGCAATGGAGGATATCTTACCTGTGCCATTCCCTTCCGAAAGGCGTTGGGACTGGAAAAAGTGCAGGTAACCGGGCGGACAACAATAACCTCGGATACAACCTGAGGATTTGACAAATGACCCTCTGTAAATACCCTTCTTCAACTGCTGCTGATCCTGATGATTTCCTTCGTTTTTGTCTTCAGCCCTATGAGAATGGACAGTGTCGTCCGCACTGTCTGATCACCGCCAAGAAGCGCCAAAACAGCGCCCCCACTTGGTCGACGCGCACTGTGTTTTCCATTCCTTTGATGGAGGCGACAGGGAGCCAGATTGGCGGGTTTTGGTCAAGACATCCCGACCGAACGCGACGCTGTCCCGATCCCGACCCCAATTTTCAACCAGAATCAAATCGACTGTTGGAAATATATACAAACTCATGGAGCCCTCTCCTCTAACACACCAGCCCCGGCCCGAGGTCTTTCAGCCCAAAATTGTCCAGCTCTATGAAGCGCTTTTCAAGGTTCGTCTGCGGCGGTGCCCGGCATTCTGGGAGTTTGCCCAGCCCAATAACTGACCTTGTTTCTGTCAACAGGTTAGCTGCCCCTTTCTCTTTGAACATTGACCCGCGCCACGAACGACCCAACGATCAGACCCCAAGATTGACAAGCCTGTGTATCAAAGGATGATGAAGATGTATCTCCCGAAAAGCCCGAGGGTTTCTGGAAGGAGTTCTTCCTTCTGCGCCCCGACCGCGCCAGCCTGAAGCGCATGCTCGACGAAATCCCAGTCGGCGATCTACTCCACCTCTCAGGACAGACAAGACAGCTCTTCACCAGGGCGGTACATGCTTTGCGGCATCCGTACGGAGTGGGGGATTTACATGCGCTGGATACCTTGTCTACGTTTATGACCTGCGTGCTGGGGAAGAGGTACACAAACCCGAGCTCGGATATCATTGAGGTTCTGGCCGGACTGGATCAGATTGACAGCGTGTTTGGAGATTTTGTCGCGGCGCTGGAGGGTCTGATACGGAACGGGAGGGGGCCAGGGCTAGAGTGCTGTCCACACGGTGTTGGCCACGTGCAAGACCAGAGACAGCAAGCGGATGGACAACCACCACAACAGCGGCAACCGAGAGAAAAATTGAACTGCACCTATACGGCTGATTTGCAACGACGGGCGGTCGAAGCGGCACTCGCGGTGGCTTCGGGGGCATACCAGACGAGCTTGCTCACGTATTTTATCCAGAGGGATCTATTTCCCGCGATAATCAGCGTATGTTTTGAATTTTGCTGGGACAAGAAGGGAATGGTGCTGACCAAGACAGTGCATTCAATCACAAGCCTCTCTGGAAACTTCTGGCTACGAGACCAGGATAACGCGGCCGTTTATGCTGCTTGGGCTATTAGCCAACTACAACAAGTTTGAGTTCCAAAACCCGTATCAGATGCGCCTAAACGATTTTGTCAATGAGAGGGCTATCAAGGATATTGTCAAGAGCGTGGGCAAGACGTGTCGGAAGCTTCGAGACCAGTACATCGACGTGCAAGAAGATCTGCCAGAAGGATGGACCCTGGCAAACACGCTGAACAAGATTGGCTTGGGAGCTATCGCCCCCGGAGGAAAACCGCCACCCAAACCTGTGTACGATGCCGACACGGCCAAGAAGATGTTTGCTGAGCTGTGAGTGCTTGTTCTTTCCTCCTCCCATGGAGAGAAAACGCTGACTTGTGATGAGCAGACCAGGAGAAGAAGCTGCTGTCTTGCTTTCTACATATGACTTTACCCACGCCAACAAACTATTCAGCTTGGAGCTGGTGACCGGCGCCCCCACAACAGAAAAAGGGGAAGACTCGCCGTTTGCCGGCTTCATTTCTCTCACATCCTACCTTCTTCAACACGCACACCTTTCCCAACGGACGACACTATATTGTCACTTGAACCTCATGGTCTTCCGCCTACTAATCGAGGACCCCGTCCTTTGCAAAAGAATGTGTTCCGACGAAAGCAAAGTGCCGGTGAGGCTGTGCAGGCAACGATCTCCTTTCCTCCCGCTTGTTCGGTCAGAGAGGGTGATTGCCACCGCCGTTATGGACACCATGATCGATGCCATCAACCACAACTTGAGACGGAGGCTGGATGTTGGTCTCTACACTCTGTGTGTCGGTATCTTGCTTCGAATCATCAGCTACATGTCCCGGTCACGAACACGCCTGCAATATCACTGGGCTGACCTGTTCCGGTCTTTGCTCAGTCTGATCCGGTTCTTGACAACATATGCCTCTGACTTGAAGGGGCTTAGTCACATCAATACGCTGTTGGACCACGTGGTGAATTTACTTGCTTTAGGGCTGTCAGCGGGTGAGACATTTTTGCCCACACCAGCGGCATATGATGACTTGTTTTACAAGGTTGTTGAAACGGGCGAGGTGTTGGTGAAGTTCAGAGATACGTACGGGCTTGCCAACCGGGCGAGCAATTCCATTGACACGCTCGTCAGCGTTAGTGTTCACTACAAGGAGATGCTGGGGACTGATGGATCAAAAGCGGTCAAGGGGAAGAGAACGGGGGGAGGGCAGCTCACCAGCTTACAAGTGGCAGAGGTTATCAAGCAAGGCTATGAGACACTCAGTATTCAGGCCAAGGAGGGTCTGGACAGCTGGGAAAAGTATAGAGAGGCGGACGAGAGGACGTTGCTGAAGAAGATGGGGAGACAGGCAGTGGGAGATGTGGGTGCCCTGATTTCGAGTTGAATCAGGGGTATATTTACATGGCGAAAATGGCTCAACCCAGAGTTTGAAAACGGGACAACTGTATGGAGTTACGGCTTTAGGGGTTAAGGATACCATATTGTGTACTTTTTAATCATCGCGGCATCTTTATCTGAGACGGGAGACTTTATACCTTACTTCACTGCCGCCAGCATTTCGTGTCTCTCCTTGCCAGTTCCTGTGCCTGATCACACACAAAGCGATGTGGCTCGTGCGTCCTGAATGCATTCCAAATGCGCAGCTGTTGATTGGCCGGGCGGAACCAATCGTGGCTGGGTCTTGGCGTCATGTCATCACTCCCGGCTGATTGATCAGAAGTTGTCGGTTGCTGCTTCACATTTGCCGCTTCACCGAAGTTGACAAATCCCCCATCTCTGCGACTCAATTCCCATGCTGCCATAACCTCAACCCTCACCAACCCTACGAATACCCTCGAGACATTTGTTTCCCACCATCACAATGAATGCGCCCAGTGTATTAGCCATGAGGGCCGCCTGCTTGGCTTGCCGCCGCAGCTTCTTCCGAAGCAACCAACGCCAATTCTCCTCGACGCCGGCCCAGCTCGCCGCTGCTTTTCAGTCTTACTCGTTACCTTCACATCCACCGCCCGCACCGCGCAATGCTTCGACTCCTGATACCTCCATCACACACAACATCCAGTCTCCCCCGCTACCGAGGGTACACGAGACTCGGCCACCGAAAGAGCCTCAGGCGCCTCTAGACCCAGCCTCGTCACTGCCAGAAAGAGAAGCCCAGCAGTCCAAGTCAAGCTTTGCGACGACGCCCAAGCAGGCCTCGTCGAGCCCGCAACCATCACAAGGAGCAACCTCGCCGTCAGCGCCATCAACAAGGCCGCGGTCCAAGTTGCGCGCCCCGCGCAAGGCGGCAATGAAGCTCACCCCCGCCGCCGTAGACCACCTGCGCGCCCTTCTAGATCAGCCGGACCCCAAGCTCATCAAGGTTGGTGTGCGCAACAGGGGATGCTCAGGCCTGGCATACCACCTCGAGTTTGTGGAAAAGCCAGGGGCTTTTGACGAGACGATCGAGCAGGATGGGGTCAAGGTGTTGATCGACAGCAAGGCGCTCTTTAGCATCATTGGGAGTGAGATGGACTGGATAGAGGACAAGCTCAGCCAGCGCTTCGTATTCCGGAATCCCAATATCAGTGAGTCTTTTTCCTGTGCTAGCACTTGAGGTAGGGGCAGATGCTAACAGCAAGCAGAGGAACAGTGCGGCTGCGGAGAGTCGTTTATGGTATAACTAGGCATATTTGTTGGAGAGCCGCTGCTGTTTGGAGAGGTTATCGCATGTTGTAGGGCATTGAAAAGCACAAAGGGTTACCTGCGGGGGATCTCCTATTCGCTTATACAGACATCATTAGACCTGCGGGAGCCATGGCAGGCACGTAAAAAGCGGTTGCATGAGCTTGGGTGTTTGGCTGGGCGTTTAGTGTTTCTCTGGGCCATTATCATGTGTGGCCCTGTAAGGTATCTTGCTAGAATCCGAACTGGAATTTCTGATATTTCTTGACGCTATGCGGCATAATTACGAAGCAGATTCCAGGTGAATTTCTTTCAAAAATGTTGTATATCTATCTTGAAAGAAAGCACCCGTCCATGTCAAGATTTCCATCCCTTTCTTCATGAGTAAAGACTCGAAACATGGTGACCGTTGCCGTCGGGTGTGGGTGCTTCTTCCCCAGATCCATAAAAATCTGCCCCACACCGCCTAGCCAATGCCAATTACCTACCGAACCACGGTGTTTTCTGTGGTACGAGGCGGCCACCAGCCAACTCAAAAAAGCCCACTTCAGCCAGGTTTAGTCATCAAACCTACCGAACCAAGGTGGCGGATCCCGCCAGAAACACGTTTTGCAGGGACCGTCCCGCGCTGAGCCTCCAAACCGCGTCTTTCCACATCCATTAAAGCTTCCTGCTTAAAGACGCGCCGCCAACGTCATTTTGTGTGCCTCTCTTTTGCCTCGCCCTTGATCGCATCGCATCGCAGGAAGCATTGAACTGTCGCATCTACATGACCGCTGTTCTCGCAACCCTACTTTGATCCTTTATAGTTCCTTCGACTTTTACCTGACCGAGAGTCGTTACATCTACTACGAGAACGGCAGAATGGTCGTCTGCCCCATTTGCCAACGGGGCGTCAAGACGTTGGAAATAAACAGCCACATCGACTCGGGCTGCCAAACCTTTCTCCTCGACGACCAAGCCACCGACCGAGCATCTTCCCCACCAGACAATACTCAATCTCAACCGCCATCGACTCAGCAAAAGAAGCGAACCGCCGCCGACTTTTTTGCAACCCCGGCTGCGAAGCGCCAGGCCATCACCAATGGATCCGCTGCATCGACACCGCGGCCGCTGAACGGCTTTGGGAACAAAGGCAACAATGCCAACAAGCCTGGACAAAAGAGGACATGGGATGAAGCTAATAACTCCCCGACCGCGGCCTCCGACAGCAGACCAGCAGGAGCCGAGACGAACACGCTTTCAACCAACGGCAACGTGGAACGAGACCCTGGCGCTGCACCCCTCACCAAACGATCCAAGACCCACCGAGCTGCTCCCTTGGCCGAACGAATGCGCCCCGACTCACTCGACGACGTGTTTGGGCAGGATCTTGTTGGGCCCAACGGGGTGCTGAGGTCCTTGATCGAATCGGACCGGGTGCCATCCATGATATTATGGGGAGGGTCAGGAACAGGCAAGACGACGATAGCAAGGTGTATCGCCCGGCGAGTGGGCAGCAGGTTTATCGAGCTCAATGCCACCAGCACGGGTGTTGCCGAGGTCAAGAAGTTCTTCGCGGAAGCGGCCAACGAGCTTAACCTAACGGGAAGAAAAACAATCATCTTTTGCGACGAGATTCACAGATTCAGCAAGGCCCAGCAGGATGTGTTTCTGAAGCCAGTGGAAGCGGGCACCATCACGTTGATCGGGGCCACAACAGAGAACCCGAGTTTCAAGGTGCAGGCGGCGCTGCTGAGTCGGTGCAGAACATTTACGCTGGCATCACTTACAAGGGAGGATTTGCTGAAAATATTGGTCAGGGCGATACAGGCCGAGATTGTCGAGGAAGGCATAGAGCTCAGCCCGCTTATTGACGAGGAGTTGTTGACCTACCTGTCGGCTTTTGCAGATGGAGATGCGAGAACGGCGCTAAATTTGTTGGAACTGGCGCTGTCTTTGACGACGAGGCCGCAAGGGGGTGGTGAGGCCCCGTTGACGAAAGAGGACATCAAGGCTGCCCTAACCAAAACACTGGTGTACGATCGGGCGGGAGACCAGCACTATGATACCATTTCGGCCTTCCACAAGGCTGTCCGCGGGTCGGATTCTGATGCGGCGTTGTATTACCTGGCGAGGATGCTGCAGTCGGGAGAGGATCCATTGTTTATCGCGCGAAGGATGGTGGTGATTGCGTCCGAGGACGTTGGGTTGGCAGATAACTCTCTGTTGCCACTGGCGACGGCGACGTACACGGCCACGCAACAAATTGGTATGCCAGAAGCCAGGATTCCTTTGGCACACTGCACCGTGGCGTTGTGCTTGGCACCCAAGAGTACACGGGCGTATCGGGCATTGAATAATGCTTTTTCTGCGCTCAAGGAACCAGGAGTAGCCAGCCTGCCTGTTCCCCTCCATTTGAGGAACGCACCGACGAGGCTGATGAAGGATCTGGGGTACGGCGCCGAGTACAAGTATCCCCCTAATTACAAGGATGGAAAGGTCAGGCAAGAATATCTGCCTGAGGAGTTGAAAGGGAGAAGGTTTCTGGAGGATAGAGATTTGGGGACAGAGGTTGATCCGGACGTTGAGATGGAGGGGTGAATGGTTGGGTAAAGCGTGGAGAAGATGATGCCATAACACACAGTACTAGTTGGAGTATTTGCAGGGTTGGCAGCAACCAACCGCTATTCCAGTCAATTGGGCTGGGTGAAAACACAAAGGCTGGCAGGAGGCATGTCTTGGTTCTCCAATCTCTTGCGAATAGATATATCTTCCTATCGACCCCCCAATCCATGATATTTAATTGAGTTGAAGCCCTGGGCCAGCGGGTGATTTATGCGCAAGTCTCGTTGTGTGGTCTAATAACCATGCCTCAAACATGTTGTGCTGAGGCGCGATTGTTGCCTGTCACCACCGGTTGGCCAGCCTTCGCGGACCACTAGACAGAACGCCTTGCGGGCTTGGTGGTTGCCTTTTTTTATGCACCGGTGATCAAAAAGAACTGGGTCCTCGCCGGTATGCCAGTAACATTTTACTGCCAGTACAGGGGCTAAACACACCTGAACGAAGTCCGGATGTTGCAAGGCTAACGTACATATTGGCAACCACCATGTTTTGCCCATGCCCGAGTGCATTTTGGTGTACACCTTACACCGGGTGTAGATCTCATTTCGAAAGAGCCACGTGTCAAATCCCATTGCTGCCGGATATGTACCCAATATAGGTAGGTATCATCCCGCAGAGTTATGCACCATAGTGAATCGCCCCAGCTGCAGTCCCCTTGACAATGAGATACAAAGCCAACCGACCTCGCAGACCTGATCCATAAGAACTGCAAATCACTCGCTGCTTTAAGCGGAGTTGAACGGTGCTGGATCGCGCACTAGGTCCTCAGACGCTGGCATTGAGAACAAAACAGATACAAAACCTTCCATGAAGAATAAATATGCTATGATGTGAAGGTGTACTATCTACAGGCTCAAATGGGCTTCAGTTACTTCGCAACCATTGATTGAAGCTACAACCTTGTATTATCAACTTGTTCGTTCCGATCACAGAGCAAAATACATCCGATTTCAACAGCGAAGTTCAACATCGTATATACCTACCAACAATGTGTCACCTATGCCATCAGAACAAAGTCAGTCCGGTGCAACAACGTAACACCCAATTGGCATGTCCCTTCTGGAAATTCGACCCTGCTGCCCACCAAGACTGCCGCGACAAGAAGCTTAGAAATGTATCTGATATTCGAACCCATCTCAAACGGGTCCACTTGCAGCCTGACTTCTGCGTGGTTTGCAAAGCTGTCCTGGGCCCTCATCGCAACTCGCACAGCCAAGCCTACCACACAAACTGCGCCGAAGGTTGTTCTTTCAAGAGAGTTTCGTCCAAGGGAGGATTAACGAGACGCTACAGGTCTCACGCCTGTACGATCTGAACAATGCCTACCACACCGCCATTTTCAATTGTCTTGAAGATGTGTTTGACGACTTCGAACAATGGTTGAAACAAGGCTCGGCCTTCCAGCAACACCAAAGCCACCGCCATCAGCGTCCCGCCTTTTCCAACCTTGCTCCGACAATAGCGTTTGAACCAGTCATGGCTCCAGCAGCCTGTACCCCTTCCGTTGTCAATCCTCAAGCGATGTCACCTGAATTCTCACTTGGCTTGCTCAACCCCGCACTTTCAACAGCAACTGTGCCGCCTGTCAACGACATGCTATTGGCCACAGAGGGCGCTGCATTTTGGTCAGGCGCAGATGGTTTCTCGGGCATTTCAACTGCTGATGAAGAAGATGCAAAACAGACAGGATTACTGCATGAGTGGAGTGGGGTTTGGGTTGCGCAATGAATTAGCAAGACAGTTAAAGGGAGCGATGATCATATAGTGCAGCTGGAGGAAGTATATAGGGATCAATTACCTGGTAAACTTCACTTGTAGCAAGCTTGCCAATTTCAAGTTCCCCTTGAAGCTCGGCTGGACCCGAACCCTGAACCCCTGAACCCCTGTTGTGGAGCCACTGGTTTAAGCACCTGGATTCCCAAAGCATCTCTGAGACACACGAATCGTTAGTTAATGTACGAGGGAAAATGAAACCACACCACGCTAACAAGGCTTATTTACCTAAGTACTTTGTTTTGAGTTATCAATCAATTAGTTCTCGATCGTCGCTACCAAGATACCTAGCTGCGTCTACCTAGGGATGCGAAACTCCCACAGTGTGACACCTGGTAGACTTTAGACAAAAGTTTCATACCAAGGTAGCTATGTTGTCACGACCTTCGAAGTCTTTGACCCTTTGCTTCCACCGTGACGAAACAGTGATAAGTATACGCGGCCCTCTTTCGAATCGGGTGTGCTCAGGGGTTTGGCTTTCAGACGTGACATAAAAGTTTTTGATTTAGGTTCAAGAGCACAAAGACACCCACCAGGACAGCTTATACAAGAGGCCTGCAATAGGGTATACCGACGATTCCAAAGACGAAGGCCAGGCCGTAGACCCATTCACCCACAGCCACCCACAGCTACTGAGAGAGCTACCATAACCATCAGCCAGTGGATCAGCCAGAACCAAAGTATTGGAAGGACCCAGAAAGATATGGTAGAAAACGCACTATACCGGGCATAGGAAAACCGCTGGAGGGAGCAGGTCGAAGGCCGGCCTGCCAGGAGAGCAGACGAAGGATCATCAGAGCTACTATTCACAGACCGAACCTTGAAAAACCATCAAGAACTAACCAAGGCCTACGAGACTCCCTATTTAGACAACATGTCCCGGACTTACCTACCCCCCACTGTACCTGTGGCGAGGGCCGTGAGACGGTCGAGCACCTCGTTATATGTTGTCCAATACCACCGAAGCCTAGAACCTGGCTGAGAACCAGCATCCGCACGCACCGGGACCTCAGCCTTATATTACAAGGTATAGGGTCCCGGAACCAATGGCTACTAAGAAAGGTCCTGGGCTGGCTAATGGATTCAGGCCGCTTGGTACGTAGCTCGCTCAATAACTCTGTTTTCAAAAACTGTACAACGCAAGGGATGCCTCGAGTCTCCTCCCCGCCACCGTCCCACCGGCAAGGAGGGGGAGATGTACGCTAATATCCATTCGCCGCCGGAATGGGGACAGGATGTAATGATTGATCTGACAAATGACCCCGAGCCGAGGGTGGGAATGCATCTCGCTGATTGGAATGGGGATGGGAGGTGTGATGTTTTGGTGCAGGACAAGGCGACTGGGACGTTGAGGTTGTTCGAGAATCAGTTTGATGCGGCAAGGAATGTTATCAGTTTTGTGGACAGGGGTTTGATGACGGGTAGTGTTTGTGCTGAGGGCTGGGGGTTGTCGGTTTTTGATAGGGGGATGAGGTTGGCCGATATCGATGATGATAAACGGGCGGATATCTTGTGTTTGGAAAAGGATGGTGGGATCACAGGATGGTTGAATCGTGCTGAGGGTCCGGAGGATATTGGCCAGGTCAAGCTCTCTGAGGGTTGGGACAGGGCTAATACGTATTCGATTTGCGAATGTTGAGGCTTCAGGGAGGGCGGACCTTATTCATCTTGACAAGTACACCGGAGAGGCGAGAGAACGGGGGGTATAAGGGCGTGGGCCAGGCCGGCGGCGGGAGTTCGGTTGCTTGGTCTGATAAAGGTGTTCTTTTCTCTGGTGTTGACAGGGGCGCCAACATTCAGTTTAGTAACCAGGGAGGGTTGGGGCGTGCTGATCTTGTACGGGTTCTGCCGGACAACCAGGTGTCTTACTCGTACTACGAACTTGTTCACGATTCATGCTAATTCTGATATAAATAGGCCTTTACGTACTTCAACGACTGCGCTGGCGGTGCTGGTGGTGATGACGGCCCCATCTGTAAGTTCCTCATCTCGAGTATGTGCATGTTGAAATACCCTATGACTGACTTGCTTTTTCTGCAGTTGATCCGGGGTTGCCGTCCTTACCCGTGTAAGGTGATATTGTGCATGATACGTGTTTGAGGAATGACATTGTAATCGAGGTACCAGTGAAATTCCTCCCCGAATTGCGACCACCCTGCTGGCGTGAGAATAAAACCACCCCTGTGATACACTCCCCCCCTTGGGGCAGTGTGGGCCAACTTTTCGGTGGTTGGGTTGGCCTGAAATTTGCCCGGCGCTTCCAGACGTCTATTCTTAAAAATTAAGGCAATCAAGAAATAAACGTTGCGTTTGGAATAAATTTGAGTCAGGAAGAAGGGTCCAAAGCGCGTCCTAGAGAGAACGTAAATCTGTGACGAGCCGAGTGACTAGGTAAGGTACGCGAGTACCTAGGGAGCTTTAGATTTCAATTCCCATGTCCATATCGATCTTCATATTGCCCAATAAAATCGTACAAAATCATCTCTCCGTCGAGGGGTATATATATCTCTATAAAAGGGTTATTCTGCTTGTTTTGTGACTGCCAAGAGACTTCCAGTTATCGACCTGATCACATGCAATTTCTGCAACGCCGCTTCGTGTATACACCCCAGGTTCTCCCGCTACTGGTGACAACAACAAGAACCAAACCGAGAAACCCGACAGGAATGAATTCGAAAGCCTGCAAAACAACGCCAAGCAATTAACTTCCATTTCGTCCTCAATGTCAAAATCTGGGATAGCTTTTCCGAGCTTCCTCCTCTGTCGTTCGTCAAACAACTCATACGTGACATATCTCTCGTCTTCAGCTGGAATCTTTCGCACCCGGAGAAGGTTGAGAGAGCCAAGAATAACCAGAGTGCCACTTGTGACGCTCCCAAGCGGCAAGGCTCGATCCGTTAAGCTAGTGTCAAAGCTTATAATCTCAATCATGGTAATAAACTCGTGATTGAGATAATATTTCGAGATCGGCCAAATAACCATGCCAGGCTGGGATATCCACGACCAACATGGACGGGCATTTTTTGGGTCTTTTCCTTTCTGAAATCCAAAACATTGCCAAGATAACCCAATTTCGATGTTTTTGAGCCAGATGCCGGCCAAGTATGGAGATTGAAGATGCTGTTGGAAAAGAGCTGCAACGGCGGAGATGGCGGGCAGCCTATCGGAGGGAAATGTCAACATCCGAAGAGAATATGACAGAGAAAGGATTTCGTGGTACCAGAAATGCAAAATTTCCATTTCTGATGAAGCTAATAGCTTGATTGGGAGCCTAGGCAAAGTGTTGGAACTGCGATCCCAATGCAATATGTTGTCCTGAGACATGAAGCCTTTGCGACATTCCCACACTAGACCGTAAGATGTATAGTGTAGAATACGGCGAGACAATGCTTGCTCCTGGAAAGTCCAAGCCCGAGCTGTCAACGGTGTGCTTTGGATGCTATCGGGGCGAGGAAATGTAGCCACAGGTGCAAATAGATGTAGCTTGCTCTTAGATCCATCATCGAGAGCAGTAGATATTTCTACTTTGAACCCAACACCATCCTCGAGAGTTAACAATCTACGTTCTCTCTCATCGTTGAAACATCCTTCCGTTGACGCCTTGCTGATATCAACAGATACTGTAAGCCATGCTTTATGGTAAATCATTGCCATTTTGGCAATTTCGTCGACCACATCGCTAGAGCAGTCTTGAATGATGCATAGAGCATCAATCCACAGATATTTCATGCCCAACTTCTTGCAGATACAAACTGCGTCTTTTAACGTAGCCGGAAGCTTTGCGTAAGGTATCTGGTTCCTATGCAGTCGCACATTGTCCTTGGTCGTCGTATATGACTTGCCTGAGCTGTAGCCCCAGCAGTAGCTTAGGGCGATGTATTTCGGACAATGGGTTGCGTCAGAAAGTTCGATTAGGCGGATTTTGGGATTGTTGGAGCTAGGACCGGATGAAGGGTGCAGCTCAATCAGTCTTCTAGGCTGAGCTGAGCTGTTTGACTTTAAGAATTGCTGGGAACACTGAGGGTGGTATTTCAAGCAGTTATTGATCCAACTTCTCGCCGTGCTGAAGGCCTTCTTTGAGCTGGTCTTTGTGACGTGGTTTATAGGGAGAACTCCAAAAGCGATAGCAGGATCCACTAAATTAAATTTAGTAGATTGCCCCAAAAAAAAGACGGGAGGGGGAGTAGGGGAACAAAAGAGGAAGCTTAGTGTTGAGAAGAAACTGTGAAAGAGCCCTCACTTTTTGTGGATGTGTTAACTGCAAAAAAATCATGTTGAAAGAGAACTGGCTTGTAATCCTCGAACAGTATCTCGATCACGGCCCCAAACGAAGAGCCCGCGGCGTCAACACCATATCTCTTCAGCTTCAGTCGAACAGTACATTCATCAGCAGAATGTTTTCCGTTATTAAGCCCCGTCGCTTGCTTGGTATAATGCGCCAAGTGTCGGCATAGCGAGCATCGCTCGGCGCTGCGTTGCAGAGTCGAACCGACGGTCAGATGCTTGAAGCCTTGTGAGCTTGCGAGGGCCTGAATGTTTATAGAACTGCAGGTCACGCAAAGACAATTTGGTGGCAGCTCACAGCCATCCTCATGGTTTTCAAGATCGTGCTCGACCATGTTGTTGATGCGGCAACGTCACTCAAACCCCAAAACCCCGAGGGTCCCGAGTGGCTGTTTGCGTACATGATTTTCAAAAGGGACGTCAAGAATATTTAACAGGTGGGCTGCCTACAGCCCCGGCTCAGGCAGCAGACTTGACAGCTGGTGTAGATTTTGGATAGCATAACATCTTGCAATATTAGTATAGAATATCTAAGTTAGTGGAAGAAGGCTTTGCCGGAAAATTGCAGGCGGAGCGCGCAGGTATCGTGATGGAGTCGCCAGTGAGGGGCAACCCCCCTACCAAAAAAAAGCCCACGATAGAGCAAACGCTTCCGCGAATGTTCAGGATCTAGGGTGACCTGCGGCTCGAAACTCGGTCTGTAACTTCGCAGCAAGCTAGACACCTTATTTCTAGGATAAAGGATTGCATTAAGATCAGCTGCCTGGCTCCAAACGGAGTGGGGACAGGCAAAGGATTTACATTCTCAGGGGTTATGCCTGCTAATGTTGCTGCCGGCACGGGAATTGACAATCAAGACAGTCAAGTTGGGCAGGTCGGAAATGGAGATTCAAAAGGAAATGATATAGTGGCACTGGTGTTGTTGGGGTGAGTATGGCTGTTATGATGATGGGCTTATCTCTATCCGGTTTGGTTTGGCAGTTGACTTGGTACTGGTAAACCTTTCAGTTTAATAGCTATCTTGGTAATTAGTTTATTCGCATGTACTTATCGCGGTCTATAATAATGGTAGGGTAATCTTCCTCTAGTTTAACATATTACTAATTGTCCCAGGTTGTGGCATGTGTTGGTGGTTGATACCTAGGTACCGTAGGTATACCGCTCCGGCGAATTGATCTGATAGATCAGTTTGCGGTCTATCTTTTCATAGTGTAGGGGTCAGCTTCACATATCTGACTCACTACACTAACTGGGGTTTCAATATGGAGGGTATCAGGAAGGGTATCGGAGAGGTTTTGAGACACATCTTGAAGCACGCCCTCGCGTGCAGGCCCGGGCTGGTTCATGCCCGCAGGCACCTCTTCTTCCATCACAACATTCTGAGTCTCGAGAACAACCGCTGAGGCATCTGTCTGCTGTGTCTCGGTGACGGCAGGGTTGCCTGGGACTTGTTTGTCTTGGACTTGTTTGTACACCGGCCTTTGGGAGGCGGCGGAAGGATTTCGTTTTCCTCATCGGAGGTAGTGGCGTCGGCATCTTACCCTCAAAACCTTCCAGACCAGCGTCGAGGAGGCTGCATCTCTCAGGTAAATCTTATGGCGCAAATAGTGATGGCTTCAAGCCTGCAATAATGTATGTTCATTGGGAATGATGCCTGATCGAAGCGTATCAAGTCAGAGTAGAAGGGGCAGAGATGTTGAATATAAGCCGTCAGACAGGTTCCATTGCTAACTACGCAGTGGGGCCTGTGACCTTTTTCAGCAAGAGATTGCTCCTTGTTAGGTACGTAGGTACCTAATACTCTGACTGACAATAAGCCATAAGTGACTCTATGCACGTCGATGGTATTCCAAAAGAAATACAAGACCAAGGGTCAGGTATTTGATAATATGAAAGGGGTATTCGTTAGATCTTCTTACCAATAATTTCCCCTTCCCAATACATTCCTTATTTGCAAGCCCTCATTGCTAGTAACAAAATCTACCCAAGTACCGTACACTAATACCAACCACATCACTTCGGACTTTAACCGTTTTTTACTTCAACGAGAACCGTAACCAGTTGTTTATTTCTTTGCCGATTGAGGCTGTGGGTCAGGGGTTTGTTCTCCGTAACATAAGCCACTGCAAAGAGAGAAGCTGTCGAGAATACCTTGAGAGAACCTCCAAAGAGCGCTCCCAAAACCATCAAGGTCACTCTCAATGGCCCGGGAAGAAGTCCCGTGAAGCCCCCGACAAAGGCTTGTTGAAGTCCCCGTTAAAGTCCAGTCGAAGAATCCCACCAAAAAGTCCCCAGCAATTCGTCGAGTGGTGAGTGGGTAACGTGAAGACATGATAAGTTTCTAGTAGACGTATCGAAATGTGATGGCTTTGTCGCCCTTTTCAGAGAGTTCTTCTGGAGTGTATTGACTGAGAGCGCCTTCCTCAATCTTTCTCTCCCTTCTCTTGTTCGCACTGCTGTATCCCACAAGCAGGGTCAATGACGCAACGATGCCAGCGCCAATGAAGCCAAGTTCCAGGCCGTGGCCAAGTTGGTATCGAGGAGCATCTTTCGCTCGATAAAAGTTTGATGCCATGGCCTTACAAGTCAATTGTTAGTACCCTTGTCGAAACTACGCATAGAAGAAGACAGGAAATTGACCTACACCTCCGAGGTTCCCGACCCCTATTTGAACCGCCATCCCTACCGAACGCTTCAATGACCCAGCCAGATTGTTCGACAGCCAAGAAATGACGCCTGGGAATGCCGGGTAGATTGCGCAGGCCGCGATAAAAACTCCACCATAGACCACGCGTGGGTTTCCTGACGCAATACACCTGGTATTGTTAGCGAGCATCTTTCTGCAGTCACAGAGAAACTCACATGGTGAAACCAACGACCATGATTAGCAACGGAACAATGATGAATGGGCTCCTTCGTCCCACTCGGTCGGAAAAGTAGGCGACGATAACGGCAAGAATCGCAGCAGTGATGTAAATTGGGACAGTCATGAGTTGTGCAGTGCTGCTCTGGTATCCCAGTGTGCGGATGATTGTTGGCAGAAATAAGCTGATTCCGTACAACGGACAGACAATCTGGAAATTGTTAGTGCTGAAGACTTGAAGGGCACACCAAGGGCTATCTCAGGGGTAATTCAGGGGTACGTACCCCCCAGTAAACAAAGATGTTGACCCAGATTTGCCAATCCAAAAATGCCTGCTTGACGTATTTCCACTTAAAGTCGTCCGCCTGGGCCACCATGGATCGGGAAACCTCGCTTTCATTCCTCTTACTCTGTCCTTGGTACTTGAGCCGGAACACCACAAAGGCACGCTCCTCCTCGGTCAAAAAGGTTGCTGTGTCGGGAAAATCATGCAAAGTAAAAAAGGCCCATATAGCGACCAATACAGTTGCAATCCCTGATATGTGTCAGCCTGAGGAATGTAGGTATCAATGAGGTTGAGCAAACCTACCCTCCAAAATAAAAATCCACTGCCAGCCATGTAGCCCTCCAACACCGCTCATCTTCCCGATGGCAAATGCCAACAGTCCACTGAACGCACCCGCGATGGAAGCTGCACTGAAAAACATTGCTTGTCTAAGCTGCATCTCCTCACGTTTGTACCAGTTTGTCAGATAATAAGCAACCCCTGGAAAGAGACCGGCCTCCGCAACGCCCAAGAATATGCGAGCCGTCAATAGCCCGGTAAAGTTGTGCACGATTCCCATCAAGGTCATCACCACACCCCATGCAACCATAATGGCCGGAAGCCAGATGGACGGTCGAACCTTTTTTAGCATCAGGTTACTGGGGACCTCGAACGCGGCATAGGTGAAAAAGAAGGCTGTGAGGCACCAGTTGTATTGGTCATCTGTCAAGCCGAGATCCTCTTGAAGACCTTCTATTTTGGCGTTGCCAATGTTGCCACCTGGATGGAAGAGTTAGATGTTAAACACTGAAGACGGAAGCGCAAGGCACTAACGGTCAAGAAAAGATAGTAGGTATAACAAGGCAAGCATGGGAATCAGGCGCATATCCATCTGTGAATCCGACAGTTAGTATCAAGAATTTTGTTCAAATTCAAATGAAAGGGCCAACTTACTTTGCGCAAAATTGCCTTCTCATCCAAATGGGCAAATGACTCTCTAGTCACACCCCCTATCCTTTCGATCTCACTCCGTTCTGCTTCTTCAGACTGTGAAGCCGCATCGTGCTTTTCGGGCAGACTGGCCCCCTGGACACTCATTTTGACTGCTTGAAGGGATAACGATAATGTACGAGTGGTACCGAGGCGCGAATGATGATCACCCACGTTGATCGTGGGAGGAACACCGTGCTTTTAATCCCACATCTTAGCACGCTTATTTCCTGACATTCCTCAGACGATGATGCAAATCCCGGGCCACCCTCGGTTTGCACGTCCCGCCCCCGCACCATCTTCCCCCGCATCCCCAGCTTATCCCCGCGATCTTGCCCAGTCTGGTTGAGATCGTCAACCTCATTCCTTGAAATCCTACATCCTTGAGCTGATTCTTGCCACGTCGTCAGTGGCGCGGGGTATCAACTCTCGCGGATAACTGGCTATGACGGAGAAAGAAATGCGCTTTCAGACGGCTAGCACTGATTGAGCTAGGTACTGAAAGCCTCGGCCAGGAGCATTTAAGGCCGGAGGGTGTTTTCTGAAAAAGGAAGCTGGTTGAACCTGCCTTGCTGACAAAAGTTCATTTTCCAGGCAAGGTGGGTTAGAATCTTATTTGAGATTAAGGTTCATCGCGCAAAAAGAATTGTACAAAAGTTTTCTACAGTGAAGGAGATGTATACCACGACAAAGCTAACCGCGGCTCGCCTTAGGCGAGGTGATTGCTCACCTCTTTGATTGTAAAAGAACCACCCACAAGATAGAATTCCAGATGCAGTAAATACAGAAAAGGATGGACTATTTAGGCATTCTGGCGGATCCTTCTAGTTTGAAGGTGATTTTAAAATGAAGTGGAGCGTACATATGACTTGAATAAAGAAATCATCACCACACAGACGGAGTTGATCTTGAGACACAGTATGTGCCCATTAGCCAGGCCGATAGGTAGGTGGGGAGCACTCAGCCGTGTCATGACTAGTTCTCAGCCTTACACTAGTATTGAAAGCCTGGAAACCTTGCATATTGGAGAGCTTTACTGGATTGCAGGTTCGTCTTGGCCACACAGACCATAGTAACATTTCGAATGGTCATCTAGGCGCTCGGTCCTAAAGGAAAAGAACATCTAACTCGGTCTATCGACATGCATCAGAGTCTGTCCAATCCCCCAACCTACAGTAGCTAGAGTGTCATGTCTAAGACTAAATCTTAGATAGTAGTGTATATTGTATGTTCGTAAGTATCGTAGGAGGAGCTGTTGTCCTTTTGATCTGTGGGGTTCATGATGACGATGATGGAGAGTGTTATTGTAATAGTTCGTCACCGATCCCTCTAGCAGCGGCATTGCAAATGGGTGACCTGGCACGCCCTGCACTAAAAAGCACTGGCAGCACTAGTACCTACACCATCTAGCACATAGACTACTAGATACACGCGTTCGGATTACATTTAAATGTTAAATAAACCCTTTTGGAGGCCTATTGAGTATTCTAAGACGCCTGACGACTATCTTAGCAGGCCTACTGACTACCTATCTTTAAAGGTGTACTATGTTTTGAGGCCTAACGGCTATCTTGTGCGGTTTGTGAAGTGTGCTTTGATGCCTGTTCAGCACTTGCAGTCCCGGTTCTTTTGTCCACAAAGTGCCTAAACGCCACGAGAACGTATATGAGAGTCACAGTAGCTACTGGAAGCAGTTGTGTACCGGCTACCTTACTTTTGCTCTGCGGATCCAGCATACGTTACAGGATTGTTGCGAGTGGTCAGGAAATGGGAGTGGCCAGTCTCACAGGAGAGGGATTTCAGAATTTGGTCTTTGTTATGGCCCCACAGCTGAAGGCTAGATGTGACTGGAGGTCAAATATAATATTGATATTGATCGATGGAGGACTTCAATAGAATACAGGAATTGTTGGGCCTATTTGAATCCCAATCCCACCTGCGGACCTCCACGCTAAATTGAACGGAATACCGCGGAACCCTAGTGCTGGTTCACTTGTTAAGAATTCCTCCGCGTAATCCTCCGCGTAATCCATGGTGTTGAGCCAGCCTGTGACCGGCTGAGGCTTGACTCAGCCCACCTACCTTAGCTCAGGGCTTTGACCCATAACAGTCTTCGATAGCGACAACAAGCTGGAATTACCCCGATACCAGTCATGCTCGGTTTCACCCCGAAGATGAACCCCCACAAATCCGTGTCGATAATCCCAAATAAACATGGTGGGTCGTGGGCTGAGGCTCTGCCGGTGGATCCCCGGGTTGAGTCCGCCAACATTCGGAATCCAGGCCAATGGCGTGACTTGTCAACGGAACCATGCCGAACAGCAGGGATGGCCGAGATGACGCCTCCACTGTCAGGCGACATTCGCATGCTTGAAAAGGTACCTTAGACAAAATGCGAGGAATCGTTGCCGGGAAACATCATCAACCAAGTTGTCAACTTGAAAGGCAAACGTCAGAGAACCAACATCATGGCCGGGGCACCAAGCCGCGCCGCGAGCACCGTTGGGACAGGCGACCCGGGCAGCTCGGGGGCCAACACGCTCACCGACCATGATCCTTATCAGAACGGGCGCCGGTCCTTTATAGTCGGCGCTGATGTTTCTGAACTGCAACAAATTGCGTCTGTTCTGTCACGACACCAATCCCATGTACGTCAACCGACTGAAAACCTTGATCCAACCTTGGACCCCGAATCGGAGCATTTCGACGTGGCACAATGGGCATGCCATTTTGTAGGCCAAGTCAACAAGCAGGGACACAAAGCAACCCATCTGGGCGTTGTCTTTCGGAATCTTGATGTGTTTGGATCAGGTTCAGCTCTGCAACTTCAAGACACGGTCGACTCGGTTCTGCTCGCCCCCTTCGGCTTGGCGAACTGTTCAGGGGCCAGAAAAAGGAGACAAAACATATTCTTCATGAATTCAACGGCTTGTTCAAGAGCGGTGAACTTCTTGCCGTCCTTGGCCGTCCCGGATCAGGATGCAGCACCTTTTTGAAGAGCCTCTGCGGGGAGCTGTATGGGTTGACAATGGGGAAACGGTCACTCATCCACTACAATGGCGCGTCTCAAGCTCAGATGAAGAAGGAGTTCAAGGGCGAGGTTGTGTACAATCAAGAGGTCGACAAGCACTTTCCCCATCTCACAGTCGGCCAGACGCTTGAGCACGCTGCTGCGATGCGCACCCCCTCGAACCGGGCCGAGGGCATGTCGCGTTCCGAATACTGTCATTACATCGCCCGCGTCGTCATGGCAGTCTTTGGTCTCAGTCACACCTATCACACCAAGGTGGGAAATGACTACGTGCGTGGTGTCTCGGGAGGTGAAAGAAAGAGGGTCAGTATTGCAGAGATGATGGTGGCTGGTTCCCCTATTTCGGCTTGGGATAACAGCACGCGTGGTCTCGACTCAACTTCGGCGCTCAAGTTTGTCCAAGCTCTTCGGCTATACTCCAACGTTGCTGGCTCAGCCAACGCGGTCGCCATGTACCAAGCCAGTCAGGCCATTTACGACGAATTCGACAAGACAACCGTTCTTTATGCCGGTCGCCAAATCTACTTTGGCCCTGCCAATGCAGCCAAGGCCTTCTTTGAGCGCCAGGGATGGTTTTGTCCTCCACGCCAGACCACTGGCGATTTCTTGACATCTGTCACCAGCCCCGAGGAACGCATCCCTCGACCTGGCATGGAGCAAAAGGTGCCGCGGACACCCGAAGATTTTGAGCAGTACTGGCTCGCTTCACCCGAGTTCAAGGCTCTCCAAGCGGAAATGGCCGCATACGACCAAGAATTTCAGGGAGAGCGCCAGGTGGAAAGTCTCAGCCATCTGCGAGAGACCAAAAATCACAAGCAAGCCAAGCACGTTCGACCTGGCTCTCCCTACATCATCAGCATCCCAATGCAGATCAAGCACAATACCGTTCGCGCCTACCAGAGGGTGTGGAACGATATCTCAGCCACTCTGGTCAACGTCGGTGCCAATTTGATCTTGGCCCTCATTATCGGTTCCATCTTTTACGGCAACCCGGATGCAACGGCTGGATTCGAAGGAAAAGGATCCGTCTTGTTCATGGCCATCCTGCTTAACGCCCTCACGGCCATCTCGGATATTGACAGTCTTTACGACCAGCGACCCATTGTCGAAAAGCACCACTCCTACGCCTTTTACCATCCCGCCACCGAGGCAGCAGCTGGTATTGTGGCAGACTTGCCCATCAAGTTTGCGGCAGCCGTAGTGTTCAATCTCATTGCCTACTTTCTTGCCGGCCTGGGCAGGACACCCTCTCAGTTCTTCCTCTACTTTTTGATCTCGTACATCTCGACCTTTGTCATGAGCGCCATTTTTCGCACTCTGGCAGCCATCACCAAGACCGTCTCTCAAGCCATGACTTTGGCGGGTGTGCTGGCACTGGCCTTGGTCATGTACACTGGTTATATTATCCCCGTGCCTCGGATGCATCCTTGGTTTGGCTGGGTTCGGTGGATCAACCCTATTTACTATGCCTTTGAGATTTTGGTTGCCAATGAGTTCCACGAAAGGGAATTTACATGCTCGGATATCATTCCGCCCTTTTCTCCCCCGCAAGGATCCAGTTGGATTTGTGCCAGCTCTGGAGCGGTGGCTGGCAGAGAGACTGTGAACGGAGATGCATACATTTCTGTTGCCTACCAGTACACATATGATCACGTTTGGAGGAACTTTGGCATCCTCATTGGGTTTTTGATCTTTTTCGTGGGAGTATACTTTGCTGCCGTGGAACTGAATTCGTTCGTCACAAGCACGGCCGAAGCCTTGGTCTTTCAGCGAGGACATGTCTCTTGCCATCTGCAAAAGGGGAGGGATGAGGAAAACGGGGATGGCAACAAAGATGCTGTCGCTGCAGAAAAGGGAGCGCAGGACCCCGGGAACAGTGCGAATGAGCCTCAGAAGGACATCTTTACTTGGAAAGATGTCGTGTATGACATTGATGTCAAGGAGGGCAAGCCCCGGCTGTTGGATCATGTTTCTGGATGGGTCAAGCCTGGCATTTTAACAGCCCTCATGGGCGCTTCGGGTGCCGGCAAGACGACTTTATTGGACGTCCTTGCCCAGCGAACGAGCATTGGTGTTGTTACTGGAGACATGCTTGTCAATGGCAGGCCATTTGGTGCCGACTTTCAGCGTCAAACGGGATATGTTCAACAGCAAGGTGTGTTTTATTCTCTCTCAAGCCGGGCCCTTCTGACCTTTCATCACCAGATCTTCACTTGGACACTGCAACCGTCAGAGAGAGTCTTCGCTTCAGTGCCATGCTCCGTCGCCCCAAGACCGTATCCAAAGCAGAAAAGTTTGCCTTTGTGGAAGAAGTCATCAAGATGCTCGGCATGGAAGAATACGCCAACGCGGTTGTCGGTATACCGGGAGAGGGTCTCAATGTCGAACGGCGAAAGCTACTCACGATTGGCGTTGAGCTGGTAGCCAAACCCAAACTGTTGCTGTTCCTGGACGAGCCCACGAGTGGCCTTGATTCACAGAGTGCCTGGGCTATTTGTGTCTTTTTACGCAAACTGGCCGACGCGGGTCAGGCTGTTTTATGCACTATCCATCAGCCCAACGCCCTCTTGTTTCAGCAATTTGACCGGCTTCTGTTCTTGGCCAAAGGTGGAAAGACGGTGTACTTTGGAAACATTGGGCAGAATTCCAAGTCCTTGCTGAATTACTTTGAGCACCATGGAGCCAGGCTCTGCGGCGATGATGAGAATCCCGCCGAGTACATGCTCGAGATTGTGGCCGAGGGCATCAACAACCAGGGCCAAGATTGGCATTCGGTCTGGAAAGAAAGCCAGGAGTCCAAGGATGTGCTTGCTGAGATTGACAGGATTCACGCTTCTTCTCAACAGGACCCTCCCACTGCTCCCGCCGCGGGAGAGACCAACTCCGAGTTCGCCATGGCTTTCCATGCGCAGGTATGGGAAGTAACAAAGCGCATCTTTCAGCAGTACTGGAGAATGCCCGGATATGTCCTGGCCAAGTTTGCACTGGGCATTATGTCTGGTCTCTTCATCGGTTTCACCTTTTTCCAGGCCGATGGGACGCAAGGGGGTACGAGAAATATCGTTTTTGCCGTGTTTATGGTTACTACCATTTTCACAACACTTGTGCAACAGGTTGGTGACCCCTGCCCCCGTTTTTTCCACGGTTTGCTCTTTGTTTTGATTGGCTGCTGGGTGACTACTAACTCGTAAAAGATTCAACCCCTATTCATCACCCAACGATCGCTCTACGAAGTCCGCGAGCGCCCTTCCAAGGCCTATTCCTGGAAAGCGTTTCTCATCGCCAACATCGCCGTCGAAATCCCTTATCAGATTCTCACCGGTATCCTCACATTTGCCTGCTTCTACTACCCGGTTGTCGGGACAGGTCAGGCCTCTTCCCGCCAAGGCCTCATTCTGCTTTTTATTATCCAGTTATTTATCTATGCCAGCGCCTTTGCACACATGACAATCGCCGCCATGCCGGATGCCCACGCTGCAGCTGGTATCGTCATTCTTCTGACCATGATGAGCACCATCTTTAGCGGCGTGCTCCAGATGAGAATCGCGCTGCCTGGGTTTTGGGTGTTCATGTATTACGTCAGTCCCTTCACGTACTGGATCAGCGGAATTGTGTCGACTGTGTTACATGAGAGGCGAGTTGAGTGCTCCATCTCGGAGACCTTGATCTTTGACCCCCCTCAGGGAATGAACTGCGCACAGTATCTGTCACCTCTGGAGGGACAAGGTTCTGGAATGCTTCAGAATCCCTTTGACACCGAAGCTTGCAGATATTGCGGGTTCGGTGTTGCCGATCAATATCTTGCCGGAGTCGACATCTTTTGGGAGGATAGGTGGAGAAACTTTGGGATCATGTGGGCGTATATCGTATTCAACATTGCGGTCGCTATCGGAGTTTATTATATTTTCCGGGTGAGAGAGACGAAGAAATAGATGATAGAAATGGAATAAGGTAGTCACATAGACATAGGCGTTAGTTTAGACAGACTTTTTATTCCTATCAGGCCCTCCCCTCGGCGCCTCATTAACCCCCCTTTCACCCGTAACACCTTACACCTGATCTCTAGGACGCCCATCGGGGTAGGTGAGCCTGTTGTATCTCGCCACAGCAGCGTCACTCATGTTGGAAATCACCAGCGTTCCCCCTCCAATCAAGTGAAGATTCCCCTCCGTCGTGATCCAGTTGTTGTTTTTCTGTCCGGCAGCTTCGCGAGCCAGTTCCTCCTCAACCTGATCAACACACCAATCACTCAGACCGTAGAGAATTGCGAGCTTGTGCTTGACGACCAGTGTCATTTCGTTGCTGAGGTGGGGCTGGCAGGCGGGACTGAAAGTCTGCCAGCACGGCGCCGGAGGGAGGTATCCGAGGGCCAGTTCGGGGTCGAACACGGGCGTGCACCTTTTGGTGAGGTGCGGACTGGTGGCGGCCGTGGCTGCCGCGGCGAATGAGAGGAAAGTGATGAGTTGCATGGCGAAGATGTTTCAGTTTTGCGGTTGAAGTTGAAGTGAAGATGTCGGTTCGAGTGATGGATGCTGGGGATGAGCGGTTCAAGATCGAGTCTTTATATCAGCCAAACTTTATGAATCCGAACACGCAAAAGGGCCGGTCTAAAAAAAGAAGGATACATTCCACTCAGTGGCTTGGCTGGCACATTCCCCGCTCGGAGAGGCACAGGTAGCTGTTCAAGTTACTACACGATTCTCTGTTGCGCCGGGTAAATCGGCCCATCTTATGGAGCGAAGGATTCACGTATAGGGGCTATCTGCAATCTTTTTACCAATTTCTCTGCTGTTGAAGACGCATTCCGATCCTGTTGGATATCTGTCTTGCTACCTTGACCCGCCGATGCTACTCTGAATCTCACAATCTCCGACGGGGATTTTGTAAAGTACGGTTATTCCCCTCCGAGGCCTCTTTTGGCGTTACTCGGCATACGTGTAGTCTGGTATCGAGTTCTCGATGCAACTGTATCAGGTTCAAATACGAGCTAAAGCTCAGATATGGTACCTACTTGTTCACTGCTGCCTTGAGGATTGTTAGTGTGGCAATCAACTATGTGACAATCCCTTCCAGCCCTTTCCATATGGAATATATCTTGACCTTCCAAAGTGTTTTCTCTCCGTCCAAGGAGCATGACAGATACAGTTCTAAATATTGCACAGGTATCCACTTTAGCAGAAACAATGCCAAATACGTGTTATTCTTCATGAAGACAAGAAACTTACGCGTCACCGATGATACAATATGCTTGTTGAGGCCTTCCACGCACTCTAGATAGGTACCTAGATATTTATCCCCATGACTTCCGCCCACTCATTCGGTGCAACTTCCTCGGCGGCAGCCTCCTTCGCAGCCGCATCAGCAACCGTGTTCCACTCTCTCGGGATCCTCCAGAACTTAACAGCCATTCCCCGGTCCTTATATCGCTCGATCTCACCCAGCAGCGCCTCCCAGAGATCCCTATTCATGACGCCACCCCCTCCGCGCTTTACCCAGCCATTCTTGATCCACGTCTTGGCCCATTTAGTGGAGCCCTCAACCGCATACTCGGAATCGGTAGCGACAACAAGTGTGTGGAACCCCTCACCAGGCCAGTATCGGAAACGCAGGGCGGCGATGACAGCACGAAGCTCCGCCCGGTTGCTGGTCTGCATACCATCGTCGTCGAAAGGTCCTTTCTTCTCTAAGCGGCCAGAGGCGATGAGTAGGTTGCCCGAAGGACCAAGGCCGTGCGAGAAAGCCCAGCCTGCCTTTGGGTTTTGCTGGCCGTTGTTTAAACATGCGCCGTCAGTGCAAATCAGGACTGTGCCGGCATCATTTTGGAGAGTGCATCTGATCGACTATTTTAGCCAATATCATCTCGAATTGACTGTGAAAAGACTTGCCTGGTAACACGCATATGGTTCTTCCTGCCAGAGAATACCTCCAGAGGAGTTGCTGAAGCAGATGGTGGGACGAACTTGGTGGGAAAGGCCTGACCGGTACCTCTTCTCAGCCCCAAGGGATCGAGTGGGTCGGCAGCTGAACCACGGTTGGTGGCTTCAACTTCAGAGCCAGATGGATCATCGTCGTCGTCATCCATGAAGCTGTAGTCTACAAAACATTTCCCGCAGGTAACCAGGCCATGGGGACCGCAAACCAGCCGGCCGTCCGGCAGCTCACATGGACCCTCCTCGTCATCGCTGCTACTTGGGCCAAGGGGGACTAGCCCCTGGGCTAGGTACCATCCGAGAGGCATAGATCCGGGTTGTTCTGATGCGTGTATTCGCGGACTGGGGTAGCTTTGTGAGAAAGAGGAAAGTCCTGATGGCTTCAAAGTGGGTGTAAGGTGTGATGTATTGGTCAAGTGGAAGTGGGTTTGCGAGCAACATTGAAATACTGCTTGGGCCGACATGTGAAAGGTGGGGCAGGCCTGTTTGCGGGCATGCTTGCCAAGCAGACGACGTCAGGTGGGGCATTCGATCGGGCTCAAAGACCTGCAGGTTGATTCGCGTTCTTAGGTACCTATCTACGTGTAGGTACATACCATGTAGATGAGATCGTAAAGCAAAGAACCTCTCCGACACCCGAATTCCCATCACCTAGAGTTTCACGCCTTAGTAATATCACCCACCCACTACCATGCCCCAGTCCCCTTTACCTTGATCGGTACCTTCAACAACCTCATGCCAGCTTCATTCTGACTTGGTAATCTTCCAGCTCTCACATTCACCTGTAAACTCTCATGCAACAGTCTTGGGGCAGCCAGATGCTCGTCCCTTTCGCCCCTTAACTTGACGAAATCGTCTTCGGACACACCATCTTTTAGGTGCTTGTTCTTCTGCCGGTGCTCGCCAACAGTTACATACGGCACGGGTTCTCGCTCTCCATCAGGGGGATAGTCATGTCCAGTCCAGATTTTGACATGATCAGGCAGAGACAAAATTCTGCGGGCTGACTGATACAGCGCGTGGGCGGACCCGCCGGGAAAGTCACACCTGGCTGTGCCAATATCTGTGTGGAAAATGGAGTCACCGCAAAAAATGTTGTCTGTCAAAGTCAGCAAAGTTTGGGAAACAGAGAAAAAAGACATGCCTCCAATCTTGTAGCCCAAGTGATCAGGTGTGTGACCTGGAAGATGCATGGCCTGTGCTCTTAATGTTCCAATAGTAAACTCCTCGTCATCCTCAAACAACTTATCAAAGACGCCCTCGTATTCTTCGGCCTCGATTCCGTACCTCTGCCCAAACAAGCTCTGCACCTGTCCAATCCTTTTGCCAATGCCTACAGGGGGCTTAAAGTCTTGATGCTTGGCCAGCTCACGCTGAAGATAAAACGAGGCAGTCAAGTGATCAGCATGAGCGTGTGTCTCCATAATTCGCACAATCCTGTACCCTTTTTCACGGACCAAAGACAAGACACTGTCAGCTGTGGTGGTGGTAATGGTGTGACTGCATTTATCATAGTCTAGCACAGGATCGATAATGGCTGCATCCGTGGTTGCCGGATCTGATACTAGGTACTGAAAAGTGCCAGTCTTTTGTTCAAAAACTGGATGAATGGCGGGCTCTAATGGAACGGTGGTTGCAGCGGAGCAAGACTTTTTTAGGCATCTTGACAGTCGTGGTATGCCGTGGGGCTGCTGGCAGCACGATCGACTTCTCGTACACCGGGTACACGGAAAGTGCTTCCCTGCGTGATGGAAAGGTCGCTGCTGGAGATGGAAAGGCTGGGAGCGCGGAATGTGAAGGGAGAGGGTGACAAACGGGGCGAGAAGCAGGCGGGTAGTGGCCTGGCATCTGATGACGTTCTCGACGCAATGATGTACTTGGGAGGCGTTCATGGTGATTCTGCGGATGACAGAGAGAAAACACACTTCTCACCGGTCAGCTGAGATGGGAGTTGGTCTGTTTAAGCTTTGTGGATGACAAGTGTTGCAGGGGTCTTCCCATGGACCGGATTGCCGGGTACTGTCGGGCATGTGCACTCCATGATCCACCCTTTGCCCCCCGGCAAAGGAGTGTATCTGTGAACCAAGCTGGGAACCCTGGCTCATGGTGCCGGCGTCAGTCCACCGTGGCACCACCTCCGGGAGCGGCCTTCAACGGCCGGTAACCGGTGGGTGGTCTGTGCGGTTGATCGGAATTTGTCACTGTCACTACGAGAATTTTGCCGCCCGACGACCAACATATTATTCCAAATTCTCTTTGCGAAGTACGATATATAGAAGCCAAATGCGCAGCTTAATTTTTTCTACTTCATACCTTCAATTTCCAGTGGCCTTTTCCTTTCGAGATGCTTCCCCACTGATGTCCATCAGGCCGAGTTCCGGCCTACCCGACTGCCACCGATACCCGACCGAGACCGCCATGATTGCAACGTTATTAGCAAACGGATGGCCCCGGCCGGGTGAAAATCTCGTTCAATGCGAGAAGACCCATTTTTGCCGACACAGAATCACCACAAAAATCGCGAAACTATTTTCTGCTCACCACAACCGGTGGCCGAGTCATCAGAAAACAATCTCCGGGACTCGGCGACGCTTTTTTGTTGTCGGCGACTTGCCCCACCTTTTGCCGGTCTCGCTAATTCGCTCAAGCTCGAGCACACCATTTGAGCTCTTTGTCTCGCTCACACGCACCTCTTGTTCCTGGATCTGAGGTCTCAAACTTCTTTTGACACATCACCGCCATCTCAACATGTCTAGCAGTCAACTATTAGTCACCACAACAGCTTGTGCTGCCCGGCACTCGGCCATCGCACAACTGGCCCCTGCTGCCGTGCGCGCTTTTGCAACTGCCGCCAACGTCGCCTCCACCACCAGAAATCACAAAGTCGTTGTCGTTGGCGGTGGTTCAGCTGGTCTGACCATCAGCCATCAGCTCCTTCGCAAGGGCAAATTTTCCCAAGATGACATCGCCATTGTCGACCCAGCAGAATGGCATCACTACCAGCCCGGATGGACCTTGGTGGGTGGCGGGCTTAAAGACAAGCAGCAGCTCAGAAGACCGCTCAAGAGTTTGATCGATCCCAAGCTGCGATTCTACAACACGGAGCTGGCCTCTTTCTCACCTGATTCCAACATGGTCACTCTCGGCAATGGCGACAAGCTCAGTTATGAGCACCTCGTTGTCGTGCCTGGGATCAAGGTCGACTTTAACAGCATCAAGGGACTCCAGGACGCCCTCTCCAACCCAGACTCGGGTGTCTCTTCCATCTACGGCTACGACACCTGCGACAAGACGGACCGCACCATCAAGGCTCTCAAGGGTGGTCAGGCCATTTTCACTCAGCCGATCGGTGTTGTCAAGTGCGCCGGCGCCCCTCAAAAGATCATGTGGCTCGCTTTGGATCACTGGAAGAAATCCGGCCTCTACGATCCAGCCAACCCCTCGCCGTCCCCCATCCACATCACATTCGCCACCGGTCTCCCTGTGATGTTTGGTGTCCCCAAGTATTCTGCCGTGCTGGAAGAACTGCGACGAGAACGAGGAGTGGAGGGGCTTTTTGCGCACGATTTGGTCGAGATCAACGGAAACGATGCAGTCTTTAGCCATGGCGAGAACCAGAAGCTCACGCGCAAGTTTGACTTGATGCACGTCACCCCCAAGATGGGCGCTCACGCGTTTGTGAAATCGAGCCCTCTCGCCAACGACGCCGGATTTGTTGATGTTGACGAAGAGACCCTCCGACACAAAAAATGGAAGAATGTTTGGAGTGCTGGAGATGCTTCCAGTTTGCCCACGTCCAAGACGGCGGCCGCCATTACTGCGCAAGCGCCGGTTTTGGTCAAGAATGTGCTGAGGTCGATGAAGGGCAAAGATGCGGACGAAGAGTACGATGGATACACATCATGCCCGCTGTTGACGCAATACGGCAAGGTGTTGTTGGCTGAGTTCAAGTATGGCGGAGTGCCCAAGGAGACATTTGGAAAGGCGCTGGGCATTGATCAGGCGGTGCCCAGGCGGGCTTTTTATCACTTGAAGAAGGACTTCTTCCCTTGGGTGTACTATAAATATATGGTAAAAGGAACTTGGGGCGGTCCTAAGGGCTGGCTACGGGATTAATTTATTTTTCGTTCTGCAATGTTTGTTGCCAGCCAGTGACACAATATTCTTGGCGCGCCCACTTACAAACCACCTTCTGGATTGGGCCCTGATTATGTCATTTGGATGAGACGTTGGACCATGTACCTGCCGTCCTCGGATGCTAGACCCGGGTTTCCCTTCCAGGCAGGAGACTGTCGATCCAAAGATTAAAAACAAGGGAGTCGTCTGTCCCGACTTCTTGCACTGGTCAGGCATCCGACTTCCCAACAGCGTCCCATCAGAGTCGACACCATGCAGCGTGTCGCAAGCCTCCTCGGTGCTGCGGCGGCCCTGTTGGGCGCCGTCGCGGCTATTGAACCCCTTCGACCGCCCCACCAGCCCGTCGGAGGTGGCTCCAAGCTGCTCACGTACAACGTCACCACCGGCAGCCCGGGTGCTCTTGCTGTGTCCACCACCAGTATCACCTGGGCCAAGACCGACAACGACGGCGACTTCATCACGATCGGCTCCGACGGTTCGTTTGTTTTCGAGAACGTCGCTAGCGGCAACAAGACCACATTCCTCGCGTCCAGCAAGATCCCTGCCAACTACTGGGATTATTCCATTTCTCACGACCAGACCAAGATCCTGTGGGCCGTGGACTACACCAAGCAGTACCGACACTCGTACTTTGCCAATTACTTGGTTCAGGACGTAGCCACCGGTGAGACCCAGCAGCTTGTGCCAGGTTCCAAGGGGGACATCCAGTATGCTACCTGGAACCCCGCGTCGTCTTCCCAGATTGCCTTTGTGCAAGGCAACAATCTGTTCATCTGGGACAATGGCAAGATCAGCCAGATTACCACCAATGGTGGCCCTGATCTTTTCAATGCTGTTCCCGACTGGGTTTACGAGGAAGAAATCTTTGGCACCGATCACGCTTTGTGGTATTCCCCCGATGGCGAGTACATTGCGTTTTTGAGCTTCAACGAAACCGGCGTTGACACCTTTACGTTTCCCTATTTCATGGATAACCAAAAGGTCGCCCCTGCCTACCCCCGAGAGCTCGAGCTGAGATATCCCAAGGTCGGCACCACCAATCCCACTGTGGAGTTTAACCTCTTGAGCGTTAGGGACAAGAAGACCACACAGATCCCTGTGACTGCGTGGGCGGCCGACGACTTGATCATTGGTGAGGTTGCTTGGTTGACCGAGGAGCATGAGAAGGTCATCTACCGGGCTTTCAATCGGGTCCAAGACCAGGAGAAGCTTGTGGTGGTTGACACCGCCACCAAAAAGTCCACCATCACTCGTGAGCGCGACGGATCCGATGGGTGGCTCGACAACAATGCTGCCATCAGCTTCATCGGCCCCATCACCGAGCAAAAGGGCAAAGCAAAGGGCAAGGGCAAGGGCAAGGGTAGCAACGGCGGCAAGGACTACTACCTCGATCTGTCGGATGAGTCTGGGTGGAATCACATCTACCTCTTCTCGGTGGACGGCAAGGACAAGATTGCCCTCACTTCTGGCAACTGGGAAGTGACAGGCATTAACAAAATCGACACATCCCGCGGGCTCATCTACTACACGTCCACAGAGCGTCACAGCACCGAACGCCACATCTACTCGGTCTCGTATATCACCAAGAAGAAGACTCCTCTGGTCAATGACAAGGTTTCTGCGGTCTGGTCCACTTCCTTTTCTACCGGCGGCAGCTACTACATCCTAAGATATGCCGGTCCCAACGTCCCCTACCAAGAGCTCTACAATATCAACTCGACAACCCCCCTCCGTGTCATCAACAACAACGAACGTCTTCTCAACAACCTTAAGGAGTACAAGCTTCCCAATATTACTTATCTGGAACTCGATCATCCTTCTGGCTTCAAGCTCAACGCCATGCTCCGTCTGCCTGCCAACTTCTCTCCTGACAAGAAGTATCCTGTCTTGTTGACCCCCTACGGCGGTCCTGGTGCTCAACAGGTCAACAAGGGAATGCAATCTTTCGGCTGGAATGCCTACATTGCTTCCGATCCCGAGCTCGAGTACATCACCTTCACCGTTGACAACCGCGGCACTGGTTTCAAGGGCCGCGCTTTCCGTTCCGCAGTCGCTTCCAACCTGGGCGATCTCGAAGCTCAGGACCAAATCTGGGCGGCCAAGGAGCTGGCCAAGAACCCCTGGGTGGATGCCTCCAAGATTGGTATCTGGGGTTGGTCATACGGTGGGTATCTCACCGCCAAGGTCGTCGAAGTTGGTGACCCCATCATCTCCCTGGGTATTGCCACTGCTCCTGTTTCAGACTGGCGATTCTACGATACTATGTACACCGAGAGATACATGAAGACCCCTGCCCTCAATGCTGCAGGGTACAACAAGTCAGCGGTGCACAACACTGACGGCTTCAAGAAGATTGCCGGTGGGTTCCTGATTCAGCACGGAACTGGTGATGACAACGTCCATT
This sequence comes from Apiosordaria backusii, assembly GCA_030549205.1. Classification (NCBI taxonomy): domain Eukaryota; kingdom Fungi; phylum Ascomycota; class Sordariomycetes; order Sordariales; family Lasiosphaeriaceae; genus Apiosordaria; species Apiosordaria backusii. The sequence goes on from JAUKTV010000006.1 coordinate 2,033,743, forward strand.
TCCAAAACGCCGCAGCCCTGGCTGATCTTTTGATGGGAGACAGAGTCAGCCCCGAGAAGCTCGAGGTGACTTGGTTTACCGACTCTGACCACAGCATTCGCTACAACTCGCAAGGAACGTTTTTGTACAAGCAGCTGAGCAAGAAGCTATTTGAGGAGAAGAGGAGGTCCGGTACCGAAGGCGCTCATCAATGGAGCAAGAAGGGGATGGGCAAGAGATGGGTTGCCTGAGTGTAGTGATGGTGATATCAATAGGTGATAGATCTAATATAGTATAATAATGACTTGAGTCTTTCAGTGTTAGCTGTCACGGTGGATCAAAAGATTTGTGAAAGTTGACCAAAGTGCAGGTTCGAGTGCTTCCTAGAAAAGCACCATGAATTGATCAGCGAGCTAAGAAGTGGAACGATCCCACCATCTCTTCATTCATTGGATGCCACATGTCCTCAGCATAACACTGCTTCAATAGACATCAAAACATAGTTAATAGACTATACAAGATAGCTTCTAGGCCTCGAAAGATAGCCGGTAGGCTTTTGAAGATAGTTAATAGACTATTAAAGATAATCGATAGACCTTTAAAGATAGTCGATAGGCCTTGAAAAATAGTTGCCAGGCCTTAAAAATGGTAGTGAATGTGGTGGGTTATGCAGGTAGTTAGCGGTGCTAGTTTTTTTGTCCAGGGCGTGTATAGTAAAGGGACTCGGAACTTTGAAGAAGCAACACTGGCGATAAGAGATAAGATAGAGACTATTTCCCTCCTACAACCCTCTAAATTCTTTTTCTAAACAATAAAAGTCTCGAGGTAAGCAACTTTATTTTCCTTCCACTTTGAACCTCCACTGACCTTGTGAAGCGATCACGCTGATTTTCAAAATGAACATACTTAACGACATGGGCCTCCAACGGGCGTTTAGCATCGCGGCCTTTCAACCAGAAAACCTGTTTGACCTCGAGTCCGATGCAATTAAAAGATCGGGACTGGCGTGTTTTGTCTTTCTTATTCGCCATATAATGGCTCACCTCAGACAAGAAACACGTAGACAACTCATGAAGCGAGCGGCGCTTCCAAACGGCCAGCTCTCCTATGTTTTTATTGTCGCTACTTCCTTTCAGCCATTGTTAGACATCGATATGGGCTATAACGAAAGAGAAGCTATGGTGGCTCAGATAATGGGTCTATTCAGAAACCGGGACATTTTAGGCCCAACCTTTGAGGATCTGATGGAGTCTGAGGCTACGATTGCTGGCTTTTGGAGTCAGGAGGATCGACTTACGAGCGTCTTCCAAACGATCGAGTACTGCGTCCTTCCTGATGGGATTTGGCAAAAGACCATTCCCAAAGACGCCCTCCTACAAATTTTTTCTTGCGCAAACGGCCGCCTTCACTACACTGTGAGCCCCGGAGAGCGGAAGCCCCTGGGTCAGTTCCTCGATGATAACTACTAAGGAACAAAGGTTAGCAATGTCAAAAAAGAGGCGATCACTAGAGTGTACCAGGATCCCGTCTTCTTGCGCATCCACATCAGTATCAAAGCCGGTGCTCAAGCTCATTTCCATGGCGATTTGTGCGGATTTGAGCTGCGTGCGTATGGTGGTCAGAGGCACTGCTACTACCGTTGCATCGCCGTGGTTAAACTTCGCCAGCAACACAACAAGCCAGACTTGATTCGCTTGTTCAGCAAGTCTAGAAAGATCTTTTACCCAAGCGGAAGGCTGAAGCTTCCAGCCACATACGACTGGGATGTTGATGATGAAGCGGAATACCTCTACGTCTATATCCAAGCCACCGAGGCACAGTATCGACAACGATGCCCCACACCTGCTGATGAAAACATGCACTTACCCTTGGACACGGTTCATGATATCAACATTTATGGCGTCGAACTCTGCCTTCGCGCGATGGGAGTTGGCCCCGCTGTTCCAGATCTTTGCGCGGAGCGTTCCCGCGTTGAGTCTGTTGAGCCTGACCTGCCTCCCCGGGCTGAGCCATCTCCCCCTGCCCTGCCACGAGACGTACATCTGTTGGAGCTGGCGGGTGACCAATCGTCTTGGTTCATGGGCGCCAACTCGCGTGACAATCCGTCCTGTGCCATCTGGTAGCAATCTCTCCCATCTTACGGAGGAACTGAGTTGGCGTTATAGGGCTGAACCCCGTGATAGGGCCTGCACTATGCCACCTGACAGCAATTTGTCCCATCTTGTGCAAGAGTCAGGTTGGGAATGGGGCGCTGAACAGCGTGTGAGGGACTGGACTGCACCACCGAACAGCAATTTATCCCAGCTTGAAGCAGGCCCAGCTTTTGACTGGAGCACCGAGCAACGTGACAGGGCCTCGACCATTCTACCAGACAGCAATCTTTCCGAGTTGGAGGAAGAGCCGGCTTGCTACTCGAGTGTTGAAAAACGGACCAGAACGTCAACCATCCCCCCGGATAGCAACCTGTCTGAACTGGAGGAAGAACAGGCGTCTCATGACAGCGTGGTACAACGTAACAGAACGTCAACCATCCCCTCGGACAGTAATCTGTCTGAAGGTACAACGTAACAGAACGTCAACCATCCCCTCGGACAGTAATCTGTCTGAACTAGTGGAGTAACAAACGTGCCGCGACAGTGCAGTACAACGTCCTCGCGTGTGTTCCCTCCCACCTAATATCAATAGGCCGGCAAATATGTCCGTGGTAGCTCGGATGAGCCGCTTTAACGAGTGGTTCTAGCTCATAATTAATTAATCTTTTTTTGCTTATATGCCTACCTCTGTGACCGTGATGTGATGTATGTGTTCTGATTGTAAGCTATATGCAGTGCGCTTGTTCTCCCTCTTCTACAGATGTTGCTTATATCATAGTAGCTGAATATAATTGTGAACTTTTCGATGAGTTTAACTTTAAGACAGCCTTCTCAGACAGGAGCTACTTAGTCGTTTTTTTAGGGCTGGTTTTTATATATTTCTTAGTGTACTGTAGATTCCTAAGAGGTTGATATCCTTTTAAATGTATGCACTACGCTCTGAAAGCGGTCAAAAGATTTGAAAAGATAGCCGAAAGGCCTTAAAAATAGTTGCAAGATCTTGAAGGATATCGGTAAGAGTTTAAAAACAATGGAAAGACCTTCAAAATAACTACTCGAAATGTTCTCTTTACTCTCGTTTTAAAGCTTGGAGGAGAATAGGTAACATAACGAGGTAACTTTACAAAGACGTTCAGGTAGCTTCGGAAAGGTCGTCTCTTGACCTTGGCCTTTTCGATTTGTGGATATCTTGAACTGAGATTCGTAGCATCCGCTTTCCCCTGGTGACCTGCTCCGTTAATATTGTCTTGCTGCTAACACAAAGTTTAAGTTTGCCTCTAGGCAAGTGGAGGTTTCATTTCTTATCTTGCTCTTCTAGCCAGTATTCCAAACCCTCCATATCTCTTACAACACTTGTTTTCTTTGTTATATCATTTGCACGTTAGACAGAGGAAGACCACCTCGGCCAGTAGTCCTTTTTCTGCAAGCAGCGTTCATTCCCAGAATTGGTCCCATATCATATCCGCCTACCTGGACCCTTCCCATGCTCTCATTCCTGTGTAATGCTATGCTATAAGACCAAGTCCAATCCTATAGCCTCGCCAGAAACTAAGGGACCTGACCGAGATATACCAGGGCTTCACGGCCCCCTGCCTCACATGTTCCACTTCTTGTATTCTAATATAACATCTGCGCTTGGGTGTTCCTCGGTGGGGCGTCTCGGTGTGGTCTTGGCGTTCTCGGTGGAGGTTATCGGTGCAGGTTATTGGTGCAAGTAATCGGTGGATAGGTGTTCTCGGCGGAGGTTCTCGATTGGTGGTCGGGAGTGGCTCTCGGTAGAGGTTGTCGGCAGAGATTCTCGCGGTTCTTAACGGTGGTTCTCGGTAGGGGTTCTTGATGGTTCTCGCCGCGGTTCTTGGTGGAGGTTGTCGGTGAAGGTTCTCGCGGTTCTCGACGGCGGTTCTCGACGGCGGTTCTCGATGGAGGTCCTCGATGGAGGTCCTCGGTGGTTGCACATTGGGGTAGATCTTGGTTGCGGGATAATACCTTAGCGCTGCTTGGTAAATCGGTGACGTGACTTGTCGATGGAGTTGCTTCCTCGATTTGGTGGTTTCATCCTTGGCGCGCTTCTTGTATGTGATTTTTTCTGGTACTGCTGCTTAATGGGGATTTATGGGGGGGTTGGTTCCTCGCTGGAAGTTCCAGGGTTTGGACGGCATAGGCTGGACAGTTGGTAAAGGTTGGGAGATCCTTGTCAACTTGGACGACTTGGGCGCATGTCAGGTTGAGCTCTCCAGCAGAAAGAGCCTGCTTTTCAGGCACGGGATAATATAGAACAGTTAAAACAAGACCAAAACACTCTTCAACAAGAAAAGGCTGCCTTGGCACGCAAGCATGAAGGGTTTGAGAAAGATTCTCTTGTGATTGATGCGAGAGAAACTGTGTGTCACGTGCTTAAACGGAGGCTTCTCTTGTTACATTGGTTGATCAAGAGAGATAATACGCTCAAGAAGAACCAGACTTGAGCCTCCCGAAAAGCGCGCCTTGCTTGCCACCGTAGTAAAGCGAGAAGCGAAGGTTGCTTGAGAGTTACAGCGAGAAGCGAAGGTTGCTGAGAGTCAGGGCGACTCCAAAGCTGCATTTAAAAGGTTGAAGAATATTCACAATGGTTTTGTGACTCTTATATAGATATTCGAGAATAGGGTTTCTGAACAAAGTACTATATTTGGCACAATCGTTGACTGAGGGCTCGCTGAGAGTTGTTAATAAGAAGCTCAAAAATGCGGCTTAGAAGACTGGTCTGGCCACCATCCCAGAGGGGGATATAAATCTTTAATCAGAAGTTAAATAAGGGGGCTCATAAGACAGACCTTGGATGCATTTCCACAAATATCAAAAATATTAATACGCATGCAGCCAAGCAGTCTGAGTTGAAGAAGCTAACATATCCTTTGGAAAATGTCAGGGCAATGCTGGATAACTCCGAGTTGGAGATGGTTCGGTGCAGATGTCAAATTGGACAACTCGGCTCAGCAATCAATATTGAACGAGATATCAGACAGTCTTAAATGCATCGCTCAGGAGGCATCACTTGACGAAGTCTCACAAGATTTGAGGGCTGTCAATAAAGTCCTCCAAACGGTGGCGCAAAACACCATGGTAGAAAAGATGTCTAAAGATCTTAAAGTCATTAATGAAAGATTTGAATTAGTGGCTCAAAATGCCACAATGGAAAGGGTGTTTCAGGGTCTCACAATTTTCAACAATACCCTCAAACTGGCAGCCCAACAGTCCATTATGGAATAAGTGCCGAACGATGTTAAGGCTATTACCAAACCTCATGAATCGTTAGCTCAACAGACCGCCGTGAAAGGAGTATCAGTGGATCTTGCTTTAGACAAAGTAGCAGGGAATTTTGAAGCCATCGCTGACACTGTGATATCAGTAGCTTAACAGTCCGTGGTAGAGAAGCTGCTAAAGGATCTTGAGGCTGTCAAGGAAAGCATACAGTCAGTGGCGAACAGATCGTGGTGGATAACTAACGGAGCATTTCGGAGCCGCCAATGAAATGCTGAAGTCATTTGTTTGACAGCAAGCCCTTAAGGGCGTCTCCTCCACTCTTGGCTTAATTCAGGGGCAACTGAGTGAAAGTAACCTTCAGCAACAACAAGACAAGCTGGCCAACCTTTTTAAAGAAGAGCTGAAACGGCTACCTCGAGTTTGAAATATCAGAACTCTGTTTAAATTAGTCGATAGCCGATCCATCTCTTTATTCAATAAGTTGCCCGAGGTGAGCGAGGAAGTGTCAAGGCAAATAAATCTTCTTTTAATAGTCAGCTTATACCTAACTGCAATTTCTTACTAATAGGTAGATGGTTTACAAAAGCGTCACAACCGCCTTATCAATCAGAGAAGACTAAAGAAACCGAAAGCTAAGGAAAAGAAAGGAGGTCCAGTTAGCAAAGGACATATCTTCGACAATGCTGGAGTAGTGGGAGTTGAAAAAAGACTGACAAATCGAAATTACAGATTACACAGTCATAGATAGGGAACCGGGTTGAAATGTTAGAATATTTTATATCAAATATACTATTATTGTGCTTTAAAAGTACTTCTCAGTTTTCCCGGTTCAATTTCCGTCTCTTTGTTGGTTGTTGAGCAGCGACCCAGCCTTTTTCGGCGCGTTGTTGAGCACGTTCTTCTCTAGTTTTGGGAGGTACCTCTGGGTAGAGTGGCACCACACCATTGTAAATAGGCCCATTTAGGTCCTCCTTTGTTTCGATCGCCAGCAGAAGCCACCCCAGAAGGGCAAGCCTTATCTGATCATGTCCATCGTAAGAAACAAGAGTGCCATAAATGAAGTATGGGTCATTTTCCCTGCCCCGTGCCAAGAACAGATGCTTATTGTTACCTAGCGACCTAAATGCTGATTTAAAGTCGGGGTGGTTCTAATAGGTGGTCATTTGAACGAGAAGGATAAAGGGATTTGGGTCCAGGTCCTCTTTGTTGCCAAGGAGCTTGCTCCTAACGTCTTGCTCTACCTTGGCTCCATCACTGAGAGCATTTTTCTTTTCCGTTTAAAGGTCGGCAGGTGATGAATCCAAAATCCTTGCTTTCATGAAGCTCTGGCTGTTGACCACCACTTGCATTTTAAAATCGATGTAGACAATTACCTCATTGTCCTTGGGGTTTTTTGCTTTGAATTTAATTACTTTATTAGAACGGCAAGTGTCAACTTGATCAAGTGTTAACTAGATACTCGGCCATTGTCTTAACACCTTCTCTGCCTTCAGCTTCATCCAAGCTTTAACAAAAGGTTACGCCTGCACGCAAAGCTAAGATTCAGCACCGCAAGCAAGCGTAGCCAACTATCGCGGGCACGCAAAGCTAAGATTCTCAGCACCGTAAGCAAGCGTAGCCAACTATCGCGGGCACACGAAGCTGATATTATCAATATCGTAAATTTGACTTAAGTAATAGGCTCCCCTTTCAACATCTTCTCCATCAGCTCGCGAGTTTCCGGTTTCCGTTTGTCCTGAAACATCTTCTGGAACATCCATTCAACGGGTAGCGGTTGGTACTTGTCGGAGTATGCCCATGTTTTGATCAACCATTGAGCAAACAGATCCACGTCAGCGACCCAGGATTCGGGCAGCCAGTGGCGCCATGGGCCACAAGCTGTAAATTCCTCTTCAACGATGGGCTGAAAGGGCCAATACTGTTCGATTGGCGACATTGCTTTGTTAGGGGCCCCTTCAATGAAATGCTTGGGATGGACCCTGCGGTTGAAGTAGTGATACAAGGAAACGGACGTGAAGCCTATAAAGGCTAGTGTCCCGCCCTTGCGGATGATGACCTTGCTTGGACCAAGGCTCCCTTTGAAGGAAAGCAGGCAGTTCCACCACAAGTGTCGTTCTGCTTCAATCACCCGCCGAAGGACAGAGATCCGCTTCTTCTTACGTACTCGTTTGTTTTGCGTGATCATGTCCTGCATCACTTCGCCCTCCACAAACTCCAGTAAAATCATGCGCACCCAGCGTGGATAGCCTGGCCTGTGCGTTTGAAGCGGAAAGGTCCATGAATCATGGTAGCGGGGCGCAACCACAGGATGTCCCTGCCCAACCCGCGTCTCCATGAGGATATAGGAACTGGCTTCGAGGGCATAGTCCAAATCCGCACGCGACATGCAGTCCATGTCTTCGTTATCGGTTCCAGGCTCGCCCAAAAACGGGTAATCAAGCCCGTCATAGATCTTGGCGATGTACTGCACTGAAGGGTCTTTTTCAAGATGGCAGACCACGACAGTGGAACCTCCAACCTGTTTCTGTTGGATGTATCTCTCAATGATGAGGGTCTCTTCTTCTTGTTCGTCTGGGGGTAACTTCTCCCATGGGCAGGGATCCATAGGAGGGTTATTGAGCGCAAATTTGACGCGGTCGTGTCGATTCACAAATATGGCGTCTGGGCGCTTGGAGTGATAGTTCGGTCCCCATGGTTCTGGCGGAACATGTGCCCGAATGTTGAGCTTAATGCCGCTTGCATAACGCTCGCTGGCAGGAGGGTAGGTTGCGGATGACATTTTGATTAGATCGCGATGCTAAGTCTTGTTTTGTGATGTGTCGGGGAAGAATTTGGGGAAGTCTTAACTTCTGAGGATGAAATTCCTTAAACTCTGAAAGTGCAGTATGGTGGGGCCCCCAGCACGACTAATAAAATGAAAGCAAAAGTCAGAATCAGGTAGGTGGGGCTACCGTCGGCTAGTGCTGTCCACATGCTGTACAAACAGTAAAGTAGGTAATATATATATATACTGCCTCTATCTGGATGAAGCACTTTGCCACGATCGATAGCAAGTAGCCTGGAAGTCAAGATGCCCAATTGATCCTCTCTCGATATCGGAGAGTTAGGACGCTGCAGGTTGAATTGTGTTGTGCCTTCCAAATTCGTGTCAGCCTTCCATGATGGTGATGTTGAGATATGGTCTTGGGGACATATTTGATTTCCCGTTGACTTACACCAGTTATACATTGATTTTTGGCCTCTGCGGTAGCCTTGCATGAATGTGACTGAATGATGTTTGTGTGCTACAATTAGGAAGGGATCACAAATTGTCATGATTGTGTAAAAAATGAAAAAGCTTCCACGGGCTAGCGATGGAGCAAGAGGAGTAAAAGGACAAATGCAGGGCGCAGCAAGCTGACTGGGAACTGGAATCAATGCAAAGAGTAAATACGTGGATGATAAGGATAAATACAATATAAAGAGTAAAAGTCTATGAGGCTAAAAGACCTGATTGCATCTGTTTACTATGACTGTCTTGTTCTGATAAACATTAAGAAAACGTCTTCCTTGTTAGAGACTATTGCTATGCAGAGTGGGTGGGTGTCTGACTTTGTCATATGTCACCTGTGACTAAGTGACCAACTCGCCATTAAGCATCATTCTCAATCTTTCAAAGTAAGCGCCCTACTGTAGTCTGTAGATACATATACATATGTTTTCCCAGTTGTGACTGGGAAAGGTCCAAAACACTACATCGACAATATCTCCTGCATCGAGAGATTGTACAAACGCGTCAGTGCCATCGATGTTAGCAATCATCTCTATGAAGGAAAAGATTCGACTCTGACAGGTGATAATCTAAGCGGCATAGTGTGCACGGCAGTGTTGTATATTCTGCCGAAACGAATGCAGAATGTCACGATAGACAGGTAAAGCAAGGTGCTTACACCTATAGCGATATGTCCTATAGACGGACACAATGCCAGGACGTTGAGCGGAAATTCTCAAAGACCCTGGTCCGCTATACGAAAGCAGGGCAGGTATCTCATTAGACTTATCATCAGTATCTGGCACATCTGCCGCTGCCGCAAGTGCGTCTTGCCTACTAAGGCTTTGGGCCTGGCCTCCTTTAGAAGAGGTGACGTCTTGTGCCTTATTGGCAGCGTCCTCGAGTCTAGCATGACTAGAAAAATCACCGAGTGCTCGGTCTTGGCTCTTAGTAGTAAACTGAAATATTCTTTAAGTAGGCATTGCTTGTTTTGAAGAGCTGAGATTGTTGACTTAGTCGATTGAAAAGTCTGCAGCTCTTAGATGTCAAGTTAGAAAGCTAAAGAGAATATTTAAATATATAGAAGAGGATATGCGGATTGACTTAAGTGGAGTTTTAGTAGTGATATAAAACGCTAATATGCCATGTATATGTACATACCTTACTGTAGGGGATATATTCCAGATAGACTGTCTGTCCTAACTATAGTATTACGGTATATAAATCTACTGAGGTAAAGTTACGAAAATACTATTCTGAATGAGTTGAATTTAAGTGAAAGAAAAAAGAAAGGAAGAGAAGCTTTACTTAATTAAGTCTATAGGGTTTTAAAAGTATAAAAGTAGTGTATATAAAAGGTAAGGTATCAATAAAATAAAGTTATAGTAAATAAAGCTACTTAAGAAGGAGAATACTAATACTATAATATTACCTCCTCTTTTAAAATAAGTCTTATTTACAAATAATAAAGAAGTAAACTTTATAAAAAAAACTATTACTTTAAAGATTTAAATATATGTCTTTTTAATATTTTATGTAATAGCACTGGCAGATAGCCCTTACTATAAATATACTATTAGAATAAGCTAAGCCTGCAAACTTAGCTGACTTATAGCTTTTAATAGCAATAGTAGCTCTCTAAAGTAATGGTCTAGACTGCTATTATATTTAAACTAAGCTTAACGGAAGTTGTAAGTTCAAGTTATACTTTTAGAAATCAAGCCTTACCTTTATATTTAGAAATCCTTGCTTTTAATATATAGCTAAAGTTAATAGAAAAGTATAAATAAGTAGATTTCAAGTACTGAATATATAACTACTTTCTTGGTAATAAATAGTGCTTAAAGGCCTTTTAAATAAGCCAGGGGGGCTTTTGCTAAGAGGAGGAGAATGTAATGGTAAGGGCAGGTGGCCTTTACTATATATATACCATTGGAGTAAGCTAAGCTTGCAAGCTTAGCTTACTTATAGGTTTTAATAGTAATGGTGACTTTTTAGAGCAGTGGTCTGGACTGCCGTTATATTTTATAACTTACGTTTTAAATAAAAAAGATTTACTTTTAAAATAACTGCTTATAGTTCTTTTAAATACCTTACTTTTAATATAATTATATTATCTTCTTTATAAACTATATTCATCATTTATAATTAAATTTTACTTATTGAATAAACTTTCGATCATCTTTCTTTAATATAATATTTACTATATTAATTTATATTAAATTATGGTCCTTACTATATAATTATATTAAGTGCTTTATTATGAAAGCCTTTTTAATTACCTGTTTATTAATATTTATATAAAAAGAGTTAAATAGATCCTCTTTAATTACTTTTTTTTATTTTATTAAGTATTTTAATAGGTTAAGTTTATTTAAGAATTTATTATCATAGTTTTTAGTCTCAGTGGCTCAGACCTTCTCTTCGTTCCAGTCGCGCAAGCGCGACCCACCCACGCACAGGCCACTTGCATGTCGTCGCGGTTGTGTGTTGTAAGCTTTTGATTGGTTGGTTGGGGGAGGCCGGGGTGTTGGTGGGGGGTGGAGCAAAAGGTACATGCACACAACAGACGCGACGCGCTGGTCTGAGCTACTGAGACTACATAGTTTTATAATTTTTAAATTATATTTTTAAATTTATTAACATTATATTCTTTACAGTTTAGATTTTAACCTTATGATTAAACTTAATATTATAATTTATTACAATATTAATAGAAAGTATAACAGCCTCTGCAGCCCTGAAGCTGCAGCTATATAGGGTTAAGGTTAAGCATGTAATCTAGCGCATGCCCTACCTTTTACTTATACCCCGCTTGCCCTATACCCTACTTTCTTATTATAGTATTTAATTATAGCTTCCAGGTCTACACTTTCCTAAACTTATAATTTACTTTTATATTTAATAAAGTTAACTTAACAGTACCTCTGTACTAGCTTAAGTACTTTAAATATAATAAAAGTAGGTTCACTTTAAAGCCTCTTACTATTATACCACAATTATTTCAAATCGAAATAATTAAAGGTAAACCTCTAACCGGAGGTTCGATTAGTTAAAAACAAAATCCTACTTAAGTTATTAATATCGAAATAATTAAAAAACTAAAGGTTAATCATTTCGATATAAAACGATATTTAAATAAAAGAAATTAATATAGACCTTTCTATAATCGACTATAGTAATACTGATCCTATCAGTTTTATTCTCTATTCAATATTATAATTACTATATACATTAAAGTTAAAGTTATTATTATTATATTTAAATTCGAAAAAATATTAAAATTAACGTATAAACTATATCGCCTAAAAGCAAAGAAAAACATACTACTATAAATATTAAGAATAATAATAGAAAAAAAAGGTAAGGTAAGTATTAATACCTATACTAATCCTATTTCCTTAATAGCCTAAAGGTAAGTAAAAAGAAGGAAAAAAAAAGGAAAACAGGCAGAGGGTTAAAAAGGAAAGAATTAAAAAAAAAAAAAAAAAGAAGAAAAAAAAGAAAGAAAAAAAAGTAAAGTATATATATATATATAATCGCAAATATAAAATAAATTACTTATTATTATTATTTTAACTTAATAATTACTTTAAATATATAAAATAAAATATATCTATTAAATAAACTATTTATATTATTATACTAATAATAGGTTATTATTTATAAGTTATACTGCTATACTATATTACTAGGTTTAGTTTAAATATATATTTATAAACAATACTAATATTTATTAATTATAAAGTAGTAAGAAATTATTAAATAAATATTAAAATTAAAGTAGTAAAAAGTATTATTATTAAATATCGCTGGCATTTAATTTCCTAACTGCAATAAACCTACTATTATAGATTTACTAATTTAATTAAATAGTAAAAAGTATATATTATTTAAAACTAATAATCGCTTATATAAATATATTTAATAAATAATAAATAGTATTTACAAGTATTACTATAATATATAAAAATAGGTAAACAGGTACGTATACAGTAAAAAGCCTAACACTGTTATATCTAATAGTAAAAGTAAAATATAAATCGATAGTATTTATTACTAATAATTTAAATATACTGGTATATTATAATAATTATTTAAAATTATATTAACGGTATATACAAACAAGCCTAACGGTACATACAGAAGCCAACTAAAACTAACTGATTAAATATTATCCTAATTTAAAATATTAATTAAAGTTATTAAAGATAATAACTGAAAAGTAATAATAGAAATTAATAAATAATTAAAGTTTTTTATTAATACTAGTAGTTAATTAAAATGAACTAATAGGTTAAGAAAAGGTATAGAAAAAGGTAATAAATTGAAAGAATAAGTCTATTAAACAGTGCTCCTTAAAATAAGATACATAAAGTAGTGGATCTCTTTAACTAAGCTAATAGCAGGGTATAGCTAAATAAAAGATAAAAGATAAAATAAAGACTTATAAATATCTTTACTTAACTACTAAATATTAAATACTGATTATAAAAAGAATCTTCTTAATATCCTCATTAGTCTTCTTAACTCTTTTTCTATTTTTCCAAATATCCTTTTTACCCTTTTCTACTCTTCCTTTATTCCTCTTTATTATCTATCATTATTAAATATATTAGTCGTTTTATTATAATATATAAAAAATCTTCCTTTCTATTATTTCTTCCGATTCTATTATATTACTTTAATTATTAATTATTAAAGTAATAACTTTATAAAGGCAACTATATTTATAAAAAGGGTCTTAAGGTTTTTTTAAATCCTTCTTTTACGCTAATTAATTTACTTTATCTTTTTATAAATATTTTACAATAAGTATTATATTCTAACGCTTTTAATATTCTTCTATAAACTAAATTTCATCTTTAAATTAATAACTACTTCTCTACTTATTAAATTTATTATTAAAATCTATTTACTTAATAAAATACTTTATTACTTTATTTAATATACACTTATAAGTTATAATTTACTTTACTTTATATATATTACCTTCTTCTTTATTAAATAAATAGTTATTTTCTATTAAATTTAAGGGTAACTTCTCTTTACTAAAAGGGTCTTTTATTTATAATGTAAGTAATAGGTAAATAATTAAAATTATTAAATATATTTATATAATAAACAGTAATTCTAATTTATAAGTAAGTTTACTAACTTATTATATTACTTTAAAAGGTTTAAATCTCAACTATAATTACTTATACGCTAATTTACTTAATAAATAATAATTATAGTAAAGTTTAAAATATACTTTATTATCTTTTTTAAATATAATAAGCCTATAATATTTATTATATAAAATCTTAACTTTTATAATTATAAAGTTAACAGTAAAGTAAGTATTTACTTTAATATATTCTTTAATAATTAAAATATCTTTTAAGTTAAGTATATTTTTTATTAAAGTATTAAATAGGCTTATAAAGTAAAAGCTAAAAAGTTATTTATAAAGAGATAATTATATTATTAAAAAATAAACTACATTAAAGTACTATTAAAGTAAAAGTAAAGTATTAATCTATAGCTTTTGTAGATATTTAAAGTAGAAAAATCTAATAGTAATTTCTACTATTTAATTTTTTCTTTTTATTAAATTATTTATTTAAAGGTAATAGGCTATAGTTATTATTAATTTTATTCTTATAACTGATTAAATACTTTTTTAAATATTTAATATAAATTTACAGTTTTAATTAAAAATAATATCTATAGGAATATCCTAATTATTTTAAAGAAGAAATCTCTATAAAACTTTATTTATTCTTTTAATAGTATATATAGAATAAATAAAAATAAAAAGGGTATATTTTAAAGCTTTATAGGAAATAGTAAGAAGAGAATTATACTACTTTTTACTATTAACCTATTATATTATTTTTATTAATAAGACTGTTAGTATTTTTATAATAAAATTAATTATAATAATTTATATAAGTAAATATTTATTTAGTTATATTAATTAATAGTTATTAACTTAAGGTTCGGTGGTATATATATAAGACATAACATATAGATACTTACAATCAATACAATAGTATCTTTAGGCTATTTAATATAGCTATTAGACTAGCTACTTAATCTATTAGGCTGTTTTATCCTTTACGATTACTACCGCGATATCGATTAACTTTGTTAACCAGTCTTCCACTTTATCCTTCTTTTCGAAAGCTTTCTTTTAAATCGTTTTATCCTTAATCCAATACCTTAGCTTAAAACCGATCAAATCCTATCCGAATCGACAGAGGTTAATATATTCAGTATAAGACAGAATAGTAACGGTATATATAGCCAACTCTTTAATAAGGGTAATACTTATATTCTATTTATTACTATTTTTCTTTAGTATAGTTATTATAATATCGGCAAATTTAAAGTACTTATAGCTATTTAGCTTTAAGATCTTATACTTATAGGCTTTTAGTATAATTATATACTACTATTATATTAGTACTATCTTTTAGTTATTAAGTTATATAGGACAAACTTATATTTAATACTACAATCGATTAAGTTTTAATATAGTAGGTAGTATAGGAAAGGAATATAGTAGGTAATATAAGAGAGGAATATAGTAAGTAATGTAAAAAAGGAATATAGTAGGTAATATAAGAGAGAAACGGTAAAAGAAAAGTAAATAGGATCCTTTTTAACTTTATATAAACGTTAATGCCTAACCTTAATGTAGGCCGGTAAGGAAGTTATCGGTACGGTTATAAGCAATTCGGTAGTAAAGGAGGCGTTTAGAAGGTTTAGCTATAATATTATTATATAAGTTTATTATTAAACTTAACGGTAGAAGGTTTAACTATATAATAAGTACGTAACTATAACGGTAGCCCCAAGTAATTTAAGTGGCATACCAGATTAACTATAAAGAGAACTAACGCCGGATATAGCATTGTAAAAGAAACTTTTTTTTAGAAGCTCCACTTTTCAAAGAGACAATAATAGTTATTAAAAGAGATTTATTAGTTTATTAAGTTTATAAAGTATATAGGATAATATTAAATATATTTTTTTACTTAATAGGTTTTATTATTAATTATAAGTTTTTATAGGTTATAGAATATTTTTTTAATCGAATTGGTTTTTATTATTATAAGCGTTAGTAAGTAGTTTTTTAATTATATTATAAAGTATATAAAGGCTCTTTAAGCTCTTTAAATAAATATAGTATAATAAACTGTTAATTATAATAAAGGGGTAACCTATTTTATAAAAGACTTCTTTATAATCGTTTTTTTTATAATTTATTAATAATTTAATAATAGGGCAATATTTTATATTTTATTTATAACCTTTAACAAATTACTATTTAAATAAGTCTTTTATTATTAATTTTAAATATATAAACTATATATTATTTAAAATTATATTTCCTTCTTTCTTTTTAAGTAAGTCGGTAATTACTTTTAAATAATTTAAAGTATTAAGGATAAAATTATATTTTCTTAAAATATAATAGACTTATAGTTAATATTTATTAAGGTAATAAAAAGTATTAATAAGCCTTTAATTAGTATAGTTAATAGACAATGTATTTAGTTTTATATTTTCTATAATCCTTTTTATTAATGTCTCTTTGAGAAGTGGAGCTTCCAAAAAAAAAATTTTCTTTTACAACGCCACACCCGGCATTGGTTCTCTTTACAGTTAATCTAGTATGCCACTTGAACTGTCTGGGGCTACTGTCATGATCACGTAATTATCACATGCTTATTATATACTTATTATATAGCTAAACCTTCTATCGTCGAGTTTAATAATAAGCTTATATAATAATATTATAGCTAAACCTTCTAAATACTTCCTTTACTACTGAATTGCTTATAACTGTACCGATAATTTCCTTACCGGCCTATACTAAGGCTAGGTACTAGCGCTTATATAAAGTTAAAAAGGATCTTATTTACTGCTTTTTTTTACCTTTTCTTTTTTATATTACCTACTATATTCCTCTCCTATATTACTTACTATATTAAGACTTAACCGACTATTTATAGTATTAAGTATAGGTCTATTCTATATAACTTAACGATTAAAAGATGGTACTAATATAATGCCAGTATATAATCTACTATACCGAAAGCCTATAAGTATAAGATCCTAATATAGAATAGTAATAAAGTTAAATTAGCCGATATAACAATGGCTGTATTGAAAAAAGATAGTAAAGAACAAAATATAGGCCTTACTTACATTTAGGATTTGGCTATATATAAGCTCGATACTTTATTTATCGAATAATACGCCGAACTCTATTAATTTAAATAGAGGTTAATTAAGCTCGATCAAGGATTATAGATTGATAATAATAATATAAGGACTTAGGATAAAGCATTTATATAAAAGGATAAGGTAGAAGGATAGTTAGTAAAGTTAATATCGATTGCAGGTATAATAGTAAAGGCTAAAACGTCTTAATAGGTAGCTAGTTTAATAGTATACCAAATAACTTAAAGATACTGTTTACTATTGTATTGATCGTAAGCATCTGTATGTTATATCTTATGTATATACCACCGAACCTTAAGTCCTTTTTATTAATAAATAGTCTATTAAGATTATTATTAAGTAATTAAAGCAGTAAATTATTATTTATAATTTTTTAATATATTAAATTAAATAGGTTACGTTTAATTTAAAAGAGCCATATTATATTTCCGTTTATAAAAGGCTTTTATTAAAAAATATAATTAATAATACTTAATTTAATAAAATTAGCGTTTTTAAAGTTTAAATATATCTATCTTTTAAATAAAAGACTATAATATTAAAGCCTCTTTTAAAAGAATTATCGATTTAAATAAAGAAAGTTTTATTAAATTAAAAGTAATAAAAAAATATAGGGTTATTATAAATTATTTTTTAAATTAATCGAAATAACTTTTTTTTTACAATTATAAGTATAAAAATTATCTTTTAATAATACTAAGTATATTTAATATAATTATTAAATCTTAATTTACTTACTTTTCTTTTTTTTATTAATATTATAATTTCTTTATATTAAAGTAGTTTTATAATTTTAAAATTGTTAAACTAGGTCCCTGTAAGGCCTAAGTTTATAGTAGGTGGCTGCTATTATACTATGTAGTGGAAGCTTAAGTAGAAAAGCCTACCTGTTAGCTACCCGGTACTTGCCCAGCACCTTACTTTACTGCAGGGCTATTCAAAGGCCTGCATCCCACTAACCAGTAGGCTAAACCGCCTGCAATTTTATATTTAGGCTACTAAGGCCTACTACTATAGGCAATATAAGTGGCCTAACCCTAACCCTATATTGACCTGCACTTTAGGTTAGGGGTACTTGGTTTCGCAGCCCTTTTGTATAGCTGTAAGTCGATTTTTAAAGAGTATTAAGATAGGTATCTTATAGGCCTATAGGTATAGACCTATGTAGAGAACGGTATAGAATATTGAGAGCGAAAAGGGCTTTGTCTGCAGTATATAATAGTAGCTAGGCACTAAAGGAAGATAGATTATAGAGACAATATCCTATAATATATAGAAGGTAGATACTATAATATAGGCTTATAAGGTACTGTAAAATATAGTAAACCAGTATATTAAATTGACTTAATAATTAGGAAAATATTATAGTAAATAGTTATAAAGGATAAGACCTATTATAGGTCTTCGGCCCTATATTACTTTCTAAACCTCTCTTTATTTTAAAGCTTAAATGCCTATTAAATCTACTAACTATAAGGCCTAAATGCTTATTAAGTCTATTAACTATAGGGCTTAAATGTCTATTAAGTTTACTAACTATAAACTTAACTAGCCAGCTAAGTTTAACTATTAAATATATTAACTGGAAATTATTTATAAGGTATAAGGCATTAATGTTTTACCTTTATAGTATATTAATTATCTAAAGTTTTAAGCTACTTTAAAGGTCTAAAAACCACTGCAATTATTATAGTAAAGTATTAGTAAGTACTGTAATTTTAAACTATTAATTATTATTAGCTTTATAGGTTATAGGTTAAAATATACTATAAAGTCTATAATTAAATACCATATTTTAATACCTTTTTTATAATTGCAATATATAGCATTAACTAAAAGGACTTAAAAAGATTTAACAGTAAAATAAAGGTATTAAATAGCGCTATAAATAAGGCTTTAATAAGGCTATTAGTAAGCATTTTCTTTATAAGAAGGTAAATTATAGTAATAACTTTAATAAATATAGCCTCTTTAACCCTTTAAAATTAAATTAAAGTATATTTAATTTAGCAATTATACTTATTACTATAAACAGTAGTAATAAAGCCTTTATTATTATATAATAGAAAGGTAAGGCCTATAATAAGCCTGGAAATTTCCTAAAAGAAACTCCTAAACTATATAGCTTTTTTAAGGCCTTTAATAAGCCTAATATATTTAGCCTTTAAAGTATTAAAAGACATAGTAAATGCTTTCTTAAATTTCCAACTAATAGATCCTTTAATTAAAGTAAATAGCTAACTATAAGTAAATTTAATACTTTCTTTATATCTAACTTAATTACTATTAATAAAGTTAATAGGCTTTAAGTTACTGTTAAAACCGTAATTAACAGTACTATAAATATTAAAATAGAGATAGGAAAGTAGTGATTTTATAGCTTTTAAGTAAATATTAGTAGGCTATATTAAGTATTATAAAAGCTATTAAATATTAAAGGCTATATTAAGCTTAGTTTAAACTATAGTATATATTGAAATACCAATTAGTTATCGATATAAGTATTAATTAAAAAGGCTTGCGGAAGTTCTAAGCCTATTGCCTTTACTTATAATTCTAAGGCTTAGTAAAAAGGAAGTTAACTTAATACTAATTCTAAAATACTTAACTACCTTTATAATATAAGCCTTTTAATAAATCTAAAAGTACTGTTAAGGCCTATTATATTTAATTTAAATACTAAGGAAGTAATAAATAGAACTTAAATCTTTAATATTATAATACTTCCTTATAACGTTTTTAAAGACTTAAAATTATAGTAACTTAAGATTTATAATTAAATAGTTATTAATATAGTTAATAATAAAGATCTTATAGTTTAAGTAAAAATAGGTAACTATATTAAAGATAAAGGGCTTAAAACTTAAAGCCTAAATTATTATAAAGACCTTCTATTATTAAAGGTAAAAAGCCTACTTTAGGCTATATAAAGATTTCTTTAATAAAATAACTTAATCCTTAATAAAGTCCTATCCGACTATTTTTAATAGTATTATAGTACTGATATTACTATAAGCAAACTTAAATAGTTTTTATAGAATTTCAATATAAATATTAAAATCAGTTTTTAAGTTTAAAAAAGCTTCTATAAAGTCTACTTATTTTAAATTCTAATTAAATATAGCTATAAAGGCTAATATAATTCTTTAAGTTAGAAGCTTTATAGTAAAAGTATAAGTCTATATAAAATCAATTCTAAAGGCCTATTAGAAATCTTAAGTAACCAATTAGGCTTTAAACTTTACTATAATATCCTATAAATTCTTTTTATCCTTAAAGACCTAGTGGCTTATAATAGGCTTCTTCTTAACTTAAGATTGGCAAATAAAATAGAAGGTCTTAATAATAAGAAGTTAGTGTAATTTAATAAAAATAGCTTATAACCATTACTTCTTTTTAAGATATTTTAAAGCTTACTTAAAGATATTAAGCTTTAAAGCCTTTATAAAATAGTACTCTTTATAGTAAAAAACTAAATAAAAAATAAGTTTACTATAATCTATATTATCTATAGGTATAAATTCTTTACGTTATTTTTATAAGGCTTAAGATAGAAAAATCTTAATAATAGTAAAAGATACTGTAAATATTAGAATTATAGGCTTAAATAGTAGTTAAGTAAGTAATATAGAGGATAATTTAAGTATTAGGGAATTGGAAATTAATACAATAGAAAGACTATAAATAGAAAGCTTAAGAACTTAAATAGTAGTATCCTCTTTTAACTTTTTAAAGTAGTTAAAGACCTTTAAAAGACCTATAAGGCTTAAAGGACTTATAATCTAAGCCAATAGGTCTTTATAAAATTTAATAAAGCTAGTTTTAATAACTTTATTTAGTCCTAAATAGATTAAGTAGGTCTAATAATCTAAAATAGCTATAAGTCTTTCTTTAATTTCTTAAAAGGTAAGCTTAAAACCTATAACTTAATCTTTAATAAAGATATATACTATAACTTTAATACCTATAGCTTTATAGTTCGAAAGGTTTAACTAATATAGTACTTAAGAAGGCAATAGTTTATTATAAAAGGCTTAATAAAGTATAAAATCCTTAAAGCTTTAAGTTATATAGTTAATAATTTCTACTATAGGAATAGCTATATATCTTTAAAAAGTAATAAAGAGGTTTAGTTAGAATAGTAGCTTTAAAACAGTCTAAAATAACCTTAATAAAGTATTTAATTAGGCTATTTTAATTAAAGGTTTTAAGGCTTAATATACTAAAGTTAATACCCTTTTTAATAAAGTAGGTATTTAAAGAAAGGACTTCTTTTTTTCTATTATAATAAAAGTAAATAGAATATTATTAAAAGGTATTGTTTAAGCCTTTAAATAGTAAATAAAGTACTATAATAGTATTATCTTTAATAGCTAATAGCTTAAAAAATCAAAAACAGATTTTTTAATTTACTATAATTAAGCTATAAGGTTTCTTTAATAGTAAAATAGGCTTAATAGTAATAATGTCCTTTTTTAAATGGCTTAGGGTAAAAGAAAGGTTTTAAATAGGATTCTTAAAAGGCCTTTAAAGGATTTTTACAGTATTATAGTTTTTATAAATTAAATCCTTAAGTCTAACCTTTTATAAGTTAAGTATATCTTTAATAATAAGAAAGATTTTCTTTAAAAGGTTAAGATCTATATATTTAAGCTATATATATTAAAAGATAGTTAATTAAATTAAGGCTAATAAAGGCTTATTAAGATCTTTAAAAGACCTATCCTTCTTTAAAAAGTTAAGAGCTTTAAAGAAGACCTTCTTTAAAATTTTAAGAACTTTAAAGGCTTTAAAGAAAGTAAGGTAACTATTAAAGTATTGCTAGTAAGATACTTTTAATTAAGGTTAGCCTTTAAAGTTAAAATAGAACCTTAATTTTTTAAAATTTAAAAAGGTAATAAAATTGCAGTTACTATTAATAAGCTTTTAACTATATAGAGCTTTTCTAATATTATATAAACGGTTTTTACTAACAATATTTAATAAAAAAGTAAAAATAAAGAAGGTTTTAATAAAGCTAATAGTTAAAAAATAGGCCTTATTATTATAAATTTTAATAAAGAATTAGACTTTTATAATACCTTTACCGATAATTCTTATAAAGCTACTTCTTATAATTAAAGGCTTAACCTTTATTTTAATAAAGTTAGTAAAAAGGTTTTTATTATTATAAATATAGACTGTAAACTTAATATTAAAGAGTTAGGTTTTTTTTAAAACTAAGTTAATATAATTAATTAAATTAATAAGTATAGAAGGTAGGACTTTAAAAGATAAAGATACTATAGACTTAATAAAGCTATAGTATTTATAAGGTATAATTGGCTTTAAAGGTTTAATACTATAAAAGCCTATATTAAAGTCGAAGCCTATTATAAAAGAAATTTCTTTAAAATTTTTAAAGTTTTTCGTATCCTCTTTCTTTTTATCTTCCTTTTTTCTTTTCTTCTTTTTAATAAGCCTAAGCTTTATAAGGTTCTTTATAAAGGTATTTAAAGCCTTTAAAGCTTTAAAATCCTTAATAAAGATAGTATAGAAATAAAGTATAAAAAAGGCTTAAGTAACTATAGTATTAGAAATATAGGTCTTAATTAAAAGCTCCTCCTATAAGAATTTCAATATAAAATAGTAAGAGTAGCCGAAATTATACTTATTTTAATAAATTAAAGCTTTAAAGCATTTATACTATAATAAAAAACTGCCCTTTAGTAAGCTTAGGTAGTAATTAACCTAATCGATAAACTAAATTATAATACTTAAGCTTTAAAACCTTATAATAAAGGTATTAAATTTAATATTATATTTTATTACTTTTAATAAACTATCGAATTTAATAGTATAATAAGCCCTATAGAGCTTATTTTAAAGGACGGCCTAAGTAAAGGTATATTAGGCTTATAATTGTTAGAAAAGGGTTATTAAGAAGTCTTTAGCTTTAATAGTAAGTAATAGACTTACCTATAGGATATTTTAAATAGTAAAAAGAAGAAAGGCTTTTAAGTTATTATTTAGTAAATTAATAACTGACTTAAGCTTATTTATAAACTTAAAAAGGCTTAAAACTTTTATTTAAATAATAAAAGCTTAGTACTAAAAGTATTAGTTCTTAAGACCTAAAAGCTTTTATTTTTTAATAAAATAAAGGACCTATTTATTAAGATTCTTTATTAAAAGTATAGTAGTCTTTTAAGCAGTTTAACTTAAAGAAGGTATTATAATAGATATAGTAATAGGAGCTAATAGACCTATATAAGCTAAAGTAACTGAAAATAAAGATAGTATAAGCAAGTCTATAAAAGGTTTAGAAGAAAACTTAAAGAAGTTTAAAGCAGTATATTTTAATAAAAGGCAAATATTAAAATTATCAATATAAATATTAACTTAGTTAATTTTAACATTTAAAGCTTTAATTTAATTAATAAGACTTACTATAGTAGCCCTAATCCTATTATTAAAGGTAACTATAAGGTTATTTTATAACTGCTAGAAGTATTAAATAAAGTTAAGGCCTTTAAAAAGATTAAGGATTAATAAAAGGCTGAAGGTCTTTAAAGCTTTAGAGTTTATAAGAAGGTTGTATATATCTTTATCCTCTATAATAGGGAAGGTCGAAGGCTTAAAAAGGAAGTAAAAGTACTGTTAGAAGTGCTAGAACGCTATTTTTTAGGTCTTTAGCGCTTAAGAAGGAAGTAAAAGCACTATTGGAAGTACTAGAACGCTATTTTTTAGGTCTTTAGCGCTTAAAAGAAAAGTAAAAGTACTGTTAAAAGTATTAGAACACTATTTCTTAAGTCTTCAGTAGCTTAAAATAAATAGGGCTTATAGAATAGGTATTATTATAAAGGCTATAAAATAAAGAAATTTACTTAGGTAATATAAGTCCGGACTTATAATCTATTAAAATAGGTATCTTATAAACCTATAAGTATAGACCTATATAGAGAATAGTGTAAAATATTAAAAGTAAAGAAGGCTTTATCTATAGTATATAATAGTAGTTAGGTACTAAAAGAAGGTAGATTATAAAGGTAATGCCCTATAATATATAGAAAGTAAATACTATAATATAAGCTTATAAGGTACTGTAAAATATAGTAAACTAGTATATTAAATTGACTTAGTAATTAGGAAAATATTATAGTAAATAGTTATAAAGAATAAGACCTATTATAAATCTTTAGCCCTATATTACTTTCCAAACCTCTTTCTGTTTTAAAGCCCGAATGTCTATTAAGTCTATTAACTATAGGGCCTAAATGCCTATTAAGTCTACTAATTACAGGGCCTAAATGCCTATTAAGTCTGCTAACTATAGACTTAACTAGCCAGCTAAGTTTAACTATTAAGTATATTAATTAAAAGCCGTTTATAGGGTATAGGGCATTAACGTTTTACCTTTATAGTACGTTAACTGCCTAGGACTTCAGGCTACTTTAGAGGTCTGAAGACTATTACAATTACCATAGTAGAATGTTAGTAAGCACTGTAATTCCAAGCCATTAGTTGTTATTGGCCCTGTAGGTTATAGGCCAAAATACACTGTAAAGTCTACAACTAAGTGCTGTATTTTAATAAAGAGCTGTAAACTACGCTAACTTAACTGCCTATAAGACCTATAGCCAACTATTAAGTTAACTAAATTAGCTAAGAATTGGTAGGTCTATAGTTAAGTAAGTATATTATTACTATACTAATTTATAGGCCTATAAGCCTTGTAAGTCGGAAGCTATAGAGGGCTTGGTAAGTAGTTTATAGGGCTTAGCAAACCTCGGGGTTAACTAAACTGTACTTTAGCCTTTTTACCTACTAGGGTATAGAAAGTACCGTACGTTAGTCGGTAGGTATATAGTAAAGGTTAAGTACAAACCCTACTATAGAGATTATTATAGTGGATTTACAAAAGGCTAATACTACAATACAATTGTTTACATACTATATTTCTATTCTACAGTACCTATAAGGTACTGTACTCTAGTACCCTAGTACTGAGCTATAGGTATTACGTATAAGACTTCTGCTGCACTGTAAGCTAGTGTGTGAGCACTAATTACAGAGCCCTTAGGCCTGTAATTGGCAATACCTATTTTAATAAAAATAATATAGTAATAAGTATTATAAAAAGCCTATAATTTTTAAATATTATTTTAAAGCTTTTAGGTTATTTAAAAATACTAACTTTTTAAATACTTCGATTTATTATTTAATTATCATAAGGCTAAAAAAATTTATGTAGAATCTTAATAACTTAACGTTAAGGTAATTAAAAAAAGACTTAATTAAAAAAATAATAATATTCTTCTTTATAAAAACCTTAAAAACCGTTTTTAAATATTTAATATAATTATCGCTATTATTTAAAAAAATTACAATATCGTTAATAAAGGCCCTATAGTAATCTTTATAAGGTTTAAATAAATAATTTATAAATTACTAAATATAAGTTAATGTATTTTTAAAACCTATTAATACTATATTTAATTTCTTAAAACTATATAAGCTAATTAATATAAGATAATATTAATAAAGTAAATATACTTTAAATTAATAGAAAAAATAAACTATATTGATAATTATAATAAAGGTTTTTCTATTAAGTACAATAATAATTTTAAATTATAATAATAATAAATAATTATTTAATATAATAACTTTATTTAATGCTTTTAAATCGATAATTATTTTACTTTTAATTTTTTTATTTATAATTTTTTAAACTATAAATATAAAATATATAAATAGCGTTACTTTTATTTTAAACTTTATCTTCTTTTATTTATATAGCCTTTTAAAGATTTTATTAAAGACTACGTTATTATATTTATCAAAAAAATAAAAATATAAAGCTATTTTTTAAGTTTATTATTCTTTTATTAAAGAGATTTTTATTATTTCTTTTTTAAAAATATTTATAAAACTTTTTTCTTTTTAAAGTTTAAAAGAATACTTAATTAAAAGTTTAAAATAGTAAACTATATTATAATTATCTATATAAATATAGATTCTTTTAAATATAGTTTCTTTAAAGTAAGATTTCCTTATTTTAATATTAAAGGTTAATTATTTTTTCAGAACTTTCGATTTATTATTATTAAAAAAGTTAATATTTACTCTTTCTAATAACATAATTTCTATAATTTAATATACTATATTATTAAAAAATATTTTATTATTATTAATTAAATTATCTTTAATATTAAATAAATTATTTATATCGATTATTAATCTCTTTTAAATATCAAAGGCTATAGCTTTTACATTTTTTATTATAAGACATTCTATATTTATAATTAAAATAGCTATTTAAAAAGCTAAGTTTATAATATAATTTACTATTAAATTTACTTTAAATAATATTACTTTAATTATCATTATTTTTATAATAAAAACTTTAAAACTGATTATTTATAAAATTATATAGTACTTACTATTTATAAAATCTATAATAATTTTAATAACTTTCCTTTAATTAATTATAAAAATTCCTTTAATAAAATCTTTAATATAAAAAACCTTAATAGTATAAGTATTAATTATTAAAGTTAAAACTATAAGGTACTTTCAATAGAATATAAAATTATAATTACTTAATAAAAGCTTATATTTAATTAAAATAAATACTCTTTTATTAAGTAAAAGCGTAATCTTTTATATAATCTTAACGGTTTTAATAATAATGTTAATTCTAACCTTTATTTTAAGTTTAATTTTAAAGTTAAGTTTTTTAAATTTAATTTTTTTATACTTATAATCGATATTAATATTATAAAAGTTAAGAAAATTATTATTAAAAAATAATCTTATATTAAAGTTAAGTTATTGTTTATATCCTTTTTTAATATAAAGAAATTAAAAGTTACTTATTTTTTAATTTAAAGGCTAAATATTTTTATTCCTTTAATCTCTTTATCTTTTTTTTCTATAAAATAATTAAATTTAATAAATAAAATATAGTTAATAATAAACTTTTTTATGTTATTATTTATATAAATTTTAATATTTTTAATGTTAGATTAAAGGTAAATAGAAATTTTTATATAGATAAAATTAAAAAAAGGACTATTGTCAATTTACTTTATAAAATTTATTAGTATTGCTTTAAATGTAAAGTCTTTATTATTGGTTTTATTATACTTAAAGGTTCTTTTTTACAAGTATTATACCGATAATTTTAAATTTAAATTTAATATTAAATTTAAAATTATTCCTTTTTTAATTTTAAAATAAATTTTAAAGTATTTAAATAGTATATTTTTAAATTTAAATTATTTTTAATAATAACTATAAGTCTATTAATAGAAATTATTTAAGAAGTTTTGAAAATTTTATAATTAAACGTTTAAAGTTCCTTTATATATTTTTTAATATTTAATTATTATTATTTTTAATTTAAATATTAAATAGTATTTTAAATAAAACTTACTTATATCGATTATATAAATACAATAGTTATATTCTTTTAAATTTATTAACGATAATATTAAATTATTAAATTTAAATTTATTAATATAATTTATACTATCTTCTTTTTTATAATTACTTTGACATAAATGCTTATAATTCTTATTATATTTATTATAATTATAGGTTTTATTATTTTTACTATTATAATTCTAATTTCGATTTTAATTTCTATTATTATCTTTTTAATCTTTAGAAAAGTTATAATAATAATCATAATTACTATTTTTATTATAGTCTTTTAATTTATTATAATTTCGATTATTATTATTATTGGAATAGGTATGGCCAATTACAGGCCTAAGGGTTGTAATTAGTGCTCACATACTAGCTTACAGTGTAGCAGAAGTCTTATACGTAATACCTATAGCTTAATACTAGGATACTAGAATACAGTACTTTATAGGTACTGCAAGATAGAAATATAGTAAGTAAATAATTGTATTATAGTATTAGCCTTTTATAAATTTACTATAGTATTCTCTATAGTAAAGTTTATACTTAATCTCTACTATATACCTACTGACTAATGTATAATACTTTATATATCCTAATAGACAGATAAGCTAAAGTATAGCTTAATTAACCCTAAGGTTTATTAAACTTTATTATTGCAAGGTCACTAATGCCACAAAACATTAGTTGCATAATAATTAATTAATCGAGAAGAAGTCTGCTGCACGATAGCTATATATATATATGTATATAGATCCTATATCCCTATATCCTTCTGTAACAATACCCTCCTTTAAAGAAAAAATTGCTACCTCCCAATAGCATAACCTATTAATAGCCATATCTATTGATTTCCTTAATCTATATATAGTAATACTTAATTCCTCTATAACCCATTGCAATAACCGTCTTTAATATTATGTCTATCGATTACTTTAAAGCTCTATCTATAATAATAAAAGAAATAAAAGGAAAAAAAAAGAAAAAATCATCGCAGTAAAGTAAAGAAATATCTATTCAATCCTTATTCCCTTTCTTTTTTTTTCTCTTCGTTTTACTTATTTACTATTGCTCTTTATTCTCCCTACTTATCTACTATTACGTCCATTAAATTATCTTAGCTTCTTATTATTTACTTTTTCTATATTACATTTCCACTCTATTTAAATCAGATTAGTATATTTTAAACTGAAGCTAAAACTTTATTTTAATTTAAAGCTATAAGTTTATTTAAAGTTAGACCTAAAGCTTTATCCTTAATTAGATCTATAGTTTTATCTTAAGTTAGTACTAAAGCTTTATTTTCAGTTAAATCTATAGCTTTATATTAAGTCAGTACTATAGCTTTATCTTATTCTTCTTCTTTAATAGTTAAGTCGATAATAATTTAAATCTCTATTTAGGCTTTTTTATTTATACTTTTCTTATTATCTTTATCTTTATTTAGCTTTTTTATTATTATTTTAAACGTTTAAAATATATTAAGTAAAATCTTAATTATCGTTTTAATAATAGTAAATATTGCAAATACATTAATTAGAATTAACATTTTAACTTCTACTTATATAGCTATAGATATTATAATAGTTAACATTTTGGTTTTTATTTAAATAACGATAAATATTATAGTCGGAATTATAATCTTAGTTTAAATAGCAATAGATATTATAGTTAAGGTTAAGGTCTTAGGTTTTATTTATATAATAATAGATATTATAACTATAGTTAAGGTCTTAAGTTCTATTTAAGTAGTAATAAATATTATATATACTAATACCAGGACTAATATTTACTTTATTATTCTAGTAAATAGATTTATATTAATAAAAGTCATTGTTTTTACAGTTTATTAAATAATAGTTTAAATATCTATATAACCTTTTAATACTATCGTACTTAGTTATTATTACAAAACTTTATTAAGCTTAATACTAAACTTCTAAACTATTTTAATAACTTCTAAAATTCCATTAGTTATAAATTATATTTTTTATTTAATAAAGTCTTATAGTATATTAATAATAATATATTTTATTATATTTTTAAATAAAGGTTAAATCTCTTTCTATTTAAATTAAACGTTAACGCCTTAATTACTATTAAGAAACTTACCTATTATATTAGTATAATTTTAAAGTAAGTTATTTAGTTTGTCGGCGCCAGTTCTATCCTACTCTACTATTACCTTAATTAACCTTTAGATTTCTATTAATATTTTGCCTAGCTTTTAGAATTACTTAGTATAATTATTCGGTTAGTTAAGTATAGGCTTAATCTTCTTACGACCGACAGTTTCTAACCTATTATCAACTACTCTAGTTACCTTAATAAAACTAAAGCTAAATACTAAGGATTTCTTTTTCTTCTTTAAAGCCTTTATCTTTACCTTATCCTTTTCGTATTGAGCTTTCTCTACTTTATTATCCTCTACAATAGTTAGTTTATATAGGTTACCTTCCCAGTAGTCTGTTAAAGCTTAAAGCTCTAGTTCAGTAACTGGTTGCCCTATAGCGTACTTAATAAGACTGTAGATATCCTTAATATTATCTTCGATATTAATTAGCTTAATGTTTTTAAATTATATATTGTTCTTTTTTATCTAATAGGTCTGGTATACCTGACTTATACATTTAAAAGAAATTAGTTCTGGTCTTAGGTAAAGTAATTAAGACTTTATATTTACTGTACCTGACTTTCTTATAAGATAAAGCTCTGGAAATATAAGCTGGTTAGGAATTTACCAGTATTAAAGGTAATAGCTTGTTCCTTAATAGATACTTAAGTATAGATACTTAAAAAGTAAATGAAAGGTTTAAATCTAGATTAGGTAGTAGAAGATAGAGCTATATTGTTAAAGCTAAATTATTAAAAGGTAGGTTTTTTTTAAAAAGAGGTCGGTATATTGTAAAAGCTAATATATTATACTATATATCGTTAAGGATAGGCTCTATATAGATATCTAAGGTATCGTTAGATAGGATAGATAGTAAGGCTTTCTAATTATTTAAAGGTATATATATAGGTAAGAAAGTTAAACTATAATAGTATAAAATAAAGTCAAATTACTTCTATTAATCTTATAGTTATTATTACTAAAGCTTAATTTATAGCTATTATACCGATATATCTTAGGCTTATTTCTAATATAGTAGGGAGTTTACTTATATTAAAGATAATGGATTTAGAGAGTTTTTTAATAGTAATAGATATAGCTGGATATCTACAATATTCTAACGCTTACGAAACTTATTAAGGTAACATTTAAAGGCATTATATTTACCAGTTAACTATTTTAATAGTATTTAATTTCCAACTCCTTTGTCTTTAAAGATATTAGGATCGATTTTTAAGGCTTATTTAATATCGGCGGTAGTAATAAAATCCTAAGCTTAAAGGGTATTAGGTTCGTTATATAGTTATATTAACTAATATATTTATTAATACTTTAATAGGCTAAGCTAGTATACTTAATCTAATATAAGAAAAGGCTATAAAAGGCTATAGCGTTAATAGAGTAAGTTAATAAAAGGGTTATTAATAAGGTAACTTAAGTATAACGTCTATAGATATTTAGGATAGCGTTAAGTTTATAGTTAGTGGTATATTCTAAATTAAAGATCGAAAGTAGTAGATTTGAATTGTACTTAAAAGCGTATTTTTAAAGGTCTTAAAGGTAGATAGTGGTATAGTTACAATAAAAGTTAATAGCTAATGTAGCTTTTTAATTAGGGCTATAGACGCTAGCGTCGGCTTTATAGTTAGGGCGTAGATTTAATAGAGAGATAGATATTAATGGAAAAATTAAGGATTTCTCGATTGTAGCTTAGATTAGGCCAAGTATTGTAATAAGTTTGTAGCTACCATTATTGCAAAGTTACTGGTGCTATAAAACATTAGTTATATAATAATTGATTAATCGAAAAGAAGTCTGCTGTACGATGGCTATATATATATATGCATGTGGATCCTGTATCCCTGTGTCCTTCCGTAACATTTATAAACTACTTATTAAGCCTTCTATAGTTTCTAACTTATAAAGCCTATAGGCTTATAATTTAATATAGTAATAATAAATCTATTTAATTATAAGCTTACTAATTTTAAGCTAATTTAACTAACCTAATAATTATCTATAGGTTTTATAAGTAATTAAGTTAATATAGTTTATAATTCTCTAAAATCGACTTACAGTTATATAAAAGGACTGTAAAACCAAACACCTTTAATTTAAAATATAAGTTAATATAAAGTTAAAGTTAAACTATTTATATTACTTATAGTAATAAACCTTAATAGCCTAAATATAAAATTATAAACAATTTAACGTACTAATTAATAAAATATAGGTCTTTAAATAGCTTTATAATAAAGTAAGATATTAAGTAAATACTAGATAACTAACAGGTAAGCTTTCTAACTTAAGCTTTTACTATATAATATAATAGCAGTTACTTACTATAAACTTAAGCTTTATAGGGACTTAATTTGATATCCCTCCTCTACTTATAGTAAATAATAAGCCTAGATTTAAATCTAAAGCCTACTATAGTATATTAAAATTAATAAATTAAAATATAAAGTATATAAAGTATTAAAGCCTATATATTTTTAACATTAAGTAATTACTTTTTTAAACTAATTTATAAAGGAAAATTAAATATAGGAAAGGTAGTTTTTTAATTTATTCTTCTACTAACTTTTCTTCTATAGGCCTATTGCTTAAATTTAAAAGACCTATAAAGGTCTTAAATTTTTAACTAACTAATAGTTTAATTAGCCTGTTAACTAGTATTTACTTAATATTTAAGTAATTAATAATAACCTATAATATCTTAATTTACTTTTTAATTTAATAATATTTTACTAGTATATATTTAATATAATTATAAAAAGCTAAGTTATAGGTAATAATTATAAAGTTAATATTATTACTATATAATAAAATAAAGTCTATTAAAGTATATTTTTAATTCTTTATAAACTTCTTTAATTTATAAAACTTTATAAATAACTTTAATAAATATATTAATTTTAATCTTTAAAATAAAGAAATATATAGTATTAGCCTTTTTTAATTTTTAATTTATAAAGCTTCCGGTTATTTTAAATATAAAGCTATAAGTAGATTTTAAATCTTTTAAATTCCTTATAAAGTTTAAATTTATAAAGCCTATAAATACTATAGTACCTTCCTTTTTAATATGTTTAATAGTATTATAGTTATAAACAATTATTAAATTCTCCGTACTATTTAAATACTTTAAAAGATTTTTAATAACGTTTAAGCTTATTATAGTAAACTACTATATATTCTTTAAAGGCTATTATATTATAAAAGTAATATTAAATTTTATTTAAATTATTAAATATATTATAATACTTACTATATATTAAAATAATATATAATCTAACTTATTTATAAAGCTTTTTTTTAATTTAAAATCCTTATATTAAAATATAATTTTAAACTATAAAAGAATTAGTATTTTACAGTTATTTTTAAAATTAAAGGTCTTAATTACCTCCTATATATATTAAACTTAATTAAACTATAAAAACAAATAACATTTATCCTTTATAATTTAAATATTTAAAAAAAAAGAAGCTAACCTTTTATTTTTTATAGGGTAAACTTTATTTAAACTTTTCTTAAGTTATTAAATATAAACTTTATTAAAGCTTATAATTAAATAATTATTAATATAGATTATTATAAAGATTTTGACTTTAAAATTATAAAAAATAGTAAAGTTAGAGATTAATATTATAAAACCTTTTTTTTTAATAATTTAATAAATTTATCTTTTTAAAGTTTAAAGCTCTACTTTAAGCTATATAAAGCTTTAAAAAAGTAAATTATTTAATTAATTTTTAAATTTAAAACTTTATTTATATAACTTTACTTTAATAACCAAATCGGCTTTTTAATAAAATTTATAAAAGCCTTTAAATATAACTATATAATTCTTTTTTTTTAAATAACTATTAAAAAATACCTTTATAAAATCGATTTATTCTATTTTTTCATTTAATAAAGCTATTATAGTTAATAATATATATTAAATAAATAATATAGTAATAAAAGTAAAGGTCTTTATAAAATCTAAGCCTTCTTTTTATAAAAATCCTTTAATTATTAACCTAACTTTAAACTTTAAAAGTTTATTTTCTTTATTAATCTTTTTATATAATATTAATTTATTAATTAATAATATATAGTCTTTAAAGAAAGTACTTTAAGAAAGGAATTTAAAGGTTTTTTGTTGAAATACAGTACTTAGTTGTGGACTTTACAGTGTATTTTAGCCTATAATCTACAGGGCCAACAATAACCAATAGCTTAGAATTACAGCGCTTACTAATACTTTACTACAACAATTACAGTAGTTTTCAGACCTCTAAAGTAGCCCGAAGCCTTAAGCAGTTAACGTACTATAATAGTAAAACGTTAACGCCCTATACCCTATAAATAGCTTCTAGCTAATATACTTAATAGTTAAATTTAGCCGGCCAGCTAAGTCTGCAAATAACAGACTTAATAGGCATTTAGGCCTTATAGTTAGCGGACTTAATAGGCATTTAGGCCTTACAGTTAACAGACTTAACAGGCATTTAAGCTTTTCAATAAAGAAAGGTTTAAAAAGTAATATAGGGCTAAAGACCTATAATACGTCTTGTCCTTTATAACTATTTACTATAATATTTTCTTAATTAATAAGTTAATTTAATATACTGGTTTACTATATTTTATAGTACTTTATAAGCCTATATTATAGTATTTACTTTTTATATATTATAAAACATTAGCTTTATAATCTACCTTCCTTTAATACCTAACTACTATTATATATTGTAAATAAAGCTTTCTTTGCTTTTAATATTCTATACTGTTTTCTATATAGGTTTATACTTATAGGCCTATAAGATATTTATTTTAATAAGTTATAAGTTTAAGCTTATACCGTTTAGATAAATTTCTTTATTTTATAGCCTTTATAATAATACTTATCTTATAAGCCCTATTTATTTTAAATTATTGAAGATTTAAGAAATAATATTCTAATACTTCCAATAGTGCTTTTACTTTCCTTTTAAGTATTAAAGACCTAAAAAATAGCGTTTTAGCACTTCTAATAGTACTTTTACTTTCTTTTTAAGCCTTTAACCTTCTTTACTATAAAAAATAAAGATATATATAACCCTTCTATAAGCCTTAAAGCTTTAAAGACCTTCAATCTTTTATCGACTTCTAACCTTTTTAAAGGCCTTAACTTTACTTAGTATTTCCAGTAATTATAGAATAACTTTATAGTTACCTTTAATAGTAAGATTAAGGCTATTATAGTAGGTTTTATTAATTAAATTAGAGCTTTAAGTATTAAAATTAACTAAGTTAATACTTATACCGACAATTTTAATACTTACTTTTTACTAGAATATACTGCTTTAGCCTCTTTAAGTCTTTTTTTAAACCTTTTATAAACTTATTTATACTATCTTTATTTTCAGTTACTTTAGTTTATATAAGTCTATTAGTCTCTATTGTTATATCTATTATAGTGCCCTTTTTAAGTTAAACTACTTAAAAGACTACTATACTTTTAATAAAAGATCTTAATAAATAGGTCCTTTACTTTATTAAAGAATAAAAGCTTTTAAGTCTTAAAAACTAACGCTTTTAATATTAGGCTTTTACTATTTAAATAAAGGTTTTAAGCCTTTTTAAGTTTATAAATAAGCCTAAGTTAATTACTAATTTACTAAACGATAACTTAAAAGCCTTCTTTCTTTTTACTATTTAAAATACCTTATAAGTAGGCTTACTATTTACTATTAAGGTTAAAGACTTTTTAATAACCCTTTTTAGCAATTATAAGCTTAGTATATCTTTATTTAAACTGTCCTTTAAAATAAGCTCTATAAAGCTTATTACACTATTAAATTTAATAGTTTATTAAAAGTAGTTAAATATAATACTAAGTTTAATACCTTTATTATAAAGCTTTAAGGCTTAAATATTATAATTTAATTTATCGATTAAGATAATTACTATTTAAGCTTATTAAAAGGCAGTTTTCTATTATAGTATAAGTACTTTAAAGCTTTAATTTACTAAAATAAGTATAATTTTAGCTATTTTTACTATCCTATATTAGAATTTTTATAGAGGAAGCTTTTAGTTAAGACCTATATTTCCAATATTATAATTGCTTAAGCCTTTTTTATACTTTATTCTTATACTGCCTTTATTAAGGATTTTAAAGCCTTAAGGGCTTTAAATGCCTTTATAAAGAACCTTATAAAGCTTAGGCTTACTAAAAAGAAGAAAAAGAAAAAAAAATAAAAAGAAAAAGGATATTAAAGACTTTAAAAATTTTAAAGAAATTTCTTTTATAATAGGCTTTAATCTTAATATAGACTTTTATAATATTAAACCTTTAAAGCTAACTATATTTTATAAATATTATAGCTTTATTAAGTCTATAGTATTCCTACCTTTTAAGGTTTTATTTTTTATACTTATTAATTTAATTAATTATATTAATTTAGCTTTAAAAGAAGTTTAGCTTTTTAATATTAGATCTATAGTCTATATTTATAATAATAAAAACCTTTTTATTAACTTTATTAAAGTAAAGGTTAAGCCTTTAATTATAGAAGGTAGCTTTATAAAAATTATCGGTAAAGGTATTATAAAAGTCTAATTCTTTATTAAAACCTATAATAATAGAGCCTATTTTTTAACTATTAGCTTTATTAAAACCTTCTTTATTTTTACTTTTCTATTAAATATTATTAGTAAAGACTGTTTATATAGTATTAGAAAAGCCCTATATAACTAAAAGCTTACTAATAGTAATTACAATCTTATTACTTTTTTAAATTTTAAAAGATTAGGGTTTTACTTTAACTTTAAAGGCTAACCTTAATTAAAAGTATCCTATTAATAGTACTTTAGTAGTTATTCTACTTTCTTTAAAGCCTTTAAAGCTTTTAAAATTTTAAAGAAAGGCTTTTTTAAAGCTTCTAACTTTTTAAAGAGAGATAGGTTTTTTAAAGATCTTTATAAGCCTTTATTAACCTTAATTCGATTAACTATCTTTTAATATATATAGTTTAAGCATATAGGTCTTAACCTTTTAAAAAAGACCTCTTTTATTATTAAAGGTATACTTAATTTATAGAAAGTTAGGCTTAAGGATTTAATTTATAAAAGTTATAATACTATAAAAATCTTTTAAAGGCCTTTTAAAAATCCTATTTAAAATCTTTCTTTTACTTTAAGCTGTTTAGAAAGGGACATTATTACTATTAAGCCTATTCTACTATTAAAAAAACCTTATAGTTTAGTTATAATAAATTAAAAGACCTATTTCTAATTTCTTAACCTTTTAATTATTAAAGATAATACTATTATAGTACTTTATTTACTATTTAAAGGCTTAAACAATACCTTTTAACAATACCTTACTTACTTTTATTATAATAGGAAAAAAGAAGTCCTTCCTTTAAGTACTTACTTTATTAAAAAGGATATCGGCTTTAGTATATTAAGCCTTAAAATTCCTAATTAAAATAGCCTAATTAAGTACTTTATTAAGCTTATTTTAGACTGTTTTAAAGTTACTATTTTAGCTTTAGGCCTTTCTATTACTTTTTAAAGATATATAACCATTTCTATAGTAAAAATCATTAACTATATAGCCTAAAGCTTTAAAGATTTTATACCTTATTAAGCCTTTTATAATAAACTATTGCCTTTTTAAATACTATATTAGTTAAACTTTTTAAATTATAGGGCTATAGGTATTAAGGTTATAGTATATATTTTTATTAAGGATCGAACTATAGGTTTTAAGTTTACTTTTTAAAAAACTAAAGAAAGATTTATAGCTATTTTAGGTTATTAAACCTACTTAGTTTATTTAAGCTTAAATAAAGTTATTAAAACTAGCTTTATTAAGTTCTATAAAGACCTATTGGCCTAAATTATAAGTCCTTTAAACCCTATAGGTCCTTTAAAGGTCTTTAACTACTTTAATAAGTTAAAGGAGGATACTACTATTTAAGTTTTTAAGCCTTTTATTTATAGTCCTTTTATTTTACTAATTCCTAATTCCTTAATATTTAAATTATCCTTTATATTACTTATTTAACTACTATTTAAGCTTATAATTTTAGTACTTACAGTACCCTTTATTATTATTAAGATCTTTTTACCTTAAGCTTTATAGAAATAATATAAGGAATTTATATTTATAAATAATATAAATTACAATAAGCTTATTTCTTACTTAGTATTTTACTATAAAAAGTGCTATTTTATAAAGACCTTAAAGCTTAATACCTTTAAATAAGCTTTAAAATATTTTAAAAAGGAATAATAGTTATAAGCTATTTTTATTAAATTATATTAACTTCTTACTATTAAGACCTTTTATTTTATTTACTAATCTTAAGTTAAAAAAAAGCTTATTATAAACTGTTAGGTTTTTAAAAATAAGAAGAATTTATAGGGTATTATAGTAAAGTTTAAGGTTTAATTGGTTACTTAAGGTTTCCAATAGGCCTTTAGAATCGACTTTAAATAGACCTATACTTTTACTATAAGGCCTTTAATTTAAAGAATTATACTGGCCTTTATAGTTATATTTAATTAGGATTTAGAATAGGTAGACTTTATAAGAGCTTTTTTAAATTTAGAAACCGATTTTAATATTTATATTGAAATTTTATAAAGACTACTTACGTTTACTTATAGTAATATTAGCACTATAATATTATTAAAAGTAGTTAAATAGGACCTTATTAAGGATTAAGTTATTTTATTAAAGAAATCCTTATATAGCTTAAAGTAGGCTTCTTACTTTTAATAATAGAAGGTCTTTATAATAACCTAGGCTTTAAGTTTTAAGCCCCTTATTTCCAATATAACTATCTATTTTTACTTAAACTATAAGATCTTTATTATTAGTTATATTAATAACTACTTAATTATAGGCTTTAAGCCTTTATAGCTTTAAGCCTTAAAAAACGCTATAAGGAAGTATTATAATATTAAAGATTTAAATCTTATTTATTACTTTCTTAGTATTTAAATTGAATGCAATAGGCTTTAATAGTGCCTTTAAATTTACTAAAAGGCCTATATTATAAAGGCAATTAAGTACTTTAAAATCAATACTAAATTAACTTTCCTTTTATTAAGCCCTAGAATTATAAGTAAAGGCAATAGGCCTAAAACCCCTATAAGCCCTTTTAATTAGTACTTATATCGATAATTAATTGGTACTTTAATATATACTATAGTTTAAACTAAGCCTAATATAGCCTTTAACATTTAATAGCTTTTATAATACCTAATATAGCCTACTAATACCTATTTAAAAGTTATAAAATCACTACTTTCTTACCTTTATTTTAATATTTACAGTATTATTAATTATAACTTTAATAGTAACTTAAAGCTTATTAGCTTTATTAATAGTAACTAAATTAAATATAAGGAAAGTGCTAAATCTATTTATAGTTAGCTATTTACTTTAATTAAAAAACCTATTAATTAAAAATTTAAAAAAGCATTTACTATATCCTTTAGTACTTTAAAGGCCAAATATATTAAGCTTATCGAAAGCTTTAAAAAAGCTATATAGCTTAAAGGTCTTTTTTAAGAAATTTCTAAGCCTATTATAGGCCCTATCCTTCTATTATATAATAATAAAGGTTCTATTGCCATTACTTATAGTAATAAATACAATTGCTAAATTAAATATACTTTAATTCGATTTTAAAAGATTAAAAAAGCTATATTTATTAAAGTCATTATTATAACTTACCTTCTTATAAAGAAAATACTTACTAATAGCCTTATTAAAGCCTTACCTATAGTACTATTTAATACCTTTATTTTACTATTAAACCTTTCTAAGCCTTTTTAATTAGTACTATATACTATAGCTATAAAGGGGGTATTGAAATATAGTACTTAATTATAAACTTTACAATATATTTTAGCCTATAACCTATAAAGCTAATAATAACTAATAGCTTAAAATTACAGTACTTACTAATACTTTATTATAGTAATTATAGTAGTTTTTAAATCCCTAAAGTAGCTTAAAGCCTTAAGTAGTTAATATACTATAACAGTAAAACATTAACGTTCTATATTCTATAAATAGCTTCTAATTAATATACTTAATAATTAAACTTAATTGGCTAATTAAGTCTATAACTAGTAGATTTAATAGGCATTTAAGCCTTATAGTTAGTAAATTTAATAGATATTTAGGCCTTATAGTTAACAGATTTAATAGGCATTTAAGCCTTAAAATAGAGAAAGGTTTAAAAAGTAATATAAAGCTAAAGACCTATAATAAGTCTTATCCTTTATAACTATTTATTATAATATTTTCTTAATTAATAAATCAATTTAATATACTAGTTTACTATATTTTACAGTACCTTATAAGCCTATATTATAGTATTTACTTTCTATATATTATAAGGCATTGTCCCTATAATCTACCTTCCTTTAATATCTAGCTACTGTCGTATACTATAGACAAAGCCCTCTTCGCTTTTAATGTTCTGCACCGTTCCCTACATAGGTCTATACCTATAGGCTTGTAAGATACCTATCTTAACATTTTTTAATTAACTATTTATTGAAATTTACTATATATAACCTTTAATTAATAGAATTTTTTAAAGTTCTTTAATATTTATTTTAATATTTAAAATAATAAATTAATATTAAAAAAGCCTTTAAAGACTTTATAATAATAGGTTTTAGCCTTAATTAAAATTAATTTAATAAATTAATTAATACTTATTTTAATATCTTTATTTATATTTAAATATAGTCTTTCTATTTTTATTAATAAGTAATTTTTAAATAAAGGTTTTAAACTAGCTTTAAAGCCTATAATAGGCTTATTAAAAAGCTTTAAATTACTATTAATTATAGCTTTTTAAATTATAAGAGGTTTATTAATTAACTTACTATTAGGAAATCTTTTAAAGTATAGGTTGTTATTTTTATCTTTTAATTATAATAGCTTTACCTTCCTTTAATTTAAATTCTTTTTTAAAATAGTAGTAATACTTTAAATTATAGTAAGCTTATTTACTATATTAATAAAGAAAGATTTTACTACTGCCTTTTTAACCAGTATTTATACTTAGTAAGTCTTACTTTTAAAAATAGCTAATAATTTATTAAGTTCTATGTAAGCCTATAGTTTTAAAGTTTTAAACCTTTTATTAATAAAAATAAAGAGCTTTATAAAAAAGCTTATAATTTTAAACTAGTTTAAATTTAATTTATAAAAAAGAAAAAGCTTTAATTTATTATAAAATCTTTAATAAAAGGTAAAGTCCTTATTATTAACTACTATATAGTTAATTAATTTAAATACTATAGATACTATATAATACTATAAATATTAAAGGAATTATAATACTATTATAGTAACCTATAATTAGTTTAAAAATACTTTAATAGAACGTTTAATTAGGCTATTTTATTTATAAATATAGGGTTTAAAAGTAGAAAATTTAATATCTTTAATAAAAAATTAAACTTATAATTTATAGTTAATTTCTTTCTTACCGTTATAGTAAAAGTAAATAAGGTATCGGTTATAGCGATTTTTTAAACCTTTTAAAAAAACTATTTATAATATTTAATATAGTTAATTCTTTAACGTTTAATAAATAAAAGGCTTATTTAAATTAAGGTTTTTAGTCTATTAAAATTAATACTATAGAAAGCCTATTATAAAGCATAGGCTTAATTTTAAAACTATCGCTTTTAATAAAACTTAAGACCTTAAGTAAATTTAAAATAGTAAAAAATTAAAGCCTTTTTATTACTTTAACTTCATTATAAATTAAGTATTATATAGGCTTAATACTATTAAAAACGATTAATAAAATAACTTAATATACTATTTTAATATTATTTAAAGCAATTTACTATAATAATCTATAGTAATATTAAGGATATTTTTAATAGCCTCCTTAAATATATAGCTCCTTTAAATTTCTTTTTAATTAAATA
Source organism: Apiosordaria backusii (assembly GCA_030549205.1). NCBI lineage: Eukaryota > Fungi > Ascomycota > Sordariomycetes > Sordariales > Lasiosphaeriaceae > Apiosordaria > Apiosordaria backusii. Next base: position 2,075,021 of record JAUKTV010000006.1, read on the forward strand.
AACTAAGGTTATTTAAGTTATTAAGGCCTTTTATAGGTTAACGGAATTCTTTAGTAGGTTTACCTTGATTAAATTCTTTAAAACTAAAGTGATATGGAAACGGACAGCGTAATAATAATAAGTATTAAAATGGTTTATTGAATTGATTATTAAGAAGAAGAAGCTAGTGCTAACAAACTATTTTAATATGCCTATATACAATATAATGTCTATATAGGTTGTATATACCTATATATAATATAGTATTTAAGCTTTTTATATTAATGCCTTAAGTTAAGAAAGAAATATATTATCCTAATATAGTAAACGTTTAACTATCTTCTTTTTATTTACCTATTATTATATTAATTAGAAAATACCTTCCTTTATTTTTAAACAGTATGCCTTTTATTAAGGCTAGAGCCTTATAAACAAATCCCAAGTATTCCTTTTTTATATACTAACTATATAATAACTATATAATATCTTTTTTATATAAATATACAATATTATATAATACTATTACCTTATTTTAACTTTTTTTACTAATATAGCAATTATACCTATTATCTTTTCTATATTATTTTTTATTTCCTTAATCTCCTTTTCTATTTTAATAATTTAGCGACTTTACTATTCTATCGCTACCTTCTACTTTTTAAAATAACCTATTATTATCTTTATTTTCTTATTGTTAATACTTATAGTAATAGTTATCGCTAACAATTTATTAATAAGCTTATATAGTTTATTTATAGTTAGTTTTATAAAAAAGATATTATTGTTATTATTTTAACTATAATTAATATACTATTTATTATTACTTTACTTATTAATATATTGCTTATTAGAATCTTATTTATTAATGTATTACTTATTATTATTTTATTTATTATTATTCTTTTATTTATTAACAACCTATTTTTTATTATTGTTTTACTATTTTTAACTAGTTAATTACTTAATATACTTAGTTTTATTTTTAAATAGGCTGGCTTAGTATTTAATGGTTTTGGTTTTAATACTGATAATATATTAAGCAGTTTTAAAGTTAGATTTAATGTTAATAGTATTAGTTTTAATAGGCTATTAAAGAAGGTAGATAATTTATTCGATAAACTATTTAATACTTTTATTATTAATAGCCTTACTTTAAAGTATTAAAAAGGTAGAGAGGATTCTCTTCTATTTATTAGTAGGCTTTTTTATATATTTTAAGCCTAACTTTTATTATTAAAGTGTATATCTTTTTAAAATCGGTATTAAATAGCCTTAGCTTTTATATATATAAGCAGTTTATAGGTTTTTACTAGCTTATAGATTTATAGTAAGATTTATCTTTTATTATTAATTTATAAACTAATAAAGCTTTTTTTAAAAAGGATATATAGGATAAGTATAATGTCCTTTTAAACCTAAAGGTCCTTTTCTCTAACTATTTTTAACTTAAGCTCTTTAAAACTTTTATAAGTCTTTCTATAAAATATAAATATATTGCCTATTAATTTATTTAAAGATAGTATATATACTATATATTTAAGGTCGAAATTATCTAAGTTAAAGAAGTGCTTTAGCGAACTCTATAATCTTATATATAGCTAGTTTAAGCTTAATCTCCTTACTTTTAATAGTAGAGATTAGACAATCTATTAAATTAACTTTAATACTTTTATTTTAAGCTTTAATCGAGGTATTTATTACTAAGGCTTTACTAATTATTATATTCTTAATTAAGGCTTTTTTAATTATAGTATTTATAGTTTAAGCTTTTTTAATTAAGGTATTTATAGTTAAAGTCTTTTTAATCAGAATGTCTATAGTTAGAACCTTCTTAATAGGGATTGATTTAATTAAAATAATAATAAGGTTAGGCTTTATAAGTATAATTATAGTTGGATTTTTTTTAATAAAGGTTAGCTTAATAGAAGCAGTATTAAGGTTTAGCTTTATAAAAGTTATCTTAATAAAAGTAGCATTGAGGTTCTTTTTAATAGATTTAATTTAATAAGCTATTAACTATATAATAGGTTTATCTTTTAAATTAAATGCCTTATTAATAGTAATAAAAACGACTTATTTATTAGCTTTAAGGGATTGCTTATAACGGTAAAAGGTTTTAATAAGTTAAATAAATAGTTTATAAAAAGGCAGTATTTTAATAGATAGTATTTTATTAAATATTTAAGTAGGTTATTTTATTAAAGGCGGTTTAATTGTAAATAGATTGTTAATTGGGATTTAATAATAAAGTTATAACTTTAGTAAGTATAGTAAAGAGATATAAAGTATAAAAGAAAATTAGAAAATTTAAAAAGTTAAATGTAAGGTTAATACTATTAATAGCTATTGTTTATATTATAAGTTATTTTAAAAAAATTTTACAAGCTTTTAAGCTAATAGATTACTTAAGGCTTATATTCTTTTTTTATAGGTTATCTATTAGCTTTAACTTACTATTAGGTTAGTTTAACTTTTTATTTTTAATAACTACTTTAATATTAGTCTTCGATATAACTGTAACCTCTTTACCTTAATTGTCTAGTATCTCCTTTAAAGCTACTAGGCTTGTTTTTTTTTTTTAAGTAGGTATTTTTTCTTTTTAAATTCCTTAGTAAGTTTATTCTCTTTAAATAGATATTATAATTTATATTTATATACTATATTTAATACCGTTTTTAATAAAGCTATTTTATACTGCTATTTACTATAGCCTTTATTATATGCTTTCTATAATATTAAATATTCTACCTTTAGCTTTTTAACTTTTTATATAATATATTTTACTTTAATCCTATTTATTTTAAACAACTTATTATTTTTTTTTATTTAGATTATTTTATCTAAGGTTTTAGGTATTTTATTATATAGATTTAAGCCTTTTAATATTAAAACTAACTAGGTTATTAAGATTATTAAGTATACTTTTTAGCTTATTAGAAGCTTAAGTTTATATACTAGGTCTTTATATTTCTTTATAACTTTAAATAGCCCGGTCTTTTATTGTAAATACTTCCTAGACAGTTTATTAAAGAGTATATATCTATAGTATAGTTTTAAATATACTATATTGCCTTTCTTAAAGATATATAAGGTTTTTTTTTTATTATAATATATCTTATTGGAATAGGTATGGCCAATTACAGGCCTAAGGGCCCTGTAATTAGTGCTTACACACTAGCTTACAGTGCAGCGGAAGTCTTATGCGTGATACCTATAGCTCAGTACTGGAGTACTAGAATACAGTACCACGCAGGTACTGTAGAACAGAAATATAGTAGGTAAACAATTGTATTGTAGTGCTAGCCTTCTATAAATCTACTGTAATAATCTCTATAGTAAGGTTTATACTCGACCTCTACTATATATCCACTAACTAATATACGGTGCCTTATATACCCCAGCAGGTAGATAGGCTAAAGTACAGTTTAGTTAACCCCGAGGTTTACTAAGCTTTATAAACTACTTACTAAGCCCTCTATAGCTTCCGACTTACAGAGCCTACAGGCCTATAATTTAATATCGTAATAATATATCTACTTAACTATAGGCCTACTAATTCTTAGCTAATTTAGCCAGCCTAGTGGTTAGCTACAGGTCTTATAGGTACTTAAGTTAGTATAGTTCATAGCTCTCTAAAAATCAACGTACGGCCATATAAAAGGGCTGCAAAACCGAGCATCCTTAACCTAAAGTATAGGTTAATATAGAGTTAAGGTTAAGCTACTTATACTACCTACAGTAGTAGGCCTTAATAGCCTAAATATAAAATTATAGGCAGTTTGACCTACTAGTTAGTAGAATGTAGGCTTTTGAATAGCCCTGCAGTAAAGTAAGGTACCGGGTAAGTACCGAGTAACTAACAGGTAGGCTTTTTAACTTAAGCTTCTACTATATAGTATAATAGTAACTACCTACTATAAATTAAGCCTTATAAGGACCTAGTTTAACATCCCTCCTCTATTTATAGCAAGTAGTAGGTTTAGATTTAAATCTAAGGCTTACTATAGTAAGCTAAAACTAATAAACTAACTAACTAATTAAAAAACTAAAATATAAGGTATATAAGGCGTTAAGGCCTATATATTTAAACGTTAAGTAACTACTTTTATAAGCTAAATTATAAAGGAAAATTAAATATAAAGAGGGTGGTTTTCTAATCTATTCTTCTATTAACTTTTCCTTTATAGGCCTATTCCTTAAGCTTAAAAGACCTATAACGGTTTTAAATTTTTAACTAGCCAGTAGTTTAATTAGCCTATTAATCAGTATTTATTTAGTATTTAAGTAATTAATAGTAACCTATAGTACCTTAACTTACTTTTTAACTTAATAGTATTTTAATAATATATACTTAATATAATTGTAAAAGGCTAGGTTATAGGCAGTAATTATAAAGTTAGTATTATTACTATATAGAAAGGTAAAGCCTATTAAAGTATACCTTAGCTCTTTATAAACCTTCTTAATCTATAAAGCCTTATAAATAGTTTTAGTAAGTATATCGGTTTTAGCCTTTAAAGTAAAGAGGCTTATAGTATTGGCCTTTTTTAATTTCTAGTTTATAAGGCCTCTAGTTACTTTAAATATAAAGCTATAGGTAGATTTTAAGTCCTTTAAGTCCCTTATAAAGTCTAAATCTATAAAGCCTATAGGTACTATAGTACCTTCTTTTTTAATAAATCTAATAATATAGCTATAGACAATTATTAAATTCTCTATACTATTTAAATACTTTAAAAGGTTTTTAATAGCATTTAAGCTTACTATAGTAGGTTACTATATATTCTTTAAAAGCTACTATATTGTAAAAGCAATATTAAACTTTATTTAAGTTATTAACTATATTATAATACCTACTATATACTAAAATAATATATAATCTAACTTACTTATAAGGCTTTCTTTTAATTTAGGGTCTTTATATTGGGCTACCATTTTAGACTATAAGGAAATTAGTATTTTATAGTTATTTTTAAAGCTAAAGGTCTTAATTGCTTTCTATATATACTAAGCTTAATTAAGCTATAGAAAGAAGCAACGCCTATCCCTTATTATTTAGACCTTTAAAAAGAAGGAAGCCGGCCCTTTATTTTCTATTAAATAGACTTTATTTAAGCTTTTCTTAAGCTATTAAATATAGGCCTTATTAAAGTTTATAATTAAACAATTATTAATATAGGTTATTATAAAAATCCTAGCTTTAAAATTATAAAAAACAGTAGAGTTAGAAATTAGCATTATAAAACCCTTTTCTTTTAATAGTTTAGTAAGTTTAACTTACTAAAGTCTAAGGCTTTACTTTAAGCTATATAAAGCTTTAAAAAGGCAAATTATTTAGTTAATTTTAAGCTTAAAGCCTTACTTATATAATTTAGCTTTAATAGCCAAGTTTACTAATTAGTAGAACTTATAAAAGCCCTTAAGTATAGCTATATAATTCTTTTCTTTTAAATAGCTATTAAAAAATGCCCCTATAAAATTAATCTACTCTATTTTCTAATTTAATAAAGCTACTATAGTTAGTAATATATACTAGGTAGGTAGTATAGTAATAAAAATAAAGGTCTTTATAAAATCTAGGCCTTCTTTTTATAAAAATCCTTTAATAATTAGCTTAGCTTTAAACTTTAAAAGCCTATTTTCTTTATTAGTCTTTTTATATAGTACTAACCTATTAGTTAATAGTATATAGTCTTTAAAGAAAGCGCTTTAAGGAAGGAATTTAAAGGTTCTTTAATTAACTATTTACCTAAATTCGCTATATATAGCCTTTAATTAGTAAGATTTTTTAAGGTTCTTTAATACTTATTTTAATATTTAAAGTAATAAATTAATGCTAAAAAAACCTTTAAAGACCCTATAGTAATAGGCCTTAGCCTTAATTAGTATTAATTTAATAAATTAGCTAGTGCTTATTTTAATATCTTTACTTATATTTAAGTATAGCTTTTCTATTTCTATTAATAAGTGGTCTTTAATAAGAGGTTTTAAGCTAACCTTAAAGCCTATAATAGGCCTATTAAAAGGCTTTAGGCTACTATCGATTATAGCCTTTTAAATAATAGGCCTACTAATTAACTTATTATTAAAGAATTTTTCAGTATTAACTTATTAGCCAATTTATAAACTTAGTTAACTAATTAAGTTGTATTTAAGGTATAGATTACTATCTTTATTTACTAATTATAGTAGTTTTACCTCCCTTCGGCTTAAATCCCCTTTTAAAATAATAGTAATACTTTAAATTATAGTAAGTTTATCTACTATATTTATAAAGGAAGATTTTACTACTACCTTTTTAGCCAGTATCTATACTTAGTAAGTCTTACTTTTAAAGATAGTTAGTAGCTTATTAAGCTCTATATAGGCCTATAGCTTTAAAGTTTTAGACCTTTTTTTAATTGAAATAAAAAGCTTTATAAAGAAGCCTATAGCCTTAAATTGGCTTAAGTTTAGCTTATAAAAAAGGAAAGGCTTTAATTTATTATAAAACGTTTAATAGAAAGTTAGGTCCTTATTGCTAACTACTATATAGTTAATTAATTTAAGTACTATAGGTACTATATAGTACTATAAGTGCTAGAAAAGCTATAATAATACCATTATAGCCTATAACCAGTTTAAAAATACTTTAATAGAACGTTTAATTAGGCTATTTTACTTATAAATATAGGGCTTAAAAGTAAAAAATTCAATGTCTTTAGTAGAAAACTAGGCCTATAATTTATAGTTAATTTCCTTTTTACCGTTATAGTAAAAATAAATAAGGTACCGGTTATAACAATTCTTTAAACCTTTAAAGAAGCCTTTAATAGCGCTTAGTATAGTTAATTCCTTAGTATTTAGTAAATAAAAGGCCTATTTAAACCAGGATTTTCAGTTTACTAAAATTAATACTATAGAAAGCCTATTATAAAGTATAGGCTTGATTTTAAAAGTATCGCCTTTAATAGAATCTAAGGCTTTAGAAAGGTCTAAAATAGTAGAAAATTAAAGCTTTCTTATTACCTTAACTTTATTATAGACTGAACATTAAAAATCTACTTCTTTTATTTAATTTAGATTTAAAAGCTTAATAGTAACTTTATTAGTTTTTTTTAACAATATTAGGCCTATATAACCTAGCCTAATATACTATTTTAATATTACTTAAAGTAATTTGCTATAATAGTCTATAGTAATGTTAAGGATATTTTTAATAGCCTTCTTAAGTATATAGCCCCTTTAAGCCTTTTTTTAATTAAATAAGCTGGGGTTATTTAAACTATTAAGGCCTTTTATAGGCTAATAGAGCTTTTTAGTAAGTCTGCCTTAATTAGATCCTTTAAAGTTAAGGTCATTTAAGTTATTAAAGCCTTTTATAGGCTAATAGAGCTTTATTCTTTAAGGTTTACTTTAACTATAGCCTTCTTTATAGCTAGACTTAAACCTCTTAAGCCTATAGGGCTTTACCTTTTAAATATTTAAATTAAAGTTAATAGCACTATCGCTATTTAGCTCTATAGGCCTATTATTAAGCCTTTAAAAGTTTAAATCGACCTTTAAATAGCTATCCGTTTAAAATAAAGGCCTATTAAAAAGCTTAACTATTAATTTTCACTTTTAATTAATAACGTTAAAACTTATATTATAGTAAATAATAGGCCTCTTTACCCTCTATAATTTTAAAAAGAAACCTAAAACTTTAAAATCGAATACCGCTATTAAGGCCTTATTAAGCCTATATAGTACTTCCTTTTTAACCTAACCGCTAACCTTATAGTATAATATATTATTAAAAAGGTTAATATTAAATTAAGGAATATATAGAGTATTTTTAAGTTTAAGCTTAGTATATTTAAAAGGTTCTTTCTATAAAAGTACTATAAATATAGCAATTCCAAAGCCCTTAAACATTAAAGGACTTCTTCCTATATAAATTGTCCTTAGTAAGCTATTATTAAGCTTATAGTTAATAAACCATTTTCGACTATTAATAATATAGTCAGTAAATCTAATATTATATAGAAGGGCATCCTTTAAAGAAAGTACTACTAAGGCCTTGCCTTTAACGCTTTTAATACCTTTAATAAGCTCTATAGGCACTATATAAATACCTTCGTTACTATCGTTACTATTAAAGTCTTTAAAGACCCTTAAAGCTAGATTATAAAAGCTTACTATATAAGTAAATAAATCTTTAGCCTTAAGCCTTTTTTTAAAGCCTTTAAGCCTTTTAAAGCCTTTCTTCTTTTTCTTCTAAAGAAAGCTATTTAAGCTATTAAGGCTACTATTACTATTACTTTTAAGCTTTTTACTTAAAAAGACCTTCTTTTTAATACCTTTATAAAGGCCTTCTCTACTTCTATAAGCTATACCTTTAATAACTATAAAGGTTAGAATATACTGTTTTTCTAATAGGTCTACTATTAGAAAGCTTAGGTTAATAGTATCTATATTTTAGCCTAGTACTTTAGTAGTCTATATAACGCTTTATTACCTTTTAGCTTACTATAGAAAGCTCTTTTCTATAGCCTATAGGTATTAATTTACTTAATCTATAACCTAAAGATCGATACTGGCTAGTATAAGCTAGCTAACTATATTAAAGAATTTAATATTAAAGTCTATTAAAAAGCCTATAAATTAGTAGAAGTTTAAAGAGTAGTATTCTCTATAAAGGTTCCCTTATTATAATTTAACGCTATAGAAATACCTTTAAATAAGCAGTTTATAGACTTTAATAGGGCTTATTTATTAAAAAATAAAAGCCTAAAGGCCTAAGGCTATACTATTTTAAAGTAACATTAATAGTAAAGCCTATTTAATACTACTTTAATAGACTATTATAATAGGGTCCTCTATAAAAGTAACTATATCGATAGTATATAGTATAATATTCAGGCCCTATTTCTATAAATCGAAATTGTCAAGGTCTATAAGCCTTTAATTAGTAGGGAATTTATAGACCTTTTTAGTTATCTTAATAACTATAATAGTATAAAAGACCCTAATAGAACTACTATTAACCTTAAGCTTTAATTAATAAGCCGCTATAGCTTTTTAATATATAGCTTTAGCTATTATTAAAGGTATAGTTACAGTGGCCTTAGGTTGGTTTAAAGCGCTTTAAGCTGCTATTAGAAGCTTAATCTACTCTACTGCTTTGGTTATAAGACCTTATAACTGTTAAGTTTAAGCCTTTTACTTCCTTAATTAAATAATAAAGGCCTATATATAGTAAGAATCCACTAATTCTTCTCCTTTAAAAGACACTTACCTAAGCTTAGTATTTTATATTTTTAAATTTATAGGGGGTTTAGTATGCTTACTGCTAAAACGTCCTATAAAGCTTTAAAACCCTAGTTTAGTACCGTTTTTAATTAAGGCTTTAACTATAGTTTGCTTTATATAGTAAGAAGGCTAGGTTTATAACATTTAAAAGCCTTAAAGAATAGGCTTTATTTTATATAGTAAATTACTGCAACTACTAATAGCAGTAGTAACTAAGAAAGTCGCTTTACCTTCTTACTTTTTTACCTGCCTTTAGGATTTACAAAACTACCTACTTAGCTATAATTAAGATAAGAGGCTATTTCTAACTCTTATAAGCGTGTAATTTACAGGCCTTTAATGCCCTATTAAGCTTAGTTTTTATATACCTTACGGTATAACAAATTTAGTAGTAGGCGTAAATTTAAACCTTATAGGCCTCTGGAAAACCTAATAAGGTAAGGTAAGCTTAGTATTTACCTTAAAACCCTACCTTAATAGATAGGCTTTAAAATTAGTAATTTTTATAGCCTACTTATAGCACAGTCTACAGTAGCCTAAGCCGTTATTTATAGAAGGCTTTAAGCCTAAGCTTATAAGCTTATAACCTAGCTAGGTATCTTCCAGGCTTATAACCTATTAAAATAGGTATAGCCAATTACAGGCTTAAGGGCCCTGTAATTAGTGCTTATATACTAGCTTATAGTATAGCGGAAGTCTTATATATAATACCTATAGCTTAGTATTGGGGTACTAGAATACAGTACTATATAGATGCTATAGAATAGAAATATAGTAGGTAAATAATTGTATTATAGTACTAGCCTTCTGTAAATCTACTATAATAATCTCTATAGTAGGGTTTGTACTCGACCTCTACTATATACCTACCGACTGACGTGCGGTGCCTTGCATACTCTAGCAGGCAAATAGGCCAGAGTATAGCTTGGTTAACCTCGAGGTTTACTAAGCCCTGTAAACTACTTGCCAAGCCCTCTGTAGCTTCCGACTTACAGGGCCTACAGGCCTATAATTTAGTATAGTAATAATATACCTATTTAACTATAGGCCTACCAATTCTTGGCTAATTTGGCCAGTCCAGTGGTTAGCTACAGGTCTTATAGGTACCTAAGTTAGTGTAGTTTACAGCTTTTTAAAAATCGACTTACGGCTATATAAAAGGGCTATAAAACCAAGTACCCCTAACCTAAAGTGCGGGTTAACGTAGGGTTAGGGTTAGGCCACTTATATTGCCTACAGTAGTGAGCCTTAGTAGCCTGAATATAAAATTACAGGCAGTTTGGCCTATTGGTTAGCGGGATGCAGGCCTTTGAATAGCCCTGCAGTGAAGTAAGGTGCCGGGCAAGTGCCGGGTAGCTGACGGGTAGGCTTTCCAACTTAAGCTTCCACCATGTAGTATAATAGCAGCCACCTACTGTAAACTAGGCCTTACAGGGACCTAGTTTAATATATCTTATTACTAGCTATAGTATATACTATTATTACCTTAACTTCTTCTTTATATAGTAAATACTATATTATTACCTTAGTACTTATTATAGTATTAAGGTTTAAATCTATAGTTAATTTCGGCTTAAATCTTAATATTAACTTAATTGGTAATATTTTAAAAGCTAATAAATATACTATATTTAAATAGTACTATAAGGCTAGTAAAATATCTAACTATAGTATATTTTAATCTATTATAATATAAAATCTTATAGCGATCTTAATATTTTAATTTTTACATTCTAATGTCCTATCTCTTTTAGAATACCAAGCGTTAGTTATTTATAGCTTAGCTTTTATTACTTTAAATATCCTTTACTATAGTTTGTTTATAAATTCAAAATTTCTATTTAAAATAATTTTAAAGGGAAATCTCTAATTATTATATTGTAACTTTATAATAAGATAATAGGCCTATTTTTTAACTGTCTATTCTATACTATTAAGGATTAAAATTATGCTTTTATTATACCGTTCTATCATTATTATTATAGTATTAAAGCTTATAAATAGTATTGTTTATATTTTAAATAACTTAATAACTAGTAAAGTAACGATAAAGTCAATATAAATAGTGTTGAAATACAGCACTTAGTTGTAGACTTTACAGTGTATTTTGGCCTGCAACCTACAGGGCCAACAACAACCAATGGCTTGGAATCACAGCGCTCACCAACACTCTGCCACGGCAATCACAGTGGTCTTCGGACCCCTGAAGCAGCCCGAAGCCCCGGGCGGTTAGCGCACTGCAACGGTGAAACGTTAGCGCCCTGCACCCTGTAACGGCTTCTGGCTAGCGCACCCAACAGTCAGACTTGGCCGGCCGGCCAAGTCTGCAGCTAGCGGACTCAACGGGCATTCAGGCCCTGCAGCTAGCGGACTCAACGGGCATTCAGCCCCTGCAGCTAGCGGACTCAACGGGCATTCAGGCCCTGGAACGGAGAGAGGTTCAGAGAGCAATACAGGGCCAAAGACCTATAATAGGTCTTGTCCCTCGCGACTGTTCACTGTGATATTTTCCTAGCTAATAAGTCAATTCAATATACTGGTTCACCACATCTTACAGTGCCTCACAAGCCTATGTTACAGTATCTACCTTCTATATATTGCAGGGCGTCGCCCCTGTAATCCATATTCCTTCAGTGCTCAGCCACTGTCGTATGCTGCAGACAAAGCCCTCTTCGCTCTCAGTGTTCTGCGCCGTTCCCTGCACAGGTCTATACCTATAGGCCTGTGAGACACCTATCTTAACAAATAGTATATTTAAAAGTTGATTTTAAGTTTATTAGATTTAATTTACTAAGCAGTTTAGCTTTAAATATAGTATTATAAATATAAATTAGATAATATTTAATATACTTTTTAATTACTTTAGTTATTTAAGTAATACTATATCTTTACAGTACTTTAGCTATTTACTGATAGTTAAAGTAATAGTTATTATTATATACTGTTTTTAAAATATCTTATAGGCAATTTCTAAAGATATATAGGTAGAGCGGCTTATTCTTTAATATATAATATAGGATATTATCTTTTAATTTAAAAGAATATCTTAATATAAGTAGAGCTAGCTTACCCTTCTTCTTTTATAATCTGGTTTTTTCTTTATATTTTTAAATAAATAAGATAATAATAGTATATTTCTTATCCTCTTAATAGCCCTCTATTAGCTTTACTTTAAAATCGTTATTTATAATAGTTTGTATAACTATAAATGCCTTTTTATCTTAAATATTATTTAGCTTATTACCGTCCGGTAGCTAATCCTTAAATAATTTTAGCCTTAATAGTATATCCAATATTAAGTTAAGCTTTCTAAAGATATAGCGTATATCCAGTTAATACTAAGCTAAATATACTACTATTATTATAAACCTTAAATTTAATTGTACTAGATTAACTGTTTTTAATGATATATTAATGTTAATAATTACTTTTATTACCTTATAGTTAATAAGTACGATAACTAGGTTAATTAATACTTATAGTTAGGTCTTAACTTTATAATATATTTATATTAAGTTAATTACCTTTAGTTTAGTAGGCTAGTATTATTTTTCTAATAGCAATAGTTTTCTACTAAGGAATATAATAAGCTATATTTTATTAAACAGTATAGACTTACAGTTTTATTTATTATCTTTAATATAGAACGTTATAATACTTATCCTTTACTTAAATATATCGATTTTAATAAATACTAGTCTATACTTATTTTAATAGACTAAATACTTAAGTTTAATAAAGTACTATTAGAGTTTTTTAAATGCTTTAATTTCTTTAATAGTTAGCTTATACTTTACTTTTAAAGTATATTTAGTTTTTATTTCTTTTATTTTATTACTATAAATACCTTTTTCTTTAACTTCCTTTAATATAATTACCTTTCTATCCTTTAATAATTAAATAATCTGTTAATAGTATAGAATAAATCTTTTTAAAAAGCTAATTATCTTAATATTCTGCTTTAATAAGTATAAGTTATTTAGTATTGTTAATATAGCGATAACTTTAACTCTATCCTTTATAGTAACTATATTAAAGCTATCTATATAGAAACCAAGTAGCCTAATTAATAAAAACTTAAAGAAGGATTTTTTAAAATTAATAGTAAGGTTTAAAGTTTATAGTTTATTTAATACTATTTATATATAGTATATATATTTATTGGCTATTTTAGAAAAGATTACGATATTATTAATATAGGCTTTATAAAAGCGTCTATATTTTATTAACTATCAGTCTATAAACCTTTAACTATATATTAAGGAATTTTTAAAACCTATTAAGGTTATTTTATTTATTTTTAAACTTTATAGGTTAATAAAGACTATCCTATCCTAATGCTTTTTTTAAATAGGTAATTAATAGAAAAATATAGATAGGTCGATTGTTAAAATATAATTTATATTAATAATTGCATTTAATATATTGTTTTAATTAAATAGAAGGTAGTTATTTAAAATAATTACTTTATTAAGTAAATATAGATTTACTACTATTCTACCTTTTTATATACTGTTTATAACTTTCTAAATATAAAAGATTGAATAACCGAATAATATAGTAACAATAGTTTAATCTACTTTTTTATAATAGTATATTTTATCGAGGATTCAATAAATTAAATCTTAATCTTCTTTATTTAATATATAGGACTTAGCTTCTACTTTATAATTATATTAACTATTAATTAGATTAATATATATATGCTTATTCTTTTTATATATTACTATAGTACTATTGTTTAAATACTTATAGCCTTTAATATTAAATTTAAGTCTTTATATTAAGTTTAGGTTAATATTTACAATAGTAGTACTGTTTAATGCAATTATAGTAAGTATATTATTTAGTTTATTAAAATTAAGACCTTTATAATAGCCTTCTTTAATACTATATTTAAGAAGGGCTTTTATTACTTTATCTTTTACTATCTTTTTTAATATAATATCGACTACTACTTTTAAAGCTATTAGAATTATTTTAAGTTCTTCTATTAGTTTAAACTTATTATTTAAGTTTATTTTCAATATTATATTAATAAAAGTACTTTTTTTTTATAATACTATTATATATCTGTCTTTTATATATTCCTTAATTTTACTAATACGTTAATAGTAATATACTATTATCGGCTAATTAATGTTATTAATTATAAAGATAATATATAGAAAGCTATTATTAAAAGTTATATTGTAAGCTTTATCTAACTTTATATAGAATATATAGTCCCTTTTGTCTATTTTAAGGAGATTTTTATATAAGACTTAAACTAATATAGTAGTTTAAAATAGAATAGATATCTGATCTTTTACTATTACTTTTTAAAATACTAAGGTATATTTAATTATTAATTTAAATACAGTATTTATATTTTTATATATATTAAATATAACCAGTTTAATAATATAGTTAATATATATTCTATTAGCTTTTAAAAAATCTATATTAAGTAATATATTTAAAGCTAATTTAAAGGTTAGTAAAGTATAAATTAGGAACTTACTAATATAAGGTAAGCCGTTAATTATATTAAAAATATATATATTAATGTCTACTATATTTCAAAGGTTTAGCCTTTTAGTAATTCCTTTTATAATTTACTTAATTCCTTATTTAATCTTTATATTAAGGTATATCTATTTAAGCCAGGCTTTATTTACTATAACTGTAAAATAGCCTATACTTAGATATACTGTTAATTAATTACTTTATAGAGTTGCTTATACTAGTATTTAATAATATAAATTTTTAATAAACTATAGCTTTAATTTATAAAGGGCTAGTTTAGTATTAATAACTTATTTTAAAATAAATAGCTATATAATATAGATATAGTCTATTTTTAAGACAGGATATTAAAGCTTTTATTAATCTTTAAGAGAAGACAGTTTATAAAGTCTTAGAGCCGATTTTTAAAGTAAATTGGCCTTTATTAACTTAAGCATCTTCTTTATTTAAGGCTTTAAAAAGGTATTTAAATTAAATCTAATATACTTAATATATAGCTATAATAGAAGTTAAAACAGCTTATCCTTTTTAAACAGTCTATTAGGTTTTTTCTATAAGCTATAATATACTAAATATATATATAATAGTAGCTTAATATAGTTTGAAAAGATCTTACTATAGTATTTATATTGCTATTTATTACCTTTATAAAAGATTTTAGTCTAAGTTTATTAGTAATTAATATATTTATTACTTTTAATTAATATAAAAAGGTAAGTAAATATATTATTATTATTAGTATTAGTAGGCTTTTTATTTAAACTATAATCTATTATATAGTCCTTATCCTATTTATTTAATAATAAAAAACTAAATTTTTAAAGATCTTTCTTTTAATTAGCACTATTAAGGTTATTTAAAGTAATATATTGCTTATTAGTTTAATAACTACCAATATTATTTCTAACTTAACAGTATATCCTATAATAGCCTTTATTAAAATATCGACAGTATTTTTACCTACCTTTCTTAATATATTTAAATTAACAGCTATTGTATTTAAAAAACTAAGAATAGTTTCTATTAAGTAAATAAAGTTTATATAGGAAAAAGTTTCTATAAAGGGAAAAATTTTTAATAGAAGAATAATTCTTACTATATTAATAATTATTATAATTATTAGAATTATTATACTAAATATAATTATAAAAATTACTATAAGTACTATTATTATATTAATTATTCTTTCTAAGTTAATATATTTTAATACGATTATTATAATTAAAATATATTAGATTAGAATTTCTTCTTTTAATAGCTTTAGCATTATAAGTATAAATCTCCGATATTATATTAACTATAAGGAGTCGATTTTTATAAGGTAATAGGGTAAGTTAGATTGCCTTAATATAGTATTTAGCTTTACTATCGAAATAAATAAAGTATTAGGATAGTAACTTTTATTTAAAAGGCTAAAGAAGTTAATATAGGCCAGGATAGATACTATTGAAAATCTAATCTTTAATCTAATTTATATTATAGGTCTTAACTACTTTAATAAACTATACTTTTATTACTATATACTTTCTAATTGGCTTACCTTACTTTACTAATTCCTTAATATATATATATTTAAGGAGCTTTTAAACAGTAATATATTAGGGTATTCTAAAATAGTCTAATAGTATATATACTTAATACTCTTTATCCTTTTTAAAGAATTTTCTATTTTACTTAAAAAGCTTATATATATACTACTTTACTATATTACTATATAATAGTAAGTAAATTTCTTCCTTAAGTATATTTCTTTTTATTAAGTTTACTACTATATCTTTAATTAAGTTAACAAATAGTTCGACTATTTTAAAGACTTAGTATCTGCCTTTTTTAGTTATCTTTTTATTATTATTATTATAATCAGTAAAGCAGAAGTATCTAATATTTTAAAGCTTTTAATTAATAAGTCCTTATATTATTTATTTTTATTATTAATATAATAAGTTGTTAATATTGTTTTATTTGGTTGCTTTAGTTAAATATTTAAATAGCCCTATTACTATAGTAGGATTTAATTATTAAAATAGGTTATATAGACTTTTACTTTTATTACCAGCTCTATCTTTAGCTTTTTCTTTAAATTTATTATTATATTTATTACTTTATTTACCTTTATATATATTACCCTAATTGCCTTTACCTTTAATTTCTTATTTAACTTTTTATTTAACTCTCTATTTACCTTCTATTTTTACTTATCTTCTTATATTAAAGCCTTAACTACTTATCTTTAAAGCCGGTATTATTAAATCTTAGGATAATCTTTAATTTTAAGCTATTTAGTTAGTATTATTAATAGTTTATTAATTATATTATTAATATAAAGAAGAAGGCTGTAAATTAAGTATTTAATATTAACTAATTATTTTATTAAATATTTTTACTTTATTTTTAATGTATAGATTATTTAAAGGAATAGTTAGAGAATTAAATAGGGTATTTAATTAGCTAATTAGTTTTAAAGATTAAGTAGATTTTAATATTAAATGCAATTGTTTTTAATAACCTTAAAACTATAATTTTCTAAATAATATATTTATATATTATAGGTAAATTAATAAGATTAGTATTTTATTTTTAAATAAGATTAGTATATTGTCTTTTAATTTAATTATTATAGCTTTTTAATTATAAAATAAAAGGTTAAGTTATTTAATAAGGTTTTTTATAAGTATTAATATAAGATTATATTTTAATTATACTAACAGTTAATATTAGAGATTTTAACCTACAGTATTAACAGGCTATTAAGATAATTAATAATTATATAATAGACTACCTTAGGATTTTTTAAGGTTATTACTTTATAGAAAAAGGGGAGTATTTTATAAATATATACTTAATATATAAGGTATTTATTATAGTATTTATATTAAAAATAAAGGTTATAGGTTTAAATAAAGTAATGGTGGTAATGTCGGATATTATTATAACTATAGGTTTAATAATGTTAATAGTTTAAGGAGTAATTTCTTTAAAGGCTATAGTATTTATTAAAAGGTTAGTTAGTTAAATATATAGGTAATATTAGTTATTAAAGGTTTAAGTCAAAGTAGGTATTTAGTAAGGTTAGTATTTTGTTTTACTAACAGTAAAGTATATAGAAGTTTAATAGGCTATTTTTTTAATAAAGAGGTATTATTTAATATTAAAAATAGGTAAATAATAGTAAGGTTAATAGTTTAATTAAAGTTAATTATTTAAATAGGCTATTTAATAACTTAAACTATAGATTATATATTTTAAAGAAAATATTAAACTGTTTATTTTAAACTATTACTTACAGTAGTAAGCTTAGTAATTTAATAAATAGAAATTTAAAGTTAATAGAAATATCCTATTAAAGACATAGTAAGTAATTTAATAGGTATACTATATTGGCCTATATTATTTAATTAAGGGATATACTTAATAAGGTTGTTAACAGTTTATTTAATAGCAAATTAGTCTATTTATTAGTTTACTTAACTTAACTATTAACTTAATCGTTATTTAATACTTTTATAAAGGATGTCGATAATAATAGTAAGATATTTAATTATAATTAAAAAACTTAATATTAGATTTACTTAAGGCTTTTAGTAATATAGTATATTAGGTTAATTAAGGTAATGACGGTTTAGTTCTTTATATATTCTATAGCTATTTCTTATATTATAGGTAATTTAAGGAGATTTTTACATTTATAGAATTTAATTAAGAACTTAATAAATAGGATATAGCTATCCTAACCCTTCGGTATTTTTAATAAGTTAAGGGTATTAATGTTTAAATTAATTTATAAAGTATATTTTAAGTTAGTATTAAGTATATAGATAGCTAGGTCTTTTCTAATTTAGCTAGTTTATATAAAGCTTTTTACTATATACTTATTATCGGTATACTTCTTCTACTTAACTTATTAATAGAAGGTAAGTTTTAATTAAGCAATAGATAGATTATTAAGGATTAAAGCAGCGTTTTATTAAGTAGGCTAAGATATATAAAGGTATAGTATAATTTAATTATAACGTTAGAATAACTAATATATTATTGAATAGGGTATTAGGATAAACGGTAATAGGTAAACTATTAAAGGCTATTTAAATAACTATTAACTAAATTAACAGATTACTAATTTAATATTGATTATTATTTATTATTAATATAATAGGATAAAAGCAAATAGGCTGTTTACTAGTATAGGTATATTCAAATAAATAAGGCGTTTGTTTTTAAGAAAAAGTAAGTAGATAAATAGGGTATTTAACTTAAAGAAGGTAAATAGGTAAATAAGGCATTTAAATATATTTAAAGTAACTCGATATTTAACTATAGAGATAGTAAAAAAAGATCGCAGTTACTATTAATATAGAAATAGACAGTGTAATAATAATAAGTATTAAAATGGTTATATTGAATTGATTGTTAAAAAGAAAAAGCTAGTGCTGACAAGCTATTTTAGTATGCCTATACATAATATAATGCCTATACAGGTTATATATACCTATACATAACATAGTGCTCAAGCTTTTCGTATTATAAAGTTATTTAAATTATTAAAGCTTTTTATAAGCTAATAGAACTTTATTCCTTTAAATATACTTTCATTATAACCTTCTTTATAATTTTACTCAGACCTTTTAAGCCTATAAGGCTTTATTTTTTAAATGTTTAAATTAAAGTTAATAATACTATTATTATTTAGCTTTATAAGCTTATTATTAAACTTTTAAAGGTTTAAATTAACTTTTAAATAATTATCCTTTTAAAATAAGAGCCTATTAAAAAGCTTTATTATTAATTTTTGCTTTTAGTTAATAATGTTAAAATTTATATTATAGTAAATAATAAGCCTTTTAATTTTTTATAATTTTAAAAAAAAGCTTAAAGCTTTAAAATTAAATACTACTATTAAAACTTTATTAAGCCTATATAATACTTTCTTTTTAATATAATTACTACTTTTATAATATAATATTTTAATTTATAAATATTAACCTTTATTAATATACATTTATAATAAATCTTTTCTAAATATTAAAATACTTCTATTGGAATAGGTATGGCTAATTACAGGCCTAAGAGCCCTATAATTAGTACTCACACACTAGCTCACAGTATAGCAGAAGTCTTATGCATAATACCTATAGCTTAGTACTAGGGTACTAGAATATAGTACCTTATAGGTACTACAGGATAGAAATATAGTAAGTAAACAATTGTATTATAGTACTAGCCTTCTATAAATCTACTATAATAATCTCTATAGTAAGGTTTATACTCGACCTTTACTATATACTTACCGACTAACATACAATACCTTACATACCTTAGCAGGCAAATAGGCTAAAGTACAGCTTAATTAATTCTAAGGTTTACTAAGCCCTATAAACCATTTACTAAGCCTTTTAAAGCTTCCGACCTATAAAGCCTATAGGCCTATAATTTAATATAGTAATAATATACTTACTTAACTATAGGCCTACCAATTCTTAGCCAATTTAACTAACCTAATAGTTGGCTATAGGTTTTATAAGCAATTAAGTTAATATAGTTTATAGTTCTTTAAAAATCGACTTATAGTTATATAAAAGAGCTATAAAACCTAACACCCTTAACCTAAAGTGTAAGTTATTATAAAGTTAAGGTTAAGCTACTTATATTGCCTATAATAGTAGGCCTTAATAGCCTAAATATAAAATTATAAGCGGTTTAGTTTACTAATTAGTAGGATATAAGCCTTTAAATAGCCTTATAGTAAAGTAAGGTACTAAACAAATGCCAAATAGCTAATAAGTAGGGTTTTTAATTTAAGCTTTTACTATATAGTATAATAGTAGTTACTTACTGTAAATTTAAGCCTTATAGAGACCTAGTTTAATACCCCTTTTCTACTTATAGTAAGTAATAGGCCTAGATTTAAATCTAAGGCCTACTATAGTAAATTAAAACTAATAAACAAACTAACTAATTAAAAAATTAAAATATAAAGTATATAAAGCGTTAAAGCCTATATATTTAAGCATTAAGTAACTACTTTTATAAGCTAAATTATAAAGGAAAATTAAATATAAGAAGGGTAGTTTTCTAATTTATTCTTCTATTAACTTTTCCTCTATAGGCCTATTCCTTAAGCTTAAAAGACCTATAAAGGTCTTAAATTTTTAACTGGCCAGTAGTTTAATTAGCCTATTTACCGGCATTCGTTTAGTATTTAAGTAATTAATAGTAACTTATAGTACTTTAACTTACTTCTTAACTTAATAGTATTTTAATAGTATATACTTAATACGATTGTAAAAAACTAGGTTATAGGCAGTAATTATAAAGCTAATATTATTACTATATAGAAAAGTAGAGCCTATTAAAGTATATTTTAACTTTTTATAGACCCTTTTAATCTATAAAGCTTTATAAATAGCTTTAATAAATATGTCAGTTTTAGCCTTTAAAGTAAAAAGGCTTATAGTATTAGCCTTCTTTAATTTCTAACTTATAGGGCCTCTGGCTACTTTAAATATAAAGCTGTAAATAGATTTTAAATCCTTTAAATCCCCTATAAAGTTTAAATCTACAAAGCCTATAAATACTATAATACCCTTCTTTTTAATAAGTCTAGTAGTATTATAACTGTAAGTAATTACTAAATTCTCTATACTGTTTAGATACTTTAGAAGGTTTTTAATAGCGTTTAAGCTTATTATAATAGGCTTCCTATAGTGTTAATTTTAGTAGACTGAAAATCCTAGTTTAAGTAGGCCTTTTATTTACTAAACGTTAAAGGACTAACTATACTAAGTATTATTAAAGGCTTTTTTAAAGGCCTAAAGAACTACTATAATAGGTACCTTATTTGTTTGTACTATAACGGTAGAAAAAAATTAACTATAAATTATAGGTTTAGTTTTTTATTAAAGGCATTGAATTTTCTACTTTTAAGCCTTATATTTATAAGTAAAATAGCTTCATTAAATGTTCTATTAGAGTATTTTTAAACCAGTTATAGGCTATAATAGTATTATTATAATTTCCTTAATATTTATAGTACTATATAGTACCTATAGTATTTAAACTAGTTAACTATATAGTAGTTAGTAATAGAGACCTTACTTTTTATTAAATGCTCTATAATAAATTAAAGCCTTTCCTTTTTTATAAGTTAGATTTAAGCTAGTTTAAGGCTATAGGCTTTTCTATAAAGCTTTTTATTCCTATTGAAAAAAGGTCTAAAGCTTTAAAACTATAGTTTTTTTACTTTTATAGGCTATGCCTTTAATGGTAGTAAAGGCTAGAATACACTGTTCTTCTAATAGGTCCGCCATTAAAAAGCTTAAGTCAATAGTATTTATATTTTAGCCTAACGCTCTAGTAGTCTATATAATACTTTATTACCTTTTAGCCTACTATAGAAAGCTCTTTTCTATAGCCTATAGGTATTAATTTACTTAATCTATAGTTTAAAGGTCAATACTGGCTAATATAAACTAACTAATTACGTTAAAAAACTTAACGTTAAAGTCTACTAAAGAACCTATAAATTAGTAAAAATTTAAAAAATAGTATTCCCTATAAAGGTTTCTTTACTATAATTTAACGCTATAAAAATACCTTTAAATAAACAGTTTATAAACTTTAATAAGGCTTGTTTACTATAAAATAGAAGCCTAAAGGCCTAAGGCTATACTATTTTAAAGTAACATTAATAATAAGGCCTATTTAATATAACTTTAATAGGCTACTATAATAGGATTCTTTATAAAAGTAGCTATATTAATAGTATGCAATATAATATTTAGGCCCTATTTCTATAAATCGAAATTCTCAAAGCCTTTAATTAGTAGAGAATTTATAGATCTTTTTAATTATCTTAGTAACTATAGTAATATAAAGGACCTTAGTAAAACTACTATTAGCCTTAAACCGTAATTAATAGACTGTTATAGCTTTTAAATATATAGCTTTAACTACTATTAAAGAAGCAGTTACAGTGGCCTTAGGCTATTTTAAAGTACTTTAAACTACTATTAGAGGTTTAATTTATTCTACTACTTCGGTTATAGTACTTTATAACTATTAAATTTAAGCCTCTTACTTCTTTAATTGAATAGTAAAGGCCTATATATAGTAAGAATCTATTAATTCTTCCCTTTTAAAAGGCCCCTGCCTAAGCCCAATATCTTGTATTTTTAAATCTATAAAGGGCTTAATATACTTACTGCTAAAATATCCTATAAGGCTTTAAAACCTTAGCCTAATACCGTTTTTAACTAAAGCTTTAGTTATAGTTTACTTATATAGTAAAAGGTACTAAGTCTATAGTATTTAAAAGCCTTAAAGAATAGGCTCTATTTTATATAATAAGTATTGTAATTACTAATAGTAGTAATAGTTAAAAAGGTCGCTTTACCTTCTTACTATTTTACCTATCTTTAGGATTTATAAAACTACCTATTTAGCTATAGTTAAAGTAAAAGGCTATTTCTAACTTTTATAAGCTTGTAGTTTATAGGCCTTTAATACCTTGTTAGGCCTAATTTTTATATGCCTTATAGTATAATAAATTTAATAACAGGCGTAAATTTAAACCTTTATAGGCCTCTAGAAAACTTAATAAAGGTAAAGTAAGCCTAGTCTTTACTTTAGAACCCTACCTTAATAGGTAGGCTTTAAAATTAGTGATTTTATAGCCTATTTATAGTGTAGTTTATAGTAGCTTAAGCTGTTATTTATAGAAGGCTTTAAGCTTAAGCTTATAAGCCTATAACCTAACTAAGTATCTTCTAAGCTTATAACCTATTAGAATAAGTATAGTTAATTATAGGCCTAAGAGCTCTATAATTAGTACTTATATACTAGCTTATAGTATAGTAAAAGTCTTATATATAATACCTATAGCTTAGTATTAAGATATTAGAATACAGTATCTTATAGGTACTGTAGGATAGAAATATAGTAAGTAAACAATTGTATTATAATGCTAACCTTTTATAAATCTACTATAATAATCTCTATAGTAGGGTTTGTATTTGACCTTTACTATATACTTACCGACTGATATATAGTACCTTATATACTTTAGTAGGCAGATAGGCTAAAGTACAGCTTAATTAACCCTGAAGTTTACTAAGCTTTGTAAACTACTTACTAAGCCTTCTATAGTTTTAGACCTATAAGGCCTATAGGCTTATAATTTAGTATAGTAGTAATATACTTACTTAACTATAGGCCTACTAATTCTAGGCCAATTTGGCCAGTCCAGTGGTTGGCTATAGGTCTTCTAAGCAGTTAAATTAGCGTAGTTTACAGCTCTTTAATAATCAACTTACGGCTATATAAAAGGGCCGCAAAACCCAGCACCCTTAACCTAGAGTACAGGTTATTGTAGGGTTAGGGTTAGGCCATTTATATTGCCTATAGTAGTGGGCCTTAGTAGCCTGAATATAAAATTATAGGCGGTTTAGCTCACTGGTTAGTGGGATATAGGCCTTTGAATAGCCCTGCAGTGAAGTAAAGTGCCGGGCAAGTGCCGGGTAACTGACAGGTAGGCTTTCTAACTTAAGCTTTTACCACGTAGTATAATAGCAGCTACCTACTGTAAACTTAGGCCTTACAGGGACCTAGTTTAACAAAAAGTATTAACACTTTATTTATAAATAACCTTTATATTTAAATACGTTTAATAATTAATAATGATATTATATTAATAAAAAACCTATAAATAGAAAATAGACTTGTTAATAGGTTATTCGATACTATTATAAATATTATTTAAAAGATTAATAAAATATTTTATTAAAATAACCCTTTTTTATTTTTTAGGGCTTCTTTATTTTAAAGATTTAAAATACCAATAATAAATATTAATTTACTGCTTTAAATACAACTTTTACTTTAATAACTATAACTACTTTTATATTTAAGTTTCTATTATTATCTTATATACCATTACAGTATATAAATTATAAAGTATTATTTTAAATAAAGTTATTATTAATATTATAAATAAAGATTTTATATTTAAATTAATATATATAACTTTATTAAAAGTTAAAACATTATAGGACTTAATAATTTACTATTTCTTTAAAGTTAATAACTTTAAAATACAAAACTTTATAATAATTAACTAACGGTATATTAATATATTAAAGAAATATAAATAAAAACTTTAAAGGAATAACTTTAAATATCTATTTTTACTACCCAATAAAAATATTTACTATATTTAATATATTATTTTAATACTATCTTTTTTTTATAATCTGGATAGTTATAATACTTTACTTTATTAAAATTAATAATAAAATAGTTAAAATAAAAGGCCTATTTTTTCTAATAATATTTATAATATAACGTTTATTAAATATTATTAATAAGGAGATTAATAAAAAGGTTAATAAAAAGATTAATAGTGTAGGAATTAATAGGAACGTTAAATGCAATTAAATTACAATAATCTAGTAATTAAACTTACTTAATTAAATTAATAAAAATACATTAAACTATAAAGAAGTAATTTAATTAATTATAAAAAAGATACCTTATAATAGTATAATAAAGTTATAATATTAAATATTGTATAGATTTTAAAAAATAATTATATAAAAATTACTATTAATTAATATCTTTTTATTTTATAAACTTAAACTTTAATATATAAAAAATATAATAACTATAAAATCTATACTTATATAATAAAACCTATATATAATAAATCAATAATATAAAAGTTAATATATTTTTTCTTCTTTAAATATAATAGAGCTTCAAAATTTAAAGGCTAGCTTTTATAAATAAAATTAATTTACTTCTATTAAAAAGATCTTACCTTTATAAAGTAATAAAACCTTAAAAGTAATTTACTTATATATCCTTTATTTAAATATAGTAAAGTTTAAAATTTTAAAAATATAAGCTTTTATAAAAAAAGAAAAAGTTAATAATTTACATTTATTAAAGATATTTTACCTTTATAAAGTAGTAAAACATTATAAATAAATAGTTAATTAAAGTTAATAATTAATTGAAATTAATAGTTAATTAAAGTTAATAGTTAATTAAGGTTAATAATTAATTAAAATTAATAATTAATTAAAGTTAATAACCTACTTTTATTAAAGAAGTTTTACCTTTATATAATAATAAAACTTTAAAAGTAATTTATTTATATACCCCCTATTTTTAAATATAGTAAGGTTTAAAGGCTTAAAAGCGCAAACTTTTATAAAAAAGAAAATATTAAATTTAAATAGAATCAGATTCTGTTATAATTTTATAAAATCCATTAAATTAAAGTAAAAAGATAAAAAAATTAAATCTCTAAATAAATTACCAGCTAACTTTATTAATTTAAATACAACTTTACTTTACCTTTCTATAAACCAATACCTTACAAAAGGAGGGGGGGATGTCACTATATTTTTTGGCCAATCAGATCTCTGTCCTATAAAGCTTATCCTGTAAGAAGATCTTCTCAGCGGTCACGAAAGGGAACAGTGATGGTGAAGATGGAACTGCTTCATCAGAAAAGGGATATAGGAGCCTGGTTTGACAATAAACAAGTCAATTGATCTAGACTAACGGCGCCAGTGTATCTATATACCCAATATCAGTTGTCATCATCCCAGTGGATGTCTGGCGCATCTGGATCGTCGATGTTTCCATAACGATAAGGCAGGCTTCTGTCGACTACAACATGTTGTAGAAAGTGAGTGAAGAACTTGGGGTAAGGCGGGACAGTCTGGTAGCCTTGTTTCGGGTCGACAAACATGGGATAGTCTGGATCTTCAAATCGTTTTGCGTAACTCCTCACCAACTCCCGGGCAGTGCATTCGCTGTGCTTCTCGACAAGTCTTTCAACCTCTGCGGCACTCCACGGTGCGCCAGCATCAAAGTTGCTGCCAAAATGGACCCCTCGGAAAGAAGTACCGCAGGCCAGCGCAGCCAGAGCTTCTGGGAAGCCGGTGCATTTGTAGATTCGACAGCTTGCCCACAGGGCTCCGTTCTGCTGCACCCAGGAACTGGATGCCAAACCATCGCTTTCCCCGTCTGGACCAAATCGGGTGCGGATGGCACGCTGCCAGGCAGCGTCCCGGTGCACAACGTCGTGGAAGATGTGACTGGTAGTCTCGCGCATGGGGCCAGCATCCAGTGTCAAGGAGAAAACATTGATTGGCATCCCGGCTTCACAGAGAACCAGAGCTTCTGCTAGCCAGAATGATAAACAATCAGAGATCCATTGCGGACTAAGCCGTGCGAGCTCAGACAAAGGGGGAACGCACTCAGGGATCGTACTATGGACCTCATCTAGACGCCTAAAGCTATAGAGAGGGCCAAATTCGAACCACGCGTTGCCATAGCCGTGCCTGAGAAACACGTTGCCCCACAGACTCAAACGGCGTTCTATGCGAAGCCCTGGGTTCTCCAAGCAAAAGGGGATCAAGCCACGGGCATGGCTCTGAGGAAAAGGGCTGGATTCGGCATCCTCATTGAGGATGATTCTTCGGAGATGGCGCCTTGTGGTGGGCGACATTTGAGAAAGAAAGTGAATAGCAGCTGCAGCGGCTGAGAAACGGAAGTGGGAGTTGTTGGCGGCCTCGATCCAGAAGTCTCCGGACAATTGGCTAAGAAGTCGTGGATTAGGATCCAGAACTTCCTCAGGCAGAAGGTCTCCCGAGTCACCAGTTGCGTCCTCTAGGTCGTTCCCGGCATGGTCGCTGCCATTCTCGCCGTCACTAGCATGACTAGCATGACTAGGATCACTAGCTTCACTAGCATCACTATCATCACCAGCATCACCAACATCACCAGCTCTCAGCCTGTGACACACCAAATCCCAGCCGACTTGTTGGATGAGCATGTCCATCTCCTCTTGGGTGGGAATTGCCCAAGGCGTCTCCAGAAAGGACAGGAAAGCGGGTGCGGTTTTGGGATCAGAGTACAGGTCGTATAGGCGAAGCACGCTGATTCGGCCATCCATTCTTTCATTGAGGGGATCCGCGGGAACACTATCCCGGGAAACCAAAGCAGCTGCCGCCATGGTGGCTTGTCGTGTCGCCATGTGATAAGCAGATGGGACAGATCCCAGTGGATCGGTAAGGCGAGGAGGAATGGGATCGCACGTCAGAACCCGATGCCCATATCGTCCCAGATCCCACCAAACAAAGGGCCATAAGCGACTCGCACCCGGGAAGCTCGCCTCGAGTTTTTTCAGGTCGAATTCGGGCGAGCGGGCTATTCTGTACAGCAGCAGTTGCTCTTGGAACCGGATGTGGCGCAAAATGCACTCGAAACGGCCAGCTCTAGCTCTCAAGGCGGGAGAGGTGACGGTCGAGAAGGTCACCGTATTGATGCGCAGAGCCAGGCCTCGCATTTCGGCAGCAAGTATACGGCACGTATACGAGAGGGCCAGATCGATGGGCGCCCCCGAGTGCATCCTCAGCTTGCCCGCCTCGAAATCGAGCACATAGCCCTTGTCGGTAAAAAGGTACTCATAGTAGATGAGATCACGGATTTCGCGGGGCAGCACTGTAAGAAAGAGACAAGGCGGCATTTTGCGATATGAAGGTGCCGCTGTGAGTTGATGGATCGTGGATATGGAAGGAAGCAAGAAGACTTCTTTATCACCTGCTAGCTAAACACCAGATTTATTGAAACCCCACACACCGGACGTCGCACGGGCCACCTCCTGCCGCATGACTCACCAAGGGGAACACACACACAAGCCACCTGCACAGTTCAGGTACCGGGGTGAGATATGGCCTAAGAGCGCCAATCTCTGTGTTCAATACAAGCACTGACAATTGTTGAGGTTTTCCAGTGTTTTATGTGGTGCGAGGCGGCCACCAGCCAACTCAAAAAAGCCCACTTCAGCCAGGTTTAGTCATCAAACAACATCACCGCCGTGGTCTCGCTTTTGGATGGGAAATGGGTTCATTGGGCGCAGCCTTGGTACAAGGAAATCATTCATGAGGGTTGTTACCTTTTTATACCCTGTAACGACAATATGATATACGACCTCCTTCCTGAGCTTGACAGTATCTGCAACTTCATCTACAGCCATCGGGGTTCTGACGTCTCTAACGTCCTCGTTCCTTGCAATAAGGGCGTGTCTCGGTCTGCCACCGCTCTGGTTGCCTATCTCATGCGAACTCATCGATGGGATTATGACACCGCTTTGGCTTTTGTTGAAAAGAAGCGGCGGATTAAGCCAAACAAAAACTTCAAGGAGCAGTTGCAGGTATGGGGGACAATTGGGTACGAGATCTGGGCAGATTCGGAAGGGAGGGTTCCTAAGCCAGAATACACAGTTTACTTGGAGGGAAGGACTAGGAGGCTGCAGGAGTGCGGGCTGACTGGAGACGAGCCAATCGGTGTACTGTCTTTGTAATTATAATTTTGTGGGAGATTTGAGTGCCGCTTCACTCCTGGATTGTTTGATGCGGTATCGACTAAAGCTGATAAGACATCACATCTATCCACGTCATTCCTGAATCCAGCAGTTGTACCTAGTCAAACGAAGAGACGAAGCCGGTGATGGTGATTGACTTTAGTAAGCAAGGAGTGCCGGCGGAGAACGCGCGACCAGCCCCGTCGTGGCCAATAAGAGAGCTCAGCGTACAGGAGGTACAGTTACTGGGCAAAAAAAACGCCTAACCCTGTACTTTTCGCAATTTTCATTCTTCAACTAAAAACTACTTAGATACTTTAAATGGCTACAATTCCTTTATTACCGGTTAAAAAGGCCAAATTTAAGCACTCTATACCTTAGAGATATAATAGAATTATCGCTCGGTATTCTTCTAGATTAATCGCTAAGGCGGTGACCTACTATAAGGAAGTTACTGAAGACTATATACAGTGTATTATTAAACAGTTTAAATACTAGGACTATAGCGTTAGTAAGCCCAGCTATAAGTAGCTAATAAAGCTTTAAAAGCAGAATAAATGCTTAATTCTATATAAAGTAATTAAAGACCTTTTTATTATTATCGAAACCTTATACCGTTTGACTTACTTTAAGGTTAGTAAGCAGACCCTTATATAATACCTTTAAAATTAAGGTATCTGCTATACCTTTATTATAATATACCTATATTTTAATAACAAATATACTGTATTTTATTATACCTTTACTATTAAATATAGTAATAAGACTTTGTTATATTAATGTAGAGTTTTGTTTATAAATAAGTATATAGTAGACTATAAGGGGGCTGGAAAAAGGAAATAGGTTTTTTATCTTAAAGGTTTATCGTTAACCTACGCTTTTTTAATAATACTTTATATTTGACCTTTATTTTTTCAATTAATTTCTAACTAAAACGGTTGATTTTAAGCTTATTAACGATAGATTTTAAATATATATAAGCCTGGTATAAAAAGTAGCGCCATTCTTAAATATTCTAAATAGGTATTTATTACGGTATAAAGAGTGATTTAGTAGTTTATTACGGCGACTTTAAATTATAGAAAGGTAGCGTTACTATTAAAGTATATAAGAATTTACTTAAAGAAAAGCTTCTATAGTTAATAGACTTAAATACCTTCTTTATATAAGACAATACGTCTATTTATATATTACAGTTAGTATATAGCTTTTTTAAAAAGATGGCGTTTCTGGTTTTATTATAGCCTACTTACTTACTAAATCTTAACCCTATTGAAAATCTATAGGCTTTATTAAAAGAAAGGATTTTAAAAAGATACCCTAAGCTAGCAGTTATACTTAAAAACGATAAGGCTATTAAAAAGCTTATATAAACAGTAATAGAAATATAATTAGACTTTAATTAAGAGGTAATAGATAAGCTAGTAGATTCAATGCTAAAGTATATAAAAGCAGTCCGCTAAGCTAAGGGTTAGCATATTAAGTATTAAATATATTTATCTTTTACGCTATCTTTTTAGGACTTTAAATATCTATTTTACTAGTAATTTAGCCCAGTAAATAGATTGCAACGTGTCCTTGAAGTTGGTATGTCAAGATTGTAGGAATGTGGAAATGTAGGGTTGGGCGTTTTTTTTGCCCACCCACTGTATGAACGTCGACTCAACTGCAGGGAAACCGAAGTTGAAAAATAACGTGAATCTGCTCATGCAGGATGATATTTCGGCGGCCACCATGGTCCTATATTAACATCAACTGATCTAATAATTACTACTTCACCTCCTTCCACTCTGAGGACTGCCCCGGTCATAAGGCAATAAGGCGAGAGCATATTGTGTGCATAGATTGTCCCCCCCTCCCGGGCTGCGATAAGCGATGGCAGACGACCCAGGCGCGAGAGACCCCCAGAAGGTTGGCGGCCGATGGAGCCTGCGAAACATGACTGCGAAGCACGTGTGAGGCAAAGATGATGAGAAAGCCACATACCTGGTAAGCCTGTGCGTGGCGTTTGTGTGAGATGATGGGCGGTAGGAGGAGGTGGTTGGGTTAGACGATCCGCGGAGTGAGGATTGCAAAGGTCTAGCTGTGCGAGAGGTCGGAGTTGGAACGTTGAGAGTTGCTGCTGGTTGCAGTGCCCCGTCGAGCAAGCTTTGAGCCTTCCTCTCTTATGGCCACCACTTGATTCTTGTTCGCCTGCCTGCTGTGGTTGGCACCTCTGCCTTTTCTGCCCTCTCTTCCCCCGTAGAATAAACTTCTAACTGCAGACCCCCTACCTTCTTTTTCCCAATCCCTCCAACCCCAGTGCACTCCCTTCCCTCAATCTCTTATGCAGCCGCCAACCTGTACCCAGCACTTTTCTTACCGTGCCCGGGTTTGATGCCACGGGTGCGTCTGGTTCCGGCGGTGGCGATGGCGGTAAGCGGCCGATACTGGCGGGCATTGACTTTCCTGGTGCCATCAGCGAGCGGAGCAACCGGCTGTTCGTCAACCCCAATTTTGAGATCTGGGGCCTTGGCCGCGTGGAGGTGCACGGCCGCTGGTACGAGTCTCGCGGCTACGTCTGACACGACGACAGCAATGCCTGGGGTACGCTGGACATTGATGGGCTTAGCAATGAGGAGCTTGCCTACCTATATCGCCCACATTGCGGAGGAGGAGGATATCGAGAACCCTTTTGATTATCTGGAGGTCAAAGACGTGGCGATCCCTCCCTGCATGAGCCTGCCCCAGGCTTGCTGTCTTGCGACTCCTTGACAAGTCCCACCCGGAGCTGCGTTGCATTGCTCCCTACTTGCGTGGCGGCACGGCGTCGCCCAACTCTTCGGTTCCGGTTATGCCTGCGGCGTCCTCGTCTCAAGCCGGCTGTACCGGGTGGTCTGCCCACACGCTCATCGTCCTCTTGCCTGGCAAGCCGGGCTCTTAGGGTCCACTTTGCCCTGGTAATTCTGCGCACTGCCATATTGTGTTGTCGTCCGGCCCCGTCCACACCCGCGAGCCAGGCCTCCCGCGGTGGCAATCGACGTCCCGGCAGCTCCATTCGCTCGCCCATCAACCTTGTAACGTCCAGCCCTCGGTCTAACGTTGCCTCCCAGGGCCCCATGGGTTCGACATGTGCTGCGATTTGTTTTGCGTTTGTATTGCTGGTCTTGGGGCTGTTTATGCTACGGATGGATTTGCGTCCTGGTGGGGGCTGGGGCGTGGTAAATGTGTCTTTTGGATTGGCATCGCAAGCCAACAGCCCGCTCTGTACAGGTCAGGGCACATGAATGATTTCGACGCCTTGAGTTACATACAATTGAGCACCACACCAACTTATTCTGAATGGCAATGAATTCAGACTCTTAGATGGTGGCAAATAATAAGTGCAGTTGCAGTATGATGATATCAAAGAGTCGCTCATTATTAAGAGTACCTTGAAGAAATAATTCAGAATATGCGTGCTCTAACAAGCCCGCATTGACAATCATGCAAGGGGGCTCGACAGCCGATACTGGCGGCGAGAAAAAAAAAAAAACTGGTGACGCATCGAGGCCCAACCCAAGGATGGCAGAAGGCCATGCTTTGTGTGACAGAAGGCCCCGCGGATGATCGCCTTCTTTGCACACTAGAATGCCTCGGCGCCAATCTATTGGCCGCAGTTTACCTGGTCTCAAATATTTAGCTTGAAATGTATGCTAGGTCTGATTCCCGCCTCCCCATCCCTACTGCATATGTGGCCAAGGAGATAAGGCTTGCCGCCCAACGCTTGCATCGTTTAGAAGTCCGCTGTTTTTCACTGAGCCATACGTGTAATGCATATAGAGTGAGGCCCTTGATGTCGACGATGGTGAATCGGGTCATCCGCTGATTGATCTTTGCGTAGAAGTATTCGTCATCGGCGTCTCGCAGGATGATTTTTGTGTGGTCAAAAATGACATCGGCATCCTCTTCGACAAAGATTTCGCCATGCTCGCAAATTTCCATCGCTGTCCATGTTAGACTGATACAAGCACTAACTTATACAATCAGATAAGGAGTTAGAGTTACCTTGCTTGGTTTGGGCGGCGACTGCAATGTCGTGTCAGGGAGAAAAAGTTCTGGATAGCCACTCCTGGCAACTTGAAGCACGTGCCAAGAGTCACGAGGGAAGTGAGCGCGTCTGTCTTTCTGGTTACCCCGCACTGGCGCGTCACCGCAATCCAAACATCACAAACCTTTCGTCATGGCAGACCTATCAAGTGCAGAACAGTGCACTCGGCCTGCCATAATTGTAACTCTCTTCAGCTGGTTCAATGGGCAATTGGGATGTTCCTGGGCTGGAAGCAAAAGTCCCAGAGAGGATAGAAGTTGGGATAGATCTTGGCATTAAGGCCCCTGATTGCAGGAGCGGTTAGGTGGGCGATGGTAGAAGGGAGATAGATGACGGATTCAGAGTATAATTCAGAGCACTTAGTTTCCGTACCCCCACGATTCTGTATCCTAGTACCTACCAAAACTACCCATTTTTACATAGCCGCAGTAATTTGAATGATGCATCCGGGAAGTGCTGTCTCATCGCTCCCCAGATCTCCTCCAGCATCGAATTCCGCAGCAGCACCGGGGACCACGTCGTCGGATTGGCCAGGTTGCCCCTGAACGTCCAAGTCCGGCAGCACGAGCCGCAGTTCCGTCGACATCATCTCGCTCAGCCGCCACCCAACAGCGGATCCACGCCCCGTCTTCGGCATCACCGCGATTACATACCATGCCTGCTACCCCTGTCCCTGCGCACCGCTGCTGCCAGCTCCTGCAGCGGCGTCTCCCGGCGTCGGCGCGCGAATCTCATATGGCACAACCACCGCGGCCTCACCACTTAGTGGGCGACCACGCCTTTAGGAGCACAGTGAGCGACAACGGTAGGTCTATTGTACAGGGAAGCCATGTAGTCAAGCCGAGCCGACAACAGCTGTATCACGAAACTCACCGAGCTCAGAAGCTAATATCGGCCAATTCCGAGTTGTTGCAGAGAGTGGTGCTGTTACTTACTGCAGAGAATACACAGCCCATGGCTCGCATCATCTCCGCGAATGGCTTCAGCGGAATACGGCAATAAGAAATAAGAATTGGGTCACACGGGGAATATCGCGAGGGATAGTCGAAACGATCGAGGAACGCTTGGGGGATAAGGGCCGTGTAGAAATAAAGGTGGCTTGGCGCAGTGCGTGCGTTCGTCGCAGGGAGAGCTAGAAGATGAACCTTTAAGCTCCAGTTAGCCAAATAGATGGTAAATAGTAACGCGAATAGGCGTATTAGAGGAACTGATACCTTGTACTCCAGGGTCGTACTTGTGTCTTGTCCGTGCCGCCGTCCTTGAGCTAGGGCGATCAAAACGGCCGCGATATATGGATCCTCCAGCTCGTTTGTTGGTTGGAGCCGGCGTGTGCGGATTTGTTGAAGTCGGGCGACCGGCGGATTGGGTACGGTTCGGGTGCGAGGCATCTTGATTGTCATGTTACGGCGTGAGGCCGTGGCCCCGAGGTCGAGATAGGCAAGAGTTGGAGCGTCCAGGCTAGATGATGAGCATGAGAAGACGCCGTCGGTTTGCAAAGTAGCGACGATGCATTGAGCGAAGCGGATGGAGAGATCAGAGCTGAAGGGTAAATTCATTAGCGGCATCCATCACAAAACGCCAAGGACCTACTTGGAGTGGTGAATGCCGTAGGCTTGGAGAAGACGCCGAACCGATAGAGTCTTCAATTCTGAGGAATATGCGTGAAGTAAATCATTTACCGCGCAGGTAATGGACTTAGTTAACAACGCGCCGTCCGGTGCACGGCTTCCGGTGTTCTTCGTCTTGGATTTGCATCTGACTGTTTTGCGAAATTGGAACCCTAGAAGCAGCAGGTGCTGTGACGTCCACTGTAACGGGCAGACAAACAAACGATCTCGGTTGTTTTCGCGTAAAATACCGTTGATCGATGACGGCTCGGGTGTTCGAGTGCCAGCGGGAGATGCTGATCGTGATGGCGAGCAGGGAGTAGGCGTCGTCGAGAGGTGACAACGCCGTGTGGGAAGAGCGTTCGCAGTCGTTTGGTCTAACCCGGAACTTGGTGTTTGAAAAGGCAGGACGCCGCCAGGAAGCGTTATGGCAGAAGGAGAATTGTTGGCTGGCAATCGACGCGAAGCGGACACGGCCATCTTTGGCAGGCGGATGTGAACAATTGGTTTTTGACGCGCATCCGGGGAGCGCAGGCATTTGTGCTTACCTCCAAGCCCCACCGCCCGCCGACCAAGCCACAGCCCTAGCCACGACTTCAGCCACACCCCTTATACCCCTCCGCTAATATGCCCAAGTTTTCCGATGCTGCCCAACCAGTCAACTTAGAATATCAGATTTGACCTAGTATCCTCTTTTTAGATTTTATTTCTTATATAGCGCTATCTAGCATCCTTTGTTGATTATGGAATACAAGGTATACTCGGCACAAGCTCCCGACGACCTCAGGACCTGGTCCAAAGAGCATGGAGACATCCAAGTCGTTTTACAGCTGAACAAAAGAGAGCTGATGAGTTCCGCTAGCAAATGGACGTCTCGCCATCTGGTTGCCTATCGGCTTCTTACCCGACCGGAGGCGCCCTTTCTGCCGACTTTCGAAACCAACCATGACGAGCAGTGTCCGGTATGCACAAGCGAACACTCTCCCCAGGAGCTCGACCATACCAGCGTCGGGATTTTTATCAAGAAGGCCCCGCGGGATCTCTGCACGAAGACCGAGGGCGAGCTTATGCGATTGCATGGTGGATTCTTCTGGGCCGCACTTGCACGGGCGGCTCGCCCCGAACTTGCGGACCAAGTGAAAGTGCACCCTCAGCGCGAGAGAAAGCAGGTGCACCGGGAGGGCTACATCAATTCTGCAAGCGCAATTCCTGGGTCTTCTTCACCGATCCAACACTCTTCATCTGAGTTCGAGGCCGACATGGATGATCTTGACGAAGATGTGCACGAAGAGCGACGGACCAAGCCTGAAGAAGTGACGGTTCACCTTGTCACTTCTTTTCTGCAATATGCACTGAGTCTTTGCCTCTTGCCGCACGCTTCAGTCGCGAGTAAGACAGAGGTGCGACCACGGGTAGAGCGCAAGAAGACTACGGTTTACATCTCCAATAATGTCCCTGTTACCGCTGAAGATGATGGAGGGGTCTGCCTGATGCGCCAGACCGAGCTTGGGTGGAAAGTGAACAACCCATATTTAGCCCTACTTGAAGCAAAGAGGGCGTTCAGGTACATACGTTTCGAGGAGACAACGGGGAGTTACATCCCTTGTGTCTCAAATGAACACCTAGCTCAATACCTCGGCGAGGCGGTGATTACGTGGAAGGGAAATCAAGAATACCTAGGAAACGAGTAAGGATATTTCACGAATCCTCAAGTCGGCCGCTAATAGCAATTCTCTAGTGTCTTCCTCATTGCAGCGACCAACATTTTCATACGTTTTATTCACTTCGCGTTCGGTCGTGACTATATGGAGTATCTCGATGCTGTGGACGAAAGGACTCAAATAGACCTTGCCAACAACGATGACAAGGATGCATTCGTCTACATGCACAGCACGGGGTGGTTCGACCTTCAGACGCAGGAGGGGAGGCGAATTGCACTCTGCCATATTTTAGCGCTGTTGAGATGGCATAACGCCGAAGATATCCGCCGCCAAACTGTGGGTTATGAACCTGGAGACGATAGCGATTATGATGATGATTCTATGGATATCGGGGAATAGGTAGCAAACCAAGTGCAAGATATACTGCCATGTGGAACGAGAGGGCAATTTGGGAGGAAGTGGGCTAGCGGGAGAACGAATGCTGTCCAAAGTTCCCGATTCCAAGGGCAGCGGGCACATCCCAGTAGTGAATCATGATCATGCTGATGTACTGTACATGGCGGCAGCATGGTACAACGGCACTGACTATAAGTTAGCGCGTTCATAGGTCGAAGAGATGAATAACCACTCACTGGGATGGAGAATTCGGCTTGCTCTCAAGGCCATCTCCTCAATTCAAATTCGTCTTCCCTCCCATTCTATCACGGCACCAAGATGTAAAAGTAGGTCGTGACCTTTAAGGTTATATGCCTCTAGTAATAGGTAGATAAGACAACTAAAGCCTACAGCTTTAATCTTCTCTTCCTTATATAATAATAAGTTTACTACTTTAAACCTAAGATCAGTACTGTAATAGTTTATTATACTTAAATATATTTAAAGGTAGTAGCTAAAATCGAACAGTTAGTCTTTTCCTTTTTTAAATAAAAACCAAAAACAGTATTAAAGAACCTATATCTTAATACCTTTTTAAAACCTAAACCTAACTAAGCTTAACTATTTTAATACTAAAGACTATAATATCTTCTTTATCTTTTAAAACTTATACTTTAAAGTAGCTTTTTAGTACTTTCCTATATACTTAACGGCTATTTAATACTTTAGCCTTTATATTACTTTAAAACTTACCTTCCGATTAATAGAAAGTAACCGACCTCTTTTAAAATAAAAAGATACTATTTTAATAGCTTATTACCTTACTTACCTACTTTAAAACTACTATCTTTAAAGGAAGTAAGAAGTATAATAGACTAATAAAAGAATATAACTACCTTTTTAATTAATATAATAATACAATTAATATTATATATTAGTTTAAGACCTTTTTAAATTAAATAACTATAAAGGTAAAAAGGCTATACTTTAATTAAACTATTATAAAAGTAAAAAGGCCTTAAATTACCTTACCTTTAATACTAATACTTTAAGTCTTTACTTTAAACTACTTAAGCCTTTTTATACTTACTTTAAATTACTTAACCCTTTCTTTAATAAGCCTTAAACCTATATTAATAAACTATTACCATTCCTTTAATATTATATAGATAGCCTAGCCTTAAAATACTAAACCTCCGGTCTTTATAAGCAATATTAAACTATTAGCTTAAATTTAATAAAAAGAATATATTAATTAATGCTTTCTCTTTAATATAAAAATAACTTTAGACTATTAAACCTATTTCTTATTTATAAAATAGATCTTCTATACTTTATAATAGCTTTTAAATAATATATATATCTATATTAAAGGCCTAATAAATATAGTAATAAATAACCCTTTTAATACTAAATATTAGCTATAATATTTATAAGACTATACCGATTTATTTAAAATACTTAACCTTATTTATATAACTATAAATATTTACTTAAAATTAATCTACTTATTTAAAGAGTTTTATTAAAGTAAGTCCTTATTTTTAAACTTTATTTTAAAATTTATTAAGTTAATTAATATAGTTAAAATTACCGATTGTAAAAAAGTAAATATATTAAAAGTAAAGGTAAATTCTACTTTATAAAATGCCTTTATTTTAATAATATAATGCTTTAATTTTAAAGACTTTAAAAATTAAAAGGACTAAATAAGTTAAGTAAACTTCTTTTATTAACTAAATAATAATATCCTTAACCGAACCTTCCATAATTAGGTTATTAGGTTTAACTTAATCTATAATACTTTTACTATAAAAGGTAATTTTATAGATTTTAATAAAGTATTAGTAAATTAAAATACTTTAAAACTATATAGTCCTTTAATTATTATTAAAAAGAAAAAAAGATAAATAAGAAATTTTTATTTATACTATAGAAAAGACAGTTACTATATAAGTAACTATTTAAACTACTGCCAATTTACTTCTATTTTAATATTAAAAAAAGCCTAACCTTTATTAAAAGATATAAGTAAAGGCTTTATAAATCTATTATAAAAATAATAGAAGACCTATAGATCTTATCTATTAACTTAACTATATTCTTTTCTTTAGTTTTAACCTTATAAGCTAATAATATAAAACCTTTTTTAGCCTAAAGTATAATAGACTTTAAATATTTTCTTTATAAATTTATTAATAATTTATTTATATAATAGTATAGTTTTATAATAAAACCTTTTAATACTTTTTACCAGTTTAGGCTAGTAAATAGTTTAAAAGTAAGGATAGTTATATATTTTACTACTTTAATCTACTCTTTTAATTTATTTTCTAAATATATTGTACTTTACTTATAGGACCTTACTAGCTTTAATATAATTTTAAGCCTTCTATAGCTTTAAGTTTATAATTTTAAGATTAATTAAGCTAAAGGAACTATTAAAATTAAAGGCTTTATAGTTAAAGCTGACTTATATTTAAAATAATAATATACTATTACTACTATATATCTTTAATCCTTTATCCTTTAAATTACTATTATAATTAATATAGCCTTATTAAAAGTAATAAACTTCTTCTTTATAGCCTACTAACCTAATATAAAAGTTATAACAATCCTTTTTAACTAACTCTTTACTTTTATTAATATACTATTTAATATATATAAAATATTAATAAACTGCCTTATTAATAACCTTCTACCTTTTATCTTTTATAATATCCTTTTAAGAAAGTTAGTAAACTACCTTTTTAATAATTAGATTTTCTAATTCTATAATTAAATTACTAAAGTACTGTAATTATAAACTGTTTTTAAGGCCGATATATAGAAGTATTTTAATAAAAAACTACCGATAAATAATTAAAAAATATAAAGTCTATTACTTTTTAAATTCTATAACTTTATTAATAGTTTCTATTTATAGAAAGTTAATATATTATTTCTCTATTGCTTATTTAATTATAAAATAAAGCTCTTTTTTAATAAAATATTACTATATTACTACCTTTACCTTATATTTCTAATAGAGCTATAAGTAATCTGAAAATACTTTAATAACTATTTAATTAAAGGATTTATTAAACTAAGTACCTTTTTAATTATAACCTTAGTCTTAATTATTAAAAAACCTAATAGAGAAATCTATATTTATATAGATTACTATAGCTTTAATAATATAATAGTAAAAAACCGGTACTTAATCTTCTTTATTAAAAAGATATTAAATACTTTATATAAAGTTAAATACTTCTTTAAACTTAACATTACTATAGTATTTAATTGCTTATATATTGCCTTTAATAATAAATAGAAAATAGCATTTATTATTAAATTTAAATTATATAAATACTTAGTTATAAACTTTAGTATAATTAAGGCGCTTAGTTTATTCTAATATTATATTAACTATATACTATTTAATATATTAAATAAATATACTATAGTATATTTTAATAATATTTTAATCTATAGTATAATAAAGTTAAAGTACTGAGTATATATTAAAGAGATAATATAATACCTTATTATAGCTAATTTTATAATCGATATCTGGAAGTATAAGTTTTTTAAAATAAAAATAAAATACCTTAGTTTAATTATATTAATAGAGAGAATCTAAATAGACCTAAAAAAAGTAAAAGCTATAATTAAATAACGCTTCTTTAAATCCTTAAAAGACCTATAATAGTTTATTAGCTTTATAAACTTTTATCGGTAATTTATTAAAGGCTTTTTAATAATTACTTAACTATTAATATTATTAATAAGTAAAGAGAAATAGTACTTTATAGGTTTTACTAAGCTTATAGTATTTAATACTTTAAAGACTGCCTTTATAATAGTACCGATATTATCTTACTTTGACTTTAAATACCGAATAGTAGTTAAGGTTAATACTTTAAATTAGGCTTTAAAAGGAGTATTATTTTAATTTAATAAAGTAAAGATTTTATACTTTATTACTTTCTTTTCGGTAAAGTATAGTATAGCTAAATATAATTATAAAATTTACAATAAAAAGCTTTTAATTATTATAAAGGCCTTTAAAGAATAGAGACTTAAACTTTAAAATAGCTAGGACTTAATTAAAGTCTTAATAGATTATAAAAGCCTTTAATACTTTACTATTATAAAGCTCTTTAATTAACGTTAAATAAGGTAGGTTAAGTTTTTAAATAATTTTTACTTTTAAATTTACTATTAGGCTAATTACTATACAGTAATCTCTAATGCTTTATTTTAAAGACTAAGCAATATACTTATAAATTTTAAAGATATTACTAATAATAAAATAGTAAACTAATTTTAAATTCTTTTTATACTTAATAAATTCTCCTCTTTATTTTCCTTACTATTAAAACTCTATACTTTAAATATTATTTAACTGATCGACACTTTTATTAATAAAGCTTATACTACTTTATTATTAATACTATAGCTTATCGTTACTATCTTAAACTTACTTAAATATTGCCTTATTTTGGTAATTAAAAAAGAACTTTAAACTATAATAGCTAACTATTAAATAATTAACGGTTATATCTTTATAAAAGACTGGTTATTTATACCCTTTAATAAAAGTATTCGATTATAAATCCTTTACTGAATTTATAATATAATAATTAAAAGATACTTTAACTGTTTTAAAACCTATAACCTTTTATACTATACTTATTATTAACTTAAGATATTAAAAGATATTGCCTTTTTTATTTAAAATTACTACCTTTATATTTAAATTAAGACCTTTTAAATATCCTTTATAGGTTTTTTAAATCCTTTACTAGTCTTCTTTTATCTTTAATTAAATATTTTAATAAACTATATCGGCCTTTTATTAAAGTAGAACTATAATAGTTTTAAATATAAGAAT
This sequence comes from Apiosordaria backusii, assembly GCA_030549205.1. Lineage (NCBI taxonomy): Eukaryota > Fungi > Ascomycota > Sordariomycetes > Sordariales > Lasiosphaeriaceae > Apiosordaria > Apiosordaria backusii. The sequence continues at coordinate 2,116,743 of JAUKTV010000006.1, forward strand.
ATATTAGTAATAGTAAATTGCTTAATAAAAATATACTATTATATTCTAGTTCTTAATACCTTTATTACTATATTAATAAACTAATTTATTTTAAAGGTATATTATTTATATAGTACTTTTAGCTTTATTATATTTAATAAAGGCCTCCAGTTTATTTTAATATTTTAAAAAGAACTAAGCTATTAATTAGAGGTTACTTCAAAAGCCTTATCGGTATTTTACTTTAAGACTAATAAATAAATAAAGGTAATTAATAAGGCTATAAAGTAATATATATATTCTTATTATTTCTTTTATTAAAATAATTAAATAGATTAATTACTATTAATTAAATTTATATTTAATAACTATACTTTAAAGACTATAGGCCTTTTACCTTTTTTTACTAATTATCGATAATACCTTTATATAAAAACTGAATTAGTTAAAGAACTTAATACTATTAAGACTATATAATAGTAATAGAAATTTCTTCATATTAAGTTAATAATAGAATAACTCTTTTATATTATAATAAAATACTAAGTATTTATAGTAAAAGTATAAAAAAGATATATTTAGTTTATTAATAAATACTAAATAAATACTTTAGTTTATACTATTAGAGATTTAATATAAATAAACATTAAGAATATAGTATTAAACTGTCTTATTTAGAAATTAAATAACTAATAAAAAGACCTTTACTTAATAATAAAGGTATATTTAAAAGCTATAGTAATAATATTATCTTTAAAGCTTTATATTTTTTTAATTTTTTATAATTCCTTACTTAAGCTTTATAAAAAAGGATACTTAGGTTAAATAGTAGTTAATAAAAAGTTTAACTACTGTATTATTAAGCTAATAGCTTTAAATTAAAATAGAGATACCTTTAAAAATAAACTTTAATATTTTAAAAAGATTCTAAACTTTAAAAGGATAAAATATAGATTAAAATATTAAATTAAATAGCCTTATCTTTATTACCTTACTTAAAAACTATCGGTAAATTTAAAAGGCTATAAGGAAGAAATTAAAAAGTTTTATAAAGACTTTCCTTTAAAACTTAGTTTTAAGATTAGAATTAAAAGAAATAGAGATTAAAAGTTGGTTATAAAGATAGAAAGAAAGTATATAATTTTAAAAAAGATTTAAAAAAAGAAGTTTATAGGTATTTAAATATAGCATTTAAAGGCATTAGCAATATAAAAAAGCTAATAAAATAATAATAAAATATAACTATAAAGCTAATTAAATCCTATCTATAATAGAAATTAATAAAATACTTATAATATAACTTTAAAATAATAGCTTAACTATTAATAAACTTTACTACTTAACTAATTCCTTCTTTTAATATTTTATTAACTACTTTACTATTACTATCGAAAATAGGATTTTACTTTAATACTATTTAAATAAAACTGATAAACTGGTACTTTATATTATTTTAATAAGTAAAACTAGTATTATTAAACTTAAAGTAAAACTAATAAGCTTTAAATTAAATATAGTAAGCTATAGGCATTTTATAATTATTATTAATAAGATATAAATGCTAAATAGCCTTAATAAAATAGTATTTCTTTAAAAACTTATCCTATAACTTTATTTAAAGAAGGTTAATAGCTATATTGGAAATAAAGTATAGGTAAATATCTATTTACTTATAAGTTCTATAAGGTCTTTATTAAATTTAATAGTAAGGTTATAAACTTTATAAAGAGTTTATTTTACTTTAATAAACCTATTTATTAACCTTTAATTAATATAAGTAAGCTAATAGTAAATTTACCTTATATATATAAAGTTTAGCTTTTAAAAATAATAAACTTATTATTTTATAAATAATATATTAATAAACCTATCTTTTCTTTATCTTCCTACTTTTTCTTTTTATTATTATTAATCTTTTAAAAGTTAAGTAAAAAATCTAATACCTTTTAAAGATTGTAATTGTCTTTAATTATAAGTATAATAGGTTAGTATTAATTAATAATTAAAATATAACCGAAAAGGGACTATAGACTTATTAAATAATAGGTTTTATAGTATTTATAGTACTATTAGTATAAAACTAAATTGACCTTATTAAAAATATAGGTTTTAGTAAATACTACTGACCTATTAAATTTAAACCCTAATATTACTATATAGTTATAATATAAATACCTATCGGTCTTTATAAAAGTAATATAGTTAAGGACTTTATATAAATATTAAATGTATTTACAATTAATACTTAGTATTATAATAGTAATAATTTAATTATAGAAAAAGTATAAAGAGATATATTAAAAAGAAGAAGGGATTATTATAATAAAGAATAGTTAACTTATTAGTAATATAGTAGTTATATAAAAGTAAAGTATAGTTATAGTAGTATATAGAAAAATAATTTTTAATAAAGTCTGTTATTATAGTAATATAATTAAATTATAATAATACTAAACTACTATTATTATAACCTTATAACGCTACTTTATAAAATCTAAAACTTAAATATTGTTTCTTTTATTCTACAATTCTTATTATATTTACTTATTTTATTTTATTTTATTTAAAAGCAATTATAGTTAACTGCAATTTAAAAACGAAGGTACTATTACGGTATTAAAATATAAAAGTAAGTTATAACCTTTAAAGTTACGTACCTTTAATAATAGGTAAATAAAACGACTAAAGCCTACAGCTTTAATCTTCTCTTCCTTGTACAATAACAAGTTCACTACCCTAGACCTAAGATCAGTACCGTAATACATTCTCCCAGATCGTGCATCTTATCACCTATCGCCAACATTCCGTGCCTGCAGATAATGGGCTTGGGGAACCCAGTGCTCCCAGTCGTATGCAAAACTACCAGGTAGGAGAGGGTCCCACTCGGCTTCTTCAAAGGTCTTGTTGTAAGGGTAGTACGGCTCGATGGTTTCTTCGGGGAACCACATATCGATAGGAAATGTCATGATCGCTGCCATGTCACGCTCCTGCAACCATGGCTGAACCGTTTTTTAAAGGACTGATCGAACTAGATAATGTTGCAGTTAGATAGTTCAAAAAGGTTAAGCTGGCCCTCTTGGGAATTGCGTGGTGAGATAAACATGGCCTGGTATCCGGCTTTTACCGCACCAAGGGCAAAGATTGGATACTGAACATCATTGGGACCAATATAGGCCACTGTGGGGAAGGAACCCGGTTCCGGTTTGCCGGTGGTGCTGACGAGCTTGTGCGCGATGCGGTTGACTGCATTGGCAGCATCTTTGTAGGTGATCTTTTTCCATCCATGCTTGGGATCCGTGGAGCGTGGAACCGAGATCCATTCTCTCGTTGGTTCGAGCCTCGCTCGCTCGTCGGCGATATTGGGAATAAGGCGACGGCCAAACTGAGGGGAAGCCATGCCTGGTGTGGTCAATGTAGGTTTGGAAGGAGAGTGTTGGTAGTGATACTGGGCTATGTCGTTGTTTGTTGATTCGGGAGCTCATAGTTCAGGAGAATCTGCCCTTTAAAACCCGTATCACCTTCCCAATCATCCTCACCAATCGAACCAGGTTGTGTCGGAACTCAGTCCCTCGCGGCGCGAACCGGACTTCAGCTTTCAGTCATTCCAAATGGAGAATTCCGCGATCTTGTCTGGTTTCAGACGTCCGGCTACTCGTATTGCTGCAGCACAAGCATCATGATTGTATCATCTCTCCGACCGCCCATCTGATATGCTTGATGGCTATGAGAGCTGATGGAGTTTTGGGGCGTTTGCGGGCGGATAAGAGCTGTTGTGGACGCAAAGCCACGAGTAATTAGACAGGACTTACTCTTCAAGAATCGGCTTTTGTGGGTTCGGAGGTGTCTGGAAACAGTTGGCGGACGGATACTGCTGGCGCATCCTCTTAATCAGCCGCTTCGTCCGAGCAGCAAGCGATGACAACATACGGTTCAACCCGCTTTGACAGGAATTGGCGCACTCCCAGCCCAGTGGTTCATGTCGTCTTTCAGCAAGCCGCAACGAACCGGATGCCATTTGTTCGGAACTGCGGATGCACGCTTCGCTTGTTCGGTTTTGGAGTGGGCCCCGAGCCTGCCGCGAACTTTGAAGTTGATGGGAGCCAGAAGGCAAATATTGTCCATCATTGTTTCAGTAGGGATACGCCCGAACCTCATCCTCCTTACTCAAATCCAGCCCCCTATCTAACTGCTCCTGGTGCTTCTTATCCAAATACTCCAACAGTACATCCTGGTACTTGTCCTTGCCCTTGTACCTGCTGACATCTTCTCCCCAAGACCTCACTGCGCTCGCCAGTCGACCCGGGACAAAGTCTTCCTCTGCAATCTCGGTGACAGGGTGAAAGTACGTCCTGATTGTGAATACCACCCCTCCTGACTTGGGCAACCTCCTTAAAGTCTGTCTCTCGGAGCGGAAATAATGATGATTGATGGCCCTGTTCTTCTCGGCCGTAGCCCACGACACATTCGGCGAATCTTCTGGTCCAATCGACCATGACCAACCCAGCTGGTCATCAACCTGAAAAAAGTAGTTGTTGCGAGCAACAATTTCTTGAGGCTTTACCCGTCGGAAGAAGTTCACCATGCCCTTTTCCAGTTTTTCTTTGTACTGCGGTACATCTCCCGACTGTCCATCATCTTTGTGAGTTCTCTTTCTCAATGGCCAGATAAGACTGAACTTACCGTGTGAATCTCACTCAACCCCATCCCAAACTTGTCCTCGAGCCTCCAAAAGCCCGGTAACAGGGTGGCGCCGGCCAGCAAGTAGTAGTTCCCGTCCTCCCTCTCGATCATGATGGCCAGATCATCCTGTACCAGCCTCGCAGCCATTTGCATCGGGTCCTCAACCAACCGGCCTTGCTCATCGCCTTCAAAGTCAAAGTCCTCCCCGCTCCACAGGTTTTTCAGCCCCTTTTCTGTTTTTTTATACAAAGAAGGATACCGGGCCGGCAGGTACTGTCGAAACTCTTGCAGCAGCTCCATGGCGGCCGGGTACGCCTCGGGGTGGGTCTTGCACGACTTTTCTCCCCTGAGGGCGATCCGCTTTTGCTTCTCAGAGTGGTACTTGGGGAACTGGTTGTCGAGCTCGATCCAATCTTCGTACTGGGCCTTGCGGAGGCCCATGGTAACATGATAGACGGGGCCGTAACGGAAGGGCCGGTACGGGAGGGGCTTGGTGGTATCGATGGACCAGTCGGGGTAGGGTTCGGGTGTCGGGAAGTGGAAGGAGGAGGGGATCCAGTGGCCCCATCGTCGCTCAGGGGACTTTTCGAGTGTCGGAGTGCTGGCTCGGGGAGGGAGACCGTCTTGTGGTTCAAGTTGGCGGAGGCGCCAGAGCTGGACGAGCTTTGTTGCTATCAAGAAGCCAATAAAGATGCACAGCAAGTGAACGAGCGAGAGGCCTTTTGCGAGGCGAGACACGAGGGCATCGTAGAAGCTCATGATGGCGAAGAGCTTGCGACGATGCGCAAGATGACAGTGAAGACCTGATTGAAGAACAACATGCGGGAGGAGATATCTACCCTGTCTGCCTTGCCATCGACTGGCGACTTGCCCTATCGTATCACGTATTACATCTGCGGGCGCAAGTTGTTGGTGGCGTACCCCTCTCAAGCTCTTATCAGCGACGCAGGCTCTTATCGGGACATTTTCTCCTGTTTGGGAAAAGGTGTGCCTGCATCTTTATAGGTATCTGTTCCAGTCACATATCGGCTGATAGAGACATCTGGTATCACGAAGAATGAAAGTTCATTTTTCATCACGGCTGTACAGCTATTGAACAAAAAGCGCCTGATTCGAACCTATAATGCCCAAGTGTATGTACATACAACACCATTGTGTGGAGCTCACTCGGGATGCTGGGGTCAGATTGCCAAGATGTGACTTGATGACTAATGTTGTCTATTTGGACGCATTCCTCTCCTCTGCACTGGGAAACTTCTTGAACATGTCCATCAATTTGTCAATGGGCGCAGCCAACAACCCGGCCACTGTCTCGTATGGTGGTCTGTCTGGCGCCCCTGGGTGGGACTGTGTTGGCACAAAATGCTTTGTCCTTGCGAAACTTGTAGCCATCTTTTCGGAATCGCCCTCGTCGATATGCTTCTCCAGCAGGGGCAAATCGTCCTGTTCCTCCTCCTTGATGTGCTGCCGCAACGTTTCCCAGAGGGAGTCAATGGTGGGATAGAAGTTGGGGTCCGAAGCTTCCATCTTCTGAAACTCATAGAGCTTATTCTTGACCTGTTTTCTTGTTAGCACATCAATCATTAAAAAAATAACAGTCGAGAAATTTACAGTTTGATGCTCGCTTCTGTCCTTCTCCGCGAGTTTCAACCCATCGGGGATATGCTTCTCCATGGCTGGGTACACGACTAGCTCTTCTGCGATGGAATGCCTGGCAAGCTCCCAGACAAACTGGTTCTGCCAGCGGACCTTTTCATCGTCGGACTTGGCAGACTTGATCTTGTTGTAGTAGGACTCTAGCTCGCGGTGATCGTGCTTGATGCGGTCAGAAACTCTGTTGCCTGCGGCGGTGGCCATTCTAGCGACGGAGATGAAGTTTGGACGTTGGGCGGATGGTGGGAGTGAAAAGACTGCTCTGGTTGATGATCTGGAGAGAAGCGTGGCTGGTACTCGGAGGCACGGCTTGTACATGGTGAAGAACGAAGCTATTGCTAATTGCAAAGTGGATTGTGTACAAGTTGCAGAGATTGTGTTGGAAAGCGGAAGACTGCGAGGTCTCTGGCGACAGCTAACTACCTATTTTATTATGTACTCTGATAACTAAATATCCGCCGTGAAAGTTCAATGACGCCTCGATGATGAATCTCCCGGCCACTTCTTCCGATGTTGAGGTCTTCATTCCCGCTGTTGCAGGGAAGTTGAACCACATGAAAACACGGGACGATTAACATCGTCATGGATTGGAAATTAAATCAATGTGAGTGGTCAGTCGGTGCCACTGATTTGATCTATTTATATCCCCTCTGTTTCTTTGAGAGTCTGGAAGCTGTCAGTGATACCAATACATTGGTGACACAATCGATGACTTCATCACTTACCTAGTTACCCCGGAAGGCTCCACATTAAATCTGCACGAAGACGGTTAGTGCTGTATGCAACATCAACATCAACTGAACGAAATATCAACTATTCCTCACTCTGTTCTGTTGTCATTTGATGTGAAACAATAGGCTTTCGTCAAAGTCAAGGGCAAGTCCAACTCCACGTCAAAGGAAGATTTTCAAGGCCTGACAAAGTACATGTACGCGCATATTCGCTTCAAAAATGGCAGACTTACACTCAAGCTCCTCTTACGGTCCTTCATCGGCCCTCTCTAGCATCCAAGTCAGGGCCCAGGCTGGGTGGCCGTCCCACGGTGCTCTCACTGTCCTCAAAATATCACGAACCACCCCCGGACCCCAACCTTTCATGTAAGATACCACAAGTGCTTTTTGGTGGAATCAATGATTGCCATGTAGTAGCTAAGCAACGCCAGCGCAGGATGATTCCTCTGTTTCAAGAGCTGCACAAACTCGGGCGGTGTGTACATGGGCCATGCCGTAACCACCCTGTATTCTGGATTCATTCCGTGCTCAAGAGCCTCAGGAATAAAGTGAAGCAGCGCGTGAGTGTCCGCTACAATGACGCGACGCACGGCAGGATCGCTCATCCCATCGCCCAAATCCACGCCATCATCACGTGTCTCCCCGGCCTGTTGAAGGAAGCCCTGGGTGCATATAGCAACCTGATCCAATGTGGGAAATGGCCTCTTTGGGCCTTGGTGGGGAGTAAACAATGCCTTCAAGGGGCCAGCGCGCACGATGTCATCGGCTTTGTTGAGCACGCTGAATATGCCTCTCACTCACAACACGGAAAATGGAGACGAGATCGTCGACGTTGGGTTCTTGGCCGCCCTACCTAAGCAAGGTCTATGTGAGAAGCCGAAAGCGTGCTGACAAAAAAGAAGAGCAGAAGTTGCAAAGATCGCGCGGCAGTTCTCGGGAGTGATGTTGGTTAGCGCGGTGCTGATGTCGCGGATAGCGATGCTCTGGTAGTGTCGAGTGATGATTGTGTAGGTATTCCCGGCTCTTTTCAGGTCGGAGATGAGCCAGGTGATAAGATGCTAAATAAGATGCTACCGCAAGCATTTGGTGGGGCATAAAGACCTGACGGGGTCAGCATATCAACAAGAAGCTCAACCCATGACAGTTGCAGACCAGGTTCAACGGTATCGTGACTTGCCATATATGCCGCAGGCTTTGGGTTTCTTCGTACACATCATGAGCCGCGATAGCCAAGAAATCGACAGTTTCGGTGGTCCAGTGATGGAGATGTTCCCACTCCGAAACCCAATTGGATGTCGGGTCGTCGGTTGTAGAGCTCGTGATAAACTTGTCAAAATAGGGGAAAGGATTAGAGGCTGTGGGGAGCGATGAGGGCGAGTCTGAGAGGTCAACTGGCTGCACTTGGCTACGCGGGGGTCCTGTGGCGTTCGGGTGCGTGCCAGGAGACAAGGACCGTGATGGCTCGGAACCGGCCGACCCTGGGCTGTTGTTAAAATCATAGCTTCCAACGGTCGAGCCGTGGCCAGGTCCAGCAGAGGCATGATCAGAATCTGGACCTTCTACAAGACTGCACTCGACATTATGGCGAACACAGGCATTGCATGGTTTGTTCTCGTCGCACTGTGCATGATAGACGCAAAAGATAACCCACTGCCATGAGGAGGAAAGGATGGGTGAGGGCACGAGGTATGTGCCTTGACTCGCCTTTGTTTACAGCGCAGACAGCCAGTTCGAGACGTTGTGTATCCGAGCTTGAGCCGTGCCATGCTTTTCGGAGAGGAACAAACCCCGAAACCGAGATAGAGTGGTCTGCGGCCAGAGAAGGGGACGCACCTCGTTCTCGCGTTCAGTCTCTCATCTGGGTAAAAAAGACTAGAAAACGATTGGCCCAGTGAAGGCGGGGTCGACAGCCAGTGTCAACACAAACTTGACGTTGAAATAAGATTGAACAGAGCTAGTGTCGACGGTAGGCCTGGAATAGCGTGCAAAAGCGGCGGGATCGTCGGGGCGGGGGGGATGGTGCGGAAAGATCGCGGGAGCTTGGACATTCTGGATTGATTTGGAACTTCGGCTCCAGCTCGAGTTCGGCTTCTTATTCGGATCATCCTGTGATTTGTCCTCTCTCTATCCGCGTATCCAACATCCCGTCATCTCATGGCCTGGGACAACAACACTACACCAACTTCTTCCTGGACGGATAAATGCCACAGCAAACCACGGGCATTGCACAGCATCCATGTAAACCTGGCGGGTGCTACCGTGACATTCACCACGATTGCTTTTGTGCTGCGCTTGATAAACGCGCACTCAAGCACTCGCCCGTTGGGTGCTCGGTCGGCGACACTTGACATTGAATCCTACACTGGGGATGCCAGGAAACCTGCTCCCAGTCAGTAGCGATCGGCACGGATATTTTTCATCCGCAATTCCAGGCAAGCTCCACGATATGACACCCGCAGCTGCCAGCTCAACCCAGGCACGTGGTTTGGGATGGGTTTCAGGAAGCAACTATTTATTATCCTCGCCTGCATCCTCACCATACTAACCCGTCGTTCTGGTTTCACTGCACCGGCTATCAACATGGCGACAACTGAGACACTGCTGCAGACATTGGCGGCCAAGCTTCCACTGGTGCTGTCTACCGCCGGAGTGCTGTTGGCTGTATTTCTGGCCCAGGTGCTCCTGAAGGGAAGCCCGTTGGCAAATCTCCCGGTTGCGTTGGACGATCTGCCGAGTGATGAAAAGAGACGACAGGCGTACTTGACAAGGGCCAAGGAAGTTTACTCTTCTGGTTACAAAAAGGTAGGAATCACACAAAAGCATTTTACCAACACCACGCTGACACTGTGCTCCAGTTTAAAGACAGCGTCTTTCGAATCATCACGTCTAACAAGTTTGACGTCATCATCGTTCCTCCAAAATACCTCAATGAACTCAAGAGCCTTCCCGACGACACGGTCAGCTTTGACGGCGCCATTGAGCAAACCATGCACGCAAAGTACACCAAACTGGAAGTTGGCCACAAGCTCATCCCCCACATCGTCAAGAGCAACCTGACGCCCTCGCTGGTCCGGCTGAACCCAACCATTGCCGAGGAGGTCCAAGAATCTTTCCGCCGGGAGATGCCCGAATGTGACGACTGGACCCCCATCAACATCAACTACAAGCTTCTTCGCGTGGTCGCCATGGTGTCGGGTCGCGTTTTTATCGGCCCTGAGCTGAGCCGTTCAGAGGAATATGTCGATGCAGCTATCAACTACACGCTTGACCTCATGCACGCTCGCCGGGCTGTCGACACCATGCGCCCGTGGCTTCGCCCCTTTCTCGCCAACCGTCTTCCCGAGGTCAGAAAGTTAAACGAGCGCCTTGCCCAAGCCGATGCCTTTATCCGGCCCATCGTTGCCGATCGCAGAAAGCTTAAAAAGGGGGAGGCACCCGATGATATGTTGCAGTGGATGCTTGATGGTCAGTCTGAGAGGTTTGGTGGCGAATACAAGACCGAAACCCTTGCCAGATTGCAGTTGGGCATCAGCTTTGCTGCGATTCACACTACCACCATGACCACAACCAACGTGTAAGTTCTTTTGCTCTCCAGGGGAGTCGTTTGCTGATCCCAAGACTATAGCTTCTACAACCTGGCCGCGTACCCGGAGTATGTCTCTGTGCTTCGCGAGGAAATCCGAGACGTCCTGGCACAACACAACAACACGTTCACCTCGGCTGCTCTTCAGGCCATGAAGAAGGTTGACTCCTTCATCAAGGAAACTATGCGTCTCGATCCCGCCGGCTTCTCCTCGTTCCAGCGCCGAGTAAACAAGCCCTTTACGCTGTCCAACGGCCAGGTGATCCCCGCCAACGTCATGATCGAGGTGCCAGCGCACGCTCTCGCTCAGGATCCAGAGGTATTTGAAAACCCCAGCCAATTCGACCCGTGGCGGTTCTACAACATCCGACAAAAGGCCAGGGAGCAGGGTGCGGTGGAAGAGGCGGCTCAGAACCAGTTTGTCAGCGTTAATCCGTTGGTCTTGACGTTTGGGTACGGAAGGCATGCGTGCCCGGGCAGGTTCTTTGCGGCAAATGAAATCAAGATGATTATCGCCAACACCATTCTGATGTACGATATGCGCTTGATGGACGGCCACGAGAAACGGTACCCCAATATCGAGTTTGGTGTTACGGTGAGTGCATGTCATCATTTCCGCATACAAAACAGCCATAACTGACCTCCCATAGTCTATTCCCGACCCAACAAAGGAGTTGCTATTCAGGCGAGTCCAAATCGCCTAAACTCCCACGGTATAATGTGCCCGATCGTATGCAAATGGACAACACAAACGGCTAGGCGAGTGTCCGTGATGATTTTTGCAGTTAAACGAGCAAAGCACGATGAACTGGCAAAAGCGAAGGAATCTGGAAATCTGTCCTCTGCGACATGATCAAGAATAGGTGTACAGGAATCGGGGCAGAATATTCACGGCCATGGTGCATATCGAAGCCCAGACTACTGTTTAGGTAGACAAGCTACCCCACTCACATGCAGGATAATACTGTGATAGCCAGTTCGAGTTCATTTGAGAATTGAATTAGAAGTTCGGAGCACCTTCGGCACTCTCTGCTTTCCGTAAAGAGAACCTGGATAAATGCAGGCTTCGCGGGGAGAAACATTTTTTGCACTGCCCAGGTGTGTACATCGTGCCAGTGTACGATCTCAGTCACATCCACTTTGATAGAACAACTCTGGCTGACTACTATTACCGCTGGCTCACAATGCAGTCACCAGGAAGGTAGGTACATGATTTGATAAGTCTGAATGGGTGTTGCGGGTTACCTAGTTGTGAACAGATGCTGGAGATTTACTCCACAAGTTTGACCTATCCACGCCTCGGATATTACCTTAGGTAGGTACAGTACAACAAGGGTGTATGCTGGTTGGCCTGAAAAGCACAACCTGACAATAATACACAGTTCACGTTCAGCATTTGGGAATACCTATCAAGGTAAATACGACTAAAGCCGAGTTCTTAAGGTTTATTCTTTCGGGCATACACCGGGCCTTGTGCACCATTCTTCCCGTCCCAAATACCGTAGTTTGTTTGGAAACCCCTTTTTAGCCCCCAACAAACATCACCGCGTTTCCTTCCCCGAACGCAAGTTCTCGCAATCTACAGCTGGTATGGCGTCCTGCCCATCCAGGACGACGCCATGCTCTTTGAACGCAAGTCTATCCGCGTCCCGACGCCGGTTAATGCCGAAGTGGGAGATGAACACACTTTTATTGCCTATAACCGCTTCTCTCGCCCCATCTTCGATGATTCCGAGCTGCCAACCTTCGACCGCGCCGTTTCGATGGGGCGAAGGTCAATGAGCCGACGGTCAATAAGCCGCATCTCTTTGAGCCGGGCACCTACAATCAGCAGGCAACCAACCATCAGCAGAGTGCCCAGTCCAAACCGTGATCGGGATGAAAAGGACGATCCTGCTGACTTACCTGGTACATCCAGTCTTTCGAGTTCAGTGGACAAGGCGCCCGAGGTCGAGATTCCATTAACCCCTGCTCCAGGATATGGGCAAACAACGGCGCCGCCGGGGACAGGGCGTCCAACGTCCAACGACTATAAAATTAGCGATATAGATACCATGGGCCGTTTCTTGTGTTACCAGACTGTAAATAGTGTCTGGACGATGATTTAGACGCAAGATGTGTATATACCACCTAATCTACTGCGGCAAGCCTCCAGGAATAATTTAGTCTCGATGCCAGCTCATGTTATCACTTCTCGTACTGTTCGAATTGGTTAAAAGCATTATATTACAGATCAGCGGATAATAAACTTCTTCCATGATCTTTGTTATGGGAAGTCTTATTGCATTACCGCAAAAGTACCAGTGCGATGTAGAGCGAAAAGAGTTGCGATGGTGCGGATGAATTAGTGATACAGTGGTCAATTAGTATGAACTAAGAGGTCAAGAAAAGGTGTGGAAAAAGGTGATGAATTGGAATTGAATCTGTCAAACAGGGCTCCTGAAGTACGTAGGATGCGTGACTGGGCCAATAGTGGGGCACAGTCAGATAAGAGATAAGAGATAAGATAAGGACTTGTGAATGCCCCTCACCCAACCACTTCAGGTACCAGGTATCAATTAGGTAGATAACTTGAAGTTTGCCAACACTGTTAAAAACGGATTTTTGGGATAGTTTCTCATCTATTAATGGCCAGGAACTACGTTGCTGATATAGGTTATCGCAAGCGTCGCTAACGGTGCTCGCTCTGTCTCGCATCCTTCCTCCTGTCTATCCCATCAACATCCCACAACATCCCCTTCAACTACCTAGTCGTACAAGATTCACCACAAAGACCAAAAGATCCACCACGTTCTCTCTTCGTGTATCCTCCAGAATCAGACCATGAACGAGCGGTTAGAGTTTGTCATCGAATTCCACCAAGCCATGAAGCTCAAATCGAAAATGAAAACATAAGGATTCCCAGAAGCCAAAAATTAACATCCCTCAACATCATCCCAAAGCCCAAAAATAAAAGATCATGCCCTCTTTCGCATCAAAAAGCCGAACCCTTAAGCCCTGAGCTTGGCCTTGGCAGTACCGGCGGCGGCGGCAGTGCTGCTGGTCTGGAGGCCAGGAATGTTGACCTGGCGCTTCACCTTGGCCTTGGCGTTGGAGTCGGAGCCAGCGGCGGCTGTGGCGGTAGCCGAGGCGGCGGCCGAGACGACAGTGACGCCGGAAGGCAGAGTGACACCGCTGGGGATGGTGACACCGGAGGGAAGGGAGATGGTGACGGCCGAGACGGCGGTGAAGATGGCGGTCATGGCGACAATGAACTTCATTTTGACGGTTGGGTGGGTGATAAAACGATTGGGTGGTGTTTTTGGTTGGATAAAAAACGAGGGGGGTATGTGGTTTTTTTTTTTTTTCTTTTTTTTTTTTAATACATAAACCTTTTTCAAAGCGAGTGTGGGTGAGATTAGTGTAAAGGGGTAATTAGTGATGTGTGAATGCTGGGTGATGAGAAAGGAAACGATGTTGAGCGTTGGATGAGGGGGAGTTATATAGATGATTCTTCTCTTTAGCCATCCAGCACTTGGCCTCTTTCCGTCGGCCATTGTGTGCGTTCCATGGCTGGAAACGCACTACCATTCGGAGACCCGAGCATGAAAGATTGGCTCTCGACCTGCCGCGCGGCTTCTACGTGTAGCTCAACACAAGTCGCCGAACGCTGCTGTGCTAATGACATTAAACTCACACGCCGACTTGGATAGCCGGTTCGCCCTACCGACGACCGCATGACTTGATACAGCTAGCCCTGCATGGTCCGGTTCCAAGGAGGCGGGGCAACCACACGGCCACCACCGGTTCTATACGCTAGAGGCAAATCGCAGTTCAAGCACCGGATCTTGTGTCTCGCCAGTCTCATGGTCCAAACCACCGACAGGCTCGTTCTATCGTGGCAATGGGCCCCGTTTTCGGTCTTTCCAGCCCCTGAGTGCAAGACACACTTGTGATCACATGCCAAAGTCAAAACAATCGGGATATCCATTGCAGAAGTCTCATGAGTGAGACCAACACTAAAGATAAAAATGGAAAACGCTAGGTATTACATGATTATGCCCCCCTCGGCTTGGCCGTTACATAAAAGTCGATTGGTCTGATATTGAACCAGCCATCCTGCTTCAACACATATTGCTCATCCACAGCCTGAAAGTCAACCTCCTTGATCAACTTGGCCGTCACCACCACCAAAAACTCCCAGGCCCAGTGCTTGCCGATGCACGCCCTCTTGCCATTGCCAAACCACTTCTTGACGCCGGCCGGCAGCTTCGTAAAGTTATCGCCCACCATTCTCTCAGGTTTGAATTTGTGTGGCTCCTCGAACACGGCCGGATCTCTGTTCACACCGGCAAGAACAATAATCATGGGCTGGTTGTGTGCGATATGGTACTTGCCGCCCTGAAGCAAGATGGGCGACTTATCCCCGTTCTTGGCGGGAATCGGCTCGATGTTGAAGCCCGGAGCTGCGCAGCTCAGTCTCAGCGTCTCCCTCACAATGCCCTGAATGTACTCCAACTGGGAGACATGTTCTTGCTTCAGCGCGCCGTCTTTCCCAACAATGCGGTCCAACTCCTCCCTTGCCTTGACCACCACCTCTGGGTTCTGTAACAAGAACAGAATCGTTGCCGTGATCGAGCAAGGGGCGGTCGAACTGCCAATTGGCATCGTGACAACCTCATCAATCACCTGGCTCTCGGTCAACTTGTTGCCAGTCTGGGGATCGGTAGCGTTCATCAATGCCCAAAGTAGATCCTTGCGCCCAGTCGAGTGCTCGGTCCGGTATTGGACGATCTCTGCTGCGAAGGTTCTCATTGTTTTGGTTGCCTTCTTCCACTTGCCGTTGTACAGCAGCCAGTTGAGCAATTTTGGCCTGTTGGGCCGCCTCATCGCTTCTGAAGTAGCGTCCTCCATGGCCTGGATCATGGGGTGCTCCTCCCCTTCCTTCATGTCGATCGCACCCAGCTTCTTCCCAAACAGCGTCAAGGCCGTCGCCTCCAGGTTCAGGTTGTTGAGATCTTTGAGCGGCTGGAACTTGACTCCAGGCTCAAGTTTCTTGGTCCACTTGGCGATCAGCTCGTCGGTGCACAGTAAGAGCTCGTCAAAGTGCGCAGCCACCGAGTCGGGGCTGAGATGAGGGGCGATGATGCGGTGATGGATGCCCCATGATTCTTCGTGGTCGTACGCGGTGAACAATGAATCGTGAACGGCATAGCGGATCTCGACGACGGGACCCCCGACAAATTTGCGGAATCTTGTCTCGTCGCAGATTTCCTCTGCCAGGGCTGCGCTGGCAACAAAGACGATCTCATGGCCCAGCACTCTGATCTTGAAAATCTCGCCGTACTTCTCAGCCAAAGTGCGCAGAGACCACCATGTGTTGCTTGGGTCGACGTCCAAGATGTTTCCAAGAAGGGGAAGGCCTGGAGGGCCAGGAATTGTGACTGGTGATGACATGATGTATGGGAGGTATTATTATGCTGCAAATATTTCGACGGAATTGATGCCTGGGATTGGGAATGAGCGTGAAGGGGGGGGAAGCTCGGCTTCTTAAACGCAGAGGAATTGAATTTTGCGTCATGTTGGTCAAGGGAAAAGACGTGGCTGGCAGGGTGAGACAACATCTCTCGAGTCCCACCATGGGCACCGTCAGCCATTCCGGTCATGGGGGATTATTGGTGTTCGACTAAGAGAGTCCAATGAAATTGGCTGTGTGGTGCAAGCCATGTGGATGCTGTGACTCTTGGGTGCGCCATTCAGCGAGAAGGGAGCTGAGACATGCATGGGAATCTAGCCCGCTTTTGTGTAGTGTAGAGCGGATGTCTCGAGAGGCGGGTCATGATCGGCGCACATCCGACCAATTGATGGCTTATCATTTGTCAATCTCGGGGCGGTAATCGCGGGATCACAGAGACGATCTACAAAGCTTATTGCGACCTTGGAGTAGTGTAGGGACTGCGTGTGTTGTCAATCAGCAATCATTTATCAGCCAAGGTTTTTTCTCCGGGTGATGCGAGCTGAAAAGCCAAATCGGTATGGTCATTGTCAAAAAGGTGCTACCAGGCAATGTTGTACCTTTTTCACCTCATGTTGGTGATATTTTCAATGGTGAAACATTTCCAAGGTATGTAATCCAATCTTGTGCAACATGGAACTTGACTACCTAGGTGCCATAGTGGCAGCAAACTCGTACTGGAGTTCATCTCATTTCATTTCCGCCCCGCTTTGGCGAGCGGATTCACTGTGATAGATTTCGCCTAAGGAAAAAGATAATGTCCAGCCTCGCCTATGCGCACGTCACCCAACCAAGACGCACAGGCCACTCCCTCACGCCATGGCAGAACCTTGAGGCGGTGAGAGGTCTCGGACTTTTTTTTTCTTTTCTTTTCTGGTGATAATGGAATGCCGGGCCCAACCGTGTGATCCGGGAGTGCCGGCGGTACCAACCCCAACAAGACCAAGAAGACCAAGGACGTTTACTTCAAGCCAACCCATAGTTCCAACACGTAATTACAAAAGCCCTGTTTAGGCCTACTATGAGTTACATTTCCCATGCGTCAAAATAAAAGGGCGGGTGGCTGAATTTACAGCCGTATGAACAGGGTGCAGGGGCAAGAGGAAGGGATCATGCCAAGAGCAATGACGGTTAAGCAAGTGACAAGGGGCAAAGTTTAAAGGTCGCCAGTAGCAACATAGGTGGACAACATAAGGTATCAAGACCATATTAGATGACCGCCACATGATGGGCAGGACGACACGCTAAACACTCCACCAAAGTGAATTGAAGCAACTTCACGTCAGAAGATGCGCTCATGATGTAGGTAACTTGACGCATCGAATACTGCAAATGTTAGTCGGGTATAGACTGAGAGTATATAGGCTGCTTAGCCCCTAAATCTCTGAACCCCTGAACCCCTGACACGAATGTCAACAAAGCCATTCGGCAAAAAGAAATGTCTTTTATATATGCGTGATAATATACATCAACCCTCCCTTAAAAAGAACTAACATAACACCAAAAAGACCGGTGACACACTCTCCATAAACCCCAGGCCCTGACTTACATTCAACACTCCCCACCCTGCCCTCTATAAACAGTAGCTATGCACATGAATCCAGACCCGTTACAGGGATCCCACACCCCCTCAAAGGCCTGGGGCTTCGTCTCAATCTCATACACCTTGTCGTTCGCCTTGCTGTAAAACGAAAAGTGCTTCATCTTCCAACTGTCCACCCTGTTGCCATTTCCACAGTCGTATTTGCCCCGTACGCCCCAACACTGTTCCACACTGCCGGCGAACATGCCACAGTCAGCTTCCAGCTTGCACACGGACTTGCCGTTCAGCGTCACCTCTGCTTTGTACTCGATCCCCCGAAAATTGGCGCCCGTCAATACTTCGGTCATCCTGATCTTGATGCACGGGTCGGGAATGTTAGGTTTGGGCGTCTCACACTTGGCGCATCGCGCAGTAACGTCACACAAGAGGTGATCTTGGCGGGGTTGCAACATGACATTGTTGGCGGGCGAGACGGCCGCTTCCGGGACCACGACTGCCGGAGCAACAACGGCAACGTTCGCGACCGGGCGCGGCCGGCGCGGCGGCTTGACAGCGGCTCGCCTCTCGTGTGTCTCCTCCAATTCCTGAGAAGGTGAAGGCGGAGTCGGTGCCTCGGTCACAGCAGGAAGAACCGCCGTCGGCTCAAGCACCCCGCGGGCCTGGTTGCCGGTACATTCGACGTCGGCGGTCACCTGGGCACAAACATCGCCGTCCTTGGGACATTTCGTTGCGATGATATACCTGAAGACCGGCGTCACAGATGGAGTGATGGCGCACACTGTCGTGGTGGTGCAGGCCTGCTTGTCGCCACTGCCGGCGCACCACGCCGACGTGGTCGTGAACCAGTCACCAGTGCAATCCAGTGATGTCGGTCCCGGAAGAGGAGGCAGGACTTCAGGGCCGCAGACCGAACTCTCGGGGCAAGCGGTAGCGACGCACACTGTCGCTATGCCGAATGTCTGACCTTGGCGGTCGCCATGGCATGTTCTGGTGGTGGTGGACGAAATGCAATTCGTGGGCATCGGGTCGCCACCACCGGGTGCCGGTGTGATGGTTGGCAGCCGTGTGGGCTCGGTGAAGTGCAAAGGCTGGCCTGTCCGGTCGGGCCGGCACCAAAAGTCGGTGCAGAGAGTGCCACAGCCCGATGTGCACGTCGGGGACGGCGTGCCTGTGTTGTACGTGAAGGTCTTGGACGGCCCGAGCTGGTCTTGTCCGCCAACATCTCCACCATCTCCGCCGCCGCCGCCGTTCCCTGGACCGGGGTTACCCCCACCATTCCCCGGGTTTCCGGGCAAGTAAGGGCAGGAGCCACTTGTCTGACGTTTGCGGGCAGGGGCACCGTCCGAGTCGGACCACAAGCAGCCCCTGAAATCGCCGGGCGGACAGTGTTCACCCGGGTTGAAAATGCATTCCACATTGTCGTCCCACTGACCATTCCACACAACATTCACCACCTTGCCATAGTATCCGCCGCTCTCATCTTCAAATGGCCCAGGGTGAGCAGCACCATCTTCAGTCCAGACCACCCGAGACATGTGGCTTAGCAACAACTTGACGTTGGAGGGGTTGTTGAGGAGCAGCCTCTTCGGCTCCAACCTCCTTTCCATTGCGCGCAAGTATGCTACCAGCCCCGCCACCTGGGGCGCCGCGAATGACGTCCCGTCCTCTACAGTTAGGCCATTAATACCACCCCAGACGGCCAAACCTGTCGTTGAGACTATCACTCCTTCACCGGGCGCAAAGAGGGGAGAAACCTCCTGATATTCATCTTCGTCCTCGTCATACCAAGGCGCTGGCCAGTTTGAAAACAGGGCGACTCGACTGAGCTGAGTGGATGCACCGACGAGAATAAGATTCGGGACATCTTCCGCTGTCTGTGGCCAGGAATGATCAGGAATTCTAGGTTTGAAGAATGGGTCGTTTTGATCCAGAGTGTTGCCTGTTGCAGCGACGAGGACGACACCGAGGTTGTCCAGTTGTTGCAACAGCAGACTGAGCATCTTTCGAATCGGCGCGTCAGTCTCATCCTGGTTGGTCTTCACCCCCCACGACATGTTGATGACGGATTTGGTGCCACGATTTTTACTCTGAATGTCCTTCAAAGCCTCGACAAGGGCCTCAGTGTACATCCAGGTCATCCCCTTGGTCTTCAGAGGCGGTCCCCTCACGTCTTCAGGGTCTACCGTTCCGGGAAACCCGGAACCAGGTATTTCCGTACCAACAACGGTGAGGAGCCCCAGAGGGCACACGCCATTATGTTCTCCAGCGACAATGGATGCTACATTTGTGGCGTGCTCCGGATCAACTTCCACGTGTCCTTCCCAGTTGCCATATATCTTACGGGGCAACGTTTCCACGTTCATATTAGTGCGCAAGTGTCTAAAATGCGAGTGTTGTCTATCAAAGGCATTCTCAATGATGTAGACGAACTGATCCTCACATTCCGACGCATGTCGCTGGTACAGAAAACCATGTCTGTTACCGTAATAATCTGGTTTGATGAAGGGAAGGGGACCGTCAACATCAAGAAAGTCGAGTTCGGGGGGTATGCCGAGGTGAGCCAGACCATAGTTGGGGCCGTAATCCGCCGTTCTCTTGACAAGCTTCTGCTTTTGCCGACGGCGCTGTACGTTGGCAGCCGATTCGAGCGTGGTGTTGGTCTGAACAAGGCTTTTGACAATATGCCGCTTACGCCCTGGTGGTGTCGTGGGTGGCGTGGACGGGGGTGGGGGCGGGGGTATGCGATATGCTTGACCAGCAAGCTACAAGATGATTCAGAGAGGTTAGATATGACCACATTACGTAGGTACTTTGGCTGACAAGAGGTGAAAATAAAACTTACTCCAAACTGTCCCCTGAGTCTCTTGGCGTAGCCCTCCTTGACGTTTTTCAAGTAAAAGAAGGCGACAAAAGTGGGAGTTGCAGACGAAATAATCGTGTAATCTTCAAGATTCTTTCCACCCTCGTGATTTTCGGTCTTGGCCAAGTTGAGCTCGTCAATAATCAAAGAGTTGGCGCTCAAAGGATTGTCCGGGACGACTACAACGTCAATAAGCTTCTCGCTATCGTCGCAGTCCTCTCCCGAGTCCTCGCCGTCGTCCCGGGTAACCAATGTCGATCCAAGCTCGGATCCGGCAGCCTCATCGTCAATAGATCTCGGCGTGGGTCGCGGCGTAGCGCAAGCGGTCTTGGAGACACTTACGGTGGCGTCGGTGAGAGCGCAGCCCAGAATGGGAAACTCGCTCGACATGGTGCGCGTCGTGATGGTTCGGGCGGTGCCTTCGGTTGTTGTCGTACCGTACGAAGTGGTCGAAATAGTGAGCGTAGCCGTTACTGGCTTGCATGGGTTCGGTGCTGGGGGCGTCACGGGGAGCAACCCGCCACCTCCCCCAATCCTGATCTTGGGCCACGGCGGTAGGGAGCAAGGGGGCGTGAGGCAGCCAAGCGACCAGCCTGGGGGAAACTTGAGGTAACGAACCGGCAACGGGCCGGGTCCGATATCCCCTGGGGGCAATTCAATGTCCCACCAGTCAATGCTGATGTCCAGTTCGGGCCAATTGATGCAGATATTGAAGAACCATGTGTCACATTTCAGACGGGTTTTGCCGGGCGGGGGAGGGTCATCCGTTTCTTTGACAGGCTCGATAACTTCTGTCTCGTTTGGAAAGATAGGGGTGGGGGTAGGCTCGTCATCGTCGGATTCATCTGATAGTTCCTGCTGTTCGGGACCGAGTATATCATGCTGCCCCCCTGTGTCGGTTGGTTGCGGCAGAATAATCGACGAACCACGGCTGGTGCTTCTCGAGGAGGTTACCGAGCTTGAGACTGAGGGGTTGGCGCCAGCGGACCCTGAAGCACCACCGCCCAGGGGAGGGGCCAACACAGTATTGTGGTTGTCTGGCCGTCTTGGCCGGTCACTACCAACATGACAGGGGGCGGTTGGAAACTGGGGCGCATGGTGACGACTGCACCCGGCTGCTGTCCCTTGGTGACATAGTGGTTGAAGAAGTTGACGGCCGTGACGGTGGTTGTGCTTGGTGTGCTCACGGCGACGATGGTGGTGGTTGTGATGCCCACCTCCAGCGTGGCTGTGTATGGCTGCATGGTAATGACTTTGGGCTCCGGCAGCGAGCTGGAGGGGAAGACCATGATGCACGGAGCTGGGCACTGTGCAGCCGGCGTCTCAAATACCTCCTGGCCAATATAAACAACATCGCCATACTTCTCCCCTTCGGCATCACCGGAGCCAGCAACTTGAAAGTCAATACTCCAGACCATGGTGCCACCGAAGCATCTCGAGTCAGCCCAGGCCTTCTTGGCAGCAAAGGTCTCGTCGTCGTCGTAGCCGATCCACTGGTCGTCCCAGGTGATCTGCTTCATCATGGCATCGGGGAGATACTGAGGCGTAAGGCCCTTCCGGTCAATCAGCTGCGGGATCTCATGGAGCGACATGACACCCTCAAAGTTGGTGCATGGTGCCGGTTTGCTGCCACCGGAAAAGGGACACAAAAGCTGGTTGCAGGTCGGATCTGCCAGGGTGTAGCCACGACCGTACAATGCCAAACCAAAATTGAGCTTGGCCGGGTTCAGGCCGTCAAACCAGAGCGGCTTCGTGTTCTCGGAAATCTCGCGGATGTCGGCCTGGCCACGAACCTTGCTGCCCAGAGCCTTGACGTCGGCATCCCACGGGCCGTGGAGATCGTAGGCCATAAATCCAAAAAAGTCGACGTAGGGCTCCATTGCCTTGGCGTCGAACCAGCGCAGATACCAGTAGTCGGGTGCCAGTGTCAAGCTGATGCCGTAGTTGTTGCCGTACGCTGCCCGCATCTCCCTCATCAGCAAGACGAGTTTCCGCGTGTCGGCCAGCTTGTTGCCGCCTCTGTCAGGG
The DNA here is from genome assembly GCA_030549205.1 of Apiosordaria backusii. Classification (NCBI taxonomy): domain Eukaryota; kingdom Fungi; phylum Ascomycota; class Sordariomycetes; order Sordariales; family Lasiosphaeriaceae; genus Apiosordaria; species Apiosordaria backusii. The sequence continues at coordinate 2,139,294 of JAUKTV010000006.1, forward strand.
TCACCAGGATACTCCCAGTCAATGTCGACACCAGTAAAGCCATACTCATCCATGTAGTCCTTTACCGACGAGATGAAGGCAGCACGGCGGTCGCGCGAGGCAACCATCTCGCTCCAAGTGCGGTGAGTGGGCGTGCCCTTGTCGCTAAAGTCAAAGCCGCCAATGGCGATCCACGTCTTCAGCCCTGGCTTGGCCAGACTGGTGAACTCACGCATCATGTCCGGGTCATCAGGATGGGCCGCGGCAATCCTGAAAGTGCCCGGGTCGATGGAGGCGAACGAGTAGAAAAAGTGAGTGTAGCCTGTGGTGTTGAGCTGCCTGGGTGACACCTTGTTGCAGAGCCGGTTGCGGACGTTCCATGACTGGTAGTATCCAATGTGACGACCGCCGGTCGTGCCGCCGCCGTAGGGACACGAAGGCGGGCCGGTGATGTAACAGGAACCGTAGCCGGCCTGGCAAGGCAATGTGCCCCGCAAGGGGTCAGCGTTGTGGCAGTAGACTTCCGTGGACTAGATGAATATGATACCAGCAGTCAGCACTTGGTCATAACAACCCAAGGGGGCGAAAGGGGTTACTCACGCCACACCAGCCGCTAGACGAGCAGCACAACTTCATTCCGCAAGGCATCTGCGCGAACTCGCTGTGTTCGCCACACATGGCAGTGGCAGTGCAGTTGAAACGACAGCCCTCACCACAAAAGTCAGGGCCAAAGCCACAGATATTGTCCGGACCACAGCAACTGCCGTCAACGCAAGGGCCGTCGTTGCAGTACAAGGGCCCGTCACGCCTCGGCAAGCCGAGAGACCGCGGTGACAGGTCCGCAGACGACGTGTCGGCAGGTTCCTCAAAGAAAAGAGGCTCATAGGGTGCAAGCTTGAGGGGATCTGAGTGTGCTGGACCACGACGAGCGTCGAGAATGACGGCAGCGTCACGGCGGGCGTTTGGAATGACAGCAGCATCCTGTGGTGAGTGTTGAACGTCGGGGATGACGTCACGGTGATACCGGAACTGCCATCGATGGGGTTGATTGTTGTTCAGGTTTGTAGTTGAAGAGAAAAGAAGGGGCGACACGCAAAGAACAAGCACGAGGACAGCAGCAGCCCAAAGGCCAGTGCTGGCCCTACTTGTGCCTGCCCGTAGCATTGTCACACCTTTAGCTCCTGAGATGCCGGTAGGGTCCTTCTGGGAGCATTGAGAGATGGGACTGGGAGCATGCACATGTTTATTATACCTCCGCGCAAATGCATGAGTGAATTGCTTGCCCTGTTCTCACAACAAGACCCGAGTGTCTGGAACATGGCAGTGAGAACGGGTTGCCATCAGTCGCCTCATCTGGATCCACTAAATGTGTGACCGGGAACTTGGCAGGATGATCTAGGAGTCTACTACCTGGGATCGGAGTTTTCACGGATGGCGAACATGACCGTAAGTCCAATCTCCGGGCCGCGTCTGCCGAAAGGTCCGATCCCGATCCCGGTAAGCACGGGACCTTTTAGAAAAAGACCGGTCACAGTCTGGCCCGATGTAACCCGGAGTCCTTCTAGAGCTCATGCTATTTCGTACTATTGCAGAGCATTTCCAAACCAGCACAGCCCATCCCTTCGCCACTAGCTTAAGGTAGGCTGTCATTAAACCACCTCAGAGTGGTGAAATTTGAGATCAAGCATCGGGAAGTTTGACGCTCATCAGTCATCACCAGACATTGTCAAGGCCAGCTCGGAGTCTCGTTCCGGTCCGAGGCTGCCGACGAGCTGCTGATGCCTTATCAGGACCTGCTCTCCCACAAGAATACGCAGGCGAAGCATGAGGGACCACGGGACGGATAGCATCCTCCTTCTCACCTTTTCTCTACTGCCCAACAGGAACGGTCCCGAATAAACTCACCACCATGCGCGCCTTTTGGGCAACCCTTTTCGGGCTCCTCGCTTCCAATCTCGGCGGCGTCCTGTCTCAGAGCCCCGGTGACCCTCCGGCATGGCAGACCGGTGTGCTTACTGAGGACGGCAGCTGCGGTCCCGACACGCCCGATAATTGGGTCTGCACACCCACCTGGGGAGCATGCTGTGGTGCCGATGGCCGTTGCGGCTTCAGGGAAGCCTGCGGAGACGGCTGGTAAGTCCTTGATTTCCCTCTGCGCCGATGGCCATCTGCTTACAATGGATATCAACACAGCCAACAGGGCTATGGCAACTGCAATGTGCCCTGGACCGGCGTTCCCTCCCCAGACGGCTTCTGTGGCTATCCCAACTTGTACAACTGCACCAACTCGGGCTTTGGCTCTTGCTGCTCCTCCACCAACTGGTGCGGCGATTCCCCCAGCCACTGCCAGACGGGCTGCCAGTCCCTCTTCGGCATCTGTACCGAATCCAACGTCAGTACCGACGGCTCGTGTGGTCCCGCCAACGGTGACAAGACCTGCGCCGGCTCCGGGTTTGGCGACTGCTGCTCGTCAGGAGGCTGGTGCGGCAACACCACCGACCACTGTGCTGCCGGATGTCAGAGCTCCTTCGGCACCTGTAGTAGCGGGAGTGGTTCCATTTCCACGGATGGCAAGTGCGGATCGAATGGCAAGACGTGCGTTGGCTCTGCATTCGGAAACTGCTGTTCGGCCACAGGGAATTGTGGCGGAACTGCTAATCATTGTGGTCAGGGATGGTAAGTTTAACATGTCACGATATTGAAACTGATGCTGACGTTTATAAAAACAGTCAAAAGAGCCTCTCAAACGCTTGCGTCACGAGCAACATTCCTTCAGTCGATGGCAGCTGCGGGCCCAGCAAGGGTGGGTGGACGTGCAATGGCGGCGACTTCAACAACCAGTGTTGCAGCGCAGGTGGTTATTGTGGCACGACGACTTCCCACTGCAGTACAGGGTGTCAAAAGGGGTATGGCCGTTGTAATTAGGGGGCTTGTTTTGTTTTCTGCCTGAGAAGAGAAACCGAGACACCTTGATCTCCATTGTAATTTCAACAAATGCCTTTGATGCCTCTTGGTAAACGCACCTACCTTACCTATGTATGCCACTGTTGGAGCAGTAGGGGACAGGTACTGTTTTACCCTTCTACCTTACATGGAGACGAGACAAACATCAAGCTCGTGCCCAGCTACGGTGGAGTGATCAACATTAGCATCCACATACCTTACTCCACATGTACCTATCCTGGTGTGCCGTCGTATTTCTGGGCGATTTAATAGGTACACTCCAACCCTTGAATTTTTTATTAGCGCGAGACTGTGGCAGGGATTACAGACTTATTTTCAACAACCGACAACTTTTGCCTCAGGAACACTACAATAATGCATTTAACTTGATAGAATAAGAAGGATAGCTGCGATTAGCTATATATTGTCGGGTTTTTTTTTTTTTTTTTTAAGTCTGAATTGGTACCTAATTGTTAAGATATAATAGCTTTTTAGGGGTAGGGCTGATCGTAAAGTCTTGCGCTAACAAAAATTCAAGGGTGGTGAGTGTACTAAGATCTCAAGATCGTTTTCATTTCTGATGCAGTGGGGCGATGAAGAGGTGAGCAGATCGGGGAGATTGTAGTTGCAACTGTCTACCGTCGAGAGCACCGGTGTTGACATTACCCTGAGCCCCTTTCTAATTATCGAGGACTGTATACCAGGTAATGCAGTGGTGTCACTGGGGCAGGCACTCACCTGGATGCCCGTGTCTGTCCGTGTGAATGCAGGTAACAGTGGAGATTCGAGAAAAAAAAAGTTGCGATGATGGCTCCCCACTCCACTAACGATGTGGTCATCCTGTCCCATTTCACCGGCATCGAGACAAAACGCTGGGAGGTCCCCACAGGGCTCAAAAACGGCAGGTAGCAGTTCTTCACGAGGATTCCCCACCAATGGCCAACGCTAAATCGAGCCTCGGTGCTACCGGATCGCTCCCAGGGTTCTGTTTGGCTCACGACAGACAGCCAAGGGATCCACGATATCTAGGACATCCTGACGGCTAAGCGCGCGAACAGATGGGGCTCGTGCGTGACATGATTCTTAACAGTTGGAATCACCAGACATGACTCTTATCTAGCTGAGCGAAAGTAAGGGATGAAGGAAGATGGCATGCGAGTTTGCAAAGTACACTTGTTGGTTTCCTTTTGTAGACAGGCTGCCGTCCGAATTAGAGAAAGCTGAGCGGCAAGGGCGTGGGGGAGAGTCCGTGCAGAGCCGAGTTCGGAACTTTGATGCTGTCCGTGCATGCATTGGAAAGAAAAAGAAAAAGGAAAATCGAGAGAGGTAGGGAGGGAGCAGATACGAAATGCGTGCATGATGGAATGCATGCATATGGTCGCCGACTGCCACCCACTCAGCACAACTATGGGATGCATGTCTCACATAACCAAGTTCTGGCCACCAAGCACATCTCCTCCAGATGCATTGTGGCTTGGCGGCTTCCGATGCATTTCGGTAGTGGATAACTCGGATTGGTCCGGGCTCTGGCAAGACATCCCTGGCCCGCATGCACTTGCAGCAGGGCTGCCCTGGGAGACGGCACTCGGAATCCACAAGCGAACGATGCTACTCGTTCTTTTCTCCATCTAGGGTTTGCCTGTTTCATGGGACGTGCATGTCAGACGGCGAGTCTGTGCAAAGCAGCCAAGGAAGGTATGTACAGTAGATGGCCCTCCCGACTGACCCGACCCATTGGGACCTCTTTTTTCATCCTGCTGGTGCCCGGGTCCGTCGTCCTTGTCGATCACTCAAAGCTGTCTGATGCAGTCAGTCGTTCAACCATCTGTCAGGAATAACCTCAGTGTCAATGTCGGTATAATCTCACGTCACGCAGCTGTCTCGCCTGCCATGGAGTCGGCGTACGACTCTGGCCTGGCCCAGTACATTGGCCAGCCGGTGCCGTATCAGTTTGATCCAGCACTACTCACGCTCAGCTATGCCGTCAGTCTCGTCGGCGCCGCCTCGACACTCGAGCTCATCAACCGCCGGACCTCAAGAAAGGGTTACTACAACAAGTATGGAGTCTCCTCACCAAATTCTATGGAGCGTGATGACTGACGGAGATAGTCTTTTGTTGTTGGCCGCTGCGGTGACGATGGGCGGTGTTTCCATCTGGTGTATGGTAAGTAACACTTTGAATTTCTGAGCACCATTCTGCCCCGTCTCCTTACTGATGTTATGGCAGCATTACATTGGTAATCGAGCAACAAGCCTGCTCAACGGGCAGCCCGAACTCCAGGTCGTCTACTCGGTCCGGGTCACCGTAGCCTCCTTATTCGTTCCCATTCTCGTCCTCCTCGCCGCCTTCTTTGTCGTAACCAGCACCCGCAATGTCAATGGCGTAAACTGGTGGCGTATCGTGGTATCAGGTATGCTCTCGGGCGGCGCCATCTGCGGCATGCACTACCTCGGCAATGCCTCCATCAGCAACTATCATTGCAGTTACCGTCCTGCCAACGTGGTCGGGTCTGCCATCATTGCCGTTGCGGCCAGTACCGTTGCCCTCGCCCTCTTTTTCGTCTTCAGGGCGTCATGGACCAATTCGTGGTGGAAAAGGACCGGGTGTGCGATTGTCCTGGCCGGTGCCGTCTCGGGCATGCATTGGTGTGGTGCTGTCGGGACTACTTATCGTTTGATGCACCTCAACTCGAGGGGTGAGATGGATGTGAGAAACGTCACGGTGATTGTCATTTCGTGCTTGGTGAGTCTTTTTAGCCACCTCCCCCCCCCCCCCCTCTTTGGCCGCATATCTGACACCAACAAGTCAGTTGCTGCTTGTGCCGTGATGGCTGGAACGGCCATCTACTCGGCTCGGGTGCGCCAGAGCTACGCCAGCAAGGCCCAAAGAATTACTCTGGCGGCCGCTGTGTTTGATAGTCAAGGCCGAATCCTCGTCTCCCCCGATGGAGCCTTGCCCAGTGAGGAGATTACCAGCAAGTTTCTGCAAAAGGTCTGTTCTTATTGTCCGACTCTGGATCTGTCCTCTGCCACTGACTAGACATGGCTGCATCTAGACCCAAAACGACGTCTTCTCCACCGCCCACCCTCTCTTCCACTGGGTATTTCAGGCGTCACGAAACTGGTCCAGTGTCACTGTGCTGCTTGGAAAAATGAGGAACCACCTAGCCGAGCTCCCGCATCGAGGCCGCAATGTCCGGACAGGCATTTCTTTGGTTGATGAGGATGGCCACGTGATTGACAACTACGATATGATATTCCGGGAGTTATTTTGCCTCGCTGCAGCTGGGCTTGCTGATAAGATGAATGAGAATCTGACCGACGCTGGCGTTCTTTGGGATGAGATTTTGTCGACGGGTGGGCAACAAGACACCGTATCAGTTCGCTCAAACTCGACAGGCAAGACGCAAGGATCCGTCCCCATCATGACGCTAGACGCCGACATGGCCGAGAAAGGCATGACTATCCACCGCCATAATCATGGCTCTCTCATGTGCTTGGTGCGCACCGTCGAGAACCCGCGAGTAATTGACCGACTCGAGGCCTCAGGATACTGCTTCGCCGAACCCCATCAAGTTGCGCACATCATTGGCACCAAAATGCAGATCCGCACTGCACACCTTGAACAAAAACTGGCCAGCATGAAGGAGTGCGCACGCGGCACTATGCTTGATCCAGGTGTTCATGTCGGTTTGTTTGCCGTCCGCACTCAGGTGGACAGCCACCATGGCTTCGACCTTCTGGTGCGAAAGCAGGCTCGGAACTTGCTTCCTAGTGTTGAAATGCCGCTTGACCGGCTCGAGCCGTCACACTTGGAATTCCTCCGCCATCTCGACGGCCTTTCCGTGCAGGCTATCCTCCAACGACTTCAGCGCGTTGAGGATATCCCACCGCGCAGCGCAGCCTTTGCTGCCCTACTGAACGACGCCATTCGTGACTTGCGGGCCGCCATCAACGACTCCATTTTGGACGACGCAAAACTCATCTCCCGAGTGGCTCAAGTGCCTTGTCGATCACCGGCAGACTCCATGGGCGCGAGGCTGACGACATGCTCGCTCATCACCTTCAGCATCATGATCCCGATTCACGTCAGGGCCAAAGCTCCGGACTACCAGTTTGTGCCGCTGTACTTCTTCAAAACGCAGCAGTTAGTTCACCCCAACTCGCCCCACGCGGCCGCCTTTGCCCGAAACGTGCACCGAGAGCTGAGCCCCGTCCTGAACTCTGTTCCGGCGGCGGTCAGTGCTAACCCAGCCTCATCAAAAACCATCTCGTCGATCCTGCCCTCGAGGCTCGTCTCTCGTTTCAAGCGGCAAAGCAGGTCCTCCATCGATACACGACAGGCGCGGGCAAGCAAGCTCGTCTCGTCCAGCCGGGAATGCATGGCCCCTGTGACGCCATCCAACAACCCGAGCGTGGCCTCCCTGGGCCTGTACCGTGGCACCTCCTCAATCAACGGGCAAGACCCCGACCAAGATCAGCTGTCCGACTCGACCGTTGCCCCAGATCGGCCACAGCACCGCCAGCCACCAAGCTATGACCAGCAGCGGGCCACCGGGCCCAAGCTGAACGTGCAGCCAAATCAGGGCACCGGAAAGCAACACCAGCAGAGCAAATCGCTCGGAGGAATGGGCATCATGATTTCGCAGGAGGTGACGGTGAATGTAGATGCAACCGCTGGACCGCGGTCACCCGCCATTGTCCCTGCCACCACCAAAGTGGCTGAAAAAGAAATCGACCATGGTCACAGCCATGCCAACAAACTGGCACACAACAACAGCGATGAATCTGACGAGACGCCAGCGCCCGCATCCCCAAAAACATCAGGAAGAAAGAACGGAACCTTCATTCAAGAGATTGAGCTCGAGAATGTAACAAGTGTCTTGCACTTGAACGGTGGGACGGGGTTCTCCACCGCCAGGGTCGAGGTGAAGAAGGACGGGGACGCGGCCGAGACACAAACGTTTGTTGACGAGTTGTTTGCGGGATGTTTAGCCTTGGCCAAATATTGAGAAGAGTGATGGAAAAAACGTAGGTAAAAGGGACGGTGACGGCGTTGAGTTTTGATACCCCTGCTGTGTGCGTATGTCTGTTTGATGGTTTGCTTTGAGGCTTTCTAGGGATGAGTAGTCCTTATTCTGTTCATGTAGATGACACGGGATGTGTAAGACAAATATGTAATGATATGTAGTAATGAGAAGGGATTGGCCTTAATTCGTGTGGGTTTTGATAGACATGTCTCTTGTTGGTGAGGTGGTGTACCTGTTATATATTTGGTATCACTTTGAAACTGTTTCAGCGGTTCCCAGGGCAGGTGGAGTATGAACCAATCGTTATTATTAGAAGAAAGTAGGTATCTAATGACAGATGACCAAAGATCAGATCAATACAAGAAACTTGCGTTAAATCCACCTCCCGCTCTCGCTCAATGTCGCCCCCATCGCCGCCATTGTCTGCATTCCGTTGTTCCTAACCCCATTCACGTCGTCGAACTGACCTTGTTGGTAGTTGACTTGCAGTTGGGCTGGATTAATGTGCATCGTCCCGTACATATTGGAGCTCAAATCGCTGGGAATCAATTGGTAATCGGTCAAGGAAGAGAAATTACCGGGGACAACGTCAGTAAGCGTAGAATGGGAGTAAATGTATCCTGGCGGTTGCAATGCTGTTGACTGGTGTAAGCTAGGAGCAGTTGACGGAGCTGATGCTGGGAATGAAGCGCGAAAGGAGGAGCTCAAATCGGTAACATTAGGCCCGTCTGCTGTTTGTATCGGGGCGATGGGCGCATGTGACTGTGTCTGCTGCTCTCTGGCGGTCCCTCCAAGTTGAGATCTGAGACGAAGCACTGGCGTTCTAGACTCCATAGCAGAGATTTGCCGAATTTGTTGTCCCTGTCCTGTCGTCATGTCGGGAATAATTGAAGAATGCCTCCCCGATCCCTTTGGTGTTCCCGCTTCAGAAGAATCAAGCCCAATGCCAGAATCACGGTCATGTGTATTAGTCCAAAGAACACGGGCCATTGGTCTGGAGGTACGATTGCCCGTCCTGCTCCCCTGTCTGTTCACATAGTCCATTCTTAACCCGATATGTGTCAGATCGTTGACGGCGGACTCGAACAGAGCTTTGATGATAGAGCAAAGACCTTCGAATTGCTCATCGTCTGGAACAAAGGATTGGACGACAGGCTTGAGGTATTCGAGCTTCTGGAGAAAGGCAGGCTCGAGCTCATGGTGTTCGAGAACGGGAACAAAATTAAATGGCTCAATGTCTTCGTGCTGATCTTCGGGAAAAGCAAGTTGCCAGAGGTGTTTCCACTGCTCTTCGTCGGAAGGGCCGCAGTCTCGGCCTCTGAATCGTATCCGGGCCGCAGTTTCGCTATTGATACCGTCCTCTGGATCAGCGCGCTTGTAGTGGCAGGGTTCCCGTTCACAATGCAGCTCGAGTGCATTTCGAGATGGGAAACCTTTTTTACATCGCTGGCAGGTCACAATCTCCGAGTCGGCCATGTGTTTGTTGAGGATATGTTTTCTGGACCCATGTTAGTGTTGGTGTTGAGAACTTGAAGCAGGAGACTCGGTGGCAGGGGCTCAGGGGTTTAGGGGTGGGCTTTGTACCTCAGGTCAGAAAACTTGGTAAACATTGTCATGGCGCACGAGGTATGATCCCTGACGTTGAACCGAGTCGGGTTTCGGGCGCGGAAGATACACCGTAGCTTTGCGCCACCGACGTTTCGTTCCTCTCCGGGCTCTTTTGTGTCTTCCACGATGCTTCCAGACTCCTCCTCGTCATCTTCATCGTTCTCCTCGTCACTTAACCGCCTTTTCTTGTTCTGGTTTGGCCTTCCTTTTCCCTTTCCTGTCGGCTTATCGGATTGTGTCGATGATTGGCGCTGGGACAAACTACCAGCTGAGCCGACAGAGGTGGCACCCGCATCACCTGGCGCTACTGATAGGTCTCCGAAGCAATCCACAAGAGCAGCGATACGTTCTGCATATGCATAAGTAACGCTTCTGCATACTTCGAGCACCTCCTTGGGCACATCACTGCTATTGATCCCGCGAACTGTGGGAAGGCTGAACGCGAGGATGTGGTCTGCCTCCTCAGCAGAGACGGTGTCGTTATCTGATTCGACAGCGGCATCATTGGAATTGCAATCCGCACCGTTGACGGTCTCCAGATCTGAATCTGGGGTAACTATGGCCGACTTCAATGAAACTCTCTCCATTCCCAACTGAACCTCATTAATCGAGGCATTCTGCGGCTCTTCCTTCTGGCCAATGCAAATATGATCCCATTCATTCGAATCTTCGGATCCAGAGTCCGGCGACGATGGAGTAGAAATTGGGCTTCCCGGACGTTCTGGTGAAAAGTGGAAGCCAGATAACCGCGTTGTTGACCTTGGAGTAGAGGGCGATGACGGCTTTTCTCGGAAGGAAACTCCGTACATTGATGCAGTGTCCTCGAGAACAACAGCAGAATCGATCGAGGTTGACTGGCGATGTTGCATCGCTGTTGAATCAGGGGTGGCGGATGGCGTAGGTGGAAGACGACCCATCTTCTTCAAGTTCCAAGTGGCCCAGGTGCTGGTTGTCGCATGACGTTCGCAAAAGGCGTCGATCCCGTCACTTGGAGCATGTTCAAGATCGAGATCCATTTTGAGCCTCTTGGATTAGGTACGTTTCTCAGAGCAGCGGTGAGCCGGGCAAACAGCAAAGCAATGCACATACAAAGAAGGCCAAAATAACTCTGTCATGCACAACATGCATGCAGAATGTCAGGTTGTGGGACAAATGTCTGGAACCAGATTGGCAGAGGATGGGCGAACGACATTTTTTTGCATGGGAATCCTGAGAAATGAGGTCTCCCTACCAGGCTCGAGTCTGCCTACTCTGAGGCATCCAGAGCAGGGTGCCTCTTTGGGATTGGGATAAGATGATTGGCTCATGACAAGAGTCATGGAGCATGTCAGGTCTCAAAACCTCCCCATTGGACTGCGCCGTTGAGTTTATCTTTGAGCTACATCTTGGCAGTTGTACCCCTGCATTGGACTCAACACTTGATTACCTGGATGCACGAATCTTTGGTAAAAGGGGTAATCCACCTCCCTAGCTTTGACAATATCTACAAACCCTTGGAGAAGGGGTGCGAGAAGGGCGTTGATGACAGGGGTTGTGTGGTCCTTTGCTCCCATTGGTTTGTGACGTTAATCCGCAGCAACCATATTTATTTACATGTAGCCCTCATGACGATGAGCGCAAAAAATGCTTAGTTGGGGCCATGAAGAACGGTAGACTGAGCGGGCTGGAGGCTCACAATGGGGAAGTGTATCAATAGTACCTATGGAAGCTTTCTGAAAAAGAACTAACAACAGGTTACTAATAGCTTTCAATTTCATACAAATTGGAAGAAATCCTCCGTATCCCAACCATTGAACACAGTATCCATCAAGCTACCTTACCTATCTCAAGCTCTGGCTCGCATCAAACGACTGGTAGAAATTGGAGTCTTAATCAACAGCCTCTCTTTTACTTCACGTGCCAGTAAAGATCACCTCATAATCTTGTTTCAAGATGTGCAATCGCACAAGCTCAAATCAAAAAACAACAAGCGAATGCTTATCGAGCCTGTATGTATATTAATTCAAAGTGTTGCTCATTTCTGTCAAAGCCCTAGCATGAAGAGAGTCCGAAAACTAACCCCTCAGGTCATCTAGGACGCAGACGCCGGCACCCCCGTCGTACATGATGGGCCGCTTTCTCTACGACACCCAAAATTGGCACAGCAGAGTTGTTGAACTATCAAGATCGTCGACTTCGAGTTCTTCACTTCAACAGAGTAGCCGACATGAAAGTAAAGGGTTGGGTCAAGCGAAGCAAGGGTATCCCTCAAACATTGAGATGTAAGAGAAGGTTAAAAGGATCGTGATACCGACCGTGGGAGTACGATTGATGTATACTATTTGTCTGTTACCATAATAATGTATTAAGCCTGTGCCTGCTGAGAAAAAAAGTCAAAAGAGAAACACGAGGCCAAATTCGATTATTAGCGATGGAGCAATGTAGGTACCTGTCCTTAACTCTTAAGAATCAAGAACCTTGAAAAGCACGCCAGAAAGATGCGGAGAACCAGATTGTATGTTGATTAAGTTGTTTCCAAACCAAGCTGTAAAGACCCGACATCTAAACCCATCCAATCCATCCATCACCAGGCCTTTCATCATTAGTCTATCCATTAATCCACCCCCTCGCCAGCAATTGCCAGATAACACTTCAAGCCAAGCTACATGCCGAATAAAACGCCTCACGTTTCCGAGTCCGGGACCCTGTCAGCAACCGCAAAGAAGACACCTCAGCTAGTCGTTCGCAACATAGCTGCCCAGAGATAGGTTCTTCATCAGCTTCTGTCCCGCACTGGTCATATATTATGCCGGCGAGAATGTGTAAAAGTCACCCGAAGCAGCAAAATCACTCTTGTCGATCCCGCCAAGACTACCCTCTTCTCCCTCTTCTTTCATAGCCGCCTTCCTGTTATCCTCCTCTACCTGGGGTATGACCTCCTGCAGAATGTCTCCCAAAACACCGACATTCTCCGCATCACGAGGCACGATGTGGCCCAGACCATGATCGTACATGGTGGACTTGCTTGGCTCGCACACGTTGAACAGCGCGACGGCAGAGCTCAGGAAGGCGTCGTCGCATCCAAAGATGTGGAAGGTGGGAATGTCAATGACAATCCCCGCCTCGTCAAACAGCTGCGCGACGATGCGGTCTTTGCCTTCGAACTTGAGGGGAGGAGCGCCCGAGATGAACATTGCAAACTGTTGGTGCCCGTCATGTCAGCGGCCATTCACATTTTCTTCATCATTGTGACGTGCAAAAACAAACCTTGATTCTTCGCTGACACCCGCTCCTCTTGGCCCGTTCCGCCTCCTCCACGATCAAGCTCGCCCCGACCATGGCTCCCTCGCTGTACCCAATGATGGCATCGATTTCGGGATCCTCGTCGAGCGTCTTGAAGACGGCATCCAATGCTTCCCTCCACACCCTCTGATGCCAGTCCTCGCCGTGGCCCGCCTTCTGAAACATTCTCATTGTGTCCTCTGCGGGGATAGAGTGAGGCACATGTCTGAGCTTGCGAAGAGTCTCAAAAGTGTCTCCCTGGCGGGTGTCCAGAAAGCGGTAGAGGGGCCGTGCACCGAAATAATCCTCCCATCCTTGAGGGGGGTCGACTTCGTGAGTGCCTTGCGAGTAGGAGAAGGTGCACAGGCCACGCCTCTCCAGCTCCCCGGCGAGAGGTCCGAGCTGAACTTGAAAGTTCTGAACGAGAAACAGTCAGTATGGTGAGATGGTGAAGAGGAAAGGGGGAGTAAACAAACCTTGGCACTGCCGTAAGCACCGGGGAGGCAGAGAAACTTCATTCCGGAATTAGTTATTAATTGTTAAACTGACCAAGACAGACAGCACCGAGCAGTCTGAACAAGCGAATGTGAATTGACAAGATCGTCAAGCGATCTTGAATAGACAAGTGGCAACCGAAAGAGAGAGGTGGATTAGATGGAAGTCTGTGAGAAGACTGAGTGGATGGATGGATGGATGGATGGATGGATGGATGGATGATGCATGCATGGATGGATGGATACTTTTTCAACAGTGGTGAGAAGGATTCAAATGGGGTATCTATATCTCTCAGTATTCGGCACTTGCTGAAGAAACTTACCAACCTGCCGAAATCCCAGAATAAACACACAGACGTAAGTATACGCATTCGGATACCGAATACACGCGTCTCCACGCGCTGTGAAACTCTCACTCATGTTCCCCGAGAGATTTCGCATGCACTGCTGCTAACCAAAGCTGCAGTGACTGAGCAACAGTGCGTATGACGTCCATTTGTGCCATGCCCTCCCGTCTAGTCGGTGTTTCATGCTTCTGGGAAACTCGACAAACCGTTGCATCGTCTGAAAGTCTAGACCTGGCTTCGGCACTATTAGACCCACCGCGAGTCTCAAGTTTTGCCATCCTACATCAACCAGTATGGTCCCTGTGAAACATCGACGGGTAGACAGGAATGTGAAGCGCGCAGACCTTTTGGGGGTTTAACCTTTGACGCAGGGTCTATTACCCCTGAGGGCCAGCAAGCAAACGATGTCCGCGTATTTCAAGCCCAAGAAAGGAATTCACAGTGCCTTGCGCAATTCATTCGGCCCGACACTTGAGCCAACGCGCAAAGTTAAAACCACCTTCTTCAGATGAGAGATGAGTCCCAAACCGCATTAGGTTGGTCCCCGTGAGCTTCGGTTTAGTTCGTACACATGCCTTGGGACCTGCTCGCCTTGTATATCTGGATGAATGTATGCATGCGGACACTTGTACACACCAGGTCAAGGAACCGACATGAGAGAAACCACGACAGCCATGATAACAGGCGAGATGCATGCGTAGGTATTCCTGCAGCTGGCATTTGCTTTGATAGCATCAGTGAGGGAGCTGCTGTGTCTTCAAAAGTGATGCTCGTCCACTGGACCAAGACCATCGGCACGTGTGGATCTTGCCTTGACTGTCTGATTGAAGAGCGCCTTCTTGGCAGGGGTCTTCTGAAATAATCTAGATGATGCACACCGAATCCTGTCCCTAGAATTCATGAGCAACAATCGCGTGTGTCTCTCCATGTTCGGGCCAGGCCGGACTCATGCTGGGCCAACAACGGCTGCGCGGCCAAGGCCCAGTCTGGACCAGCACACCAGTCAAACCACAGATGAGACTTCTCATCAATATCCGTTGCTCCCCACTGTGCCCAGAGCATGAAGAGGCATTCAAACCTTATCTGCAACGCTGATTTCCCCTCAAGTCCCAAAATATGCCGAAACCTGCAGGTTGAAGAAGCCGTTGCCTCCTCTCACTAGGGGGTCAAGCCGTCCGGGTCTGTCGTCGCGCTAGCCAATGCTGAGGTGTTTGGGACGGGCTTAGCCTATCCCATTTCTAGCCTCGAGTCTGAAGGCCCGATGTCCTCTCATATTTTACTCCGGAGATAGCAATCTAAATGCTTTATCGGATCGGCGATCAACAATGCCAAGAAACGAAATACCAAATCCGGGATTCCCGTGGAAAATATGAGGTGAAGGGGAGGTGTCATCGGGGTAGAGACCTGTTAGTTTAACGCTAGGACCGCCGAATGTATAGACCCATAGACCGTTGCGGTAAAGGAAGGGTTGAAACGCGCCTGGTGGCGCTATGGCGTAGCTCTGGGGGTGAGCGGTTCGGTGGTCCATCGTTGACAGAGCTGGTATCTGTGTCGTGTAGCTTGTCTGTTCCTGACTCTTTCCATATAAGTGTTTCGCGCCCGTTTTCCACCCTGATTTGTGAACGAACACTATCACACACACCTCCCATAATACCCTCCGACCCATCCCCTGCATCGGTCAACAACGCCATATTCGCTCGTTTATGTAATAGATCTCTCGTTGCAGAATCATGGCGGACCAAAAGCCCATGCCCATTGCCATCGTGGGTATGTCCTGCCGTCTGCCGGGGGATGTATCAACGCCCGGCGAGTTCTATCGTATGCTTTGCCGCAAACGGAGCGGTTGGTCCAAGGTCCCCAAAGACCGCTTCACCGCCGAGGCATACCACCACCCAAACCCCGACAAGAAGGGATGCTTCAACTCCCAGGGCGGCTACTTCATCAAAGATGACATCTCCATGTTTGACGCGGGCTTTTTCGACATAACGAAAAAGGAGGCCGAGTCTATGGGTGGGCTCTTCTCTTTTTGACCTGATTGATACTATCAGAGCTAACCGTGTCCTGACAGACCCTGCACAGCGGCTGCTACTCGAAACGGCATATGAAGCATTTGAGAACGGTGGATTTCCCAAAGAGAATTTATCGGGTAGGAAGGTTGGCGTCTTCGTGGGCGCCAACTACACCGAACATCGAGTTGGCAATCTTCGTGATCTCGACCACATCCCAAATTTCGATGCCACAGGAAATCAGGGAGCCTTCTTGGCAGGCCGGTTAGCATATTACTTCAACCTGAGGGGACCAACGTTCACGGTAGACACGGCATGTTCATCATCCTTACACGCCTTGCACCTGGCTGTGCAATCCATCAGGGCGGGTGAGTCTGAATCAGCCATTGTCGCTGCTTCCCATCTCATCACACATCCCGATATTTGGGTGTCAATGGCCAAGCTCCGTCTCTTTTCCGATGCCGGCAAAACATATGCGTTTGACGACCGAGCCAAGTCGGGATATGCCCGTGGTGAGGGTGCAGGCTGTCTCGTTCTCAAGCCTCTAGCCCAAGCTCAAGCAGACAACGACCACATCTACAGCGTCATCACTCACTCCGGTATCAACCATAATGGCCGGACAGTGGGCATTGTTGCGCCTTCCCCAGAAGAGCAAGAACGCTTGCTCCACGACGTGTTCGCTGAGGCCAAGATTGATCCAAAGGACGTCGGCTTCTTCGAGGCTCACGGGACAGGCACGAAAAAAGGTGACCCAATCGAGGCGACCGCCATCTACAAAGCGGTAGGAAGACACTTTACCCCTGACCAGCCGTTATACATCGGCTCTACCAAGCCAAACGTCGGCCACTTGGAGGGTGTTTCGGGTATCGTGTCTGTCATCAAGTCGGTGCTGATGCTTTACTATGGCTTCATCTTGCCCAACACCGAGTTCGCCACACTCAATCCGGCTATCCCCCTCGATAAGTGGAACATGCGAGTTGCAACAACCCAGATGCCATGGCCCAGCAAAAGAAAGTACGCATGCGTCAACAACTTTGGCTTCTCCGGCTCCAACTCGACCTGTGTCCTCAGCGCGGCACCCATCACGCGCGAGATCGAGTTGGGCAAGGATGCAGGCTACACCCCCCAGCGTCTTTTCGTCTTGTCGGCCAACGATGAAACAGCGCTCCGCAACAGCATGAAGGAGCTGGGTATCTGGCTCGAGCAGCATGCTGAGCTGTACCAGACCACCATGCCGCGAAATTTGGCCTATACCCTCTGCCAGCGCCGATCGCATCTTCCATGGCGTGTGGCCCTTGTCGCCGGCATGTGCTCGGCTGTTGCAGGCTCCCTCAACTCCCACGAGGTGGTTCCTGCTCGTGCCTCAAGTGAACCCCCGAGGCTGGCATTTGTCTTCACTGGCCAAGGTGCTCAGTGGCATGCCATGGGTCGCGAGCTCATGACGACACATCCCGTCTTCAAAGAGGCCATCATGCGTGCAGACAAGACCTTGCGGGACATTGGAGCTGATTTTTCCATCTACGAGGAATTGACTCGTGACAAAAAGTCCACCAAGGTCGGCCTGGCACACATTTCACAGCCCATCTGCTCAGCTGTTCAAGTGGCCCTGATTGATCTGCTGGAGTCGTTTGGCATCCGTCCCACAGCGGTGACGGGCCACTCCTCAGGAGAGATCGGTGCTGCGTACGCTGCCGGTGCGTTGGACTTTGAGTCAGCCATGGCCGCTGCCTACTACAGAGGCCAGGTCATCATCGAGCTCAAGAACACTCACACCCAGTTGAAGGGCAGCATGATGGCCGTTGGCTCCGGGGCTGACGATCTCGCTCCCATGCTCAAGGCTCTCAATCAGGAGGGTGGCCCGCAGGCCGTCGTGGCATGCGAAAACTCTCCGTCTTCGACCACCTTGTCCGGTGACGAGGAAGCCATTGATCGCGTGGGCAAGATGTTCCAAGACAAGGGCGTCTTTAACCGCAAGCTGTTCGTCGATGTGGCCTATCACTCCCCGCACATGAAGCTCATTGCCGAGTCGTATCTGAGCAAGATTTCCCACATCCAGGTGCCCGATACGGTCACGTCATCAGGCGTCGAGTTTTACTCCTCACTTCGTGGCCGCAAGATCGACCTGCACGAGCTTGGTCCCGAGTACTGGGTCGACAACCTCACGCAAGCCGTTCGCTTTTCCACGTCCCTCCAGCGTCTGTGCAATGAACACAAGCCGGACATCTTGCTGGAGGTTGGACCTCACGCCGCCCTCAAGGGCCCAATCATGCAGATGCTGAAAAAG
The DNA here is from genome assembly GCA_030549205.1 of Apiosordaria backusii. Classification (NCBI taxonomy): domain Eukaryota; kingdom Fungi; phylum Ascomycota; class Sordariomycetes; order Sordariales; family Lasiosphaeriaceae; genus Apiosordaria; species Apiosordaria backusii. The sequence goes on from JAUKTV010000006.1 coordinate 2,157,246, forward strand.
CTGGGCGCTGCTGCCACCAAGATCAGTTACATCCCCACGCTCGTGCGCGATCAAGACGCCACCACAACCTGCCTCGAGGCGGCCGGCAAGCTGTTCGTTCGCGGCTACCCGCTGGACTTCTTCAACATCAATCACAAGCGCCAGGAGGAGGAGCACCCAGACCTGGTGCCCATGCTGTACACATACCCATGGTCGAAGCAAAAGTATTGGTACGAATCGCGTCTCAGCAAGCAGCACCGTATCAAGCCGTTTGCCCGCAATGATCTCATTGGCATCCTGGCCGACTGGTCCAGTGAGCTGGAGCCAACATGGCGCAACGTTGTGCGAAACGAGGATTTGCCTTGGTTGAAGGAGTACCAAGTCCAGGGTCGTCAGGTGTACCCGGCGTCAGCATTTGTGTCCATGGTGATCGAGGCTGCCACACAACATGCGAACCTCAAGGGCGCGGATGTTGAGAGGTTTGACGTGAGGAATTTGAAGATCAAGGAGCAGCTCTTCGTCGAGGACGGCAAGGAATTTGAAGTGCTGCTTACATTCAGGACCTTGGATGGCGAAAAGGGCCATGAGTTCCACATCACTTCTCACGAGGAGAGCCGTGGGTGGTTGGAGCACTGCACTGGAACTGTCGTGACCGATGCCGCCTCACGTCGTCGCACAGCGACCAGGGATGCTTCGGTTCCCAGGGCGAGGGCCGAAACCATGAAGAAGCTGGTCTCTGACGCCGATAGCTCATCCGCATATTCATCTGCAGGCTCATCGCCCCCCTCATCAGCAACTTCTGATGCTGGGCACGGTAGCCACACGCCCGCAACCCCAACCCAGGACTGCAGCGGCCAGGCCTGCGACACATCCAACAAGCTTAAGACGATAGCCGGCGGCGGCGCAGAGATCTACCAATCTCTGTCAGCGCTTGGCATGGGATTTCCTCAGTCTTTCCAATCCTTGGTCGACGTGAGCATCAACAAGACCAAGGTTGTGGCCAACTGCTGCACCCGCGACACTGCCGCAGACATGCCCATGGAATTCGAGACACCCTTCAAGATCCACCCTTCGGTCTTGGACGCCATGATGCAGGTGCCGCTCCTGCACTTGGAATCGACCGAGGATGGCGAGCCCACAGCCCATGTCCCTGTTGCTATCCGCCATGTCACTGTGCGCACGCCTTGGAAGAAGCGGGCCAGCGACACCTTTTGCATTCACTCCAACCCGGAGTCGAAGACGGGAACTTTCATGGTGGAGGCCTTCAGCGGGGCTACCTCGGGAGCAGCTGCCCTTTCCATGTCCGGTCTTGAAATGAAGGCGCTCAAGATTAGCCAAAAGGATACCAATGCGCCCAGAGAGTTGTGCTTCCAATTCGATTGGCAACCGTTCACAAAAGCGAAGGGCAAGGGGCAGCCGGATGATCAAAACACGAAGCAGAAGCCCAACTCCAACATCGTCATTGTGACAGAAGACGAGAAGGACCCCTTGGTTTCTGCCCTATACCGGGCTATCGAGACCCGCGTGGGGCTTTCTCCAAGAGTCTCCTCGTTGGACAGCTTGACCGACTTTGGCTCGCAGTTCCTGGTCCTGTCAGACCTCAAGAACCCCGTGCTCCCCAACCTCTCGGCCTCCCGTCTTGAGCAGATCAAGTCACTGCTCACCACTTCACCTGGGCTGATGTGGATTACCCGTGGAGCGACACGCTTTCCCACCAACCCCGAAGCCAATATGGCGCTCGGCCTCATTCGTACAGCTCGTTCGGAACGCAGTGCCGTCGCTACCAGTTTGGACCTGGATCCTAAGAGTAAGCTGTCGGCCGATGAACAAGCCAACCTGATCTTGGAAGCCTTGGGGGCATCCGTCTTGTCTGACGATGAGGGAGAGAAAGAGATGGAGTTTGCGGAAGAGCAGGGCGAGCTCGTGGTTCCACGCATCAAGGTGGATGAAAAGCTCAACTTGGATGTGCACCGTAGCCTCGGCCCCTCGGCGTCGTACCTCCAAAACTTCCACCAGCCCGGCCGTCAACTGCGGTTGGCACCTCATAGCTCGGAATCATTCGACGACATGTTCTTTGAGGATTGCCCGGAGACGGCTTTGGGCGAGGACGAGGTTGAGATCACTGTGGTTGCCTCGGCCCTCAGCAAGGATGATGCCGACAAGGCCGAGACCCATGATGCCGAGTCCAAGATTGTGCGTAGTTGCAGTGGCACCATCACTCGCGTCGGAAGGGGCGTGAGAAACTTCACAGAAGGCAGCAAGGTGTGCGCCTTGGCGCTGGGTCCTTTTGGAACACACGCCCGGGCCAGGACATCCAGTGTTGTCGCCATCCCAACGGGCATGAGCATGGAGAATGCGGCCATCATCCCAGCAGCCTTCTCTGCCGCACACTACGCCTTGGTTGATGTGGCCAAGCTGCAACCGAGCGAGAGGATCCTTATCCAACTCGCGGGCCCAGCCGGTCTTGCCGCGGTCGAAGTGGCCCGTCATCTGGGCGCATCGGCATATGTCTTGGTGCAGAATGACGATGAGAGTGCCACAGCGAAGAGAGCCGGGGTGCCCAGAGAGCGTGTGCTGAATGCTCGCAGCATTTATCTCCGCCGGCAGCTGGAGGAGGCCACGGGTGGTGAAGGCATGGACGTTGTCTTGACGCTGTCTGGCAACGAGAATGATGTTGCTTGGGAATGCCTTGCTGATTTTGGTCGCTTTGTCGAGATCCGAACATCGGCCACCCATGCCAACACCAGGCCGGAGCTTGGAGTCAACGCCACTTTCACCTCTCTCAACATGGCCAGTGTGGCAGCTGTCAGGCCGAAAGCGATGGAGCGTACCCTCAAGGCCATCGTCGACAATATCGCCAACGGTGTCATCAAAGCCCCTTCAGATGCCACCATTCTTCCCGTGTCCGAGCTTTCCAGGGGTATGGAGATGGTCCACAATCGCGCCGCGCACGCTGTGGTGGTGGTGGCTGGACCAAAGGAACAGGTTAAGGTGAGCATATTGCCTGTCTGCTTCAGCTTGAACCGAATCTAACTAACAACATCACCAGGCCATGCACCGGATATCCAAGTCCATCTTCCGGAGAGACGGCACGCACGTCGTAGTGGGCGGTACTGGTGGTTTGGGTCGTTCCATGGCCAAGTTCATGATTGAACATGGTGCCCGCAGCATAGTGTTGCTCTCGCGCAGCGGAGGTGGCAAGGAAATGGTGGACCAGCTACAAAAAGAAATCAACTGCCCAGATGCGCGTGTGTTGGTGAAGAAGTGCGACGCCAGCGACGAGCAACAGGTGAAACAGCTTGTTGCCGAGTGCGCCAAGTCACTCCCTCCCATCTGCGGCGTTATCCATGCGGCCATGGTCCTTCGTGTAAGTACTTCCGGATCACCCCTCAAGTCCACAGAGACTAACAACGACGCAGGATGTGTTGCTGGAAGGCATGACACATGACGACTACGCCCAAGTCATCCGGCCCAAGGTTGCCGGCACGTGGAACATTCACAACGTGCTGCAATCGCAATCCATCTCCCTGGACTACTTTGTTGTGCTCTCGTCGGCTTCTGGCATCCTTGGGTCTCGCGGACAAGGTGCCTACGCCGCGGCCAACACCTTCCTGGACTCGTTTGTGCAGCACAGACAGCTCAACGGCCTACCTGGTACCTCGCTCGACTTGACAGCTGTCACGGGCGCAGGCTATCTTGCTGAGAACGCCGACCGCAGCGAGGACATTATTCGCAACTTTGGAAGTGAGACAGTCTCCGAGGAGGAGGTTCTTGCCTTGCTGTCTGCTGCCGTCCGGGGAGAATGCCCAGCCCAGTGCTTGACCGGTCTCAAGCTCCACCTGGGCGCTGATGGCGGGTGGCCCTATTATGCGTCTGACCCGCGCTTCACCGAACTCAAGGCCGAGTGTCTGGCGGCTGCCGAGCGTGAGGGCCTGATGCCAAAGCAGACCATTTCCCCTGGAAATGCTTTCCGTGCGGCGAGCAGTGACGAGGAGGCGGCCAACATCGCCGGCCAGGGCATCTTGCAGAAGATGTCCGAAGTGCTGACGGTTGACATCCAAGATCTCGATGTGGCGCGGAATATCACCAGTTATGGTCTGGACTCATTGACAGCCATTGAGCTGCGCAACTGGATTGCCAAGGAGTTGAGGGCCAACCTGCAAATCTTGGAGTTGTTGAGCAGCGGGACAATCAACGATCTCGCTGCGCTTATTGTGCAAAAGACGAGGACGGCGTGAAGGGGCCAAAGGACCGTGTGATGAAAACTAAATTGTTCTCGATTGTGGTAATGAAACGGGATGTTGATTGTTTTTTTGTTTTCTTCTTTTCCTCTTCTTTCACTTCCTTATCGGCCGTTAGTTCGGATAGTGTGTCTTCCTCAACTTCCTCTTCTCGGGTCCTTTTATTAGCGCTTTGTATTGGTGTGTTTTGTGGATATCATGTTGACATGAGCGAAACTGAAGCTGGGGGAAACGGGCGAAAGGGACTGAAACCAAGCATTCTGTATGTTGTAGACTGCCTGCCGTCGAGCGCTAGACGCGCTGTTTGTATTCAGCCGTTGTTTGAGCGAGACCTTCTCAATACATGTCCTGAGATATCGGAGGTAGCAATGTGAGGTTTGCCTGTCATTTGTGTCAGCTGCCAATGCTGCGTAAGAGTCTAAGTGAACTTACTGTACCTTGCCATGAAAGCTCGGCCGAGTCGGATCCAACCCGTGTCTTTTCCAGAGAGGCCTCACGCAGCCCAGACATTTCTCATGTCTCAGACAAAACACCAAGATGGAAGTTTGAGGGCCTTGGCGCACGAAGACGCGTGGTGGGAAGCCCGATTGGGCAGCGACAGCGATAAAGAAGCTGAGTTGGCCCAAGCTCCCTCCCACATCGAGGCGGCTGGTGGGGTCTTGCACTGGGGATGCCCCACTGACTTGACTTTGGATTTGTCGTCGGGTCGGGTGCCAGGTGCAGAGCGATGCACCGTGATGCAGATAAGTATGAGTTGGTAAGGTAGCTCGTCGTTTGTTACATATAAGGAGATAACGTCTTGACTTGAGCTGGTCTCTTTCATCGCAGCTGCATTGAGCACCAGTGGCCGCGTCAAATCATTACCACAGTCCCCAACCCGACACAGCCCCGCGCTGGTGACCTCTGACAGTCGAGGCGACGTCACTCTCTTTCCAAGAGTCCCACGGATCAAACTTCCACCTGCATACTCACGCCTTTCTGCCCCATCTCGAACCAGATACACATCGCTGACTATCTCCTTCTCTACTCTCTCACCCTTGACCCTGGTTCGAGACATTCGCCCGGCAACCCCGCTTGACAAAACTCTCACCGATCCAGATCACCAAACGCCCACCCTCGAGAATTGCTCTCGCACGCTGTTGTGCTTTGGGTGCCACGCCTGCCGAAAGAAGAAATGGCGGCTGGACCGCGAACGGAAGCAAGATCTCTGACGGCTATCAACTACATCGCCGCAAATCCTCCGCAGTACCCCCACCATCCCGAGGTCAAGGAGTCCCTGACGCTGTACATCTCCAGAGTACCTGGAACCCAGGGTTTGTGAACATTTTTTCCGCCTCAAAATCTGACCGTTTTGCTCATCTTCACTGCCAGATGTGATCCTTTCCACCTTGAGACCGCACAGAAAAAATGTGTCCGGCGAGGATGTGGCGAATTCGCTCTACTACATCCACTTGGAGCTACCAGGCGATTTACCACCACCAAAGTCCCGACCGCAGGGTAATGCACTGGGTTCAACTCGGTCCAGCGGGGAGAGCGCTAGGAGTGTCATCCCGAGGAAGCCGCTGCCTGCATCAGCCAGGACTATGAGGCCGGAAAGCCTGTCGCCAAAGGGGGAACCAGCTCCTGTTCTTGCACCAGGTCCCCATGCGCCGCAATACAAGGCTTACCGGCCGGAAACTGGTCCATCGCCAATATCTGAAAACCAAAATCCCGTCGAGGGAGAGACCAATCCGTACCGGCCAAACCCCATGTTCCAAAAACGACTCTCAGGGGGGTCTCATGAACCGCCACCTCCCCCTCCGCACTTGACAGCAGTGTCCTCACCACATCCACAGAAAGGGGCGGCATCGCTCTCACCTGCGTGCCTCGAGGATATTAATACCAACGTTCCACCTCCAATGTACTCTCCGAAACCAGCCCGACCAACCACCCCAAGTCAAGTCGGTTCACAGCAACCTCCTCAACGAGTGGCCTCGCCATCTTCTTACTCGCAAGCACAGCATCCATCATCACCCAGCAGGCTGAGCCGCCGGCCATCTTCTGTTTCTTTTCTCCTCACCATCATCCGCAGAGACCCCAGCTCTGGATCACAGGTGAACGTAGGACAGGTGTCGTCCTTCGCCACCAACATCCCTCCCCCATCACAGGCAGACCCAAGCCTCAATCCTGAAGACATGGGGCCCGGATGGAGAGCACAGAAAATTGATATACGCATCGACACTTCTGGGTATGCGAAATACAAGGGCATGCCTACCCGGGCAACTGCTGAAACCCAAGCTTTCCGGCCAACCAGCTCAACGGGCCAACCCCATTCCTTCTCGCACATGATGCAAAGCGGGCAAAGGGAGAGCATAGGCAGTGGAAACCCAGGTTTTGCAGCCACCTTGGAAGAAGGATTCCGCAGACAGGTGGTGATGGCCTACGGAGGGGGCTGGAAAGCCGGAATTAAAAAGGCATTTCACCGCCGTGACCGACGCGGCAGCATCAGTCCAGAGGCCGTCCAGTCTCCAGAAGACCATGCCGCACACAAGGCATTTCACAGCCGCCAAGGGAGTTCGTCAACAGTTGGATCCAATCACTCCGGATCGGGAGAAGAGCAAGGCGGAATCATTACTCAGCCTGGACCGGGCTTGCGGCCAAAAGGATACACGTTTCTGTCGCCTTGGGAAGGACGCTGCGAGTTTCGCACCAGCACCAGCGGGCGCTCCCTCAAGCTTCGGCATGTGCTTGACTCTACCACCAAATTCCAGTTTGATCCTCGTGAGGTAGCACAGAGCATCCAGAATGCCCAGGCTATGGGCCGATCAAGAGGCGAGGAGCTCCAGTCTGTCCTTTTGGGTACGAAGCCAGTCAGCGAGTTGAGGTTCAATTTGCCCAGCGGGGGTGACTTTTTTGGCGCCCGCAGGAATGATGCGGACAGAGACACCAGAGCGAGCCGGCTATCGAAACAGTTCAGCAGCCTGCTGCATCCTCGGGATACAAAGAGCAGCGACGAGGATGAGTGGAGTGATGACGACGAGATGGATCTCAGCCTTGGGAAAGAGAACGCTGGTGGTGGGAGCAGTGGGAGGAAAGTCAAGCTTGGGAAGCTGATTATCCACGATGAGGGACTGAAAATGCTGGATTTGGTAGTGGCAGCCAACATTGGCGTGTGGTGGACAACATGGGGGAAGATAGATCAATAGACGGCGACTGTTTGCATAAGGTAGCGAGATAGACAGAATATACCCCCTCTTTTTGGTTCCCAGTAAGCAAAGATGCTTGGTGATCACTTGCGCTTGAAAAGGTGCCGTGAATGATTCACATGGATCTCACGTGCATGTCCCTCCCAAGCCAAGCTGCCCCCACATTTCCATGAGGCAGCAAATCAGGTGCTGCGAAATGTAATCTTGAAGTGGGTTGGGCCCAAGCGCCCGCCGCAGCGAGTTCCAAAATGCAAACTCCCAAGGACCAAAAGCTCCAGGGATATCGAGACGACGTCAAGCGCCACCGGGGAGCTCTCTCGACCTCGCCTCCGCCACCCCGCTCCCATCTTTCTGCTGTCGGTGTCGCGACCGCATATTTTTCCAGGACCGTACGGCTCCAATTGATTGAATCGCCCGTCGAGTTCTTGGGCCCCGCCTCCCCTTGAGCGACAGCTCCCTGTAGCTCCAGAAAGTCCCGCCCGGCTTGTCAACTTCCCCGATCCAAACCGACCGAATCGACGTCGACATCATGCTCCCTACGGCCACGATTGCTGCCCGCCCCCTGGTGCGGGCGGCGCGCACGATTGCCCCATCCTCCACAGCCATCTCCCAAGTTGTAGCTAGGAGAAGCTATGCGACCCCGGCTGGGCCCCCGCCCAAGAACTTCCGCCTGCCGCCGCCCAAGACGTGGGACCAGGAGTCTGAGAGCACATTCGACAAGCTAGGAAAGTACTTTCTGATGACGGAGATGTTGAGGGGGATGTACGTCCTCATGGAGCAGTTCTTCAGGCCACCGTGAGTACTTCATTCGGATACGTACCTCGATGATGACAGGAAAACTGATGTGTACGTTTGGACAGGTACACAATCTACTACCCGTTCGAAAAGGTGCGTAATGCAGATGGCTGTCAAGTTGGAGGACTTTGGTGGACATACCTAATGAACGACTTCTGGAGACTGGGCGGTCGTGGACAACACCAGAAGGGTTATTCATACCAGGAGGCCAGAGAGGCTGACAGCAGCAGGGCCCCATTTCTCCCCGCTTCCGTGGTGAGCACGCGCTCCGGAGATATCCCTCGGGCGAAGAGCGTTGCATTGCCTGCAAGCTCTGCGAGGCTGTCTGCCCAGCGCAAGCCATTACCATCGAGGCTGAGGAGCGTGCCGACGGTTCCCGCCGCACCACTCGCTACGATATTGACATGACCAAGTGCATTTACTGCGGTTTCTGCCAGGAGTCGTGCCCTGTCGACGCCATTGTCGAGTCCCCCAACGCCGAGTATGCCACTGAGACTCGCGAGGAGCTACTTTACAACAAGGGTGCGTTTTTCCTTACTTCTACCGTGATTTGGAGAACCGTGCTAACATTTGACAGAGAAATTGCTCTCCAACGGAGACAAGTGGGAGCCAGAGTTAGCTGCGGCCATCAGAGCGGATGCCCCCTACCGATAAACACGGTGCTAGAGAGAGTTGAGGTGCTGTTGCAGACGGGTGGATGCTGGTTCAGAAGACCTGTAAATAGTACTATACATATGTCTTATCATCCGAAAGTACTTCTTTTTTGTTGTTGCTGCCGTTATTTTCCTGTTCTGCAGTCCTGCTTTCGAGGCCATTACTATCATGACGCATATCACGTGACATGATGCACAGACCATCTGCAAAGCTCGAGCTGTCCCGCAGTGCCGCCAGCACCGAAAGCTGCCAGCGTTAGCGCATCCCGACGCTTGCCATTCCCAGGCGAGAAATTTATCATCAAGCAGACCTCCACCGTCACCACCACCCCGCCGAACCTCTCCGCCGCCAATTGCGTCGACGACCCGGTCCACTCTCACCGGCCATTTCGAACCTCTTTCCAAGACCAACTTCTTCATCAAAATGTTCCGCACCGCCGTCCTCCGGTCCGTCGCTCTCGCGTCGAGAACCGCAGCTGTTCGCTCTGCCGCCGCCCCCTCCCTCAGATTAGCCGCTCCCGCCGCGGCGACACTCTCCAAGACCTTCGTGCCCAAGGTCGCTGCCAGCTGGGCTGTTCAGATGCGGGGTTATGCGTCGGGTGGCGGCCTCACGAAGCAGGAGGTCTACGAGAGAATCAAGGAGCTTCTGTCTGGGTTCGACAAGGTACTTTCCTCTTTCTAGCTCTGCCGTGCTCGGCAGGAACTGCGTTTTTGGGGTAGATGCTAACTGGGGTCTTTACACAGGTCAACAACCCTGAGAACGTGAGTACCACCTTTGCTAAGAGCGGACGAAATGAGGACGCGATGGACACAGCAACTTCGGACGAGAGATGGAAAGATATAGACTGGAAAAGCGGAGGCTAACGGGGCTTTTTTTTTGTCGCTCTCTAGATCACAGAAACTGCCCACTTCGCCAATGACCTCGGGTTGGACAGCTTGGATACCGTTGAGGTGGTGATGGCCATTGAGGAGGTTCGACCAACCCCCTTCCCCCTCTCTTTCTTGACATTGGAAAGATACTGACAACATGCAAAAACAGGAGTTCAGCATTGAGATCCCTGACAAGGACGCCGACACCATTCACAGTGGTATGTAGCCTCTTTTCAAAAACTATACACAGTCTAGATTCTAACATGTACAATCTGCCAACAGTTGACAAGGCCATCGAGTACATCACCTCCCAGCCCGACGCTAACTAATTCAGTGGTTGGCCAAACTAGAAGGGAGCGGAGACAAAAAAAAAACCATAGAGCACCAACAATTGTAACTCTTTTTTTTTTTTTTGGTTTGGGGTCAAATTTGTTTCGTTCCCTTTGCTGCATGTGCCGCCTTGTACCATACTCACAACTCATGTTATACAATTACGACAATACACCATCATCAATGTTCGACGCGGATATTTAGCCGGTTTAAAGCGGTGCATGGTTGAAGGGCATGACATATCATCGATTCCACGTTGCTGAAGCTACCACAGTTATCTTGTCGTATGGGCCGAGAGTTGTTCTGTGTTTCAAATTGCTCAGTCTTTGGCAACTGCAATCCACATTTGGAAGTCATCATTGCTTGCTTGCCGTGGTGAGGGATAGAGAGGGGACAATAACAGCAGATAGAAAAGGAAGGCCGATTCCTCGACACTACATGCTTAAAATCGAATACCTACTTCATGGTTCAACTTGTCCAGCTTATGTTTAGGTACCAATCAGTCCATTGCCTATGCATTTGCTATGCTGCCATTAGATTTTATTTGTGTCCGTCCACAATTTTCTTTTCAGAGTTTTGCGTCATCAAAATAACACCTCAGCCGAAAACAGCCAAAAAACAAAAACGAATCTGAGAGTGGGGAGGGCGGGTATGCGTTGTTATGTCTGTGATGGGAGGAGGATTCTGGAGGCCCCTAATCAGGAAGAGAGAAACCTTCGATATCCGAAAGATAAAACACCACCCAAACTCCCAGTTTCCTTTACCGTCCATGTCCAGACAAAAGAGAGAGAGAGATGAAAAAACAAACACAAAAAGCTAATCCCGCAACTTAAATCCTAACAGAATCAGACATCCTAGATGAAGATGTATGTGTGCGTGTCTGTATGCTGTGTATGACGCCCCAAATCAAGCAAGCACCTCGAACCAAGCCAAGCGAGCAAGCAAGCATACCTCCCCAAGAAGTGTCAACAGACACCCAATACATAACCTTAACCACACCACGCTATGCCCGTATGATCCTTGCTGCAGCTATGTATGTAAAAGATGTGCTGCAGACGATGCAAATCCTTTTGTATCATGCCCCCCTTTCATCAATCTAGCCCTTCTTTTTTTTTCTTTTGTGCCGACCGTACCCAAACTCTTAACCCAAAGCATCACTACTATCTCCCTCCAACCGCCTCGACAGCACCGGCGCCTCGATTGCTGTCTCCATTGGCTCCGGCGGCTCTGTTGTTGGCAACGACCGTGGCATAGCTGTTGCTCCACGCCGCAGCACCCAAGGGACTCGCAGTGTTGCTGACTGGTTGGTTTCCGGATGCGCGCTTCCGAGCTCTTGCCTGAGCGTCATCTTCGTCGTCCATGCTAAATACAAACGCGGCCTCTTCCTCGTCCATTGGCGACTTGAAACGTCCGGTGACGCTCGACCCTATCGATGTGCTGCTGACATGTCTTGCCAGTCCGCCGTCCTTGTCCCTGGACTCGCCAATAACACCGGCCCCGTTGGCGTTGCGCGGGACATTGGGACGGATGTGGGGGCTTGAATCAGCCGAACCGTCGTCGGACAGCTGTGTTTCTCGAAGCTGCTGAGTCAGGGCCGATACTCCCACCGCGCTCCCATCCAGTCCTGATGTAATGGCACTCGCAAGACTCGAGTTTCGGAGTGGGCTTCCCACATGGCCAAACGCTGAGGCGTGCTTAAAGGACCGGCCCGTTTCCAGGTGCCCATCGTCCTCCTTTTGCCTTCCCCACAACGGACCCCAGCGGCCGGGGCTAGAAGGCTGAATTGGAGTTCCAAACTTGGTGATAGGGGCAGGTGGGCAGGACTCGGCGATCGACTCCCGGTTGAGGCCGTCCATCATGCGAATCGTGTTAGTCGTGGAGCCCCTTCTCGCCCTTTCGGTCGGCGTCAACAGCTCGTTGGCCAGGGCGCCCGGAACATAATCTTCTTCGAAGAGAAACTGCTCCGAGTCATCCCAATCCATGTCGACTTTGGGCACGCTGCTGCTGATCATGCGTGTCTTGGTGAACCGGGACGTGTTGCTGTGCAATGGTCTCTTTCCAAAATACTCTTCACTACCCAGCGCTGAGCCAAACCCGAGAGAACCTGAAGGTGGGCTGCTTCCGAAGCCAGAAATGTCCTGTGCTCCAAGTCCCGATGGGGAGAGGTGACTGTTTCCAAACGCAGAGGCGTGCAAATGCTTCAAGGCATCCGACGTGCGCCCACTCTTGGCGGCGCTGAGGGATGACGAAGGAGAGTCCAATCCAAACTGTGCTGGAACTGAAGATGGCCAAGGGCCACCTCTAGCCGCATGTGAAATTCCGTTACTGTCGAATGACGCTGGCAGAGGGGCATCCAGCACCGAAAGTCCCTTGATGTTTGGTGAAAGGCCCAGTCCGAAGCGGTTTGACTCCTCGTCTCGTGGTGACCCATAAGCGGAGGCAGGATTTGACGTGTACGAAGTGGTATCTATCGTGGGCACACCATTCTCGAGAGCCAACTGGTGGCTATAGAGTTCTTCCTGTAGCACAAAGGGTGTGGTGTTGAATGGTGAATCGGCACGCATAAAAGAGTTGGTCAAGGCGCTGCTGGCTGGCTGATGATATGTCGTCGGGTTCACGCGGGCGCCGAGGGCTCCAGGAGGCACGCCTATGGTAACACCGTTCTTGCCATAGTTGATGCGACGGCCATCGGGCAGCACGTGGATATTGGCGCACTTTGGCCCAAACTTGCAGTTACCCTACACGCCCGTCACACACAGCCAGTCAGTACGACAGTCCGTCCAGAGCACAAGCGTCGAGGGCGTCTTCGAGAGGCATGGAACGTACCTTTGCAAAGTATTTGCAGACGTTTTCCGCGGCCGAGCTCAGATCGTGGCTAAAGGGGCATGCATTGCCTGCCTGACAGGCGCCTTGTCGGAAGAACTTGCATGGGACGTGCGAGGTGTCTGTCCAAGAGTAAAAGCGGTGCGTCAGCAAAATGTTCATCAGAGTGTCGCGATATCGCAAAAAAAGAGGAAGAGAGCGGGGCAGATAGGGCCGTGACCACTCAGCAGTATCGCCATCGCAAAACATACTGGGAGGACTTCTGGACCCATCGAAGCGATGGGCGGCGGCGGGCATTGGAGCCATTATCGCACCACCCGAGTGACCAGCTTGTGGTGGAATGTTGAGACTACCGGTGCGCATATGGCGAAACTCGCTCAGGTTGGACGTCGCCATTGTTTCGAGCGTTGGCGAGGTTCGCTGGCGGACAGCTCGTGGGTGCAAAGAGGAGAGGTTTTGAGCCTGGTGGAGGGGGCGGCCCGATTTCTAGGTAACTCAGCGCGGAGCGCAGATTGCGGCGGCGGATCGAGGGGTCGTTGTCAATTGGACAGGGAGGGGGGAGCACGCGACGACGTCGCTGCCAAATAAGAAAAAAAAAATGCTTCAGAACTCGAGGTCTGGCTGATAGATAATATGGAACAAGAGGGTATTTCCAACCAAGCCCGGGAGCGGAGGCGGCGGGTCGTGAAATGTTTCGTCCTGTGATACGGATAAGGGAACGGGGAGGGGAGCTCGAGGGCAGATAGCGGCATGTATGGATGTGGCGAGCCGAAGGAGAGCGTTGAGGTGACGCTGAGTGGGTTAGAATGGAATGCCTGGGCCTGGGACGAAGGGGACTCGATGGGACGGGATTGGAGGATCTCTCGGGGTTAAAAAGGCGGGCGGGGAGAGGCTTGGCAGTGGTGGGCTGTGGAGGTGTGCAGCTTAGGTACAGCAAGACGCCTAACGGTGCTACTTTTCACGGGTCTCGAGATCACCCTGATTCGGAAATTCCTGCAGGAATCGACATCTGGTTGTTATTTTCTTATTTTATCATGTCTGACAGAAGGCAAAAGGCTACCGGCAGAAGCAGTGGCCATTTGGGGAACCGTGCGATCAAGTTTCCTGACTTTTTACACAGAGCTTCTGGAGGGAAGCTTGCCTGACTCAATAGGCGGGCAGTCAACCCGGACTCTTGGTGCAGTGTAGCGGGACATGTCAGTTTTTTTGTTGACTTGGTCTCACCACACTGATATCTCGGTCGACAGCTCTCGGCTTGGATGGGAGGAGGGGCAGGTGCGCGCACCCTCCCCCACCATCATGGTCATGGTCTCGATATTACTGATGACACGACGCGACTGCAGGTGTGCCGTTTGAGCGTGGGGGTTCCGGATGCACCGCCATGACGGAACTTGGATGGTGGATTGTAAATAGCATCTACCGTTTTCCGTTGAAGGTTTACGCAACGGCTTGCCTACGACATGACAGCTTCGTTCCGGTGTGCAGCTAGCGGGGGCGCCGTTGGAGTCATCCAGGCTCTCGGTGTGGAAACCAACCAAGATTTCAGCCCCTTGGCTGCTTGAGCATGATCACAAGGCTCAATAGCGTGCTGGCGATTCAGGTTGACCACCGTTGACCGACTCACACAAGGAGAGGGCACGCGCCAAGATGCTGTCGGGGTCAACGGTTGGGACATGGCTGATCTGTGAGAGGGGTTCGCCTATTTATTTAGGTACCTAGGTGACGGGAGGTATACATTGTTTTATATGTCTAATCTCTTTTCTTTCTACTCTGCTTGCGGACATCATGGCATATGAGTTGTCTGGTGAGGTGGTCGAGGTGCGATAAGACGACACAGATAAGCATTTGCCGAGATGTCGGCGTCTTGGAGGGGCATGTGAGGGGTAATTACCCAGGTATCTGAGCCGTCACTATCGCCAATGCCTGCACCTGGCTTTCAAGATGTTCGCCTATGATGGCGCTGACATAGACCAGCACCTCATCTCCCGTCTTCCACGGTCCCGATATGTACATAAGATAGGGTAGATAGGGACCTACCCGGTGGCGCTTGACGGGCATCTGCACAAAATGCACCCTGCACCCCCGTCATCCGTATTCCCCGGATTTGCATGATGCATTCCCTCAACCTGCATGCAAACGTGTATTCGTTATTGCCCGGTCACTTTGCTCCGCATCACACATTCCCCACCCAACAGTCCCCGCCATGCTCTCTCTTCCCCTCTCCCGACTTCCTGTGGTCTCAACACCGGCATCATGCATCCATTTGGACCCCCGATGCGAGAGCGGTACTGCAGTGTCCGCCCATCTTGCAGCAGCTGCCTTGCGTGCAAGTCCTCAGCCAACCACGCTGTGGATCAAGCTGGACATCCCACATCGCTGCCACCCATTCCTTCAGCCAAACCACTTGTTGCGCGTCCTCCGGCCATGTAGTATTGGCTGCCGAGTGTGGGGAGCGAGAGTGTGATCGGTCTGGGCGTTCACCGACAAATCACGGAGCAAGACGGGCCAACCTTTGTGCATACGCATGCAGCTATGACACCCTCACGTAACCCTCTTGTCAACACAAACCTTCAACAGCCTCGATATGAGACGGTGGATGCTTCCATGCTTGACCGGTGTCTCAGTCGAACCCCTAGCAGAGCTACAAGGCAGTGAGGCCATCTATGCCCAGGCCCCCCCTCGTATTGGACTCGAGGTCGTTGTCAGTTCTCACATCGCGTGACTGATCACCGTATGACAGCTTCTCATCTGCATCTTCAATAACACTTTTCAATTTTTCAGGTAAATTCCGTCTCAATCTTTTTTCTCTTTTTTTGTGTGTTGACAAAAGAGCTCAAACGTGATTGCATGTAACCATCCTGCAGCACTCTGGGTCTCATCTGATCTCCTTCTGTCAGCCGCTACATGTTCCCGTCGGCCCCGATGCCACGCTCTTCTGCATCTCAGACACCCTATCGATATCAAAAAAGTTCGACTCGGCATCAAGTCTGGCTATGCTTGATCGGGACACCGCAGCTTACTTCGCCTCCAACCACCCACACACTTTGTCAACATCCCACGCCGGGCAATACCGAAGACCATCCCATCTTCTGGCTGAGCTGATTATGCAAAATTCTTGGAAATCCCATAACCCATGACCTTCCTCAGCAAGTATCACCTGCTCGTAGCACAATCCCATCTCGGCATAATGACGTAGTGTTGATATGAGCATGGAGGTTTCTCAAGTTCGCTTAGATGGTAGTGTGTCTCGATGCCAGCTCCACACAGCTGCGAAGAGTGTTCCATCTGTCCACCATGTCAGTTTATGTGGTGGGATATGGTCTGATTTGCACTGCCTGCTGTTTAGCGGCCCGGGGCGACCCATCACTTCCGACATCAGAGCCCTGCTGTAGCCTCTCCCTCAGTCTTTTCAACTTCAGACTTAACAGTCGATCTTTTCCACCTCGCGTCAAACAAAATGGTTGATGAGTGTCCTACATTGTGTCGAATAACACAGCGTGTAAGGGTATGCCGATCACTTTGGTGCTATCACACGGAGTTGTGCTTTGCTCTGCGGCCTTTATACAGCTGAAGATACCTATTCTAGGTAGACCACGCGGCAGCCGAATCTTGGCCTAGATCTTTTCCATTTTAAGCAAACACGCGAAAGGTGTGTGGTGGAGTAGCATGGTGAATCAAACCAGCTGGACTGAGACATAGATGCCGTCCCGTCTCTGAAGAGACGCGTCAAACGTAATGAGGTGACGCGAGACCTGGTAGCAACGACATATCTACAACCGCCTCACCCGGTGCTACTGCAGTACCTTGCATCATCTCCAAAACCGTAACAGCATGTGATGCCGATGTACCTTAGATACCCACCCTCTCGAACTGGACAACATACTCGTCTGCTCTTTGACCCGCGTGTGTTGCTAGTTGGGGGATTCATTGGGTAACCCACAGCTTTATTATTTTCCTTGATCAAAATTACAAACAGCAGTCTTTGATGCGTTACAATGAGGTTGGGTGACATTCTGTCAGAGAGGTTATCCTCGGCGAGACAATATCTCATGTGGATTCTCACATCTCATTCATGGGCAGCATGGAGGCACGGGTACCACGGTAAACAATAGGGCTCCGTCTCGTATTCAACAGTCTAGTTCTCTCTCATAAACGATGCCACCCCCACGCAGTATTTCCTTCACTCACTAGTCACCTTGCACTGGACGCCTGAGCTGCATGGTGACGAGCAATGACAGCATGTAGTACAGCCGTTGACGGCCGAGTACTACCCATCGCCTACCTATCAAGATACAGATTTGCCTAGTCAGTGACCGAAAAGGGACTTTTGTGCATTTGGAAGAACGTTTCACCTCCTAGAACTATGCGTGTCTGTGATACGCATCCCGTATAAAAGAAAAGGGTGTGCTACATACCTAAGTCATGCTCTTGACCGACGCACACATGATAGGTATCTGGGGATAGATTAAGGTTACTTTTTTTGTAATGTCATCAATGTTGATGGCCTAGACCTTGCCATTTGACACAATGAAAGTGCCTAGTAGATATCCACGCAGGAGTTGAACGTTGCATCGTGATACCTTACATGATGGCTCGCTGACCCATTACTGTCAGAGTGATAGCAGACATGAATTCATGCAGCAAACTAGCTGAGATATCAAGTAAGATCGTAGCAGCTTGCTTGATAACCGCTGCTCACAGTGTCACAAAAGTACCTATGTATTGCACATCAAGATACCATGTAACTTTTGTTTGCCTATACCCATTTTCGCCCTTTTGAACTTACTGTCAAGAAAGGATCAACCAATTTAGAACTAACTAGGTACTAATGCGAACACTCAAACATATACATAGCAGAAAGGGGCCCCGCTAACAGTATTCATGCTATCCTTGATCTTGATCGCCGGCTTGTGAGGCAAGACATCAATGAAGTCCTCCACTGTGACGTTGGGGCTTGGGGGAAAGTTGCCCCACGTGCCGGTGCCAAAGACATCCTTGCGGTTGTCAAAGTCGAGATTCTGCCAGATCCAATAGATCCGGTCCAGCTGGTTGTGGTGGAAGTAGAATGCCGGATCATAAGGGGAGATGATTGGATCGCGGGTGATACCGCCCACGGCCCAGTGGCCGCCTCCGTGGATACCAATCGGCTTCTCAGTTGTCACTCTCGGGTCGCCCTCCTTTTCAGCGTCAGTATTCTATTTCCACAGCTCGAGAAGAAAAATGACATCAACCTACCAGGAATCCCTGAAACTCCCTAATGTTGTCATAATTGAGAATAAGCTCTGTGCTGTTCCGGAATGTAGACCACCTCTTGATCGGGTTCGTATTCAGGTCCCTGTCCAGGCACCTCGGGTTGTTGCCGTAGCCCGTCTCGTTCGTCCAGGGCGTCCCATCAAGCGGGAAAGGCCCGATCCTGACCACCGTGTCGCTGAACGGACCCCTCTCAATGCACCCGCCCCCCGTGCCGGGAGGGAACACAACCCTGACGGGCTCGGGATCGGGCCCGCCAAAGATATCCAGGATGAAATCCGGCCTCCCGGGGATAAACACGCCGTCGCTGCCGATGGACGTGTCGGACCCGTCGAAGAGGGGACTCCCCCTCATGTCATGCTCGTCCAGGCCCCACTCCCAGTAGGGGAGACCTTGGGTCCATCCGCACTCGGTCTCGAGAAGGGACTCGTACGTGAAGAGGAAGTACCGGTGCCACACCAGGAACGTGGCGCTCATGTGGACAAAGAAGGTGCGCCATGCGTGGGCGTATGCGAGATCGTCCCAGAGAGTGATGGCTCCCGGGACTGTGCCGTCCTTGGGGAGGACTGAGGGCTTGCCTTGGAGACACTTGACGGCGGCAATGAACTTGCGGCGGTCGGGCTTGGTGAGGGTGCGCCACTCCCGGCGGTATTTGATCTTGTTCTGGGTGCCTGCGACGAATTCGTTAGCATAATCGGCTCTTTCTCACACTGCTGGGCGGGAGGGGTAACTGGAACACGGGGACAAAAGAGATATAATGGAAAACTGTCACTCACAGGTACCGCCACTACGGGTCAGGGCACTGAGAGTAGCGAGCGCGTTGAGACCCTTAAGAGCGAGGCCAGAGTCAATCGCCGCTTGAGCAAAGTTGGGAATATTGAGAGGGGTAGCCGTGGCGAGGCCACTGGCCAGGAGGAGGGTGGAGAGGAGCTGCATCATGAAAGATGCTTGAGCGGAGAGGAATTGGGGATGAGAGGTGTAGAAGGAGAATAATTTCTGGAAGAAGAAGGGTCTAAAATACTTTCACAGCTCGTACTGCAAAGAAGACCGGATGTGGTGAGCATCAGGGTTCCATTCCTACCGGTGAGCCGATCCTTGCCCAATTCCTGCCAGGTATCCTAGGTATCACGCCTTGTCGCCGGCCGCAACGTCTTATTTTTACTATGCTATCATGTCAATTGGCAAATAAGGTGGTAGCTGTCCCCGTTTTCGGTATGAGCTTACTCCCAAGAGATGCAAAGAGGGTAGCATCAGCCGTCTGTTGGACGTTAGTAAGGACAACCCTGCATAATATTTGCTGCACGGCCTGCGAAGCGAATCAACACGATAGGCCCGACCATAGTCGCATCACAGATGGTAGTGGCGGCCACCTTGAAAGCATGGACTCGCAAAGAATATACTGTGTAAGACGCATGTCTGGGAGTGTGTACCTGGTAATCGAAGAGGTTCGTTGCACACGTCCTCTACTTTGGCGGTATGCTTCATTGGTACGTGCTCTGCTTCGGCACACTTACCCCCACAAGTCACAGGATACGTTCCATGTCAGAATTTGACCTTGGCTCTCTTATTCGCAAAGAAAAGCTTTCAACTTTGGTTCTGGGTCATTGGTGGTCAGACAAACAACACGTAACACACGGCTCGTTGGTTCTGTAGACAAGACTATTGTTTCTTAGGCGCTCTTGTGTAATGGAAGTGACATAGTTGCAGCTAACTGAAAGCTATATCTGTCGTGTAACGCAGGCACTTTCATCTCAAAATCTTCAAATCCACCAAGAGGTTCATCAATATTTCCTGGATACCTTAGGTACCTACGAAAATGTGGCACGGACGCGCAGTAAACTGACAAGTCTCTCTGGGAAGAGAAAGGTGTTGGCGAAACTATTTCCCGGGCCGGTTGTCGGCGAAGCTGAATGGTGTTGACAGCCCATATCGTCGGGCCTAGGGGTAGCCACAAAATGTTGGTTGGCTGTCAAATGGTTCGAGCTGCTTGAGGATACCTGATAGTTGAGGCTCTCCTCCGAGGTGGTATGATGGCGATGGGCCTTGAATTTGACAGGGGTATACTTTCTGGTCCAAGTTGCCTTGTGAACCTATCGAGGTGCAGTCATACTGGTATTTGGTGGTTGTCTTCATCACAAAGTATTTGGCAAAAGCTTTTGTGTTGTGGCGCTTAGGGGCCATATCAAGGTTCGGAAATGCGTGGGAGCAAACAGGGATGAAGTGAGTTGCGCACTGGACATTTTAGTGGTACCTATAATGTCTCGTAAAAGATCAGGATCATATGCGGGGAATGCAAATTGATCCGATGCTAGTGTAAAATTGTTATCGGTAACGACAGTGAGAAAGATAAAAGCTAAAGCTAGGTAGGTACATCAGCCGTCAGGGCTCCCGCGCTATTTAACTTCCAGCATAACTTCCAGTCAGGACTCGGAAAAGTCGGCCCAACTCCCGTTCAACCATCCCCTTCATCTCAAAGTACCCCCATCATCATCCCAAAACTCCGGCACTACTAGTTCCAGGACACCCAATAGCCAGGTAAGTGCCACAGAATTGAGGGAGAACTTGGCGACCGCGTCGTGGGGACGGCAGACAGGAAACTCCGTTTTCTCCCACTAGCCAGTGATGGTAACAGACAGGCCACCGCACTGGATGCTGGACCAGAGGCTGAGTAGACAAATCGTTAGCAATGCTCATATCATCGGTACCTAGGCACGGGAGGTTGGGCCAGCTAAGACCAGGAATCAAGATCAGGTTCCAAACGGGAATACATACAACCAGTTTCCATGCCCTGTGACTAGTATTAGCAAGACATTCCATACTCCCGGAAAGGCCTACAGGTGACTTACAAGATTCCCATTCCTTGCCACTAGCAGCAGCGCAACCGCACTGGCCCATGTCGCCATGGACACACATGTTTCCAATCGCCGCTCTGTGGCATCCGCCGCCACGGCGGCAGAGATCGGCAATTCGGTCGCCGGGGCTCATGGAATCGTCCCAGCGGCCGGCGTCATTGTTGTGGACGCAGCCGCAGGCCAAGAGAGCGGCCTCGGCGGCTGCAGTAGCGTTGAACTCGACGTCGGTGGTTTCGAGCTTTCCGTCGGTGGTTGGCATGGCGAGGATGGCCGGGATAAAGGCAGCAAGAGAAAGCCACATCATCTTCATGTTGACGGTCAAGGAGTTAACTGTTGGTAGTTGGAAGGTTGGAATCTGGAACTGCTGGTAGAGTTGGAGTGGATGAAGGGAACTTTCAGGGAAATTCAAGGGATACTTATAGCAAATTCCCAGGAAGACTATCACTGTCTTCGTCCGTTATTCCGGAGCTGCTAACAACGGCATGGCGGAAGTGTTGGTGATTTCGCTCAGGCTTCATGATCCCACCCACTGTTCATCAACCAATCTACCAAGTTAGTTGACTGAAAGTCGTGATGCTGTCAAGCCTCTGTCGTACAGAGCATGGTGTTGTGCACTGAAGCCTTACCGCAACTAGAAGGTGATAGACAGTACTTTTGCAGCATGTGGAGATGCTATTCCCTACCTGGTACTTCATGCTGCAGGCTACCTAGGCTGTGCCGTTGTTGGTCCATATTTTCTAGATGTTTTGAGGATAGGATCATCTGTGATGAATAGCTTAGGATCTGATGAGGATTGCCCTTGCGCGTATGCTGCGCAACAGTTCGTTTGACTTGGACAACATATACAGTTCGTTTATTCCCGGAGACTTAATAACCAACGCTCATCATCTTCTGAGAATCACACGCTGAGCTCACCTTGTGTAACCGTGGTGCTGGGGTTCGTTCGCCGAGCTTGATGCTACTCTCGTTTGTACTACGTTGGAGATAGAAATGCCCTTCGAAAAGTGCTCGAGCGATCTTACCCTGCAGCCAACGATCAAACAAGCGAACACACCGCCCCGTCTCTTCAGGGTCTCTGGGTGAGACCTATCCCCTTATTAGGTACTCGTAAATAAAGAACCTGAGAACTGATGATAGCCTGAGATTGATACCCTACCTAGTCAATCTATGCTCGTGCTACCGTTCCACAGATACGGCCTTCAAAATCCAAAAAAGAAGACCAACAGAGTTGCTGAAACTGACCGCCACAAGGGGTTTGTCATGTGATGATATTGGCATTATCATTGTCGACGGCCAACGATCATGCCATCTCTTGGATGTTGGCTAGCCATTGGATTCCTGATCCTTCTGTGTTGCACAAGAGGATTACGGCCTGGAAGGGGCATACAGGCAAGGTTGAATGATGAGAAATTGAAGACGATGGCAGCGTTTCAATGCGCCCGGTTAGCCTGCCATGGATGATCCACTCCACTCTAACATGGCGAGAGCGGTGACTTCAGGAAGCTCGAGCTTTAGCGCTAAACGAAGAGAGTTCAGGTAATAAGACAACAAAGCAACGGTAGGTACCTAAGACGGTAAGTACCTACAGATTACAACAAGTTACGGAGTGTAGGTACTGATAAACAACTGGGCTTTTTGTCTGGGGCTGGTCGTTAAGCTTTCTTCTAATATTGGCAGAGAATTCTGAAAGGGTTCACACGATAAACTCTTCTGGCTACGGCATCAAGGCCGACCAAGAACTCCACTTGAAATGCGAATCCGGCTGAGACTTTTGAGAGAATGGTACGGTAGGGTTCCAGGCTAGTACCTAGGCACAGAGCTACCTTAGCTTCAATGACATTGTGGCCATTCCTCAGATGCCTAGTCAGAGCGATGCCTTGTTTCGACCCCAGCCTCAAAATTGGTAATCAGATAGTTGTTTGCGGATACAGGTAAGGAGCTAAACAAACAGAGCAGGAAAGGATGCTGGGAATGGTCCGAGAAGGTCAGCAGAAACAAAGATCCAATGAGGGGCCAGAGTCTACACTTCAGAACACATTATCACGGTCACATCCTTCATAAGGTACCTGGATACTTCCCGATAATATTCTCTCCAAACATTCAACGACTCGAACAGACCTGGAAGCTGGAAATCGAGCCGTGCAAGGCTACCCCTGTTTCGGCAGAGGTTTTGTCTCCACCCCTTTGTGGGACAATGCAACGTCGATTGCGCAAGGGAACTGCACTTCAACAAACAACATTGGAAAGATTCATCAAAGTCAAAATTAGAAAGTTGTTAGCATTTAAGGACTCAGACAATGTCTGTAGATGCTATGAGTTCTCTTACCTGAGATAAAGCAGGCAAAAGAACAAGAGCTTGATTGGCATTCCGTCCATCTCCAGCAAGTCCTTGAATTGCCTGCCGGAATGTGCTTTCTCTCAACCAGTGTCCGTCTGTGCGGCTTGCAAGATCTCCTCCACAAAACAAGACACTCCAGGGGCTGCACGCACCACATCCACTCCCTGCCCGTTCATCTTACTTCGTCGCTCGCTGCATCGGGCGCCATAAATTCCCCGTTGAGATGGCCATGCAGAACGATCTCCCTCCCTCAAACACTTCTTGCCTGGCCGCATTGATCAGATGCTTGCCCTACCCGGTGCTTCCAGCGCCTCCAGCGCCTCCTCGCCATCTGAGACGTGGAGCTTGGGTGCAGAATCCGGGGTTTGCAGCGACCCTTCAATGATTACCAATTCAAATGAACACACAAGTTTGAAGCATCTTGGAAAAATGATCCGAGTTCCCTCCCCAAGCGGTTGAAGTGTTTAAAGATGGCCGGAATGACTACCCGAGCCGTGTCTTGTCGTCCTGTTCTATTTTCTCTTTTCCACCCCAAGCTTAACTTATTTGTCTTTGGCAACAGCCCACATCGCATCATTTCCAGATAATCCGCCATGATGGACAGACTCCGCCTCGACCCCAAAATTGACTACGGCCCCCAGCTCAACGCCACCGTCTGGCTCCTCGTCTCCATTTCTGCCGTCTTCCTTTTCACCCGCCTCTACCTCAAAAACTGCCAGAATCGTGGCCTCTGGTGGGACGACTATTTTCTGCTGGGTTCTTGGATCCTCCTCGCTGCCCAGGCCGGCCTCATCGCTCACGTTGTCAGTTTGGGATACGGCCGCCAGGTGATCCCCATAGAGAATTTTCCCTTTTTTCCCGTTCCGGTAAACATCCTCTCGACGGTGTTGATTATCGCAAACTTGTGGGGCAAGACGAGCTTTGCCTTGACACTACTGAGGATTCCGGAGCGGTGGATGAGGGTTTGCGTGTGGTGCATTTTGATCTCATTGACGGGGACACTGGTGGTGAGTGCGGTGATGGTGTGGATCAGCTGTCTTGATATCGGATTGAGGGGCAGGTGTGTGCCAGTGGATGTGTCGATACGGTACAACATATTTTCGTGCAGTACGTTCACTAGGTGTGTTGAGATCAGTGTTGGGCAAATGCTAATCATGTTGTTGGCTGAACAGTCTACTCGGCCACCATCGATGCCGTGCTCGCGTTTTTGCCGTGGAAGTTCTTGTGGGCGCTGGAGATGAGCATAAAGGAAAAGGTTGGCGTCGTGATTGCCATGAGCATGGGCGTGTTGTGAGTGCTTGAATCCGTACGCTGTTGACGCAGCAGTAACAGCATGACTAATGATGTCTGCAGCGCTGGCGTAGCAGCTGCTATCAAATCCGCCGCTCTTCCTGCCGTTAACAACGGGACTGATCCAAGTAGGTTCACCCCTGCTTTACCACGTTAGCAACATCTACTGACAGTGACCAGCCGCCAGCGTGCCCCTCTTGATCTGGGGTAACGCCGAAGCAGCCATATGTATCATGGCCGCTTCTATTCCCATCCTCCGTGCCCTCGCAAGAGGCAACTGCCGCGCCCCAGTCCCTCAAGGGTATGAAACCTACGAGTACGGATCAGCCAGCATGACAGAGTCTGGTTTCGGGCAGTCAAGATTCAGCAGAACCGCTGTCATGTCACTGACGCTGCCAATCCAACCCCCACCCGCATCGTACGCCCAGAAGGCCTCACGCAAGAAAGAAATCGACAGCCTCGATGACACCCTCACGAGCGGAAGCCCTGAGCCGTCATTGACGTGTAAACGAAAGCTCGGACAGGCCAACCAAGACAGCGATGATGACAACGATAGTTTTGAGATGACCAATTATGGGCGAAGCCGTCCGCAAAGTTCACAGAGCCACCATGCTGTCGGTAGGCCGCAGAGTCCGCTGGACTTTATCGGACAGGACCCCGCACCGAGATGAGCTTTCCTGATGATTGGGAAGGTCGAACACCAGAAAAAGGACCAGAAAAGCATGATAAATGCTGCTGAACAGGCGCCCGCCCTCCACCAATACGGGCAGCTGCAAAACATCCTCTTGAGCTCCGACTGACAGAGATATGAAGTTTATTGTCCTCATTAGTGAAGCCATGCTGATAGCAAAGCAGAATTGTGGTTTCCATCTTCTGCCATGTTGAGCTACTCGGTGACAGACACGTCGATAAGACAACTTTCAGCTGAAAGACAGAAATCGGGCAATGCACATTTGGCGTAGCTGGAGAACCGTATCGCTCTCTGAGTGGCTACCAGCACAGGCGTCTCAGCCAGATGATATGCAGACTGCTGCATACGGTAGAGGATCCCAGACACAGCTTGGCCGGGTTCAGGCAGATGCGCTCCAGGGTGATAACGTAATAGTTGTATATTTGGTAGAGATAGATGTTGAGAGTGAAAATCCAAGTGAGGCCAGATCAGTCGTCAAAATGACCAGCCACATGATGCGCAATTGCTGTTGCATCTCCAGTAAAGTCGTTGCAGACAGGGCACGTTGATGTGTCTTGGCCTGCCACAGGCAGCTCGTCGGTCGACTCTGTTTCGACAGACGTTCCCCCAGCTGGCCCGCCTCGTCTACCCCCGCGCTTTTGTTTCGCAGGCTTAATGTAAGCATCCAGTCCGACCTGCTCAGAAGGTCGTTCTTCTTCCCGCCAATCCATCGGTCCAGGATGATATCTCTCCCTTCCTCTGCGTCCACCTCCGTCCCCTCTGCCAAACCCCGTCGTCGATAATCCCTCCATCGCATCACCGCTCCCGCCGTCGGCGGCTGACGTCGCAGAGGAAGATCCCATGCTCTGGACTCTCCCCACACGGCCGTCAACGAGCCTAACTTTGATGCCGCGGTGATGTTCCCCCTTGGTCAGCACATCCTTGACCAGACCGGACACGGTGCGGCCCGTGGGCTGGTCGACTTTGAGCACGATGTTGACTGCCGCGCCCGGCACAACCTCCCTGGTTGATGGGACCCGCTTTTGAGAATGCTGATGGCGATGCATGGGTAGGTAATGTTGTGATGCAAGAGAACTAAAAATCGGGCATAATCTGGGCGGTGATGCACAACGAAGACGATCAAACAGGCCTTGTCCAAAATGGAAGGTTATGGGGAACATCAAAATGAGGAGAGGGTGGCTCCCGGCAGCTGCTGTGGGGCATTGAAAGATATGCAGCTATCGGAAAGGAAGCAGGTAATCATCCCGGCTAACTAAATGTCATTCAATTTTTAAGCATAGGTAACCTCCATCCCTGATGAATGTTTTCACAACTTTAAGGTCACAAGGCATCTTTTAACCCAAATTGAGGCAAGGATAGCGGCAAAAGTGTCCGTCCTGATATTCGACGGCAGAATTTATCACGCTTAAACAGAACTCACCACCTCCCTCTCGCCCAGCTTCTTTTCATCCCCGAGTTCAGATTCGCCCTTCTCATAGCCATCTGCGGCTGAAATAACATCCGAATCCTCGTAAATTGTCGCTGCGACATGAGTCTCTGGAGCAGGGAAAAAGCGGCTCAACCCGACGTAGACCAAAAACGCACTGGTGTATCCCCAAAAGTAAAACATAAAATAAAGCTTATCCGCATCCCCAATCGTGCCTTTGATCGAAGGGTTGACAGAGGCAGCCCTAAAAGCAATCCACCTGGTTAGCCACAGGAAAGCCTTCAACAGAGCACTACACACTACACTTACATCCCGGGAATACTCGGTACGACACTGACCAAAAACGCCACGGCCGCCCTCCAGTTCGTGCCCCATTTATTGAAGCGATACCGCCCGTGAGCCCGATACAGCCCTGGAACGTCGTACATTTGCTTCTGCACAACCCAGTAGTCGGCGCTGAGCATGGCCGCAATCGGTGCCAAGAAGATGCCCAGCCCGGCCATGAAGGCAAGCAGTGACTGGGCAGAGTGAATGATCTTCCACGGTTGCATGACCCAGCCAGCGATCACAGTGGTGATGATGACTCCACGTCTGATGTTGAGGTACTTGGGCCACAAGCACATGATGTCGTTGGCACAGCTGATGACATTGGCGGAAAGGTTCGTACCGATCTGAGCTACTACCCAGCAGAGCCCTACAAAGAAGGCACCAGCCCGGCCAGAGGGGCCGTCCCAATGGGAGGCAATTTCCAGTGGGTCCCAGATATACTTTGAAATCCTGTCAGCTGGGCCTGAAAGGGAAGAAGGAGGCTGTGTATACCTTGCCATAAACAACTTTGGATGCAGAGCAACAAATGATGCCAAACAGTCCGAGCATGAGCTGGATGCCTGGAAGGAAGGCAACTTGCCAGTACACTCCCTTGTCGGTTTTGAGGTACCGTGTGAAATCGGGTATGTTGGTCGCCATTGTCGCCCAGCCGCCCGTGATGGAGGATAAAGACGAGAGAATCAGCCATGAACGATCAGTGCCATGAACGCCATACGGCAGGTTCCAGATATCTCCTGCGCCACCGGCCTTGGAAGTCATGGTAATGACCACAGCAACCGATGTGGTGATGACGAGAACTGGGGGCAGCCGTCAGCTGGGGAATATGTGATGGGAACAACCTCACGTACCGCATTTAGCCACAAAGAACCACTTGAGCTTATGGGGCGGAATAAGCAGAATGGGAAACTGCACCAGCCAAAAGATTAAATGCGATATCATGCCCTGGGTCGTGATGCCAACACTCTCGGGGATGTGGTTGGGAATGTCAAGATAAGACGGCCAGATGGAGCGAATAATCTGTGTCATGGCAGTGGATCCCGTGTATGTCTGGATGGCGTGCCAGAACAAGGCGGTGATGGCCCTCGTGACAACGGCAAATCGGGAAAAGTACCATCCAAACGAGGCTCTCATGGCGACGGGGAAGGGAATGTGAAGCCGGGCGCCGACCATACCATTCAACACCAGGGGAACAGTACAGACGAGACTGCCAAAGATGATGCACACGATGGCCTCACGCCAGGTAAGCCCGAGGGCGATGATGGAGGCGGGAGCCATCCAGCTCTGGGCGTTGAGGGCATCGCTGAACCAGTAGCCAAACATGGTCCACGCTGACCAGGTCCGGCGCTCGATGGGGGTCACATCGCAGTCAACGTTGGTCCAGGCTTCCGGGTCGGCAAAGGAGGTGGTCTGACGAGGTAGAACCCATCCTTGCTTGGTGGTTTTGGACTTGATCCGCTCGCGGAGGGTCATGATGGAATATGAGTGCGTAAACAATACTGCCGGGTACGACTCTGGACTTTGGGGACCGGTGAGACATGCTGGTAATTTATGCATCGAGCCTCAAAGACGCACCCATTGACGATATCAATATGGTGGGTGACCTGATCCTGTAACTGTGATGGCAGCCATCTTGTGCAGTGGCACGTCAAGATGCTCGAGATAGCAGACCTATGACAGGGTCGCCGACGGCCGACGGGAGAGATTGCAGAGAGGGGTCATTTCGTGAACAAGATAAGCATCCATATCGTTGCCCGTCGTCATCTGGGGACGACTGCCACCCTTGACTGCTGCAGCCGCATCTCAGCCATGTGCAACAGCTCTTGCATTGGCCGTCACTCGCGCGATGCCGATTGGCCAATGCAGTTGGAAAGGAAACTCTTATCGGGCCCTTATCTAAGGTAGTTGATAAACGGCCGGCGGGCCGGCGGCGAGCTCCAGATCGGCCATTGTCTCTCATTTTTGAGGCCAAGCCTTTCTCCGGAGCTGACTCTGACATGGAGCTGAACGATAACCTGGAACAAAGTATGCCATTCAAGCCATCGATAGCACACTGCATCATGCCGCCGGGCCGCTGCAACATCGAGAACCGCACCGCCGGGAACAAACGACAAAGACCCAAGATTACCCCGCACCGCCTGCCGTCCGAAGCCCTGGGTGCCCTGAGATAAGTCGGATGTAATGGATGATAGTTCGGACTGGTTCGCAAGATAAGATCTGTTGTAGCCGTGGACTGTGACTTTGACCGAGCAATCTCAGGTTCCCAGACCGCCACAGAATTCCAGTCGAAACACAGCTTCATCCCATCATGGCACCGGCGCCCAAAACCAAGACAGTGCTCACACTGCCCAATGCGAAGCCATATGCCTTTGCATGCCCAACGGCAACGACCGCCTTGATCATCATCGACATCCAACGGGATTTTGTCGACCCTGGGGGATTCGGGTCCATACAATGCGGCAACGAAGCCATCTTTTCCGAGGCTCGCGCCATTGTCCCTACCGTCAAGAAAGTGCTTGATGCCTTCCGGTCTTTTGGAGGGCATGTCATCCACACGCGTGAAGGTCACCAGCCTGGTCTTGCTGACCTGCCTGCCGCCAAGAAGCTTCGTCAAATTTCCAACCCGGCTGGTCACCACACACTGGGAATTGGCGACCAGGGACCGATGGGAAAGCTCCTTGTCCGAGGCGAATATGGTCATGATATTGTGGACGAGCTCACCCCATGGCCGGATGAGATAGTCATTGACAAACCAGGGAAGGGAAGCTTTTGGGGCACCAACATCCACAGGATCTTGCTTTCCCGTGGAATAACCCACCTCATTTTTACGGGAGTCACTACTGAGTACTTTCTGCCCTGTCCCTACTGCAGAGGAGTTGTTGCTGACGTTTGTCCACGCAGGTGTTGTGTCAGTACAACACTTCGGGAGTGTGCTGATCGGGGGTATCAGTGCATCGTGCTGGAGGATTGTACCCAGGGATTCGATGCTCAACAAGTGACGACGTCACTCGACATTATCGCGGGACAGGATGGCCTCTTTGGTTTTGTCGGCAATAGCTCAGACCTATTTCAGGCGATTGACAAGGCCTCAACAGATGCATTGACTCGAGTGGCGGCACAGGTCCTGACGCCGCCCGCAACACCTTCGACAAGCGAGAACACGACGCGCTTGGTCGGCTTGCTGCCAGGCCAGGGTCTTCCGCCAATTGACGAGCTATTGGCTGAGTATCGCCAAGGTGCTCGTTGTCCCGTTGAAGTCGTCAAGTCTCTATATGAACGAATCGAGCAGTACAAAGCTGTCGATCCCGCCGTGTGGATTTACCTTGAGCCCAAGGCCAGTCTGGTGAACGACGCGTTGGAGTTAGTTGATGAGTACAAGGGCAAGCCCTTACCCCCTTTGTACGGGATTCCATTCTCAGTCAAAGACACCATTGATGTGGCCGGTGTTCCAACAACAGCGGCTTGTCCCAAATACACCTACACCCCTGAAGTGAGCGCTCCAGCAGTCCAGCGTGTGCTTGACGCCGGCGGCTTGTTCATCGGCAAGGTGAATCTCGACCAATTAGCCACCGGGCTATCGGGCTGTCGCTCCCCGTACGGCATCCCCCACAGCGTCTTCAGCGATAAGCACATCTCTGGTGGATCCTCCTCCGGCTCATCTATTTCCGTCGGCGCCAAACTCGTCTCGTTCGGTCTTGCAACAGACACAGCCGGTAGCGGTCGAGTACCGGCGGCCTTTAACGGCATCATCGGCTTCAAGCCCACCAAAGGCACTGTCTCGGCCCGCGGCCTCGTCCCAGCCTGCCGAACCCTCGATACCATCACCGTCGTCGCCCCCTCCATCCCCGAAGCCCGCAAAGTCTGGCAAATCATCGCCCACCACGACCCCGACGACCCGTACTCTAAGCTCCCTCACACTCTCCCCACCTGGCACATTGATTACCGCGGCCCTCGCGTCGGCGGTTTCACCTTTGCGATCCCCCCTCCAGCCCTGCTTGAAGTCTGCACAAAGGAGTACCGCAACCTATTTTCCGCCGCCGTCACGACCCTGCAATCATGCGGCGGCGCCCTCAAAGAAGTAGACTACACCCCCTTCTCCGTCGCCGGAGACCTTCTCTACGAAGGCAGCCTCCTCCACGAGCGCATCCACTGCATCGGCCACCGGTTTCTTCAATCGAACCTCTCTAGCTTGCATCCTGTGATTAGAGAGCTGTTTTACAAGGCTTTGTCCAACCCGCCGTCGGCGTACGATGTGTTTCGGGATCAGGCTCTGCAGGCGCAGCTGACGAGAGAGGTGCAAGGGGTGTTTGATGTGTTGAAAGGCGGGGTGGACGTGCTCGTGGTGCCGGCCACGACACAGCACCCCACGATTGAGGAGATGGAGGCTGATCCGCTGAGGCTGAATTCAGAGTTGGGGACTTTTACGCATTGCGCAAACGTGGTGGATTTGTGTGGTGTGTCGGTGCCGGCAGGAACGTGGCGTTGGAAGGAAGTGGTCGAAGATGAAGACACCGAGAGGGAGATGCCTTTTGGGATCACATTTTTAGGCGGGAGTGGGTATGATGCAAAGGTCTTTGATATCGCTGGGGTGTTTGAGGAGGAGATGAGAAACCGGAATGGACTGTGATTCAGTATGTAAGTTGGGCAACATGTAGCTTCTTGGATGCATCGAGCGGAATCTTGGAAGCGAAACGACACACTTGGTAGATATCAAACGGCTTCTTGGAAACGCCTTACCATGCAGAGGACCCTTTGATGTGATGCACAGAGACATCTTGTGAATAGCCCCTGCCTTGCATCACCAGGTCATCCTCTGCGTCATGAACAAGCTTTCGCCCGTCTCGGAGTTGAGATGTTTCAGTATTTCCAGTCAAAAATTATACAAATTCATACATCACCTTCAAGATCCCCCGCCGGCGCCATCCCTCCGGAAAATGCTCAACATCTCGGAAACTTGGGCGGACCCCCTTTCTTGCCAAAAGCCAACACCAACCACCCAGCAATGAGACAAACACCCCCAATCGGCGTCACCGGGCCCAAAAACTTGAACTTCTCCGGGTTCAGCGTCAAAGCGTAGATTGAGCCGCTAAACATTGTCATGCCGGCAGTGAAGAGGGACGCGGCGACGGGGTTGCCCGAGGCCATGAGCAGCGCGACAGAGTGGATCAACTTTTCAAGGTGAAAAAAAAAAACATCAGCATAGGTACACGGCAGATTGAAATGCGGAGACGGAAAGGATTTACTTGGTACTGGGCGGCAGTGCCCCAGCTCGCCAGCTTGGCCGGGTCGGCAATGCGCTTCTTGAGACCGTGAGCGCCGAAGGCACCGAAGCCGACAGCGGTGGCGCCGGAGATGGCAGCGACTTTCCAGAAAAGCGCGCTGCTGGCCATGGTTGATTGGGTTGGCTTCGTTTGGGTCTCTAGAGAGGAAGAGGATGAGGATGAAGGAGGGGGAAGAAGGGGGGAGGATTCGTCTTTGGTGGTGGTGGTGTTTGCGGGCATTGTCTTGGTGATGTTGGATTAAGCTTGTGGGGGCGCGCAGGGAAGGGTTTGTTGGCGTCACTGTGGGGAATTGCAGGGGTGCTGCCGCATGGGCGTTCCAATTGCATTTGGATGCCCGTGGCTATTGCCAACTACCTATTTCTTCACACCTTAGGATTATCGTGTATGGCTTATCGACTGGCTTTGAAGACATGACAACCCCCGGGCCTTTTGAACACGCAACAACTGTCTTTCGATGCCTTTTAAGTACCTTAGGTATCGTTTAGCGCTACCGGGCAATACCCCTACATTCGGCCTTGTTTACATGTATTTAGCCTTGTAACTATCATCGACTCGAGACTGTCTTTAAGCTCGTCAAGGCTGGGATACCAGAACGAGGGCACTTTGGAATAAAAGTCTGTGCTTATGGTCGATGGCCGGCGCTCAGTTCATTGAGTTGTGGTGCCGATTGTTGTTAGGTATTCCGATCATGCCACGCCCTGCGAGTGCATTTCCTCCCTCGACACGCTACTTCTTCCACATCTTCCAGGTTGGGAGTTTTGATTCTGGAGCAAGAGCCCCGGTCGTCAAGTGGGCCCCTCCCACAATACTTGCCAGGTAGGTACTATTCACTGCAAAACCTTCCAGGTTATTCACTCCCCAGCCTTCAATGCCCCGAGGTTTTCACCCGCCAGCCCACACGAGCCAATCAGAGCCCAGAGGAAAGCAGTCGCACAGCCTTTTTTTTTTCCCAAGCCTTCTAGGTTGCTCTTCCCCCACATTTTATTCCTCTCTCAACTTCTTAAGCCTTGCACTTTCCTTCTTTCAATTGAAATTTCTCAACCTCAACACCTCGCAGTCTTCTTCCGGTTGAAATTTCTTAACCTCAACATCTTACCAAAAGTTATAGACTTCTCCCATCCGACTTCAACTTTTAACAGTACTTTTCACCCGACCCGACCCGATCGACAACAAATCTATCCAGAACATCATCATGTCTGAAGGAAATCGCGACCACAATCGTGCGATTGAGGAGCCTTCCGCTCCTGATTCCATGGTAAGCCGACATGTTGTCTTTTTCTAGCCTCTCACATGACACTGACACGTTTTTTTCCTTCCATAGATCGCTCAGTGCCAATCTAGAGCCACTCATGGCCAACAGGGTACAATGTCAGAGGTATGTCCATCCATCCGGGGTCAATGCATTCAGGGCAGTACCTCCATTCCAAATCGTCCTCAGGTTTTGTTGGTCTACAATTCCTGCCCGGGTGAACTGTGTCGCACCGTTCACCACCATGTGTAGAGGCTCGCCCTCGATGATCACGTTTCAACGGGATGGGACCCGAATGGAGAGCACAATCAGAGCCAAACCCCTTCGGGGGCAGGTCGCGATTCCGGATACCTTTGCCCAGACCTTCTACGTGGCAAGGTTGCAGGAGAGGGGGTTAGAGCGCGGTGCGACGCAGTGTGGCTCCCTTAGCGATGCGAAAGCAACTGATCAAATCCGTCCTCGCCGGAGCCTTTTGTTTTCAATTGGAATATGATGGCAGCCAGTTCGAGAGGGCTGGCCGAGGGATGGGGCCACATGGCCGGCTGACTTGTTCATCAAGGATGAAGCAGGCGAAGTGGGGCACTGATTGGCGCCTCGTCTGTTCCACTTGGGCATACCAGTTCGTTTTCGTGCTGACGGATGGACAATCATCATTTAGGGAGCTCTCGATTCATCCGTAAGGGACCTGATAGCACTTCGAACCGACGTTGAGTTGTTGAAGAAAGTTATATCGGACCTCAGCCGGAAGCCCGACTTTGCTGGCGCAAAGCGCTCAAGGACTGAGCAGAAAGGGCTTGTAAGCTGCCATTGATTGCAGGAGGCTGACAGTCGGCTTTGGGAGGGACTTGGTGTGTGGGTAGTTTTGTTTCGGTGATGGAGAACGACAAGGGTCATCGACTTCAAGTATCTGGTTGATGACGCCCCTGTGGGCCTGAACAGACGGTTTGATGCTGTGTAGTACATAAAGTAGCTAGTTTCGAGTATTTAAACAGTGCAGAAACGTCTTGATCAGGATGCTAAAAAGTCCACTTGTATGAGATCTTGATGTCCATGCAACACATGTCTTGAGTGTGGTCTAAATCGTGCAAATACATTATCTTGGAACATCCCGTTTTCCTCCACCCCCCTGCGTGGCCTGAACGGACCCAGGCTTCAAATAACAATCTGCCAGCATCACCCTCTCGTCCAGGCGAATCTCTGGCCATCTAAACATGGCCGTGTCACTGTCCCTCTCTGGTCTGATGGCTTTTATCCTCTTCTCAAATCCTAGTGAGGACGTCCTGGCGGGGATACAAGGAGGATTTCTTGCGCCCGACGATCCTTTTGACTGGGGAGTTCTTCTCACGCTGATGCGCTGTTGCTGTTGCTGTTGCTGTTGTTGTTGGTGTTTCTTTGGCTCTACAAAGCTCAACAACCGCCTTTTCCAGGTGATGATCAGGTGAGTGGTGTAGGGCAGTTGTGGGCTCTGGCTGGCAGGAGGCATGGTGACGAGGAGGATGTGGGCGATTTCGCTGGTGGATTGATTGTTGGGTGGTTGTTGTCCGTGGTCTGCGGCTGCCTGAATAAGGAGAGGACAGAGAGATTTGGCGACAAAGGAGGAAGCAGACTCGTCGTCTTTCGGAATATTTTCAAGTCTTTGAAGAAGTTTACGCCTGGGGTGGTTGAGTGGTCGCTTGACATCTTCAACTAAGGAGTTGACGACTGAAACGCAAAATGTGAAGGTGGTGATGGCGATGATCAGGGCAGTGAGACCTGATAATGGGGCGAGCTCGGTTGGGAAGGACATGTTGCGGCTTGGAAAGCTATGGACAAAGGGCTGGTGGTTTCTAAATAAAAGATGCAATCAACAAAAGTAAAATAAAAGGAATTCGTATCTCAACTTAGGTAATGTCTTTGACTCGTGGACGTCGTTAGATTTCGTGATTGTCAAAGGATGACGCGGAAAGAGTGGCCGCAGAAGAATGGAGAACAAACGTATTGGTAAACAATGGAAGGATGGTGAGGGTAATTTATCACCTCCCAGGAGCAAATATTTTGTTGCCTGGGATGCCAGCCCCTTTGGTTGTGGTGATGGCTTCGTTCCCACCGCCACCGCGGTTCCTGATTTAGGTGCCCAGCCTTTCGTGTCTTGATAGCGTCAAAACTCTCCAGCCACTGACATTAGGGGCTGTTTGAAGCGGCGCCACATGTTTTGTTTGGGTGGACGCAATTGGCATGGTCGTTGCACTAAATCACAAGGTTTGAACCGGACTGGTCTTGGTACCTTGGACATTGGAAATTGGATGGCTTTTTCCATACATGTAGGGAAACAAATACTCGAAAGTATGGGTGATGGTTTAAGAGTCAACACCCAGGCCTTCGTCTGTCAGGAATTGCACCAGTCTCTAGACTTGTAGGTCTGGGGGTAGTGTCATGTCGTCGTTCCGGCTTTCAAATGTCAACCGTCAGGCAACTCTCATTCCCAACACCACAAATATCAATCATAATCACCACCACGGCCTGCCAGAGCTGACTCTCTTTCTTCAAATAGGGAGTCCCCGAAAAATGGAAAAGCGAGTCTCTCGCGGACCTGGTAACGAGCGCCGCCTAGGACATGTTGTGAGTGTTTTTGGAAGGCAGTTCTGATTCAAGGTAAGACCCATGAGCTTCCACGCATCCATGGTGGCTTTATCGACCACCGCTTTACACCCGCAACTAAAACTCCCATACCCTTCGACTCGCGTTCTGGCCAAAGATTTTATGCCACTCTGAACCACTACTGCGATGCACACAAATGTGCAACATCAATCTACCACGACGTTTTCATCAGCATTGCCGGCCCGCCGACTTCGCCAACATATACGCCTCAGAAGAGCGCCGAGCGTGGTCAGAGTGATTTAATTCATCTCCATGTATCCAGTAGATTGCAAGATACAGGCAGAATGCCGCCATCACTAATATTGCGACATGGCTACCCCAATCTTGGCAGGTGTTTTGGCCGTCGCCTGTTGCCTTGACCGCCTCAGCTGACGGGCGGGTGCCGATGTAACCATCACGACCAGAGAGGCAGGTGCCGAACCGTCGTGACACTGCGTCTTGGCGGCGTCACCACCCGAGCTTCCCCTCTCATCACACACTCCCGTCTCTCTGCGACATCTTTCGTATTTCCTATCCCCGGCCCAACATGGCAGGTCGCCATCCGGTAAGCAGCAGGGATACAGATAGGCCGTCCTCGACAGCAGCCTGGCAGTACTTATTAAAAAGAAGACATGGCCCATGATCTGCGACGTGCTCCTCTCACCTGGAACCGCACCTCCTCTCCCACAAGGACCGAAACTCTGGCACCATGAAGTTCTCTAGACAAGCGGGTTCAGCCCTGCTGCTGGCATCGACGGCCATCGCTACCGATCCCTTGACTGCCGACAGACTCGAGGCCGATATCAAGACGGATGAGTACGACCCCTCACTCTCTATTCTCATTTGAAATGCGGGCAAGGTGCTAACATCAACCAGGCTGCAGCGCGTCCTATGGAACCTCAATCACATCGCCGACGGTAACGGCGGTAACCGTGCCTTTGGTGAGCCTGGATACAAGGCCTCAGTCGACTTTGTTGTCGAGCGAGCCCAGGGCCGCTTCCACCCGGAGATGGACACCTTTATCCAGCCCTTCAACCACACGTACGACAAGACGCTTGAGATCAAGGTTACGGGCCCCGATGGAGAGGACGTCTTTGTCATTTCTCCCCAGTACAACCCGGCCACCCCTCTCCCTGGTGGCATCACGGCCAGCTTGATCAACACCCCGGTCAACGATGAAGACGGAAGCATGTGTGTGGAGAGCGATTGGGACGGCATCGATGCCACGGGAAAGCTGGCGCTGGTCAAGAGAGGCGTGTGTGCTGTATCGGACAAGTTGAAGTTCGCCAAGGCCAAGGGCGCATTGGGAGTGATTCTCTACAACCAAGCTCCCGGCACCAGCTTTGCCACCCCCACCCTGGGTGCTGAGAATATCGGACAGCTCGTCCCCGTCGGCATTGTGCCCCTCGAGGTGGGAGAGGCCTGGATCGCCCGGCTCGATGCTGGCGAAGAAGTGGTGGTGAGCTTATTGGTTGATGCCATCGCCGAGACTCGTGAGACGTGGAATGTCATCTCCGAGACCAAGGAGGGCGATCCCAACAGCGTCATTATGCTCGGTGCCCATCTTGACAGCGTCCAGCAAGGGCCTGGCGTCAATGATGATGGCAGCGGCACAGCTGCTCTTCTTGAGATCATGGGCGCGGTCAAGAACTACAAGGGCTTCAAGAACAAGATCAGGTTTGCCTGGTGGGGTGCTGAGGAGAGCGGTCTTGTCGGCTCTCTGTACTATACATCCCAGCTCTCGTCTGCCGAGGCTGACAAGATCAAGTACTATTTCAACTATGACATGATCGGATCCATTGAGCCGATCTATGCCATTGGGGCTGACGAGAACAGCGGTGTCGGTCCTCAGCTTCTGGAGGAGTATCTCGTTGCCGAGGGCAAGACAGTCGAACGCGGTGGGTTTGAGGATGGGAACTCAGATTATGTCGGCTTCGTCGAGTTGGGCATTCCCACGGCCATGTTGTTCACTGGCGCTGGAGCTCCCTGGGACCCGTGCTACCATCAGGCCTGCGACACGCTCGACAACATCAACTGGGATGCGCTGACGGTCAACACCAAGGCTGCCGCACGCGCCCTTGCTCGCCTGGCCCATGATCTCTCGGGCGTTCCGCCTCGTGCAAACACGACGCCAAACCTGAGGGGTCGTGCAAAGATGGCGCAGGAGTTCAGGAAGTGGAAGCGGTTGGCTGAGGAGGGAGCCAGCCACGGAAAGATGTGCTCGCACAAGTCGAAGAAGGTCATTGTTTGAGTTTGGGGCGTGTCTTGCTAGCAAGCGTTGTGATATAGTGTACAATTAAACATTTGCCCACTGTTTGAAATTGGTCGACATGTGTTTGTGGTGGGGCCTTTGTTGACGATCTGGGTAAGGGTTGTTGGGAGCAAACAGGTTCCATGTGCTGCTGATCGCGTTCTTTTCCACCCCGCCCTCCCTGCGAGGCAAGTCCTTGGGCTGCGATTTCGACAACATGAAACCCAACTTCTCGGTGTGCTGCAGCCAGGTAATTTTCGGGTTGTGATCTTTTCATCGGGCTGCTTGTCCATCAACAACTGACAGAAATTGCGCGGAAAATCCTTGATGACAACATGAACCGAGGACGATGTCAAACACCATCCTGCCCACGACTGGCGACCACCCCATCTCAAGGAACGGCCAGAGCGATGTCGTCGCGGAGCTATACCAATCAAGGACGATAAAATCTCGGAAATGAGGATCAAATTCCAGGAGCATCTTCTCAAGATGCGTTTCTGCGCGACCCGTCACTCTCTTGCCGACTGGCGATCCGAAGCGCGCCAATCCCAGAACGAACGGAGCATGTTCGGTCGTCGTTGACATGGCATCAATGTCGCCCCTCTCGCCATCGGGGCTGGTGCTGTTTTTGTCTTCGGGACTCGGTACTGGACTCCGCCCAAGACGAGGGCAAGGTGGTAGCCAAATTCTTCCAGCATGATTCAGGCTAATTAGCACGTGGAGATCGAGAAGAAACATCAAGGAATTCCGGGATTTAGGGGTTCGCTAACGGTGTGGGGAACGCTATGAATAGCCCCTGTCGCCAGCTCAAGCAACATCGCTCGACGTCTTGGCTTCCCGATTCGCACTTACACGGAGCCTCTTCCGAAGAAAACCGGGTCTCGACGCCGTTGAGAGGAGCCCCGTAACGATGTCAACACAACGCCCCTGCCACAACCCCATCGGCCAGCGCACATGACATTCGCCTCCATTTCTCCACGATGGCCCCAGGGGGGATCGAACTCGAATCGACCGGGTAAAAGGCCTTCAATGCTTCGTCAGGACGCTAGGCAGTGTGGCCCGCGAGCCCCAGATCCCAAATCCGATATTACATGCATCACTGGTCTGGCCAAGGCAATCTAAGGATATAAAGCGGCTCAACCAGCCTGCAGCGAACATCACAGTTGCTGTCAACCTCCATCTCGACATACTCGCCCTCCCCCCTCGGTGATCCTCCTTCGTCGTCGCCACGATGCATACCAAGGCTGTCCTCGCCGCGCTTCTTGCGCCTGCCGCCGTTTCGGCCCAGCTTCACGAGCTCGCTGTTCGTGCCGGTCTTCAGTACTTTGGTACTGCACTTCGCGAGGGCGCTCTCAACAGCGATGCCCAGTTCGCTGCCATCCTGCGAGACACCAGGGAATTCGGCCAGATTGTGCCTGAGAACGGCCAGAAGTGGGAGTCCACTCAGCCCAGCCGTGGCCAGTTCACCTACGCCCAGGGTGATATCACTGCCAATGAGGCCAAGAGAAACTCTCAGTTCCTCCGCTGCCACACTCTTGTTTGGCACAGCCAGCTTCCCTCATGGGGTGAGTCTAGAAATCACTGGCATTCTTTCCGTCACCAAACTAACAGCAACAAACAGTCTCTTCTGGGTCCTGGACTCGGGACACTTTGACTTCGGTCATTGACACCCACATGGCCAACGTCATGGGCCACTACAAGGGCCAGTGCGGTCACTGGGACGTTGTCAACGAGGCCATCAACGACGATGGCACGTGGCGTGACAGCGTCTTCTACCGGGTATTCGGCACCGACTACCTCCCTCTCTCTTTCGAGTTGGCCAAGAAGCACGACCCCAACACCAAGTTGTAAGTGGAGCATCCCGGCTTTTGCCGAAGTTATTTTGCTGATTCTGACCTGGGACTGCAGGTACTACAACGACTACAACCTCGAGTACAACGGCGCCAAGACCGACCGTGCCGTGGAGATTGTCCGCATCGTCCAGGCGGCCGGTGCCCCCATTGACGGCGTCGGCTTCCAGGGCCATTTGATCGTCGGCAGCACGCCCAGCCGCGCCAACCTCGCCACAACCCTCCGCCGCTTCACCAGCCTCGGCGTCGACGTTGCCTACACCGAGCTCGACATCCGCCACTCGTCCCTCCCCGCCAGCTCCGCCGCCCAGGTCACCCAGGGCAACGACTTTGCCAACGTCGTCGGCTCTTGCCTCGACGTCCCCCGCTGCGTCGGTGTCACCGTCTGGTCCTTCACCGACAAGTACTCCTGGGTTCCCTCCACTTTCAACGGCGCCGGCGATGCCCTCATCTACGACAGCCAGTTCCGCAAGAAGGCCGCCTGGACCTCCATCTCCAGCGTCCTCGCCGCCAAGGCCACCGGTGCTCCCCCCGTCTCCAGCACCCTCGTTACCGTTACCACCACTCGCGCTCCTGTTTCCTCCACCAGCACCGCTGCTCAGGTCACCACCACCGCGGCCCCCACCCAGCCCGAGCAAGTCCGCTGGGGACAGTGCGGTGGCAACGGCTGGACTGGCCCCACCAGGTGCCAGAGCCCATACACCTGCCAGGTTCAGAACCCTTGGTATAGCCAATGCTTGTAAGCATGTGGGGGCGTTGTTGAGTACCAGGGAAAGTTGGAGAAGATAGATCAGGCTTTTGGGTTGTGATGGAGTAGAAATAATTCTCTTGTACGTAATTTACAGCTGGTAGATAGAAAGACTGGCAAAAGTGCACATATTCATTATTCAAGAGTTTGACCACTGGATCGGTGATGGCTCCTGATGACTTTAATAGGGATGGTGAAGTGCGTCATTGCACTGCTTGGGCTCATCCGCATGATGGTTCTCTGTAAATCGTAAGGTTTAAAATGCAGAGGCAACCAGTGTCCACGGGTACCAAGGATAGTATCAGTTGCAAAGCTATCCGATACCGTGATTCGCACAGGTTAATAGCTTCGGAAAGATTGTCAAGTCTTTCCGCTTGGAGAACTGGCCAAAAAATTGAACAAAAGCAGCTGGACACGGTTCTCAAAACTAAGGTAGGTACAACAAGAATTGCAAATGAGACAAAAAAGGAAGTTAGTTCAGGTATGCGAACGAAAAAGATAACAAAAAAAACTCTAATTAAAGAACTGCAATGTGAATGCCCAACGCTGCTCGCAGCTGGGATGAGGGAAATAAAAAGGGGTGTCCACCCAAGCGTCAGGCCAACCATGTCAGCGGTGTCGGATACCTAGCTGACGGCAATCCTGACGCTGACTGCAGCGACCACTGCCACCGTGCCGGCTGTGAATACGGCTACACGAACGGTTGTGGTTGCCATTCGTCTGAGACGGTTCCTGATCCTGATGATAGGAGGTTGACCGCCCTCATCGTTGTTTTGCGGTGCAAAGTCGGGAATGGCATCGCAGCGTCCTTGAGGGGGTTGTGCTGTGCTGAAAGGCCAGCCTTGTACTTCTTCTCCATCATCGTGCTGTGGGTACTCAACATCTTGACGAGATTATCGCAGTTGAGCGTGAATCTCTGGTGTTTGTCTCGGAAGCTCTCGTCTACCGCTCTGGAGAAGGGGGCTTTTGGGGTGAAAAATTTCATTTCCTTGCGGACGCTTAGATGACCAGGCCGGGAAGATGGTAGATTGTTGGTAATTGAAGCGCCAATGGTCAAGGAACATTTTTGCAAATACTCCTGCTTCCGAATCCCTGAAGGTTCACAGCCGCCGATGAAGAAGGTGTCGGCCTTCTGCTCGTGGTACACCCGGGCAATGTCATCAGTTTGAAAGGCCTTTGTCAAGTACTGCTCTTTGACCAGTGCTTTTCCTGTGTGTACCACTGCCGTGATACCGGCGAGGTTTCTCTCGAGGCTTAAACCAAGGTTTTGTCGGGTGATCCGGATGTAATTCACTATGAGGCCACAAAGAACGGGGTTTCTCAAAAGAGTGGAGGAGGGGACTTGCTCTGACGATATGAGCTTTGCCGATTGATTGTCCTGAAGTCTTTGAAGATAGCGATGGGTGGGAGCAAGGAAGTCATCCAACGTCTTCCGACCGTCGACTTTCATACTCAACAGCCAGGACGGTAAGTTGTTGATTCCTGTGATGGAACTGCTGAGTAAGCCCCGAAGGGTTTCAGTTGGGTTTTGTAGCTTTCCTGCGGTTTCGAGCTTTTCGTAAACCCGGAGCAGGGTTTCAAGTCCAAAGACTGTGGCAAGACTGACTCTGTTGTTCTGGACGCCGACATCTACCAATCGACTAAGCTAAGGTAATCAATAAGGGGTACCTCTTCCCTGTTTCCGGCGGTCGAGCCAAACGCCAGTAGCTCGCTCAATCTCTCCCAAAGAAATGTCTCGCGGCTGCTTTGACCTTGGAGAGAACGACCCGACTTTTTGCTGCCATGCCATTCGGTATACAACCTCCAAGTTTCATGAAGTCTGTTGTAGCAGACCCATGCTCATGCTGAATGATGTTATATACCGAAAAATAGATGTTACCGTGCAACATTTCCTTAGCCAAGTTATTGTTGATGCCGAGAGAGCTGGCAACGAGGCAAGTATAGGAATCCCTCACAGACGAATTGGAAATCATGAACTGCTCCATGGCCGGCCGTATTTCGGATTCAGCTGCCTGGGACAGCAAGACAGCCATGTTGGTGGCACATAAGGCGGCCGTGAGATCTGTTTTGCCGTTTATGTACCTAATCCAAAGAACCTGAACAGTTTCGCGGACTTGTCGGAACTCTTCGCAAAGGAGGTTGAACTGAAATAAAGCCTCGTCTTTGGTGGCAGTTGGTCGAAGTACATAC
The DNA here is from genome assembly GCA_030549205.1 of Apiosordaria backusii. Classification (NCBI taxonomy): domain Eukaryota; kingdom Fungi; phylum Ascomycota; class Sordariomycetes; order Sordariales; family Lasiosphaeriaceae; genus Apiosordaria; species Apiosordaria backusii. Next base: position 2,200,479 of record JAUKTV010000006.1, read on the forward strand.
TGGGCCCCACTTTGGAGACCTGCACAGAAAAGAACCTATGTTAGAACAGTCCAGTCTATGGGTGAAGATACCAGGGAGTTCCTTACCAGTTGCGCTCAGAAGGTTCGCGCACTCCGCCACCTCCGATTCCGTATTGGAGTCAGGAAGGTCGGGGTTATGGAGAAGACTAAATCCACGTTCTCTGGCTGAATTGCTTGAGATGTTATCGGTGGCAGCGGGTCTGTTGTCTATTTGAGGTAGGCTTTGGAGGCTGGCCTGTATAGATTTCAGTGCCTGGATGAAGTATAGGTGGGTGTGGTCAGCCGTAGAGAGGTTGTTTCTGTCTCTCATGCCTGCACTATATCTTGTGCGTAGCACAATGACAAGGTCTAGAGCCTTTAAAACCGTCTCTGGCACCCTAAGCCGCTTCTGCACAACCCAGTCAGCCAAGCGTTCCAGAGTTGCAACTGGTACACCGCTTGGCTGAAGATCGATAGGATACTGTGTTTCGCGGCCCTTAACGACAAGCCATGTGGTTACATATTTGGTTGCGTCCTTGTACTGCCGGTAGACTTCGAGGCGTGGTTGCTGATCCATGTCGCAAGATACGCGGGCTAGGTGGTTGGGCGATGTGGTGTAAGGTAGGTATAGAGTGAGAAAGACGAGAGTTAAATATCTTTAAGTCGGCCCTTTATATGCACTTGTCCTATCATCTTTACTCCAACCTGGGTGCTCTTGTCCTCGTCAAGTCTGAGTGTAGCTGATCGTCAAATTCACACTCCTCTGGTTCTGTAGAAGGAGCAGGACGACTTGAGAAAGCTTTGATCAGTCACGAGTGACATAGCCTGACGCTTGACCGTTAGGGCCATCAATCATAAGAGAGTGAACAAACACAACAGGTACGGATGAATAGGTACGTATACTCATTCTGCGTTATCCGCATGATGATCTGATTGCAGCTACATGTCAAACTTATTTCGGCTAAAGAACATGATCAGAATTGACAGTGACACTCAAACGTCTCCCACTGAATCACACAACGCCATTCCATCATTCTTGCAGGTGGGTGGCTCTAACTCCCAATTCAGACCTCAGGCTAGGTTGGAAATGGGAATCTAGAAAAGACGCATCAGTACTGTGACTAGCCTCTCTCGAAAGAAGTGCAAAGCTCATGGTCATCCAGCCAGTCAACACCATCCTGATTCTCATCACCATCATCCTCTCCACAGTCTAGTTCTTTTCCACCGTCATGGCCACCTCCTGGGAGGTCTGAATCGCCTCCAGTTTCCTGGCTCTGCTTCTCTCTTTCATCTTCCTGAGATCGCCCCTCGCTGGCTGCGCTTGCGCCAGAGGATTGGGCCATCTTTGCTGCCATTATCCCAACCGTGGACGATGAAGAACCCAGCCATGACTCGCGAACGGTCTGCACCTCCACTGTTGGCACGTTCCCTTTTGATTTCGTCAAAACACAGGACTTGAAATGTATCTTACCTTGGCAAGACCTCCATTTACACCGATCTTCTCATCCCAGCCGTTGAGACCAACGGCATGATCTTCCCCGTTCGCAGTCTCTGAGGGGACCTCAACAGACGAGACCCCAAAAGAAGCGGCGGCAACAGCAGGTGTTCCTGAAGCACCCCCGAGGGCGCCGAGAAGAACCGGGACAGCAGTATTGAGGACAGCGGGAGCGGCCTTCAACACGGCCGGTGCGATCCGCTGTACAGTCTTGAGCAAGCCACCAAAGAAGCTCTCCTGCTCTGCTGACCCTGCGCTCTCTCCCAAGATCACACTCTCCCTGAGATCCTTGGGCTCGGCCTCCAGCACAGCCTGTAGCGCACACTCGGCGACGACCGCTCTGTGTGCGAGCAATGCAGCCGCCTTCTCATCTGTGATGACCTTGTCATTGGTTGGGTCCTCCAGCAGAGCCTCAGTGCCACCGCCAATTTGCTTCTCTTTCTTAGCGAGCATCTGATCCAACTTCTGCAGACCAGCTCTGGCAGACGTCAACAAAACAGGCGAAGCCACCTTCAAGGCCCTCATCAAAAACGGTCCCAGGTTGTCAAAGAATGCCTCAGACTGGGTCCCGGACTTCAAGACCTTGGCTTCTGTCTTGGCGACACTCTCCAAGAATCTATCGGTGTGAATATCCCCGGTCAAGTCGGCCTCCGTCTGCGAGACTGGCACCGGCTTCGCAGCTCCAAACTCGGCCGGTTTGTTGATTAACCCCTCAGTGACGGCCACTCTCAAGCCAGCCTGGCTCAGCAGTGGCACCATCCTGGGGCCGAGCTTAGCCGCATGCTTCGCAGTAAACCCAGTAGCGGTGTACTTGGCCCTCATCTTATCCAGAATTCGTTGAGAGACAGGAGACCGCTCCATCCTCAACACAGTCTGCAAGACACTCTCAGCAACCACGGCGCGTTCGGCCACCCCAGCAGCAAGTTTGATCCTTGTCGGAGGTGACAAGCCAGACTCCATGTCAGATTCCTGAACGGCCTTGCTGAGCGCACCCATGGCAACACTCCCGATGGCACTGACCGGCCCTCCGAGTGGCCCCAGCAGCGGTGAAACCAGAGGAAGAGCCGTCTGCACGACTGGTGCGACTACGCGGCCGATAGACTTGAGCACGTCAAGGAATCCCTCCGCGTCCCCGACCGGACCGTCCATGCCGGTTTCAGTGCCTGTTTCCCCAGACTCGTCATTGCTCCCCTCCCGCTTGACAGCTGTCACATCCTTCACAGTGGGAGGCAGCTGCTCAAGCGCCGAGATGAAGAAGTTGTAGTTGTTGCCATACTCCCCGCCAATCACACTCGCCGAGTTGCGCGCCTCTCCTCCGTAGCAATGCGTGCCAATAACCACCAGCTGTCCCTTGTCAGGAGCGGCATCCCATTTTCGAATCACAGGAGCCCCAGATTGGCCTGTACATAGGTACCATTATTAGTCTTAGCATGGACTGTCAGAAGGCAAGCACTCACCCTTAAAGGTAGAAATCCTATACTGCAGCATATTCCCGGCCCCCTTCCCCAAATCATAATCCACCGTCTCAAACAGCTCATACATCTGCGCCCCCTTTTCCTTATTCAAGTACTTATCACCCGGGTACCCAACCACCCCCAACAACGCGCCCTTTTCCCGCATGGGTGTCTCCTGAATGACAAAGTTGCGCAGCGAGCTCCCATTGTCATGCGCGCGGACTTTGCCCTCAAAGGGCCGGTCAACCCTGACAAAAGCAACATCGTACCGGCGGTCTCCCGTAGTGACCCACTGCGAGGTGGTGACGGTAGAGAGAGCACGCCGGGCTTGGACGGTGCTGTTGGGGCGGGTGACGCTCTCGAGGCCGCAGTAGCCGATGTAGCACTTCATCTGGACGACGCGGCCGAAACCGGATTGTTGCGCGCCGCTGCCGCCCCCCGTGCGGTCGTAGACACAGTGGCCGGCTGTTACAAAGGTGTTGGGGGAGATGAGGTAGCCGGTGCCGATGGCCCAGCGCTTGTCGTCTTTGGCTTGGCCTTCGTAGCGCATGACGATTTTGACAATGGCTAGGATATGTGTTAGTGGCTGATGGTATCAGGAGTAACGGGAAGAGGGCCACAAACAGCGGTATTTGCCGCCGTCGGCATAGTCAGTTTCGTCGACGGGGGTTCGGTTGTCCGGCTCAAAGACTGCCTCGCTGTAGCCTCCGATGGTGAAGGTGGACTCGGCGGGGGCCATGTCCTCAGGATTGGAAAGATTCCAGTAGGCGCCAGCAATAGCCGGGTCCTTGAGAACATTTTCGAGGGTCGTCATGGTGAGGATGTTTGAGTGTAAGTCTGCGGCTTTAGATCTAGGTGTCTGTGATGCCTGCGATGCTGTTGAAGGTGATCAGAAGCGAGTTTGTTGCCAGCGTTGGACCTGTCTTTTATATTCATGCTGTCACGTATAATATGTGTATTGTCGTCCACGAGTTTCAGTCGTGGTGGTGTTAGTGGTAGTGAGGGATCCGAGTAGAATGGCCACGACATGCTTGAGACATGGCAAGCTTGTGGCGAGCTGTTCTTGACCGCGGCATTTCCCGCCAAGGGCATCGTGGTGATTCACCGACTCCAAAAACAGTCGTAGAACCAGACACTTCGTGGAGATGGTTGTTGATCAGCACTAGAGATACCGATCTGGGTGGGCGAGGGCGCAGACTAGTATCATGAGAAGAAAATGGTGGCTGACTGGAATGCGGCCGACTTGCTTGAGTGAGGTAGCAATGGCGACCCTCTGTCGTTGCATTTCAGCTCGCGGCAAGTGCAGCGGCAAGCTTATTCGAGCCTTACCGTAGGGCTGTGTTCTGGGCGGTCAACACCAATGTTGCATCGAGTGTGTGGTATAGACTGAACGTCATTGGCTCAAGGGGACTGGCCTCCGAGGAGAACTTTATCACAACGCCTGGGCGGGCTTTGAGAAAGACGAAGAGCAGCAAAATAACCAGTTCTGAGTTCCAAGACCGCTAATACATACAGAATATCGCAACACGGGTATCTCTGCTCACATCTATAAACTCTGGCTGCGCCGCAAACTCCAACTCGTATCCCTCTCCCATATCCATATCATCCTCACGTCGTTATGGCATGGCCCGTTGGCCCAAGCGTGGAGTAGTCAATAGTCACAAACGCCCTGTCCACCTCCTGTAACCCCTCATAGCAATACTGCAACGTTTCGGCGATATCGTGAGCCGTGGGAAGTGGCGTCTTTTCGTCCAGCAGAATGTCCAGCTCAACCCACACTCCATCACCTGCGTGATAAGCCGTGAGTGATTTGAACCCCTCCACCACAGGCGAAAACCGAAAGGCGAGGTACATTAGCTTCTTTTGCAGCGCATCGCTCACATTGCTTCCCGTCAATCTGCTGATATTGCGCACACACGTCTCTGCCCAATCAACAATAACATAGAGTGCCAAGAGCGAAGCGCCGACAGGATCAAGCCACCAAATCTGCGCATGTACTCCCACCAGCGGAAACAGCAAAGAGGCAATGTTGAAGTAGACGTCCGTTTTGCAATCCTGGACAAGTGCCTGCACCTGAGTTGTCTTGACGTGGCGACATGCGAATCCAATCAGGCCCTTGAGGATGGCATTGGAAGCCATGGCGGCAATTGCAACGGGTGGAAGGGGGGCAACCTCTCTATCACCGCCCGGTAGCAGCTTGGTGACAGACTCTTCCAGGACCTGAACAAACGAAACCACCATGATGACACTGAAGACCAAGATTCCTATTGGCTCCAGCCGCGGTCTTCCCACAGGGTATTTCACCTGCAAGGCCTGGAGACGCCAGGCAACGACCCGGTTCGTGCCATAGACAATGAACGTACAGAACAAATCGAGGGCCGAATCGGCAGTGCTTGCGGCCAACGAAAGGGATGGACTAAACTTCAAGCTCACCAGCTTCGCAGCGAGCATAAAGATGTTGGCTAAGAGGTTGACGTTGATAGCCCAGCGGGCGTGCCTTTCCTCTCGAGCGCGTTTTTCACGGTGGTCGGCAGGAAGAAAACAGTCAATGGCGCCGCGGGAGTCTTGGAGGGGCATTCGTCTTTCAGGGATGCCGTCACCATCAGCATCGGGGTTCTGTGTTACGGTGAGCTGTTAGCTAGGGGTCCTTGGGGCTTTGGCTAAATCAAATGGTGGCTTACCATACTGTCAATGACGTCGTCGGCAACGGCATAGACCAGCGCATCCACTTCCAACCATGCATCCAAAGTCTCATTCTGGGCCTCATAAAAGCTCCGTATCTTTTCATTCTTGATCTTCTTCAGTTCCGCATCTGGCCTCCGACACTTTCGATTCATCTCGCCGAGGTCAAACCCGCGCATGCCGTCCAGCACCCTACGCTTGAGGTCGTTGCGTCGGCGCTCGGCTGCCAGCAGTGCTGCCTCATCCTTGAATCCCGTCTCTAGTGTTATTCCCGCTCGGTCGGTGTGTCGGCTATCAGGTGTGTCTCCTAGAGGAGGAAGAGCAGCTTCTTCATCGTCGTCTCGGTATGCGTGGGTCTGTACGTGTCGTCGCCGAGGAACGGCGGGCCAGCTCTTGTCGTCTTCTGCGGCCCAATTGACAGCCCGTGGGCGTCTTCCGACCATGTTGAAAGGCTGAGCGTGTTGAAGATCATCTTGGCAGGGTAATGAGTGCTACCTCGGGCTGTTGGGCTATTTGGTGCTGCTTGTTTGTCCACGAGGGTAACCCATGTGCTATGACGTCATCTCCATTTCCAAGTTAGCCCCACCGTTCTTTCAACACCACAAGATTGATCCGCGCTAGGGCTGCAGGGGTTGCAATTGAGTTTGCTTGGCTTCCGAGGTCCCCTGAATTGCTTCTTAGCGTCTTCCATCTGATCAGGAACGGCCCTTGAAGATATCATGTTGCTTCTGTTGGATGCTTGATCAACAACAGCAAATATCGGGCAATTTTTCATTTTGAGTGCAGTCATCCATAAATTGACGCATTTGCAGTCCATGGTGTTTCCAGAGATTTGCCGAGGCGTTGCCCTCATCGAGATGCGCCAACCACCAGTCCCGTGCTATTATCGGCCCCAGGTTTTGATGCTCTTGGGTGCGAAGCGGATGCCGAACTTGTCATCAAGAACGACTCGCCAACCATGATGAGTCGAATCAGCAACAAAATGCATTGGCTCATCCATCTTGTCGCCGTCATCATGTTCCATCCCCACCCCCCTTCGACTTTCACATCATGCAATTCCTCCCCTGACAACTTAGCACAGTCACAATGAAGCTCCCACCGCTCACCCTCATACTCGCCACCACCACCCTCGCCTCGGTTCAAATAACCACCAACCCAGATGGCTCCATTGAGGCCTGGAATGCCGCCGATAACGAGGTCCCAGTATACAGCTTTTTGGAGAACCAAAACACCCTCGCAGTCGGCAACAATGCCGCCGCCGCCGCCGCCGCCGCGAGCTGCTGCTTCAAAGGCAATAAGTGCTACCGCGCCATCGAGGGCGCCAAGGACAGATTCGGCGCAGAGTTTTGCAAAAAGTACACCAAGACAGTCTTCAAAGAGCCGGCGGCCATGGGACCGTTCAAAACACACTGCTGGAACAAGCCTCAGAAGCTGAGCTCGGCTTGCTCTTGTTTTGCTCCGGTATGATTCCCCCCATGTTTGTGCTATGGGCCAGTGACGATGTAGCTGACGACGAGATCCAACCGCCGTACAGACACGCACCACGTGGCCAAAGGATGGTAAAGGAGGCGGCGGCGGCGGCGGCGGCGGTGGTGGTCACGATTCCAAGCCCGCGGCGAAGTATCCCGATCATGAGCCCTATCCTCCCAAACCAACATGCGGGCCTCCAGGATCACCGTGTACCATTGACAACTTTGTGGAGGCTTGCTGCAGCAACGTCAACGGGTCGGTGGGCTGCTCGTTTCCAGCGGGAGATCCTCAGTTTGGAACATGTTTCTTGTGAGGCTTTTGCCGCCTTGGTTCAAGCACAGCTTGGCCACTGCGTATCTGTACATAATGTCTTTGGCTAGTCCCCGAGCATGTCGTGTATCTGTTGCAGACTTACAGCCCCACACCGTCGAGGTACCAAGACACAAGGTGTGACTGCCCATGCATGACAGGAGGTCGCAGCTGTAACCTCGGGGACAGGAGGTTCTACGGGGCAAGTGACCGCAAAGTCACTGTCGGATGGTGCCTCGGATGTTTTGGACGTATCACGAAGAAGGAATGCCACAAACTACACGTAGATACACGTAACTGTGTGTTCAACAATTTCTCTTCCAATGCAGATCGCCTCCACATGACCAATCATTTTGTCCATCCATTTCCTTCTCCAAATCCCTGGTCTCCTTTCAACAATCTTCCTTGGGCTTGGCCGCAATGACGCTGAACCCACGCCCATCATACTGTGTGCCACGGGTCCACATATTGTAATGTGCCGAATCTCGCGTTGTATACTGGCAGCCGTCAGAAACAGCCCTCGCAAACTTGGCAAAATAACGGCAGTGCTTCTTGTATGGCCAGCGGTTATCGTTGCACCAGATAATGGCGCTGTTGTAGCTGCAGCTGATCTGTCCACAGTTGTTGGGACCAGGGCCGTTCATGCACCATCCAGGTACCTTCTCGAGGTAGTAGATGCCATCGGAAATGTGAACGGCGTCAGCGTCACCAACACCTCCCTCCCAGCACTTGAGCAGCTGTGATGTTTGGTCAGAATCCAATCTTGCATTTTTAGGCGGACCAGAATAGCAGCATACCGCAGGGTCGGGGTCACCCTTAGGGGGGTCATCATCACTGTGGAGGTCGATCGAGGCATCATCGTCCTCGAGGGACCGGGGGGCAGTCGCCCAGGTGAAACCGGGATAAACGGCGGCGATGCTCTTCTCAATCGAGTGGAGGCATGGGCCGCTGAAGTTGACCATGGGACCGTCGGCAACTACTTGGCCAATCCAGGTGATGTCGGTGACGGTCTTGCCCTCAAGGGGAGAAGGGATGGCCTGTTGGCGACAATGTCAGCGGCTTGAGCTCCAAACTCGATGACGGAGAAAAAGACAGACATACTGTGACTGAGGCCGCAGCCAGCAGCATTCCACCGATCAAAGAGGCGAGCATGGTGATGACAGCTGGTCAAGAGTCGTGATGTATTGAAATAATTGAAGAGTGGACGCGAGGTACAAAGTGAGGCGGAGTGAGAGGTTGAGGCTGGTCGTTTGTGAAAAGAAGAGGAACCTGGAGAGTAAGAAGCCTGGGGGTGAGAGGAGGGGAAATCTCCTACCTATCTAAGATAAGGCTGCTGGGGAAAACTGGCCCCCTTTGGTCCTGGTCTTGAGGAAGGAGCGACTCTTTATCTGCAGCTTGATGAGGGGTATCTTGAGATTCCATTGTGGGTTGTACCTTCCTGACACTGCTTTTGTGCACACGGCGGCTGATCTCTGGTGTGACTTTGTGAAGAGCTCGGTCCTTGGACTGGCGATAAAAAGAAATCGTAAGGTGTAGGCGGCTTGGTGGAATGATAATAAAGGCAAAAGGTCTTTAGGGGGGGACCTTTCACATGGTTACCTCGAATCAGGTGGTGACATAAGGTTTGGTGAGTTCTACGGCTTTCAGACAATCGACTGGTCTGCCTGTCTGAATAATGCAAGGTACTGGCTATGGGCAAGAGCCTCATCGGATGATTCACAGCATGAAGGCACGGCTTGTCGCCTGCATAATCGGTCACCGATGTTACAAGGCACAGCAGCATCTAGCCTATCATGTCACTATAAAAGACACAAAGCAAAGGCCAAGGTTGAGTGTAAAGTGAAAGTCATCGCAATGTACCCATTGCTTCATTGATGTGCAGTGCTATAGACAGGCGACTTTCCATGATCTCCTCCAAATGGAAATCCAAATTCAAGCCAGGTTCCCATGATCCACCCATCCTCCGTACCATTTTGAGGAAATCCTAGATGTCCCCGCTGAATTTTGAACTCCTGCCTGTCCTGCTGCCTGTGAAAATCAAAAACCCCAGAATGCGTATGCTATGTTTGTGGGTGTGAAAAAGCAAATGTGCTGATGGCTGTTGCGGGAGCCAAGACTTAGATGGTGCCGTCATCGGCTTCCTCCTCCTTGATGGCCTTGACGCCAGCAGCCGCAATCTCCTCGAGCTGAGCAACGTCATCAGGGTTAACGAGCTCCTCAATATCCTCCTCCTCCTCATCACTCTTGACCCGGGCAAATTTGGCGTCAGTCATTGTCGCATCCTCGCCGGAAGCCTCGTCCTCCTCCTTGGCAGCTGCAGCAGCAGCCTCAGCAGCAGCCTTTGCGGCCGCCTCGGCTTTGGCCTTGGCAGCGGCACGACCACGGGGCTTCTTGGGGGTGGGAGTGACAAGGTCAATGGGAGCATCCTCGCCGCCCTCAGCCTTGACATCGTCAGTCTTGGGGGTAGCGGCAGCCTTGGGCTTTCTGCCGCGAGGTTTCTTGGTGGGGGTGGGGTCACCGGAATCGGCATCACCCTCAGTCATGGCGGCCGCAGCACGCTTGCCGGGAGTTTTGGCGGCAGGCTTGGTGGTCGCGCTCTCCTCAGCAGCAGCGGCCTTTTCGGGGTTGGCAGCCTTGTCTTTGGCATCAAAAGCAGCGATTTTCTTCTTCAGACTGCCCCAAGCATTGGAGGCAGAGCGGACATTGGTCAGGCCCATGCGGGCAGCCACGGCAGAGTAGTCAATCTAAAAGCTTGTGTTAACGAATGATCCGGATGAAGCACGGTACGGAGGGAGACATGCCTGCAACGCAGAGAAGTCGCTGTGCAACAGCACAAACATCATCAGGCGCTGCTCACGATCGGTGAAACCCTCGGGGGCAGCAGGAGAGGCGGTCTTGGAGTCAGACATGGCGAATGAGTCGTGTTTGGGAGTGTCAAAGAGAGAAGTCGGATTCTGTGATGAGAGAAGTCAGTCGAAAAGCCGCAAAGGGGTGAAAGAAAGTAAGAATGAATGAGTCAGACGATGAAAAAAAGGCAGTTGTGTAGAGGGGCCCGGGCAAGAGCAGAACCAGAAACGCCTGAAGAATGACAGTCCCATCATTATCCATCCCTTCACATCTTTGTCCTATGTTTCTCATGCCGTTTAATCAATCCTCCATGTGTGGAAAATAGAATCAAAGGCGTAGAGAACGGGGCCCAAAGGGTGGAAGATGCCAGACAAGGCCTGGAACCAAATTGAAGGGTGTGCTAGGTGGCGTGGCCAATAAGGCTGCTGATGGCAAACAGTGAAAGGGAGAAGGAAAGGAGAAGAGGAGGATGAAGATGAAGATGGTGACGACGATAAGAGAGAAGTAGGCACTTACGGTGTTGCTTGCGACGCGTTTGTTGGAGATGTCAAGTATGTATTGGGCAACAAACTCGGTCGATTGACGGGGTGTGATGTGTTGTGAAAGAGGAAGAAAGCAGGAAGAACTGCGGGAGGAAAATAATTTATAGATCACCAGCACCGCATCAAATCAGTCAGTGAAAAATGAGGGCAGAGGAGCAGAGATGTGTATGATTGGCCGGACTGAGAATGACCGGACGGCAATAGCAGGTGAATTGGGACGGCGATGTCATCAATTGGGATGAAATCAGCAATGCGAGGAAAGAGCACTGCAAAAATATCTTCAAAAGCTCCCACAGTCAGGTAGCATTTGACTGCCTCGAAGGCACCCCACCGGATCTCTCAGCTCATGGAGGATATTGCTGATTTAGGTCTGCGCCAATGTCGTTGACCTAAACGCTGGTAGCATCCGTGTGTTCTTTTTGTTTTGGATATTAGAAGCATAGGTAGGATAGAAAGATATAAGGTTCTGAACTTGGTCATGTATTAAATCAGGCTTTGTGTGCATACCATACCGTCGATCACAGTTCGAGGAACACTTCAGCGAGGTATAAACACCTGACACCATCTTTGTGCATTGTAAAAGAGGCTTTCATGCATCATCATGATGCGTGCAAAATGAGATCTTGCTGGAGCAATAGAGCCAGCCAACACCGATAAGAACATAGAAATGTTTGTTTCTCCAGAAATTACTTCAAGATAAGGTACCTACCTAGGCATGCTCTCATGTGGCACAAGCAAGTAGCTTGTGACGGAGGGGTCTTGGTGGCTAGGTCCTGATGTACGTTGGCATGTAATGGAAGGTGTTGAGTGTGTTCTAAAAACCACAAATGCCGAGGGCCTTGGTATCTATTCACTGGCAGATGATCACGTACATAATGGATACCTATGAAATGTACATGTACCTGATTCACACTGATAGGCAGTTCAACCAGAAAATACCTGATAATAAGCACGCTGGAACTCATGTCACCCAACATGTATAAGAGTGCAAACCAGAAGTTCCAAAAAGAGAGCTTTATGACCTATCTTCATGGAACAAGTCCAACGACAGCATCTTAAATCACATCAACAAGCGCATCTAACTCAATCACTCCAAACGCACTCCAAAAGCCCAAATACCTCTACCCCTGCGCCCTTTTTATCGGTGATCTCAAATCAGTTGGCCCTCAATCTTCCCTCAACCAAACCACCGGGGACACCAGGTGCCCTCCAGATCTTGACCAACTCCAGACCGGCAGCGTCAAAGATCTTTCTGAAGCCTTCCTCGGTCCTCTCTTTGCCACCCATAGTCATGACGGCATGATCCATCACGGCAGCAGCAAAGTCAGCCTCCCCAACCTTTTGCGGCAGAACCATGTCACAGACCAGGACCCTCGACTGCCCATTCATGGCAGGGACAATCTGCTTCAGGATATTCGAAGCAACTTCATCAGAGTAATCGTGCATAATCATGCGCATAAAATAACCCTTGGCTCCTATCATGAGATTTGATGTCAGCAAGCTTCATATTAACAGACAGAATTGCTAAAACATACCCTTTACTGTCTGCTCCTTCGTGAAATCATGCTCCATCACCACCACTCCCTCAGGCAAATGCTGACCCGCCAGGTCGCAAATATCCTTCCTCTCCTGCAGCACCGCGTTTTTGGGGCTCAGCTCCGAATGGGCAGCCAAAATCTTGGCCAGCACCACTCCGTGCCCGCCACCCACATCAACTAGCTCCTTGACGCCCGCCGCGTTCTCCTCCTCGGTGTTTTTCAACACGGAAAAGTCAAAATGGCCCACGGGGGGGACAGCAACGTCGATGCCAGCCAATCCCTTTTGGAACTCGGCCAGTTTGACGGGGTCCTGAGCCATGATCTGCCACACGGACATACCATCCTGCTTTACATTCCAAGTGCAGGGGTTGTGGTAGGGGTTATCCGGCTCGCGGGCGGCAGCGAGCTGGCCATGGGCCTCGAGGTAGTCGTCAAAGTTGTAGGCGTGCTTGAAGTACTGGTCGTAGAGGGCAAGGAAGAAATAACCAGCAGGGGAGCCAGAGCGGTAGACAAGGCTGAATTTGCTGTGAGCATATGACAAGGTGGTAGGCGAAGGCTGAAGCAGAAAGCCAGTGGCCACGAGGATGCGGGCAACCCGCTCTGTCAACCTGGGTCAGTGCCAGTCTGTTTATACGTCGAAGGAGTGAGGAACACACCGAGCAGAGACTCTTGGGCTCCCGTGGCCTTGGAAAGATCCTCAAGGGAAATGGATCCCGTCTCAGGAATGGCGTCTAAGACTCCAAGCTTGATGAAGGTGCGGATAGCAATCAATTCAGCCATCTGTGTGTGGCCAGAGAATTAGCAAATGTATACTGGAAAATGAACATAAAAAACGCTCACGTTCAACCCATGATAGGTAGGTGTCTTGTCAGCAGTGATCAGGGCACGCTGGAGTTCCTTGGCCCTTGCGATAATCTCGGTTCTAGAGAGATAGCCGGCAAGGCTGGCGGAGTCATCGTAGTTGTTGGCAACTTCGGTCAGTTGCTTGACAAGGTGCTGGACCTCTTGCTTGGAAGGCAAAGCCATGGCGTCGTTGGATGTTGTACTGAGAAGCGGATGTGGCGGCGGCTGGTTGCAGAGAGAAAGATGGCCTCATCGAAGCGGTGCAGCCGCATATTAAATAGTCGCCCACCATGTCGAGATATCTTCCAGCAACAGCCATCTCACCAGGGATGATGAGCAAATACCCCGCAGTCTGGGTCGCCGTTCAAGGGTCGTAGGCACGTAGTTGGGAGGAGGAAACGAATATAGAATGCAAAAGCCACACTATTGGTGCGGGGGATCAATTGAGGGGCCGGTGCTCGTCAAGATTGCGGGGGTCACAGGGAGACACGCCATGTACCAAATGCAAGGCATGAATGATATCAAGTGGCGGACAATCCCAATTCTGTTGGTCCCCGGAGCCAGACTGTCGGGTCATCCGAGCTGAATGGTGGCATTCCCCTCATTGACGGTGGCATGACTTAGATAGCCTTAGTTCAAGATTTTTTTACCTCTGTCTCTCATTGGATCAGGCTGATTAGCCAATCTCTGCAGTATTTCAATGCGAGGGAGGCACATGGCGGCGGGCATTCGGCCGAGATGGTCCGTGTTGCGACATGACTGAGAACCTGGAAGCTAACAAAAAGAAAAGTAAGTATTGGGCCATTTGTTATTTTTTCCCGACATGTCATCAGCGCCGAGAGCTGGTTGATCGCAGCATCATTTCTCCGCCGCAGCAAGGGAAACAGACGGGACACACTGGTACCAATGGAAAGAGCCAGACAAAGAGAGACGGCACAGCCTGCAGCAACACTGCATGCCACCCACCTCAATACGCTGGCACAGACACGACAGGAAACAAAGGACCCAGTTGGTCGGGATTCTCAAGCCACAAGAAATGTCAGCCATTTACTCGTCCCCGCCTTTTGCTTTTCTCAGCATGGTGATCGTTTCATCCCGTCATTGCCATCCTCACCGCTAGCAAAATGCCATCGACGGACCCTGAGGAAAATGCACTCGGACTCGGCTCCGGCGCGCCAACTCCGTCCGAACAGGGCCCAGACAAGGGCAAGCACCTTGTCACCGACGAGACCGAGGCAAACGAGCAGGACGACTTTTACGAGCCTGGAATTGCCCCTTCTATCGATGAAAGCCTCTCGGCACCTACCGCTACCGACACTGACGGCGACAGCATCGAGCCCGACAGGTGGACCGACGATGAGGGGTATGCCGAATCAACTTCGACCCGGTATTTAAGCTCCATCGCATCCGATATCCGCCGCGGCGTCGAGGAAAATGGCCGACTTTACGCCTCATATGGCATGCACAAGACTTGGCTTCCCATCGATGACGAGGAGGTACTTTTACCGTAGTAGTACCTTGCTAGCATCAGCAAATTGCTAACGCCCTGCGCAGCTAGACCGTAACGATCTCCAGCATTACAAGTTCACCCTCCTGCTTGGCAATCGCCTGTTCATCTGCCCCGTGCCTCCCGACCCGCAAATGATCCTCGATCTTGGCACGGGCTCCGGTATCTGGGCCATGGAGGTGGCAGACATGTTCCCCTCGGCCGAGGTCATCGGCGTCGATCTCGCGCCTACGCAACCGAACCTCATCCCTCCGAACCTCAACTTTGAGATCGACGACATAGAGAACGACTGGCTGTGGGGCGAGAACAAGTTTGACTTCATCCACGCAAGGGAGCTGATCATGGCCATCCGGGACTGGCCACGGCTCTTCCGGCAGGCCAAGAGAGCGCTCAAGCCGGGGGCATATCTCCAGCTTGGCGCATCCGTCCCACAATTCTCGTCTGACGATGGCACGCTGCCCCAGGATAGCGCCTACTTGGAGACGGCGCAGATCTATTTTGACATGTCTGCCAAGGTCGGCGTCTCAGGGCTGGAGCCTCTGAACTGGACAAAGTACCTGCAAGAAGAGGGATACGAGGACATTGTCCAAAAGATGTACAAGATTCCGACAAACCCCTGGCCAAAAGATGAACGTCTCAAGAAGATCGGCGCCTTGGAGTTGACGCATTATAGGGATGGCATCATGAATGTATTTGCAAGGGGTTACACGGATATCCTGGGCGGTGACGAGACGTATTTCCAAGTTTTGATGGCCAAGGCCAAGCAGGAGATCATGGATCGAAACATGCACAGTTGGGTGCCCTAGTAAGTCAGCATCATACGATCAGGCGAGGCTGAACTGAAACACTGACGGCGGATTAGTTATGTGGTTTATGCCAAGAAGCCATGCACGCTGGAATGAAGTTTTGAAAACTGTTACAATGAGATAAAGTTATTGGGTATCTCATTGTCAGATGACACCTTAGCTCTATTATGAGCTTGCCGCATAGCAAAACCCTAACCCTAAGTCGATTCACTCCTTGTTCGGCGCCTCTGTTCCTATCTCTTAAATTTCACCCTTTTTGTGCCGCACTCTTGATGGCAGCAAGAGCTTCCTTTCTCTTTTCTGCCTCTTTGAGTGCGACATCGTGCCTGTCCCACCACTCATTGCTGCGGTTGATCGACTCGTTATACATGTCCACCTCCTGCTGGATCAAGTCGATCGTCTTCTGGCACGTTGTGGGAACTTTGGCTCGGAACTCTTCGAGCGCCTCAATCCCTTTCCGCGAGCCGTCCAGTGAATAGGCTCGGCTGTGGTACAGGGATATTTTGCTGTGTTTGTCTTCAGCTGGTAGCTCTGCCTTCCCAGGGCACAGCCTGTCAGCGTCCGTCTTGCATATCTCCAAGACCTTGTGAAGGAGCTCCAAGTGCCTCCTCTTTCCTTCAATTCTGATTTTCATGGACTCCGGGCTCGGCACATTACTCCCGAGGAGCCCAGCAGCAAACATTTCAGCCTGCTCTGTGGTATACTTAATAGCCTCTTCCTCCCGAATGATGTCTTGCCTCCATTTCCTGAGCTCGCACAGTATCCAATCTTCTGGTTTGTCACCCGGCTTCTGTCCATTGGGGAAAACCTTATCCCTCTCAGCCTCCGCTTCTGCCAATTCCTTCTTCGCCCCTTCGATTTCTTGCTCCTTCTTCCAAATCTGGAACCTGGCTAACCACTCTTCATCAAGGGTCTCGGCGGTGGCGACTTGTCGCTTCAACATCAACATCTCTGGCCTGTTCGCCTCCTCTGCCCAATCCTTGCAACGATCCACCTTTCTGAACGGCTCCATCGCACGGTACATTACCTCCTCCATCGCCGCCATACGCATGCGGTCGAGTTCGAAAGCTTCCACGTCAAAGTCCGGCCCTGGCCACCCGTGCTTGAAGAAAAGCTGCTTCACCCCCTCCGGCCAGTCCCGGCTCGACCCATGCTCATACACCCATGGCACCTCCTCCAGGGTTTCGTATTGCCTGATGATGTCCCGCAGGACATCCCCAGCAGGGCGAGACGGCATGTCATCATAAACATTGGCGCCCTTGCTGCCGCAACCTAGTCTTGGATGCCCATCATCCCGTCTCTGCTTCTTTTGAGGCTGCTTTTTTCCCTCGTCGCTATCACTGTCGTCGCTGTCCCCCTCACTCTCACTCTCATCACTGCCGCTGTCGTCCCCCTCATCCTCCACCTCGCCGTCCAGGTCCTCCACCGTCCTAAGCTGCATCCTCCGCCCGTGCCCCTCTTTCAACCCCCGATCCTGTGTCCGACCGCTCATCTGATCAAAAATCCCAATCATGTGGGTTTTTGAGTCGTAAAAAAGCACACACATGTGATTGCACAGCAGCGAGAGCGGCGTCATCCACGGCCGCATCTGCTCCCTCCTGTCTTCGGCGTACATGGTGTTCCGCCCGTCTTCTACCTGGTTCTTTTGGCGAAAGTCGGCGTAGTACCCGCCCATGTAGAAGTCGTGGGTGTGGGAGTCGGGGTAGGAGATGTAGGGGATGACCTGGTACAAGTAGATAATTTGGGGCGACAATTGAAGTTCTTCAAAGAGGGGGAACAGGTGGGTGAGGTCATGGGGCCCGGGGGCGAGGGTGTGAGGTGGGAGGTATTGCATATGGATGAGGGTTTGGTAGATTTTGAGGAGGAGGGTGGAGACCTCGTGGGCGTTGGAGATGTCGCGGGAGGTGAGGGAGGCGGTGATGGATTCCATGGTGAGGGTGTTTTGGGACTTGGGGGTATTTGCGGCCATCCTGATGAATGATGATGATAGCAATGTTTGGTGAAGATGAGAACGGGTTGCAAGATCTGGTGATGTGTTGTTTATGAGTCCCAGAGCGAGCCCAGTTTTTTAGGCAGCGTACCTAGTGGGGACGGTTGGAGGATTGCCCCTGAACCTCAGGTACAGAGTGGAGAGGCCAGGCGCCAAGGGCTAAGGGACATTCTTGGTGCCCGGACTGAGTTCAGGCAGCAATGGGGAGCCGAGGTTCACATCCTTGAACACCTACTCAAAATAGGGGTATGTCACAGCAGCGGCTTGCATCTATTTACTTTCTATTTCCATGTCATAGTCAACATCGTAAATCGTGAGGAAACATCAATACCTCTCCTCTTATTATCATCAGCCCATCACGACACGCTCTCAATCACGGCCTACTCCTGCACGCCTCCAGGCGCGTTGGAGTTGACTGGCCCAGTTGCTTCCACCAACTCAAGCTCCGCGATATCATACTCCCACCCCTCCAAAGTCGCAATATTTCCGACTGTGGGCTTCACCCACCAAGGCACCCATCTTTCATTCCCGGCCTGCGTCACCTCTCTGACCGCGATCCAACGATAACCGTCATCATTCACACCGCCGACGTCAAACCTCAAGAGATTTCCATTCGTCCTCCAATTCCTGTACACAAAGCCGTTACCCGCCTCATCCGGTCGGTAGGAGAACACTAGCCGATAGGCCGAATCGAAACCCTCGGCGTTGGACAAGCCGTAATACCCAGGCACAGGAGGAGGATGGGGATTCGTCGGCACGACGAGAAGCACTTTGGGTGTTGTTGACGTGAGGGATGTGTTGAGGTGGATGCGGTTAAAGTGGTCCGAAGGGTTGTAGGGGGCGTGGGAGACGCCTGGAGAAACGTATGGGATGGAGAAGTTGCCGCGGAGTCGCTGGCCGTTGATCACCGAGTTGCCGGCCACATAGCGGAAGAAATAATCTTTCCCTTGAGCGCACGCTGAGGAGGCTAGGGAGATTGATGAGAGGAGAAGGAGGAATGACTTCATTCTCGTGGTTGATCTTTGTCGTTAAATATGCCTGGGAGACTCGGACTCTTGTGGTTTGAGGATCCAATTGATGAGATAACAGAAGGACAGAAACCGAGTTGAAGTTTTTTGCTGGACGTCGGGCAAGATTTATATACAACCAACCTCACCGAATGATCTTCTTATATTCTGACTTGGTGTGTTGGTCCAGTCGTGAGTGGGTTGGATGGGTGACACCATTTAGCCCTTCACCTTGCCATTGGCCAGCGGATCACCTGATCTCGTATTCAACTCCTCGCTGCGCCTGTCGATCGCATTCGGCAACCCGATGTCGCAGCGTCCAATCAACTCGACCAAACCACGTTAGGGCTGAAATCCATGCGGTTGGAATCTTCCCGTGCTTACCCGTTTTCAACGCTCGGGACCCGCCTTTGAGCGAACAATACGGGGCTTGGCCTGCGTCAATATTGACAACACCATCACCGCCTTATCATCACATCACCAATGTCGAGTCACATCACACACTAGCGGTTGAGGATTCACAGACGTTTTTAGAACATAGATCATTTTGGCATGGTACCGGTACCTATCCTTCATGCCGTATCCGACCATTCCTCGACCTTCACATCTTATGATGCCCTCTCTAAGGAATGGGTGTGCATTGGGAGTAATATGGGCTGTTTCCTCAAGTTAGTACTTCGTATTCATCACATCAAAAACTCGTGGCAGCCACTTTTACTCACTTGACGCTTTGACAAGCCCACCCGGAACCGCAGGTGGTCGCCCCCGTGTAAGTGCTCCATCCGCCACCTGTTTTGCATCATGTCATTAACCAGCCAAGCACATAACTTCAGTCAAGAATGCTGACATTGCTGATAGGGCCCAGCCGTCGCCGTCACAGTGGGCGCACTCGTCATCGTGATCGGGGCCGCCGGCTTAGGTTGTCAACCAACACTGTCGGGTAAGGAAACTTCTTCGTGCTGTCACACGTCCCCCCAGTAACATAGTAGCTCCCCGCCGCCGTCCTCACCGCGTTCAAGGTGTTGTCAAGCTGGGTCAGGTTGGGGTTGTTCCCCGTGAAGTTCACCAACCCTCCGGGGTAGATGACATCCAGCATGATCGCCCTGCCCGCCTCGGCAGAGTTTTCCGAGTAGGAGTTCGTGCCATACCCAGCAACGGCGTACCCGTCAGCGTTGACCGCACTGCGGAAGGCGGTTGAGGCAGAATAGGCGGTGCCGATGCCCCAGGGGTTCGGGGCTGCGGGGGAGAGGATGCTCGAGTCCATGGTGTGGGTGACCTCGTGGAGGAGGGCGGACGGGAAGTACGCCTTGGATCGGCCGACGATGAGGCCTTGTTGGCCGAGGGCGGCCATGTACCCTGCGTATGCCGGGTTATCAACGGCCCAGTCACCATAGACAAGGTAGACGGACGTCGACTGTCGGAGCTTGATGGGGATGCGGCCGATTTCCTTTCATGTTTGCTTAACGTCAGTGCCTGTCTGCCGAAAGAAACGAGAAGAGGGCATACCGTGGCGATCTCGGTGATGCTTTTGGGGGCTGTGCTATGCCTGCAAACGACAAAGGGTGTGCCGCAGTCAGAATACGTCACGTTGTAGACAGTGAAGCCTGCTGCTGTCCACGAGTCCCGTGTCACGCCCCAGTAGTAGCATGTTTGGGGGATCTTGTTGTTGGTCCAGACGCTGATGGTCGAGCTAGAGACTGGGAGGCGGTTGATGAACTCCTGGTTCCCGAGCGACGTTTGGTTGGAAAACTCCAGGGTGGGGAAGAGATATAGCCCATTGAGAATGCAGTTTGCCGACGTTGTGGGATTGCAGTAGGGATATGGGTCGTTGCTGATTGCGTCTCTACCATGGATGCCGCCGATATCTGGGTCAGGGAGCCAGGCCTGGACGACGGCTGGCAGAGCTGCGAGGGTGAAGATTGACAAGCTCCTGAGAGTGGTCATTGTTGACGATCTGTATGAAACCCGGTGATGGTTGTAATCTCTGGACAAACCTGAGGTCCCAAGACGAGGGAAGTCGCCATCTTTATAGAGTAGGTTGGACCACAAGGTTATAGGCCACCCATGGTTCTAGGCCACTTTCCCTATTAAACTTCAGCCCCTGAATCCACAGATAACCCTCCCAAACTTTCACCTTCCATAATGGCCCCTATATTTTATTTTCTTTCTTACAATACTAAAAATAAAGTTTTTTTTCCCTTTTGTGGGTCATTCTTCAACCTCCACAGGTGGTCCTTGAGCTTTTGCGTCAAAACCTCAATCGGCTACCTTCTTTCCGAGTTGCAGTCGGAGTGGAGGGAGTCATGAAATCCTATGTATTGGCCTCGCGTCTCGTTTGATGGTACCGTAGGTATATCTTCAACGGTGCTGGCCCACGATGATTGGCTGATAGTCTTGGGGCAATACCTAGGTACCTTCTGCGCCGGGGTAAGGCACATTGAGCTGAACAGGCTGTGGGCTTGTTTTCCAGCCATGGACTTTCCTGCACCTGATTCAGTCCACATGGGTTGCGCAAACTCCGCACGACCAAACAAACGATGGATCCTCCCCCCTGCACGATCTACTACCCGCTCGATACCTCTCGCAAAGAGATAAGGCTTCTAAACTATGTGTACGGCATGCTCGGTGTCACCGGCCTTTCTATCCGCCCGGATTATGGTGATACCTAACACGCCACAGTATGGCCCTTGGATGGAATGGGTGAGAGAATGGACAAAACTGCCCGTCCCCAGCGTCCCAGATCCCCAGTTCTGCGAACTCAAGTTTCTCTACATGGCTGGAATCGGCTTCTTTGACTACCCATCCGGCTGTCCGTCGTGGGTTCCACACTTCTCAGGCATAGCAGACAAGCCACCCGGTACTCCTCCATGGCTACCTGGTATGGCTGATGAAGGCTTTGGGTCAGGACCGGCGCCACTCCAACTGGACGACAGTTGCTTGAGGGTTTCAGCTGTTGTGGTGCAGAAAATCAGCCGTGTGGTTTCGTTGCCTCTACCCAATCGCAGAAGCCCTGAGCGCTCGGTGTCTCAGAACAGTTCCGGTATCGCAACAGCTCTTTTGCGCTTCGTTGGTGAGTTCGTCTCGCGAAACCGACGATACGTCGGAGGAGGGCCCCCTCTTCTTGCCCTGACCCGGGTGCTCTTGTGCGACTTCGCCACGCCCCTCAGCGACATTTTATTCTTCAAAGGATATCGAACAATCTTGGCCATACTGGTATTCGCCTGGGCAACGAGTCAACCGACGTACCCAAAAGACTTTGCCGCCCTGGACTACTTTCTGGCTGAGCAGCTAGGGGAGAAGATACTCACTTTCAAAACGATAGAATGGATGCTGAGAAATTTATGGACTGATCTGGAGATACAAAAAAGCAAGTCTGAACCAAGGCCGAATGGTTCAAGCTTAACTGGGACGACAGCGATCACCTTCTTGGTTCACTTGGAGAAGTGGGCTGCTTGGTTCAAGGAATGGTTCCCTTTGAGACGGAAGGTGGCTATTTGGGAATGTGCCCACGAGGATCCCAGGCGGGCGATTTCGTGTGCGTAGTGCATGGAAGCAATGTCCCCATCATTCTCCGGCCCGCTGAAGATTCATTCGCCCAATATCTCCATGTCAGACTTTGTTCTCTGCTGGGCTTTATGAACGGAGAGGCAAGGCCATCGGACCTACGGAGATTTGAGATTATCTAATAGTGGTGGCATAACATGGCCCTCTCGACCTGATCGTGGTAAGGACCGGTCAGTCAATGCTATTGTGGATGATCATAACTCACCGAAACAACAGCCTCTGAGAACCTCGCTGCCTCGGACAAGGCGATATCACCAGCCCAATCTGATCATTCGGATACTCATCCGTGTCCTGAAACGAGATAGCGGGTCCAACGCGTGGCAGTAGCCCGATGGGCCCATGGCAAGCGGTGCCGGGAGCCGGGGCTGGAACATTTCAGGCTAAATGTGTTAAAGTCGAAGCCTCTGGCCTTCTTCTTGCGATGTTACCCCCCGCATTCCCTTTGGCGGCAAACAAGCCACCGAAACACACAACCGGGTACCAGGACCAGGTTGTGGATGAGCGGCAGTCGGACGAAATGAGGTGGGCAAGCGGATCGATGAGGCTAACAAGATTTATGCACCCTTTTCTCCAGAACAGTTCTTCGCGGGTATTCTCCAGGGATGTAACCTCGTCTTGTGGATCCACTTACCGCTGCCAGCATAACGCACTAGTTTTTCTCGAAATATCCTCCTTTGGTGGGAAGACCGGCGTCACGGGTTGTTTTTTGGACAGAGGAATACAACACCATGACTTTTACCAGCACGGTAAACTCGGTACGCGAGCTCGGCGGAGCAGCGGAATGCTACCGCAAGGTCGAGGTGGGTGTACGTCATGGTATCAATCGCCCCGGGGGCCCGGAACTTGTCTAGGGGACGCATGCAGATCCTGTTGCTTGTTTCCTGCCCCTGGCGTGTTTTCTTGGGATAGGTATAAAAGGGATGGTTCATCTCATCCAGTGATCTGATCTTTTCTGGATGGATGATCTGTAGCTGGAAAGATAAATAACACCACAGTCGAATCTATCAAACAAGCATCCAAAATGTGGCCATCACCCAAGAACGCCTTCCTTCTCCTGCTCGCTCACTCCCTGGTCGTCAGTGGTTCCCCCATTGACGCCGAGGAAGCCGAAGCTGCCGTCCTCGCCAAGCGCCAATGCCCCCAGATCCACGTCTTCGGCGCTCGTGAGACCACTGTCTCGCCCGGCTTCGGTACCGCCGGCCAAGTCGTCAACCTCATCCTCCAGGCCTTCCCCGGCGCCACTAGCGAAGCCATTCAGTACCCTGCTTGCGGTGGCCAGGCCAGCTGCGGTGGTGTCCAGTATGGCGACTCTGCCCGTCAAGGCACCAGCGCCGTCGCCACGGCCGTGAACAACTTCCACACCCGCTGCCCCAACACCCAGATCGTGCTCGTCGGGTACTCCCAAGGAGGACAGATCATGGACAACGCTGTCTGCGGCGGGCCCGACTCTGGCTCGAACATCAACACCACCACCCCTCCCATCTCCGCCAGCGCGCTCAACCAGGTCAAGGCCGCGATCTTCATGGGTTCGCCGAGATATGTGGCTGGCCTGTCCTACAACGTTGGCACATGCACCGCTCAGGGTGTAAGTTATTTACTCTCACCCATCTCACCTGATACAAGACATCGTTGCTAACCAAGAAATCAGTTTGCCGCGCGTCCCCGCGGCTACGTCTGCGGCTCCAACTCCGCCAGCAAGATCCAGAACTACTGCGACAGCGTCGACCCTTACTGCTGCACCGGCAACGACCAGCAGGCCCATCAGGCCTACGGCACCAAGTACGGCCAGCAAGCCCTCACCTTTGTCCGGGCGAGGTTGAACCAGAACGGCGGCGGTACCACTCCGGCTCCTACCACTCCCTCAACACCCCAGCCGACCCAGCCCAGCAACCCCGGCGGCAACTGCGCTGCGCTTTGGGCACAGTGCGGCGGCAGCGGCTGGAACGGCCCGACGTGCTGCAGCCAGGGAACGTGTAGGGCGAGCAACCAGTGGTATTCCCAGTGCTTGAACTAGGTGTAACCAGCAGGTGCAGGGAAGAGAGGCGAATAATTCGTGTAAATAGTTTTGTTGGTGGTAGGAATGTAAATATTTGCAAGTCATTCCGTTGATCATCTATGTGTGATGGTGCCAAAAGGAGCTGAAAAGGGGTTGTATAGGTACCTTTACTCGAACATTGCATAACTACCTTATGTGCATAGGACATGCATTTGAAGTTATGCACAAATGTATAGGCTTGCATAGAGTTATGCTTGTTGCCCAAAATGAGTGGGCACACTAGCCCCTTTTCAGAACAACACTCGACATTATTTATGCGTGCACAAGACAATTTGGCACACAAATCTGCCTAGTCAGACTCGCCCAACTCAGCTGCGATCCTGCAATCCTGGACAATCTTCCCCGCTTTTCTCTCCTCAGCTGAGGCTCCTTATCTTTTCCATTTTCGTCATGTCAATA
This sequence comes from Apiosordaria backusii, assembly GCA_030549205.1. Taxonomy (NCBI): domain Eukaryota; kingdom Fungi; phylum Ascomycota; class Sordariomycetes; order Sordariales; family Lasiosphaeriaceae; genus Apiosordaria; species Apiosordaria backusii. The sequence continues at coordinate 2,224,987 of JAUKTV010000006.1, forward strand.
TCGCGGCCATTGCTCTTTCATTAGGTTCTTATGGATCTTGCCAGTACGCGTAAGAAAAGAATCGAATGCCAGAATTCGTAGACAAAAACAGGCCTTATCACGGCGTGACGCCCCACCTTGTCCCCTTTTTGCCGTATATCGAAAAAACAGATGACTCACCCCTCGACGGAAACTGGAGGCCGGCGGATTCGCTGTCGAGGCCGATAAATATCTCGACGATAGAAGGGTGGTTGAGGGAGTGTGATGAGAATCATGGGTGTCATCAGCGACAGAAAAACCTTGATGAAAGTAAAGAGGGCCCAAGACCGGCATGGGTGGTAGACATCAGAAGGGGGTGTATTGCGAGGTATGAGGGAGGGGAGTACGTGGCGCTGAGTTATGTCTGGGGTCAAGGCTGTGACTTGTCGGTTTGCTTGGTGAAGGATAATTTGGAGAGGTTAACACAGCCAGGGGCGTTGGATAGGGTAGTCTTGCCAAGAACAATAACGAATGCACTGAGCTTGGTGGAGGAGCTGGGAGTGGGATATCTTTGGGTGGACAGGTTGTGTATCGTGCAGGACGATTATCAGGAGAAGGAGGGGCAATTACAGGCCATGGCAGGGATTTATGAGGAGGCCTATTTCACACTCATTGCGGCGCAGAGTCCGGACGCGAGCGGTCCACTGAGTTCAAGGCCGTTGAAGCGTGTGGGTGTGTCATGGTGGGGGTCCCTGTTAACTTTGACGGGAGTAGGGCCGTTTGTGAAGCCAACGGAAGAACCGGATACGCCTTGGAGACGACCAGCCAGCAACCGCGAGGTTATGAACTCGCATTCCATCGCCTTGTTGAGAACAGTATGGTTTCAAAGAGGCTGGACATTTCAAGAGTATCTGTTCAGTGGAAGGAGGGTAGTATTTCATAACAACACTGTAAACTGGTAGGTTCTCTGACTTCTCTTTAGCATGATATTTGACTGACGAAATGCAGGGAATGCCGGTGTGTCTCCTTGCACGAGCATCAACTGCTTCCCAGTACCATTCCAGCCGAGATGCCCACACCACGTGTTTCCAGACTGGACCCGTGGCCAAACTTTCACCGCTTTGCTCGGCTTTCGGCACTGTTCGCTCCTCGGTTATTCACCTATTCAGAGGATGTGCATGATGCATTTGCAGGTGCGGGCAACCATTTCGCAGCGACGTTTCCTGGAGGACTGATTAGTGGTTTACCTGGTGGGCGCTTCTTCGATGCCGCTCTACTGTGGCAGCCCTATTCGCCAATGCAGAGACGCCTTGCTTCTGCAAAGGTTCGCAACGGAGAAGAGGTGCTACCTTCATGGAGTTGGTTGACATATCGGGGTAATGTACAGAGCGAAAGCTGGGCCGCAGGATGGAGTTATCTGGCCACTTCGGAACATGAAGGTGGATGGAAAGTGTTCCCAACTGTAAACTGGGAGCATTCAGAAACAAAATCAAGTCCTCGACACCTTGCTTCAGCCCCTCGAAGGCAGCCAGAAAACGAAGGTTGGGGTAAATCAGACGGTTGTTACACCCACCCTTCAATACCAGACATCAAATTCGCTCATCCAATACCATTGCCTCCTCCGAGTGCTCCACATCACAGAGCAGCTGCTCACCGGTCTCGCTATCTCCATTGTAAGACCAGGCACTGCACCTGGACGCTACATCACAAAGCCTACCATGCCTTTGCTGGGAACTGCGCTATCCTTGCCCTGTTGGATCAATCTGGAAACCTTGCAGGGCATCTCAGAGTCAACATACCCGAATCCCACATCAGGAATCACATCCCTACTGACCCAATCGATCTCATCGAGCTCTCAAGGGGCGAGGTTGAGCTGCAGCCTCAGTCACCAGAGACAGCACAGATGGAAAAGGAAGAACGGCTCGAGATGCTTCAACGGGATTTGAGTTTTCCCTTTCCGGTACCGTTGATGGAAGAATTAAAGGCTCCGAAAGGGGAAGAGAAAGATCTGGTGTTGCACCCTTTGGCTGATGTATTTGACGAGTGGTCACTCCCCCTCTGGCCGGTGACGAGGAACAAGGGGCTTTATGAATTTTATAATGTTATGTGGGTAAAATGGTTAGACGAGGGTAAAATGGTTAGACGAGGGTAAAACCGTGGCAGAGAGGGTTGCGGTTGGCAGAATACAGAGAGAAGCGTGGGAGGGCTGGGACAAGGTGGTTAAACACATAATGATTGCTTAGGTAGGTAGTCCGTGTGTGATGTTGTAAGGGCACAACGGGTGCCGTACTTAACCTCACACAGACAGAAAGTATGATAGTGAGAGAGGATATATCAGAAGATGTTGTATAATGACCATGCTGGGCCGGAGCACCTGTTCCAGCTGAATCTGCAACAATCTTTCTAACGTCCAGAAATACCTACATTTTGACTACACCGCATGAGGTCTTTCTGACGTCAACTTCGGAATGCGGGTGGGCCGGGGTCACCGACTGGCGTGGGCATGGTTGTCTACATTCTTGTAACCACAGAATGGTTCCTCACATGCGTATCCTTCGGTAGCCGAACCTTCTATCACCTGTGTATAGACAGCATTTCGTTATAAGCATCGCATCTTCTGTCCCATTGTGGCTATCTGTTACCCACAAGGGGTACCTAGCCTTTCTTCAGTGTTCTTTGAGTGTTTTTTACGCCTAATCTTACATTTACACACCTGGGCCCCGCTGGAAGACTTCAGCAACGAAGCCACCCTCTCAAGCTCTGCCCTCCCCGACTGAACCGTGACCTAGATGTTCCCTTTTCTCCAACCTCTTCGAACCCAGCTTGTCAAACCACCTCCTTCTTCAAACGACGACTTATACCCTGTGTTAGTACACTCGAATACAGCGGCTGCCTGACCCATTCCAAACCCTACCCCACAGAAGCCCCAAGACCCAGAATTCAGATAGTTATTTCGTTCGGAGCTACCTGGGCTTGTCTGCAAGGCCGTGATCAGATCATCCTCAACACTCTCAGCACCAGTAAACCGCCTTGAAGTGGCAATCTGGGACAGTCTATCTGCCCACCACTGCTCATGCTGTTCGGCGATTTCCGCTGCTGTCCGTCCAGTGGGTGGTGTTGGAACCTGCCACCGATATGGTATGCACTCGCTCATATCGTCCATTTGGAAAGTGCTAGCTCGAGGGTTGAGAACCCGCAGAAAAATGAATTGGTGCATGGCGTGGACTTCGGAGGCCAAAAATGCGCCATTGCGTCTGAGCGTGTTGGTGATTGGGATGGTCTCTCCATGGGCTGTGCCATTGTGAGTGTGAACATACACCTTGACCAGATCCGGGTTGCTTTTGAGATATGACGAAGGAAGAATGCGGAAGACGGAAGGGCGGAAGTGTTTGTCCCGCCTGTTCATCCAATGGGCATACCTGTATCTCATACCCAGCTCGCCGAAGGTAACTGAAATGGTGATACTGCGGTGGCCGCCTTCAAAATTAGGAAGTGATTGCAAGTCGAGAAGGTCGCGTATAAATTGTCGGCGTTCGGTACAGCCAAACAGCCTATTCCCAGATCCCGAATCGCATGAGTGGATGTTAACATGGATGTGTTGAACAGAAGATAGGTCGAGTAGGTCGCCACAGGGAGCACGAACTGGGAAGGCGATATCTACTGGCACCGTGCGGTTGCAGATTATGTCGGTGAAGCCCTTGACGCGTTCGATAGTCGCTAACTGGTGTTTCGCATTGCAGCCTTCCCGATTGCCGTGTCGCCCATGAAGTTTGGGGCCTCGGCGGATGTCCCAGGAAACACTTCTCTGCTCATCGTTGCCAATAGAGTGGTCAACATATTCGAAATCTTGGGAGAGAATGTCGGTTGATGGGTTGAAGTAGAGCACCGAGGAGTTGTCAGTATCCGGGTTTGATCGGTCTAAAGATAGAAGTATGCAGGAGTATGCTCTCATGGCGGCGTGCCGCGCTTCCTGGCTGACTTGGAACAGAATGGAGGGCGGCGGGCTCAGTTTCCAAGCAATATCTCTCTTGCGCGAACAAATGTCGTTCCTGCGATTTTCAAAGTTGTTGTGGGAAGGGAGAGCGCGGTCTGTGAGGTTGGCGTTGACCAGGCGAGGTCGCTGGAGGCCCTCAGCATCGATGAATAACTGCCAAACCTTAGCTCGGAGCTCAGGCGGCAAGGATCTGAAGCGGTGGAACGTGGGTTCTGGAGTCTTCGGGGGTGGATTCTCAGGTTGAGGTCGTGGAGGCGCCGGCTTGCCACCAACCAGGATCAAGAGTGATTCCATGGTGGCGATGTCGAGGCTGACGACAGAATGAGGTGGTGATCGCAAAGTTGTAGTTATTCAGGGCTTGACTCAACTGGAAGTCAGGTGAAAGAGTTGAAGAGGACTCGATGGAAAAAGTAGTGCGGGGAAAGGCAGGTAGGCAATTAAAGGTCCAGAAGGTGGAAGACTCCATGATGAAGAATCATGAAAGGAATGGTGGGTTCCTTCCATTTCTGCGCTCCAAGGTTGAAATAGGAAAAGCTGCTGTGGGGGCAAGAACAATACCAAGATGAAGTCGCAAGCTGACACCCAGGTCTGGCAGGTTCTCAATGTTGCAAATACCAGTAGCTATATACCTCACCTACGACCCAGCGGCGAACTACTTGACAGCGTACCTAAGTAAGGTAGATAGCAATTTCTTAAATTCAGAAAATCCTGAAGAAACCGGGTACCAACGACCACAGCGCCACATGTTATGTTGTTTGGTAGGTGGCTTAAACCTACCGTAGGTAGGTAGGTACCTAATTTTGAGTTACTTGTCCATGTGGATGATGGGCCGCGCGTTGATTTATTTCGGCTTCAGGCAGCAACCAACTATAACTGGGTTCTCGAAGTCCATTATTTCAGGTACCTAACCTGATGTCTTCAAAGAACCTCGCTTGCGACAATGAGTTCCTCTGCCACCATCGTTCTTAACAACGCCAACATGGTTGGTGATTCCAAGGACCCAGAGACACCATACCACAAAATCGGCTTTGGACAATGCGGCCTTGTCTGCACCCAACCCAACCGCCACTCCGTCGTCAAAATCGCCGGTCCTTACTTCCACGATGGCCTTGCGGAAGATCACCTCTGTCACCTACGTCTCCTTGACGCTCTCTCCTACCACGGCGACTCCATGTCTACTTGCCGCATCCCGAGCGTCTTGACCTACATCGACAAAGCCGACAATGACTGGTGGGCCACCAACCAGCCGCTACTCCCACCCGACCCTAAATTCCCCTTTCCCTCCATGGCGCTGATCACAGAACGAATACCTCCCCTACCAAACACCATCCGACACGCTCTGATCGAGAGGTACTGCCCCCGGAACCTCCAAGAGAAAGCCATGACCCTCCTGGCGAACAAAGACTGCCTTGCTCGCATATATCTCGGTCGGCGGCATCGTCCTGGGGCGCCACTGCCCCCCAATTTCACCTTACGCAACTTTAACTTTTGTCTGGATCAGATGATCGAGTGTGGGCTTCCTGTGGAGGAATACGCAAAGACCATGGGGCAATGTTTGGCTATTATGCACTGGGGCGCGAGAATGGATGGGTATGATGTTGAGTTTGTGCTGGGAGGTGAGAGACAGCCTGAGGCCACCAGACAGCCTGAGGCCAGCCCCATGGCCTCTCAGTCGTTGGGTGTTTTCGGACAGCTTGAACACAGGGTTTGTATGTGGGTTTTGGACTTTAATTTGTGCAACCGGCTGGTGAAGGATGATGATGCCTTTCTTTTGGAGAATGAAGAGGCTGTGATTGCGCAGTTGGTGCTGGGGTTCTTTGAGAACGATCCTTATTATCCGCTGCCGATGATGGAGGAAGGGAGTGTGGATGAGAAATTGTGGAGTGTTTTTAGGGGCGAGTATGAGCAAAAGGCAGCAGTGATTTTGAGAGAATCGAGCTGCCTGCAGCATCTGCCTTCAAAGTTCATGGATGCTTGTGTCCAGAGAGAACAGCAAAGCCTGCAGCAGGGTTTGGGTCACGGACATAGGCAGTACAAGGGATAGGGATTGAACAGAAACCCCAAGCAATAATCGTCATATTAAAGCCCCTACTATCAGTACCTGACACTGTAAACTGCCAGGTTGGGTGGCGATGGACTTAGCTTGGTAGCAAGGACAACGTGCTGGCCAGGCCGCTGCGCGAACCGACGCTTCCATCCACAACAGAGCCCCGCCTGCCAGTACTGTTCCCTCTTATCCATTAGCTGGTCCTAAATCAAACGATCTTCCAGACCCTGGTCTTCCCAAGGTACCCCCTCGGCGACCGCGACCTGATGTTTCCGACTTCCTCATCCACATCCTGTATCCTGCCTGGGTTCTCCTGATACACCACCGTCCTGCTCCAATTGGTTACTAGCCTCTCCACCCCCGCCCTGTCCAAAGCGTGCGGACATACTTTGACGAATGTCCAGTACTCGCCATGTTGCCTTAATAGCATGGCCAATCCAGGATAGATTTCCACCAAGACCTCCTCTCGATCCAGCTGCTTGACCTCGACCGCTTGAACTGCGTCTTCGCCATCACTCTGTCCGGTCCAAGCAAAGAAACCCCGTACTATCCTCGGTCTCATAATCTTCATGACCTTGTTGCTAGGGTCGAACTCTAGGGCTTTGTCCTTTTCCGAAGCAAATCTCGACCGAGCCGGGAAGTTAACGGCACCTTGCAACGCCTTTGAGTTGGGCCACGCAACAGTCCAATCTGCGGCCCACGACGGCAAGCCCTTGACGGCAGGTGCTGACTTTATGAGTGATAGAAAGAACCCAGGACCATGCCGTCGAATAAGAAGGGCCGAGTATGCCGCATAGACTTGGGCCACAGGGCTGAAATAGCTAACCTTGTCCAGCTCCTCCCGCCCAGCGCCGACCCCGTCCAGCCAGTGAGCAATATTCAGCACTCCAAAAATCTTGTCCCTGGGGTCCTCGCACTGTCTGCTCTTCGTCTCAATCAACAAGTCCAACAAGTGTGAGCACTGTGAGCCTCTTTCTTGGCCAGCAATGGGTTTCTGTCGGAGCAAAATAAACACCCTGCCCACATCAATATCTCCTTGTCCTTGAGACACAAGCATACTGAACAAATGCATAGCTCGTTCTCCAGTAGTCTCTCGATTCCCGCACACCACTCGTATCCTCTTCATCTCAGGCAAGGAAACTTCCTGCAACACCCACACCCTCTTGAACCACCGCCTCGAGAAATATTCTCTCAGGGCCCGGTGCAAGTCACTCGGCTCGGATGGCCGCCTCGGGATTATGCCCAAATAATACACCTTCCACAACTCCCTCAACAACCTTCTGACCTTTTCGGTATATCCCCTAATGACCCGCCCCATCTCCTCGAGCCGTATCGCAACATCGTTGCTGACCTCCTGTACGCGGCCCAACACTCCCTCAGGCGGGCGATAAAACTGCAGGGCTGACTGTGGGCTGAACAGACCTCCTGATGGCACCGTCAGTTTCTCCGCGTCGATATCATTGAGCCAGTCGTACAGTCCATCCGTCTGCGGTGTTCCCTCTCCAGTATACACCACCACCTTTTGCGCCGAGACAAAGATTCTCGACATGAGCCTCACCTGCTGGCTTCTCTCCTCGAGATCAGCCTGGTTGATACAAACGGCATCGATCCACACTGTCCTCTTTTTATGTTTCCGTCGAAGCCGTCGCATGGCCAACTCACAGTTGTGTCCTATCCCGAGCTGCCGGTAGGTGCCCTTCTTTGGGTTGAACATCAGCGCAATCCGACTCGTCTTCGCCGTCTCCCCGTCCTCGTCAGCCCAGGTATACGACAGTGCGTCATATCTAGGGTTCGTCCGCAAATCCACATTCCTGATCTCCCCCTTGAGCGGCGCCATGTAATCCTCAGCAGGGAAAATGGTCAACAGCCGCACCGAGGTGGGAGTGTGCAAGATTTTGAACGTGTACCCTTTGGCTTCCTCCGGTTCCTCCTCTTCAGTTACTTCCTTCTTTTGCGCCACCCCCAATTTATCACCCGTTGCCACAGCAGTATCCTGCAGCTTCAGTCTCCCCCAAACCTGCAACCTCAACCTCAGGTTCTGAATCTCCCTCGGCAAATCCACAATCTGCCTCCCTAGCCTCTTCCACTCGTCGATATCCCCCGCCCTCCGGCACAGCCCTACCGCCCACCATACCACCAGCACCACTTGCACGATGCACATGATCCAGAGCACCAAGATGGTGATGCAGGGTATGCCAAAGCTCCATCCTATGGCCTTGAGACATCGCCTTGATATCTCCCTTGGCAGTTTCCTCTCTCGTCTCCCGCGGTAGAGCTGGATGGTGATGATGACGGGCCAGGAGACAGGGATGAGGGGCATGAGAGCGAGGACGAGCAGGATGAGGGGGATGGCGATGGGGAGGGGGACGATGAATAATCCCCCCATTATTTATGTCTGGTTTTATGGGTAATAATAATGATAGTATGAAAAAGCGCTGAAGTTGCTCATGTGCCGATGTTGTGTAATATTGTAAATGTGACCACTCTTGTGGCTGTAAAGAGCGTCATTCAACAGATCGATGTCGAGGAATAGCCTCTGAATGATACAAAAGGGCAATAAAACATAGGGAAAAAAATGAGAGAACTGTTGGTTGTTAAAAGAGCGACGAGTCAACTGATAAGCAGCTGCGCTGAAACACCACGCGCGCACATCCGCCTCGCCGCAGTCGAGCTGAAGATGCAAATGCATCCAGCCGCAACGGGATCGGGGGGCGTTGGATCAGATGGCGTGCTGTGTTTGGAAGAAGGGTCCTCACACCACCTACCTCCCCGAAATCGTGCAACTCAAGTGGCCATTTCCCGAGGCCACCGGTGCTGAATATGCAATAGGTCGGTGAGAGAATGGTAAAGAGTGACTGGTGAAGATATTCCGCAAATACTCGGTGAAAAAACCGTTGAGAACGGCCAATCTTTTGTTGATGGAGCGGTCGTCAACGGTGTGGAGGCCTTGGCACGGAGCATCCCGAGGTTCGTTCAACGTCATTAGACAACTGCAACCTGACACCACACAAAGTTGCAACCCAACGCTCGACATCAACATGTGCATTTTCCCCAAATTTATTCATCTCTAACATCATAAAAGTACAATTGCGCGCTGGTGATATCGACCTAGTATCATCACCTCACAAACTCATTCAACGACTTTGCGTCCTCGAAGCTGACTTTGCCATCCCCCTTTACAGTGGCAATGTGTATCTTGAGCGGCTTCTCCTCTGCCTTCTTTTCCTCAATCCTTGGGTGAGTGGCTAGCTCGACAGCTTCCGGCACAACCCCGGCCTTGGCATCCGCAATTTCCATCACGTCGTCCTTGGTCAGGACATCCCTGACCCGAGCACCACGACTGGACATGAGGATTGTGCGCGGTCCTTGGAAGTGTAGAAACAGCCTGTCGCCCCATATTGTCCTCCTTGTTGCCGTTCTCAGTCCGAACAGGAAGCTGGCAAGGCTCTTGTACGTCGACGTGCCACGCATGGCGTTCCAGAATCTGGCCACTCGGTCAGGCATGAGCCTCTCGGCGGCGGCCTTAATAGAACTCGGCACGGCGGGAATCTGGAAGCTGAATGTGGTGCTCTTAAGCCGGAAGGGCCGTGGTGGATTTTTGCTGATGGTGTAGGCAACCACGTGTGATGGGTGTAGAACAATCTCCTCTCCTTCTTTCAGAACCATGTCGTAGATTTGTCCTGGCGCCGAAAGTGCCGCCAACCCTCTGCCGGTGATATAGGTGTTGCCCCAGTGTGCCAGCGACAAGCCCTGCTGGATGCGGGGTGATAACCTCAGGGTGTGGCCCGTCCAAGCAAGGAGCGCATTTCGCTGCGCAACCATCCAGTCTGTTGTCCCATCTAGTCGGAGTATAGAGAATGTTGTGTTGGCGGATTTGGTGGCTATCAAGGCTGTGATTGGGCTCGTCGAGGTTATGCGCTGATACAGGAACGGGATCCCGAGGAAGGCTCGACTTGTAGGGGAGAGAATTGAGAGTGCGGAGTGTACCTAGTGACCAGAGTCGTCAACTGTTGCCCTCAGAAACACTGACAGACAATGTCGAACATACATTTTCTACCTTGCCGCCCACCGAAACTAAAGTGCCTCTTCTTGTGTAGAGTCGTTGAGATGCCGAGAGTGAAACCGATAGCATGGAATGTGGAACTCCAATCACCTCGAATTGAGCATCTTGAAGCTGTCAGCAATGCTATCTCCCACTCGTGTTCCATGTGGCAAAATCCTACCGGTCTGAGCAGCTCGTCCGGCATCAAAGGCATCTGGGCCTGGCCGGTTGGTGGGGGATGCGCTAATCTGAATTGTTCGACATTGCCAGCAAACAAAGCTTGGCCGTGTGGTAGTTGTCGTCGTTGTTTTGGCCAGTCTCGCCGTCTGAGGTAGCCTCAAGAGGGGCGCTTGACTGCGCATTGTGGCCTTGAAACCACAGTCAGTGGCTCGTCGTCGTTTTGTTCCTGCGGTTGTCGAGATGTGGGAAATGCAGGTCCCGGTAAATTCCATGGAACCAAGCTAGGTTTGGATGACCCAAACCGCTCGAGCTTTACGCTTGGCACCGACAGCGGCAATGGATCTTGCGCTCACCTAGATAGGTACGGTAGGATCTTAAAGCACAGACCATTACATCTGCAACAGCGCTCTCCACAGCGGCCATCGCCAGGGCTTAGTGGAGCCGGCCCCTGTTGCCTCGGTGATTAAGCTCCAAATTGACGTGGCAGATGCCCAAAAACAACCTGGTCCACTCTGTCGGAGCACGGTCACCGGATTTGCAAAAGGCATTGAATTGCAACCTCAACGCGACACTCCTCGTGCCATTGGGCGTGTCTTCCTTTAGTTCTTCGCTCTCCTTTTCCTCCTCGAGACGCCGTCCGCTGTCGCGTTCTTGATGCCCGCCCATTGATCCGACAAGTCCACCACGAAATGTCGGTTCGCGTTGTCGCCAGAATACGCCCTCTTCTCGAAAAAGAGCTGGACAAGGACGTCATTGTCTCGGCCGACCGCGCGCAAGATGGGAAGCCATTGACCATTGTCAAGATCCCAAGTCCGAAGAACGAGGCTGAAGAGTTCTCGTTCGCCTTCAACAGCGTCTACGACCGGGCCACCACCCAGGAAGAATTATTCACCTCCGAAGGCATGTCCACCCGATGGGCATCGACGCGTTTTCCGAGCCGAGACTAACCGTGGAGCAGTGGCACCGCACATGAAGGCGTTATTCCAGGGTTATGATGTGACAATCTTTGCCTATGGAGTCACGGGTACCGGAAAGACGCACACGATGCGTGGTGGGCTTAAGCTGGCGGAGCGCGGCGTAATTCCCCGGCTCCTGAGTAACGTCTTTCGTAGAGGAAAGAAGATTGCCAAGGACAGCAACGGGGAGACGACTGTCGATGTGGCCTTGTCCTACTACGAGATCTACAATGACAAGGTATATGACTTGTTGGAGCCGCCAGAAAAACGGACACCATCCGGTCTCCCCTTGCGCGAAAAGGACGGCAAGACAATTGTGGTTGGTTTGTCAGAACGATCATGTGAGGACCTCAAGGATTTCGAGAGGCTGTACATTGAAGCCAACAACAACCGAGTGACCGCTGCCACTAAGCTCAATGCCCACAGCAGCAGAAGCCATGCCATTTTACGGGTCAAGGTGACACAAACGACGGGAGACAGGGTCAGGGAGAGCACAGCATCCGCCATTGACTTGGCCGGCTCGGAAGATAACCGGCGGACAGACAACGGCAAGGAGAGGCTGGTAGAATCGGCGGCCATCAACAAGTCCCTTTTCGTGCTGAGTCAGTGCATCGATGCCATCTCTCGAGGCGACAAGCGTATTCCATATCGCGAATCCAAGATGACGCGGATTTTGTCCCTTGGTCAGAATAACGGCATCACGATCATGATCCTCAACCTGGCGCCCATCCGCAGCTACCACCTCGATACGCTCAGCAGCCTGAACGTTAGTTCCCGGGCCAAGCGAATCGAGGTTCGCGAGATTGAAAACGAGGTTGTGTTCAAGCAGCCGCCTCGAAGTACTTCCGGACTGGGAGGTCCCAACGTTATTCGCCAGCCTCTTCGGCCGCTGGCGAATGCCCACAATGTTTCGACGGGCGCAGTTCTCGCGGCGAAAGCTGCGGAGAAAGCTGACAAGCCGGCCAAGGCATTCATGGTCTATACTGACAAGAAGCCTGCCGCCGCCCCAGCACGCCCCACCCCTTCTGTAGCGAACACGTCGTCCAAACTCCAGCCTCCGATGGTGATTACCAAAAGGCCATCCGATGGGGCTGATTCTCTGCTTCGACCGTCGAAACTCGCGCGCCCAACACAAATTGGTCTCGCCCGGCCGCCTGCTGCTCTGCAACCAAAGGAGCAACAGCTCTCCATCTCGGCAGCGCAAATCGAAGCCATGGTGGAGAAGAAGGTTGCCGAGATTCTTGCCTCGCGGGCTGCGGAAGTTATTCCCGCAGCGACAACCCCCGAGCCCGCCGCCCAGCCGAAAGAAGAAATCAGCGAGGAGGTCAAGCGCCGGCTGGAAGCTCTGGAAAAGCGTATCGAGAAGGAATCGCGTGGGGAAGACGGGCGGTCCGAAGGCCTGCGGCTGTTGCTTCAGGCACGTCAAGCCAAGGAAAGGGGTGACGATGAGGGAGCGCTGCGCTTTTATGAGAGCGCGCTGCCTTACTTCCCAGGACAGACAAAGCTATTAGGCAAGATCGAGAAATTAAAGATTAAGCTCGGAAAGATGGCGCCAGAGGAGAGGACAACCCCGAGGAAGGCCAAGAAGATTATGGTGCTGAAGGATGAGGATGGAGAGTGTGATGGGACGGAGGCGGACGTGGAGGATGATGTTCCTCTGCGGCAACGAAAGACGTCTAAGAAGCAGCAGTCGAAATCGTCGGATTGTGAAGAGAGCACCGGGCTAGCTTCGCCCAGGACAAAGCGGCTCCTGGATATTGTCAACTCGAGAGATTTGGCGCTTATCAAGGGACTGCATGGGTTTGGGGCCAAAAAGGCGCAGGACTTGGTTGATGTCCTCAATCTTAAGGGAGATGGCAGCGAGGACGTCAACAAGATTGCGTCATTGTCGCAGCTGAAAATGTTGCCTGGCATTGGCACCCGGACGGTGGAGAGGGCCTATGAAGGCCTTGCGTTGGAGGTGTAAAAGTTGTCATTTTCTGTTCTTGGGTTTTGGCGGTTCAGCATGGCATGGCATGGCGTTTTGTGCTTCCTCATGGGGCGGGAGTTACAGGTTTTGTGGGACAGCATATTGTTTTTAATGTTCCAGGGGATGACACCCTCTGTTGTTTGGCTATTCAGTTGGGTCAGGTGTTAGCTTTGCGTATACCAGATACCACTGCTGTTTTTGGCTTTGCAATAAAAGTTAGATGTTGCTAAGGATATTCTTGATGTTTTTTGTCTCGAGCTGCGCTGTCTTGGTGGGTGCATTTGTGTTGCTTTGCTTTCAGGAGTGTGTTCAGTGTGTTCAACTAACACACTCCTGGCACACTCCGGTCGTCACTCTCTTATGCGTCACAGTAACTGACACAATCACAGCACTTTTCATCATCCTGATCAATATTTTTCAACTCCACATCATGTTGTCACTTCGGGCAGTTCTTCCGCCGGACCCCAGCCACATTTCAAGCTCCGAATGTGGCTGGTGCTGCCCGGGGGTCTCGGCATTGCGAGGCGGGAGCTCCCCATTGCATCATTAAGCGCCCCACCTTCCGCACCCGCCTTCAGTAATTAATATCTCCGAGTCTCGCGCCGCCGGCCGGAAGCTTTCTTGGTGACACTCCTCTTTCTACGCTACCCCTCGAACGACGACGACACATTGACCATGGTGCCCTGACGAGTTCCTCTCGATTGTCCCCGAGAGTCAACAGCGCAGCCATTGGCTCGACATAACTTCTCGAACCGAGCACGCGCGATTTGTGCGTTGACAGCCTTGCCTGCTGAACACGCCCACCCCTTGACGAAGCGCCGACTGCGCCGGAAGTCGAGTACATAAAAAGGGGGATAGGCCCCAAAGGAGGGTGTTGCGTTCCCCCACCAACATCATGGCTCCCCAAGCTCGAATCATGCTGTCTTCAACGACAACCTTCCACTGGGCAGCCCTGGCGCCTCCCTCTCTCCTCCTGCTCCGCGCTCGAAACCGAACAACGACACCATGGAATAACACACACCGATTATCCGCTCTCACCCCATCCTCACCCCTTCGAGCCGTCTTCCATACCAGTCTCCCCCGACCATGGGGCCCTCGCGGTCCACCAACACCCGAACCCACACAGACACAGACCCCCACGAAGGGAAACGCGAAAGGAGCCAAACCCCAGTTCGATCCGCTGGCGGCGATTGACAAGTCCGCCCAGGAGCAACGCAAGGCTGATTGGGCCATCATGAAGGAGATGTCCCGGTACATTTGGCCAAAAGACAGCGTGGGGGACAAGATGAGGGTGTTGCTTGCGGTGGGACTGTTGATTGGCGCCAAGGTTCTCAATGTCCAAGTGCCCTTCTTCTTTCGGGAAATTGTTGATTCCCTCAATGTGGACTTCTCTGCGACCGGTGGCACAGTCCCGGCTGTTGCTGGCGCTATGATTTTGGCGTACGGCGGCGCAAGGATAGGAGCTGTTGTCTCCCAAGAACTGCGCAACGCTGTTTTCTCTTCCGTGGCCCAAAAGGCAATCCGGAGAGTCGCAACCAAGACATTTGGCCACCTTCTCAACCTCGACCTGAGTTTCCACCTCTCCAAGCAGACCGGTGGTTTGACTAGGGCAATTGACAGGGGCACCAAGGGTATCAGTTTCTTGCTCACCAGCATGGTCTTCCACATTGTGCCCACCGCGCTCGAGATCACCATGGTGTGCGGCATCCTCACCTACCAATTCGGTTGGGAATTCGCCGCCATCACCGCGAGCACCATGGCGGCGTATACCGCTTTCACGATCTGGACTACCGCGTGGAGGACAAAATTCAGGAGGCAGGCGAACGCGGCGGATAACAAGGCCTCGACGGTGGCGGTGGACAGTCTGATCAACTACGAGGCCGTCAAGTACTTCAACAATGAAAAGTACGAGATTGGGAGATATGACCGGGCGCTACAGCAGTATGAGAAGAGCAGTATCAAGGTTGCTACTTCTCTGGCGTTTTTGAACTCCGGTCAGAACATCATCTTCTCTTCGGCGCTCACAATTATGATGTGGTTGGGCGCCAAGGGAATTGTGGCTGGGACATTGTCAGTAGGCGATCTCGTCCTGATCAACCAGTTGGTATTCCAGCTGTCGGTGCCATTGAACTTCTTGGGGTCGGTCTACCGCGAGCTGAGGCAGTCCTTACTGGATATGGAGACCTTGTTCAACTTGCAAAAGGTCAACGTCAGCATCAAGGAGAAGGAGGGTGCCAAGGCGCTGGTTCTTCGCAAGGGTGGCGAGATCAAGTTTGAGAATGTCAACTTTGGATATTACGAAGATCGTCCGATTCTGAGGAATCTGACTTTGACAATTCCAGCGGGGAAGAAAGTGGCTGTGGTGGGACCATCAGGGTGTGGCAAGTCCACGCTGCTGAGGTTGCTGTTCAGGAGCTACGATGCCCAGAGTGGCAGGATTCTGATTGACGATCAGGACATCAAGGATGTCACGCTCGAGTCTCTCAGAAAGAGCATCGGTGTTGTACCACAGGATACACCACTGTTCAACGACACCGTTGAACTGAACATTCGGTACGGCAATATGGATGCGCCAGCAGAGGACGTCTTTGCCGCGGCGCAACGAGCGCATATTCACGATAAGATCGAGTCTTGGCCGCATGGGTACCAGACCAAGGTCGGTGAAAGAGGTCTGATGATCTCGGGTGGCGAGAAGCAGCGGTTGGCGGTCTCGAGGTTGATCTTGAAGGACCCGCCGCTGTTATTCTTTGACGAAGCCACCAGTGCCTTGGATACTCATACTGAGCAGGCTCTGATGAGCAACATTAATGAGATTTTGAGGGACAAGGAAAGGACAAGTGTTTTTGTTGCTCACCGGTTGAGGACCATTTATGATGCCGATCTCATCATTGTGCTGAGGGAGGGAAGCTTGGTTGAGCAGGGCACGCATAGGGAGCTTCTTGAGAAGGGCGGTTTGTATAGTGAGCTCTGGAGTGCTCAGGAAAGATGGGGGGAGGAGGCTGAGATCAATGGTGCGAGCGAGGTCAAGAAGGAATAAATGTAAGACAAAATGTTGGACAACTGAGGCAGGAGACACACTTGATTGAGGTATCCAGCTATATATAGCAGCTTAACCTCCACCATCCATGTACCGTCCTTCCAAGAGCATGAAAGCTAGGTGCGGATTATTTACTTCGGACAATTGGTGGGTTAGCCCGCCCTGGAAAAAGGAACTGAGGCCGTAACATACCTACATGACCTAACGCATGTGACAATGAGATACAGGCGTTGCCATCACCTTTGAATGCCTAATAAAACGTCGTTTAACGCCTATTGCCTATTTTCAGAGGCTTATTGATTATCCCAGAAGGCCTGTCGACGATCTTCAAAGGTCTACGGACTAGCATAAATCAATGCAAAAGATGTAATAAGGATGAGCGTTGCAATGACTTGCATTGAACCTTGGATAGATACATAATGTCTCATATATACATATTTCTTCGTTCGGGTTTCCTGTCCACAGATCCCTCCTGTTCCCCTTCCAGATCAACTCCCTCCTTAAACCTGGGCAAGGACATACTTGATGCCCTCCCACTGCTCAATGCTGCTTGGCAAGATCTGGCCAGCAGGCAAGACGAAGCCGCCACCGCTGCTGCCAGCGGGCCTCAACTCGATCGTCCAGGCATAGGTAGCACCGCCGACACCAGTCAAGTAGTCGGGCGCGCTGCCGGTAGTCTGGTAGAGAGTCGAGCAGCTGGGGCCGGTGGTGAAGGTAGTGCCGTAGCTCTGTTTGATCCTGGTGGCCATGCCGGAAGCGAGGCTGCTTTGGGCGGCGTGGTTGGTAGCCCTGGCGGCGCAGTTGTATCCGTAGGGGAGCAGGATGTACTGGCCGTAGGAGTGCCAGTCAATATAAAGACGGATGCCCTTGTTGTTCTTGAGGGTGGTGGTGAAGGCGGTCAGGGCCTTGATCTCGGGGGTGTCGCCGGCGGCGGCGCCCTTGTAGGTCTCGGAGCAGGGGTCGGTGGAGGCACCGCCGGAGACGGACCACTGGTAGGGCCAGTTGCGGTTCTGGTCCGTGCCCACGCAGGAGGCGCCGGAGCGGGTCTGACGGTTCTTGCGCCAGAGGCGGTCGTTGGTCTGGGTGTAGACGAATCCTGTGAGGAGAGTTAGTTAGTCATTTGCTAGGGAGATGCTGACTTCCAAGAAACATACCATCAGGGTTGACAACGGGGAGGATGTAAAAGTCGAACTTGTCACGGATGGCGCGGACGGCGGCATCGGTGGCATACTGGGTGAGAAGGTGGTAGGTAATGTACTCAACGACCTTGGCGCTAATCCACTCGCGGGCGTGGACGGTGCCGTGGAAGTAGATGGCGGGCTTGGAACCCTTGCCACCGGAGCCCCAGATGTGGATGCCAAAGATGTCACGGCCCTGGAAGGACTTGCCGATGGTGAAGATCTCGGATGCGTTAGGGAACGACGCCTGCAGGTCGTTGAAGAAGGTGATGTGATCAGCATAGGCGTGGTACGAGTTGAACCACGTCAAGCTGGGGACAGCCTGGGCGCCGACACCTGTTGTTGACGAGTTAGTATCTGTGACGATAGACCATAAAGGACGGAAATCATACTGTTGTAGGCGGCAAACTGGCCCTCCTCGGCGATATCAGCCCCGAGATCCTCGTGCATGAGCTGAGTCTCGAGACCGAGAGCCTCAAAGGCAGCGACCTCCTCGGCGGGGATGGCGATGTCGAGGTGCTCATCATTGTCGAGGTTGAAGGGGATGGCGGCAAACTTGGCGAGCTTTGCCTTGATGGTGGCCGGGTTATGATGGGTGGCAATGCTGTAGGCCTTGTACCCATCATAGTTTATCTTGCGCTCGAGTTTGGGAGCCGCGGCGGCCGAGACCAAAGGGGTGGCACCAGCCAAAAGGCTGATGGCGGTGGACAGCTTCATCCTTGGTTATTGTCTGAGAGGAGGACGATGAAAAGGATGAGGACGGGAACTAGAATCGATTAGCGACGGGAGGATCGACACTCTTTATGTCCGTCGCCGTTTCCTTTTGTCATACCTGCCCCTCCCCTCGCGATAGCAGCAACCAGGTACCAGCCACTGTGATGATCTTCACATGCACCATGAGGTATCACGACATTGTCTTTGCTCTCCCAAGCACCGCAGTACCAAGGTCCAAGAATAAGTGCACGGACAGACCGTACAGATCTGGGAGGTGGTTTCCAACCGCCTATCACGACATTGCTGATCGAATGGAACGTCGTCGAGCTCTCCTCCCCAGAAGCCGGGTTCGAGCAAGCTGTCGGAGTGGTGGTGAACTTGGGGGAGCCTCATGCATTGTGTCTGTGTGACTGTCGTGTGCCTGCCATCCCGTGCCGTGGGGGAGTGAGGGGAGTTGAGGAGGGTGACATTCCTGGCCGCCAAGCGTCTCCCCAACTGCCGAACCGGGGCATCCGCGCGCCTTGCCAGAGGACCTTCCAGATTTAGATTGCTCCCGACGGGACGATGGCATTGCGTGCGCTGGAATCGAACTGTAAACATGGGGATGTCGCCTACGACAGCATGTCCATCGTCTCTTCCTGGCCGACGGGCGCTCAATAGTCTCGTTTTGTTTGTCATAGACCCTCCTGCAAGGCCCCAGGGATATTGCGTGCATTTTCACCATTGTTGCGATATGAGTGTGATGGATTGCAGTTGTTGGTGTTCTAGAATCTTTCCATCATCTTTTCCCCTCACCAGAACTGACATTCAACACCCCACGTTACATTCAATCGTGGCGCTGCATAGCGATAGCAGCCCTCCTAAGAAGGTAGGTAGCTAAGAAAGTGCATACCTGCCTAGCTAGAAGTCGGAGCGCAACACCCTATCTTGAGGGAGCGAGAGGTGTTTGCTGAGTCAAGCCCAGCCAGGTTAGATATGGCCATCTTGTGAGCGGCTGGCTATCATGAACGAATTGCTACTGATATGGTCCAAGAATCTGGCCCTTCTTCTCCCACGCTTTGACTGCTTCTTCCCACCTGACCACCGTTGCTCCCCTGGCTCGTAGTCGCGCCTCCACCTGTGCCTCGATCTCTTCCGGTCTGGCCTCGGGTGTGGGATAGGTCGAGTGTGCCCCCGAAAGCAATGCGACGGCGAAACCGGCGTTGATGGCGCCATTGCAGGTTGCTTCGACACAGCACTCGCTCTGAATGCCGAAAGCAACGAGCTCCTGGACCCCGTGCTGCTTGAGGATCTTAGCAAGGCTTGGATTGGAAAAGGCATCACCTAAAAGAAGGGGAGTCAGTTCTTTGTCTTTTCTCAAGCGTAATAATGCGGGAAGAACATACGGACTGATTTGTCCACAACAAATTCCTCCACATTTTCGAGGTCTTCTCGTGGTGTGAAGACAAGCCCCCAAGGCTCCGTCCCCATAACCAGAGGGCCCTCATCTGGCGACTCGTGGTGCTGCACAAAGATGATGATGAAATTCGAAGGCTGGCCCATTTCTCGTACTCGGCTGTCTCGAATCTGCCGAGCCACTTCGAGGATTCTTGCCCCCGCTTCGCGTACACGAGTCGCATCGGGTATTTTTGTCTGGGGGTCTGTCGCCAACGAGTTCTGGATGTCGATTACCAAGATGGCTGATTTGGAGACCATGATGGGTGAGTTGAAGCCGATCTTTCAGCAGATAACGGGAGGTGGTTCGGACGGGAGTGATGTTGTTGAAAAAGGGTGGTGAGTCAGCGGCTGTTACGGTTGTAAGGATTGGCTGAGTCGGAAGATTGTCGCCCCGCCTTCCAGGTTATCAACCCATGACTAGAGCCCACGACAGTAAGAGCTGAGGCAATCAGCGGCGATGCTTGGAAGACTTTTATAAGAAAAAGCAATGCCCAAACTGGTCTGATACCGGTTCTACTCACAGGATAAATCACGTATATCTACCTCACCTCGGGATTGTCCAGTTGTTAAAGACATAAGGTATCTTTAGAGATCATATGTGTCAAGGACCAAATCACAGACCTATGGCACTAACTGTATCACTCATGAATGCCCTGTAAAGTGAAATAACTTTACCTCTACCTATTTACGAAGCGACCGAACTTATGTCAAACCTTCAGGCGGCTTTTGACAGCACATTGAGAGTCACGGCGTGCTAAATTTGTTTATGTAGTTGGTTTGATGACAACTATTCTGCATAACAGTTATGTCAGATGGCTCTAGTAAATGGGCATTCCGTCCCTCCTCCACCCTCGCTCAACCCAGTCCACCAGCCTCTGATCACCAAAGACAGTAGCTTGGCCCATCCCGAAATTCGAACCACAGCATCCAACAATCTCGAATGCAAAGTGGAACGTACCATGCGCTGCCATCTGGTCGTATAGCTCCCACAAGCCTTCATTGCCTTCGGTGAAGAGAAGAAGCCACTCCAGCTCTCTTCTAGCCAAGTCTGGTTCTTCTCCCAGGCATGGTGAGTTGATGATCCACTGCCCACAACGGTTGAACCAACTGATCTTCTTCAAGATCAATGTCTCCACTAGTAAGTGACAGGGTGACGGTTCGCATATTGTCGTTTGAGCAATGTGAAGCCGGTGGTTGCAGAAGGTGGCGAGAGAGCTGGCCGAAACATAGGTCCACTAGTGTGCCGTCTGTCTACATGAACTTGCTCAAAGTTCTGGCTGAACACGTCGGTCTCGGGATTAATGTACATAGGTGCATTGTGCGGGGTCCATGTTGGAAAGCCTTGGTCGCTTCGAAGGCACAGTCGATAATACGCTCTCATCGCGTGATCACGCGCCTCTTTGGACACATGGAAGAGCGTCGAAGGTGGAGAGGTCAGATGCCAGCCGACTTTTAGGCAGTAACCTTTCCCTGGCCATCTTGACATCCTGTCGAATAAGTCCGCCCTGCTTTGCCAATTGGTCCATCTATAGATAGGGTGATACGGATGAAAGCGTGGTTTCTGTCTGTTCGGGTGTTGTCTGTCAATAATGTTGGCTTCTATCAGACGAGATTGACGATTCTCATGAAGCATGAACTCGTCCCCCATCTGGGCACGCAGTTCAACCGGCAACGATTGAAAACGGCGGAAGTTGCTCGGCACCAAGGAAGCGGGAGTATCCATCTTGATAATCGATCTAGGCGGGTGTCGAGTCGATCCGTTTGCAGAAGCGGTGTTGTTGCGCGGTACTTGCCAGGCGTGGTTGTTGCGATGTAATTCAAGTGAATTCCTGCCGAGAGTTCAATAGGAGCAAGGTCGAAGGGTCTGGTGGGGTTGACGATGAAGGAGACATGGGAGCACGGGGCCAAGTGGTAGACGTGACCTGAAAGGGATTTGTGATGAGACTTGCCATCTACCTATATAAATGACTTCAATTCGCCTCGTGTCTTGATATGATACTCACTCCTCGCCGCCTTCTCACAAAACCTCTGCCCTCCGACAAGTCCGTTGGCACTTCACAGGTACATGTAGCGTCTTTCACTCTGCAGCTGATACATGCGACTGATATATATCCATGTATATGATGCCGTGTGCCTCAAGTAGGTAATCTTCGTTTCTGATCAGCAACAGTCGCTCCCTGGTGACCACCACCTCGCACCTTTCAGAAAATTTCCTTGGGCCAAAGAGTGGACACCTCCGCCACCAAGTTCACGACAGCTGCGTCAACACTCAATTATTGATTTCCCATCACCTTCTACTATCTAGATCTCGACATCGCTTCAACAAAGTCGCCGAGAATCCTTTCCAAACGGCCACGCAAGCAAAGCCTGCCGTGCCTATCACGATTCGCAATAGTTCGGTCGTCCTTCGGATCGGCAAGTGCCCTGGTTTCAACCTGACGGTTTCTTTCGTTCTGACGATAATTTTAGTTGCCGTGTGTGCTGAAAGCACCCTCTCCTGTCTTCCTCCGACCCAACTCCGACATGGCCGCCCCAACCACCTTTCAGCGCTTTCGCTCACTACCCGGCGAACTTCGAGCGCAGATATGGGACGAGTTCATGCTTCTTGAGGGAAACGGATCACGCCTCGTCGAGGCTAATATTGTAAATCCGCGCAACCTCAATGCCAAAAAACAAGTCGACCGTTTCGATCCAGCATCACCGAGGCCTCCAGCCACAATTTTCCACCCACAAGTCGATTAGAAACTGTCACCGCCTCCCTCAATGCTATTCCATGTCTCCAGGGAAGCACGTGGGCATGCCATGAAGAACTACATTCAACTCTCCCTCCAGTATGACCAAGGTCTCTCCAGCAGTCCACAGGGTGCGCTGCTTGCTTTCAATCCGGAGACAGATATACTGAGCCAGAACTTTGTAAAGGTTAGTGGTCGGGTATGGTGGCCAGGGGGATCGTGATCATTCAACGATTTTGAGTTCTACCGACCTGTATTCGGTGAGCGGACCACAGACGCGGAAAAATGGAAAGGATTCAATGACATCTTGACGCCTGTAGAGTTCCCAAGACATATTGCCGACCCGACCAGACCTTCATACGGCGATCTTCTCCACCCAGCCTCAATACACCACATCCACCTCAACATTCATTGGATCGATATTTACTGGGAGATGAAAAAGAAGTTGGGGCTTGGCTCTTTTTATTCTTACGAGTCACAACATTTCTCTCGCCAACTCTACCGCCACCTGGATCAACCTGGTCAAGAAAGTTCGAAAGGCGACGCCCGAACGGTAACGATATCGCAGACCTTGGTGGGAATTGGTCACGATGAGACATACCGTCCGTGGCAACGCAGATTGACTCCCGGGGTCGCTGGGCCACCAGAGGAGATACAGGTATACTACAGACCTTTTGTGTATCGATTCGTTTGCACATCATCCCTCGCCCTACGAGATGCACACGTCATTGACTGGGCGGACGGTTTGGAAACCCCTCTTAAGTTGTTTGTCACGGATGCAGTTGAAGCCGGCGGGAAGAAGGACGGAGTGGTACTAGTAAGAGACCAATTGCCGAGGAGCAATTCATCTTACTGCGAGTCATCGACGTCGAGAGTGATACCGAGCTGGTTTGCGGCGCGCGACGATGGTGCGCCTTCTCTGGGCCCACAAACTGACATGCTCGAAAGAGAGCTAGTTTGGGTTGACATTTTTAGTGACGGCCCTGAGGGTGTATGGGAGATGATGGATACCTATGGAAATGGAAACTTTGCTGGGTTCCAAAGTCTTGGGATTCTGTGATCTGAACTTTGGGATGGGCGATGCGACCGCGTTTGCGGAGCAGAGGCCGGCCAGAGGTATCCGTGGTGACATGGATAGGCCACTAGTGAGGTGCATTGTAGGTACGCCTCTTCCCTCGCCGCATATGTGGTACGGGGTTTTGTCGGATATTGAGGAAGCATAATGTGTTTTGTTTTTGTAGATTGACTTTATGACAATAATGTTTACGTTATGCTGTATCAAGCAGTCAACATTTCAACAAGCGTGGCTGTCGCCCTGCCGCCTCTTCACAATCAGATCACGCCTATCCATCCTTCAGGAACTGTTCAACCTTCTGGATATCGCCCAAAAATAACTTCCTCCCCTTCTCCCAATCATCATCAGGCAACCTTCCCAACAACGGCGGCCTTCCTTCTGCCGGGTTGCCGCGCCCAGTGACCCTCAATACCGCCTCCTTGATCCCAAAAATGCCATACCTCACGACAAACTCCTCCGCCTTGCTGACCACATATTGTAACCTCTGGATTTCCTGCCGTGTCTCCTTGGTCAGCTCCTCCTTGCCCACCAGCTCCATCAACCTCACCACCGTCCTCGGGTAAAACGCCGCCATTCCGTCAATCACCCCCGCCGCCCCAAACAGCACAATCGGCCCCAGCTGCTGCCCGAACCCGCTATACACCCTGAACTTCTCATGGTCAATCTCGGGATCGAGCGCAACCTGCACATGATGCGACACGTTCCCGTGACTCATCTTCACCCCGACGACGTTCTCGAACGCTGCGAGTTGTCTGTACGTCTCCGGCTGCACCACCACACCGTTGGTCACACCAGGGTAGTTGTACACCAACAGCCCCAACTTGCTCCTCTTTTCCACCTCCCTGAAATACGCCACTATTCCCTCTTGCGTCGCCCCAGCCCCGAAATACCCCGGCACAAGTACCAATCCCCAGTCCGCGCCTGCGGTGGCGTAATCCTCCAGCCACTCGAGGGTCTCATGGATGCCGTTGGTTAGCACACCAGCCATGATGGGGTAGTTGGGAAAACCGGCTTTGTCCAGGCCTTCTCGGACGCCAGAGACGAGGGCGATCCGTTCCGAGCGGGAGAGGTGGATTGCTTCTCCTGTTGAACCTAGCAGGACGAGGCCGGTGATTCCTGAACGGGCGAGGAAGACGGAGTGGGAGGTTTGGGCGGAGATGTCGACGTGCAGCTGTCCGTGGGTTTCGGATGTGCCGTACTCTGGGGGGCCGTACTCTGGGGGGAGGAAGAAGGTGGGGGAGGGGACGAAGACGCCTTTCGGGGGGATGGGGGGTGTCATGGTGCTGATGAGATGTCTTGGGTGGAGGTGACTTGATGGGGATGTGAGGGGGGTGGTAGGTGCGAGGCGAGAGCTGGAAAGGTGCCAAGGAGAACAGGAACTAACGAGTCAAGACATACTCGAGAATCGGATCCCGAACCCATGGGGCACCCGCAATTAAATATGGTTTCCCGCTCTTGCATCCCGCGGTTCCGGCGGCATCGGAGTAGCGTAATGCGGGGTGCCATGCGCTGGCTCGGGATGTTGGTGGCCGAGTGGTAGACGTCATGCCATGCTCGCTGTAATTCCCGGCCGAGGCCGGATCCACCATGTCAATGGCCACTGATATTTGAAGGAGAGAATGATGAGAAAAAAGGCACTTGTTATGAGGGGATGCGAAACGTACCTATCAGGGTATCCCATCATCTCTGAAGTGAAGGGCATATCCGCTTTTGGTCGTGAAGCAGTTGTCACGGCCTCAGCTAATGAGCCCGAATCGAGGCAGCAAAGCCAATGGCGGCAATAGCCTCTTACGAGCCACTCACATTTTGATAGGTAGTGGATGTCATGAGCGGTGGGGTTTGATAAGAGTCAAAAGAATTGGTGTCGGAACATCTGAGTGACCGCAAGTAGATGGGTTAAAGGGTTAGGGTCATGAACACTTGGCTGCTATGGATGCTCACGTGACAGCGCGCTCAGCGGAATCGCAGGTCATTATGGGGACGCGATTTTCACGCCAGAATGAAGGCTGGCCATTGAACATTGGCATAATTCCCAAAATGACGCGCCGGAAAAGCACCCGCATTGCAGCGCAAAAAGAAAAACCGCCAACACCAAACGAGAGACCAAATGAAAGTTCCGACGACGCGTCTGAGCCATCGTGGACTTCTCGTCCCTCATCACCAGACTCCGCGTCGTCCGCCTCCGGCTCGAAACCCCAGCCCCGGCCCGCAAAGCGCCGTAAGGTTACAAAGCGAACAACGACTGCCTCGGTTACCATCAAAGAACCAAACAGCGCATCAAGACCATCAATAAAATACACCAAATCTGACTCCCTTTCCCTCGTTCAGTCCATCTTTGCTTCGAATACCCATGATGGCCACGCCCTCCCTTTCCGTCCACACCGACCCTCCTACCACAACCCCATGCTGCTATCCTGCCCGTCCACCCAGACCTCCCTCTTGAACTGGTTCCAGAAAGAACAATCCACCCGCCTCATGCCTTGGCGCAAACCATTTCTCGCCAACCCCTCCCGTGCCGACCTCTCCCGCCGAGCCTACGAAGTCTGGATCTCCGAGATCATGCTCCAGCAAACCCGCGTCGCGACCGTGATAGCCTACTGGAACAAGTGGATGGCAAAATGGCCCACGATCGAAGACTTGGCTGAGGCAACAGAGGAAGAGGTGGTCAATATGTGGACTGGGCTGGGGTATTACTCCCGCGCGAGGAGGATACACGCCGCGGCGCAAAAGGTTTTTGGGGATGGGGAGATGAAAGGACTGCTGCCGGATACTGTAGAGGAGTTGATGAAGCATGTGCCAGGGGTGGGGAGGTATACTGCTGGGGCGATATCGGCTATTGTGTTTGGAAGGGCGGAACCGATGGTGGATGGGAATGTGATGAGGGTGTTGTCGAGACAGATGGGACTTATGGGAGATGCGAAGGGAGACAAGAGAGTGGCGGACGTGCTTTGGGAGGCGGCGGATAGGCTGGTAAAGGCTGTTGCTGAGACCGGAGGGGAAAAGAGTGAGAGGCCGGGGTTGTGGGGACAGGCATTGATGGAGTTGGGGAGCACGATTTGT
The DNA here is from genome assembly GCA_030549205.1 of Apiosordaria backusii. NCBI lineage: Eukaryota > Fungi > Ascomycota > Sordariomycetes > Sordariales > Lasiosphaeriaceae > Apiosordaria > Apiosordaria backusii. The sequence continues at coordinate 2,251,366 of JAUKTV010000006.1, forward strand.
ACCCCAAAGCCCCAGTGTGCGAAATGTCCGGTGACAGAAAGTTGCAGGGCTTATGCGGAGGGTTTGGCTTTGGCGCGCGGTTTCCAGCAGGATGTCCCTGATATTGAGGATGGGATTGAGTGCGTGCTTTGTGAGTTGTTCGAAGAAGATGACATGGAAGTTTCAACATCCAATGGCAACAAAAAGAGGCCTCAACAACAAACATCCAAATTTTTTGAAGGGTTCCGAGCAGGCGTCGACAAAGAAAGGATTTCAACCTTGACAGCACCTACATCGCGAGAGTTGGAGACTGTCATCACGCATGCCCAGAAGTTTCCCTTGAAGAAGCCAAAGAAGCAAGTCAGAGAGGAGGAAAGCCTTGTTTGCGCCATTCGCCGGGTATCAGACGGACAGTATCTCATCCATCGCCGGCCGGACCAGGGACTGTTGGCTGGGCTCTGGGAATTTCCCAGCTACATCCTGCCCGCCTCCAATGATAGCACCCCAAAAAGCCGAAGAAAACAGTCCTTGGACTATGTGTCTGGACTGGTTGGAACAACCGGTGGATACCGTGGAGAACTGGGCACTGTTCCTTGGTTATTTTCACATCTCAGGCTTGCCATGCATGTCCATTTGTTTGAGTTGGACGATACCGACGGAGGTATCCACACGCCACCTCTGAAAGGAAACCAACGCTGGGCGTCAGGCAATAACATCGATCTGGAGTCGATGGGAACTGGGATGAAAAAATGTTGGTCGTTGATCAAGGCAAGCGGGAAGTAGGATCAGCTACCTTATGCTGTGGCTATGTGAGGCCCTACTGTTCGCACTTGTGCTGCGCCCTCGGACTCAGGGCTTCAAAGCGCCTAAATGCTGCCCGACCCCTGTTGTGCCCGCCGCCTAAGGCCCACCAGCCAGATCTGCCTGGCGGTGCCACTGAAAATATCAGCTAGGACCCGGGAGAATGGGCCAAGGATATAAGCCCTCAACCGCCATCACCTCAGCTTCTTGACAGTTGGCTCAGGTTGCACTTCGGATTCAGTATCACAATATTACACGAACAAGCTTTCCACGTCGTCAACAATGGATCAGCGCAGAGACCCTCGACGCCTCAAATTGGAGCGGATAGAAGACAGATTTCAAAACTTGGACGAGCGTGCGCGTGATGAAAAGGCATCGGAAAAAGGCCCGTCGAAAACCCAGGAGTTGGAAAACGGCAACCCAACAGGGACTCCAGAAGGCAAAAATTCGGATGCACCCGAATCCCTTTCAGAGCCAAGCGCGGACGGGGCAGTGGAGAGCGAGCAGTTCAAGCGTCTTGGACTTGGACCTTCGCACACGGCTTCTATTGAGGAGCGTCAACTGGAACGGGAACGGCTTGAAAAGCAAAAGCAAGCTACTGACCAGGATAACGAGTACAGAGAAAACCCCATGAATGACGAAAATCGCGAGCTGATCGACGTCTGGATGCAAACCGAAGACGAAGCCCGGGCTGAAGAAGAGGACAACGTGATGAGTCGAGACAACTACGAGGCCAAGTTCGCGGAGGAGGTCAGGCTACACAACGAATACAATCATCACTACTTTGATGAACAGTGGCTGCTTTACTCGAAAGACAAAGCGCAGGACAGGAAGGATGAAGACTGGTTCATCCCCTCGCCAACAATGCTAGAGGAAAGCGATCCTCAGTACCTCTGTGATATGTGCCGGCACATTGACTTTACCGTCCTGTTTACGCATCGTGGCTTGAAGCCTCAGGGAAACAAAGATCCGGCAACGGCTTGCATCGAGCTTTGGGGGCTATCAAGAGTCCTCAACGAGAAATCGACGTGTTCTTTCTGCAACCTGATCAGAGGAGCCATGGAGCAACAATGCACTGCCGAAGAACTCGGTAAAGCCAGGGAAACGAAGGCGGGCAAAATATGGATCGAGATTCTTGATGATGGGCCCGATTGGGCCCTGCGGTTGGAGATTGGGTGCAGTCACTTGGCGACAAGGGTGGTGGTGCAGAGGTTGGCGTCGGATGATGAACATCTTCCGCTTCAGGGCCTGACTGTACATCAGGATGCCGCAGACACCGAGCGACTTTGCAGATGGATACGCACTTGCGAAGACAAACATCCCAAGGTCGCCAGGTCTATTCACAACTTTCCTTCTGGGATGACAACATTGAGAGTCATCGACGTCGAGGAGGGCTGCCTGGTAATGGTGCCCACGCCGTGCCGTTACGCCTGTCTTTCATATGTGTGGGGAAAGAATGCATCAAACCACGTCCACCTGACATCTAAGACGCAGGCAGTCCTGGAGACTCCAGGGATCTTCACGAACGGGTCAATAACCATCAGCAAGACCTACCTGGATGCCATCGAGGTCACCAGAAAAATCGGTCTTCGTTACCTCTGGGTGGACGCGCTTTGCATTATGCAAGATGACGACGCAGACAAAGCTACCATCATCTCCCAAATGGGTGCTGTGTACGGCAACGCAGTAATCAATATCATTGCCTCTACCAACTTCAGCCCTGCCGATGGACTCCCGGGGGTCGGGACGACGCCACGAACACACTGCCAGGTGGTTAAGCAGCTCCAGGGGCTGTCTCTTGCAGCATCATTCCACGATTCCCGACAGCCATACCACGAGATTGAAGATGCCGTCTGGAATTCTCGGGCTTGGACATTCCAGGAACGTCACCTATCTCAGCGTGCAGTCTACTTCACCAGTTCTCAGATGCACTTCACCTGTGCTCACGGGGCGGCATCCGAAGATACAGTCCCTCTCTCCACCTGCGACCTCAAGCCAACCGTCCCGATAGACCAACCGCGATTTGAGGCTTTGATACATGAGCTGATGTTTTACATTTGGGACCACCCTACTCAAACAGAGTTTCCCAATAAGCGGTTCAAACTGGGTGGTTTGGGATCTGAATCTCAAACCATGATGACTTCTTTGACAGAAGTGCCCACACCGACATACAGAGCCACTCCAGTGGCAGGCTACAGAAGCGGTACCCTCGCCATGGAAGGTGAGACGCTGTGGAAGACGTATCGGGATGCTGTCAACATGTATACCAAGCGTGAGATGACATGGCAAAGCGATGCCATCAACGCATTTCAGGGCGTAACCGACCTCATCTCTCAGAGAGTGAACACTGCCTTTTGGTACGGCATGCCTGAATTTGCTTTTGATCAGGCTCTGTTGTGGTATCCCCGTGAGCCGCTTATACGACGAACTCATCCAGGAGCAAGCCCGACATGGAGCTGGGCTGGATGGAAAGGGCACACGACGTATCGCGGCCGGGGTTGGCACAATGCTATTACTGTCGTGCCCTTCAATGCCGTTCGGTGGCTTACAGACGACGACAATCTCGCCACGATTGAGCAGTACCTGACGGACCGCGGAGAAAGCGTAGAGCTTGTTGCCTCCTTTGTCCGACAAGCCACGGAGGAGCCTGGCTTTCTACATTACTCGATTCACGGTTTCCTGTATCATCTAGATGGTTTCAGCGACAACTGGACAGACGAACGAGACATATCGCGCAATGAGCACTTTTACTCCCATACCGCCTATCCCGGCCTCCGCTTCACGTACCCCATCAACCTCCCATCTCAACCGCTGCTTCCACGACATACAGCTGACGGGACTCTGCACTTCACGGCGCGCACAGTTCCCGCCCGGTTCACTGACATGTCCGCCACCACTCCCAAGTCGATGCCGATCGAGGACCAGTTCCTGCAAATTGGTCGCAACGATGCTGCCAAGTCCTCGCAGGGCTCTCGCCGACCGTGGGAGTACATCATATACCACCAGGGTTACCGCGCCGGCTTCCTGTCCCTCAACATTCCTTGCTCGTCTGTGGAGCCTGCATCCACTTCGTATACATTGGTCGCCATGTCCAGAGACACGATACCACAAATCGCCCCTCCTGCGTGCGGGTGGGATATCTACTGGGCCTTGACTGCTCGAGAAATGCAGGCGACCCTCTTCCTGGACCAAGAATGGGGAAGACCTCAGACTAGGAAGAAGTGGACGGTTTACATTGATGCGCCGCCGTCAAGCAGGATAGTGAGAGAGGACGGGGACCCGCATTGGGATCAAGGGCGGTATGGAGATCCAAAGTTCATGGATGTGTACAATGTGTTGTTGCTCGAGACAAAGCTTGGTGAAAACGGGGAGAGGTGGCAGGAGAGGGTTGGGGTTGGCAAGATGTTTGCCGGGGCGTTCTGGATGGCGAGGCCAGACGTTGAGCGGGTTGCACTGAGATAGCACATGGCATGGTGGAACCTGCCGAAGGTGGTTTCGGAGGTCCCCGCTCCAGCACATGGAGAATGAGGGGTTGGAGATAAGATTGGAGACAAGATACTACTAGTAGGTAGCTACCTCAAGTATGAAGATAACAGATTCAGATTACGTTTCAAGATTCCCATACTTTGATATCTGGGAGTCCATTCAAATACTCGTCACGGCTGCCAATGGTTTTCATTTTCTTAAGACAACAGTGAAATCTTACTGCCTAAGGTACAGTTTGAAGCGCGAGTCTTTGTATTCATTTATCCAATCACAATGTCCCCTCCAGAATACCTTCACCTCGCCTCTCCCCTGGGGCCAATCTCGCGACCCCTTTTGCCTCACCCGCCCCGCGATGCACTGCCTTCCGAGATCCCCATCATCGACCTCGCTCCACTCTTCTCTACCGATGTCTCCCTCCGGCGGCAGCTCGCCTCCTTGATACGCCAAGCAGCCACCACCTCGGGCTTCCTGTACATCTCCAACCACGGCATCCCTCTCTCCCTCTTCCAAACTGCCCAAAACGCCTCCTTGAACTGGTTCCGCTCTCCCCTCGCCGCAAAAGAGCCCGCAAACACAAGCAACTCCCTCAAAAACAAGGGCGTAGTCGGCTACAGGCCTCGTCAGACGCAACACATCAACCCCTGGGAGAGCGTAGACATCCGAGAGTCCTTCTCTTGGCGGTACGACCCCGCCTATGATCCGTTACACTCCCCTTCTAGCCTGGGAGATATCCCAGCCCATGTCAAGAAGTACGTTGAGCATGACAGCGACGGTTTTCCCTGGTCTGTGATGCCCAAAGGATTCTCCCAGCCGGTTATCCAGCTCTATCAAGCGATTCTGTCCCTCGGGCGGCAATTGGCTAGGTTATTTGCCCTCGCTCTCGGGTTAGGGGAACAGGACCTGGATGAGAAATTCACCTGGCCTGATGCTGGTCTTGCTGTGAACTATTACCCGCCTATCACACTACCCTCGCAAGAACAGCAGCAGCACGATGCAGAGGGTGAGGGACAGAAACCCAAAGTCAGTATTGGAAGTCACACCGACTTTCAGCTTTTCACTCTCCTCTACCAAGACAACGTTGGAGGGCTGCAGGTCTTGGACACAGACGGGCAGTGGTTGAACGCCAAGCCCGCCGAAGGGACGTTGGTGGTTAATTTCGGGGATTACATGCAGCGGATCACAAACGGGAAGTGGATGAGCACGGTACACAGGGTGGTGAACAACTCTGGGAAAGAAAGGCTGAGCATGGCGTTCTTCTGGGGGTTTGGACTTCACGAGAGCTGCGGGGTGCTGGAGAGTGTGCTGGAGGAGGGAGAGGAGAAGAAGTATGGGGAGATTGGGTGCTGGGAGTGGGTGCAGAGGAGGATTGAAATGATGAGGGAGGTGAAGAGTGGGCTGGAGGATAGCACGAGGGTTGCTTACCTAGGTAGTATGAATAACGCAGATTACAGATAGCGCGCAACTGGCTGGGATCACTGACCAGTTGGGCCACCAAGCAGTCGAGTATGTGGCAGGCGACATAATGGTCTTTCTTTTGGAATGGCTTTGTAACCTGAAGGTACGGCGCCTGCGGTTCCAGTCGGGTCGCGGTTTGATCAATGTTGGCCATTTTGGGGTCGTTGCTGCTTGACGCGAAAGTCACTTAAGTGAGTTCCTGCTTGTTTATTTTCGAAACGGTGAAACGATAGACAAAGCACTTACTTGGAGGGAACTGTGATGTATCGATGGTAGGAGTAACTACCCACCTAAATGGCCATGTCGGAGCCCCTGAGTCCCTGATCCTTTGTTGACACTGGTCTGTGCGCCCTCGTGACACATGTAAGAGCTTTGCCTCCGAGCCCTTTCTAGTCGTTGCCATCATAATTTCGACAAAAGATAGGATCTTTAGTTTTGTTCTTTTGATTATTAGTAAACCCGTAACGGTCGGCGAAGAGTAGACGGTGGGCCAGCTAGCCTGTGACACTGGTCAACATGATGTCATCTCTTTCAGGCACCAGATGCACCTTTCAGTCGAAGGTGAACGGGCAACTGCATCCTCCGTCGTAGGTACAGAAGACTGCACTTAGGCGTTTTTGGTTTGTTCCAGCCGCTTGGTATTGCGTGTCCTCAGCTCAACAGCATGGATAGCGCAGATGGTGTGGCGGTTGCTCGCAATCTCGTCGACAAGAACGTGTCCATAACAAACTCGACCACAACGCTTGCTTTTCCACCCAACACCAACTCTCGACACTCAAACACGGCATGTCGGACAACATACGCAAGAGACCTAACATGCGGTCTTACGCCCTTCCCGTCGATCCTGCGTCCCTGCAGCTGGGTGACCCACTGCCTCCCAATGACCCACACGTGAGTCCATCTTTTCATTTTCATTACTGCAGTCGCGTATTCCGCTTTCTCAAATCTGAGGTTTCTCACCGCTTGCACGAGCTAATCCACCGAGTTGCTCGTCCTGATAGGCTATCTCGGTCCATCTCCCTACCTGGAACGACACCCTCGGATGGGTAACCAAAGATCCCAATGTCCTCCGAGCCATGAAAACCGGCTACCCGCGCTTCTTCATGCCAAGAGCGGTGGATCAACTGGGGAGAAGACTGATGCAACGCGTGGGGGCAGAGAAAGATGGGACGCCCATGGTCTTTGCCAGCAAGAGATGGGCCGAGATGTTTAAAGACTACATGGGCGAGGACATTCTCGCAAGTGGCAGAATATGGGGGATCATGTGGGATGGTTCAGTAGACGACTTCCGAGACGATAACCGGGTGCAGCTATTATGGTTGGCAGTTGTGATTGGAGAGAGTAAGGGACGCGAAGTGTCCAAAGCACGCATGTTCTGGCAACATACCGGGTACGGCATTTCGAGTAGGCGGGCTGTGTTTTGGTTGGAGAAGGCACTGTTCCTGAATAGAGAGCCACGTAAGGGAGGGGATCGGATTTGCAATGGGGGCGGGGGGGAGCCTGGCTGGCTCGGTGATGGGTGTAGCTCTGCTCGAGATGCTGTTCAACGAGCCACGGAGGACATATCGACCAAAATTGCAGGCCTGTTATCCGATGAGGACATCGTGTTGGGAAAAGATGACGTTATTTTGTATCCGGGAGGGATGGTTGCAATTTCGGAGCTCATAGCGACGATAACAGACATGAGGCCTTCAATGTGCCTTGAAGAAGGCCAGAGGCCCAAGGTGGCGGTGTTTGGGTAAGAGAGCTTCACCTTCTCCTGACGGTCTGCTTTAATCTCTAATGTATAATAGCTTTCTCTACGTCGACACTATCAAGGTTCTGGAGCGAATACACGATTGCGAAGTTACAGTCTATGGTTGTTCCTATTCTGACACGGAGAGTTTTGAACGACGGCTTCAGAACGGCGAACAGTTTCACGCCGTATTTACTGAGTTCACGGGCAACCCCCTGTTGCAATCACCACATCTCGAACGCTTAACGTGTCTCAGAAAGTCCTTCCAGTTTGTCTTGCTCGTGGATGATACCGTGGGGACAGCTGTCTGCCTGAACGTTTTGCGCCATTGCGATGTTGTTTGCACCAGCCTAACAAAGATGTTCAGTGGAAAGTGCAATGTCATGGGCGGGTCGCTTGGTCTGAATCCAAAGTCAACGCTATATCCGATGCTCAAAAGGGGTCTCTACAACCGACACCAGCAGGATAAGGACGTATGGTACTGGGAAGATGTTTTGGTAATGGCTGAGAACTGTGACAACTTTAAGGAGAGAGTTGAGGTTGCTAGTGAAAATGCTTTGGCAGTGGTTGAGCTGCTGCAAGCGAATACAGTGGTCAAGGAAGTTTTTTATCCATCTCTGGGGAACACGACAAGGTACGATGCTTATAAACGCCATGGGGCGGGGTATGGATTCCTGCTGAGCATTACACTCAACACGCACGAAGAGGCTGTGGCATTTTACAATAGGCTGAACGTGGCAAAGGGACCGAGTCTGGGCACAAACTTCACGCTTTGTTGTGCCTATACCTTGTTGGCACACTACAATGAATTGGATAGAGCAGCACAGTTTGGCGTGGAGGAGTACTTGGTGCGAATCAGCGTTGGCGTCGAGGAAAGGGACTGGCTTCTGGAGAGGGTTAGGGGCGCATTGGAGGCTGCCATGACTGTTTAAGAAACAACATAGGTACATACTCTGCTGATCATCACGCCAAGGGTACGACTGTCGTCAATATTAAACGCTATCTCAAACTGCAGTGGCACAGTGAGACATTGGCTGATATTTCTCATGGCAAGCTCAAGACTTTCCCGGGTTTGCCATGCGATGATGCCCTGTGAGCCAAGGCTGTGATGTTGCTGACCCCTGTGGTGAGATTTTAGTGATACCCGTTTTTAAGATTTTAAGATTACCACCTTACCCATTATTGGATTTCCACATGTAAGCTGTTAAGGTGAGTGAGTATCTGAACTCGGAGGTAGAACAGTGTGGCTGAGACGCAAAAACAAGCTGAGTAATCGACCGACAATAAGATTACTATGCGAACTGTTTTGGGGCACATGCCGAACATGTCATGGATACAGAGAGCAAAGATGCGGCTAAGTTCATTCAGGGGCGGCTCTGAGCTAAACAAGCATGGGTTCAATATGAAACAGTACGATCGTCTGACAGGTTCCACACTATGGTCCCTAAGTTCCATTGAGATGTTATACACAGTAGACATCAGTTCCAATAAGGTATTTAGAGGGCCAAAAAGCCCACCGTTCACCCCCTTCAGACTCACTCGCTCCTCCATAGATCCCGTCGGTCCACCAACTCTGCAATGCTGCATCATTCTGCTCTTATTGCTGCCCTGGCCACCGGGGCGGCGGCGCACCACGCTCTCTTCGCGCCGGGTATGCATTGCCGTGTAAGTGATGTTTCCTGATTGTTTTTGTTACTATTAACTGAGCTAACCATGATCCCATAGGGCGGCAACAATCCGGCAGTGGATGATCAAAACACAAATCTTGTCGTCAGCCCCCTCTTCAACCTCACCAAGGAGCAGTGGTGGATGCAAGCGGATAGAGGATGTGACGTTGTAGGCCCTCCTAGTGGACAATCCCTCGCCCTGCCCGCTGGTGGTGTCTTCACTGGTGAACTCGCCGAGAACCGCGCTTTCACAACCCTTTCGTACAATGGTGACCTCACGACAGACTGGACTGACGGACGTAACCATCCTGAAGACTGGACAGGTCCGAGCACAGGAGAAGGCTGCTTGATCAATAACCCTGATGGGCTTGGGGGCCCGCTGCATACTCAGAACGAGACCAGGGCGACCGGGACTGCCTTGGCCATCTCGTACAACTCCAACTTGGCCAATGTCAACATGGAGAACCTGGTAGTCATCTCGGTAGCCCCTAAGTATGTTATCTTCATCTTTGTACAAATGAGCATGGAAACTAACGTCGTCAAGCACACCGTGGAAACGCTTGGTCAACTATCCCATTCCCGCCGACCTTCCCCCGTGCGCACCAGGCCAATGCTACTGCGCCTGGCTCTGGGTTCCCGACGGCTGCGGTCAGCCAAACATGTACATGCAAAACTTCCGCTGCCACGTCACAGGGAGCACCTCCGTCCGCCGTCTAGGTGTTGCACAACCCCCCGTCTACTGCGCAAACAACCCCTCGGCCTGTGTCAAAGGTCCCAAGCAAATGATCGCCTGGCACCAGCGAACCGGCAACAATGTCGTCACCCCTGGCGACGTCACTCCCCCTTACAACTCCAAAATGGGCTTCTTCCCCGGCGCTCAGAACGACATTTTCGAGCCCCGCGTAGGCTGCTTCATCGATTCCAACACACCCCGGGTCCTCCCCCACCAAATCACCTCCATCACTGGTGGCATGACCCGCAACAAGTGCATCGCCGCCTGCAAGACAGCCGGATACTCCTACGCAGGAGTGGAATACAGCACCGAATGCTTCTGCGGCAATACCCAGCCTTCTGCTGGCTTGCTGGTTGCAGACAACCAGTGCAACATGCCGTGTGGCGGCAACAGCGGAGAGACGTGCGGCGCGGGGTGGAGGATCGAGGTTTACGGAACAGGTAACTACCCTCCTATTGATTACACTCCTGCCGCTCCTCCCACTCCTCCAACGACTTCGACGTGGCTGTATGCTTGCCAGGGGATTCAGTGGGGTGGGAAGTGCGAGAACCTGCGGATCAGGCATGCGAAGAAGTGCGTGTCGTTAGTGGGAACTAACTTTTACAAGAAGATTAGGTCCGCGGGGCCGGATACGGGGCGCTGTGTGCTTTTCAAGTGAGTTCTTCTTGACCTTGTACGTTTTGTGACCGGTCATGCTGATAGAAGTTCGTGATACTAGGGGTGGAAACTGCGAGAGGGACTCAGGAACGTACTTTCCACTGACTTACCCGGGAGTTCAAAATTTTGGGACTCAGAATGATGGGTGGGGATCAGTGAGATGTCAACCTTGAGATCTCTCTGGGGGAGGGTGGCAGAGACTCGGGCATGAAAAAGTGGATTCAGTGGCGAGGATGAGGTAAATAATCGTGTTCATTAAGAAGAAGTAGAGGATTCTATCATATGTGTATCTCATAGGCATGCTAACTCTGGGAAGCTCCATCTCCAAGCTCTAGATCTATCTTTTGTGTGTTTTGGCCGGTGTCCATCTCATTCGAAGCGATTGTCTCTGCCCGCCCTAGTGCAAGTTAGTCCCTCCTTCTCTCCGCCAGCTTTCTCTCAAACTCGGCTATTTAGTTCTCTCTTGCTCGTGCCAAATTCTCTTGCTCTTGGGCGTACTCGCTGTCGGATATCACTTTGGGCTTCTTCCTCCCAATGATTGGCAAGCACGGGCAACTCTCGCGACAGCAATCTTCTCGAACGATGCGGTGCCCAGTAGGATGTCAATCTCGGGAAAGTCAATAACCTCAAACCATCCTTCGTGTATCTTGCTTTCTCCGCGTCCGCACCACTTCAAAAGAACTCTATGCAAGGGAGCCAGAGAACCATTGCCAACGCCCCTTATGACAAGCTGGGTGTCTACGGGGATCTCCACCAGGTTGATGTAATCCAGGACCCCTGCCTGCCGAAGATAGGAGAGAGAACCCAGATCCACATCAGAAGCACTGTCAAGCTTTACCCTGGCGGGGTAGTACCTGAATGCTTGTCCTGGATGGTTTGCCAAGGGCCGGTCGGTGATCACTCGGATTGCAGCATCGATGTTGTACTTCTCGGCTGAGAGGTGCCCAAAACCCCTTCTCCAAATCTGTTCGACAAGTCTCAGATGCTTTGTGTGATTGACCACAGCTTGTTTGCTTTTGTCTTTCGTGACGAGTGCGCCAGACATCAAAACGTCTGAATCATCGTCTATGGATGCTTCGTATGCCGAGTCAGAGCCGGCCTGCCCGGGGTCTGGAATTACGAGTGCTGATAGTTTGGCCATTGCTGCACTAGGAGAGGGTCAGGACCTTGTTTTGACGTCAAATGCTTTGGGATACACACCTCATCTCCACTAGTTGTTGTCGAAGGTTGATCTTCGCGACCTCGTGTTGCAAAACACTTCAGGGATGCCCAACTTGAAGGACGAGAAGGATAGGGAGAAAAAAGATCAAGCGACAGGTTTATTGATGGCTCTTGGAGGTGGACTGGCTCTGATTGCCCCTATGTTGATCATGGTTTTTCACTCGACCCTGCTGATAATAATGTTGATAACTTCTTGTTTTGTTATTGGAGTTGCTGTGGTCTTGGCTGTTTTCATCAAGGATTCGAAGCCAAAGGATATTGTTGCTTATACCATGGCGTACGCTGCGGTTCTCGTTGTTTTTGTTGGTGCTGGAGGGACAGTCCACAAGCGTCATGAGGACATCACCACTCAATCCTCTAGTTGAGGAGAACAAGGAGTTCAGGGGGCCATTCGCACCGTAATGACGTTTATGATGGGCCGTTGCTTGAAGTTCATAGAGGGTGTGACGATCATCTATAGAAGCACAGTGCATATTGATGTAGGAATTCTGACTACCTGTAGATAATCAAAATCGTCCAAGTGTCTATTCATCACACACATAAAGCATGCCTTGTTCCTGTATCACCCCTAGCCTCTAAAACAGACACTCAAGCAATGCATTGTGACAATCGCTAACGATGTGATAGTCCCCCTGCCAGAAACATAAAGGCACCGCGTATTACTTGCGCTTCACAGCTTCTCGGGGATGCGATCCTCCACAGCTGCCAGCGCTGCCAGATTGTTCTCCCCCATGCTCAAGACGCCCTCTGTGGCGCCTGTCCCGCTGCCACCAACACCAGCAAGAAGCGCAGCACACTCAATAACGTCCTGCGGCTCTAGCACGTGCCACCTGGCCAGCGTGACCTTGGTGCTGGCTCCAACTGTGACAGAGAAGGTATTGTCTGCCTCCACCTCGGCTGTGCCATCGCTGGGCGCCGACAAGCCGTTCAGGGCCCGGAACATGTCCTCGTCGGTAAAGTCATCTCCCATACAGAGGACAAACTCGAGCTTCTGGGCAGATTCGTCGTCAGACCCCAACGCCTTTAGCTCGGCATTGTAGGTGTTGACGAGGCGCTTGGCGATTTCTCCCTTATTGATAAACGTCGGGCGGACCTCAATGTTGGCCTTCCCTGGCATCACTTCCACATCCCACTTGCGCGCTACTGTGCCCTCGAGCTCTTTTTGGCACTCGCGCGACATGTGAAGGCCTTGTTCGGGGTCGGCGAGGCGGTAGTGCCATGTCAAAGCGCACCGTTTTCGTTCGATAAACGAGCCTAAACATGGTCAGCGTCATGTCATGTTGCGACTCTCGAGGACCCGAAAAGGAAAGCTTACCCGGAACCTTGTCAGTGTACTTCTGAAACACCGCGATCACCTCCTCTTGCCAGCCCATGTCGAACTTCTCAACCAGGTTCTCCCACTCGGTTGAACCTGGGTTTCTCATGAAGCTGCCGTGCTCAGCACTAAAGCCGAGTCCAGGGATGTGGCCAAGATGGTGCGAGAGGAATTCTTGATCACGGCCGGAGATGATCCAAACGGCATTCCGGGGATCGGCAGCAAGCGCCTTCAAGCTCGTGATGACGCGCTCCGAAGGGACGGCAGCGCTGGGCTCCCGCACTATGGGGGTAAGCGTGCCGTCGTAATCAAACATGAACAGGCGCTTCTTGGCCGCCCGATACCTTCTAAGCATCTCGGACCGGTCAAGAAGAGGAGTCGAGATAATGTTCTTGCGGCTACCAAGAACACTCACCAACCGCCGCAAGAAACCGACAATCCAAAACTGAACATTCTTGCTGGTAACGTGGGCCAAGAGATTCTTCTGCATGGCCTCACGCTTTTCTTCTGGCATGACTAGGGCATTGTTGATGGCCTCAGCCACGCCCGACAGATCCCATGGGTTGATGTGGATGGCATCCTTGAGCGAGCCAGCAGTGCCGCTGAACTCGGAAAGAATCAAGGGCCCGGCAGAATCACGCTGGCAAATAACATACTCCAACGAAGTAGTGTTCATGCCGTCTCTGACTGAGGTGATAAGGCCGATATCGGCGGCGCGGAGGAGAGCAAAGTACTCGTCTTGGCTGATGTACTGAGCATAGTGTTGCACAGGAGCAAAGCCAAGAGAGCCGTACATGCCGTTGATCTTCATGATAAGTTCGCTCACACGGCTGGCGATCCTGCTCTCGGATCCATCCATCTCCTCCTCGATGCTAGTGGGAGAAGTGACCTGGATCAGGACAACCTTTTCCCGCCACTCGGGGTACATCTCGAGGAAGCGCTCAAAGGCCATCAGCTTCTGGGCGACACCACGAACAGTATCCAGGCGGTCACGACCGACAATGACCTTCTTGCCGGAGTAAAGCTTCTTCAGGTTCTCGTACTTCTCATTAACCGAATCTGTCCACGCAAGGCTGGCCACCTTGGTCGCGTCAATGCCAATAGGGAACACACCGATCTCCACTCGACCACCATAAGCGTCAATGCCTGCCGTGTCGGATGGGAAGCCCAAGATGCGCGTGCAGCAGCTGGCAAAATGACGGGAGTAACTGTAGCTCTGGAAGCCCACCAGGTTGGCGCCCAGGACGCCCTCCAAGACCTCTTTTCTCCGCGGCAGACACCGCAGGAACTCGCTACTGGGGAAAGGCGAGTGCAGGTAGAACGAGATGTACATGTGAGGGGACCGTTGCCGCAGCATGCTAGGCAGCAGCATCAGGTTGTAGTCATGGACAATGACAATGTCGCCGGGCTTGTAGACCTCGAGGATCCTGTTGGCGAACTTTTGGTTCATGCGGTAATAGTCGGCCCATTGCACTCTCTCGGCGCGGCCGTCGGTGGGCTCATGCTGCTTGTAGTGGAAGAGAGTGTAGAGGTCGTGCTCGGCGTAGCGCCTCCATCTTGCCTGGTCCTTCAAACGGATGCCCTCCTCCAGTCCGTCAGAGTCATCAGCCAACCAAACAGGGATGGTCTTAATCCTTTTGTTGTGGGATAGTTGGTTCTCGAGACGCAGCATGTCGTCCCGAGGAATCCAGAGGCCGTCAACCAGTGGCGGGGTTGGCGGGGCGGCGCCATCGATGGGCACAGGCCTGGAGAGGTGGTTGAGGGCGCTAAGGTGGACCGTGGTGGTCGGCGGCGTGCTGGGCGGCGACGGGGTGTCGGTCGGAGTCTCAATCTCGCCAGTCCAGGCCACAACGGTGTGGTTCCATGGTGAGTCGTCGGACGAGAGGTAGGAAAAGGAGTCGAAAAGGGCCGACTGGCCTCGGCGGGGTGTCAATTCCTGCAGCACAACGATGACATCAGCCCCACCATTCCAAAACTTGGCAAACCGTTGCTATTTGTGACGCTTGCTGCAAGCCACGCGCCGTCACATCAACGAGACCGTTGCAGAAGAAGGAAACAAAAAAAAAAAAAAAAACCATACCCAGTCTGAACCTTTTCTGTATTTCAGCGAATGGGGGATGTTGAAGGTGGCTGAAATGATGTTTCCACTAAGCGAGAGGTCGGGACTGATTTCCCTAAACTCAGACATGGACTCTCTGCGGCCGGACATGGTCGCTTCGCTAAGCCTGTTCATCCACTTCTTGCCCTCTTGTGCACCAACAGTCACCTTGTTAAGGAACGACTGCCCTTCGCGGTTTGTGGTATCGGGGGCGGGCGAGGCAGCAATGGCGTGGTCGAGGGCCCTGCGTGAGAAGTAATCCCCCTTGGATGGTCCTTGACCTCCGTTCGATTCGTACGTCTCTTGGGTGATGTCGGGCGTCACAGGCACTGCGGTGGCTGAGGACCGGAGATGGGGAGGCAGGAAAGAGTCGCTTCGTTCGGGCACCCCAGGACGATGAGGGAGGCTTTTCGAGCCTTTGGCTTCGGGTTTCTGTGCCATGACAGGCGGGTTAATGGATAACTCGACGGTGGTGGTGGTAGAAGATGTGTGGTGGGAGGAAGAGAAAACAAAAGAGATGGCTGTCTGGGGAGTAGTGTAAAGTTTTTTCTGATGACTAGGCCAAATAAAGTGTAAAGTGTTCTTGGTTTCAAAGAGGCGCAAGTTGGCAAACTCGCAGCTCGATGACGGGATGAAAGACGAGATGACTGGACTCGTGGAGCGCACAGTCAGGGGCAGGAGCAAGCAGAGCAGGGCTCTGGCCTGTGGGTAGCGAAGGCTAGGTGGGGCCGTCAATCTTTCGGTGTGCTTCCAGCCGTGAGTCTTTGTCTGCTCTTCTCTGTCCGCTGTGTCTCTCCGCTCTCTACCTCTCGCCTTCGGCAAATGCTGCAGCTATTCCCGATATCCGTTGCTACTGCTCGCTGCTTCGGGCGCGCTGTTGCTGCTTCGATGGTCCGCAATGCATCGCCTGGCATCTCGCGATGTTGCTCCGTGATCGTGATTGGGCAGCATCCGCTTTTTGGAGGTGAGGGGCACTCGACAGCGAGCACCCAGACAAATGGCGGGGCACTTTGCGCCATGGCCCGAAGCTATGTTTTCTTCCGCTCTTCTCTCTTGTGCTCTATTTTTTTTCCCAAGGAACTCTGTTCCAAAGCCCGTAGTATTCATGGGTTCACCTTCTCCAGCAGCTGAAAATGAGACCACAACAAGCACGGCGCGCAGTGCAATGCCAAAGGTGGAAGAGAGGGGTGAAGCACAATGAGGAGGGGTTCGAGGATAGAAAAGCATTGACCACTCACTGTCTGGTCCTGACGTAATGGCTAGTGGCACTAAGGTAGCGGCAGATAAAAAAAAGCGGTTTGCTTGCCTCTGGGCGGGGGTTGTGATGTTGTGATACCGTCTTCTCCGAGCGCGGCACGTTAGGTTGCTGGAAACCCTCTTTTGCTTGCTCTGTTCAGATCGGATTGTTGGGAGAGACGGAGGTGGACAGGTGACGAAAGAAGGACGCAACGGGGAGGGGAACGGTTGGAAGTGCGGGCAAGCGTCTTTTTCACTCTGGACCAAGACTAGAGAAACGTGCTTTGGGAGCTGGCTTGGGTGTGTGGATTCCACCGCATGTCCAGGGGGTCGAACGTTGTTTTTTTTTTTAGTGACGCGCCGCCTGAGACTGTTGGTTCAACACAGTGCCCATGTATGTATGTATGTGTGGTAGTGTAGAAGCTCACGATAAGCTTGATTGCAGGCGCAGCCACAATCGCGATGCCGAGATCTATCGATCTATGTATCTCTCTCTTAGGTGGTTGATGGTCCAGGCCTGACACACACTGGACACCCCTGCCAGGCCAGGGCCACGGGATGACGGGCCTCAAAAGGGTTGGCCAGATCTGGTATCTACCTGGTAGGTACGAAGTATCTCTTTTCTGAACTGTCTCTCTGCTGACACGACGCGCGACATCCGCAACAACAATATCAGCCTGAATGCCCCCCGAGCTGTGTGTGTGCATCGACAAAAACACGCAACATTTCGACAAGCGCCGCAACACACTCTGTGAGCCATTTTCAACGTCGCTTCGCTCTGTGCTGAGTCTCTTCTCTCCCCGGCCTGCCGCAGTTGTGCCGCCGAATTGGCCGCATTTCCCCGACGATGCCGTCCATCGCCTGCCCTTCTGCCATCGTCTTCATTTCTTGATCGTGTCTTCGCCATCTCTCACATGGCGAGATCTGGATCCTTGACTGGTTCTCCCTCCCGCCCCTCCAGCACAGTACTGGACACCACATACATCAAACACCGCGTTTTTTCCCAGCGGTACGACCGTTATCGAGATGCATGTCTCGCACACCGCCCAACACCGATAAGCTCAATCTTGGGCTGCGTTGGAATGGATTGGTACCCGACGAGGCGCACCCTCTGTTTCTGCCCCTCCTCACCAGCCACTTACGTCTTTTTCGCATTGTCCTGCGTCTGTTTCAAACAATTTGGCCGAAATGGGTGATGGCGCTGCAACGCTGAGTTCGGCTCTCTTTCGGGGGGTGTTCTTGTGCGGCATTTAGGAGCTGCTTTCCGATGAGATGCTCGCTCGTCATCGTCTCTCTGTCCGCCGTAGCACTGCTTGCGGATTGATGCACTGTCACACTGTGACTCGCGTTTTAACGTCTGAGTCCATTCCTTCTTGCCCTACCTACCCAAGGTATTTACAGATACCGCTGTCTTGGCATCAAATCCCTTGGCAGCTAGACCTCTATTCCTTCTTTTTCTCCTCCTTCTTTTCCTTTTCTTTTGGATTGGTCCCTTCCATAACCTCCCCTGTCTCCTCATCACAGAGGTCACTCTCATCCGCCAGCCTGCTGAACTTGGGTAGCCCGTCCTTGATATCTACAACCCGCTGGGGATAAAACATGTGACACTGCGCCGCGAACGCCTCCCTGCCTTCCTTGGTGTTGATGCCTTCGATCAATGTGGGGAACAACAAGATCATGTTCCTCCCTTCGTCCATGATCGGCGTCCTGCAGTAGGCGCACTGCACCTTGCAGGGCAGGTGGTGGGTGGTGGATTTGGCGGTTGGGTCATACCAGCCCAGGTCGTGGTGGCCGCGAGTGAAGTTGATGTCTTCCTTGTGGAAGATGGCTGCCCATTGGAAAGGGGCCTTTTTTTGGTCAGCTCTGTCAGCCACTGGGAAAATCGGGGAAAAAAAGAGGAAGAACTTAGCACAGGGGACGTACTCCGTGCATCCGTTGGCAGGTGGTACAGTGGCAGTATTTGCTAGCCAGCGGTTTGTCTCGTGACAGTTCATACTGAATAGTGCCGCAGTGGCATTTGCCCTTCCACTTTACGGGGAAATTCTCGCCCTTGTCGTGAATCTTGTATGGCGCCCGGAACTTCCATTGATCTTCCTCGCGGTCGGTCCGGGAGCTTGCTTGGTATTGATGAGGTTCGTCGCCTCGGCTGTGCTTGCTGTTATGGTTGGGCGCATCAGACATCTTGAAGCACCGAGGGGAGGTCGAGAGTGGGCGGGCAAACAAAGATGCGGTCCGCTTCGATAATATTGAGAAATGGCAAGGACGGAGGAGCATCAAGGTCTGTATTTTCTGGACTTTTGTTGTGTTGGGAAGTGGTGATACCGGTGAGTCGTTCGGAGTGGTGAGAATGGTTTGTTGTAAGGCCGGTGATATTATCTTTTAAAAAGAGTCTCCTTGACAGCTCTAAGGCTACAAATACCACCGAGAAGCGGATGTGATGTTTATCATCGTGTCATTGATTCACATCGGCAGGGCACTGACGTCATGACACGCCCCGCCATTTGAGCCCCTTTTTATTGTCTACCTATCGTACATACAAAACACCACGCTGAATTGATCGCAATGTCATCACTCGAAGCCATGATCAAGCCTTGGCGCATTCTACCACGCAATGGGGGTCATCCGCCCGAACATGATATCCGACCACCCTCAACCCGGCCTTGGCCACCAAGTCCCTAAACATCTTCTCGTTCCGCAACTTACCGCCGAGATTGAACATGACCAGATCAACGTAGGTGTTCTGTGGCGGAATAACCCCCTCAAATCGCTTTGGTTCGACAATCAGAACCCTGGCCTCTGGATCCTCCTCTGGCAGCGCGTCTGCAAGTTGTTTGAGGATATTGACTGCAAGAGCGTCGGAGTAATCGAGCAGAATCCTCCTCAAAACATACACCCAAGCCCCTAGGTAGATATTTCGCCTTGTCAGTGAAAAGCCCAGGCATCATCAGCGATCAACATACCCTTCACAACTTGAGCCTCATGAAAATCATGGCTCATAATTCTCACCCCCTCCAGCTTCCCATCTTTCAGTCTTTCCACCGCATCAATCACATCCGGCCTATCCTGCAGCACACATTCCTGCGCCGCCAGCCCGTCCACCTTCCCCAGCAGCTCCTTTAGCAACTGCCCCATCCCACCACCCACATCCACAATCTTGGCCCTTAGACCCCTCCCATCTTTCGCTGCTGTCGTTCTTTTGGAACCCACCCACGAGATGTCATACAACGCGCCCTCCCCAACAAGCGGAATATTGCCTCCAAAGATGTTCTTCGCCTGCATCGAGCGCTTAAACGCCGCACTGTAGTCCGGGTTCAAGGCTTTGACTTCCCACGGAGGAAGCTCAGGGTGTCCCCAGGCAAAAGAGAAAGGGGTGTGAGTCTGCCCTGGGGATTCACGGCGGCCGTAGTGGGAGAAGTAGGCCGGCCATTGGAAAAAGGGCTTGATCGCATTGCCGACGGCGATGGCGGCGAGGTCCGAGACGGGGTTGGTGGAGATGTATAGAGGCGAAAGGCGGGAGTGGGAGACCGAGTTGGGGATGGGTCCGGGGAGAAGTTTGGTGGTGGCGATTAAATGGGTGATGAGACGGGCTGGAAAATGTGGTTAGATCGATACTGGGAGGAGAAAAGAGGGGAAACAAACTGATTAGTGTCTCATCTGCGTTGAGCGTGAGGGCCAGGTCGGAAAAGGTGATGTAGCCGGGCGAGGAGAGCGGGATCAAATCGAAGGCTTTCCACGACATGAGGAGCGACCAAACGGCAATGTCGGCGGCGGTGACCCATTCCGACTTCACAGCGTCAATAGGGTGCGAGGCTTCGACAGCGATGGTGCGGGCAGCTTGAGCGATTCGGTGACGGAGCGGGACATTATCATCGCCTTGGTCAATAGTCGCAGAAAGACGTTTGGCATCCTCTAGCAGAGCCTCGGCCGCGGCGACGATATCGCAGGGTTTTTTCGGCGGCGGTGGGAGTGGAGGGGTCGTCATGACTGCGACTCCGGATGGTGGTGGTTGGGTTGTAAGTGGCGATGCCAACATGTTGCATGGAAGTTTTGAGGTGCTCTGCCATACGATCGCACAGATGCGAGACACGGGTCTGAATTCCGTTTATATGCTCCCCCAAGGCAGAGAGCTCTACTGTGCAATATGGTCCCGTCGTAACTGCCCCGGATAAAACGTGGGGAACTGCCGCTTCCAAGGGACGAAAACACGACCGATCCGGGGTTTCCGTGAGCTGCCAAAATGTCCGGAAGGTACCAAGGCCTCGGGACCCGTCACCTTGGGTGAGGTAGGTACCTTGCCTTAGGTTTGTGGGGAATTAAAGAGACGGGGGAGACATGTGAGACAGCCATGTGTCGCGTAGAATCTTGGTGCGATCTGGGGCCCGTAGATGTGAGTCTGAACAGAAACATTATTGCTTGGATGAGACCTGGAGCTGAGACTTCGGGGCCGAGATTCTGGGATATTGGGTGGCTATTCGGACGAAAGGTGAAGGCATTTGGAAGGAAAGGATTACCCGATACTGGTGACCTTAAGAATGTCTGCCTGCCGCTGAAGAGCTCAAATTTTGCCTACTCTTCACCACCCAGCCGAAACCCCCAACTCCAATGTCCCTCGACATCCTCGACCAAGCTCCTCATCTGGACTACAAACGGCCGGGTCTCGTCCTTCAGAAGAAGTCCCCTATCCAAGCACAATCTGGCGAACTTGACCGCCTTCCACTTGTCCTTCACACCGTTGAACTCAATCGCAGCGCGATAATACGCCTCATGAACTCTGACCTCCAGGCCCTCCAGCTCGTACAAAGTGATCAAAAGCTCGGCTTTCTGAGGACCATCCTGGAAGCGAAAGTTGTACTTATCTAACCCGTTTC
This sequence comes from Apiosordaria backusii, assembly GCA_030549205.1. Classification (NCBI taxonomy): domain Eukaryota; kingdom Fungi; phylum Ascomycota; class Sordariomycetes; order Sordariales; family Lasiosphaeriaceae; genus Apiosordaria; species Apiosordaria backusii. The sequence continues at coordinate 2,272,617 of JAUKTV010000006.1, forward strand.
TGATGTCGAGGAGCTGGGATGCGCGAGCGTCCGACTCTCTCTGTTGGTGGGACGGCTGGGTGCACCGAGGGCAGGAACAGGTGAAGTTCCAGGGAGAAAGGGAAAACTGCCTCATTTGTGACGGTTGTGTCAGGCTATTTGATCGTCGCATTAGTGAGAAGCCACAGACGCTCTTAAGGAGTTAAAGCATACTCGACATATCCTATCGTGAGCTCTGCTCCAGGATAGATATTCCGCACCGCATAAAGTCTGGTGCTCATGGTGACAGGGTCAAAGTAGTAGGCCACGTTGGGGCTACAAGTGTGGTTGATTCTTGCTACTGGGATTCGAAATCATATTAGTACTACTGCGAGACCAAGTAGGTACCTAATGGAGGTATGCTATGGAGATGGAAGTCTTACCGTTCAGAAACACCGTGTGGGACTTTAGCTGCTGCCCAATATTAGTTCGAAACGCGTTTTTGCCCACGATGGCCAGCGCCCTGTCTTTCGATCCTTGAAGCAGCCAGGCCCCTCCGCGCCTGATACACCAAAGAAGGCATCCTGTGAGACAGTTGGCAACATGGTAGCAGCCTCTGTGACGAGATCCGATAGGAGTTCTTGGCTCAAGTGGCTAAAAGCTCCGTGATCAACCATTAAGACGGGGAATTCGGCCATAACCTTGGTCCCGCTTCGAATGATGTTGCTGGCGGCCATTACACCTAACCCTTTGCCTTTGGCAGGCCCAACTTGTACAAGATCTGATGTAACTACATCATTGCCATTGTCTGGCAAGAGTTTCCCGAAACTTTCAGACCTTGATAGAGAAATCATGACAGACGATGTTGTCACAAGCGATATTCCCTGGCCGTTGTTGAAAGTTGCGCGCGTAAAGACACAGTACTCGTTAATGCCGGCGCGGTGACAGAGATGACCGCGTTTCCAGCTCGACGCCCCCTCATAGATGTAGTTTTGGTTAAGATCCTGAGAATATAAAAAGTGGAATCGATGAATTGGATCAAAGAGTGTTGGATGATCTGGGCTTATATGGAGAGCAGCTCTGTGGTGGCGGGCCGATCGGAAAGTGTTGTGACCTTCCGGTAGGAAGTTCGAGTGGGAAGTTCCCGAGGAGACTTTTGAAGGAAGTTTTTAAGGGAAGTTCTTGGGGAGGTTCCGAGGGAGGTTTCTAAGGAGGTTCTGGAGAAGGTTTTAGGGGAGGCTTCTTAAGGAGGTTCTAGGGGAGGTTCTAGCGGAGGCTCCTTAAGGAGATTCTAAAGAAGGTTCTAATAAAGGCTCTTTAAAGAGGTTTTTAAAAGGAGGTTCCGAAAGAGGTTTTAAAGGAGGCTTTAAAGGAAGTTTTATAAAAAGGTTTGTAGGAAAGTCCGGAGGAAATTCTTAAAAAGCCTTTTTAAGGAGGTTTTTTATATAGGCTTTAGTAATTAATATAGGAGGTATATAAATAGAAGGCTTAATAAAAGCTTCCTTTATAAAGAAGGATATAGAGGTATCTTCTAAGGCTGGATTTACTATAGGAAATTAAGGCTAGGAAGGTTATTAAGTATACTTATATATAGGAAAGAAGAAAAGAATAAGAAAAGAAATAAGAATATAATAATTACGTTATATATAGGATATGATTTATAGTAAAAGGTAAGAATAAGATGAGGAGCTTCTCCTAGGAGCTCCTAAGCTACAGATTCTTTTAAGGAATTGTATAAAGTGGACTATAACGTTAGGTAAGTCCTACAGAGGTATGGAATCTCACAATAGAAAGCGCCATAATAAGAATTTATTTTACAGCATTAGAAATAAACTTAACGTATATTATTATATTTATAATATTAAAGGTAAGAAAATTAATATAGTAATATATTACTACTTTTTTTCAGTCATTTAAATATTTGAACAATAGTTTATAGTTTTTATAAGCTTTAAAGCATTGAGGAAAGATTGAAGTTAATTAAGGTATATTTGACCTTCTATTTTTATATAATGTATACTATTGACGTTATTCAGTTTTCTTTTAAATATTAATAAACAGTTTAAATTTTAATCTTTATTTTAAAATAGTAAAAAAGTAATTGTTTTAGTTAAATTCAGAGAAAAAAACTGTAGGCGGGTCGAATATCTGGCTAATTCACTGGTATGGCTAATAGAGTGGTAAGCACCACTATGTGTGACGAACCCCTGATCAGAACCTCTGAAAGGGATACACAGTTGAAGGTAACTTCTGATAATAATGGTTCGGTGCAGCTAAACAGTGCACAACAAGATGTCTCAATGTAAACACAAGATACCGTGAATACAAGCTGTGATTGCATACTGCGGAACTATCTACAAGCTATCTAGTTCCTCCGTATATATAGACCCTTTCCTAGTCGTGCTCACCTTGCTCAGTGCCCCGAGCACACTGATCACTCTGCTTGGTCTGCTCAGTGCTCCAAGCAGACTGATCATCCCACTCAGTCTGCTCAGCGCCCTGAACACACTGATCAACCGTTCCTTACTTTGATTGGCTCTCCTAGGTGCATTCCTGATTGGTCCTTACCTCCCGTGGTTCCACAACCAATCGTTATTCTCGTCCATATACCAGGGTTGTGACACTATGTGAGTGCCCTGCTTGCGTGGTCGAATAATAATGGGGCTTCCTGGGGTACGGGTAGTGTACAGTGTAGTTCTTACTGAACAGCTCGTCCTTGAACACTGAGACTTTGTGCCTCTATATCCGTCAGCTTGCTTCCGTCTCCGTCGGTACTCTACGTCTTCCCTAGTGTCAGTACCTCTGTCAAATGTTACCTAGACTTGTCTGCACAGAGACCGCAAAGAGCTTCTAGGACTAATTTACAAATCAAAGCCCCTTGCCTGTCCTCCTCCGCTTAGCTCTGCCTCTCATGCAAATAGAACCATACATTTGAGAGGAGAGCATACCTGGTAGTTACCGATATTGGGTTGTTAATCCTTTAAGCAATACAGGAGATCGGATATTCTACAAGTACCTAGTATTCGTGGCTCGTAATAAAGCAAATCCCACTAACCCAAAGTTACCTATAAAGCAAATTGTCTTCAGGTATGCTGTCCCCAGTTCAGCAAAGCCGAATATCCTGCTCTTTAGCACCCCGACCCGGCCAGTCCCGACCACCATTCTCAACTCCGACCGAGACCAGCATTTCACCACCCGGGTGGGGACGCGGCACGTTAACAGGGATACACGCATCACCAACAAGCCGATACATTCCAGCTGCCATCGCTTTGCGCAATATACACGGCGCTTTCGCGCCGTGCAGCACGCAGCAAATATCACCAGACCGAGTCGGCAAGGGGACCAAGGCGAAAAACCCATTTTTCGTGACAGCAATGCGCCGATTATGGACGTTCCACTGGGCGTAGGTGTGGAATCCTTCGATGCCATTCTTCCCATTATCCGAGGGGGGATTGTCTGGCGGCGGGGGGGCAGGATCCCGGCTTCCAGACTGTTCCTGGCAGAGATACTCGATGTAGGCCGTCCTCCATTTCACCCATTCGGGCCATTCGGCGCCCCATGATCGGCCCACAGAGAGCACGTGGGCATATGCTAGCGCTGCGCGGCTGCTAGCAGTGGATAACGGGTTTGTAAATGTCGCAGGAAGAATGTCGGGAATCTGGTTCCAGATCCTCTTGATGTCGCTGATGGAGACGTCTCGTGAAAGTGCATCAGACGTGAAGATGATCTCGTCAAAGATGAGCCCCTTGACTTCCAAAATGTTGTCTTGAGAAATGCTAGGCCTCAGCTTGGTGGGTATAAGAGCTGGGCCTGACGTGTGAGTGATGATGTTGTCGAAGAGGTTGAGATCCCATCGAGGTACCCACGAGGGAAATCTGTCATTCACACTGTCGTTGGTGTGTTGTACGCAATGCAACAAACCAATATTCCCCATCGAGTTGACGTATTCCCTCGCCATATCCAGATAGACGTCTTTGGCTGTCTTGTGCTCGGAATAGTTCTGGTTGAAACTTGAGACTCAGCCCGGCGGAGGTTGCCAGCGACATGAAGGCATACACCCGGTCTCGCGCGTCCTGGACGCAGAGAGCCCGAGCATCATGAAGGACGATGAGAAAGTCAAAATGAGATGACTGTTTCGTGTACAGTGGCATGGTCTCGGTCTTATGGCCCAGCCGGTACATCTCGAGATGGAGGCGGTTCATTCCCTGGCTGCCGGCCCGATACCTGACGCGAACCTGTGGAAGTCTCCTGACTACCCAGGTATAGGCGCGCACGAACGACCGCCAACTGATCTCGGTCTTCCCCCACAGCATCAAACCATCGCGCGCCAAACCTGCCTCCTGGATCACCCAGCCGCGTGTGAACCATGGCTGATGCGTCATGTTGATGAAAGCCTGCCACCTCGCGTCGCCTAGGAACCGCTCCCGCTCCTCCGGATTGAGAGTTGGAAAGGTGTTCCATGACTTCCCCGCTGCTTTAATTCCCTCGAGAACCATGCCCTCGATTTCATGCACCAAGGACCGGACCGCCTCTCCCTGCTGGTCGCTGTCTTCACCAAGGTACAGCAGCACCCGTTTCGCCTGCCCGTAGACTTCGCCCATCAACAGTACCTGTCTTCCCCGCTCCGACACGTCGTCTTGGTTGATGCAAACCGAATCTGCCCACAGGACGCGACGCTGGTCGGGTAAGCGCATCCTATGCAAGGCGCGGTAGAGGTTGGCGGTGATGTGGCCGACTCGGCCGTCGATGCGGATGGGGCGGTCACGACGTTTGCTTCCCCATACATATGAGATGGCTTCGTATGGTATGGGCTTGTTGAGGCTTGTTGTGTCAAGAGAGCAGCACAGCGCGTCGTCAACTCCGCCGGGTTTGAGAATCAGGACGCGAATTGCGTTGCTCTCGGGCAGGGGTGCATATTCATACAACACCCCAGCAGAGCTGATTCCTGCCACGTCCGAAGCCCATTCTGCTGCGCAAGACATATCGAGTGCTTCCTGAATCGTGATTGAAGTCGGCTTCTCAAAGTATGCGTAGAGGTACCGAGATACAAATGGAGGATGTAATACCAGAGAGGAGGAGGAGAATGAGAACAACGGGGGGACGAGGCAGAGGAGAGACTTGTCATGGGCTGTGCAATCCTATATTCTTTTCACGTTTCATGTTGTGCAACAAGCTGTGCGTCGTTTGTATCACTGAGGTACCTAGTCTGCCAGGTGCTGTGCCTTACGGCTCCGGCAGAGCGTTGCAGGCGACCAACAAGCAACAAGGGGCGGTGCAAAGGCGACGGACGGCCCAGGACACCCCCAGCCACGGCGTTCTCACCCCGGGCCACTGGAATCAATTGAATACAAGGGATTCAGCAGGGCTTATTAGCGATACAAGCCACCGTGGGCCACTGAACTGATGGCAGTTGTGGGGAGCGATAAGGAGTAAAACGGGGCCTTGAATACCTACTCATAAAGAGCTTCCCTCGCAGTGTGTTTGGAATGGTCTTTTCTTTCCTTTCCCCACTCAAGTTCAAATCAAACAGTCAAAGTTCAATATACTGGTTCACCACACTCTCTTCCAGGGCATAAATGCTGTAGTAAGTTCAGTGCCTACCATCTTATTCACAGGGCATAGTTCCCTATTTCTTTCTCTTTTGCAGGGTATAGTTCCCTATACTTGCCTTCCTGCGGTGCCACCTCACACCGTCGTACCTCGTAGTTCAGGGACCCCAGAGTCTACACGGTAATTGCTTTCACCTACCCGGCAGGGCATAATCAACTGGCCTGCCGGCGACATATCTTAACAATTTACATGAGATTTTCCTTAAAAGGACAGCCTGTGTGTACTATACCCGCCACTGTCCCCAAGAAATTCCTACATTCAATTAAAAAGATCTCCCAGGCAATGTTAGTAAGCAGTTCCGTTCGCCTTTAATGCCAGCGTGGTTGAACTTCTATACTGCACCCATTGGTTCCAGTATGTTATGAGATGTGATTATGGACACCAATGTCTTGCTATTCACAAACATCTCGATATTTAGCAAAGTCTCATTACAGAAACAACAGACGCACCTAGAAGGAACTGTCTGGAATAAGGTACCTATATAGCGAAAGTGTCAGGATATTCCATGTCAAAAAGCCATTGAGAGAAGACCTAAGGCACATTTGAAGCATTGACTAGACCTCCTCACGCAAAGGGGGCACTGAAAGCAATTGCCGAGGGAGGAGGGGACGTGGGAGAATGCGCCTGTTGAGCTGGAGGGTTGTCATGGGACGGTTCGAGGGGGAATAATTGGGTACCAGTTTTCCAATGACGAGAGAACAGAGAGGACAGGTTCGGAGGTTGAGCTGACTTCGCGCAGGGATTCAGGGGTGATAGAAGGGAGATATGATACGGGAACACAGAAGGGACTTTGGTTCCATAAGAGGGGATCGGTTGCTTTAGTATGATAAGACAAGCACGAATCTTTTCTGGTTACATGGCGAGGCGCTGGCTAACTGCGCAAGGCCACTCTATCGGGACACGCTATGTTGATTCTGCTTTTGAAGTGTAAACAAAGTATTGTATATCACGTCATGAAAGCCAAACATCGTCAGAGATGTTTAGTTAGTAAGGAGAATACCAAGTGAAGAAACACAGTTCAGGATATAAACGGAAGGCCTTTTGCCAGTATCGATGGATGATCATAATCCACAGCAGCTGATACATGACATATTATAGCAATGTACTGTCGTCGATACTTGGGAACAGAACTGCGAACCTTGAGTAGCTAAGGTAGGCACCATTTATCGTTTTCAGAACCAAGGTCCATAGAGCCATCGAAATCCCATACAGATGTAACACCTCCTTTCCACCTGACCTGACTCGTGTGATGTTGATGCCCATTGGTCAGGATTACTTTGACGATATCCTTCGGTAACCCGCTATCCTTCCACTTTTGGGGGCGGCGTTTGGGAGCGGCGTTTGGGAGCGGCGTTTGGGAGGTCAAAGTTCTCCAACAAAGCCCTCATCAAAATTCTCATCCGAGCTGGGCATCGGATTAATCTGGTGACGGGAAGCGATATCCAGTACATGAATCAGCGCTTGTCGAAAGTGAGTAGAAGTGGCAGTTACAGTAGGCTCACGCTTTGGGGCAGCCTTGGTCTGATTGCTGACCTCATTTCCTTTGGACTTCTAACCCAAAGCACGAGCATCCTTGCCGAACCAGTCTTGCATGCCACCGGGAAAGTCCTTCTTGACCGCGCAATTCGAACAACAGGCTGTAACTTTCAGCGGCTCCGGCGCCAGGTGGGTGTAATACCCCTTCTCGGCTCTGCTGGGTTTGTTCTTGCAGAAGGAGCAGTAGGGGTCCAGCTGGTGGGCGATAAAGTCTCCCGTGGTCCTCATCGCCCGAAACAGATCCAGGGCAAGCAGTGGAGCTTCTTCATCAAGGAATTTGGTAAATCGATCCTCTTGCAGGAAATAGAACCTCGCCGTGTGAACAAATGAGACGAATGCCTGGCGCATGGGAGTCATGGTTCTATCCGAGATTGGAATGTCTTCGTAAACCAAGCGGATAGCGTCACAGAGCTCGGGGAGCCACTCTTCACAGGTTTCATGCTGCAGCTGGATGGCCGGGAGTTTGCTGTCGAACTCAGCGGTCAAGGTATCGAGAGCAATCTTGGCCAACGGGGTGAGGGCAAAGAAGTCGGCGATGCTGTGGACTTCGAAAGATGTGACAAAATTCGTTTTGGTCGTCTTCTCGGGCCCCTTGAGGGTTGCAATGTCGCAGACTCCGGTGTAGATGTAGCGGATGACCCACTCTACGGCCTCGGGCTCAAAGTCCTGGATAGTGACCACGCCAGTGGAGGCTTCCTGGAACTGTCCGGTCAGGGCTTTCTCGAACCACACACTTCGGGTGCTATCTTCCAGTTAGCCGTTTGAAACCGCCATAATAGCTTATAAAAGCACGTACCAGAGGATGGCCTTGTGAAGTTTCCACTCTTTGCTTCCGCATTTGACGACCACGTCAGAAAAGAGACCGGTTTCCAAGAGTTTCTCATCAGAGGACAGAAACCTATTGGCATCCATCTTGGAGTCTTGGGGGGTATCAGGGTCTGGGTTAGGGTTGTTCTAGTCGGTGGTCGCGGTGAAGCTGTGGCCTGCTTGACCGATTATCGACTTGATAAATGCTGCACGACAACTGCTGTCAAAAAAGCTTGCGCGAGCGGCAGTATCTGAAGAAAGTGGGGTTTTACGCGTGAAATCGGCAAAGAGAGAACAGAAGTTGTGTGGTCGCTTGTTGTTTACTGGGAGTTGAACAATGCGAGGGAAGCGGGGCAGTGCTCAACTCACAAGGCACCGATAAGGGTTAGGGCTCCAATCGTCGACACCTTGAGGTCATCACCACCACACCCTTCGCACCCCCTCAAAATACATAGCTGGTACTGAGCCAGAAGAGACCTTGCGCCTTGCTTTAAACGTCTATGAAGCTATTCTGCTAGGCCTAGCGACCATTGTTTAAAACTTGCCAATGACCTTTGAGAATTAGGACCTGTCGACTACCAGGTATTGTCTGAGCCTTATCGACAGTCGAATGTCATTCTAGGCTGAGATACTGCAACATAGGTAAGGTGTGGTCTCCTCTTTCATTTAGTCAATGCTAGCATATTCTTTTGTTTGCGCTGTGGCGGCTTTTGAGGAAAACAGGATGGTACGTTAGTTTACCATTTTGTTTTTTCCGATCGAGGGAAATGTTTTGCCGTTTCCGGACTTGCTTATAGGGTGTCGCAATAATAAATCGCACCCCACCCCTTTTACTGTTTATATTATTTTTAGTACTATTTAAAAATAATTAATACTATAGTATTTAAAGTTATTAAATTAATTAATAAGAGGCCTATTATTAAAGAATAAATATTCTAATAATAAAACCTTAATTACTTAATTAATAAAAGATTTATTATTAAGAACTTAATATTTTAGTAATAGGACTTTAACTACCTGGTTAATCTAGGCCTTTTTTTTAAGGATAATTAATAAATATAAAAAACCTCACCGTATGCATTTTTACGCTTCGAGTGTACAGCTGTAGGCATTACAAGAAGAGCTTAAGTAAGCCCTATGATGATGCCAAAGAGAAAGAGGAAGTGTGCGATAGCGGCAGTAAAGTCTCGTCGACAACCGGAACGTTTTGGTGCTTCACTGCTTACAACGGAGAGGCCGGGGGTGTTCGCGAAGGCCCAGGTAATGAGGTACCATACCGTCTCGTTGGGAGAAATTTATTGATCTCCTCACAGGGAACAGGATGGACGGCGGATTTGACGCCAGTGAGGTTGAGTGGGAGGATTTCTAGTTAAACAATGGGAGAGGGGCGTCCCGACAAGGCGGCAATGACCTCGCTGAGGGGGATGCGTGGACAGGGACGTGTAGTAGCCAGCGCAACGCTCCTCAGCAGTTGCTTTTGCTCGTCGGCGCGACAGGCATCCGCCATGGCCAGCATAATTTGCCCAAGGGCCCAAATATCATTCTGTTGCTGCGCCGCGATGCTCCACGACAGTGGATCTTTCTTGCTCTCCAGCATCTCCGGACAGAGCCACTGACGAGTAACGCCTCCGGTGCCGCTGATATCGACCAGCACTGCGTTGGACTCGCCACTGAGGACAACATTGGAGGGCTTCAAATCCATGTGAGCTAGTCCGCGGTGGTGCATTTCAGCAAGGGCCGAGGCAATCTGGAGCGCCCACTCGCGCCAGCGCTCTCTGGCCTCGGGGGTTGGCGATTCCAATGCGCTTTCCAGTGTGCCGTTTGGATGGTGCTCAAGGAGGAACCCGCGTAAGACGACGGGATCACACTCTTTACCGGGTTGGGTGGTCTGGTATGGGTTTTGCGAGACAACGGCCGCAACAAGCTGGACAATGCCGACTGTGGTGCCACGAAACATGTTCAAGTTCCGCAGCTCCTGTTCTAGCACTTCGGTGTCCCGAGGGACATAATGGGCTCGCTCAACCTCCTTGTAGACGTACGGTGTCTCGTCGCCCTGAAGGAGCACCTTGTAGACGGAATCGCCGTTTAGCTCTTCTTTCTCCCGGATTTCAGAGAGCCGTCTAGCGGGGATGCCGTTGCTGCTGTCGTGAACAGGGAAGCGGATTCGGAGCGGGTCTTCCAGGGTGCGGACCCAGAGGTCGCTGATGACCGAGGCGTACTCGCTGTCTGCGCTTGGCTGTGTCGTGTAGGGCAGCTTGACGCTCTCTGGACTGGGGTCAAGCGACAGGATAACCTCGGTAACCGTGTCATCCAGGAGAGGGATCCGGCGAAAATCGATACAGCGGCAGAGGTCCCGGAGATCGTTCCGTCGCTTCATTCCCTTGGCAACAATTGGGCGTGTGCCATCCTGAACAGCAGTGCCGGAGAAGGTAAACTTGAGGTGCCACTGGGAGCGAGAGGAACGCAGAATGAGTTTTATCCAGCGCTTCTTGCCACATGCGCTGTCCGCGCTGTACGTCCTCGGCAAGAACTCGATGACCAACGGTTGTGTGGCCGCTGGTTCCGGCAAGCCCCAGGCCCAGCGCGCGGCAGAAACCAAGAAGTGGCGAAAGCTGCCGACAAATCCCAGGGTCAAGGGCATGGCCATCGTGGAGGGATCGGATCTGGACAATTGGGGTGTGCGGAGACGGGTTGGATTGGCGAAACCGTCGGTGCTGTCGGGTAGGTATGTTTCTCGGATTCGAGGTGGTCACTGCATTGACTGATGTAATGGCTTGCCTACAGACCTGGGCACTTAAAACCGGGCTGCTGTCTTGTATTAAAGCGGACACGAAAGAGGGAGAGGAGCATATATGAAAGTGTCCATGCCACATACCGGACAGCAACAAGAGCAGAGAGGGCGGGCTCAAATCCCCCCACGACTCATTATCTAGTCAAAGGCGAAGCATCGTTCCGCCCCAAAATAACGTTGCAAACCAAGCAGGAAGCAAACAAGCGCCTGGCAACGCCTCGAACCTAGCTACCGGGATAAATCAGGTAGGGCGCCACGTCCCGTGATAGCCAGGGCGCAGGCATGTCACGATCCAGATATAATTATAGGTCTAGAGCTCAAAGACGCCCCTGTCCTATCGTGTGGAACAGGCCAATCAGGATAAAGAAAGGATCGTGGAATCTTGGCAACGATCCATGTCACAGTTACTGCGGGCCTAAGTGTATTTAGTTACATTAAGTTTCTAGTAGCATGCGATGGACTCGGTATCTTTCCAGGGCGCCTTGACGCAGCGAAGGAGGGCATCGGCCTGAGCCCACACTCCACCTTTTCGCAAGGAGAAGGCGCTCGGGCCAGATCACATCGACTCTCAGTACAATCAACAACTTGGGCCTCTAGAAGGGCGACTGGACCACGGGGGGTGCCAGGAGGGGAGGGGGCCTCTGCACACCCGCGCGTTTAGTTGCCAAGCCATATAAGGCAAGCGTCTTTAGCGTATTTCTGTGGTCAAGGATGTTCTGCCCTGCCTTTTCTGCCTGCCTTTTCTTTTTCCCAGCCTCTTGACCCAGATAGCACCGTACAGTCATTTGCCTCCCGGTTCATGCTATGCTAGCGTTTAAACATAAATAGGTTTGCATTCACAACCCGGACACTGCCAAAATTGCTGGTAAAGAATATTTCGGTCGATTACCCAGGGGATCAACTGATCGACAGTCCCTCGTCAACCCTCTTGCCAAACGGTATTGGAAGGGATATACTAATATCCGCAAATTCACTAGCTACGACTGCTCGGCGTTGTTGACGGCTTGCTGGACTACTACCTTTTTTGGACTACCGTAATCCGGAACAAACCAAAACTGTGGTGCGATGTCGTGCCCGACAGCATTTGCCCCCTTGTGCTGGGATGGCCGTGCTTACTGCTTTCTCTCCGGGCGATCCCTCTCCTGCATTATTGGTGGAGGCTCATGGACCCGAACCCGCCGCCGTTCGACTTCAAGATTCGAAAGTCCATGCGTGAGCCTCCGCTTGGGGCTAGGGCTGTGCTTATGCGTCTGGTAGACAATTGCTCCGAGGATGGATACTGTCTGGAGGGATATCTTGACGGGGATGCAAACTGGGCCGTGTTGGATACTGCGAGTTCATTCTGTCTCTTTGAAGCTGGGGGACACATGGTTTGTGCCTGGACTGCAGGCGGGGCTTGAGATGGTTGACAAGGGGAACACAAGCGCGCTTAAGGTCGAAGTTCCTGATCCGCGCGTTGCTGAAGACAGCGGTGAGCACCTCTTTTTTAGTGTCTGTGGTTTATGATACTAATCATGGGATAGAACCAGAGCCGCCACAGATTCAACGCGACGAAGAAAGCACCAGCCTCATACTAGATGGTGATTGGCAGGAGGTTGATCGATGGGACGTTGAACAACCGGTGCATGGCAAGCCAGAAGAAAAAGACAAAGACGAGAAGGATAGGCGTTGGTGGCGTGTCAGATAGATAGGGGGTACAAGCGATTGTACCGCAGTATATTTCTTTCGCAAACTTGTCTTCCTTCAACCTCATCCACAGACAGCATCTCAGCCACCATGGCAAATCTGACAGTACAACCTCTGTAGACACCCCTTCTCCCCAGGTCTGGTAAAGAATCTTACCACTGATCACCAATCCAATGACCCACTCGCAGCTAACTCCTTAGCGGTCGGCTTCTGGGGCACAGGCATCTCCTTGGTCCAGTCGTATATACCTCCACGCTCTAGGAAGGCCTCGTGATCCCAGCGCACCTGTGACAGGGCCTTCTCGACTCCAACGTCGAGGATGGACTCCGACTCGACCATTTTGCCACTTCCCTTATCCATAAATCGCATGTATTCGTCGACAAGAAGGTATGAGGATGCCATCACTTTGTTGTCCTCGGGAATGAAAGCCGGAATGGCGCGGTGGCGGTCACAAAAGACGGCAAACTCCTCATCAGTGATCTCCCACTTTCGCACGTCCCGCAGTGTCTCCTCTGAGTCATTCTCTCCGCAAACCATAAGCACCTGGAAAACCTTCCAGCGGAAGGGGGCCAGCTCATTCACTAGGTCGAACATGTCCTCGTTGAAGTTGAGACGGCAGACGACCGTGTTGAGCTTGAACTTGATGTTGTACTTGCGGCACCAGTCACGGATGCGGAAGAGCTGCTTCACGTTGTTTCCATCGCCGCGGCCAATGGCGATGTTGGTCTTCTCGTTCATCGAGTCGCACGACACAGCCAGGATGTCGATGTATTGGCCATACTCCTTCAGAAAGTTCTCAGTGACCTTGCTGCCGTTGGTGACAATGGAGACGGATCTGAGGTGCAGGCTCTCCTTGCAGAAGCGCAGCATGGCGCCGAGAAAATTGGGGTACAGGAAGGGCTCTCCGCCAGCAATGTTGAGCTTCTCCATACCGGCCTCCTTGAGAAGGCGCAGGCCACGGTGGGCTTCATCCTGTGAGAGGATGTACGAGGTCTTGGCTGTGTGGAAGCAGAAGCCGCATTCTTTGTTGCATTTGCGTGAGAAGAAGTAGTTGACTGAGACCGGAATTGGCGACTTGTTGAGGCGTCGACGGGCAGCCCGGACGGCCGATGGGAAGGTGACGACCGCGATGGTGAGGAGCACCGACGAGAGCACAAGCACCCAAGAGCCTGGGAACCCGAGAAGAGACTTGAGTATTCCGCTGCTCATGTTGGCTGGTTGGCCCCCTGCTGGTTTGTCTGTTTGTTGACTTGCAGAGCCGGTGACTGTTCCAAGGTTTTCTTTGGTTGAGTTTGTCGGTCACAAAGCAGAGGGGGTGAGTTGGACCTTCGAGTTATTTAGGTAAGGTACGTTTCCGCCGAGTGCCCTGCCCACCACACATCCCCAATTTCCACTACTGCACAACGCCTGCGTGCCGAGAACCCGTTCCCTTCACGTCCACAAAGGCCCAAACCTCTTGATTTGCAGCCTCTCAGAAAAACAGGAAGGATGGATCCTGCCGACTGTATCATCTCTGTACTCGGTGAGTATTGCCGATGCCAATCATTTTGAATACAGGGCGCTGTTCTTGCTGACCACCTGCCTAGGAGCACCCGCCTCTGGAAAGGGCACACTGTGCAAAAAGCTTATTCAGGACCCGCGGTTCAACGGCCGTCTTCACCATGTTTCGGTCGGGGACTTATTGCGGGGTATGCCCTCTGGTCCCGATATCAACGGCCACATTGCGGCAGGGACGGTACTTCCTGGAAATGAGCTTGTGCCCATCTTGAGGGCACACCTTGACAGTCTCCCGCGCAGTTCATCGGAAAAGAAGATTGTCCTGTTAGATGGCTTTCCGCGCAGCCTGGAACAAGAGGCAGCCGCCCGGAATGTCATGGTCTCCGCCGGCTCCGAAGAGTTCCCCGACCTGGTCGTCTATTTCTCGTGTCCGAAGGAAGTTCTGCGGGATCGATATGTTGCAAGAAAACGGGGAAAGGACGACGGGCGGCTCTTTGAGAAGAGGTATGAGCAGCATGAAAAGGAATGCCCTAGGGTGGTCGAGAAGTACAAAAGCAAAGGCGTTCTTGTCGAGGTAAGACTGAAATATTTTTGTCTAGAATACAACAAACTGACAATGTCACGACCTTACCGTAGGTTGACAGCAGCGGTAGCATTGATGAGTCTTTCAAGGCTTTGGTTGGCGTTTTAGAGACATTTTTGGAGGCTTAAGCAGCGTGATGGGGGTTGATGAATGGAGAGGTACATCAATTCGCTGTGATATTTCTTCCCATTGCATACGTCTTTGCTATCGAATGCATCATGTAGCATCTTGATCAGACCGAGTAGATCTTTTCCCCTCGTCTACCCGAGTCGCGGCCCTTCCAGAGTTCCATACGGTATCAGACCCGTGCCTCTGGCCCTTTAGCTTCCACGCTGCGCCGCCGATATCGCGCCTTCTCTCGGCTCTGTGCTTCCCAAACATCAAGGGATTGCGCGGCCACATGCAGCGACCCAAACATCATGCGTGCTTGGCCGTTCCGCTTCTTCAATATGAAACTACGTGGTTGTCGCCTGCCGCTTGTCCCGTGCACGAGTGGCTGGAGCAGAGGAATCTGGCAGGGAATCCACGGAGAATCTGGTCGGCAATCTGGCTGGAAATCCAGGTGGAAATCATTGCGTGGCTCGATGATCCGCAATCATCTGCCCTGCAGCATTGGAAAGACGAAGGAATTGACGAACTCACTGTACCATAGGTACCTTTATTCACATGACTTAGCGGATGCTGCTTGAGGAGCCAATTTGCTTGCCTCGCATTGTATACCTACGTCATTAACACCGAACCCCACCAAGTACGTCGGTCCACACTCAGAGCCCAGATTTCTTGTTCGACCATTCCAAGCTTCTCTATTTGCTGATTGCTGTCTTCCGCCGTTTTATACTTACTCAAAAAGGCAATTCCAAAACATCATCTCCTAAACTACCTTTCCCCTTTTCTCACCACGCCCTACCCTGTGTTCACGCAAAAAGCCACGCCACAATGACGCAACTCACCTCCCCCCACCACGACAACGTCTCCATCTCTCAAATTGAACCCAACCTCTACCTCGGAAACATCGAATCCTCATTTTCCATTCCCTGCCTCATATCCCATGGCATCGCAGCTCTTGTGTCGGTCTCCAGCACCCACCATCCGGAGTGGTCGCGCCCCGCAAACCGGAAGCTCGTACCCAAGGAAAACCACTATCAATTCATCCCCTGCGAAGACAGCCCCACGCAAGACATTTTATTTTGTCTTGAGAATATCTGTGATTTTATCGATGCTCATATCGGTGTGCCAAGCGTTCAGCAAATATTATCGGAAGTCAAACCGGGCGAAGACGGGGAGGATGTATTAAGGAGAGAGATGGGGAGGCGTCGGAGAGTGCTGGTTCACTGTGATGAGGGGGCTTCGAGAAGTCCAGCAATCGTAATTGCATATTTGATGAGGAGGGATAAGAGAAGCTTGAGAGCGGCGATGAAAGAGGTGAGGGCACGCCGGAGTTGTGTCAAGCCGAACAGGAGTTTCGTGGAGCAATTGAGGGTTTGGGAGAGGGTGGGGTATAAAGTGTGGGAAGACAAGGAGAAGCAAGTGCCCGCGGAGGGATATAAGCGGTGGTTGGACAAGCGTGATAGAAAGGTGAACAACCAGATTTGTCTTTCTGATGGGTAATGGCAAGGTCGATTGACATTTGCCTTATCACATCTTGCCATTGACATTGACGAGCATCCCGTTGAGCAAGAATGACCTTATTGCGGCCTAACATCAATAGAATACAATTCCCGACACTATGGGCATACATGAAATGAATCTCTCGGCTCCATTTGCCAGGTTACCCCAAGCACCTCCCACCGCACCTCGGATTCCAGAATCCGGCCAGACCATTCAAGCCGCACACCACCCCCCTGCATTGCCACCATTCCTTCGGCACTTGCACAGCTACCCCAACCCATCACATTGCTCAGTTTCATTTAACAACATTTGCCCACTCTGTTGATGAGATCATGTGTACCGTCTCCCGTTCTTTTTGCAGCAGCATCAAGACACATCCCGCCCGCACCTTCATAAAATGACCTCACCAACCCCACCACTCCCCCACCTAGCCCTCATCGGAGCAGGCATAACCTCCCTCACCCTCTCCATCCGCCTGAGCGCCCTCCAGATCCCCCACACAATCTACGAGCAATCCCCCTCCCTAACAGAATTAGGCGCAGGCCTTGGCTTCGGCCCTAACGCTGTCAGGGCGCTGGAACACATCGACCCCCGGCTCGTCGAAACTTTTAATAAAACAGCCACGTTCGTCGGTACGCCTTCTCCAGAAGGACGAAAGATTCTTGAGCGAGAGGGAGGAGGCAACGAGGGAGATAAGGTATGGATTGAGTTCCTGGACGGGACAAAGCAAGGTGGGAATGTCACGCCGGAGTTTGTGATCAAAGCTGGAAATGGGCGGGGGCATGCAGCGGTTCATAGGGGGAAGTGGCTGGATGTTTTGGCGGGGTTGGTAACGGCGGAGATTAAGTTTGGGAAGAGGTTGGTTGATATCATAGACTCAGAGGGGGTCGGGGGGAAGGTGAAGCTTGTGTTTGGGGATGGGACAGTGGCAGAGGCGGATGGGGTGGTGGGGTGTGATGGTGTGAAATCACGAGTAAGGGAGATTTTAGTGGACGCAATTCATGGGAAGGGGGAGGGCAAGAGTAAAGGGAAGTGTGGGTATAGTGGTAAATATGCGTATAGATGCTTAGTGCCGTGGGACAAAGCTGTTGAGGCTGTAGGGGAAGACAGAGCAGGGGTTTCGAGTTTGTGGGTACGAGGCAGTGTTGATGAGCCTCTTGCTGGTTTTCAGAATGCTAATAAAGTAACAGATGGGGCCCAACCGGCATCTCCTTACCTTTCCTGTCAATAGACAAAAAGAAAGATTCTTAAACTTGGTGGCCTTTGTCACTGACAAAAACCAGACTTGGTCCAGAACTGAGGCGTCAAGTCTGACGCTGCCGGCGACGAGGACAGATGCATTAAAAGACTTTGAGCAAGCGGGGTTCAGTGAAGCCGTACTTCAGCTCTTGAGGATGACACAGGAAAAGATGGACAGGGTAAGTAAAACTTTGAGACACGGATTTTATGCAAGCTAACAAGTTTACTGGCAGTGGGGGCTATTTGATCTTGCTGATAGACCATTACCTATGTTCTTTTCTGGCAGGATCATGGTCATTGGGGATGCTGCCCATGCATCGACACCCCATCACGGGTCAGGAGCAGGGTTTTGCATGGAGGATATTGCTATCCTAGGCGCGCTGTTCGAGGAGGCTATCACCCACAAAGATTTGACGGTCGATACTTTAGGAGACGTGTTTGCAGTCTTTGATCATCGTCGGCATGAACGAGACCAGTGGCTTGTCAAGAGCAGTCGGAGAGCGGCAGATTTGTATGAATGGCGGATCCCGGGATTTCAAGGCCCATCTGGATTTGAGAAAATGAAGGCAGATATTGAAGAAAGGCAAGAGATTTGTTGGGGGTTTGATGTGGAGTCGGCCGTCAAAGAAGCGAAAGGCGAGATGTACAGAGGATCGCAACGGTAGTATGACGGGAATAGGTGGAGTTTTCTATATATACGGCACAGAAGGCGACCAAAGTCTACCCAGGCTTCTAATACCCCTGTTTCTTATCCATCACATTGATCAAGCTTGGCTTCTCCCCACTCAAGCCCTCCAGGTTCCTCTCAACAACAGCCTTGATGCGTTGAAACACATGCGGCGCCTGCCAGCTGACATGGGGCGTGATAAATACATTCGGAGTGGTCCATAGTGGGTGGCCGTCTGTAAGAGGCTCAGGATCAGTTACATCGAGTGCTGCACCCCTGATCTTGTCCCCCTTCATAGCTTCAATAAGATCATCGGTGTTGATATGCCGCCCCCGGGCGACATTTGACACAAAAGCCTTCTTCTTAGCCAAGATGTCGAATTGTTCTTTGCTGATAATGTATTTGGTGGCCTCCGTCAAAGGCAGACTCAGAACCAGCAGGTCAAGGTCTTGGGCCAGAAACTCGTTGATAGACTCTTTTGAGGAACCGTGGAACCACTTTGTTGGAATAAGACCATCGGGATCCCCAGTCCCGGGAACGACATAGCTGTCGTCTTTTCGCGCCTCAGGGGTTGCTTTCTCGCTGCGGGTATAGGCGTAGATTTCCATTCCAAGTGCCTGGCCCAACCGGGCGCAATGTCTGCCAATAGCGCCATAACCCAAGATGCCCATCCTCAATCCAGGTGAATCCTCGATATGCAGCGGGGTTAGACGGTTCCAGGTTGCTTTCTTTTGTTGTTCAATATAGTCGATGAACTTGTGGCTTGCCATCAGCCAGGTGCCGATGACCCACTCTGCGATTTGAGGCCTGTATCTGAGTCAGTTCGGTTATTCCATTCCAGGTCCGGCCCAAAACCACCTAAGCACATACGCTTGAGTCCCATTTGCCGTGCAGAAGGTGACATTAGGGTTCTTGTAGAGGTCGTTGGTGATCCACCTGTCGGCACCGGCAGACATGAGCTGGACATATCTGACTTTCGGCAGCATCTCGGCTGGGTGAGGCATGAATCCGACCAACAAGGTGACTCCATCGTATACTTCCTTTGGGAGGGGGTTCGGTGTCATGCTGAACTCGGATGTGTGCCAGCGAATCTCAAGGCCGGGGTATTTGTTTTGCAGATGAGAGATCCACTCGTCATCCCGCGGGACCGGCACCTCGAAGAGGAGGACCTCTTTGTCGAGAGGGCTGGCAGAGGTATTGATGGAGCCCATCTTGGTGTGTTGAACGTTAGAGGGGAGCTACCTTGGTGGAAATCCAAAAATTGAGAAGAACAGAGAAGTATTAGCTTGATAGTTGGCGAGAGGTGTGCCTTTTAAGCCAAGGTCAGGCAGGAAAATGAATGGTTGAGAGTCCGAGCGGGCCGAGTGTGACGATGGTCGATGGTGGTGTGGGAGCGGAATAATACGGGGTCCGGGTCGGCAGCGGCGGACGCCAACGTCTCTCGGAGACATTTCGTCGTATCTCCGTACCTAGTCGAGATGGTGCTTGGATTGTGATACGTGGGCTGAAAGCACGCAAAAGTGACACCCTTAAACCGGACACAAATCCCGAGAGTTATTACTCAACAACAGCTGAAGTCCGAGAAGAGAGCCTGATGAACTTCGACTAACCTAATTTAGAGGGGTATCATTTCGCGCGGCAGTGTTCACCTATTTGTACAAACCTCCAACCTATATTACTCATCCCTATTCACACAGATTTCCGTCATGGCCGATTGCTCAGCTCGGTGTGGTCTTGGCCCTGCGCCGGCAGCTCGATCCGATTCTCGTTGGTCAGCGCCTCATGGACATGCCCCCCCGGGATATACTGTCGGTTGTCCATCTCGACCTTTTGACCGTAATAATCGGCTTCCACAACAGGTTGCCCAGTATAATAATACCCCCCTGGTGATACCAACTGGGTCGGTGTGGCACCGTGCAGGGTGCTGCCCTGCCCTGTGCTCCCGTCCGCCGACCCATTGGTCTCAACGCTCCCCGGCTGTACATTTGCGCCTCCCCGTCGACGACCGAGAAAGTAGGCGCCAATCGCGATTCCAATGGCAAGAACTGCCGTCGCTCCGACACCGATACCAATTCCAGCACCAGTAGAAAGACCAGTTGGGCTGCTCGGCGCGGCCCCTTGGCTGTCAGCGTCGTCTACATGGGCGCCGCCGGCACCAGATGTCGGACCAGCGTCATCACCTGGAATAGTTGTAGAGAGGCCCGGGCTCAGGATACCAGTTGTTTCGGTCGGTAACCTCGTGGTCGTTGTCGATGGCTGCTCGAAATTGGAAATTCCCCGCCTCGAAATGTTGAAGTAATGGCTCATGGCGAGATTGTTGCTTGTGCCCTCCTCAAAGATTATCAGCATAAACATGTTGGACACGTCCAGGTCCTTCGTTGTCGCGACGATCCACCGCCATCCAGTCATTTCTACCACACTGCCTGTCCGCGCATCTTCGTCAACACAACAGGGACATCGAGATGAGAATTAGAAAGGAAAGCATACGGGTAACATGTTCTAACTGTCCCATGGTCTCAGTGCCATTCATCTGGAATAGCGTCACAGAATAGGGCAGTCCCTTTGGCGGAGCGCTCCAGTGCAGATCAACAGTGGACAGCTCGACATAGGTGGGGTTCTTGCTGAAGTCGCCCCTTGTTCCGAACGCTGGCGGGGTGAAGAACTCCATCGCTGTTACGGTGGCGGGTAGAACCGCGCCCAGGATGGCAAGGAGCAACATGATCGCGTCGACGTCAGGTACGTGACAGAGAAAGGCCGTGGAAAAAAGAAGAACGGGATATCTTTTGCATAAAAGGATTTCGCGGCCCCATGTGATATGGGGCCACTACCTACTGCGACATGGGGGCGACGGTCGCACAGTGGGTTGGCTGATCTCCATTCATAGAGTTGCTGGCGGTTACATTTGAGAGCATTTAGGGATGGTGTGTTTGAGCACTTGACACAGCATTATCTTGACCAGGGTGTTTTTGCGGGAGAACCAGGGCCCTACTGTTAAAGGCCCGCTTTGAAGGCAACGCAGTTTTTCTCAGGGGTCAGTTAGCGCCGTAGTTCAGCGCCCACCAGCGGGCCGTTGGTGGCATTGCTTGTTTGTGCCGTGCCTCCGCAGCAAGCCGGTGTTCTTTCAGGTGGAGGGAAATATTTTGCCGTTTTCGGACTCGCTTATAGGGTATCGCAATAACAAGTCGCACCCCACCCTCTCTGCTATTCATATTATTTTCAGCATTATCTGGAAACAACTATCACTGCGACGTTGAAATTAGCTTATGGTTTTCAACAGGAGCAAACTATTGTTAAGATATGTTACCGACAGCCCAGTTGATTAGGCCCTGCTGGGTTGGTCGGAAGCAATTACCTTAAGACTATGGGGTCCTTGGACTACTAGGTACGACGGTGCCAGTGTGGTGTGACACCGAAGGAAGGCAAATATAAGGTAGAGAACTATGCCTTGCAAGAGAGTGTGGTAAACGAGTATGTTGACCTTAACTTGATGACTTTGACTTGAACTTAAAATTGAACTTAAGAAAGGGAAGAAAAGACCATTCTAAATACATTGCGAGGGAAGCCCTTTATGGGCATTCAAGACCTCGGTTTCCTCCTTATCGTTCTCCACAACCTCCATCGGTTCAATGGCCTACAGTACCTTAGCTTATATTATTAATAAGCCCTATTAAGTTACTTGTATTCGATTCCATGATTCCAGTGGGTGAAAACGCCGTGGCTGCCGGGGTCCTGGGCCGTTGAGAAAGCTGTGGCTGCCGTGGCTTCAATCTGTTGAGAGTCCTGTGACACAGTGACAGAGAGCACTGTGGCTCACTGTGGCTCACTGTGGCTTACTGTAGCAGCTGTGGCAGAAAGCTCTGTGGCTCGCTGTGAGCGCTGTGGTTCCCAACTGCAAGTGCTGCTGGTGGTGCAAGTGCTGGAAACCCCAGAGAAGAAGGTACTGTAAAATCTACAAATACGTAAGTGCTGTATTTCAACATAAATCTACGACAAGAGCATAAACGGTAACACCCATACATGTGATGCACCTTAGAGCGTTTATGAGAAAGGAAGAGCAGAGCTGTAAGCCAAAGTTCCAGGTTGGCTACCTTATGGATTGAAAATCTGCTGCCTGAGACGGCCCAAGCAGCCCTGACCGGTCGGGCCCGACACCCTCAAATCCAAGAAATGCCAGATAAGGAACCGTCCTCCCCCAAAGGCATCGTGTTTCTGCGTCATCCCAGAGGAACAGAATTAGCGCATCCCGCTTCGAAAAGGACACGACCAGATTGAAGTCAATTTACCGCCGCTCAGGACAGGGCGAGATAGGACCACGTCAGCAAGTCCGAGGTTCGACAACCTACCTACGACGATGCCGCTTCTTCAGGTAAATACTCCGCTTGCCTTTGACGCCGAGGCAGATTTGCTTGGATCCGGCACTGTTGGGGAGGTATTTCGGGTGACACTCGGTCTGCCGGTATGTAAAGCCACTGCCCTACAGCCTTAGTGTTGCGGGTTAGAGCCTGACATCATATGTCCTCTTAGAATGCCAAACCGCGGGCACCCCCACGAGTCTTTGCACTCAAACGCTACTTCAGTCGGGAGGGAAGAGATGATTTCGCCAATGAACGGAACACTCTCGAATCACTCGCAGTTCCGGCTCCGCATGCCGCCATTGTCTATCACCTCTCAAGCTGGATAGCTGACACGGCATCCTACATGCTGTTTCCTTTGGCTTCCGGAGACCTGCACCGTTTTCTACACACAGAACCCCCTCCAAACGAGATAACCGCCGACATTGCCGCGCCACTTCTTGACCGCGTCCATGGTCTCCTCGACGCTCTACGGTTTATACACGACTCAGGAGTTCTTCGACTCCCAGAATACCCACGTCCAGTTCGACGCATTGGCTTTCACCACGACCTGAAGCCTGCTAACGTTCTGATCTTTCAGGACAACGCCGGTCGCACTCATTGGAAGCTGGGCGACTTCGGCTCCGGTACTGCGCGGTTTGTTCCGGCTGAGTTCCACGAGGAACTGTACAACCGCAAGGCTTCGACGGGCGATCCCGTGTACAGCGCGCCCGAGTTCGCCGTTGACGGCCGCGTCTCGAGCCCTAAGGATATCTGGAGTATGGGGGCCGTGTTACTCGAGGTGTTAGTCTGGGCCCGTGGTACTTCAATTGCAGAAGTTCAGCGTTTTGAGGCCGCCCGGCTGGAGTTTCGGGAAGAAACAATGGAGAATGCCGCGTTGTACTGGTGTCAAAGTCCTGCGGGTGGCTTGCCGTATCTGAATCCCGCTGTTGAAACCGAGCTGGACAAGATCGCGTTGCGAAGCACGCACGTGCGGTCTCGTCACAGTTTTTTCTGGCTCTTGCAAGGGTTGTACGTAGAATGTTGGCACTTGAGCCGCAGATTCGGCCTACCGCAGCTGAACTTTGCCAACATATGGAGGAACTCAAGCTTGCCTTTGAATTAAAGTAACGTGGCCCCGGCCCATCTGTCGGGTCCACAGGGATTCTCAGGGGGTCGGGGTCCACGCTCCAATCCGAGGCGGAGTCTATCGAGACGGACCGGCGTGTCGTTCAAATATAAGGAGAGGTTAGATTCATAGAACAATAATTTGAGCTACGTATCACCTTGGAAATCAAGGTCAATTGTGGAGCAGGAGCGAAAAGAATACATAGGCGTCTATTCCGGTGCGGCCCGACATTAAATTGGTGCTAACGACCCAAGTCCAACCCGTTCTGGGTACCTACTAATCCCTGTGACAGACAGAGTTATCCCACATGACCCCTCCCATCCTATGTCCCCCCCATCAGAACACAATATCGCAAGACATCTGAACAGGTTATCGATCAGATGAGAACAGTGCTTCATAGTTTTCGACATCAGATACGTACACGTCACAATGGGAATCTTAGGCCTTGTCGTCGCGCTCTTGAAGCATGCGGATGCTGGTATTGCCTCCTTTGGCAGCGAACGAGAAGCCGGGAGCAGTGGCCTTGATACGGACCAGCTGCCTCCACGGTTGCTCTTTCGAGGTGTTACTGCCATCCATGTCGAGAGCGTTGATCAACTTGTCTGGCGGATATGTACCTAGGTTGCGCCAAAAGAGGATGGGAGAACCACGGTCGGCAGCACAGGTCGACGTGGATGTGTCAAGGCAAGATTTGTGCACGAGTGTGCTGGAGAAAGCCCCTCTATAAATGGACAGTAGGCTTCCCTGTTTCCTTCATTCCGTCATACCGTAACTTACCAGTCAACGACCTCGCCAGCTGGCCTCTCGACCACACGATGCAATGGACCATGCGACAGGACAGTCCGATGACGCCCAGCTCGCAACATTGGGATACGATGCTGCCTTTCACCGGAACTTTACCCCTATATCTCTGCTAGGCATGGCCTTTGCCATCCTCAACTCGTGGGTTGTCATGTCCACATCGCTCCCTCTGGCCCTCGCGAGCGATGGTCCCAGCGCGGCTGTCTGGGGTCTCGTGGGCGCTGGGCTCGGAGTATCGGCGAGGAACTTTTGACGATGTATGTGACTATTTAGGAGTTGTATAATAAGAAACTGGACGAGGTTGGGCCTGAGGGTTCGGAGCGGCGTAAGGCGTGGTTGCTGGCGCGAATTTGAGGTTGCGCGACGGGCGATTCTTTATGTTTTCGGTCCTAAAGAGAACCGAACGGAGTTGCTTATATGGGGACCGCTATTGTTGACGGTAAAACCTAAGACGTTACTCTGTCCTCTTCTTAATAAGTATGCCCTGGCTTCTCTTCTTTTTTGTTTTGAAAAGATGTTCTGTTTGCTTGCCCGGAGCGTGGTTTTTATAGCTGCCAGCATGCCAGATCTGGTATATAGGATTTTTCCGGTGGTGATCTGGATTTGTTTATGTGGTACCGAACAAGTTCTCGTTAATCCTAAATTGTGTTGATGTTTTCTGTATGCAAGTGTTTCTTACCCTGGCTTGCTTTTCCTGTGGCTGAGCTTGATGGCCTCAAATCAATACCAGACCATCTTTCCCGTGCCCAATTTAGCTATAAACGCGAAGACTATTTGAAATCAATTCACTATTTGCTGACGTGCATAAGCAAGCCACGCCAGTATGAGGTGATCGAGTGTGTGCAGGACAGTGTAGCAATACCTACTTTGGCTTATCCCCGAGATAGACCTGGATAATTGGCTTAGTGACAATACGACTGGGGCTTCTAAATTCTGGTAAGTTTCAGGGAGATGGGATGCCAGGACAAGGGGCTAAGAAGTTTGACGGTCTAGGTGTTCTGTGCATCTGTGCCACACTCTTGCTGCAAGTACAGAATTAGTTGTTTGCGGGCTTTTTCCCACGAGCTACCACTTTTTTTATCTTCGATAATGAAGGCAGGCAGGAATGTTCGCTGACCGCGTGGTTGATTTGTAAGAATCGAGATTTTGCAATCCTCCCTTTCTCGAGAGCCTTTGAAGGGCGGCTGTTGAAATTCCCACGAGAAAGCATGGGCTTTGTCAAAAAAAAGTGGGAGAATATTTTGCCACATACGGTCCACATAGCATTCATGAGATTGTGGACTGATCTCTTTGAATACTACGCTGTTTCTTTCAATCTCCATGTACTGCGCCGCTCATCGGTTTATACTTTGGAGGCATTGCCAGAGGACTCAAGCACGCTGTAGACAAAAAACTGGTACTCCAAGTGTTCAACAGGCATCAAAACACAGTTGACAGACCATATAAGATAGCCGTAAGGCCTCGAAAGATAGTCGGTAGACCTTTAAAGATAGTCAACAGGCCTAAAAATGGTGTAATAGGCCTTTAAATGCAATGGGCACGCCTGTATCGACTAGCAGGACATTGATATTTATGCAGCGGTTACTGTGGGGCAACACACACAGTTCTATATGTTTGATGTCGGCAAAGATGAGCTTATGATGTTCTCGATGGAACCAGAAGAATATTATCATTTCAAGAATGATGAGAAGAAAATCGTGGAGATTCTGCGCGAGATTGCTAGTAGAGTGTTGACTCGTTGACCGAAGTGTTCTGCATTCAAGCAACTCAGTTGTCGCCTCCCGCTTCATCCCCACTACCTACCATAGTGGGAATTTGAGCAGTCACGTAGAGTCTACCCCGTCAAACAGAGTCTACAGGGTCAAACAGAGTCTACAGGCTAGGCCCACTTACACCCACGGAAGCCGTAGGGAGGCACCTGCCGTACACCCCCCCCTATATGGTTCCTTCTTCCCGCCCCGGGCTCGTTCAATTAGCTACTGGCTCAGTGGCCCAGTGGCCGACCCTGGCGTCCACCCAGTAAGTCTTCCATCGTTCAACAGGCCTGTGTTCAATCCCGGTTACGTCCCACTGACCTTCTTCTTTTCTAGCGCTTCCAACCAGTGGTCTTTCACTGGCCTACCCACTGGCCTACCCACTGGCCTATCCACTGGCCCAGTTGACAGTGGAATTGAACAGCGGCCAGCTCAGTGGAAGACCACTGGGCTAGCCACTGTGATTTTTGATCAATATAGGCCCTGGGGTGTAGACTGTTTGACCTGTAGACTCTGTTGGCTTAATTGAATCAATTTGATATGCAGACACAGTTTGACTATACAGACACAATTCAACTGGGCCCACACCCGCTGTGGTAGGTATGTCGCTCCCAGGCCCCAGCCACTCTTCATAACCTCTAATTCCAAATGGCAGCCTTACGGCCACTACGAGGTCTCTGAGCTTGAACACCAGTTTTACAGAAGAAGCTGAACGAAGGTCAGTCCGTAAGTACCTATTCTCCTGTGTTATTAGTTGTTCACCCATTTGTAAATTCGAGTGCCATGACTTGGAGATGCTAAGAACTACCTAGGTAAAAAGCCTGCAACACAACTTTAACGATTGCGATCATGTGTCCTTCTTTGGAGAGCGCAATGAAGGAGATACCAACGCTCTTGATCTGTCGGTTTTTACTCGAAGGAGAGAGTTAGCACTTTGATGGTGTGCTGAAGAATATGCATTGAGGGCTGGGTCAGACACGACGGGGTTCTGATACCTGGTAATGTGTTGGGCGTGGCTACGAAGGCTCATAACTAGCTATGGAGAGGAAAACATGGAGCTTGGGGTCGGTCTGAGTCCTTTCCAAGTTGGGTAAAAGAGAGTAGTTTCTGGGCAGGTGAAATCCCTGATCTTTAGGTATTGGCCATCTCAAATAACACATTCCACATATATGCTCGTAATTTGGCAAGGGATCCGTGATCGTGATTTCTGCCCGTTGTCAGTGAGCAAGATGCGGCTGTTAACATCACTCTGGACCTGGTTCACCTTGCTCCACTGTGGAGGTTGGAATGGAAAAGTGTTCATATCGAGACCGTTATCGGGCCGCAGGATGAAATGAAGATGCTTAAAATGCAAATACATAGACAACTGGTTTTTCCATGTCAAAAACCCACAAGCATTTTAGGAAATCAATATGCGTCTTGGTCTTTTACATCGTGGACGGAAAACCAACTGACGATTTTTAATATGTCAGCCAGCTACAGTATGGAATTAAAGCCACTATTATATGAGGCTTCTTTTGAAGGAACGTTCCACAGATGCTTTGATACAGAGCTACATGTAGATGTTAAAGATAAAATGAAATATATATGTCAATAGGCAAAATCATGAGTATGTGAGCTCAGAACATGGTTAAAGAGCGACACTTTTGAGATCTTGCACTTTTACTTCATAGACCCTGTGGGCTAGGTTTTCTTACAAATAACCCCAGCCCCGCTCATAGTTGCTTCGACAGGCCAATGTAGGTATTTATCATGAAGGCAACTTGTAAACATGTCTCTATTAAGATGTACACTTCAAGGGTGGGTTCAAAAGTAAGGGAACGCCCAGGGCGCTTTACTAGGTACCTACCTTATAGGGGATATTTTCCAAGGCTGTGGTACATACGGCGAGGAATATTCCTTTCGTAGAATTGTTTAGAAATGTAATGCGTGTTAAGCTTAAACTAAAATCACTAAGTGATGAATTGGTGAAGACCGTGTAGTAGAATTTCTGGTGTACTAAATAAAATCCTCATTGAGAGTGAGCGCACGCTCCTCTTTGTGCACGGTCCGCCACTGCGTGAGTGAGTTGGCTGGGTCGAACCTCCAAGGAGACTTGAGCCTAGAGTGATTCCTGTGACATCAAGATGTCACATTTCCCTAATGCGGTGAAACCCAGGCCCTCATTTGCCGTGGAGATTTAGTGTAACTTCAGGACAATTTCAGTTGGGGAACGCAAAGGTTTATCTCCTGCAACGCAACAACACGCATGGACAAGGTTAAGTCTCTCCGTGTCAGCCAGTTGGTTGGTGATTCTAAGGCACTCATCATGCAGCACTGGGATTTCCATCGCCTGACGGGTATTGTGAAAGCCAGAACCACAACCGAATTCAACTGGTCCTCGGAAATTATCACATGTCAGGGAAGCACGTGAGGCTGACAACGACTATTGTCCCATTGCCACACTGTATTGAATACAATGTAATGTACTCACTGGAGGCGCAGAAGAGGTGGAAACAGGTCGTGGGGCAATGGTGAACTGGGCAATATAATGCATTCCTCATGACAGCCAAACAGTGGTGGTCAACAGACAAAACGCGACAAGGCCAATAATTTACAGCTTGATGAATACTTATCATGTTCCTGCCTAGTAAAGCTCTCGACGCTAACAACTTCAGACGCAAATTAGGCATGACAGAACGGCTTGAGAGGTTCCGAGTACCTGATTTTATCCTTAGCGTACGACAATATCTATCACTCCCGCCTGTTCAAGTTCTTTTTCAGTCATGAACCCTAGAGTGACCAGTCCAGACCCAGAACCTGGATATTGAGATCCATAAAAGCCAGTAATGGCAGTGCCAAATGGGACCTTAAAGTGTGTCTTCTCCTCAACCCAGCCGCGCGCGATATACTCATCGATGGGAAAGCGACAGCTTCGGCCTCGGTTGGTAGAAATCTGGAAGAACATGGACTGTTAGCTGGATCATTTGGTAAAGATATATATGTGTTCCCGGGGGGTTAATTATCTTAAAGTATAGGTGCATACCGTGAATGAAGCGAGTACCCCCTCCGTCTTGTGCCAACCCCTTGCGGACGGCCGATACTTTTGACAAACCTCGATGGCGTTGATTCGTTCCCCACCAGGACCGTCAATGTCGAAACTGACAACAGGATCAAACTCTTCGTCTTCGTCTTCGTCACCGTCGCTGCCTTCGTCACCGTCGCTGCCTTCGTCGTTGTCATTGCCATCGTCACTGTCACTGCCTTCGTCGCTATCTCCGTCAGGTCGAGGTGCCCGGCCGAAGTATCGGCACTCGGCGGGGATAACCGATGTGTTATACTCGAAGACAACAGAATCACTGTCACATGATATCTTTGTCAGGTTGTGGAGATACAATCCCTGTGGACCTCCAAAATGAGTCCAGAACAGAGGTTTAAAGCCTGAGAGGTATGACTCAAGTTGCGGAAAGTATGAAGAATTGAGGTTTGCCTTCGCTGGTGGGAAATCTGGATACCATATCGCTCCGCCCCTGAGGGTGCGCCGATCGGCTTCGTCGCCGCTATCATCGCTGTCCACGTCGACAATCATGCCAGCATCGTCACTGCTGTTCTGACGTCGAGGGCCTTTGAGAATGGCGGAGATTGAGACCAGTTTGCAGGCCTTCAACGAATCTGAATTAGTAACTATACCCACGTTTGTCCAGCAATGACTCGAAGACTTACGTCGAACCCTAGCTCCAACGCGGCCATGCGTCGTGAGCCACCCAAACGTCC
This sequence comes from Apiosordaria backusii, assembly GCA_030549205.1. Taxonomy (NCBI): domain Eukaryota; kingdom Fungi; phylum Ascomycota; class Sordariomycetes; order Sordariales; family Lasiosphaeriaceae; genus Apiosordaria; species Apiosordaria backusii. The sequence continues at coordinate 2,302,367 of JAUKTV010000006.1, forward strand.
TGTCACGGTCTTGGCGGCATTCGCAGAAATACCTCCGACCCATTTGCCAGCGTGACCGTTTGAATCCAGCCACTGCAAACCATGGATACCATTTGGACCGACCGCGACGTTAAACCCCGATAGGCCAGGCTGGACTTCAGCAGTCGGCTCAATTTTGAACTCGGCACCAGTGTAGCCCACCGCCATCTCTCGTGCCTTTTTGGCAGACAACTTGAGGCCTGCAATATATTTTCTCCCCTCAATGACAACAGTCGTTACCTGGAATTTCGCTATGTCAGCTGGTGCTGGCATACTAAAAAGGCAAGACTTTAGCTTCCGGCACGCCGGAAGGATCGGGCTGAAGCCTTCGGGTTTGCCTTCGATGACCCCCCCAACCGTTACCCAAGGTTCTTTGGGGTTTAGGTTAGGCGGAGGCAGCCAAGCCTCCTCCGGCTTTGTGGAAGCGAGCATTTGCAGGTTGATCATCGGGATAATCTGGGCGATGCACGACCAGACGTGCTTCCGATTATCAAGGACGCTCCAATCATCCTCGCTAATCAGGTCGGACTTTTGCTCAAGAAATTGGGAAAGCAGGCTCCAGTTTCTATCAATGTGGTGTGGCTGAACTTCGTAGAACCACGAGAATTGAGATCTGTAGCCCTCGAAAAGAGCAGCGGAGCGTCGCGTTAAAATGTCGCCTGGGTCCGATTCGGGCAGAACTGTTGCATTCAGGAGTCTCGAAATGTCCACACGATCGATAGGATTTGACCCGGAAGGGGCGTCTTTTTTTCTTTGCTTGTCAGGTCGAACTTCCCAAGGGTAAAAGCTTGTCTCATGCCCCTGATATGCCTGACCCCAATCAAGAAGACCGTAGCTGATCTTAGGCAGACAGTCAAGAATCCAAAACAACCTGTCCAAGGCTATTGGTGTAGGGTGCATGGCCTTCTCCAGAAGACGCCAACACACATCGTGGATAGGGTATCCACGCCGATGGTTGATCTCGTAGTCTCGAGCCATGGCGGCGAACTCATCCTCCTTTCGCCTCTTGTAGTTTCTGCTGTATCGCGCTTCAGGGTCGAGCGGGGCAATGAATTTGCCATCCGATGCATCCTTGTACAGTCCGACTCCAGTTAACTTGATCTTCTTGTCGCTTGAATCCAGGCAAACTGGTTTGAGATAGTGTTAGTGCAATCCGAATCGTATTTCTGAGATGAGAGTACATTGTCCCAAAGATACTTACTGCCACGGAACTCAGTTGTCCACTTTGGCGACCCAGAAGCGACGTCGTCGATTATCCATCTGCAAATGGAACAACACAGATAGCTCGGACTCATTTCTTAGGTAATTTCTCAATGACAGATCAACGTTCGAAGTTGCCGGTTGGATTCCGGGGGGTGTGAAGTTGAGGAGAGTAAAGAGGGAAGGAGAGCAGAGAGGGAAGAGGGAGAAAATTAAGGCGAGCGAAGAATAAGGTTGAAGGGTGCTTGGAATCTTCAAGAAATGAGGCTGGTTACCGCAAGAACTTAAAATCCTAGTGCGGCTTGCGTGGACGGCCTCAAGTGTGCTCTGTGTTAGTGGCAGGATAGTGTCCGGTCACTACCTTATTTAACCTCGTGGCATGTTTTGAGCAATGTGAGTAACACAACTTACTCCTTTCATCGTCTCAAATGACCACTACCGCAAGTCAACTGAAAAAACACCGGTATATCATCGCGGAATGTTTCCCTGCCGCACAAACAAAACGATCTCTCCAACTACCGGTAGGTGCCAGGTCCTTTGCCAGCGAATGCCTTTCACCCAGGGCACAAGGCCAGAGTCACAAATATTTGCTTCTACGTCTGCTCGTGACCGAAAAGCTTGTTTGAAAGTGGCAACAATCGGGCCTGATAGTACACAGACGACACAATCAGGCTGGAATGTGCAGGAAAACAATCGTGTGACTTCATGTTTTCATGATACTTTGGGCATGTGACCTCCAATCATTCTGTGCTTCCTTTGGTTCAAACATACATTTGTTTCCACAGCTGGCGCCCCAGCTTGGAGTTTACATCGATTGTTATTCAAACCGATGGCTGGTGTGGGGCGATGCTAGGAAGTGGGGCTGATTGCTAAGATAAGATTAGACAGGATAGGATAAGATTAAGACAAGATTGAAAAAGATAAGATAAGATGGTTGGATTAGATAAGAAGTAGACCTGCAGCTGCGTTGGGGGCACTTGAGGTTGCGATTTACAATACCTAGCGTTTGGCATTGCGAGTGTGAAGAGGTTCCGCAATTCACTCTCATGGCCTGACTCGAAACTCGGCATCGCAGCATACCACATTATCTCTAGCTCCGCTGGAGTTACCTAGGTAACTATGGACATTACTTACTTGGACTATCCGCACAATTTGCGAAGAGTTAGATTTCAGTTGAGGAAGTTATATACCCTCCAATGGTCAGACGAGGAGGCAGGGAGAAGAACCGCATTAGAGATCCCATGTGTTGATCCATATGCCTAGCGCTATTCGTGTTTCCGTCTCATTCCTTTTGATGGAAGTGAAGTTGTTGACGGCCTACCTGGACCCGTGTGAGTGGTTTACTACGCGGGCCCTGAGTATGCGGGCGAACGAAAAAGGTACCCTGTTTTATGTTTGCCGGCAGGGAGCTATGCTTCCCAGTGACCTGAGAGCCATCCTCCGCTGAACCCTATTGCTTCCCTTACTTTGTCGCCGACCCTCTTCCTGCCATCGTCCCAGGTGCGCCCCCCCATTTCTCCACGCCGTCGGGTATCTCCACAACGGCGCTCCCTATATAAATGTGTTTTGCTCCTTTCTAATCCAGGCCTTTGATCACACCCCCCTTGACAGAAACTGTGTTCCTCAGCGTCCCATCAGCTTCACGAATGTGGTGGTAGATTCGGCAGCCGCATTCTTTGCAGAAGTAACAATCCATGGTCCGGCCTTCTTTGGTTGGTCTTGTCCACATCGACAGCTTGGACTGAATCTCAACGGGGATGGAAAAGGACGAAGAGGAGAAGATGGCCGAGGTTCCAAAGGCGGACGAGGACTGTTTTTGGCATTCAAGACAATGACAATGATACAGATCCAGAAGAGGAGCTGTCAAGGGAAAAGAGATGAAGGCGCATTGGCAGGTTACCTGCATTTTGTTGTATGGGACCAAATTGTGTTGACAGATGGAGCTGGAATGAGGAGTTGTTGTTGTCGACGAGGGCTTCGCGTTATGAAGACCCAGTGGCGGGACGAGCGAGCAGAGTGGTTGCGGGGTAATATGAAGCCGGTCAATGTGAACTAGCAAGATACCACAGCGCGCCAAGACTCGGGCCAATGGGAAACGATACATGTTGAGAGTACCTAGTGATGGCTTCGCATATGAACACAACAAAAGAGAGAAATTATTGATGAGGCTCTCGATCATTCCAGTTTGGCCGAAAGGAGAGTAGATAAGCGCAGATCGGATAGTGACACCCAACGTGGCAGTTATCCCGAACCAAGGACCGTAACAAAATGCAAGTTAGGTACCTGACTGGTGGGTAATATGCTTTGGATACGGTCATGCTTGGTGAACAAAAGGTTTTGGTGGCAATGAAAGTGTTTATGGTCTACCTAACACATACCGATCTAACCGCTGAACCCCTGAATCCTCGAACCCGTGGCTCTCCAAACGCAACGCAACTGCACAGCAGTCTCCCATCTAAACAGAAACAACATGACGCTCAGACAAAGCAGTCTTGTCTGACATTCAACCATGATCACCTAAGACATAGCCCCATCATGATCGTGTCAATTACAGGAGCTGCTTAATCACAGATAGCAGCCGTCCCTCCGTTCCCAGAGCATCTTCCATCCGCACAGCAGCAAGCCCCACGGGCCTGGGGCACACCGTCTCCGTTGGTCGGGAAAATGCAGTTCGCGGCCGAGTTGTTGGCCGGGGTGATGAAGACGAGATCGATTTCATTCTCGACGCCTGATTTTGTTAAACCATGTCAGCCGTCGCTGGACTTGGAGCGTCAATGATGGAAGAAAGCGACTTACAGGAAAGACTGCCGCCGGGGAGAATGTCACTTCCGCAAAGACGGGCGTTTGGGGGGCATTGAGCGCTGACGAGAGCAGCCGCAGTGGCGAGGAAGAGGACGGCAAATTTGGCCATTTTGAACAGCGAGTGAGTTGGAGAAGTGAATCTCACGAAGAAGAGTGGATGAGTTGAGTTCGGATGTTTGTGTTGATGCTGAGAAGAACGAAGAATGAGAGCCACGGCTGATGATCTTTATACTTTTTTTTCACTCTGCTCGGAGTTGAGTCGTTGGGTAGAGTCCGAAGCTATTACTAGGAAAGAGGCCTATAGACCTTGTGGCCGAAGTCTTGTTTGTTGTGTTTAATCCTGCAGGCACAAGCCTCGCTCACCGAACTTGAAGCTGAAGGATCAATATCATGCATCCATCCCCCACTGAAGACTACCGGTCTAGCCTTTCACGGAGATGACAACACTTAGCTTCCAAGTTACAACATCAAGGTTGAGCTATGTGGGGCCGGCAACGTCGGAACCAGACGGAGACCTTGCTCATGAGTGACGATCGTTGCCCAAGCATGGTTTGTTTCATAGCTACGAAGGATGGTTTCTGGAACCACCTGTGGTATTGGGAGGATCGAAGGCTTGTTGAATGGGGGAATCTGTTGGCTATGCGTTTTAACATTTTCGTCAGAAAATAGGTAGAGCCACGATCATGCAATGAGGATACAATGCACTAAGTGTATGACATCAAGGTCGATAAGAACGAACTGACGAATCAAACACGATGATTGATTTACCTAAACGATGTCATGACTGTCATGCGCAAGATGATGGCATGGATCCGGCTCCATCCCAACTTCAAACCGTTGTCCCATGAACCCGGTACCGAATAAGCCTTTCGGATTAACAGGTTGACCTTGATCCAGTGAGCACTGATGCACCGAGAAGGTCTGATCGCTTGCAAGCTGTTGGCGGCGCAGCATGAGGGTAAGTACTCGGATATAAACCAGGCTCACCGGAAATCACATTGCGTTTGACAGTCTGCATGGGTTCGAGGTCACATGAGGCTTGCGTGACCGGCTCCCCCGGTAGTGACGATGAGTGAATAAAAAGCTATTTGATGTCATTCCAAGTTCACATGCATCACAGACATGAATCGGACCGAGTAACAATGTCACCAAATGCATCTAGCAGCAATGATAGGGAGCTTTGAATCATGGAAGTGTCAAACTGGTCGCTTTGATACGCAAATGTAGGTATGTGAATCACCAGTGGGAAAAGCCATGAGTAAGCCACTAGTCATGTATCTCATGACACACGCTCTGTCACAGCAGTAAGGTACCTTATATTTTAATGCTCTGTTCCGAGTCCGTCTCAAGTCCAACCTATACATCTTCCAGGCATACTAGTACAACTGGTAAGTTCTTTGTGAGGTTTTGGATTTTGTATCTCTCGCTGTCATTCTCAACAACTCGGAGATCGCCCAAAGTAAGCATCAGCGCCCCAACAGCCACACACTTTTTCATAGGTATTGCGAAACATAACTACCAGGAAGAATGTCTGGTCACAAAATATTCGAGAGCGTCAAAGCCATGTTCATCGACTTGATCGACGTGTTCCTGGATTGGCCGCACGCCATCTCAGAAGCATTGCGGCCCGTAATTCCTGACGACAATGATAGGCACCGCCTACTCGATCAATGGCAGCAATCTTTCTCTCTAGAGTACATCAATGCAAAAAGTGCCGGGATGAAAGACGACGAGTGGGAAGGGCAGAGACACGAGCGGTATAGCCGATTGTTGCATAATCTTCTTGAACAAAGAGGGGTTGACATGAGCCTGAGATCCTCGATAGAACACAAAGATAGAGCTGTAGAAACATTGTATCGGCTGCCAGCTTACGACGACGCGAAGGACTTCAACAGAGCTGTCAAGGCACGCGGCAATGAGATTGATGTCATCGGTCTCGGTGATGAAACCTGGCGCCGGATGTACGATTGTGTGAGAATGGCTGATCTTGAATGTTTTGATGCTATTTGGTCCAAGCAAAATCTCGATTCAGACAGGATATATGGCCATGCGCTGGAGCGTGTAGTGTTGATGCCTCATGAGGTAATGGTTGTATCCTGCCGAGACCAGGATCTTCGTATTGCCAAGGACGCGGAAATGCGCACTGTTTTTGTGTGCCGATCCTTGACGCCTCACCAAAGCCACGACGACCCCAACATGGGAGAAATCAAGCTAGCAGCTTCGAGAGCAGACTTTGTTGTGTGCAATCAGCTTGTACACCCTGGACATGGAGAAGCACGCGGTTTGGATGCCATCTTGGACGAATTAGTATAGCTGGATATGTTGGAAGTAGCCGTCGTTCTTGCACATTACATAAAGAAGGAATCTGAACATGGGTGAGGGCTAATGATAGTCAGCGTCAACAATGTGTATGTCGCTTACCTATGGAGGTAGTTATCAAGGAGATCATGTCTGTCATACTTCTCATCAGCCAAGTCTTCTTACGTACACTGTAAGATTCGGAGTGAATTTATGCCTGCAAGAGTATGCCCTGCCAGGCGATGAGGTCTGGTCCCATGCAAGACCGTTTTGGCTAAACACCATCAACCGCATCTTCGCCGTGAGCTCGCCTAACCACTGCACGATAAAGTGATCATGATTCAATGAAACCCAATCAAGTGCCTGCAGTAGCGAAACCGGGGTCGTTCCTGTGTCTGCGGGGAAATTCCTCGGCCATAATTCCACAGTCTGTTGTAACTGGTTGCTCTCCTCTAAACTACGAGCAGTGCGCAGATCTCGATATTACCACTACCACTCAGCAGCCGATTCCCCTTTGTTTCGGATACCTTTTGAAGACAGTAGTTGAACTCCTTTGGAGTTGTAGCAACCTAACGCTTTGACACCGGGCTGCATTCCTGATAAGGGTAGGTAAGCGAAGTAAACACGGTGAAGTCCACCTAGAATTATGATGTGTAAAATGTCCCAAACATTCCGTGTTAACGGCTCGCTAAACGGAATCGCCTCTTCTCGGCACTTAATGAAGGGCCCATGACATCGTCGAACGGTTTCTCTTGGCTCTCAGGAGCCAGATCATGTAAGAGAGTTCCGGAATAAGTTATAATCCTGAGAGATTATTGCAACATTCGGCTTGCGAGTCTCGCCTACCTTGTCCGTTCTTCTGAAGACTCTTGCATAAGGTAATTCCCCTTCACGATCTGGTCAAGGCAGCTTGGGTCAAGAGCGATCTCTTTGGCAACGGCGGTGGTGTTCGGCCCTAAATCCGATGGAAGTCCTTTCCTTGTTAATGCTCCGGGAACCCATGTGGAACCTGAGTAGGTGTCTATGCCAGAGTTCACTTGTAATAACCATCACATCCTGTTGGTGACTGAACACAGGACCAACATGTGACCAGCCAAGGCCAGCTCTCCTGTCCCCGCTTCTAACACGGGAAGCCATTGATTGCCCACATCACCTGCAGTCTTAGTATGCATGTCTTGTATTGCGGCTGATGTCTTGTCCCACTTCTTCGCGCCGCTGAGACGTGTAAGGCTTCGGCCCTCCTTCCTGACCCCCTCAGCTAGCGGACCTCAGGGACGATACTAATAGTGCTTTTTTGAACACCGTGGATTACTGCCGAGACTACCAGGTAAGTTGAATCTCCATCTGGTGGTAAAACACTCTATGTTTGCATCGGATGGAACGAAAGAAGCGAGAACCAATATCCTCATCATGAGATACGGATTCCTTCAGTCAAGCTTGACGATCTCGATCGGTTTCCCAACATCCGTTACGACAAGAGGAACTTCAAGCGAGGTAGATTTGGGGAAGTCTGTGAGTTCAATAAGTCCTGCGAAAAGTATATAACTTCCATCATCCTCCTCCCTTCTGGATCATTCCCATCCTCAGCATCAGCAACAGCATCCAGCCAGCACTCAGCACTCCTTCCAACACTCCAGTCAACCAGCACCAGCTCTTCAGCTACCGCATCCCAAAACTCTCAAAATGAAGGCCAACTTCCTCCCCGTCATTGCCCTCCTCCTCACTCCAGCTCTCGCCGCTCCCTTTGCTGAGCCCGAGGCCGAGGCTGAGTTCACCCCCATGGCCAGGGATATGACTCCTCGCGCTGTCTTCAACGAGGCCGAAGGTCTGTCCATCGCTTGTTGTCACTTTAACCCGTAGTAATTACTAACAGACAACTCGCAGTCTTTGCCTTCGCTCCCCCGGCCTCTTGCAAGGTCCTCAACTGCATCAGCGTCATCAGCTCGGCTGTGTGCGTTGCCAACGCGATCGATGATGATGACTACAAGGCCATCCTCAAGTGCGCCAAGAAGGACGAGGTCAGTGTTTGCCCTCCGTGTTAATGACTGGTAATCACTGCAGAGCGATACTAACATGTCATCTTCATCACCAGCTGTGCGGCTGTGCTGGCTGCTTCAGCAAGCTCAACGGCTTCTTGGAGAAGTGGGGCATTTGCTAAATGTCTTGCGCTTTGGTTACTGCTGGTATCTTGGACACAGATTGTTCCAAGAGACGCAACCGAAAAAATGCTGCGCTGAAAAGGGGTGGGAGAAGGGCAATGTACATGCTGGGATACCAGGGAGGTGGTGACTGTCATGACAGGTCGGGCGTGGGATTTCATTGTGTGCTGGATGCAATGGTTCTACTAGTCACTCATTTAACAATCGATCGATCGTTGTTTCTTTATTTGATGTGATAGTGTGTGATGTTGTCACTGCGTGGGGCATCCTCGGCGATGTTGGTGTACACCTCGCCCCTTTTTGGCCCCTATTGTGGATCCCTGGATGGGATTCTGATGTTGCGAAGCCTCCATTCAAAAACGTCTCAAAAGTCCCGACCTGACGTCAGATACAGCACGGGTTCAAGATTCAGTGCCACATGTAACACGGATTTTTTATCACCTCACGTGCCGGGTATCTACCGCAACGCGATGCAAACACAAGAATCACTATGTGGCTGACAGAAGCTGCTCGACTAGATCTCTCCATGCTTGCTGAAGCTTCTCGACTCCTTCTTCAACCCAACCAGCTGTAACTACAAGTCCCTGTTCTGGTACGGTAGATGTAATGGTGCCGGTGGAGGTCTGGGTAGGTCATGTTTTGAAGGTCTACATCCAGGTCAGTATTGGCATTAATCAGCGCTGTCGGGGTACTTGAATGAAGAACGACTTACCCATGACATACCAGAGGATCCTTTCGTAAAACTTCCGGAGTACGTGATCATTGGCGGCGTCACATTCTTTGAAGGTTTGGAAGACATCCGTGACGAGGGCGCGTACGGGGTGGCGTTCAAGAGCAAGAGGTACCATCCATTTGGCAAAGCCCTCGAATTGTGATTTTCTGGCGGAGTTGGATCTTCCCATGCTCATGAGATTGCGGGCAAGCAAAGAAATCACCCCTAAAGTACTTGGATGAAGTCACAAAGGAATACATGTGTCGCTCTTAGCTCACTAAGTTGGCTTGTGGCTTTTGCCTGAGAATGACACATCGTACCGCCAACAGGGCCATTAAGGAGAGCTTGGGATCCCGTCACCAACTGACCTCTTCTGGACTCTCAGACCAAGGTGTTGATGGGCTCCTCTCTGCACTGAGTCCCAGCCACTTTGACAATGCCACGGAGGATATGCCGTGCTCGCCTTTGGTTGACCTAAACAGGATCATCATGGTACACCGGGTCGTCCGTCTCTTGCTCCGCTCGGTCATTTGCAGTGACTGGTCTGCCAACCCGTACCCGGGAGAGCTCTTCCATCTTGGCTGCCCACATTGCCGCAGCCGCAGAGGTGGTGAGCAAGAAGAAAAAGCTCAGAACGGGTATCAGCTGCAGAATCATCGCCACTGTACCGAACCATAGATAATCCCAGCTCTTGAAGTGCAGATCTCTCTTCATGGTCTTTTTGTCAACGCCCCGGAGCTTGTACCATCGATAATGCGACAACTTGCCCACCCGCGATCCAGTAATCATAATGAAGGCGGGCGTGCCGACGTAGGGGATGAGGTTGAGTGGAAGGCAGACGATCAGTTCGAAGATCTGCGTCCAGCTAAACGGCGAGTATTCGGCGCGGCTTGTGGGTTTACCGAGCATCTTGACCGAGTTGGGGGCATCAAGGAAGAGAACGCGCCGCGGCGCAACCAGGTCAACGAAACCATGGTTAATCAAGGTGGCCTAGAGGGCGCGGGGAGCATCAGTAGACCGATGGCAGAAAACAGACTAAGGGGTAGGAAGTCGGACTGACATCAAATATATCCACGCGACATTCGTCAACAAACAGGCCTTCGAATAGCGCCTGGATCAGAACGAGGCCTTCTCCCAGAACGAGGACAGTTGTATTTATCAACGCTCCCGCGCGGCCCTGGAAGATGAGCAACAGTAGAAATTGAGGAATAAAAGTAAATGTAAACAAGATAAGGTACACCAGGAAAGATATGATAGACAGCGGAAGGAGGCGACCGACGAAGATAGGGTAGAATTCTGGATGTCGCAAGAAGTACCAGATGCCGTGGAGAGGATACCAAGAAGCCTTGGCTGCGCGCGATAGCAGGTGCGCCAAGCGATGAAAAGGTAGAAATAGTTGTTGCGTGTTAGACGGCATGATGCGAGCTGAGGTGGTTGGAGATGTGAGACGACGCGCCGATAACAGCGGATCGTGTCGTCAGTGCTGAATTGTTTTTGCTTGCACTCCAGTTGGAGGGCACTGAGGGGTCAAGCGTAAGTTGCACTGTGACGCACACGGTGTACAGAAATGTGGGGTGCGGGCGAGGGTCAAGGGTCAGGGGAGAGCAACAGGGTTAGGGCTGAGTCTTCTGTCCTTAACCAGGAGCCTATCAGGGCTGCTGGCAAGCCTGAGTATCGCATCTGTCGCATCATTCAGCCTCACTCACCGAACCCCGAAGGATTCGCTTACCTCATCAACCATGCACTACAGCCACAGGATGCTGCTTCATGAAGCGGCTGGTCCCGGGTTGATTGGAGCGGCTTGGATAGGTAGAGAGGCAGCTGGAGCTGCATTCTTTCCATCGTGGTTGGATGCCAGAAGCCGGAAGTCAAACCTCGAAATTGCTGGACATCATACAACTTGGAAATACAAACCATCACAATGGAAGGGGTAGTGCCCGTCGTGACTTCGGAGATCGGACAAGCGGGGACTGGTGAGTCCCGGCCGGAGTTATCCTCGCCAGCAGCCCAAAAGAAGAGAAGTCGCATCCGCTTTTCTTGCACAACCTGCAGGGACAAGAAGTAAGCACCGGCATTTTCTCATATTCTCCATCGCTACCTACCTAAGGTACCTAGGTGCCTTCAGGTATATTCCATAGGTCTGTCGTATGAAGTTTCTTTGCTGGCGTACCGCTGGGGTCAGCGCAACGGAAGCGGGGAAGATGCTGCTCTCTACTGACATGAACATCAAGATTAAAGTGTGACCGTCAGACACCGTGCGACCAATGCACAAAGCGAGGCATCGAGGTCACTTGCGAATTCATTCCATATGTCACTGGTGGACCCCGACCCGGCCCAGCCATTCCTGCAGCATCGGACAGCCACCGCTCCAAGCCCACAGCCAACGAGTCGGCCGTTCAAGCTCGGCTCCGACATCTAGAGCACCTTGTCCAGGTCCTCAAAGCCCAGCGTCGTGAAAATGCCCCCGCCGAATCCTCCGCAAATATCGGCACCGATGGCGATGATTTTCACGATGACGACCTTCCACGCATATCTGCTCGCGTCAGAGAGATAGCCGGCATGATTCTCAGCGACTTGCGCTATGTTGATGCCTCTCATTGGGAGTCCATCCTCAGCGATGTATGCCTTCCAGTCGTTACGTGGTTTAAGTGGTCTAACATCAGCCATGAATATCTAACCCCTCTGTGCAACAGGTCTTGAGTATTACTGGAAGTTTGGAAAGGCCCGAAGACGTGTTTCACGACGACGATGACCCAGTGGTCCCGCCCATGCTTGAGCGTCAGGGACAACCAGACTTGTTATTAGGCGGCTGGCCCAGGCTCTCTGTGGAGGAATTGATTCGCTATCTGCCCCCTCGTCCAATTGCCGACCGACTGCTTGCCCGTCTCTTCCAGGCCAAAGAACCTGGATTGATCATGTTCCACATGCCGAGCCTCCTCAGGCACTACGAGGGATTCTGGGAGAACCCTAGCGCCATGACTTACACCGAGCTTGCCCTTCTCTTTGCCATGTTCTGCAATGCCTCGTTGTACTACATGAAGGGTGGCGAAGAACTGCCTGGTAGACTTGGGAGTGCGGGCGAGGCGTACAGGGCGTACAAGGCTCGTTGTGCTCAGTGCCTTGTTCTGGGGGACTACACCAAGCCATGGCGGTACAAGCTGGAAACCATGATCCTTTACTTTGGCTCCGAATACCTGGGTCAGCAGGATGCCCACATCAGCGTCTCCGTCATCCTGTCTATCATTGTGCGTCTTGCCATGCACATGGGCCTGCACCGTGACCCAAAGCACTACCCCGACATGACGCCGTTTGAGGGTGAAATGCGACGGAGGCTCTGGACTGTGTTGAGGGACGTAGATATCCTTATCGGGTTTCAGTTTGGTCTACCAGGCAACATTCCCAACGATCTATACGACACGACTCTCCCCCGAAACCTTCACGATGAGGACTTTGACGAATCTACAAAAGAGCTACCGCCATCTAGGCCAGAGACGGAGAGAACAGTCACCTTGTGGTGCATCATGAAAGGCCGCATCGTCAATGTCTTTTCCGAGATCACTGCTGCCATGAGCTCACGCAAAGCACATGGGTTTGCCGACATTATGCGGTTGGATCGCAAAATTGATGAACTAGTCACGCAGTTTCCTCCCAGCCTCCGCTATCGGCCATTTAGCCAGTCCGTGGTGGACCCTGTTGATATTATCATGCAACGGTTCCAGCTAGAGTTGTTGTTCTTAAAGTGTCGCATCGTCCTCCATCGACGGTATATGGGCTATGCTCGAAAGGACAAGCGCTATGAGCATTCTCGTCGCGTGTGTCTGGAAGCTGCCACCAAGACACTTCGGCATCAATACGACATACACTGTGAGCTTCAGATGGGCGGGCGCCTGTCTCACGAGCGCAGCCATTGGTTTTTGAGCAGTCTGAGCACGCACAATTTCCTACTGGCGGACATGATCCTCTGCTTGGAGCTGTGGTTTCTCAAAGCTAAAGAACGGAGTCCCGGGGCGTCTTCCACGCTTGCTGTTGAGCAGCTTGTATTGGAAGCCAGCCCCGAGATCATGACCAAAGACCAGATCCTCGACATCTTGCGGACATCGAGGTTAATTTGGCAAGGGAGACGGAAGGAGTCTGCTGAGGCCAACAAGGCCTTCAACATTCTCACCAAGATGCTGTCTATGTCAACCGGCGAAAGTCTCGACGGCAGCCCCGAGTCCAGCAACAGCGCATATGACAAGCTTGACAATCATTCGTATCCGGCACTTTCCTCGATGGCATATGCGATGGAGTCGGGACCAAATCCGTCAGCGCTCAGCTCGCAGGTTTCAGCAAGTGCACCAATAGGCTGGACACCTGTTCCCGGAACCGAGTTGCTAGATGGACAGGTTCCTCTGAACTGGACACACGGATTCCAAGACATCCCGAATATGGGTCATGTGGATGGGTTGATGGACCCAAATTTGGGCGGTGACTGGGTAGGTGGACTAACCAAAATACCCTGGATGATGTTGTCGGCATACTGACCCGCTCTAGACACTCTGGGACAATCAGATCCTGAACTCCAGTGATGGGGCACCTCAGATACCGTGGGATACATTTTTTCAGTCTGGAGGATCTGGGTTTTAAGTCGACCGTTGGTATCTACTGTTTCAGAAGTTTTACTGTAGTGAGATCTGCAAACGGATCATGTCGATAAGAATGTGATTCTCCAAATTGGATTCTACTGCAAACTGGAATATGCTAAGCTTGATACAAACAAGTACAAACGTACTTTTACCAAAGGCTCCCTCTCCCAGATCAAGAGCTAATCATTGTACCCAGGTAGTAGGTAAGCCTTTCAAAGTTGTGATTCCACCATTCTTCAAGTAATGTTATGTCCTCGACCCGCTCTTGCCGTGTCTCGACAGGAAAGGGTAGGAAGAGGTAAGGCAGCGGGATAATGGTCTGGTGGTCCCTCCGACTACCTATTCCATGAGGACGAAGCAGTGGAGGTGGTTGCTGGAAATCAAGAGATGCCGGGAGTTGGTGAATGGGGATGGAAGTACCTTAGGTACCAGGTAACGGAAAGCGGGCAACTGGAAGGTTGTCCACGGTGGGACAGTGTTCCGGTGTGCGCTATTGCCCCTCAACTTCCAGGTTCGGGCTCTGCAAACTGGACAAGAAGGGAAGGCAGGGGACGCCCTTTGGCAGAACTTGGAATGAAAACAGCAAGAAGCACCTCAGCATGGAAAGACCTGGAGCTTGACGGGGCTCCACCAGACCTTTCCCAAGAGGCAACTACCACAACCTGCTGCTTCCTCTTTTTTTCACCTCGACGCATAATGGCGCCATTTCCTTTGGCTCCCATCGGATGCCTTCTTTCCTGGGCTCGACAGAGGCAGGGTGCTGGAGTCTTGGGCGGGCGACAAAAGATGGAAGTCAACTTTTAACGCTTTGCCAGTTTCTCTCTTCCTCGTCTTCTCTCCTCCATCTCCATCTCCTCTCCGGCTCCTTTTGTCCGCCATCCTCGGCACGCAGCCATCTCCGGTTCAGTCGCTTTTTTGTTCCCCATCTCTCGTTTGGAGGCATTCATTCCTTGCGACGTCCTGAATCGAGGCCGACTGATCTCAACATCGTCATCTGTTCGGCACCAAGATGCGTGTCTACGCCTCTCTTGGGGCTCTGGCTAGCATAGCCTGGCTGTCCTCAGCAGCAGCTGTACCGCGAGCGTACGTTTTTGATTGTGTCGCCCAATGATCCTATTGGAAGCTGACCTATCTTGCAGGGAGGATTGGGGAGTGTTGACCGACACAACATGCACAAGCAAGACAGCTGATCAGGCCACTGTTATCATTCTTCCCGGGCAGTCCGCTACATCGTACGCCACTCCAACCGTCTTCACCTTCACGCTTCCTGCCAATGGTGGCACTGGCTCCCCAGCTGGCCCGGCAGAGACTCTCTCTGGTATCATTGGCTCTTCCTCTGATTTGGCGAACGGCCCTTCGTTTGTTTCTTCCACCTGCACATCTCCGGAAACCCCTCTCGTTCCTGGTGACAGCTCTGGCCCCTCTGGTCTCGTCACTGTCACGGTCCCAAGCCTGCCTACTCCTTCTGCCCCGACCGTCAGCACCGTCACAGTCCCAGTCTTGACAGTGACAGTTCCAAGCCCAGCACTCTCCCCTGACAATTCAATTGCCACAGTTACCGTCCAGCAGGCCAGCAGCGGTCCCGCCTCAGAGGCTACTGCACCACCAGTCGTCACAGCAACTGTGCCTGGAGTTGGCGCTTCCAGTTCTGTCGGCGTTATCACCGTCACCATCCCCGAGGGGCCCAGCGATACGGCTACTGTGGTCTTGACCGTCACTGTGCCTCAAGGTTCTGGCAGCCCTGGAGCTTGGTCCACCATCATCACTGCACCTGGCATTTCCGGTGCGTCTACTGGACCGCTTGTGACTGTTACCATCTTCACCTCACCTGTCACCGCCGTGCCAACTGGACCTTCAGCACCTCCACTGGATTGGAGCTCTGAGTCAACGGCCTTGATCACCGTTCCGCTGGGCACTGGCTATGGATCAGACAGTCTGCTCGCTCCATACACCCTGACATACACGCTGCCCGCCGCCCCCGGTCTCACGGCGCTGTCCGTTGCTACGCTTACCATAACACCTTTGGATCTTTCCATTCCTACTGGTGTTGGGCCCTTTGCAACAGCCACATTGTCCTCCGGCGTCTCATCTTGGTCATATGTCCCTTCGGCCGAAGGTACTTCTCTTGTGAGCTTCACTGTTCCTGCCAGCGGCACCGTCCCAGCCTACACTGGCGTCATCACCGTCACTCCGGGGATGTCCTGGGGAACCCCTACGCCAGTCATAACAGGTCAATCAGGCATCGCTACAATCACTGCTCCAGAGGTCACCGTCACAGTCCCATCATCGCCTGGACAAGTGGGTGGATCATCTGGCGTTGTGACTGTGACTGTCGCATCTCCCACTGACAGCATCTCACTACCCACGCCGTCGAGTCCTGGCGATCAGTCTGGTGTTGTTACCGTCTCTGTCCCTATTGCATTGAGCTCTGCCCAACCTCCGTTCGGAAGCATTGTCACTGTCACCGTCCCCCAAGGCACCGGACCTGGACCGGCTGTTTTCACTCTGACCATTTCACAGCCTACGGGTTCTGCCTTTCCCTCGTCAAATGTTGGAAACTCTGGATCCATCGGTACTTGGTCAGTCCCTGTCAGCACAGTCACCGCAGCTGACACCACTGTCATTGTGACGCCCGACTTTGGCTCTCCTTCTGGCACTTCCACCACGCCACCCAGTGTTGTTACGGTCACCAACACACCTTCATCCCCAGCCAACACTGATGCAGGGGCCCAAACACTGTCTATTGTCGCTGTAACATACACCGCTCCAGCGTCACTCGGGGGACCAGCATCTGAGTACACCGTTATGTACACGCTGTCGCCATCGGATTCGCTTGCCAGCGAGACTTCTTTCAACACTGCTCCGGGAGGTTATGGAAATGGAGGCGGAGGATCGTGGTCTGCCCCTTTCTCTAGCCAAACATCTCAGGTGCCTGATGTCGAGACTGTCACTGTCTGGTCTGGATCTGCGGGCTCGCCGGGTGGACCATCGCCATGGACATTCACAATTATCCCCACTAATGGCTTCGACACCCCTGTCGTCGTCACTTATACACCAAGCCTCACCGACTTGTCGACTCGGGGAAGCGCACAACCTGGCTTTGTGACTGTCACAGTTACGCCTGATGCTGCCCAGTCCTCCGGTATCGTGTCAGTACCGTCGGGCGTGGTGACTGTCACCTACACTCCGTCCGCCAGCTACTCAGGACAGACTTCCAGTGCTCAAGCCGGCGTTGTTACGGTTACTGAGGGAGTTTCTAGCGACACAGGCGTCATCGTCACCACCATTGCTCCTCTGTCTGGTTCTCCTGTCGTCCTTACCCTTCTTAGCACCGGCAGCCCATTGACACCCCTGAACTCTCCCTCTTGGGCGACTCAAACTGACGCAACTCCGGCCGTGAGCCTGGTCACCATTTCCCCTGTGTCCGGCACTCCATTTGTGGTGACTATCACCCCTGGAAGCGGCATCTCGACCGCCACAACGAGTCAAATAGGTGTCGTGACAGTCACGCAAGCCCCATCGGGCTTAGTTACGGAGAGTATCGTCAGCGACAGTGTGATCACAGTCACGCCCCCTTCAGCTCCCCCGTTCGTTGTCACTATTCCGGGTTCGGTTGCCCAGGGCTGGTCGTCGACAAGTGTTGGGTCGGACAGCACTGGTGGCGCCGGTGTCGTCACTGTGATCCCTGAATCGGGCTACCCCGAGATTGAGACCCTTTCTGTCAATCAAGGCACAGCGTCATCTGCTCAGCCAGGTGTTGTTACGGTGATTGAAGCACCAACAAGCACGCTCAATGCTGGCTCGGGCGGGAGCATCTTCACTGCTACACCATCGTCTGGTTCGCCTGTGTTCCTTACCCTTCCCGGAGGCAGTGGCATCTTCTCCCTTTCGACCAATAGTCCAAGTCCCAGTGTTCTCACAGTTACCCCAGCATCTGGCGCACCCATTGTTGTTACCATTCCGGCAGGCAGCAATGTTTTCTCATTGTCGACCATCAGCCCAAGTCCTAGTATTCTGACGGTCACCCCGGCATCTGGCTCACCCGTTGTTGTCACGATTCCCTCGGACAGCAACTCGACTCCAATCTCGGCCGGCCAACCTGGTGGGGTTACCATTTCGCAAGGCGAGTCATCTACTACTGGACCAGGTGGAAGTGTGATTACGGTCACTCCAGTTTTGGGCTCACCATATGTTGTTACGATTTTTTACAGTGCTTACGGCGGCGGCGGCAGTGCTCCAACACACGGTGCTTCGTCTGCGGCAATTTTTACCGTGACCGCGCCTCAACAAACGGTCATTGTCTCTCAAGTCACAATCAGTCAGACCATTGCCCTCGGAGCAGGGTCCTCAACAGTGGTTGCCATCACAACGCAGGTGACTCTTCCCGCTGACTCTACGCCTGCGCCAGCTTCGTCTGCTGTCTTAGTTACACCCTCGCCTGTGACATACACCATTGCGGATTCTTACGGTAACCCCACGACATTGACCTCGTGGACCTATCTTCCTGTTTCGCCTTCGGACTCTGGTGCAGGACTCGGTGGGGTTCTGAGTAGTGCAACTGAGACAGCTCAGTTCATTACCATCTTGCCATCTAATTCCGCCTCTGTCATTACGATACTCCCTTCCGCTGCGCCCTCAGTCATCACGATCTGGCCCTCGACAAACACCTTGGTTACATCGTTCTTGTCGTCAAGCTCATGCACCGCCAAGGACCCAGGGGCAACGATCTCAGCGGACCCCGACCAAGCCCAATCTGCCAGCGCATCTCCGTCTGAGATCACTCTCTGGCCTCTGCCGACGTCGGTCGACACCACTTGCACGACGTTTTCAACCAGCTACCGCTCTTCCCGGAATTTTGACCCTGGTGCCGCCACATCCGAATCCTCTTTCTCTGTCATTACTCTCTGGCCATCCACTTCCAGCCCTCCCTATTCTGTAATTACGATTTGGCCTTCTTCTGTTGACAGCGCTCTGGCTGGCTCACTTGCGACAAGCACTTGTACCGAAACTACGGCTGCCTCGACGTCAGTCATTCTCTTAAGTTCGGTCTCTACCCCATTCACGACATTCCCAACAACCTCGGCCTCCCAGGGCGGCGAGTCCAGCATCTTGGTAGTACCCACAGAGACGGCAGAGGCCCCAATCTCTCAAGGATCGGACACATTAGCTAGTGCGCTTCCTGAAAGCACCGAATTGCCCCCTTTACAGCCAGAAAACACCGAGAGTCCACCTGCGCAGCCTGAAAACACCGAAGCTCCTGTCAGTTCATCCGAGGATCTCATTCCGCCCCCACAAACCGAATTCAACCGCCATGGGCAGCACGCAAGGACCACACTCGTGGCATTGTCTGACAGCACCTTTGGTGGATATGCCTTCAGCAGCTCCGCCGCCGGGTATGGCGGCCTGCCACCGGGGTACGGCAACCCTGTGGCGACAATTCCAGTACTGTCGAGCGAGCCCATTCTCTTCACTGATTCCAACTTACCAGTCTCGCAGCCTGCGTCGGTTACTGTTCCAGTTGCCAGCACCACTTCAAGTGCTGACCTGACATCACTGCTGTCATCGATTATGTCTGTCCTTTCGGCCAATGCCACGTTTGTTTCTGGACCTGGTCCTGTTCTGACTTCTATTCCCGCCGCTTCTAGCAACAACACCGCGACAGGATCCTTGGAGACGTTGACGACATCCTTGGAGGCATCGACGGCATCCTTGGAGTCATTGACGGCATTGCCCACAACCGCCAGCACTTTTCTTGTCAACCTTTCTAGCCTCACCGCAGCCCCCATTGCCACAAGTCTTGCCAGTCTCAGTCTGAACGCTACCGCCGTCGCCACATTGTCCAGCAATGGAACCGCACTGAGCTTCATCAACAGCGTTTCTGTTGCTTCCAGCTCCACGCCCGTTCCGACGCTCTCAAGCAGGTCGCCTGAGAATTTGACCTTGTCAAGCACTTCTAGTCGTGGGCTTCCAGCTTCGACATGCGGCGCAGTTGGCGACCGTGGTGCAGTTGTCTTCAAGGTATGACTATGACTCAACTCTTTGATTTTGCCTCGTGAATTAATTACTGACCACCGCGTAGTTTGATGATATACCCACCATTACCACCGACAATGACACAGAGGCTAGCAGCTTCCCAGCGATGCCAGTACCATTCCCGTACCACCGGTTCTTTTTTTCCAATGGGTTCAGCGTCGTGCCCCCACCTCGTACCAAGTTCAAGCCTTCTTCCGGGGACCAGTTGATCCAGCACAACTCTTCCGTGTCGCCGGTTGCCGAATTTGGCCTTGCTCAGTTGCGCTCGAACCCCTGCTTCCAGTTCAGCTTTTTGGGTGTCAGTTTGGGTTGCGACTCCACCAATGACCCCTGCGTCTTCAACATCACGGGTTTGCGGTGGAACGGCACCGACGATGTCGTTGAGGCTCGCCACACATTCGAGGTGGCTGCTTGCTCAAAGAAAACCGACTGCAGCCTGAGCCATCAGATTTTGAACTCAGCGGCCGAGCTCCCATTCTCCAACCTGACTTCTCTCAACATTTCATTGACGGTTGCCGGCAAACCCGAGACATGGTGGGCGGACGACCTGCAGATTGCTTGGGCTGACAACGACTGCACCGCGGCTGCGTGTCGGTCGCTTGTTCCAAATACGATCATGATTCCACACAAGCCTCAAACTTTTACCACTCGGGCCAAAAGACTGCTACGATGGGCGGTTCGTGGGATCGATGACGAGCTTTATTGATGTTTGGCTCTGGAACATTTCGGCACTCCAACATGTTTTCAGCACTCGAGTTTTGTCCCAATTTTGATGCACACGGGTTGTGCCAATATGTCTGATATCATTTGCATGTTTTGCTGGCCGGTTGTTGGTCTCAGGACTGATGGACGGTTGTCTGATTTGGTCGTTGAGAGATGGGAGTCTAGATAATGAGGTTATGGCTTGATTTTTGACACATAATATAATGCAGTGGTGCGTGCCGAGGAGTGGAGGGACATGGACGAGGATGAGGAGTCGGGATCTTTTTTGCCTGTATATGCACCTATAGGACACGTTTGTTGTCATGAGAAAATGGAGGAATAATTGCTCAGCCCCGTGCTCTTTACCGTGATCTTGATCGTCCTTTGGATGTTTCGCCTAATACTTTCTTGCCATGTCTTGTCCTTGTCTCGTAAGGTTATGACCGTTCATCAAGAGGTTGTTGTTGCAGAGACTATGTGTAGCACGGCGCTATGTGGGAATTTGTGCTATGCCCAGTGCCCACAGATACTTTGGGCATGTGCTGGCCAATGACAATCCGGCAACGCAACAGTTCCAAAACAGCAGTCATCATGTCAAGGAACCATGTGCGGGGCAAGATAAAGCTCAATTGATTGTATACGTCATGAAGCAAGGCAGTCAGGTAGGCTATCTCGTCTTCGTGTCGTTTACGTCTCATGTCACATTATCATGGTGGTGTTTCATAACTTCTTCTCATACCGATATGCAGAGGTTATCGTCCGAGGCCATGTTCGGAGGCTGAATGCTTTCCCTTTCCTTTGGTTGCGGTAGGTATTTAGCACCGCTTCGGTCTATGCCATGGAGAAAAATTGGTTACGTACCGATTTCGCAAAGCTAGGCCTGTTTCATGGCCCTTCTCTGGGAGGCCTTGGCAACGCGGCGAGAACACTTTTGTGGACGATTCGCGATGTCCTCAGGCTTAATGCAGGAGGAACATTTGCGGGCGTTGCGAGATCGGTCCAAAAGGTGACGGGGTCGGCATTTGGCGGTGTTAATATGCTCGCAGGGGCGGACGCAAATCGCGGTGTGGAACAAGTGCCCGCAAGTGTGGATGATTCGCTGATAGTAGCACATTTTAGAGCGATGAGAGGGAGGGGCGGGGCGCGATGGTGGCTGGTAGACATGTTAGATTGAGAGCGATAAGGTGTTTGTGGGGATACTGTAGAGACATACTTCTTGGTGGTAGTAGTTCGGATGAAATGGCTGATGAAGCAACACAAGTTGGCCGGGCTGGATGCCACCAGTTCGGACGAAATTGGTGACGGAGGTGCGGCAGGAAAAGAGAGATCAATTCAAGGGGAAATGTCAAAAAGAAAGAAACTGAAAAACATGGGACGGAAAACAATGGATGGGATTTTCTGAATGAATGACTGACGAGGAGTCTCTAGTGATCGAGTATGAATAGGGAAGGAGCCTAGGAGGTATTGCAATGGGCTCGTGAACAGCCGTGAGACGCTATTCATCACACAATAGACAAGAAATCTGCTCTATCTCCTTCATCTAGACATGATCTTGTTCTGTTTGGAAAGAAAGCACCCACAGTTGTAGAAAAAGGCTTTGATAGCCTAGATGGATTTGATATGAATACAAAATTGATCTAATCTACAAACAACAACGAGGCTACCTATGATAATGTATTTGAAAAAGCCGACTTGCCAAGTGGTAGCATGTCACTTGCTCCGAGTTTGCAGGGAGTTCAAGCTCACGACTTTCTCATCAGCTTTCTTATCGACAACTTCCTTATCGACAGGTCTTCCTGCAGGCCAGGGCAGAGGCACTCCATTTTCCCCACAATACGTCATCGGCACACCCAAATTTCGAGAAGCACAAGACATCCGCCGAGCACTCTCGGCAGCAATGAGCCAATTTGTTTCTATTTCCTTCAGATTCCCGGTCATCATGCCTTTGGAGCCTTTATTTTCCCGATCGATGGTTGGAGTGCCGAGTGGAGCCGCCCTAACGGGGCTGCCACATGGCTGTCAACGATGTTTCAAGTTGCGATGAGCCTTCACCACTCCGTAATTTGAATTTCTGCGAGAAAGAACAACAATTGCATGGTCCGATGCCCCTTTTTCTTTGAGCTTTTTTTTTGCCGCTGACCAACTGCAGGTCTAACCCACTGATTCTTCGAAACTCTGCCGAACTCGGCAAATGATGAACAAGCAGAAAGCTCCACCAAGTGCCAATTGCCCAGCACGCTAGCTTTCCAATGGTGTCGGGGACATTGAAGCATCCGTCCAAGTTTCGAGATCATCAATGCCGGCGCCGGGAACCGCGTCGTTGGCAGTACGTGTGGTCACGGCTTCCAACCATCAATACCGGCCTTGCCGTTTATTCAAAGAAATGCCGTCCAAGACGAATATATACATTTACTTACCTTACCCTGACGCATGTCAAAAAAGCAACACACCACCAAAAAAGATCTTCAAAACCCCATCATCTCGGCAATCCGAGATCTTGGAAACGGAGCGGGCCCTGCTGCCGATTGCTTGGCGCCTTGGCAGGGCTGCACGGTGACTTTCTGCTGGTGGTATGTACATATATCTCCTCGGTTATGGGATAAATACTGATCAACTATCAACGTCTACAGGCAGGCTACCACGAATGACACCAGCAGTTGCCAGTTCCTCTACAGATGAGAACTCGTCCGAACTTGCAAACTCGACTGGTTGCTAGGCCCGGCCGATGAAGCAAGGGATAGTTGCTTTTTCGGGCAAGCCCATGTCGACTCCACCACAAAACGGAGGCAAATACCTTGGTTGTTGACACTCCGGTATCCGCAAGTCACGGAGACAAATATGATGAACAGACCAGTGCCGTCGCTGATCGTCTGATAGGATCTGCATGACTGTCACCGCCCCACTGCCAACCTGACTGCTGGGTCCAGGCCCTTGCTTCTCGGCCGGGGCACGTGCCGGGTTCTTCAGATTTCGTCTCCGCCATTTCACACCGGAGCCTATTAAATGGACCGCAGCCACTCTCGCTCCATCCAGTTTGAAAGAAAATGTTCGACGTCTCGATCTCTTCCCGGGCCCCCAGCCCTACGCCGCTCCCCTCTGCTCCCTTGTCGACGCCGCTGCAACAAGTGACAATGCCACAGGGCACCTTAACATGAAGACTATCCGACATGCCCACGCCCTTGTTGGCCTTTGTCTCTTGATATTGATCAACACCGTCGCAGCCGCGAAGCCGGTCTCGCTAGAACAAGAGCTCTTGATTCTGCCACCATGTGCGGTATGACTCCTTTTTCGGATAGTGAAAAGATGTGGAAGAGCGCAGGGCGAAAAAGCTGACAGTTTCGTCTTTGGATGCAGCTTCCGTGCGTCGTGGCCGCGATCAACGAGTCCAGCTGCGCCAGAACCGACAATGACTGCATCTGTTCGTCGGCAAGATTCGACAAAGACGCCAGTTTCTGTGTCCAGGCCCATTGTACCCCAAGGGAGACTCTCAGTGAGAATGACGCCGTCTGAGCTCAGGGTGCATCAACTAACCCGGTATCAGCGGCCAAGAACATCACGTACCAATGGTGTGATCATCTCAATGAAGGAGACCGCACACTTCTTCCCGCCTTTTCCATCTTTTTGGGTCTGGCTATCGCGGCCGTGGCTTTGCGTCTGATAGCCCGGGTGGTGACAGATGCCTGGTTCTGGTGGGATGACCTGTTCAACTTTTTTGCAATCGTAAGGCGCCCGGTTTGATCAATGTGGCAGCCTCGAGTAATGCTAACTAACTGGGGCTCGAACAGGCTGGATGTGCTGCGTACACAGGCTTGTATATCGAAGCAGTTCATCTTGGCATGGGCAAAGACATTTGGTTCGTGTCGTTCGAGAACATCACCAAAATCATGCAGACCTACTTCGCCACTATGCTGGCATATACCACCACCCGCTTTTTTATCCGCGCCTCGATCATTCTCTTCTACCTGCGCGTCTTTCCGGTACAGTCGGATTTCAAGCTGCGACGCATCATTGTCTGGACCGGAGTCTTCAACATTGTTTACAATATCTCCTTCTTCTTCGCCGTCTTGTTTCAGTGCAAACCGATATCAGCGTTTTGGACCGCGTGGGAGGGCGTTGGTGAGGGCCAATGCGTTAACCTCAATGCCCTAGCATGGTCAGCAGCTGCCACGGGCATAGCGTTTGACATTTGGTTGTTGGCCTTGCCGTTCCCCCAGCTTTTGTCTCTCAACCTTCACTGGAAAAAGAAGTTGATGGGATCGATGATGTTTTCTGTCGGAGCAGCGTCAGTGAAACCCTGTCGGTACATCAAGTTGGCGCATTGTCATTAACTTGTTGCTTTCTAGGGTCCTTATTATCAGTTTGATCAGGCTCAAGACCATCAACGCAACCACGCGGGCTGTCAATCCTACGAGTGAGTCAATGAGCGACCTTTTGCTGACTTAAATCCCCTGCTGACACTGGCTACAGAGGATACGGTTGATCTCTCTTTGTGGACGGGCATTGAGCTTGACGTGGGCGTTATTTGCCCTTGTCTGCCTAGCTTCCGTCTCCTCTTGCGAAAGGTTCTTCCCCGGCTGATGGGAGAATCAACGAGGTCGTATGAGTTGGATCGTGTATCAAAGGCAGATGGTGTGACGGTGACGACAAAGATCTCTGCCCATGTCGAAACAACGAATGATGGCATCTTTTTACGGCCGCACAAGGACTCGAATGACGGGAGAAGCTGTGAAAGTGTGACGGGATTGGTGGAGGTATCGGATGAAGAGAGCAACCATGCAAGACAAAAGGCGTAACAAGTTAGTGGTCGAAATAATGAAGTCGAATGAATGTGTTTATCCTGCAGCGAGCTTTACGATCGTCCAACCTCCAACTTGGCCAACTCAACACTATTCTTCGACCCCAAGCCTCCAACGTGTTCAAGCTGCGCCCGGTTTGGCTTTCTTTGGTTACACGACATCCCCCGGTGAAATGGAATTTGGCAGCTTGAGTGAAATCACACTAAAACGCCTGAGCTGACACTGTACGGTCGAGCTCCAAAGTCCGGCAAGATATGCCTATCAGCGGGCTGACACCCCGCCAGATGAAGCGCTTCGAAGGGTTTGCGGTGACGCAACGGTGTGGCAAAGGAGGCGGCATCTGCCCTATTGTGTCTCACAATCCTACATATCTCACCGTTCCTCTCAGAGATGGCTTGGCGGCTTTTGACAGCCGTGCAAGGCCCCAGCGCCCCGGCCGTTTATGCCTGGGATTTTATAAAGATGGGATGTCGAATGCTACCTTTCACCAGAACTTAGTTGCGGTCCTGGACTTGAATCGACGATCCGTTGCCAAACCTTTCCAACCTTGCATACACATATCGGACCGAACTACGTTGTGCACACCACTAGTGTAGTGTAGGGCGTTCAAATTCCATATTCCCAATCTGGCACTCGGCAGAGTCGAAGGTTGCCAAAAACAGACGGCTTCCAAAGCGCTTACCAGGTCATCGGTAAATGATCAGCCTGACACGCCCCCCAGATGAACCACCCCAAAGTGTCATCCCGCCACATACCGGCAGAATTGATACCGTAGCAGCTTTGCCCCGGGCGCGGTAAATTTAGCAACCCGGCAACCAGCACTTTTCCAAGATTGCCTCATTTTACCAAGTAAGTTCCGGCGACTTGATAGAGATGTATTACTAGGTGGTCTCGAGCATGTCACTGGAGCCTGGCTCCCAACCACTCAACCCATGGATTTCTGTATGAACTACTCGCCAGAACTGGAACTTCCGCCAGCAGACTCTTCTAGACGGAATGGAACCAATCACATGCAATGACTCTGTGCATGTGAAATGCGGACTCAAGGTCTGCCGCTTCAACGCAAGGGAAATCAAAAACAAGCTAGCTGCCTAGCCCTAATGCCTGTTCATTAATGGCTATCAGGCATGATATGCTGGGCGCCGTGTGACCTTCCTGACACTTTTCGGTGTAATTCTTTACGTTACCTTAGCTGACTCTGACATTGGGCACGTCATGAATCTTCTCGCCATTGAGCATTGCAGTGACTGCGTAGTACCCTACTGTCGTGTCTATGATTGGAGCGAAGCTCCAAAGTCAGGGCTGGAATCTGATAATATAAGCAGTGGCTAGAGCGAAACTCTATTTATTATATATTAAAAACCTTTAAACGTGGTATATCTTAGCGACCAATAGTTCTTAAGCTTCCTATTAGTCCTTTAATAGTTTAGAAAATTCTTTCGAAAATATAAGTAAATCCGGGTAAAGCTTCGCTCCACCTTTCTACGAACCGATTTATCACGTACGTACCCACAGATCAACATCGCGTTCGCAGTCAAGGTATCTTATAGCAAGAGAAACTAAGGCAAGACAAGAGATAAGTTTCAATTCTCACAACTATAAGAAGGGGGGCTAGTCTCTGTTACCATCAAGTTGATCGCGGGATTTATCCACCATCACCCCTTCCTATGTCTTCATTTCATGCATGCGCTTTAATGTCAAGTACCTCGACATAGGTAAACAACATGCCCGTTCAACTCCAAGCAACTACACACGATGATTCGGTCGGCAACACAGCACCTCTTTCTGAGTCGGACCATGACGAGGCATCCACCATTGCTCCATCTGGGGCTGTGACTCCGCGCGAGACGAGCGGCCACCAGCCGATGCTTGATATCGGCATGCCCAATCCCGGTTCTTGTCAGTTCAAAAGGTTACACAAGCTGTCACATGTTAAACATGACCTCCATCTATTTCATCCCAAAGGTAGAGCAATAACGCTTGGGGTCTGTCATTCGTGAAACCGCTCTCTGTCATTGCCCACGCTTTGCTAATCCTGGAAACTCACTTGCTCTGTTCCACATTTTCCCACTACCATACAGCATCATTTCAAGATGCCTCATCTACATTCGCTGCTATTGGTTGTCACGTTTCTCCAGATATGCTCAGCAACCTCCGAGTCGCCTCTTCCAAAACCTCCACGCCGGCCAACAACCCCACTTGCTGCCAATCGCGACCCTCATATTTGCGGAATAAGCCTCAATAGCACCAAGGGTCACTCATTTAACAGTGTCCGTGGAGGCTTCGACATTCCGACCCTCAGCCTGCGTGACAAGGCCGAGAACCAGACTTTCAAGTACCTACAATACCCAATACTCACCCAAGGCGTTGCACTCGGCGGGACTGACGACGATGACGACGGCTGTGAAACTCATCTCCGGGCCCAGCTGCGAACCCAGCTCGTCTACGATGTCACCAACGCGAGCGCCCCTCCCATCATGCTCCACAGCCTGCATCTCGCGATCCTCCCATTCCCGTGGGTCAAAATCCCAGCCGCGTTACCAGATGGGGGGCTGAATGACACCAAGTCTATGGTTGTTGAGATCACGATCAAGTCACCAAAATCGGCATCCATGTATGCTTTTCTTGATGTGTTGTCTCTGGTCGCTCGTTTGACATATGCTTACATTTGCTACCCATAGCGCCTTCTTCTCGGGCCCTCAATCGGAGGGCGAACTGCACAGCCCAGCTCCGCCTCAGCTGATCTGCAACTATACCATTGCCCTCGTCCCCAACGGCATGCAAACCTGGGCCAACATCACGCTAGAGAACTACGACTCCCTCCCCGATAACATGTACAAAACCCCCGAGAATTTCACGTTTCACGACCTGGGCTCCAAGTCAACTCCGAATACGACATTCTGCAATGCCAGAGCGTGGTGGATAATCAGCGAGGCTTCCTCGGACCGTTATCGCAGACGAAGGGATCAGACAGGGGAGAGGGAGTACTTCCCACGGTTTGAGCCGACGAGCTTCTGGGACATGAGTGCCGGTACCGACAAAGGGAGTATCACCCCGATTGGAGAAGGGATGCTGGGAGAAGGAGTTGACAGGTGGGAGATGGTTCAAGAGGATGAAATAGCAGGGACCGGAAGGAAACTCTGCTGGTCAGTCGATGACGAAGGGGAGGGGGCTGGAGAAAGCGTCAGGTTGGTTAGTCATGACCCGGGTCAGTGGTAGGGAACCAGAAAGACTGAAGTTAGGAAAAATATTGTTTCAAAAAGTTCAAAGTTATCGGAAGGTGATGATGTCCTTGGCCGTCTGCGCCTCATCTTTCTCGGGGCTGTCAAGGGAAAGGTAATAGTGTTTAACTTGTCTGATGCATCTCGATCCTAGTGTAGGTACCCAAAAAAGGTGAAATGCGATATTATTCTCCTTAAGTTAAATTCAGGATCATGGGTCACCTCTGGCTCTTCCTAGGTAGCCCCCCTCACGATGATGTAACGAGGGGATCAACTCAGTGAGTCTACCCAGCTAGAGAAGTTATGTGCAATGGCCATTATTCCCGCCACTTACTTTATGGAATGGTGATGGAAGGTCCTCCAACCAGCACCGTGAATATTCCCGGTCAACTGCACTGCAACACCTCGAAGAGGCTGACTGCCAATTTTATCCACCTATCAGAAAAACAGCCGACTGCCCCTCACCACGACAGAAAATCGTTACCGGATAAAGACAGGTGCTCTGGTTTAAAGATATCCTGTCCGCTCTATAATTCCCATGTGCAGCTTTCTACCTCACCACTAACTCACCTCCGCCAGAAACCTTCAATGCGTCTCCATTCAACAGTCATCGCCCTTCTTACAGGGGCACAGTTATCAAATGCCGCCGAGAAACCCTATTCGACGTGGCTGACTGACTCTGTCATCTCCTACAACATTGTTCCCAAGTCGCGTTGGTACACAGAAGCAACGTTCTACTACGGTGTCGAGGCAGTCCACAATCATACCTCCTCGCCTGCTTATCTCTCGTACCTCACTTCTCAAATTGACCCAATTCTTACACCAAACGGCTCCTTTGCCTCCTGGGACTTCAACGACCACCAGCTAGACAATATCCGCATCGGCTCACCCCTTCTGTATCTCTATACTCAAACTTCCAATGTCCGCTACCGCAAGGCGATCGACTTCCTCCATGACCGGCTGCTCAACCATCAAAAACGCACGCCCACAGGCGGCTTTTGGCACAAGGACCCAAAGTACCCCAACCAGATGTGGCTTGACGGGCTGTTCATGGCCGGCCCATTCTCGGCTGCTTACGCCGCTTTGTTTGACCCCAAGAACATGACGTTGTGGGATGACATCCTTCTTCAGTTCCAACTGATTGAGGACCACTGTCGAAACACGACCAAAGGGAACAACATGCTCAAGCATGGTTATGATGAGTCGTTCAAGGCCGTGTGGGCTGATCCGGTCACTGGAGCGAGTCCGTTGGTGTGGATTAGGGCGCAGGGATGGTATTTCATGGCGCTAATTGATGTGCTGGAATGGTTTCCTTCTTCACATGAAGGATATAAGCTGATCACAAAGTGGTTCAGGGATTTGGCCAAGGCTGTCAAGAGAGAGCAGGATGAAAGTGGAGGGTGGTGGCTGGTTATGGATGAACAGTACAAGGGGAAGAAGGGGAATTATATTGAGAGCAGTGGGACGGCGATGTACACGTATGGAGTACTGAAGGGAATCAGAAAGGGTGTGCTAAAAGAGGGGGACTACCTGGGCGTCGCTGAAAAGGCATACAACTTTATGACGGAGAGGTTCGTTGCCAGGAATGGGACAGGTGGTGGGATCAACTGGGAGGGGACAGTCAGGGTAGGAAGTTTGGACGGCAAAGGGGATTACGAGGTTAGTAGGCTGTATCCGAAGAACTTACTACTTGGTGATGGCTAACAGATGTTCAACAGTATTACATCGGGATCAACAAGGTCGAAAACGACCTCAAGGGTGTTGGACCATTCATCTTGGCCAGTGTTGAGTGGGAGAGGCATCAGCGAAAAACAGTCCACGAAACTTGATGAAAATAGAAAGCCAGGTTACTCCTTAGCTTTGCCCAGCTAATACAGACATTGGTTTCGTCGTACGGTCTCCATCAATGGCTAGAACAGATCCCCTCCAAGTGGCTCGAGGGCCAGGAAGAACAACTCCACGCTGAGGATAAGCACAAGCGCAACATGGATCACAAGGACAGAGATATGCAAGATAGGTATGCAGGACGGTGACAATAGCGGCGCATCGGTATTGCGTAAAGGGAAAGAGGTGTACAATTTGCAAATGTCCAAGAAAAAGCTACCGTACGAGGCAGGTCGCCCCAAGGTGATAGTTCTGGAAAGACAGGTCAAGTTGCTTGGACGTACAGGTGAATACCACCATCGAATGAAAGGTGGATAACCCTAGTTGGGCGAGTCAATACACGGATCTGGTTGGTAAGTCGAGTGCCGATGGGGAAGTTCCGGAACATTCGGGGGCAGTCCGGTTTAGTCATCAAACCTTCATTCGCAAGCGCGAGAGGGGCCATCCATCCCTTTTCCACCTTTCTGACCAATACCACCAGTGCAAAACCGTGGGTGAAAGGGATAAATTTGGGTGCCCTCGCTCCGCATAATCCTTCTCACTTAAGATCAAACGCATTCGTACTTTTATTCATTCGAACATAACAAAATGGTCATCATCAACATAGGTTACACCGCCCCCATCAACCGCCCCGGCCAACCCCTCCTCACCATTTCTCAAGTCTGGGCCGGTCTCGTGCGCAAAGTCCGCCATGCCGAAGAATTTGTACCGGTGATTGAGTATTGCAACGTTGCCTCTGAGGAGAAGAATGCGGACGGCCAGCTGGTAATCACTCGACATGTAAACTTCGGCAAAGCAGCTCCGGTGCCGGGGAGTGGAGAGGTGAAGGAGGTCTGCACGTTGTTCCCGCCGCACAGGGTCGATTTCGTGCAGGATGATGGGACGAAAGTGTGGAACTATGTGACGCAGGGTCCGGGGAAGGAAGGGGAGGATTTGTACCTGACTTACGTGTTCGAGTCGAGGGATAGAACAATTGAGCAAGGCACTCAAGAGGCGGTTGAGTTGGAGGAGAAGTTCAAGACTGTGAGTTGCATTTGACCTTCCAGTACCTTAGAAGATGGCGCTGACGAGATGAATACAGACAGCAAAAAGGGCAGTCGAGAGTTCGGTCGAGACCATCAGGAGGTTGGTCGCGGAGGGAAAGTTGCAAGACGAGTGACTCGAGACCTCGCCGCATTCTTCCAATATTCCTTGCTCGTCGGTGTCCTTTCACAAATCCCAACCGCTGTGATGGCCTCTTGAAGAGGGGAAGGGATGGTGAGCAGGCACGCATACCATTACAACGTGTATCAGCTTTCAGCCGGAATGGAAGGAGATGTACTTAGCATTAGCTTATTATAGCATGAGTTCACAACTGCTTAGGTATGCATTGCTTGGTGACGAACCTCGCCAAGTGTTGAGTGACCCCGTTTGGGGATGGCATCTCCTTGACGGAGCGATATAGCTCGTGCAGACCTCGTCGGGCGATCGCAGTATCGAGGACTCTGAACTTTTCAGAAAGCAGTTAGAAGGCTATCGAGTTTTGCTGTCGTGGCCTGCTTTGAGTGGACGCGCTGACGTGTTGAAGCTGTGTCTGGGGAACAGCACTTGAGTTCAATGTTGTTAGTTGCCGAGTGTGAAAGAGTATGAGCACGCGCTGGCAGACAGGCAACATTTACACTTTGCGCGAGGCACTTTGCGCGAAGCATCAGGTATGCAAGCTGTACATGGACCACCGTCACAGATGCTCATGAGAATTAGAGTGCCAACCCATTCACTCAAAGAAACACCCTACTGAGGGATTGACCGAAAATGCCCACAAATCACCCAATAAGACAAGCAGACTGCTACAAGGGTCTAGCATCTCACGGGACTCATGATGTTGAACGGGAGGTGAGTGGGGAGGATTTACTGACCACCAAAACTAGGGCTATCCACAAAAACAGAGGCCAGGGCACACCAGATGGGAAAATCCGGAGCAACCTTGAAACGTAAACAATTACAATAGGTATCTATCTCAACTCGCTCACTTTGGTCTATGATCTACACGCCTCAGAGACTCGAATATACAACCCGAAAACACATATCATCAATCATCACACATCATAATCCCACCCTCTACACTCTCTAATCTTTCTTCTCGCCACCCTCAGTCTTGACAATTTCCTGCTGAGGGGGCGTGTTCGAATGCCGAGAGATACCCTCCGAAATCATGCACCCATGGCCCAGCCCGTCCTCAAAGTCCAAGTCCTCCAGGTAGTTTAGATCCAACCCACGAACCTCCTGCTCCTCGGTCGCACGGATGTGCAGACCAGGGATCTTGTTGATGATGAACAGCAACAGGCACGAGACGAAGAACGACCAGGCCGCGCAGGTAGTGGCACCAGCAAGCTGGAGACCCATCTGGCGAAAGTTGCGGTTCCACCAACCACCTTCGTAGGAGGCACCAGAGACACCGTCGAGGGCGGGGACGAAGTTGGCCGCGAAGAAGCCGGTGAGGATGTCACCGACGACACCGCCAATACCGTGGATGGCAAAGATGTCGAGGCCGTCGTCGACGGAGAGGATGTACTTGTACTTGACGACGTAGAAGGAGCAGACGGAGGTGATGGCACCAACCAGGCAAGCAACGTAGACGGGAACTTTTAAAACCAGATTGTTAGTGTTTCTTGCGATTGTGATAGAATGGAAGATGGAGGACATACCAAAACCAGCAGCAGGCGTGATACCAACCAACCCCGCAATGATGCCCGAACAGAAGCCAGTCAAGCTAAACTTCTTCTTGTACAGGTACTCCAGAACAACCCAGGTGATGCCACCGCCGCAAGCAGCCAAGTTGGTGTTGACGACGACATAAATGGACCGCAGGCTCAGGTTGGCGGTACTGGCGCCGTTGAAGGCGAACCAGCCGAACCAGATGAAGACGGTACCAATGCACATCAGGAGCGGGCTGTGGGGCTTGTAGTGGGCAAGCTTGGACTTGCGGTCGCTCACGGTCGGGACAACACCGTGCTCGTTCAAACGGGGACCCAGCATCATGGACCACGCAAGGGCGCCGAAGCCGCTGGCAATGTGGACGGGACCGGAACCGGCGAAATCGTAGAGACCAAAGTTGTAGAGCCACCCGGAGGGATTCCACTCCCAGTACGCAAGGCTGTTTGGAAATCATTTATTAGACTCTTGCATTTCAGGCCAACTGG
This sequence comes from Apiosordaria backusii, assembly GCA_030549205.1. Taxonomy (NCBI): domain Eukaryota; kingdom Fungi; phylum Ascomycota; class Sordariomycetes; order Sordariales; family Lasiosphaeriaceae; genus Apiosordaria; species Apiosordaria backusii. The sequence goes on from JAUKTV010000006.1 coordinate 2,335,996, forward strand.
AGCGTAAGGATAGGTACGGCTTACAAGTAGTAAACAAAGGTTGTCCAGCAGAGCAAAAACACCATGCTGGGGAACAAGCGGCCGCGCTCAAGCATGGCACCAGCCAAAATCATGGCGGTGGCGCTCACAAAGGTGACGCCGAAAGCAGCATACAGAATATCGGGGATGTCACTGTTGGCAAGGCTGGGCTGGGCAAGCACATTTTTGAAGGCAGCCAGGCTGAGATCCCCGAGAATGGGGTTTGTTGTCCGGGACTGATACAAGCTATAGCCGTAGATCCAATACTGAATACCGCAGGCGCAAGCGCAAAAGAGAGATTGCAACACCATGGTCAAGGCTGCTTTGCGCCGGTGCATACCCGCGTACAGGAAGCCGATGGCAGGTGTGATTTGCCAGCAGAGAATGGTGCAGACGAGCATCCAAGCCAGGTCGCCCTTGTCGTAGGGAGCATTGAGATCTTGAGTGAGCGGATCACCGCCATCGGGGTTGGTCGACCATTCTGGCCATTCTGTAACGGGGACGATCTCTGGTTCCGCCATGCTGGGCAAACGTCGACGGTAGGCCGGTAGATGTGGATGGAGAGAGGTTCGGAGTGGCCCGTCCAGATATGAGGAGCTTGTTGGTTAGGGTTTCCGGAGTCCAGGGGAGAGACGGGGGGAGTCAAAGATCAAAGTCCACTGGCTGCTCAATGTGAGACAGGATTGGAGGTGACGTCGCAGGTATTTGTATGCAACACACCACTGCCTGCGCAGACGTGATGCTGCAGTATCAAGGCAGCTTGCGTATCAGTCCAGATGAACCTTGCAGACCAATCGGCCCAATCCTATTTGCTGTCCTCCACATCTGTGGTTTTCCCTGTTCACCGAGCCATCCGTCCAGGTCGCTGTGTCTGGGGGTGAGATAAGAGAACGCTGGGAATGGGAATTGCTGCAGCAAGATGCGATGCTGCTGATAAGAGCAGGCTGATGAGAGGCTAGCCCTGATTTGATTGAGAAAGGTCCCCAGTTGCTTATCAGTCCCCACAAGTCGCTGTCAAGTCTCTTGGCTCTGGGGGTCAAGCGAGACAGGGATCGAGGATGGGCAGGCACAAGGGCTTGGCGAGAATGATGTTGGATTTGTTGGTGCTCATCTGGGAAGCAGCAGCAGCAGTCAATTCCATCTCGTGCATGCAAGGTCGACGGCCGATCCGTGGGCTTGGGTTTTGATCTCGTTTCCAGGACCGCATTGCATTACTAAAACAGGTTGGAATGACCGGTCATTGGCTCGAGGTCAAGCCGGGACACCTTGCGCCATGTGGCTGCCCTTCCATGCACGGGAAGCAGAACAATAACAGCGCTCCAGTATTGCTATTATGTACGGTCCCCTGAGCGAGAGTCAGTAGAATCAGGACCGAATTTGGGTGTCACGAGTCATTCCACCTCTTTTTTCTTGAGACCCCTCACTTGTAGGAGCGAGGAGAGTTGGCAGATAGGATCGAGGGAGATAGCGTGTTTATCAGGATACCTTAGCTTCAGGCCGATGCGGATCCCAGACCCGTAGCCTTCCTAATAGCGCTGCTTCCCCTCTCCTGCTTTCACATCCAACGATGAGGCTAGCCGGCAAGTGATGAGCATCTTGGGTCGGTATCTGGAACAGCGGGGCACAACCTTATCAACTTGCAGCCCGCAGCACTGCACGCTAGATTAGCCGGCACCACTCGCAAAGCTGTCAAGGCTCCCAATAAAAGTCGAAGACCTGGGCCGCTTCAGCTTCAACTTCTCGATTCTTCCACTCGTATTCTCGAGACATGAGCTGCTGGCACCGAGCCCTTTCAACGTTGTTTTATATCTGCCTCTTGGTACTTTTTGGCTCGGATGGTAGTCCCAGTATCTCCCTCAGATTCCATCTTTTTTCTGTGGGCGTTGATGGAAATTGCACAACGTCGGTCGGCCGACCTGTTCCAAGCCAGTTAGCACAGTCTTGACAACTACAAGATTATTGCGTTGCGAGATCGAACATACGAATATTCCCCGCTCCCCCAATGCCGTAGCCTCTCCACTGTCTATCCCTGATGGCTCCGTCCGAATCATCCATGCTCCTCCTTCTCCTTCCGCTTTGCGCCGTGTTGAGATGGCAGCCCAGCGCAGACTCGTATCCCCCAGGTGTTGTTGGTTTCAACGATACAAGACCAGCGGACAAGGGTGTTGTGTTTGGGAGATCAGCTGTCGAAATACTCTTCACCAACACCAGCTTTCCCTGGACTCGCACATGATGTTCCACTCTTCTGAACTCTGGTCGTGGTGGCGGTAACAAGCGGCTTGTGTCCGGCTCGATGACTCCGAATTGATGGCCAAAAGACGGCGATGGGGGCATCGTCGTTGCTGTGTTACAACAGATACCACGATGGGTGGTGTGGTGGTGTGGTGGGAACGAACGCGACGCGATAAAAGTCCCGAGCTGAGCTTCGAGGTGTTCAGGTGTGCGCCACAGGGGTTGCCCAGCTAGCTCCGATGGGAGGTACCCTGAGGTGGTAGCGAACCGCGGGGGTACCGCGGGAATGGACGCTGTTCCTCGTGGGGGTCATCTCTGCATTTGTCTGCTCATTATCACCATCCATCGGATCATCGCGGGGTCACGTTGATTTTGAGTTTGGGCTACTTTAACATGGCCCCACACTCTCTTTATGCTTTTGCGGTGGGGTTATCCGGGATTGTTGGCGACGGACGTCACACTTTCCATGATCCAAACAACACACGACAACAAGGATGGTGCACCTGCTGGACTTGCCTGATGAGCTTCTCATCCAAATATGCGAAGGTCTCCGACAAATCGACAGCTGCAGTGGCGACAATTATAATTGTTTTGATGACGCGCTTGATGCCTCGCTTCGTGTCTCCCCAGATACATCCGACATCAAGAGCTGCCGCCTCACCTGCCAGCGACTCTGCGCCGCAAGCTCCCATCTCTTGGTGCCGGTCGTGGCCGTCGACTGCCGTGTTGCTTCTCTTGAGCGTTTCAATGACATTACCCGCCACCCCACCATCGGCAAGGGCGTTCGTGCTGTTCGCGTTCCCATACATTCATATCGCCGCGAGCTGAGCGAAGTCAGCGCCAGCTTTGTCAAGTTCATCGCCGAGCCCGCCCTCTACGATCATACCGAGCCAGAGCTTTATCTGGACAACACATGTGAACTCGATACTGAAATGTGGGAACGAAAAGGCATCCCATTACCGTCCAGTGAGAACATGGATCAAAACTGGAAGAAGAACATCCATGACCACGGGGCTGCCCTGGGCTTCTTCCGCCGGCTTCTTGTCGAGAGTAGCAGTCAGGCGCCCCAAGGAGAGCATGTGAAGCAGGACGACCATGTCTGGACGCGAGCATTGGGCCTCATCCATGGCGAATATCAACGGTTCTATAGGGAACAGGAATCATTGCGAAGAGATGGAACATTTGTCAACACTGTCGCCTCCGCACTGGCCAAAATGCCCCACGCAGCTGTGTTGGTATATGATGACAAGCCGTGTGGCCCGCTGGACATCGTCAACATAGAATCCTTGGCTCGGGACCATTGTCACTTACTCCAGCTTGATCCCGCCTTTTGGCGCCATAAGTGGTACGAAATGTTGTCCCCAAAAACCTGGTCCGACCTGGTCCGTGACGACTTTGGGTGGGGGTCTTTCGGCCCGGATCCGGCCTTTGAAGAGCCGCAGATGGATTTTGTATTCGACCTTCCTTGTGCTATTGCGAACGCTGGAGGCCAGTTTCATGATATCCAGTTCCACCTGGCCCGCGACGAACCTTTGGGCCACCTAACACCAGACATAACAACTCAGCCTGGTTTCGCGTCTGCGATGCAACAACTCGAAGCCTTCACGGTTATCTCCCAGCAACCACCGGTGGATACAGTGGTTGATAATTTTGCAAGTTCTTTCCTGGCCAATGCAACAAATCTCCGTTTCCTTCGCATAGCATTTATCTATTCTGGTCTGCTATCAGAAGCCTTGGCGTCCCAACCACTACCTTCCCTCAAACAGATATACCTCAACGAAGCTTGTATTAAACTCGCCGATCTTGTGGTTTTTTTGAATGGATTGCCAGCCTATGTCGACGTCATGTACCTGGGCCGTGTTCGGTTGATAGAAGGCACCTGGGCAGAGGCCTTGGAAGCCTTGCGAGAGAAATCATATGGCCTTTTCGTGATCGACAATCTGGGAGGGTTTGATGGTACTGAATATATGCATTCGGCCTTCGAGCCAGCGGGGAGTACAAGAGCCTGTGAGGAGGGATTTGGCAAATACGGGAGGATGCCGGGTAGTCTAAGTCCTGCAGAAGCATTCGTTCTCAGGATGACGACTACCAACCCATGTCGGACATGAAGTCTTGACCGTATGTATCTACGAAGCTTGTGGAAGCTCGGGCTCTCCCAAACGACAATACCAGGTCAATCGTGACCGCTTTGGCATTCAAACCGGGTACGTGGAGACTTCGGCAGCTCATTTGAGGGGTAGTACATGAACCAAGTCCTTGGGACCGCCAAAGCGTCGAGCTACGCACGGTCGTCATGCGTTGCTCCCGGTCACACACACATACCAGGAGACGCGAGCTCGGGACTCAGATATGAATAGCGATCCATCTTCAGGGTGCAGAGCGTGAGACTATTGTCTTGTTCATCGACCACACCTGTGGAGTCGATGGTAATCCTGGCATCTGTTAGCTTCTTGGAGCTCCTCCCCCGCATTCTTGGTACCAGTCAATGACCCCTGTCCTCCACAAACGATCCAGCCAAGATGCGCTTGTCCTGGACTACAGCCAAGGTGAACGTTCGAGTTCACTGGCGTCGAGGAACTTAATGCCACGACGATTGTCTCCTCCCGGCAGCTAGATGACATATCGTATGGCCAGATCTGACCATAGGCCACAGGATTCGGGCAACCCGACCCAAGTGTCTTTTGGCACCAAAAAACGGCAGCCCCAGCCCCTTCATCATTTGCCAGCAGAGACAGCAGCTATCCCTCCTCTGGTTACACTGGACAGGCATTCTCCGCACAAACCACACCTTTACCCCAACATTCTCATGGGACAGGGAGACGAGCCAAGCCAACTGCCGTGCTGCTGGATTGTTCTTACCCACTCCTGATGCTGCCTTTGCGTGTTGTTGACCGGGGACGGACCAGCAATGAAAATCGATGGTCACTGTGGGGTTTCATGGCAAAATGTGTGATTATAATTCAGGGCCCATCCCTCTGGTTCTCCATCCATTCTCTCCCTGTGTGCCGTCGACTTCGAATACCTACGCAGGCAGGTAGAAAGATCGACAATCCATCATGGGCGCTCCGGAACCCGCCACCACCAGCGGTGGGCGGCGTCTAGTGCACAGGTAACCATCTCCTATTTCTCGGTGTCTGTCACATTCATCAGCTAACACCATCACCCGCTTCAGTCACGCCAAAGAATGCGACATCCCCGGCACCGTCGATCTATCTGTTCGCGAAGGTGACGACACAGCGTACGGTCAAGCCTTGTATCCAGTGCCCGCTGAAGATCCAAATGATCCTCTTCAAGTGCGTCCTCTCTCACTCTCTTTTTGAGATCTTGGACTGACATTGTGCCATGGCATGACAGTGGTCGCCGGCCCGCAAAACCCTCATCCTCGTCGTCTGCTCCCTCTATTCCTTCCTCAGCAATTCGTCTCTGCTAGGCCCGTCGGTTTACATCGGTATCTTCGCCGCCGAGTTCAACACTACGTTCACCGAGGCCAGTAACCTGATCAGCTATGCCAATCTGGCTTTCGGGTTCGGCAGTTTGCTCCTCGTGCCGAGCTATCACAAGTTTGGCAGGAGGCCAGTGATGCTGGGCAGTCTGATACTCTACTGCGGGGGCCTTCTCGCTTGTTCGCAAGTGAAGACGTACTCGGGCTTGATGGCTGCGAGAGTCGTGCACTGCTTTGGTGCGAGCGTCTGCGAGGCATTGCCGGTGCAGTTGGTCAATGATATCTTCTTTTTGCACGAAAGAGGGAAGAGGTTGGGTTATTATACCGGTGAGCATATCTCTCCATGTTGTGGAAAATACAGTACGGCTGACAAAGAGCAGTGTGCCTTTGCTTTGGCGCTACTGGACCCCTTTTTGCAGGATACATGCTCAATGGCGGTCACTCCTGGAGGTTATTCTTCTGGGTTGAATTTGCATTCGGCGCCGCGCTGTTCATCCTTGCCTTCTTTGTGGTGGAGGAAACGCTCTATCACAGAAAGTCTCCAGTAGATTCTTCCTCTGAGAGACACAGCTCGGACAATGGGGAGGAGAAACCCGTTGCTGTTGAAAACACCACGGCAGAGCCTGATACTGTCATTCCGCCCAGGAAGACGTTTGTTGAGACCCTTAAGTTTTGGGGCGTCTACGAGAAGGACGCCGATTTCTTCATGATGATCGCCCGGTCGTTCACCTACTTCTTGGTCCCGCACGTTTTCTGGGTCATCACCACCTACGGTAAGCAACCCCCCTTTTACCCCCGAGCAAAACAACATCAGAACCGCTCACATGTTTTTGTGCAGGCATCTACATCGGCCTCGGCGCCCTAACCTTCAACTACATCTTCCCTCTTAAAATTACAGCTCCACCCTACAACTGGTCCCAGCTTGACTCTGGCCTCATCGCCGTCGCCTCGTTCTTGGGATACCTCCTAGCCATCCCCTTCACACCCTCTTCCGACCGCCTCGCTGCTCGCCTCACCCGCAAGAACAACGGCATCCGCGAAGCCGAGATGCGCCTGGGCGTGATGCTCCCCGTCATGCTCCTTGCCCCCGCCGGCCTCATCGTCTTTGGCTTCGCCGCCGAAAAGGACCTCCACTGGGTGGCCTACTTTGCAGGCGTCGTTATGTGCAACTTTTGCAGCTACTTCTACTTCACTTTTACTTTGGCTTACGCGATCGACAGCTACACGAGCAACATTAGCGAGATGCTCATCGCGATGAACCTGGGGAAGCAAGCGATTAGCTTTGGCATGGGGCTGGATCTGCTGGACTGGGTGACGCAGCACGGGTACGCTGTCATGATTGCGGGGGTGTTTGGCGGCATTTTGCTGGCGAATAATCTGGCGCTGGTTGGGTTTATGCTTTATGGCAAGAGAATCAGGGCCTTCATGAGCAAGACTTGGCTGGCGAGGGTGCATAGGGAGAGTGTGAGGGAGATTGCTACTCACTGAGGCTGATTTGGGTAATCTGGACTTCGACTTGTGTTAAGGATTAAAGACTAGATGTAAAAGGCTTTTATGCCCATTGAATTCGATGTTAGAGGGGAGACGAAACTGTTCCAAATATTGTTGGTCTATCGCCTTGGTCTCTGAGAGAGGTGAAACAATATAAGAGGTGCCAATAAATTTTGATAACCATCCACCTGGAATTTTAGCTGCCCTGAACTTGACGGGCTGGTGAATACTAGTACTTCTGTCTCTAAACCGTTGGTTCACCTGAGGAGTGTGTTTAATAACAAATACTAAACATAGGTAAGGTAGGTAGGTAAACACGTTCATCCCAAGGAGATCAAGACCACAGCTCCAAACCGAACCCCTGAACCCCTGAACCCCTGACCAAACAGTCAATCCCCTGAACTAATGTTCAACCCCGACTCCCATGTCTACCTAGCCTCGCCCTGACAGGGGTCGATGCTGCGGTGTAATACCACGAAACTGGTTCGTCATGCTCAACTGTGACATTCGTTAGTTTCAAATTGTCCATATTTCTCGAAGCTTTCATCGCAACATACCATCCGACCATTCATCCTCATATCTTATTGATCTTTTCGCCGTTGCCTGGCTCCTACTCGGCGTCCTCTTCTTCGTCTTCGACTTGCGAGTACCCCCACTCCGAGCCTTTTTCCCCTGGTAGTAGTTGATCAACCAGGCAAAAGGTTCCCAAAAGAGCTCAAACGGCAGCACGATGAGCCTGCCGGCGAGCTGGATCAGACTCCATGTAAAATGCCAGACGTATGGGAGGATCAACAATATGACGATGACGAGGAGGATAGGCACGATGATTGGGCTGAGAAGCCATGCGACCCAGGTGAAGATGGCGATGGGGAGCCAGAAGATCCAGAGAAGGACATTGAAAGCCTGGAGGAGGATGTGGATCACTACGAGAAATGGCAGGAAAATGAGGTGAAGGAGTTCGTTGGCCATTCTGTTTGCTAGTAGACCTTTGCAAATATTTCGGCGGCGCTACCGGTATCCAATTTTGAGGTCTGGCAGTTTACAGCGGATGATGTTATCTGCAACAGGTTTTGGAGAAGGAAGCTGAATCTCAGCTGGTTCGGGAAGTGACTGGGCGGCAGACATGGCAATCTCTTTGTTATGATGCGACAGGTTAGTTGGTACTTGTCCAAGTTGTTTCTTTGTATTGCATTTCTATGCCGAACATAGCAAGTAACTCCCCTGGTGTTCATCTTGTGACGATCCACTTAGTCCTTTGTTCTCCCTTGAACCGAATAGGTAGTAGCCACCAGGTCCTGTCGCGCTGATGTTCCCGCTATTGATCATGGCTTGCATCTGGTCTTGTTCATCCGGCTCCTGCTCGGCATTTCCGTCACTGTAGTGTTCTGATGCTTGTTTACTATCATCAGTTTCAAGCCATGTCTTTACCGCTTCATCACCCCCTTCGACCCATGCCTGGAAAACTTCATTACCAACCCCTTTTAGATGCGGAACCATGCCCGGTATCCGCCCATAGCCATCTTTCTTCATTGGATCTGCCCAGAATTCTAGAAGAAGCTTCATCATTGGCGCATCGCCGAGAGGAACTGCAAAGTGTAAGGGGGCCATGGCCATGTCGGTAGGCTGCCAGCAGAAGGTGTCCCAACCAAGCGGGCTGGCCCGAACTGGCCCGCGTTGTGAACTATTGCTTACCCATCTCCAAGCGGTAACACCCCTGCATGATGCTAGAACCGAATGAGGGACATTGCATGTTCACATCGTAGAGCGGGGAAAACTCCCACCAATGAAGATGACCTCTCCCCCGCTCTCCTAGCCATCATTTATGTCTACACACTTCATCTACATCAGCACACTGCTTTGTTCTCAGTCAATTAAGGTAAGGTACTTTCTCATTTCTCGCGTTCAAGCTGACCCCTATCTTATCTAATTACATCATACCTTATATTTCTCATCAGCTCAGTATGGCAACCGCCGAACGCAACCAATATGACGGCTTTGCCACTGAGTATGCCAGCTACGGAGATGTCCCCGACATGAAGCTAGAGATTGAACTCGTTCGTACAGCACTAGGCGACTGCACCGGCCTCACCGTCCTCGATCTAGGCGGAGGCAGTGGCCTGCACGCACGAAGCGCAGCAGAATTGGGCGCTACTCTTGTTGACGTCGTCGACATCTCAGCTGAGATGCTGCGAGTCGGCCAGGAGCTCGAGGAGACACTGGGTCGGAGGTATCGCATTCGTTATCTCCAGGCTGACGCTGCTCGGCCATTGGTAGAGCAGATCAAGACGGAGGAGTTCAAGGGACGGTATGACATCGTCATGGCGAACTGGCTTTTGGATCATGCGACGAGTGAGGAGGATCTCAGGGGTATGTGGACAAACATTGCTAGTGCCCTGAAGCCAGGAGGAAGGTTCATCGGGGTTCGAGTTCGGTCCATTCGCGCGCCATACCTGCAGTATGGGAAATACGGCGTGATTTTCAGCGAGTATGAGGAGATTCCCGGGCCGGGATGGAAATACAAGGTGTCCTTCAAGCTGAATAATACCCCAGTGTCATTCGAGGCTACGTCGATGGAGTCGACCCTGAACTTGGACCATACCATTCCTAAAGAGTTGGGTTTGGATGACTTCTCTGTTGTGCCTGATGAGGAGTCCAAAGTGGTGAAGGAGGACTTCGAGTACTGGGCAGATCATCTTAAGGATCCTTCATTTGTGGTTGTGGTGGGAACGAAGAAGTGAGGGTTGCTGGTTACCGAAAAGTGTAGCCGTTCTGATGCCCCTTGATGTTACTTAGGTAACTATATGTCCCCTAACGCTGCGCTTTATTCATCTATCCTATTCATAATGGTCCGGCAACCCAAAACGAGCAATGAATATTTGTTCGTTTGGTACCTGGTTCTACTTTGATGACCTCACGAACCGAAAACCACCAGCTCTCGAGATTACTTAGGTACTGCAACAATTCTCAACTAGAACCAAGGCCTGCCTAGCATAAAGACAATGACCAATATTGTCATCGTTGATTCGAGCTTCTCTCTCTGTCATCCTGGGGGTTGACCGGCTGCGTAGTACTAGCTTCATTTGTCCCGGAAACGAAGTAGTAACACCTAGGTACCTGCTCTGAGATTTCTGCCCGTCTTCTCTGCGTATAACACTCGCGCAACAAACACTCGATATACCTCTCACGCTCCTGATCCATCGACTCGAGGCTCCCGAGCAGATTTTCCTGCGTCTTTACTGTATCTCTGGCATCAGCTAGCTCAATAGGTCAGTATCTTATCCAAGCAAAGAGGCATGCCGCGTAGAGGTGAAACTTCCGAATGGTCCATCCAACAAATCATAGGGTGAGATGGCCGAGCGGTCTAAGGCGCCACGTTAAGGTCTTCCTTAATCAACATCTACTTGTAGATTCCGTGGTCCGAAAGGGCGTGGGTTCGAATCCCACTCTCATCAAATCATTTTTGCACCGATCCCCACAGGCCCAGTGGGCACGCGTCGTCTTTTTGGTCTCGGCTGAATTCCAGTGGAGATCCCTGATATTGGAGCCTACAGTCACAATCACGACATTCGCGAGTCAAAGGAAATACAGCATGCCAGCACAATATGTATTGCCAATCTACAGGTGCTAGATATCGGTACCGGAGACAGGTGGACTGCAAAGAAGTGCTGTACCATGTCTTGGACTTGTCCACAACATTCCCCCCCTTCTTTCCTTGCTGCAACGTGAAATGCAAATGGGAATAACCACCACGACTCCAGCCAACCACCTCCTCCCCAAGACCATAACTTCCACCGGTCTTCTCCTCCAACTCCAACATCCCCTTCCACCCACAACGACAACCGCAACCACAGCCATACACAACACCATCGCACGAAGCACAGATATCAGCGCGAGAAATGACCATCACCCGGGGCTTCCCGCCCCTTTTTAGTCAATCCCGTCCGGTATCCGCACGACGGCTCTCCGAGGAATCATACCCGCTGCTCAAGTAATCGCCAAAGACTCTCTCCTCGATGTCCAGATCCTTCCACTGCTTGCCCGTGGTCTTGGCGGCCGCACGACGGAAATAGACGCGCTTGGCAAACTTCCACAACTCAACACCGCCAAAGAACAAACCAGACGCGATGAAGACGATGCCCCACTCCCAAGAGATGTTAACGTGTTTGAAGACCTTGGTGTTGAGGACGGGGATGTACACAACGGGGAAGAGCGTGAGGAAACCGCCAACAATGGCCCAGAAGAGGAACTGGTTTCTCCAGACGTCGTGGAACCACTGGGTGAAGTACTTCTTGCTGCCGGGTTGCATGCGGAAGAAGGACCGGCGCATATCGACCAATTCCCAGGCCAAGAAGAGGGCGAACCATGTGAGACAGGCAAAGGTGGTAGCACGCGCCTTGAAGACGGTCTCGCAGGCCTCAGAGTACTCTTCGTTGCACCGTTCGCCCAAGCTACCGTCGCCCCATGCATACACTCTAAGCACAAAGGAAGCCAAGCACAAGGCGGCAATCCAGAGGCCGTACACAACCATATCGACGCAGAATTCAAGGGTGAAAATACCAGTCTTGAGGCTTTGAGGAGGACGCCGCATGATGTCGGGAACTGCGCGCTCAAAACCAAGACCCATGTCGGGGAGACCGGAGGTGACCATGATAATCCAGACGATTTCGACAGGGGCAAGAGGGAAGACGGAGAGCCCAGACTGATCCTTGAAGGCGAGACCAATCAGGAGGGTACCGGCCTGAGCGATGTTCTCAGCAAGCACGTGAAGCACAAACTTTTGGATATTGTCGAAAATACGGCGTCCCTCCTCGATGGCGGCGACGATCGAGGCAAAGTTATCGTCGGTGAGCACAATATCGGAGGCATCCTTGGCAACATCGGAGCCAGACTCGCCCATGGCGATACCAACGTCGGCGCGCTTGAGGGAAGGCGAATCGTTGACACCATCACCAGTCTACAATCAGTTAGCAATGAGTATGAAGTACGACAGAGGTGGAACAAACGACGTACCATGGCGCAGAACTTGTTGCGACGGTGCAAGGCATCGATCATGCGAACCTTTGTGCTGGGGGCGCAGCGAGCAATGACCAGGGGGAGCACGGGAAGCTTGTCAACCTCATCATCGCTCAAAGCATCAAACTGGCTGGCAGTCATGACCATAGCAGCAGCTACGTCGGCACTGATCCGCTCCATTCTCTTCGGCAGAATACCAACTTCGATGGCAATAGCCTTGGCCGTCTCGGGGTGGTCACCGGTAAGCATATGTACTGAAATGCCAGCCTGATGGCACTCGCGGACAGCAGGAGCAGATTCAGGGCGGGGAGGGTCATAGAGACCAATGATGCCTCGGAAAGTCAGGTCCTGTTCGACCTGGTCGCGGGGGGTATCTTCGGTGAACTCAGCACCGGCCGGCAGCTTCCTTCCGGCAAGCGCCAGCACACGCAGGCCCAGAGAGGCAAATGTTTCCATGTTGCGCAGGATCTGTTGGCGGAATTCGTCGGTCATTTCTACCTCGGAAGCTTCGCCATCGGCCGCGTCGGTATCGCAGTACCGGGTGCAAACACCAATGACCCTCTCGACAGCGCCCTTGGTGAAGGCATAGTGCTCCTTGGTGGTGGTGTTCTCCATGATCACACTCATGCGCTTGACATCACTGTCAAAGGGAAACTCGGCCACCTCCTTCCACTCGGGCTTGTCACCGCTCGTGACATCAAGTCTGTTTCTACCAAAACGGCTGGCAAACACCTGAATGGCGATCTCGGTGGGGTCGCCGCGGGCGTACCAGTCGCCATCTTTCTCAAAGACGGTGGCAAGGTTGGCGAGCGAGGCAATGGTGAGGAACTCGTGAAGGCGGGCCTTGCTGTCGGCGAGGAGCTGCTGGATCTGCGAGATGGGACCCTTGGGGTTGCTTAACTCGTCGTCCTTTTCAGACTGCGAGCGGAAGTTGATCTCGTGGGGCTGCTTCTTGGCGAAGCGAATATCCCCCTGGGTAGGGTTGAAAGGCTGGCTGGAGGTAAGTTCGACAGTGTAAGTGCCCATACCAGGAATCCAGGCGCCACGCGCCACCATTTTGCCCTGGGTAAGGGTGCCAGTTTTGTCACTGCAAATATCCGTGACAGCACCAAGGGCCTCGAGAGCCTTGAGATTGCGAACGATGACGTTGCGCGCAACCATGCGCTTGGTACCAGCAGCCATGGTGATGGTGAGGACAACAACCAACGAGGCAGGAATCATGGAAAGACCAGTGGCAACAGCGTAGATGATGACCTCTTTCGGGGTGCGCATCTCGTTGGCACCAAGCACAATGATGGCGCAAACAACGGCAATACCAAACAGAATCATGGCAAGCTTGCTGAGCTTTCGCTGCAGCGGGGTGCCCACATTGACACCGAGGAAGCGACCAATGGCATCGCCGAGGGTGAGGGTGTAGGCTTCAAGGTAACGGTGGGGACCGGCCTTTCCGTTCTCCTTGCGCTTCACGGGGCGGACACGGGAGTCCTTCTTGTTCAGAGCAGAGGCGATGGCACCAATCTCAGTGAAGGTACCAGTGGCAAAGACAATTCCCTTGGCACGGCCCTTGGTCACGGTAGAACTGCTGTAGACAACATTAAGGCGGTCACCGGGGCCGGTATTGTCGTCAAAAACATCGTCAACACGCTTACGTACAGGGAGGGATTCGCCAGTAAGAAGGGCCTCGTCGGTCTCGAAATTCTTGGCTTCGATCAAGCTGTTGGCTGGTATTAGCGTGTGACTTGCACGTGTTGCAGAAGCAGAGAGCAAATACCGAATATCGGCGGGGATGGTATCACCCATCTTGACTTCAACCAAATCACCGGGGACGAGTTCACCGGAGGGAACAACGGTGGCCTCGCTCCCACGGATGACGGTGGCGGTGGGCGAGGACAGCGAACGGAGAGAGTCCATGGTCTTTTCGGCAGAGTATTCTTGGAAGAAACCAACTACAACGTTGAGCGCAATGACAAAAGCAACGACGGCCCCCTCAATGTTGGAGCCGATGCCAAAACTGACAGCCATGGCCAGGATAAGGACCTACTTCTCGTCAGCACGCCAGCTCACCCCGATTGTTCCGTTGGGGAGGGCGAATAGTTTACCATGGTCATGGCGTTGGCAACTTGGGCAATGATAATCTTGAGGGGCTGTACGCCCTCATCCTCCCCGAGTTCATTGCGCCCATAGCTCTTGATGCGACTCTCGGCCTCGGTGGCAGTCAATCCGGAGAGAACATCGGCGCTGAGTTCGTGTGCGACCTGTTGATGGGAGAGAGCATGGGCCGGGCGACTCAGTGGTTTGTTGGACTGGCCCGAGACGTGGCCACCCGAAGCTTTTTCGGGGTCCGCAGGTTGCGACATGTTTTGAAGTTGGTTGGTCTAACCAGACCTCGAGGGCTATGTTGGGGGTTCTTTGAGAACTGTGTCAGGGAGGCCGATGCACCAAATGGGATGATGGTGTTGAAGATGCCAAAGACGGACGCTCTCCAGGCTGGCGGGAGACCATGACGTGTTATACGACCTGGAGTGCCGGGCTCCTGATCTCTTCACCGAACGCCATCTCCATCTTCTAGCGCATCCGCGAACCGGACGGAGGCAAAGGCAAGATAGCCACTAGGGTTCCTGAGAGAGGCACCCTTGCGTGTGGGCTCTGTCCACGGATGGAAGGTCAAACCTCGATGTGCAGCCCTTGGCAGCTCGGCGGGGCTTGGCGTTGGTGGGACCGCCGGTGATGAACTTCTTGGGTTTCGTCACTGGCGAGGTTGAAGAGACGGCAGTCTTTTGCTGATCGACCTTTCGGACGGGATGTTTGTCGACGGAGAGCAGGCCGGATTGACGCTGAATGCTGCCATGATGAGAATGCGTCATGTTTGGTCTTGACGAAGCCAGTACAAAAAGGAATTGAAAATCTGGGGGGCGATCAATGTCGTCATGTCACCATGTCAGCGCGGCGGGAGGGTGTGAAGTTGATGGTGGCCCAGGCGTTGCCATTGAGCCGCCCACAACCAGCCAGTTCTGGTGGTCGCGTGCCGGGCGTCGGGAGGCGTTGGGGGGGGGTTGTTTTGTTTTTTCGCTCAAACAGCACAAAGACGGAACATGGGAGGGAGAGAGGCCAAGATTTCGGATGGAAGGCTTTGGGCTCGGCGCCGTCTTACAGCCAAAGAGCTTCACACGTGCCTGGTTTGGAACATTCATTTTTTCTGGAGGGTTCACCGCTGGGGCGGGGATAAGAGGAGCCAAGACCCGATAAGGATCCGGAGCTGCCCGCTAGCATCAGATAGTGGGGCAGCCTTGGATGCTCTCCGGGAGAGCAGCTCTTGAACCGACCTCAACCGGGGATGCTAGACGACCTCACAGCAGAATCTGGGGTCGCTGTCGACACGTGCATGCATCTCTTCCATCAGATGGAGGCTCAGCGAACACCCGACCCGAAGATCTCCTTTTTCCCGCGAAAATGGGCAGGTGTATTCATGTTCCTGGAGACCCCGCCATTGCCGCTTGCAAAAGTCTTGTTACCGGCGGGAAGAATGCCCAGCCCTGCAGCTCAGGGTCGTTTTTTTTCTGCAATGAGACTCTCGAAACCGCACGCGTGCCTCTATACCGCATTGGGCTTTGCCTTCTCAGCCCGCATCTGTCATCTTAGGTATCATCTCACTGCTGATAGATCATATCATCATGTCATATCCGAAAAAGCATCAGCAAGCCTGATAACTAGCGCAGCAAGCAAACAAAGAAAAGAGGGAAAAAAATTAATCAAGCCCAGCAAATGCAGCCAGAGCTGCCGTCCATGGCCAACAACGCGCGTAAAGTGCTTGATTCTGACTCCAGCCATCTTCCCCACTGGTATGCAGAGCTCCACTCGTGCAACGCGGGATTTTAGATGACGAATGCGGGAAACAGACAGAAAGATGACCAGCTACCTACTTGTTGATTGAGGCGGCAAGCCACCATAGATTGGGTTACATGAACTGATCTGCGTATATCTTGCCGTGAGAACCAGGTGGGTATTCTGGGAAGGGCTGAGCACAAGTCAAAATAAATAATGTGCAAAAGAAAAAACGAAAAAAAAAAAAAAAAAAAAAGAAAAAAAAGAGCAAAGATAGAAGTCAAGTTCTAGACACTGGATGCGGCCATCGGGAATCGAACCCGACTCTAATGCTTGGAAGGCATTAATGCTAACCACTACACCATGGCCGCTGATGCCTTGGTGAAAAACCTGGCGGAGTCTGGTATCGTCAGCTCCACATGGACTTGGTTTCACTTGAGCTGTAGCCGGCAACGGGCAAGACCTAAATAGGCAGGTCAAAACATCATGATGGCTTCCAATGTGCTAATGTGTTCAAATGGACTTGTGAAGCTTTTCGAGACATTGTATTGCCACCCTACGGTTTTTAAATACAGAGACAGAATACTTCAACGTGAATCCTCCCAATCACCATGATAGACGTAACGTTGATACTTGATAATCATCAATCACGAAGCCCGATTAGCTCAGCTGGTTAGAGCGTCGTACTAATACTGGGAAACCAGCATATGGTAATGCGAAGGTCAACAGTTCAATCCTGTTATTGGGCATCCTTTTTTCTACTTTTTTTTTCCCGGTGTGTTTTCTCGTCTTAATACACATTTCCCCTGTTTATTATCCCTTTCAACCCACAACCAATTATCATTTGTAGGAATGGCTCTCCTCAATCTCAATCTACCTTGTTCTTTTCCTCCTCTCCAACATTCTTCTTGGTGAGCTTCAACACTGCCTTTGCAACGACAAACCACTGTTTGGGCCTTGTCAGCATAACCGTACTCGTACATACCGCAGAAGGTGTTGAGAACTTACAATAACAATCACCCCAGCCTCAGCTGCAATGCTCACCAACTGGTCCACCGTTTCCAGCAGGTCACCCGCCTGCCGCGTCCCCCTTGCCAAAATCGCCCTTGCTGCCGGCGGCCATCGAGGGTCTTGAAGCGGGCCCAGATCAATAGGTCCAAAGTCACCAAGGCCAAGATCGGGCCCATAGCCCCCCGGCAGGAAACCCCCGGGCGAGAGGTTGTACCCGAACAAGTCTTTGTACACCTCCAGCGCAAAATACAACCACTCCACCACGGTGGCCAGCTGGACCAGTGCCTTCCATCCCGGCGTCACAGAGTCGGCTGGTTGGGAAGGGAGCGACAGCACGATGCCTGCCAGAAGAAGCTGAAGGCCGGGGAATAGGAGGGTCAAGAAAGAGATGGCAGGGGATGAGCTGACGAGGGCGTACACAAGCGTGGCGAGGAGGAGGAGCGTGCCGTTGAAGAGAAGGTAAGGGGGGAGCGGAGGGGATAGCTCGTTGTCGTAGTTTAGGCTGGCAGAGGTGACCATTGGGGGGTTGCCCGGAGGAGAAGATGGTGACGTAGGGGGTGTTGAGAAGGGAAACTGAGCGCTCTGGAAGCCGTCATATTCAGTTTCTTCTTGGTAGAATTCTTGATCATCGTCGTCCTCGACATAATAGGGCTCATCATTGTCTTCTTCGATAACAGGAAGTCCTGTCGGCTCGGGCTCGGGCTCAGGCTCGGGCTCGTCGGCCTTTTTGACCTGCTCACTAATACTGGTTTCAGGGACGTTGCCGTGATTATTGTTGCCGTCGTTTTTGTTAGTGTTGTTATTGTTGTTACTGTTGTTGTCATCCTTCTTATTATCGGTACTTGGACTGTGCTCGGCTTCGTGCTTTTGATCGTCTTCAAATTTTACACGTGCACGTTTTAAGTTTGTTGAGCCCCCGGATGATCGGCGGCGTGGGATTGGGTTTGATGTTGCGGGATTGGAGGCAACAGGAATCCCAGAGGGCTTTTCTTTTGCTGAGCTCATGATAGAGGAGGTAGGTCGAGAAATTTGGCGCAATAGGAGAAAATAAAACGGTGGATTGTTTACAGCTAGGTAGGTGGAAACATGCTTGAAGGAGCTACGTCCGATTTAAAGGGTAGCTCCAGGAAGCTGGGTCCGGATGCGGTACACAGGCCTGGTGTTGGGGATGGTGAACAAAGAGATGTCAACAATTGCGAACGTCGATGACGTGAACATTGGTGCACAAACACAATCACGGTCCTGACTGCCTCGGAAAAAAGAAAATGCATTGTCAATCGAAATGCTTTGATTAGGTAACTTCTTAGTGGACAATTCGCGCTGTTGTACATTGTGAGCCTGGATGCTAATGTCGATAGACACTTCTGTGCTCTTGAGCACGCTGCTTGACAAAGAAATCACACTATAGCATTGTTTGTCTTTGTTCGGCCTAGTACTAGCAGCAGGCATTCCACTGGTGTGCTCCCGACCAAGCGACATTTAGAATTACAGGATATGGAAGTTATTGGATATTATGGATAGAGGACATGGAACTTTTGAGTAAATAGAAATCATCAATTGTTAGCTAAAGACATCGAACACCTACCTTACCCACCTTGGTTATTTTGTAATAACCAACCCTCTTACACAGGACCAAAAGCAGTCAGATTTCTCACCTGAATCTTTCTAACCGTCCCACCTTCACGAGCTACGCCCCGGGCAGAAAGGTTCACAAAATTTTGCACAGTGCTGTGGAAGAGCTGATACGACCAGGCCCTCGCTTGATTGCCCACCGCAAACGCGGCGATATTGCTGAAGTTGTTCATGGTACAGTCCCCTAACATTATCGGTCTCGCAACTTCCGCCAAGAAATGACCCTCGGAGCAAGCCCAAGGACCAGCTACGACGCCGTTGCTTTTCTTGATGGCGGAAAAGTCTTGTTGGGAAAGCAGGCAGCCCATATCGACAATGTAGATTGTTTTAAGGTTGGGACATGCATCTCCAGTCCATAGCCACTGGATTTGACGGCAGATAGCGCCATCATGCATCTGAGGCTTCCAGTAGATGGCTACAGATGTGATGTTTGCAAGACTACCAGTGGAGGGTAAGTCGTTTACAACAAGAGGGTACTGAGTTTGCCACTGACCCACGCTGCCAACAGTCTCAAACGAAAGTGGAGTTGGAGGAAATGACACGCGAGGCCGGTCAAAGATACCAGGATGAGTAGGAGAAATGACGAGCATATCTTGTGCAGCATCAAACAGAGGGAATAGACTATTGCCCTTGGATCTGAGGTCCTTTTTGTAAAGCCGCACTAGAGACTTGTTAGCATCGTAGCAGGAGCTGGCAATTGCTGGCAAGTGAGAACAGCCCTCAGGGGACGGGTATAGACTTACTAATGACAGACCGAATTGATGAAGGTTCGTAACCTGACGGGGTGAGTAGCGGTTATCAATACGTCTGACTTGGCTGAGTGAATGATGACCTGAGTTTATGGTGAGGAAGTGAGTGTTGGCACCTGAGAAGGCCAGCTCCCAGATCATCCATTGAATCTCGGCCGGAAGACGCGAGAATTGAGGGAATGACGAGGCCATGTTCCTGTTGGTATTGCTGCTCTTGTTGGTAATGATGCTGACGATGATAATGTAAACGAACCGAATCATAATAGGGAAAACACATGCTTAAATACCCCATGAGAAGGACTTTATACCAGTGTTGTTGTTCTCGAACATTGTTTGATCTGGGTTGGAGGTCGGCACAATCGCATTGTTTTCTCCAGATCCACAGTATTCTACTCGATTGCGCTATCAAATCCTGATATGTATGACTGATGATGGTGGCTGCATTCCGAGGTGAAGAGGAAGTATCAGCGAGATCGGACATTTTTTTACTTATCAATTGGATCCACCACGATACGCCATGGTCTAACCCCTTTTCGACAAGTCTTGCTTGTCAGCTCCATCAACGAGCCGGGAATAACGAACTTCGCAAGGTATTCCGGGCCGAGCACCACCATGACAAAGCAGCCGACAACACGGAAAAATGTGCAGCCCAGCTTCAACTTTCTTGACTTTGGACTTGGAGGAAACAAAAACCTCCCAAGGTTTGTCATGATCTTGCGTCAACTCTACTCTTACCGACGGTCCCCTATATTGCCCAACATGAGTTTCTCGTCGTTGTTACTAACCCTTCTGCACCTTCATGCATATCGGATAACGGCCGGGTCTGGGGCAAATGAACAGTTTGACTCTATTCCCGGCCGGGGTACGCCGCCGTTATGGAGCCAACGAAACGACTCCTGCCGAGACGGCCCCACAGCGACCAAGGATAGAAAGACGGTGACTGATGAAGTCGATGACTGATGACTTGAAAAGCTAAAAAAATTGGGACCGACGAAAACCCGACGCCCTTTTCACGACATATATTTCCCAGCCGCTTTCCGTTGACTGTCCCTACACTGCGTTTTGTCGCCTCCCAACCAAAACAATAAATAGGGGCTAAAGGGGGTATCTCCCTTCACATCACATCAAGTTTGTTCCAACACCAGCAAACCCGACGACAATAAGACGGACGTCCATAACCGGAAAACGGCATCCCGGGCCACTTACAGAATACACGAGAACTAGAGGATCCCAACTGGGACCATGGGAGAAGATCTCGAAACGGGGTCACTACCCCCAACCACGACAAGACAACGAGACAATGACACAGATTCCTCATCACCGTCATCACAAGGATCACCAATAGAGCCAGTAAGAGAAAAGACCGACAGCGCATCGACAACCAACACCGACACCGACCGTGAAGATGACGACGTCACTCCACCACCACCAGAAACAGGGGGTATTGTATCACGAACGATCAGTCGCCTAACCCGTCAAAGCACCAATTACGACCCAGGCCCTCCTCCCGACGGCGGCATGAAAGCCTGGACTGCCGTCTTCTGCGCCCACCTTGTCATCACGAATACTTGGGGCATCATCAATTCCTTTGGCGTCTTCCAACCATACTACACCACCACCCTCTCCCGTCCGCCCTCCGACATATCCTGGGTCGGCTCGGTGCAAATTTTCTTGCTATTCTTTATTGGGGCGCTCACCGGTCGCCTCACAGACGCGGGTTTCTTCAGACACATCTTCGCCCTGGGGACAGTGCTACTTTTGCTTGGGACATTTAGTGTCTCTTTTGCTAGCACTTACACGCAAGTGTTTCTCAGCCAAGGAATTTGCATGGGCCTGGGCATGGGATGCTTATTCTGCCCCAGTATCTCCACCGTGAGCACGTATTTTCACAAGAGAAGGGCGATCGCATTGGCAGTTGCGGCGTGTGGAAGTGCGACGGGCGGGTTGATATTTCCCAGCATGGTGCGAGAACTGCTGCCAAAGGTTGGGTTTGGGTGGACCATGAGGAGCATTGGGTTCATTCAGCTGTTGACACTGGGGGTGGGTTGTGTTTTTCTGAAACCGAGGATCAAGCCAAGAAAGTCAGGGCCGTTGATTGACCTGGCAGCCTGGAAGGACGGGGAGTACGTGTTCTATGCATTAGGCGCATTCACCGTGAGTTATCTAACACCGGAAAAGAAATACGTAAACAAGAGAGAGGGGCTGGATTCTGGTGCTGACAACAAAGCAGTGTTTTATCGGGTTGTATTTCCCGTTTTACTACGTGGCCTCGTTCAGTAGGGATATCATCGGGCTGGACTTCACTGAGAGCTTGAACTTGTTGCTGGTGATGAACGGAGTGGGAGTGATCGGGAGACTGATCCCGAATGCCGTTGCCGACCGAGTCGGACCGCTCAAGGTCTTTGTTCCTGTTGCGGGACTCTGTGGTGTTTGTGTTATTTGTTGGATGGCCGTGAAAAATGTGGGAGGCCTCTACGTTTGGTCTTGCTTCTACGGGATGGTTGCCGGTGGCATCCAAAGTTTGTTTCCGGCCGGGCTGAGCAGTCTCAACACCGATGTCAGGAAAGCTGGTGTGAGGATTGGGATGGTGTTTACGACCGTCAGTTTCGCGACCCTGGCGGGCCCACCGATTGCTGGTGCCATCATCACGGCTTGCGATGGAGATTACTGGGGAGCTCAAGTATTTGCTGGATCTACGTTGCTCATTGGTATGGGGCTCGTCGGGGCTTCTTTCGTCATTAAAGCGAGGAAGGTCATGGCTGAGACTGGGGCAACGTCGATGTGGACCGTCAAGGCTTGAATGACAATTATGCCATTTACCTACTGTACATATAGATCGTTACTTACGATAGATTAATTTATAAAAGTTTGCCAAGAATTTCTTCTGGGAGCATTACTTCTAATGAACTGATCATGGGTAGGTAAAGTACCTTAAGCTATCGTGTTGGTACAGTGTATCTGATTCACCTTGGTCCATGCATGTACCAGGTACTTATTGATAGGTACTGGGGGCAATATGACTCCCCCTCTCCCATCGAAAACCTACTAAGTGACAAGCTGAGAGCGTGGGAGTTCTTCACACGACCAACACCTTGCTGCCGTAGGATCTGTACAAGAAGCATCAAACTGGGCCTTTTGGGGATATGGACACAGAACCCGTGCTTCAAGTTTTCCATCCGGTTTCGTGATTTCCACCGGGGAAGCCTCAGGGACCACGTCTTCCTCTACCCAAGCTCGCAGCTGTTCCAACAAGCCAGTGGGGTTTCCACTGGGACCACCAAAGCAATGTTCCAAGCCTGGAACCTCATAATGTCGATAGAACTCGTGAATATCAGGCAGGACCGCGGAAACATCTCGATAGTACCGCTCGGTCGACTCTGGGGACAAGAGCTGATCGATCAGCCCATGCCAACTGATCATCTTGCCGCCTTGGCTCCGGAACTCAGTCAGGTCTGAATCATCTGTTTCCACAAAGGAGCTGAATTCCTGTTTGCTGGCTTGTGCAAAGCGATCAAACTCTTTGTGGGTGAGGTTTGCGACATTAAATGTCGAGCTTTTCGCGATAAACAACTCGAACCAATCTTTTCCAATGGATGCTGGCTGACCGACACACTTTCCCTCGGTACAATTCGTCGCCGCAAGTCCAGAACCGTTCACGATAAGATCGGCCCCTGGCGAGAGCCCGTACCACACCCATCTCCCATCCACCGTTTCTCTTCCATGCCACGTCTTATTCACCACTGCTGCCGCCCCCTCCGTGATTTTGACCGTCCCTCCTTCTACCTCAGCACACTTAATCTCTGATCCTACCATCTCGAATGGATCAAAGCTGTTCAAACACCCACCGACATCACTCACAATTCCATCAACCACCCCATCCAAACCATCGCATTGTCTCGTTGCCTCTTCACCAATAGCACTCACTTCACAGCCATAAGGCCACTTCCCCAACTCCTTCATCACCACTTGCGGCCATTGAAACCCAGCCATGGCCTCACTCCAGTACACCGCCGGCGCCCCCGCTAAAATTCCATCAAACAACCCCGGGTACCTCTGAGAAAGCATAAGCCCTTGCCTCCCACCCTGCGAGCACCCGTTAAAGTAGCTATACTCTGGCCTCTTCCCATAAAACACCCTTGTTATCTCCTTGCCGATAACTCCCATATCCCCCAGACTAACACTCCCCAGATTCTGCAAATGATACAGATTCACATTCCCCTCGCTCAGCAAAGCCCACTCGCGAGAGGTCTGGGAGAATCCCAAACCGGCATCGGTGGTGATGGTGGCGTACCCCTCGCCAATGGCGCCTTTCATGCCCTCGTAGGAAAAGTCGAAGCGGCCTGCTCGCCAGCCTCCTCCTCCTACTGCCAAAAGGCGGGAGTTCCATGGCGCGGTGCTGTTAGCTGTTGCATTGGGGGAAGAGGTAGGGAGCCAGGCTTCGATGGTGATCTCATCGTTTTGACCGGGGTGGGTGTAGCTGAGGGTGACGTTGCAGAAGGAGAGGTTGGTGTAAGAGATGGCAGGGGCGGTGAGGCGGTAGACGGCGGGGACGGAGGCGGAAAAGTTGTAGACGGGGGTGGTGGTGAGGGAGAGGAGGGAGGTTGAGATGGGGAGGAGGAGGGAGGAAAAGGCGGAGGGGTTGCACAGATGGAGGGTCATGACTACCAGTCCAGTCACCGTAGGGAGCTGGGACAATGAGATACCGGCAGGAGGAAACAAAAGATGCAGAGGGTAGAAAATTCGAGGGTCTAGAAGAGATTTATATTTTTCGGCATGTTGTTTCACCGACACAGCAGTGTGTGTACTTACGGTGCCGCACACAGGCGGCCTTCGGAGACTTATTACCTGAGGTGGCTGGGCAGGCAAAGGAGGCGGTTTGAGGGCGATTTGAGCTATATTCCAGTGCAATCATTACCTTTCTCATCCTATCCAATGTCTGATACGAGGAAACATGATCCGAGCAGTCCGAGTGAATACGCGGAAATGCATGTTGGTTTCCGGCTGATGTAACCGTGACGCCACACCACTCTCTCTGTACACACCCCCTCTCATTGTCTCACCTTAGGTAAGCAACAACAAACAGAATGGTAAATAACCCCCACTCTGCCAGGTGCAGGCCTATCCCATCAATTGGGGGGTATTGCTGCCTAAACGCCCCGAGTTGGAACCCAACCTGAGACTCCATTGCCGCTTCAAACAAACATCACACCTTGGACATACTCTTCCTCCAGTCATTCCCAACCACTCAGTACCTATTGCCTCCTCAACAACAATGGCTCGGTTTCAGGACATGCCCCTCGAGCTTGTCACCATGATTGTCGAGCAACTTTGCTATCACGGAGAGCCCTCGCACGAACATCAATGCCACTGTCGCAGCATACCCTGCAACTGCGACCCTCATGAGAGCTCTATCGGCTCTGACAATGCCACCCTTGCCTCTCTTTGCTTGACGTCCAAGCTTCTCAACGACATCGCTACAAAACACCTGTACCATAATCCCGACTGTGAGACAAGATGGCCGCTGCTCGCACGAACGCTCATTGCCCGCCAGGACCTTGCTCAGCAAGTTCAGCAGTGTGCCTAACAGAGAACTATTGGAGGTTGGGCTGCCCAGCCGAGGTCGAAACATACTTTGACTGTCTAGTCGAAACCTTTCAGGCCGACGACTGTCGAGAGGACGAAAATGGATCTCCAGTTAGTCTGATGATGGCTCTGTGTCCCAACTTGGTGGGCATTCGCGCCGATATCAATCTCGGGGACGACTTTGTCTTCTCCCATCCCCGCACAAGGCCGAACTTGAAGAAGGTTGAACTTGTGTGGTGGGACACGCACAGCGGCATCAGCTTCCACGATCTCGACCGGCTTTTTTGCGCAGCCCCCAACATCCAAGCGATGACTATGTGGACGGTGAATGACGAGCAGGGAGGATTTTGCGAAGGAGTGACCCTTGAAAAGCTTACCCACCTGGAATTGAAGAACGCCATGATTAGTCATGACGCTTTGGTTGCGCTGTACATCATGGCCCCAAACCTTCAGACTCTAAAATATGAGATAGGCATTTTTGTCGGCGATGAACAGTTTGGGCCACAAGAACTTTTGGATGCAACCCTGAGCCATGCTCGGAATCTGAAACGCTTGGTCTTCAAGCAGTATCACTGGGCCAAGAATGCCCTAATCCAGGATGACATCGAGTTCAAGAGCCAGCTGGACAGTTTGAAGACTGGGATGAAGAACCGGGGCATTGAGTTCACGTTGAATGAGTGACGATGGCATCTTTCAGGTTTTTATAAACATGCCACTTGGGTATGGTCTTGGGTTGAATGGTCGGAACCGTAGGTAAATTATAGGCAGCCCTGTTACTAGATCAACACAGCTATGTCTATATTTCTTGTTGTCAACATCTCTCCTTCCCAACCAGCGTCTCATGCACTCTTCCCCGAGGTCCAGGTGACATCCTTGATCTCCCCAGTCCAGCTAAAACTGGGGTTCTCCGTGTAGCAAAAGTCGACCACCCCGATCGGATCGGGAACCGTCAGCTCCTCTCCTTCCTCGAGCGGCTCATCGGTGTATTCCCTGTGTTCGACCTTCTCACAAACAATATTGCTGTTCACAGTCGTAGTCGAGACGCCGGAGAAACGAACTCTGGATAGGACATCCCACGTCAGCAAATCATTTTCCCCCAAATTTGGAATAATAATGAAGTCAAACTCACGGATTAGCTGGATCAAGCTCAGTGCACTCCCAGTCCGCCTTCAACGTCAACTCTTTCGTCTCTTTATCATACGCAAACTGGCATTTATACGGCCACAGCGGCCCGTCCGGCACCTGACTGCCCCCATCATACCCAATATCACACTCGAACCAACCATCTCCCGTGGCCTTGCCCTGGTACACAGGGTTAGGATACCGGAACCCGCGGTTGGTCTGCAGGATGATCTCAAACGAGATGGAGTTGTTGTAAGTGCTGAAATATGAGAACTGCCACCTCGGGTTGAAGATGGAGGAGATGGTGCACGAGTCTTGATTGGAGGGTACGGGATCCTCGATCGAGTAGGGCGCAAGGGTGACAACGGTGCCGAGGGTGCCGATGACGGTAACGGAGTCGTCGTCTGGGACGGTGCAGAATTTCTTGAGGTGCGAGGGGGACTCGGCGACGGGTTCGGTCTTGCATTGGAGGGGGAGGGCTACGGTGCCTGAGCCGGAGATTTGGAGACTGGTTTAGACTGCTGTTAGCAAGACTGGAGTAGGAGCAACGGGGTGGAAGAGGAAGAGGGGGGGATTACGGCTTCGCAGCGTCGTGATCATCACAGAACCAAGTCTGGTTCACTGTCAGGCTGTATGTGGCTGGATCGAACTGAACTGCAGTAGAAATGCTGTAGCGGCCAACAGTAAAGGACTGGAATTCGGTTCCAGCACAGAAAATGTTAGTTGCCACAGGTCCCTGGGACATGCAGCTTGCTTCGTAGCCGGTAGCAACGTTGGTGAGAATGAATGTCAGGCGCTGCTCTTTCACCGAGGTGATCTCATCACCATCTTGATCAGCCCAGATGACATGTGACAGTACCCACGAGGGCTTTTCGGATTTCGCAAGGCAGCCCGGCGTGTCATGGCCAGTTGGGCCTTTGTTGTATTGAGGAGTGAGGGCGACAGGTTGGAGGAGAGATCCTTTGACAAGGAGAGGTGAGCTCGCAGCTTTGCCATCAGTGAGCGAGACAGAGCTTGTTCCCGCAGCAATGAACTTTGTTCTGTGGCGCTTTGTCAGTTATCCCACCTTTTGGATCATTTATCCATACTTACGAAGGGCTGCGGTCGCTGCAGACCCATGTTTGGTTGACTGAGACGTTCGCTGTTGTTGCAGAGACTTGGACAGATGCGATGAGATCCTCAAGCTCCTCTCCGGCCGAGCAGTTGGTTCCCTGGCAGGTGTATTCGGCTGTCTGGTTGGTGGCCCTGTTCAAGAGCGTAAAAGATGTCTTTCCGTCCGATGCTGAAAGATCATTGATGAACCAACTTGGAATTGAAAAGGATCTCGATGTGCACCCCTGAGCGGATATTACTGCCTGCGCTGAAGCGGCTGAGACCCCGAGGGCTGCAGCAAGAAGCAAAAGACATGCCATCATCACTCAAGGTCTATGAGAGAGAGTGCGATTGCCATATCCTACTCACCGGGGCAGTAGCTAGAACAAAACCCGGGAAGGGGATATATACCCCCAAATTTGCCCATCATCTCCACGGCACGAACGTGAGGAGAAAGACATTTCCCCAAAACCCCGCACGCAATTTATCCCACGAGGTAATACAAGTTAAATCACACCCATCAACAGATAGGGTCAATCTGTTCTTCCATACGTGATTGATCAGGCTATTTAAACCTACCACACCCCCCTTTTCCATCCCTCGTGGCCAGCGACCGTTGAGCGGCACGGCGGCACATTCCATATTATCCACGCCCCCTGCCAAGGTCTTCCAGAGCTTCCTTTTGCAAATTGCGCCAATATGGCCTCGGATCACCAGCCCGGCAGTCAAGATGAGGCGTGCATCTGTGGGCTTATCTGTAGGCGGCTCATGGGTGGTAGCGTTTTTCCTGCCCCGGTTTGTAGAGTTGACTTGGTGAAAAGCCTTTGTGTGCACGATGGAGAATCATGGGAAAGGCAGCACTTTAATAGTAGCAACAGGGAATGAGGCAATGGCGAAATAGTTACGAACATGGTGATACATTACAATACAATTAAGACTCCAATCGTGAGACATGCCCCTGTTCAAGACGGCTCATATGGCAGCTTCATTTCCCATATAATTTCAGTGTTTCTTCGTCCCACACTTCATCATATCCAGTGTCAGGGCCCTCTTCCACATGCTCCTCCATAATATCCGAGTCTGGCTCGGGTCCCGTCTGGTAACAGCAGGTGTCAGCAATTATGGTATCTGGGATGAGTGAAAAGGATCCCGGCCTACCTCTATTTCCCCCTTTTCAGCGTAATAACTCAGGGGAAGATTTTGGAATTGTTCCATGTCGTAAACAGACTCAGGCAGCTCAACAGTTCTTGGAACTGTCAAGATGCCAAACTTTTTGCACCTTCTCCAAGCCCGGCTGGTTCCGTAAAAGCCAACAATCTTGTGATTCGTGGGCGGCTCTGTGAAGTTAAGCTGTCAGTTCCATAACTTGATGTTGAATGGGAAAGCCGACGTACCTAGGAATGTGACATCTCGGCCATCTTCAGGCCCGAGTCTCTGAAGATTCAATGCCCCTCTCGCACAACCGTCAGAAAGCCAAATCCTGAGTCCGCCCAACTCATAATTTCTATTCAAATTCCTGGAAATGCCAACCTTGACAACTTCCACCTCTGGGGAAATCGCAATTTTTCTCGCCTGGTGCCCGCCCATTTGTATCTGACCATTATCACGCCATGAACCGCAGGGCACTTTCGTCCCATCCTCATAATAAACAATGGCGCCATCCAAGTTATTACCAACTCTAAGATCGATCATGATCGCGTTGACCAGTAAACCGTCCCATTTGGTTCCCTTTCTGTTGCTTCGCTTCTTGAACAAGACCGTCCATTTCCAATCATTGTTGATGCCCCAACCTCCCATACTGTCGTTCCCATCGGCTGAATCGACGCAGGCCTTGGTCATTCGAATATCAGTTCCTGGAAGAGAAGCATCGATATAGTCGGCAACTGCCATCTTGAGCATAGATGCGATGTTGCGAAATGTACAGCGCTGTCCATTCATGGCCAGCGCCTCGATCCGATCCACCCCGCCAGTAGCATTTCTTTCCTCTTCATCAACATGAGGACCCAGCCACTCTTCCATCTCGTCCCACGTGTAGCTCACAAACCTTTGCGGTTCCCCAGGCCAAGTACGACCGCTATCAACTGAGACGTTCTTTCCGCAAACCCAAACACGGGCTAGTCCGGCGTCGCATGTGATCTCGACCTTCTTGACGGCGCCGCCATCACCCGAGTCCTCCACCACGGGGCGGATCGTAGGCACGTCATTTGACAAAAGAACATGTCCGGGCAACTGGAAATGCGAAATACTGTTGCACAAGACGAGTGCTTTGTCCAGCTTTATGTTGTAATAACTACACCTCACAACGTCAGACCGAATCGTGTTCTCGTCCTCATCAGGAGAGCATGGCGCCATTCGAGAAAGAAATAGCTGCGGCCACTGAAAGTAACCCCACCTTGACTTCATAAGTGATTGCCTGTCGAAACTTTTGCCCCTGTGGTCCAGTTTGTCCTCGGTCGGCTCGAATGCGCGGATAATCTCTCTGAAGAAGCGGCCCTGGCTTATGGAACAGACTTCCCACATGCCCAGAGGCTCATCGATACCTTCTCTGCTGACTGTGCTGCCAACAGGAGTAGGATCAAGAAGACATTCTGGAATTTCGTCAAGAAATCGAGGCCAAGAGTAAGTTGACTGGCTGCCAAACATGGCGAGCGAGAGGCCCTCTGACTTGTGGATCGAAAATTGTGCACTTGGAAGTGTCCTGCCGAGCTTCTCGTCGGAATGTGCATCCAGAACCAACGCTGCGACGACCGGCTTGTTGTATGGGTGTAGAGGACCATCGGAGTTCTTAACCGCCTTGGAGAATATCTTGTACATATCCTTGTCTCGCTTTTGCTGGTGTGTCTTGGATTTTGCCGCTTCCAACTCGGCCTCAGCATCTCGCAACTGGGCGACCGTCTTTTCAGTGCGGATGACATGAATCCGAGGGACGGACCCCATGACCTGCTGCTTGCCGAAAGAGTGTTGTTGGGCGTGCCTGCTGAGGGTGTCGGGGGCGTATTCTTCTTCAATTCGAAAAGACCGTCGGCCCAGCCCCTCCCAGTAGAGGTTGTCGGCTGCTACAGCCTGCCACATGTACGCGGCCACACGGAACTTGGCAATGGCTGCGTTCAGGCTCGAGTGCGTACTGGAAATCTCACCGAACTTGGCAGGTGGGCAGTCGATGAGGAGGGGGGAGTCCTTGGCCACCAGGATGGCTAGATGGAGAGGTGGTGTTTGGAGCAGGGGGGTATAACGGAGGGATAGCTAATCATCTCGTCAGTCAATGTTTCAAGCAGAGAAATACGGTGAACCGAACGTACCTCGACTTTGCTGGTGGGATCCTGGGCTGATGTGACAACAATCTTGTTTAGGCCCGGGGAGAGCAAGACCAAAGCCTTGAAGTATCCCAATGACAGAGGCCATCGCTGGTCGGAGAAAATGGAATTGCCATGCTCATCTGTGACTTGCACCAAGACGAAGTTGTTTTGTTTGGGTTCGACGTCAGTTCCACAGGGCGGGTCAGAGGAAGCAACGCATCTGCCGCTGATCAGGAAGGACCGCTGATGAACCTCTTCCACTTTGTTGATGTTGGTGTCGGAGTTTTCGATCTCAATCATGATGGCAAGCAATCAACTGCAGAGGATACCAAAGACAAATATGGGACAAAGAAGTCGTGAGAAGCCAGCTTTTAAGATGTCAGTGTCGTACCTTACTTTTGGATGTTGTTGTTCCCTTGTTGTTCTTAGGCAGAAGGTGGAGCCCTGGGGGGTGAGGGCCCGCTAATGCCTGAAAACAAGAGCCACACCCCTAGATGGATATCGCTTCTGGGGTGCATCAACGTCAACATTGATCTCAACTGGTGGTGGGTGAATTGAACATTGCAATCGTTCCCGTGACTGCCCTTCCATCGCCCTCGAAAACTCGATCTTCTAGCTAGATGCGATCGTAAATATCGACATCATCTTCAATACCGATATCGTGAAAAATGATCAGGCTTTAAAGACCGACATAACCCCTCCAGAAAACCTTCTTCCTCACGTCCAGACAAAAAAGGTTGCCCAAGAGCGCAATGAAAAAGAGTAGAGGCCGGTCAGACTTCCATCGAACACCCACCCCATCCGAGCGCCCAAAGGCAAGTCCTCGAAAGACGGGGTACAGATCATCGCCACTTTCTGTTCCAAATCCCAGCACAAGAGTGCCAGGCAGGAAATAGCGAAAGTAAAAAGGGCCTCACTGGGTAGGTGTCGAGGATATTGGTTCATCAACCCGGGTGGGATCTGTGGCTCCTTTAGGGAACACAAAAGAGGACGACTACTATAGAAATGATTCTCTGAAGTATTGTCGACATGAAGAAAAAAAGAGAAAAGAAGATCGAAATGGTGGGAGGGGAGAGTTCAATATATACCTGTGTGGAAGGTGGCCAGTGCACGGGTGCAAATTTGCGTTCACTCGCACGGGCCTTTTGAAGTTTTTTTTTTTGGGACTGAGAGATGCTCCCCGGAGGGACCTGCCCGGTGGAGAGAGTTGGTGAAAGGAGTATTCAAGATGCTCCCTGTCATTCTTCAAAGGACGAGGATCATGGAGGTGGAAATACGACTGGAACCCTGCAGTGATGAAGCTATTTACAACCATGACCAACAGGGGACCTGATCTCAAAGCGGGTGTCTAGCAACTGCCATAGAATCTCTTGATCCGAAATACAGGAACGATGCGCTGTCTCAACGCCACGTGGAATTACGCCCCAGAGTGACGCAAGTTGCGAAACACGTCAGTGTGAGACACTGCATAGTGTGTTCAACAGCAATCATGGACCAATATCAGGTTGAACCATGCTTCTCCTACCGAAAAGAACAAAGACGTTGCACAATACTAGCACCAGGGGCACCACCGAACTAAATGATAGAGCCACAAAGAACCGTTGAAATGAATCGGCGCCAGCAGCAACAGCACTTGGTGTCGACTGGGCGTTCGAAACAAAGTTTGGCCAAAGTTCATCCCATCAACCTGGAACTAGCCGACATGAATCAGCCACAGGCAGTCGCAGATTACAGTTTGCGCCTGCTCCCTTTTTCCCTGGACTGAAACCGCCATGGCGTAACGTGACGTAGGAGCCTGCAGCCGTTGCACCGTTGCTACCTACTCTCTCTGTTTGCTTCACCAGCGACAAACTCCAGTTGCCACCGAGTATTCCCACCGGCTTCCACGACCTCGCAAACAAGGACTTCGTTCCAGTCGTCATCGCCAACACTTCCACCACTGCCTCGCCGAATCTGGAAGCATTCTACCACATCGACAACCCCGAGCGCCCGGGGCTATGGGGCCCGACGACATCGAGATGGTACCGCCCAAGACGCCGCGGGGCTCGGCACCCGAGCACACGGATTACCAGCCAGTGAACTGGAAAAGACTCTTCTTGCGCCCCAAGTACTTGGTGATGTGGGCCCTAGCAGTGGTTATCATCATTCTAACCGTCATCATCACCATTTACCACGACAAGGTTGTTGAGGTATGTGAAATGCCTGCCCATCCTGACTAAAGATAACCTACCTTACTGATAACTGACATTTCCAGCACCTTCGGCCTTTTGCCCAACAAGTACGCGACCTACCCGCCGGGTGGCTAATACCAATCATCATCCTCATCGTAATATCGTTCCCTCCTCTATTTGGCCACGAAATTGTTGCATTGTTGTGCGGAGTAGTATACGGATTATGGATTGGCTTTGGCATTGTGGCAGCTGGCACATTTCTGGGAGAAAGTAGGTTCCAATTCGTGGCTGGCGCTGGCCCAGGTTTGATTAAAGAGGCTGACAGGCGCAAACACAGTTGGCACTTGGTTCGCTTTCAAGTATCTTTTCCGCCAAAAGTCAGAGAAGCTGGAAAGAACAAGTTTGAGCTACGGCGCCTTGGCGCGCATCACGCGCGATGGCGGATTCTGGGTACCTTATGCTATCCGTTGTTGTCAGCCTTGGATTACTCAGTAACTAACATGGCCACCTGACAGATCGTCTTGATCATTCGGTTTTCGGCGATACCAACTCACTTCTCGACCGCCGTCTTCTCTACCTGTGGTGTTAACTTTTGGATCTTCGCCATAGCGACGTTCCTAACCCTCCCCAAACAAATATTCCTCGTCTACCTCGGCGTTCTCCTTCTCTACGAAAAGCCCGACGACGCGCCCAAGAACATCGTGTTTGGTATTGCCTTTGTGTTGACCATTGTTATGGCTGCTTACATCGGTTTCAAGATGCGGGCCGTCAAGAAGATCTTGATCGAGGAACAGGAGGAAAGGAGGAGAACATCAGGGCTTCCGAAGATAGATGACGCGACCAATCCCGGGGATGGGGTCATGGACACAGAAAGAAGCGAGGTTCGTGATCAATGGACCGTCGAGGCGCAGCCAAGATTTCTAAAAAGGCCGAGTCAGTACGAGGTGCTTTCCCAGCAAGAATTTGATATTGGAATGCCCGGTCCCGTCAGAAGCCATACACCGCTTGGTGAACCCTCCAAGCCACCCGCGTCTGCGCCCTCCGGCTGGACGACAGAAGCTCTCAACACGCCCGACAGCCCAGGAACTCCAACAAACGAGTATTTTGGGCAGCAACCTGCCAAGGGGTATCAATGGGTGTAACAGGGGGTTGCGTTATTTCGAAGAGCACCATCTGGCTTTTTGTTTGGATATGGGAGGCTGAAGCGTTTTCAAGTCCGTCAGGTAATTATCAGTGGTTTGGACGTCAGGTGATGTATCATTGGGTGGTCAATGTCGATTATTGCTTGGGCGCAGAGTCACGCATCTCCAGTGTTATCAGATGAGCTTTTTTTCAGGACCTAGTCCAAAATCCATGAGACTTTCCCAACATGGCTTCATTTTTGGAGACAGAGGGTTTTAGCGCCACTTGAGATTGGGAGCTATTGACATCGACATATGCAAGTAAACAACCAACACTTGGACAGCATTAAACGGGTTGCGCAAAGCTAAGACCGTTGGTGTTGCTTTTGGCGATGGTATCATGAGTTTTAAAGGAGGCCTCCCAACACTGTGTCTCAAGTATTTAAGGTACTGACTTCATTGAACAGAGGAATGGAGGTAGTATTAAAAGCGTAGAACAACATGGCGCTTTTCATTCAGAGCAGCAAGTCTAGGTATCAAAACATCTTCACCATTTCCAAGTCACCACATACTTCTTCGATCTCTACGAGGCAGCTCCTCTTCAGCCTCGCCTTGGCAGGCATCACGCTCAGTTCAGCTAGCACTGCCAACTACAAACGAGACGATACATCTGCCGCCAGCGGAAAGCGCAACAGTGATCTCCGGTCGGTCACCAGCAACCTGCCGTCCCCGCCGCCTGGCCCCCGACTTGAATCTTGGCTCCTGACAACTGCTTCCGGTGTCACGCCTTCTCCCCCTCTCGAGACCGGTGCTGTGGACATAGCCGCCCTTTGCAAGACGTCGTACAGCATCAGCCGGGCACTTGATAAAGCCGTCTCCAGGGAGCCATCAAGGAGATCAAATCGGCGTATGAGAAGTACTAGTCGTCCTGGAGCGCGTGGCGGTCCCTGCTGAAGCCAGCTGCGAACAGGCTCGCCAGCGCGTGTCGGGATTCGAAAAGGAATGCCGCAGGGCAAGTGTTGTATATTGCCGGGTCTGAGTTTGGGGAGCGCACGGCTGCGTTGGAGTTGCGCTTTGGGTGTGGGCAGTCGCCGGCGACTGCGACTGCGACTGCGGAGGGGCAGGGGTTGGGTACTACGACGTCGACGTCGACTGCCGGAGGGGCTGTTGAGACGGGGTGTTTTCTTTGGGTTATGGGGGTTGTTGGGGTTGTTGGGGCTGGGGTTGGACTTTAAGGGGCTGGTCACGGTGAGGACATTAGAAGATACCACCTAGGATGGGGAATGATAGATGTGGACGCCGCGATTTATTAGTGAATTATACTGCTAGTACAAGCAGAGTAATGATCCCAAAGGTAGCCATTGTTGCCGAACACATACCCTACCTCCCCCGATTAACTCAGAAAGGTCGCTCTGAATGCTTCCTCACTGGTGTATCAGGAGACACCATCTCTGACTCTGCCATGCTGACTCTTCCAGGCCTCCAGTTGGGACCTACCGTGGATGTAAGTGGCGAGGGTGGAGAACCACTTCTTCTGTCCGTTCCATCATCCGCCGAAGGCAGAGACCCGACTGTCGAAGGCGCCCGAGGATGATGGGGTGGCTCCATCGCTTTGCTTCCACTGTCTGCGCCAGCCTTGCTACCTGGAAGCTCGAAAATGCCTGGTGGATTCTCGGCAACCGATGGCAATGGCTTCTGCACTTCCTTCCCGTCAAGCTCCGTGTTCGGCTTGACTGCCGTGTCATGGCCATCCAGTTCGACAGTACCACCAGATGTTCCAGTGTCATTCGGGGACACGCCCATTGCGACGGCTGGACTTGGACCCGATCCTGACCGCGAATGATCAGTCATTGTTGGCGTCGATCTGGCGCCAGAGATATCAGCTGCCGAGAAGGGCACCGAGCTCGAGCCGTTTTGCGTTGACTCGGATGCGTGCCGGAATGAAGGAGAGTTGAAGACTGGCCCCTTGAGGACAGATTCATCAGGCTCTGGCTCGCGAGCTGCAACAGCAAATCCTGTGCCTATCCACTTTCTGCGCTTGCGGAGGAAGCAGAGCGCGATTCCCCCAGCAATGAGGGCGACACCGAGCACCGAGCCGACCACAATTCCAGCTATTGCCCCACTACTTAGGCCCGATGAGCTTGATGACGAGGTCGACGAGCCATCATGCTCGGCGTCGTCAGGAGAGGCAATGGCAACGATATTTTCTTCGGCGCCTTGATTCCAGACGCAGGATGAGACGTTGAAGGTTTTTCGTTCGTAGTCGACAGAGAGATAACTATGACAAGACGTCAGTTTCCAGTGTGGTTGATACGAGTCTAAAATTTGGCACACACGCTTCTTGTAAAAAGGTTCGTCCCAGTGTGTATTGTGATGAGCTGCTGGCTCGTCGCAACGGGAAATAATGGCTGCTGTTGGCCACGAGGGGAGATTCTGCTCTCAGATCAAAGGCTGCATAGGGAAGCACGATGGTCACAGTGTCTCCGCCAGATCTCACGTCAGAGAGCCTGAAAGACACTTGAGCATCCGAGTCCAGCAGCCTGTTTCTGTGTGTGTCGTTCACCAGATACAAGCCTGACTCATCATCCAGCTGCAACCCAAAGGCTTCTTCAAACGCTCGACATACCTCCTCTGGGAGCCAGATGTTCGGGTCTGTCGAGTCGATGAACATCTCGATCGGGTCTGATAGGAGAGTGGCAGAGTTGGATCCGCTGTAGCTGACGGACTGGACGACAACTACGAGATCCCGGGTGATATCTTCCGCCAGGGAGAATGAGACAGAATTTTCTCGGAATCGAGAGGTGTCGTATCCCGAAAAGACTAGTTGGCCGTAGACTTGCTTTAGACGATATTTCGCTCCTGCTGTATAGCTGTAGCTCAAACTGGGGATCCTATTTTGGTCTTTCAGCGTCGTTAAAAAGGATGGCGATGAGGTGTTGCCCAAGGAGCTGAAGTTCATAGGCTGATTGCTGAGTCCAACGATACCACTGTAAGCAATGCCAAGGTCAGTTTTTATGCATGAGAGGTGAATCAGATAGAAGAATTGCATACAGGTAAAACGGCTCCGGTGTAGCTATCGCGCCAACCGTCTGGTTCTCAAATTCCGGCCCGTTGAGCCCGATTCCCAACTTCTCTATCCCGAACTGAACCGTGGCATCGTACCCTAGATGTACCCCAAGACCAACACCGTTTTGGTTGATGCCATATCTCCCAACATCCTGCCAAGTTGAGGACTCGTTGATGTCGAACAGATTCCCTCTCGATACAGCACAGTCGGGTGGTAGTGAACTTGAAGCAAACGCTTCCCTGGAGCAAGCAAGTTCTGCTAATGGGACCAGTGTATGCGGCGAAGCGGTTGACGGGAGCACTCTGATGAACTGCTCCGGTGTGCCAACCCGAATATCAAAGGTGCTCCAAGGTCCGTCGTTGCCCTCACTGCCTTCCGGTCAACAATAGCTCAAGTAGACACGAAAGCGGGACTTACAAGTATTGACTCCCGGGGATTACAAGAGGCTCGAGTTTGTTGTTTTGTGCATTGGTCTTGGCAATGAAGAAGGCACCCACAAAAACGCCTGTGTATGGCAGCATTTTGAACGAGTGACAAGAGAAATAATAGGGCTAGCACGCGTTTTTAACGTCAAATTATATGGCATTAAAGCCCATTCATTTTCATTTTTGAAGTCCCGTTGGCTGTGATGGATAGAAACTTGTTAACGACATTCCGCTGAATGGTCTTTTTGCAGACTGCGACTTTTTCGCCATCAGCCATTG
Organism: Apiosordaria backusii; assembly: GCA_030549205.1. NCBI lineage: Eukaryota > Fungi > Ascomycota > Sordariomycetes > Sordariales > Lasiosphaeriaceae > Apiosordaria > Apiosordaria backusii. Next base: position 2,373,562 of record JAUKTV010000006.1, read on the forward strand.
ACTGCTGACGACTTCTGTTGATGAACCCAGAATTTCACAGCAGCGGGATGCCACCCCATGACGTTGGAGTTGGATGAGTCTGGACAGGGGCGTGGCTCAAGTCGGAGACGTCACCCCGCAGCTTCCCCCTGTCGTCTATCGTGGGATCACACCCTAGCCACCCAATCAACAAAAGCGAAGAGCCAACCAACTTGCCCGTTCCAGGAGCCCCACTGCGTTGGCTTGCACTGGCAGGCCAGGCTTATCCAGGTTCCTGGCAGAGGTGCCAGTGCATCAATGCCGGATTAGGAATGACAGCGCTCAAAACAGGATGTTGCAACTTGCAAGCTGGGAACCGGATCAGAGCAGAACGTGGCAAGCAGCAGTGCCCTGCAGGGTGTTGGACGCTGGATTAAATGATCGAGCCGTCTCCTGTTTTCCCGTGGTTCTGCCAGAGCTCTCCAAGTGCTTCAACATTCGTTGTCTTTCGCTCGTTCAACGCCGACGTTGTTGGTCAAGGGTCGCCATGCTGCCGACTTTGAGGACCTTAGCGCCCTTTGGGCTGCTCATCCAATGTGTAGCAGGATCGAGAGATAATGCTGGTAGGTAGAAAGAAGACTCTATAATCATCCATGTTTCCAATGGGCCGGAAAGAATGCGCTAACACTGTCTGGTGCTGAAGGGGACGACGCTCGCTTCAAGATTGACAGCACAACAATCTACGATCCCACATGCACAGCTAATGTCACGGTGTTTAACACAACACTCGTGCAAAAAACACACTATATTGACTACACCGTCAATATCACGAAAACTAACACCTGCTTCGAGTCCACAACCATCACACTCAACTACACCGTCTCTGTCACCAACACCGACACAGACTTGGTCACCATCACAAATACCGACACCGACTTAGTTACCATTACAAACACGGCGACAAACTCAACAACCATTACTGCCACCGATACAGACTCGGTGACCATCACGAACACGGATACAGATGCCGTTACCATCACGACCACCGATACAGATGCTGTCACCATTACAACCACCGATACAGACGCTGTGACGATCACTACTACCGATACAGACGCTGTTACCATTACGACCACCGACACAGATTCGGTCACCATCACTGAAACCGACTCAACCACCGTCACCCGGACTCTCTACACAACCACCTACGACCCCTGCCCAAAGTCATGCTCTATCTCGGCCGCAAGAGTCAACCTCTACTTCTGGCCTTCGGACAGACCATACACCTATCCAACCACCTACGTCGACCCTTCGCTGTCGTACACCTTCACCTCCCCCTCTGTCTACATGTTCATTCCCACCGCTGCGGGCATCAACACTTTGGGCCAACGAGTTGAACCATCGACATCAAATTGGATTCTCCCTCTTGACCTCTATGAAGTCTCCACCATCGCCTACGGCACAAACGCCACCCGGCAGCTGACCCTGGCTGACTTGGGAACAAACTGCCCCAAGACTCCCGACCCGACCGCCATCGCGACCATCGACGCCGACTGCGATCCGATGCTGGCTGCTCCAAGTCAGGTTCGATCATGGGCGTACCCCTGCAATGCCTGCGGTCGATTCGGTCTCTTCGACCCCCCGTATGCTGTTCCCACTGTCACCGGCGGTCTTCTCGGGCCGTCAACAGTCGTTGTAACTGCTGAACCCATCACCGTCACTGCTCCACCTGTTGTTGAGACTTCGCCTCCTCCTCCTCCACCGCCACCTCCTGTCCAAACGGGCGCCTTGGTGATCGAGTACCATGACTCGGAAGGGAATGTCGTTTCTGTGACTACAATCGCAACCACTGGTGCTACCGGGGGGACAACAACCAGCACTGTGCTGGTGCTCCCTACCAACACAGGTAGCTCAGGGTCAAGTGAGACAGGAGTTGTTAGTCCAGTGCCCTCAGAGACCGATATTCCAGAGCCAGGAGAGACAATTCCGCCGACAACCACAGATGCGCCGGATGACGCACCGCCCTTCGAAGAGACGTCGTTACCAACGACGGTTGCGACCGCCGCGGCCGAGAAGCCCAGAGCTTCGGGCGTGCTGTGGTGGATGATGCCAGCTGTGGCAGGACTTTTGTTTTGTTTCTAATTTATAATGTATTTTGATGACATGATGATGATTGGGATTAGAGAAATAACCAGGATCTATATTCTCATAGGTACTTAACTTCATTGATGTTTACTTGTTCATCTGTTGCTCGAGTTCCAATCGAACTGAAGCTGGTGAACCTTTGGTTGATAGAGGATACCAGAATCATGAACCCTTTGTCCGAGAATTGCTTGTTTTTGCGCGCGGTCTGAAGAGGCACAAGGAAATTGGACATTCCACAATACAGGCAGAAATGGATCCAAAAGTACCAGGTAGGTAGCTTGGCACCACCAAAAAACTCCAAACCAGTGGGCCCAAATGAGTGCACAAGTTCCTTGCACGATTATGCATCAGGGGCAATATAAGAACTTCAACATTCTTTACTTTACCTCACTTACTGGCAGGTATTGTCAACATCTGTCAAAGCATCATTCAGAAGAAATGTACACTTCAACCACCCTCGCCCTCCTCGGGTCAACTCTTCCACTCCTGGCCCTCGCCAGCCCCCTTATCCCGCTCCCAACACCAACGCCAACCCCAGTCAGCGTCCCAACAACAATGCAGACCCTTTCTCCCCAACCTACACCACCTGCCGCTCCCTCGCCAACGACTTCCTCGCCAGCGCCCCCACCGCTAGCGCACTAGTCGAGTACTGGTCCGTCAACGTCACCATCCAGACCAATGAGACAAGTACCTACTCCAGCAAGACCTCTGCACTGCAATCTGGAACAAAAAGGCAAGCGAGACGCCCCCGGCAGATATCGCCTTGGCGTATTACAGCCTCGACAGCGCGATGAGCAGCTGGGCGGCGACGGCCAAGACGAAGGCGTTGAGTTTGAAAGAAAAGTGCGAGACGGCACATCCGATTGCCGCCCAGGATGTGATGTTTAGAGTTGCGGGGGGTGTGGAGGAGTGTGTCGAGGCGATGAGGTTGGGGTTTGGGCCTGGGGGGTGCTGCTGCTGCAACTGCGGGCATGAACTTGAAGAGTGAGGGTACGCGGGCTCAGGGGGGAGATACAGTGCAAACGGGGGCTCTTGGGAAAAATGCAGTAGAAACGAGGGCACCTGATTCTGGTGCTGAGAGTATAGACAGAGGAGTGGGATGGGCTATCGTGATCGTATTGGTTCAATGCTGGTGTAGTTGGACTGTGGTGAGCGGGCATGATGCTTACAAGACGTCGTAGGGATAGAGATGATAAACAGTGAAAGAGGAAGGAATGCGCGATGGATTACAACAACTTGGTAATTATTGACAGATCACATGTGATAGGTAAGTTAACAGAAGAGCAATTACCCCATACTATCACATTAGAGGCTACCCATCACGCCAGCAACAGCGACACCCACTGCCGCGGCAGCCATCATATAACCCGTCTCCCTTGCTGCCCCAGCGGTGCTGGTGCTAGTGCTGGTGGTAGTTGCCGTGTCTTGCCCTCCATCACCGCCATCATCATCCTGACCCGGATCCTCTGTGGGGGTAGCTGTCGAAGTCGAGGTGGTAGTAGTCGTCACGTCGGCCGTCGTCAAGCTAGCCGCGTTCAATAACCCGCTCCTCACCGATTGAGCGGTGACACAGTCATCAACATCAGTGGCCACAAATCCCAGCGCGTTTCCAACCCTCTGCCCATTGTCACCAAATGCCGTCGCGCATGACCTCGCAAAGTCGGACACTTCGTCTTTGGCTTCTGAGATCCAGGAGCTGAGTTGGGAGTTCCAGACACTGACGGCCGTCCGGACCGCCGGCGTGTCACCGACAAAGGTCTGAGACCAGCTCTGAACCCAGGAGCACTGTGAGCGGATATCTTTCAGGCTACTGATAGTCGCGCGCTCGGACGAAAGTGAGGCGGTTATGTAATTGATGATAATCGGAGGTTGAGTCGGGATAGCGTGAATGATGGAGTAATAGCTTTGCTCGCAGGGCGAGGCGGTGCCTATGGGGGTAGCAGAAGCCGTAACTGATGGTTCTTGTCGGGACTGAGCATGAAGGAAATCGGGTGATGCCACCGCGAGGGGCAAGAGCATAAGAACGGAAGTGGGCTTCATTGTGATGGCTGCTTAGAGTGGAAAGGTTGTGGGAGTCTTGAGTGACGGGCGTTGTGCTCACCTAGGTAGTGTGGTTGTTTTGCAGGTACCTATTTGTACAGCTTGACAATGCTGTCCGTGAAACTGAAGCTTCCTAGCTGGGTAGGTCGTAAATGCACACAAACGAGTCCATAGCACAAAGCCTCACGTCCAGCCCAGGGCCCAATGCAACTGTGACTGAGGCTGTGTCATCTATTTACCCGCGGGCCGCCTTGGCTTCCCCTCATGCCACAGCACCCCCAGCCCACACCACTGCGCCTGCGAGCCCGAGGACAGGAACAAGATATCCCGTCTCACGCGCCCCAGCAGCAGTTGAACTTGTTGTAGTTGTGGCCGTGGTCAGAACTTGCCAGTCACCCGTTGCCGGGCTGTCCCAAATATCTTCCCTCGTCTCTGTCAAAGTCGCAGTATCCAACTTCCCCCATATCATGTCTGCGTTTGTGACACATCCTTCCACATTCGTAGCAAACCCCTGGAGAAAATCTCCAACCGAGCTAGTACCAAGGGCCCCTACACATTCTTCAGAAAACTGGCTGACTTTCGGTTTGATCTCTTCAATCCAGGACGTTTTTGCTTGTTCATAGGTTGAATACACCGGACTCAGTTCAGGTGGGAGCATTGACAATTGTCGACTTGCAATATCGTTGATGAATATTGAGCAGATGGACGTGCGATCAAGCCGCTCAATAGGGACTCCGAGTGAAGACTGCGCGAGATAATAAGGGTGTCTTGCGGCTTCCGTTATCGCGCTGTTGTGAAAGCCGACAAGGCCAGGTGGTTGTGTCGGTTGGCTTCGTAGAATAGAATAGCTCGTCCAAAGACAGAGGGATAAAGGGCCACTTTCTGTTGGTGTGGGCGGATTTGGATCTGTTTGACGAGGAAGGATGGCGTGCCAGTTGGCGAAGGCTGGAGTTGCGAACACCGCCAGTAGGATGGAAAAAGGGAGAGATGTCGGAAGCCGCATTGTCAAGGCTTGTGTCAATGCTGTATTGACATGGAGTGGGTTGATTGAAGTCCAGGGAATAAAAAATGAAAAGTGCGTTGTCACTGTCGATGAAATAAGTTGTTTTATTTCCGCCCCAGCCTTCTCTCAGTCACGAGTTTTCTGCCTTGGAGAGTTTTCGGCATAGCGTAGAGAAGATCCGTGCATATTATAATGCATTCGATGGTACCCTGTTGGCAGTTGGCAAATGAATGTTTTTGCTGGGGCTGCCTCGCCAACTGCCTCACGCGTCGTGTTCGTGTTCGTCCTCGAAGAGATCTTGATAAAATCAGAATTGGAATTGGTTGTGACAATATGGAAAGCAAGAACTATCACTCAGCAACACGCAAATGCTCGCAGCAAATATGCCTGTTACCTCCACTCGGTTTCTTCCACAAAATGTTACCCCAGTTGGGAAATGCTGTGCAAACAAGCATCAAAAGAGCCCGGATAGCTAGACACGGAGGGAATTTTGAAGATCCGGAATTGAGGGACTTCGCTGTACCCGGAACACTAAGATCAGTCTCTTAACTTCTCCTAGGTACCTAAGGTATCTGAGCTCTTGACAACACTCTATGCTGCCTGGGCCCGAACGGAGGTCACACCGGAAAGCACTGCCTACAGCATCTATCTGCATCGAACTGCTTTCACCTCAACAGTACCACCCATCTTCACATTCATTTCTGAATCCTCCTCACTATTGCCAAAGTCCGTCACGATCTCAATGCTCTGTTGCATCCCCGCAATCTCAAACACAAGAATAACCCGGCAGATTACCGTTGACGTCACAAACCGTGCCACGATCTGAATGGCATCCGAGGTACTGACAAATAGAATACTCGAGAAGATGAGGGTGCCATAGATAATGTGTGAAACGGTAGCGATTGAGGTGACCCAAGTGCAAAAGACAGAGAGTTCCGATTCCTTCTTCACTCTCAGCTTCGTGGGAACTTGAACCCGAGAACGGTAGCAGGTTTGGAATTCGCGTTGAATCAGCTGTGTGAATACACGTCGGGCCTGATGCACCCATGATCTGAGCCAGCCCAACCGCGGCATATCGGTGTGACAGGGTCCTGAGTCCGGTGAGCCCATCCGCAGTCGAAGGGTAACAAAACCCCACAGATGTAGTGTCAGGCCGAGGGATGCCCACAACGCTGGTTGATATATGGTTTCTGAGGAGAAGCTGCAGACAGCCTGGATGCACAGCAGATAACTCAGATGCGAGACATTAGCCACCGCTGCTGCTGCCACGATGTATTCTCCCACCACCACCAAACCCAATAGAACCTGGGTGCGTAGCGTGATGCACCCTGTCTTGTTATCGAGCCATTGTGGCAAGCGGTGGCCTTTCGACAGTGAAGACGGCCTTCGTATCAGTTCGACAGGGTCGTTGTAATCGAACATCCGCATCGGTGCAACCGTGGGCATGCCCGCAGCAAGCAGAGCGGAAAGTAGGGGCCGGTGAAGGGCAAGTAAGCCGGTCTCAATCGTGTTAGAGCCGATGAGACTCAGTGTGGTGGGTAGCAAGCCAAGCAAAACAGCCGCAGCGGCCATATTGGCCTTGCTAGACTCGCTCGCGTTGGATAGTAAGCAATGTACGACACGACCTGAATGGCAACCGGTGTAGTCGCATGTGGTTGGCGCGTTCTGGTCAAGATAGGCGGCGAAATCAGCCTGGCAAGGGCCGTTGATGAACTTTCTCCACGTATGAGCGTACTGGGGGAACCAGTGATGAAAATGAAGCGGTGCTGTCATGGCTCGTTGTCTAGGTACGGTATGTGAGGGGCATGAAGCCAGTTCACTTGTTTGTGGTGGCGATGAGATGTGATCAGAATCTTATATATTCGTGTACACCCTTTGCCGGAAGGCAGCAACCAGAGCGCCAGCCACCTCGGGCGCTGTCGTAAACTTGGCATTTTATTGATCTCGAACTGCCAGTGGTTGTTGACACCGGAGAGGCTGAGACATGACGTATCAGCTGAACGCCTTGGCCAGAAAGCAGACCACTGATCTTGCTACTGACGCATTAAAAGTAATTCTAGCAAGAGTGTTGGAACTAGTGCTATTGGTCAAGCCTCTCACATCATTCTGTATGTTTGTCTATAGCTCGTCAAGTTGTCAAACCGTACCCAGGTAGGGTGTTCTGAGATGGGGTGATATCACTGTGACTAGGCAGACTACAGGCGCTCGAGCATGCTTATTATGCATCAGGTGTCTCCGGTCAAGGAAAGGGTCGTATTATGGACGAATAGACAGAGGTTACAGACCGACATGTTGATATGGGTACCTGAACCAGGAGATCGTAGTGAGTGGGTACCTAGAGGAATGTGAAGGGCAAATAAAGTCAATTCAGGCGTGGGGGGCAAGACGGGGTCCAAGAATTGCGCATGTAATAGGTAGGTAGCCTAGAATTTAATGTTTCACAGTGACGATCTCGCTCCTTCATATGCTACCTTAAGCAGAAAGCAAACCCAACTCCGTACAATTCCAAAAGTGCACTATTCCAGCCGTTCTGCACTCCACCAATGTAATGCCTCTCAGCCAATCAAGGTATCAGATTCCCACACTTCCACGTTGCCCGCCGCCGCCACCTATCCCTGAAACACTGGTGGTCCAGGCGGCGTATACTTATCAAAAGGCACATAAATGTTGAAAAACAGCCCTGGATCGTCATAAGTGTAGCCCCTGTTAAAGTCGAAATCCTGGTGTGGCACGATATCCCCACCGCCGGTAACCTCGACTTGAACACAGCTGGGATAGCTCTCGGGCCCCCTCGTGTTGTTGACCTTGAAGTTGATATCCGCCATGTGCAAAGCCAGCAGCTCCTGCCTAATCAGGTATTGCCCCGCGGCCAGATTGGCAGGCAGCTTGAAATCCGCTCGCCCTTGATTGGCGATCATCTTGATCGTAGCCCATTCCCCATTTTCGAACCCTTCCTCTGCAATCTTTGACCAGATTGGCTGGGCACCATTGCCTTCTGTAAAAGGGGCGATGTACGTGATGATGGCCCCTTTGTGAGATGGGTCCAGAATGTCGGTTGGGTCTTCCGGGCGGAAGTGGAACCACCGGAAGGAGAGAGTTGCACCCGCTGGAGAGGTGACGAAAGAGGGAGCGGGGGTGCCGCCGTTGGTGTTGCAGACAATATCCGGGGATTGAAGATCGCGAACGGGGTCGTTGGTCTTGGGGGAGCGGATGTATTTATTGCGTCCATCGCCTTGATCTTGGCCGTTGACAAAGACGCCAGACATTGTCGCGTGGGCGGAGATGAGAGGGGTGAATGCCAGTAGGGTGGCGAGTGTTGTTGTGTTGACATGGAAGAGCATTTTGAAGATTGGTTAGGATGAATGGGTGTAGGAAGCAAAAAACAGGCGCGAGCGCTCTTGGCTCAAAAGAAAAGAGGGGACCAGCGAGAGGGCTGAATAATGGAGACTCAAGTCAGCAGTAAAGGAAAGATGGGATGATGATCGGCATGCAACAGATCCTGAACAAAAGGTCCATCTTATATCCTGGTGGTTGAATAATGAGTTCAGAATGGGGAAAGAATCTATTGGCTTCTCCAGCTTGGAATGGCCTCGGGCTACAGGCCTGAGGTACATAATGGGGCTACATATGGGGCGAACTGCTGAGGAAACATTTCATGTGGTACTCGCGTGGTCGAGAATGGTCCTCGTAAACCATTAAAGACTTGAAGTCTCCGAGACGTTGATTGGTGAATCTCCTCATCTCATTGGAAAAGGCCATTGGCGGCGCCCATTCGACCGGTCTGTGTTTCAGGGGGACAATTCAGACGAGGTCAGTCTCTGCGGGGATGCTGGGCCGCGGACTGCGCCGTTGTTGACAATGTGTCGGATAAGGCCCTGCCAGACACGACCGGCATAATCAGTTGCATCTCTGTCAAACCACGTGCTGCAAGGAATAAGGTTGAAAGAGGCACAGCCACGACCCATTCAATAGCCAACTCTGATTGATGCCGGAGGTCTGGTTTAGCTTATCCCAGCAGCTCCCAAAGCCGCTTCAAACTTCTTGAAACAGGAGATGCTTCCATAGCCAAGTTATGGTATGCTTCTATATTCTCAGCCACCCGAAGATGTGTTGATTGTGATTCTCATACTTCCGGAGTTGACGGCTATAAGCTTTAAAAGACATTTACAACAAGGGCGAAGAAACAAGCTTTGAGCCTATCGCCCCTAAGCTTTCATCGTAGGTCGATAACGTTATAAGCACCAACCCTTCCACCTGTCTATATGTGTTGCTTGTGCTCAGGGGGCCCCTTTTTCGCATGGACTAGCCATTCTTGCTATTTTGCTAAACACACCATGCGGCCCGAGTTGCCGAGGCAGTGGAGAAATTACCAACATCAACATCAAATAGGCAACTCCGCCACCATGGCGCACCTTGGCCCCGCGATCCGATGACCACGTTTTGAATCCGGGCTAAACAAGTCTCGTTTATTCCCAAAGCCACCAAACTAAACATAAAGGCTTTATAAAACTCACACTTATTGCTTCATAAACTCTCATTTTTCCCAATCCTAGGTAATCATCTCGTTATCACCACCAACCCGCCGAAATGTCCTCCACCCCTGTCCCCCCAGGCCACCCCGACTTCGACCCCGCCGAAAACAAGCGGCGCATGGAGGCCGGCGAGCTCTACTACGCCTTCCACCCCGATATCTCAGGCGCCCGGAGAAAATGCATCGCCGCATGCAACGACTTCAACGCCGTCGGCTCTCGAATCGATTTCACCAGGAGGCAAATGGTCGAGCTCTGGAAAAAGTATGCATCTTGCCTCCCACCCCCTGAGAATACCCCTGAATTCATGAAACATGACCTGACTCGCCCGCCAGGATCATCTGCGATGACAGCCCCAACCCACCCGTCCTCGCGGACGCCAAAGCGGATGATGCCCAGTTCGGCCTGAAATACCCCTACATTGACGGGCCTATCAAGGTTGACATGGGCTTCAACTTGAAGTTTGGGGAGCAGGTGTACATCAACTACAACTCCACCTGGCTCGACACGAGCACCATTACTGTCGGGTCGAGGACGTTGATCGGGCCTAATTGCTCCTTTTATACGGCTACGCACCCGCTTGATCCGTTTCAGAGGAATGGTCTGAAGGGCCCTGAGGCCGGGAAGCCGATTGTTATTGGTGAGGACTGCTGGTTCGGTGGAAGTGTGACCGTGCTGGGTGGTGTGACGATCGGAAGAGGCGTCACTGTTGGGGCAGGTAGTGTGGTTACCAAGGACGTGCCTGATTTTGTCGTTGTTGTCGGTAACCCAGCGAGGATCGTTCGGAGGTTGGATGAGGCGAAAGAGAGGTGGGAGAAGGGCGAGAGAATTGGAGAAAGTGCGTAAAGTATTTGATGGTTGGAGAGCGAATCTGGATCATAGCGCTGGAGTTTGAGACCTGATCTTGGATAGACTTTAGCGGCCTTGATATACCTAGCTTCAAGTTATCCTGTTCTGTTCGTCTCATCACTGTTTCTTGGCTTTTTTCCACGGGGCAGACCAGCCCGACTTTGAGTGCGACTCCGCAGTCTTGGCTTCTTCCGCCTTTTTCGCTTCGTCCATCTTTCTCATCGTCTCCTGTTGAAACACCATCCATTTTCCCTCCATGTCTTGCTGGCTGACCGCTGGCTTGCCTCCAAGAGGAGCTGTATCAGGATCATCCTGACCTGTGTAGTCTCCTTCTTTCACATCAAGAATTTGACAGACAGCCTCTGCTTTTCTGACAAGCCACTTTCCGTGCACCATGCCGTGCTTCCAGTGATCCGGCAATGCAGCAAAGCCCAGATAGCCCCCAAGCAATGCGCCAGCAAAGCAAGCATTTGTGTCTGCATCTCCACCATGCATTACCAGCTCCGTTGTCAACTCCTCGAACAGGCTGACTCTGTCCAACAAGCCATGGTTCCTCTTCATCGCCATCCTGAGCAACACCACACCCGCCCCCAATGCCTTGTAGACATACCCAATGGCGTGCTGATCATCAAGTTTCAAGCCCTCCAAGCCACCTTTGCCGCTGGTATAATTGTCGAGCTCAGCCCAATCAACGTGAGGATACCCCTCTTGCTTTCCCACACTCTCATACCACTTCTTCCCCCTCTCAATCAACCCCTCAACATCCTGCTCCGTGTGCACCTCACCTCTGACCAACCCCCTAACCAGCCCACCCCCCACCACGCAAGCAATCACACACCTAGGATCCACATGCGTCGCCCTCGAAATCCCCGCCGCAACCTCAAAACACCTTTCTTCCTCCTCCCAAAGCGTTATCAACCCCAAAGGATGCGTCCTCATCAAACTCCCATTCGGCGCTGCTTTCCGTCCCGTCCCCTCCCAGTACTCCCTCGCAATCTTTTCCGGGTCGGCATCAAACCCTTTGCTCGTCAGTACCGTCCCTACCAATCTCCCCAGGCCAAGGGGCATCGTGTCCAGGGGTTTGAAGCCTTGGGAGACCCATATCCGGAGTCTTTCTGCGAAATCGGTTTGAGTTGGGGAGGAGATGTTGGAGGAAGAGGCGGATGAATTGTGCAGGAAGGAGAGCAAGAGGAGAAGGGCGTGGTCGGTGTCGTCTGTCCAGTGGCCTGGGGTGAAGGGAGCGCGGTGGCGGTCGAGTTTGAAGGGGGTGGGGGTGGGATGGAGGGTGAATTTACTGGTGGGGTAGGAGGATTTGGCTTGGGTAGAGGATAGGAACTCGGTGTAGAGGCCTATTGTGTCGCCGAGGGCTGAGCCGATGAGGACGCCGGTGATGCGGTCTTGGAGGGTGAAGTGGAGGAGGTTGGTGAGGGCTTGCTGAGGGAGGGAATTTGAGCGGGACATTCTGAAGTTGTTGATGATGTTGAATAGTGAAAGAAAGAGTGTCTGTTCAGCTCCTTGCGGTTGTGATCAGGTATTGCAGCCACTGTCAGCCTTCGGGGTTGACTTCTTGGCTCGACGACCAGGCCAGAAAGGGTTAGTGCCCACTACCAGGTGCCGTATTTTAATTCCCGTCAGTTTAGCGTCCGATTCCCCAGAAGCCTTTGGCGTTCTTCAACTTGAGCAGCCGAATCTCATGTCGCTCGGCCCTTAATGCACTGTATTTGAACGTCATTGTCCGTGATATCTGATCAACAGTGTTACTGATACATGGCTGGGAACATGAACCCGAGGGTGGAGGTCATCCGTCGTTATTTTCAGCTCGCCAGCTGAAACGCCAACAACAATGCCTCAAAGTCAGACACTGCCACCAGACACTGCCATTGGCTGGCAAAAGGTCCTTCTGACGTCTATCGTGCCGTTCATTACCTAAGGTATCTACATGTGTTTATCTACCTTACTCTACGACCATCATTCAGTTCTATCAACCTGTATTCACCCATATTTCCGGAATGCCGTAGGCCTTTTCCCAGTGGCCTTCATAACTGCACCCTCTTCATCTTGATCCTCATCATCCGCCTGGTCACTATACAATCTCAACTCTACCCGCCGCTCATCGTCCTCGTCCTCACACACCCTTGCCATCAACCTCCACACCTCCCACTTGTGTACCCCAACCCCGGTATTCTTCAGCAGCTCAGTCCCCTGACTGTTCATCGCCAACGTCATCAGCTCCCCAAGCTGCTCCCAAGCGCTGCTCCCAAACCCGCGATAAACACAAGCCGTGCCGACAAAGTGGATCAGTACCAGGAGCACATGGAGCAGCAGCACCCCGAAAGCAAGCTTGACCGACAACCCTTCAAAGTTGTACTGGTAGATGAGCTCGTGGCGATCCACATCGACCCACGCGTAACTATTGATGTTCTTCTCCTTGAGAACCTCCTCAACCGTATCATTCTGGCCGATATTTAAGCGAACACGCGACCAGGTCAAGTCAGAGAGAGCATCGACAAGGTAGACTGCTAATGACCGCGACAGCACTCGATACAGCTCCGAGTCGTCCGCCCCTTCGGCGGCATAATCCCAAATGCGGTCATAGGCAAACCGGGACCCGTTGGCGGTTTTACCACGGGCTTTGACTCCGTAGTCCGACCACATTGAACTACCTCCTGGCGCCATGTAAAGCGAGTTGTTCAGGCTGTTCAGCCAGGGGATTGTCAAATGAATAACATCTTCAGGGTTGGCGCTGGCGTTCAAGGTGGAGTTCTTCATGGCGTACGAGAATTGAGGGACGTCACCGTTGGAGTAAGACCAGACGGCGGATTCCACCCAGCGGGCGTCGATAAAACATAAGGCAAGGGAGCTACCGGTCATGTTGTATCTTGTCCAGAAGGTCGCCGACGCCTTGACAGGGGCGTGATTGCCGAAATCGATGAAGCCGAAATGGGCTTTGGAGTTGTAGGCTTCGTCGAGAAGCTCGTGAGGGATGAAGAAAGTTGGGTTGCTGCGGTAATAGAAGCCAGGGGTAAGAAGGAAGTTGTACGGAGCTTCGGCCCATGTCATAGTGCCCCAGGTCTCCTTTCTTGGACGACTGGGGTCGGTGCATTGGATGGAAACTTGCGGTTGCCTGAGCGGCAACACTTCGCCGTTGTTTTTGGCCAGTACTGCCATCTCGCGGTTTTGTACTGGCTCAAACTTTGTCATGGAAAAGCTGTCCGAGACTATTGACGCAGCGTACTTCATCGGTGTTGTTGCTGCCACGACTATCTGTGGGATGTAGATCTCTCCCCACGAGATTGACTTGCTTCCAGATGTCAGATTTGCTGGAAGACCTCGAGTGCCCCGAGCAACATTCGCCAGCCAAGACCAGTCGATGCTATTCGGGTTGCTGTAGTCCCCATGGGCGCATTCCGACGAGGATGTATCATTGGTCGCGGGACAGTAATCAGGAACATTCTGCCTGTCCATCGTTTTGGGATACAGGCTCTCTAGGGGCCCGAGATAGTATGGTCTGGACATGCCGGGCAGTGTCCTCCACCAACCCAATTTCGGGAGCATCACGATACCCGAGCTTGCACCAGCCAAGGTCGCTATAAAGAAGCTGGCTGCCATGAGTACCGCCATCCAGACTGCCGATAAATTCAGCTTGTGAATCTGGGTCAGGGGTGCCAAAAACGATGAGCTGAAGAGATAAAATGGCGAGCTCAGTTGAAAGGGCGCGGTGAGATAGCCAAACGGGACGCCTTGGGAGCCGACCAGCTTTCGTCGAATATTGGCGTACAGAATGTGAAAGAGCGAGGCAATGATGAGAGACTCGTGGATCTTGGCTCCCACCAAGAGAGCTGACAAAATGTTCGAGTTTACTCCAGGCCATGACATTCGAAGCATGTGAAGCACCAACAGACTTATTGTAACGGCTACCGAAGGGAACTGGAACAGCAAGAATTGGCCCACGGATCTTTCCGTGTCGGTATGACAGACCATCTTTCGAGGCTCTTGGTTTTTGTCCCTGTTCTCGACATCTTCGAGATCGTCCTCCAGTATCTGAATCCACTCCGGCTGCTTGCTATCTCGCTTTCTGCTTGGCCTGGGTGGTAGCCTGGGCGCTGGTCTAGGTGGTAGAGGTGGGGGATCATCGAGGCGATCTTGGTCGTCGGACTGCCAATGGAGTGAGACATCTTGACTTGACATGTCGAATGTCATGTATGAGCTCTCCGCGTGTGAGCATCATGAAGTTCAGCCCACAACTGAAAAGAGGTTCTTTTCATATACCTATGCTGGACGATGCCCAGCGCGCTTCCTGGCGGCTAATGTGGTGCTGTGCCACAATCGCGGGTTTGATCGCCGCACAAGCCTCAAATTCAGCGAATCAGAGCCATGGCTTTGCTGCCTACCTGGAGTCGGTGCTGCATAACAAGGGCTTCATCATGCGTTGCATTCCTTCAACACTGCCACTAAAGAGCAGTGAAAGCCCCGATGAGCAAAAACAGACTGTGGGTGATATGACTTTCTTCCAATCTCATGAAGTACCTAGTGCCAATAATTAGCCCCTTAACCGCAAGCAGCTTTGCCATAATCTCCTCGACTGGTAAAAATCACTGGTCAATATGGTACCATCGCGAAGTCAACCATGATTGGTGCCGATGATATCCAAAGCCCAGTGTCACGACAGGCATATACAAGTGAAGGACTTTCTTCTCTGCCGATAGGACTACGTAATCTTGTATTGTCTGCCTGCCAGGAACCTACATATTAGTAATCTTGACAAGACACTATTGATTGGATTAAAACGCAGAATTCATGCAAAGGTTTGGACAACAACCCTCAGCAAGTATCACGTTCAACGATGACGAGCGATTAGGTGGCGTAACCAACTCCGAAAGCTTGGGGTAGTGGTGTGTTCTGTTATAGGCCACACCTCCGTTGCACACCTTTATGCTTTGCTTTACTCGGATTCCGTCCCAATGCAGTCATTTACGTGCGGTGGCTTTCGCTATGATTTGTCTGCTGAACGCCAAGCTGAAAATAGTGGCGGAGGCTGAGGCAACATAATGTTCGGTCTGCGCACCCACTGACCACGTCTATTGGAATAATGTGTCATCAGACAGGCTATTCCGAAGGTCATGAATACGAACTACGAAAAAGGAGGGGACAGTCTTCAGTGACAGAATGGTGTATAAAAGTTCAATCAGAGTCTCTGTCCCGTTGTCCTACCGTCTTCTGTTCATCACTCTCCCAAACTGCCTTTGTTCTAAATACATCTCACAGTGACAATCAAATCACAACAAGCTCTTGACTTGATTTCAACATCCACTTGGAGCATCTAACATGGCTTCTCAACACCCCCTTGCTGGCGCACCTCCTGCCGGGCCCCCCAAGATTGCCTTGAAGCTTACTCCTGCTGGCCATAAGAAGCAGCAGGAGGACCCCAACTTCATTGCTGAACTCATCAACACGGCTGAGAATGGCCGAAGCGGGCTTGTTCCCAGTGTCAATCCTTTGATCCCTGAAGACCATCGTCCAGCCCGTCTTTCTCAGCGCATTGCAGCTGCTGCTGCCTCTGATCCCCTTGCCGACCTGCCCAACTTTGACGTCTGGTATGAAGTTGTTTTGGAAGGCCAGGCAAGTCTCTCAAGCATCGAGAGTGAAAGTGCCACCACCACCGAGACACCCGCCGACGCTGGAAAGCTGTCGCTTCCTAAGGAGACGCTTGAGCTCATTCACAGGCTTCATCGCTTGGATGAAGTCGAGAGCGTCCACGCTTTACAGCCCGGTCCTCCCCCTGCCGTCAACCCCAGCGATGATCCCCGTAGTGTGAATCAGGGGTATCTCGATGCTGCACCTGCCGGTATCAATGCCCGCTACGCTTGGGGCTTTCCAGGTGGAGATGGTGTGAGTGTCAACATTGTTGATATGGAACAGGGATGGAACCTCAACCACGAGGATCTCCAGGCGGCCGGGATCACTTTGATCTCAGGATACAATGCCGCCTACTATTCGCATGGAACTGCAGTGCTGGGTGAAATGCTACAGGTAGACAACACTATCGGAGGAGTTGGCATTGTCCCAAAGGCCAAAGGCCGTGTCATTTCCCAGCATCGACCCACAGGTTACAACACCGCTGCCACCATCCTTGATGCAGTCAACAACATGGCGTTTGGTGACATTTTGCTCCTTGAAGCCCAGGAATTCGACCCTGTCGGAGGGCAGTACTACTGGCCCGTCTCGGTGGCCGATGCCAACTTTGATGCTATTCGCCTTGCTTCTGCTCTGGGCATTACCGTGGTTGAAGCAGCCTGCAACGGTGGATATGACCTCGATGCCTACGTCAATCTCTCGGGCAAGTACATCTTCAACCGCTCCACTCCGGACTATAAGGAGTCCGGTGCAACAATGGTAGGGGCCTCCAGCTCTGCAGCCCCTCATTACCGCCTTTGGTACTCCAACCACGGCTCCCGAGTGGACGTCTACGCCTGGGGCGAAAACATCGACACAACCTTCACCGACGACAACACCGGCACCGAGAATTACTATACCGACTTTTTTAGCGGGACCTCCGGCGCCTCCCCTATCATTGTCGGCGCAGCTGCAGCAGTCCAGGGCATAGCCAATGCTTCCCTGGGGTACAAATTCTCCCCCTTGCAGCTCCGCCAAATCCTCACCACCAACGGAACACCCAGCAGCACCCCCTCCACCGACCGCATCGGAGTGATGCCCAATCTCCGCGCCATCATCGACGGCCGGTTCATCAACCTCGCCCCGGACCTCTACATCAGAGACTACATCGGCGACAACGGCCGCGTCCCCTCCTCCGGCACCGTTTCCAACTCTCCCGACATCATCGTCCGTCAAACCCCCGTTTCCAACCCCCAAGCCTTGTTTGGACAAGGCTCCGGCAACGAAAACAGCACCTCTCTCTCCCAGACCATCCTAGCAGGCCGTGACCACAGCATCTACATCCGCCTGCTCAACAGAGGCGGTTCACCAGCCCAAAACACAAAGGTGACTGTGTACTACGCCCCCGCTGCCACCCTCATCACCCCCAACCTCTGGACTCTAATCGGGACCGTCACCCTCCCCCGTGCTGTCCCCACAGGGAGGGTCTTGACCGTGTCCCCGAGGTTGGCCTGGCCGGGAAGCAAAGTACCTGCTGTCGGACCGGGCGGGTATTCCTTTGTTGCGATCGCCACGACCGACAAAGACCCTGCGCCAGTGCTGCCGACGACATTCCCCGCGTTTGTTGAGTTTGTGAGCAGGAATAACAACGTTGCGTGGAAGGCCTTTAATGTGGTGGCTCCGCATGCAGTTGGGGCGAGCATCAGGTTGCAGGTTGGGGTCGCGGGGGCTTTTGATGCGCCAAGAAAGTTCTCTCTCAGGGGCGTCGGGTCGTTGCCGATGGGGAGTGAGGTTCGGTTGGAGGTTCCGGTGGACTTGGCGAGGCGGCTTGGGGTTGTGACACCCTGGGCTGAAGCGGAGGACGAGAAGGGCAAGGTGGTGCTTGTCCCTCTTCATCCGTTTGGCCGTGGGGAGATTGGCGAAGGGATCTTGCCTGTGGGTAGTGTGAGTCAGTGTGAGCTGGTTGTGAAGGTGCCCGAGGAGGAGATCAAACGGGAGGGCCAGTGGGAGTATGAGATTGTGCAGGCGTGGGATGGTGTCGATGTTGGTAGGTTGACCTGGAAGTTTGAGAGGGGCGATGACAACTAAAGGGAGAGGAGACGAAGTGAGAAGTGAGAAGTGAGAAGTGAGAGTCAAAGTACATGAAGAAGTGGAGTGTTGTTGGGAGAAATAATTGCCAGGGTTTCAGGGTTTCAGGGGCACAGAGGTCATGATTACAACTGCCTCACTGCAAAACAGTGAACTTTTGAACTTATGAGATTACCTAAGCTACATGAAAGGGAACAAAGAAACAATGCCACATTGGTTTGTTCCACTCTAGAGCTTTTTGTCTGTGAGTCTCTAAGTATCGTGAGGAGGATGAGCCGTAGTCTACTCAGTTGCCTTGATTATGGCCGGCGGAGATAAATATTCCAAGGACAAGTTATGTTGGCAATGTGGACTGTTCAGAAAAATAGGTACCTTAGAGTCTTCAGAGTCAAGACCCACAGTGTTGCAGCGAGGGGATGCCTCTTAGCTTTAAAAGAACCTTGGAATATAGCTCAAATTGCTACCGGAATACCGTAGTAGGCTACCTAGTTTATAGACGGAATGTTCAATGCCACGAAGGGTATGATTCTTATTCAGCACCACATCAGCCCAAGCCGGAACCACACCCCCCGAGCCAAGTCCACAAACTCCACCTGTCTCCTCCTCATGAGTCAGAACTCCACAGCTACTCCCAACAATAACCCCCCAGGACCAGTAGCTCAGGGGTAGAGCAACCGGCTGCAGTCCGGTAGGTCACGCGTTCAAATCGCGTCTAGTCCTCTCTTTTTACATATTAATTTCAAGATCTGGGACGCCGCTGACCTTGACCCCCAACTAGAATTGAAAATCGCCGTGGTGTCTCACGTGGAGTTGAGTTCTGAGTCGTTGAGGGAGCCGAGTCCGGGCTTGAAGCTGGAGCTGGACCCTCGGATGGATTGACTGGCCGCGGTGAGCTTTCCTTCGTTGTTTTTTTAAACTTTGCAGAGAGTTCGTCGACGATTGACTGAAACTTCGGACCGAGATGTTTGCTCTCCTTGAGTACCCCAGGGCAAGTTTCCGTTTCCCTCTCCTTGCTCTGGAGATGAGGCAGCTGGGCATCAACCCGCAACCTATCGAGCTTGTGGTTTTGTAGAGCATTCTTATGTACCAGACATTCTGGACATTCTGGGCCGAGGTTTGGAAGGATGACAATGGCAGGGACTGAGCCGTCCGGCCATTGTTGCTTGGCCAATTCTTTAGCCTCGTCTTCGAAGCGTTGGGCTTGTTTGTGTGGGGCGCAGTGTGGGCATGAGCAGGTCTGGATATTTCGTGATCGTTTTTTGGATTCTGCCAAACTCTGCCTGTTCGCCTGCAATTTGTCCTTTCATCCACGCGCAATGCGGGCAGTGGCCATTAAGATCCTGGTCGTGGCTCATGGTGAATGATTGTGCCGTTCAGTTGCTGGAACAAGCAAAGGGAAACCGTCGTCGGTGAGTGTGCTGTGGTAGAGGTAGCTAATTAATAGCTTGCTGATATCTGTTTTGTTGTTGTTTAGTTGCAATTGGGGAGGAACCTGTCTTATCTGTCCAAGTTTTCTAAGTTATGGATTTAGATAGCTGTGCCTTGCAAACGAAACGACGCTTCCAGAGGGTTCTATTTGACAGGGTAACAGGGAGTCGGCTTGCTGATTTCGAGGGCAGTGTGTGAAATACCTATATAACAATGCCATAGTCTTTTCTTTTTGGGATCCTGTGTTGTCCGAGTATACCTAAACATCACAAACAGTCTATGCTCGGGACAAGGGTCTCTGGCAAGATTTCCTCGCTGCTTAGTTACCAGAGAGTAACCGTATGGGACTTCAGTTCTGCTATTGGCTAGGCAAAAACACAATGCGGTTGTATTTCTTTGATAATTTGGTAACCTGACTCCTTTGATCCGATTCACGGGCCCGGTGACTCAATATTCCGCCTGCCCTAAATTTCCATCAGCCCCAGATACCAGCACATGAGTCCAAGTCCCCGATCTCACGCGGCCATAATGTCCCGGTGCCGGTCCACAAATCTCCCAACAGCTTCCACGAATCCTCCAAGCTCATGTTCCTCTGTCTCCAAGATCAATGCCACAAACCCCCTCCTTGTTGTCCAGAACCCTTCCTCCAGCATCTCAAACCAAAACAAGTCCCTCAAGTCCCTCCTCTCCTTGCCCTGTATGTCTTCTCCACATGTAATGTTCTCCACCACTCCATCAACAAAATGCAACCCAATCAACGACCCCCTTCCGGTAAACTTCACCCTCGTCCCCTTTGTCACCTTTTCCAATCTCCCCCTTAGTCTCTCTCCCCTCTCATTCAGTGCCACACAAGTCTCCTCGGTGAAGACCCTCTTTAAGGCCTCATACCCCACACTCATCACCAGCGTGTTGTTGTTAAACGTCCCCGAGTGGGCCAGCGACCCTTTCAGTCTGGGGTCATACATAGCCATGACCTCCCCCCTTCCGCCAAACGCGCCGAATGCCAGCCCGCCACCGAGGTACTTTCCCATTGTGACCAAATCGGGCTTTAAGCCCAACTCAAAACCCAATCCGTGAGGTGCAAGGCGAGAAGTCATGACTTCATCCAAGATGAACAACGCTCCAACCTCATACCCAGCATCCTGGATGGCATGCAGGAACCCTTTTGTACCTGGAATGCAACCGCCGGCGCCCTGCATGGGTTCAACTAGCACAGCAGCCAGATCAGGGGTGGATTTGATGGTTTTCACCGCAAGATCAATGTCGTTGTAACGGGAAACAACAACAAAGTCTTCCTTGTCGACGGTGTTGGTTGCTGGTCTGCCATCGGGAAAGCTAAACACAGCGCCGTGATAGCCACCGGAGAACACGATGACTTTTCTACGCGAGGTGAAATGCCGCGCTCCGGCCAGGGCGTGCATGGTGGCTTCAGTGCCGGTGTTGGCCATGCGGACTCGTTCGAGTTTGAAGCGGGAGCAGAGCAGGGCCGCGTGTTTGTGTTCTTGAATGGTGGTTGAGCCGAGGGAGAGGCCCACGTTGTCAAAGGTTGACAGAATGGTTTCTCGGATGATGGGATTGGAGTGCCCGTAGAGACCGGCGGTAAGTTCGCCGACTAGGTCAAGGTATCTGTTTCAGGGGTTAGCAGTTTGTATTTACGAACGGTGACTGGGGCGATTCACTTATGGCCGTCCCCGTCCCAGACATAAGCACCCTTTCCCTGCTTCATTGTCAAGGGAAAAGGGGATGTGTGCAGAAGGGTTCGGGTGTTTCCCCCCGGAAGAGCGCCGACGGCGAGTTCATGCTGTTTCCTGGATAGGGGGTTGTTAGTGATGAACCTTGCCTCTGCAGCTTCGAGGGCTGTCTTGGCCCCATCGACAGAAATTGAGCTCATGCTGCTTGTGTGAGACATTAGACGTCCTACAGGTGTGTCTTTTGTTTGTTAAAAGGTATCAAGGAGGACGGCATCTCGCTTTAAGGGTATCTTTCGTGTGAGATACCCCTCTTTGATCGGCTCATGATGGGGGTATTGCCGGCCCACTTGCCGATCGATCCCGGCCAAGACTTCGATTGTTCGGGCCGAGATCCTGCTAGGGGAAAATTGGCCAAGCGGCATTAGGAATCGAGACTGGTGTGACAGTGATAGACATGGTCCTTCCCAACTCAAGCTGGTTGTGCTTCGACAGAACAGAAACACGCCTCAGCCTTGCTGTGCCAATGGAACATGGAGTTGATGGACTCGGTCAGTTCTGCGCTGCTGGTCTTGTCAATGCAGCAGGTATCAACCCAGACGTGGGAGCATCCGTAGGTGAGGGCCACCTCGCAGATTCCTCTTATCTTCTCGAAGCCTTTTTTATGGATGGCGGTATCGAGCGAGAGGTTCAAGTCGTTGAAGGTGACTTCATCGTCTCCCCAGGTGTGGGACAGAATGAAGTACGGAGTCGGGTTTGGTCCGTCGATGTCATTTTCTTCAAGTCGATAATTTTCACAGTTAACGAGCCACATGATGAAGAGAGGTGCAGATGATGAGTTTGGCACTGTGCAAAATGCAGCTGGTGAATTGGAATTGGTGGGATATCGCGCAGGAGCGGGGCTGTTGGAGGGAGCTCAGCACAGCCAACTGCTGCCTGATTGTCCCCAACCAGGCTGTGCTTTTGATTTTCAATTCAACAACCCTCCGAGGATCCTCATCTTCGTCCTCTCGTCGATTCTTTCTCAGAACTCGCATCGCTTTCTCTTCCCCAGACAAAAAAAAATGAAATTTACCAAGATCGACTACCGCGACGTCGAACAGGCGCTCGAGACACCCGACCAGACCAGCTTCAACACGTCGTTCCATTCCGCAGAAGAGGCACCAGACCTCACCAGACCCTCCGAAGCCCCAGTTTCATTCAAGCGCTGGCTGTCAGTCATTTTATCACTCCGCAACACGTCTTCCTCAGCACCACCGGTCCAGATCGTGACTCTCTCCAAGTCCCAAGCTCGCCTCCTGCTCAAAACTGCCGAGGGCTCTCTGCAAACAGGCGTCCTAAACCGCATGTATGCCGAAGACGTTGCAGACGAGATCAATCCGCTTCTTGAAAGTCAGCTTATCTTTCCGCCCGAGGGCCTGTTTCTCCGTCTTGCCGCCTGTTCGCCCAAAGATGGTGCCCAATCGATCCGAGGGAAAGTTGCCCTGAGCTCTGTCGAAGAAGTTATTTTGCGTCTGGTCACCTCTTTCCGAGCACGCAGTGCCCTCTTCAATAGTCTGGAGGCCGGGGACGAGACATTTGATCTGTTCTTCCTCCCCTTTGACGACCGCATGAGCAGTGATCGGGAATATCGTGTCTTCTGCCCTCCAGGGGGCAAGAAAATCACAGCTGTTAGTCAGTACCAATGGCACAAGAAGTGGAGATATGACTACCTATGCAGCGACGACCAGAAACAAAAAGTCGACACAATAATGTCGGGAATCACGGCAATGCACAAGCGGATTCTGGGCGACTTGGATAAAGACAACGAACTCGACAATCTGCTTCTACAACAGGGCTTTTCTTTCGACGTCTTGTTCGATGTGACAACAGAACTTTGCGAGCTTGTCGAGCTCAACGGATTCGGCGTCAGGAGCAGCTGTGGTTCGTGTCTTTTTCAATGGGTCAAAGACCGAGAGCAACTTTACGGCGCAACCGACGACGTGGAGTTCAGAGTGGCCATCTCATCCCGTTGTTGAGCACCTCGGTTCGATGAATATGCAGGGTCAAAACAATAGTTTGGGGGCGCTCCCCACTTGATGCTACCCAGACATGCGGGCCGCTCCCGTCGATCATCGCCAGGTGAAGATCAATTGGAGCGGGTGGCGCCAGCGATCTGCTTGGCGGAGGCTTCAACGTTGCATCAACCTTCGGCAGGATTTTGGTCCATGTTCTTGTCAGATGTTGTGGAGCTCATCTTCGAAGCTTTTTGCGCTTGCAATACGAGACTCGGTTCAAGAGACTTGGGAGCTACTGCCCTACTTGGTTCTGTCGTCTTAGTCTCCGCCACCTTTCAGGTCATATCATGGATCCATTATCTCAGTGTATTCACCATCACTCGAGTGATAACACAGTTGGAATTTGGAACAATCAGTTGTGCCTCCATTTCGCCTCCGGCACGAACGAACCGGACCATGATCTGACGGAGGCCATACTGGGTGGGCCGGCGTGGTTTAGCAATACCACCTCGACACTCTCAATAGCAAAAGACATAATACAATACCATTCGGTTAACCTGATAATCCACCTGAGCTCCATCGTGATGCTTCTAGACCACAGCAGCTGAGAGCCGATAACCGTCTGATCCCGTTGTCCACCTTCTTGCTGCGCACCATTTCGCTTTGCGGACCATCCCAGCACGACCCGCAGCCCAAAACCGAAAACCATGTGTAAAAGTCTAACCATCTAGGTTACTTCAGAACAAACAAAACTGCGATGTAGACCCAGAGGGAAGTAAGACGGGACAAGAACCCCTGAATCTCATGACACCAAGCTGAGTTGAGCGATAGAGGCGTCAAATTCTCGCTGGAATAGGCATGGGCAAGGTGAAGATGGCTTCATGGGGGCAGGAATATCGGGCCTGGTAGGGAGTCTCAGGTCCAAAATCTACATATAAAGCAGCACTCTCATCTCAACATCCCCATCCATCTTTCATCACCAGCAACTCATCGTCTTCTACTTTCAAACCACTCCTCCTAAAAACAGCAAAATGAAGTTTTCCACCATCGCCACCGCCACCGTCGGCCTCCTCACCGGTGCTCAGGCCTACCAGATCAAGGTCTGCACTGGAAAGAGCATGAACGGTGTCTGCGATACCCTCACCAGCTTGGGCACCATCAAGACCCACACTACGACGTACCAGTCGTATAACTGGCAGTCTGCTAGCAATATCTGCGTCCGCATTTGCGACTCTTGCACTGTAAGCTGCTTGATCGAATCTCTGTTCACATTGTCCCTTGCTGACTCGTGTTTAAACCAACAGTCTCTTGGCTACCGCTGCGATGACTGGACCAACAACAGCATCTCGTTCAACAAGGCTATCATTTTCAAGTGGGATAGCGGCGAGGGCCCCGCTGCCACCTCGTGCTGCTGAGCAACTGGATTAAAAGAGGGACTTTGTACATAGATTGGGCGGATGGGCGCAGTCTGACGCTACCGCAGTAATAGAATTACTTCCACAACTTCAACCAACCCCACCCATTATTATCCCCCTGTCTCTCCTCGCCCTCCTTCCCGCTCCCAGGGAGGTCTTCCTTCCTTGCGAACCCCGACTCATGCGCCTTCTGCGTACCCAGTCACCCAACCCTCGTATTCGTCAAAGGCGAACTGGCCGAGGTTCCAGTAGTTGGGCCCTAGTTGCAGCCAACGGCATGATGTCTTCTGCGGTGAAGGTGCGGGGAGGAGGCGGCCGGATGTTTGCTGGTGCGTTTCTGAAATGAAAGACATCATGAGGTTATGGATGGCTTCCAGGCTTGGTACTCCGGAATCATGTGTTACCATACGACAAATAGAACTGAAGTACACCAGACACTAATAAAAGACTCAATCAAGACACTTTTCTAGTCTTCACTGGCGTATAAACAAACGCGTTGAAACGTACGCGTTGTTTGATTAGTCTAGGCACCCTCTACAAAGTATTCCAGTTCCAGTCAAGGTGTTGTGTTTAATTGCCTCAGGTTGGCAGTAGGCATAAACCCTACATGATATTGTGCAGCTAGTGAATCTGTGTTAGTTGACAACCTCCTCATACTTGAACACAACAGAAAACCACTACAGAAAAGCAAATCGAGACGTGATAACAATCTCGCTCAAGCCAGATATCCAAGCCCGTGCTTACGCACCCATAAATGGAAACAGATATGCCACCCGGGTCGCCAGCCCCCTCATCAAAAGCATGGCCCCAAGCGCGGTCCCCCTCGACTTGGGCAGCGGCCTGTTTCCCTGGTTCATCCGGAAACTCGTATACGGCACCCCGCGAGAGATGACACCGGCAGACATTGAAACAGTCATTCGCCGGTTCGCTCATGCCGCATCTCTTGCATCCGAGGCGGGGTTTGCCGGCGTCGAGGTCCATGCCGCGCCTGAAGGATTAAACGACGCCATCCAGCAGATCAGGGCCATCACGGACGCGGGGGTGGACTTTGTCGAGATAAGCGGCGGGTCTATTGAGGACCCGACCTTCAGCACTGGGCCTCCCCCTCCACCAGTTGAAAAGTCCGCCAGGTCCAGAGCACGCGAGGCGTTCTTTGTCGAGTTTGCGAGTGCCGTACGATCCGAGTTTAGGGAAGTGCCGGTGGTGCTGACTGGTGGGTTAAGGACAAGAAAAGGCATGGAGGTTGCTCTCGCTGGAGGCAGTTGCGACATGATTGGTCTTGCGCGGCCGGCTGTTGTGAATCCGTCTGTTCCCCGCAAGCTTTTGGACCTGAATATTCCCGAGGAAGAAGCTGTTGCCCGGGTTGAGAAGGTGAAACCGTGGAGTATTGCTGGGTACATACACGGGTATTAAGGCTGTTGGGACGGGGGCAGAGACTGTAAGTGACATGCCGCGGATCGAACATTCTGAAACGATTTCTAACAAAAATGGATTAAATAGCTGTGGTATACCAGGCGAATACGCGAGCTGGGAGTGCGAGGACATTGCGATTGGGGATGGGTATAGGTAGTTTGCATAGTTTGTGGCCTGTTACCGAGGTACTCTGTGGAGGTAGCTCTATGCAATGATCACAGTCTCAGGCTGGAATAGTGTGTTCTGGTTATTTCGAGAGAATTTGGCTGCTGGCCATCATGATGGATTGTTGAGCATATATCTGCCTGATCGCTATTCAAGATTTGGACGCACATTTGTGCAAGTAAAACGTGGAACACGTGAAGCACAAGCCGCATGTGTCATGACCAATCATAAAGCAGACAGCCGAAGCCTGGCGGCCATGCTGCCCAACATTGTGTTCTTTCCCCATAAATTGATCCTCCCAGTACATTTGCCTTTCCATCTCTGTAATGGCATCAGGAAACACCGGGAGCCTGACCTTGTACAATTCTAGGTGATGGCCATTGAGAAAATCAAGAGACTCTTCCAGTAAGAATCACCCAGTCAGTGATCAGGTGATTCAGGTAGGCAGGCTAACCGAGCCTCCAGAGTTCGACCATCACTTTTTCTATCGTGTTTCCAGCCCGCGAGAGCAGTAATCAACAATCTAGGCGAGGGAACACAGTCTGGGGGCTTGGAAAACACAACAAGCCACGAAGCGGCCCCCACAATGGTAGTCTTAGAGTTCCAGGCACTCGTGGTCGACGAGATCGACGTGGAGAATTTACTGCGCGTTGGCAAAGGCAGCTTGCCAGTGAAATTGGTGCGACTGCCGGTCGAGGACACGTCTGAAGTCGCCGTTCTTTCATGGCGCTGGGATGGAGATCTCAAAACTCGTGGCTCCAAGAATATTGCCAGTGCGATCTACCAAGCCAAGAGAATGGGCGTTCGATATTTGTTTCTCGATCTTGTCTCCATCGATCAAAGCCTCTCTGGAGAGGCTCTCATTCAACAAGTGGTGGAGTTTTCGTCGCTCTACAGCACCATCCCAGTCATTGCCGCTTACGACATGGAAGGAGAAGAGTTCGAGGACACCATGTACCGCCCTTGGATCTTCAACGAGGCACGGCTATATCGATACAACCCCACCAAGATGGTGTACGTTGGCCACAGCAATCAAGGTACAAAGCATGATCCTGGCTCCTCCCCCTTCGGCGGGGAGCCGATACTCGGTGTTGACATCTGGCGTTATGAGTTCGGAAAAACCCTTGGGCACGTCTGGACTGGCAGCTTCATCGAAACGATCATCGGCGTGCTTTGCGACAAGATTGGAATGAGTGACGTCTCTGATCTCAAGTTCATCATCCCACCGTACGCGCGTGTTTTCACTACTGCATACCGGAAGATGAGTCGGAACGACTACCTCCTTACAGCCGCAATTCTCTGCCGGGTTCATGCGCCACCACGGGGCAAACTCAACTGGGACGCCGGGGCTATGGATTATGGTCGCTACAGTTTCAAAGAGGTTAACAGCGAAGGTTCCAGTTCCTCGTGGACATGGTACGGTATTTTCCTTGACGGAACCCGGATTGGACTCTGGAAACACAAGTATAACGAGTGGCTGGATTATGACTGGTACTTGTTCGACGTTTTACCGGATGCAGAGCGTCTCATTTTTAATGCGCTTGGCCTGAGCGACTCAGACTGGGGAGAATTTATCGCACAGGTGGAAGCGCGGCGGCATTGTCTGGTCATAGACAGAGAGGATAAGGTACCAGTGCCCAAGGTGGAAATCGTGGCAGTAACCCTACCATAGACACAACAAGAGGCTGAACAGGCTGAAACGTGTATATAAAGGCGCTTGTTAGCCCATGCCTTGCTCCTCTTCTCTTTACTCTACACCCTCGGTGGCAACTTATTCGCTTCAAGACTCCAGTTATCTAAGACACAAGGGTTCGCCAAAACACAACTCGTGTCTTTGTGTTAACTGTGGCTTTGTTATTTGTATCATTTCTTGCTTATTATTTCTATCTACCTACCAAAACCAGGTCCTTATCCGCTATTCCATATGGTCGCTGATAGGTAGGTAGGCATCAATCCCAGGTTCCTTCTATTCTTCACAAAGTGAATGGCCAGGGTGCATGAAAAATGCCTGAGGAACCCGCCTCAAATCCCAGATGAAATAATAAACGAAGGGATTTGCGCTTGTGTCTCTTCCGATGTGCGTCTGTCATGATTTATGACGAGACATGAGTGATGGTGGGTGGTATGTGTGGTGTGTGTGTGGTGATATGTGAAGTGTAAGGTAGTAAGGAAGCGTCCAAACCATCGTGGTATCAAATGTTCAAAGTCAAAACCTCCAACGCCTTTCTATGGCCCATTGCTCCTGCGTCCCAACTTGCTTTGTCATGTCCTGATTTCTTCCGCCTAATTTGTCCCCTCTGCCTCGGGACTCATACCGCCCTCTTTCTTGACAAACTCATCGTCAATGATGGCCGACTCCCCAATGTGTTCGCGATTCAGGTACCTGGTCTCCTTGTAGGATGAAGACGCTGAAGAGGTAGTGGTGCTGATGCTGTCTGAGCGGCGCGCTAGGTGATGTCTTGACAATGGTAGGGTTGATTCCCTACGATTCCTGACTGAGGGGATGCGGATGGGGATTGTGATGTAACTGGCTGTTCCGGGGGTTGTTGGGACTGCGGAGGCAGAGTTGACATCGATTTCGAAGCTGCGGTTGCTGCTGCGGCGGTGACTTAAGGCGCGCTGGACCATTTTGACTGAAGTGTGAGGGTTTGAGAGTGGTTGGTGGATTCTGATTCGTTAAGGGTCAGGTTGTTGAAGTAAGCTTGATTGAGTATTTGAAGCTAAAGGTGTTTGCGTTGAGGTTGGTGATGTCTAAGATGGTTCAGGTCCAAGTCGAGGTGGGAGTTTAAGACGTTGTAAGATCGGGTAGCTTGTTGCTGATTCTGGACATGTCAGAAAGTGCGGGCCACCCTCGAGTAGAAGTAGTAGTGAAACGAAGAGCAATGACAAGGTGTTTCTCCACGTTCAGGAATGCGTGCAACCTCGGACTCTTGTTTGTCAGTGGTCAGCTCCCAAGGTCGACCTCCACTGCAGGATTGACAGCCAGCGACACGGTTTGATCTTCGATAGTGGCCTCTAAACCAGGCCCGCTCTTGCTTGCGGAGCAGTGTGGGCGGAAGGCATTCTGATAAGGATTCCCGCTGCGCCGTGCCGCGGGTGTGCCGTTTCGCCTTGCGCAGCTACCAGGTAGTTGGGTCTCGAGTGCCAGGGCCGGGCCGGGGTGAAACAGTTCTGACGAGAGTCCAGAAAGTCGGAATGTTGATAAATTGTTTTCCTGTTTCTGCCAATACTAGACTCGGAAAGAGAACTGTAGATCGTGCTCCGAGTCCGAACCGCTAACTTTGTAATTTATTCACCGTGTTGATCAGACAGATAATGGCATGGAGATAGTTCTGATGAAGCAGAGTGATTGAGCTCAAGTTCAGATGAACGCAATTCGGCACTTAAGCAAGGCATTGTTGTAGGCGTGGAGATGTGGTCATCCTGGTGGCGGCCATTGCTTTGGCCCATTTTGCAACCATCACCCCAGCATCTTGGTCATTTTCGGTTCTTCGGCCATCACGAATCATGGAGACGAACCAAAGAATACCAGTACGTCTTTTGGACGCACTTGGGCTGAGGCAAAGTTCCCCTCTCCAGCCCCTGATAGCAACCCCTGAATTCCGCAGTCAAACTAAGCTGCGAAGTCTGAACCCTCTGCTCATCCAACCATCCCATCGCAAAAACAATATGCTTGCAACACTTGCCATCTGGCGGCACAGCCCCCACGCTCACTCGCAACCCCACGACCTAAAATCCACATGAGAATGTGGTGCAACAAGCCGGGTCCGCCGACCCCAGACCCGGCCCACTGTCGGTCCTAAACTTCCAGGATCCACCACATTGGAAACCACTTGATCTCCTTCATGCAGAAACCCCAGATCGGCACTGCAGAGAATACACGTGCCGAATTTGTGGTACCATCCAGCCACAGCAATAGAAGAGACAAACAAAACATGTCCTCATGCTTGCTCCGAGCACCTGCCTAGGCAAAGGACTGAGTGCTTTTCGAAACAGAGTAGAAGGCATTAAAATGTGACAGCATAAGAAAGAACCCCAGATCGACGGTGATGTGATATGCCCTTCATGATAATACAGCGTGTTATACAGTTGCTTTTCCAAACCAAATGCGCCATAATTTCTATCCATATGCCCATCATCTATTTCCCATCCAGAGACAAGTCCCACAGCCAGCTTTGTAAAAGCGAACCCGTCAACAGTCTAACCTAAACCGCCGCGTCCAACTCCCTCCGCTGCTCCTGCATCGCAGCACCCCAATGCCTCAACCTGGACCGCATCCCATACTCCCACTCAGGCAACGAAACCAACTCCTTCAAAAACGGGCCCTCCTTCCCTATCTCGCTCATCCTCACCCACGACGAGATGGCATTCAACACCTTCAGCGAGTCCGCATCATACAGAATGCCCGCCTTGCGCATCTCTTCAAGCATGTTCAACACCCCTTCGGCGTCGCCATACCGATACCACAAGATCCTCAGCAGCTCATTGTAAAACGGCGTGCTAACACCCAGAACATAACTCGCCGGACCTAGCTCCTTGATCCGTGGCAGAATATTCAAGGCCAACCGTGAAGGGTGGGCAAATCTCTGGTGGAACAGACGGAGGGCGGCCAAAAGATAGCGGGGATACAGCGGGCCGTAGATATGCAGAGGAAACTTTTCATCTCCTGTTGTTGTCTCCTCGGGGCTGGGAGCAGCAGCAGCAGCACCAGCAGCAGCGGCAGCAGCCTTCTTCCCCTTGCGCTTTTTCGTCGTCGTGTCTGTTGCCAGCGTGGGAGGCTCAGGCTTGTCCAATCCAAACCTGGCCACCATGGGGAAAACTTCTTTCTCCAAGATATCCCATAGCTCGAAGTCTGTTTTTGTGGTCTGCATCATCGCTTCTACCCGTGTGCGCTCGGCGCGACGGAGGGCTTCGTGCTGGACCGACTTGGCAAGGGGGTTAAGCAGCATATCAGGGTCGGTTCCGAAGCGGGAGGAGGCGGTGTCTGGGTCTTCATCGGAATTTACCGGGGGCATGATGGGGGAATCTGCGCCCTCAGTGATGTTGAGGGCTCTGCGGGCGGCGTCGCGGAGGCTGGGCGGGAAGCGCAGGAGGGCTTTGCTCCAGTCTTTGGTGGCGGCTGCTTGGGTAATTGGGTGACGCTTGCCGTAGGGGCGGTGAAGACGCCTTATGGATCTCGACTCGATGTCGGCTGCGTCTTGGATGATGATGTCGATTGTCTCAGCCCCTGACGGCTGGGCTGGTGAGTCTGAAGAGAAACGGCTTCCCGGCCAGTTTTCCCGAGTGGGCTCCAGGGAAGAAGGATCTTTAAGAGGAGGGGTTGGCTGTTTGGCGGCAATTTCTTCGAAGATGGACTTGAAGGCATCGCGCTCTGTAGGCGTAATGGTTGATCGATCTCCGGCTTCTGTGAGGAGATGGTTCATCTCTCTTGGAGGGGGTCTCTCGTAGTCTTCTGGAAGCTCAAAGGGAATGGATTCGCCCTTGGAAAACCCGAAAGCGGTGCCTTTCCTGCCAGGTGCTATTCTGCTGGAGCGGGAAGCCCTTTTTGGAGGCACATATGAAGGTTTTCTGAGGGGCAGGTTTGTGGTGGTTGAAGTGTGCATGAATGCACGTAATGCTGGAGTCGGGACGCCATTCCGAGAAATCCTTTGTAAGGTCCGGGTCTGGTAGAGAAATGGGAGTAATGTTGTCGACATGTTGGGCACTGAAGGGAATGGCTGGTGATGGTATGAATCTGGAGGATTTCGAACCTCAGCACGATTTAATCTCTGCTGCGATGGCATCCAAAATTTCCAGAACAATTGCCTGCCGGATTCTGCAGCCCACCAGCGCTAAGCTTTTCGAGTACTAGCCGGACGGTCCGAGGACTGCCCACTGTGGGAGGATGTGGGGCCCCTAGCAAGCACCCCAGCAGTTTTGCCCCGTGATTACGCGACAGCTTGGATTCCAGGTGCGAGTTTCGCGTCGTGCCCGTTTAATTGATTTTCAGCTGCCTGTGCGATGGTTCACGTTCTGTCTTTGTCCAGCTTCTTGCTTCACCATTCAAGGCAATCCCAGCATAGCACTGCCAAGCGCTTGGTTATTCACAGTTATTGACATCTCACCCTGAATTTGTCTTCAAATCTTCGGTCTGCCCCTCCGCGCCATCAAAATGCCCCCTAAGAAGGAGCCTGTCATGAGCGCGTTCGAGCGCAAGCGACTGGAGAATATTGCCGCCAACAATGCGATCTTGAGCGGGATCAGTGCGACGGCAGATAAGATTATTCCGTCGACACCAACACCTCCCAAGCCGAAAACAAAACGAGCCGCGCCCCGTATCAAACGCGATCCAGTTCAAGTCACCACCCCTCCAGCGACAAGGAGGAGTACGAGACTGGCTGGTGTTGGCGCAGACGACATCACTCTGAAGCGCAAGTTCGAGGTCGAGCTCGAGGCCGAGGCTGAAAAGGCAAAGGCAAAGAAACTTCGTGTCAATGGGGATCTACAACTCGGTGACATTCCAGTGGAAGGGCGCAAATGGGAAGCTGGTGTCGATGGATTAGGCCTGCTCAAGGGGCTGTCAGTCCGCGGTGCCCAGCCCGGTGTCAGAACCTTTGACCAAGAAGATGTCGAGGAGACATCAGATGAGAATCTGAAGGAACTGAGGTTGCGCATGTGCAACCTCAAGATGTACGAAAAGTGGCCTGTCGGGGGTATGTTCGCCTGATGTTCTGGGTCGCGAGAGCGCAGGTAGACTGACAACAAGCAGATATCAAACTTGTTCCTCAGCGCATCTATTCGATGGGCTTCCACCCAACAGAGGACAAGCCAATTATTTTTGCCGGCGATAAGGAAGGGGCCATGGGTGTTTTCGATGCGTCCCAGGAGCCCATCAAGGCTGAAGATGATGACGATGAAGAAGCCGATCATCCCGACCCGGTGATATCAGCATTCAAGACCCATTCTCGCACAATTACCTCGTTTCAGTTTTCTTCGGTCGACGCGAATGCCGTTTACACGGCGTCATATGACTCCTCTATCCGAAAACTTGATCTGGACAAAGGTGTCTCCACTCAGGTCTTCTCGCCAGCAGATGCTGATGAAGAACTGCCTATCAGCGCGATGGACATGCCATCAACAGACCCAAACACCATTATCTTCTCGACGCTACAGGGTGCTCTTGGGCGACACGACCTCCGGACCAAGTCGTCTGATGCTGAAATCTGGGGTCTCGTTGATCAGAAAATTGGAGGATTTTCTCTCCATCCTCTGCACCCTCACCTCGTCGCTACTGCCTCACTGGACCGCACGCTCAAAATTTGGGACCTGCGCAAAATCCAGGGCAAAGGCGACATGCGCAAGCCTGCCTTGCTGGGTGAGCACGAGTCCCGCTTGTCAGTCTCACACGCCAGTTGGAGTAGCGGCGGCCATATCGCGACGTCCAGTTACGACGATAGAATCAAGATTTACTCGTTTGCCGATGCGGGCTCCTGGAAGCCGGGTGTGGATCTGACTGAAGAGCAGATGAAGCCTGTGCACCAGATTGCACACAATAATCAGACTGGCCGTTGGGTAACTATCCTCAAGCCCCACTGGCAAAAGAACCCATCGGATGGGCTCCACAAATTTGCTATTGGCAACATGAACCGCTTTGTGGATATTTATGCGGCGAATGGAGAGCAATTGGCGCAGTTGGATGGTGATGGCATCAAGGCTGTGCCGGCTGTAGCGCATTTTCATCCGACGTTGGATTGGGTTGCTGGTGGTAATGCCAGTGGGAAGTTGTGCTTATGGATGTAACTTATCTATAATATTTTGGGGTTGGTGGTAGCTTTGAAGTGAGTGGTGGGAAGTGGCTGGAGTTGGCTGGCTGGCCAACGTGTGAGATGATACCATGTACATGTACAAAGTAAGGCAAAGGGAATAATGTGTGGTGTTTTGTGTTCGGAACCACTGTATGAGTTGGAGTAGGTAGGAAAAGAAAAAGATGGAGTACTTGTATGTATTTACCTCGGCATCTGCAAAATCCAATCGAATGTCCTGCCAACAAACATTATCTGAAACGATTTTGGTTGTTGGCCATCATCCGATCTGCTCATGCAAGGCCCACCCTTTCCATCAACCACGATATGTTATGGGCGGCGGAGCAGAGAAAGAAAAGCTGACGCGGCGCAGGTTTATGAACCTTAAGCAAGCACACGTGTGACAGATTTTGAAAGCCACAAGAATTTTATCTATAATTGCTCTCTTGTGGAAATTTAGATTTGATACCAGTATCCCGTATTTTGTTTGCTTTCCTGGTGTCGGAGAGTTTCCGCTGTCTTGCATGTGACGCCATCTCTTGGAGACACAAAGGGGAGCCATGGGCTTGCGGTTGGCGTCATGCGGTCCCACCCCCAGACTTGTGTCTATCGATAAGATAAGCGCTGTCTCCAACCACATCTTAGCCTTGGACCCGAACAAGAATAGCATCTGAGGAACACCTGATTCCCATGTCGCAATATTCATATCTCTGTATCTCATACCACGTATCTTACTTCTGGCACGTTACCGGAGTGTCGGGGTTAGTCTGATAACTTGGGCAGCACAGAAAACACCGAAATCTTGGAAAACGGCATTTGACAAGATCCCAGGACAAAGTCACGGCGGCTGTGGATTCCCGGATAACCCGCTAGCCCAATCCTGGCAAGGCACCACTTGGCAGCAGACGTCCTGTCATCGCCCTTCAGTGCGTGCATCAACTCGAACCGCCTCGCTGTGCTCCGTCAACATCCGACAGCGCAGCACACAACGGCGGTCACTCTCACTGGCCAACATCTTTTAACCAATACATACTCTCTGTACAGACATTTTTTTGTATTATTCATTATCTCTCATTCTTGTATCTACACAACCCCCTACCTACGGTAGATCTGACCGGTGATGCCGTGATGCCTCCCCAGCTCCAACTGTTCCCCAACCCCACCTGATAAGCCCTACGGTTCAGCGCTAGGCTCCCTTGGCTTGGATCGCAGCCATCACCTGCCATCCGCCATCCAACCTAGACCGCCGTCTGCCAACCTGAAGAACAGTGTCACCTCTCACCAGGCATCCCACTGTCTAGTCTTCCTACCTCCTCTCCTGCCTGCCGTGGTACCAAGCACTTCGGAACCGTGAGTTTTCGTCCACCTCCCAGCACAAAAGACATGCATGGGGTCCATACTGATGGCCTCGCTTTCGCCCGTCTCTTAGACAATAGCAGCCGCCCAGCATGGCTACCCCGAACCAGCCAACAACGGCTGCCGACGCAGTCCCAATTGCCCCAGCAGGCGATACGGTCGCCCAGTCTCCTGCCCCAGTGAGCTCCCAGTCAGCCGGCATCTCCAAGTCACAACACCTCGCCCATCCCCCTCCATCACCAGCCGCAAGACCATCGAATGCCACCAGCCACGACGAGCGTACCGCGCGCCGCGTTTCAAGAAAACTTCAAAAGAAACGCCATGACGACGAACACACTCCCACCATGGAGTTCCCCGAATCCCTCAAACAACATGGCGACCATGCTGATAGCGATGAGGAAGTACTACGGCCCCAAGGTTATGGCGGCGGCATGTTCATGAACATGAACCAGAGCATATTCGGTCTAATAGCGGCAGCCGGAAGTCAGGCTGATTTCGGTGATCGCTTCGAGGGCCAAAGCTCGGATGACGACGACAATGACGGAGAAGGGGACGATCCGATGGCCATGACCATTGCTGGGCACAAAGCTTTGCAACATAAGCCTTCCGAAGGCTTGAGCAGCCATCTTGCTCAGACGACAGTATTAAGAAAACATGGCGCCACATCGCACAAGGTGGAAGGGCGGCACCGTAGAAAGATATCGGAAAGCCGTTTATTACGCTCCGTACCTGGACTTTCCAGACTGACCTCGAGGGCAAAATCAACGCTGAAACCCTCAAAGACACAAACGTCCGAACAAGACAAGCCCGATGAAATGGACCACAAAACCGATGATGCCTCCGCCTCTCAGCCGCCTCCAGAAAACACACCAACCATCGAGATTACCAGGACCGAGAGTCGACAAACAGCACCCGTTATGAGCCGGATGCTGGAGGCGCGCGCGCAAATGGCTGCACGACCAAGCTTCGACCTGGAGAGACCCTCGGGTGAACAGTCCCAAAAGCCAGAACCTGGCGAAACTGGCCCAACAGAACTCGCCAAGAAGCTCCAAGAAATCTTCCAGTTCGACAGCCCAGAAGAAGTTATCAATGGTACGTGCCACGAGTCTCACAGTCAGCGTTGAGGGCGTTGATGTGCTAGCGAGGACGTTGGCTAACGTAGAGCCCATGCAGAATTCCCGTGCTGGCTACTTCAAAATGTATTACTCCAAGGATACATGTACATCACGGCAGGTCACGTTGCGTTTTACGCATACCTGCCCAAGAAAGCCGTAAGTCTTGTCACTCGCCCCCCTGAATCCTCCCAATGCTAATCCATGGTGCTCAGAATGAGGTGACCAAGTCGGGGTACCTTGCCAAGTGCGGCAAGCATAATCCCAAATACAACCGATACTTCTTCAGGCTCAAGGGTGATGTTCTGTCGTATTATAGGGACACTCAAAACCTCTACTTCCCCAGCGGTCAAGTCGATCTCAGGTATGGCATATCCGTCGAGATCACTGATAAGGACAAGGAGGGTGTCAACTTCACCATTGTGACCCACAAGAGAACCTATTACTTCAGGGCCGACAGCTCGTCAAGTGCCACGGAATGGGTCAAGAGCCTGCGCAAGGTAATCTTCAAGTCGCACAATGACGGCGACAGCGTCAAGATATCGTTGCCTATCGAGAACATTCTTGATGTCGAAGAGACTCAGATGCTAGGCTTTGCCGAGACTTGCAAGATACGAGTCATCGACAACGATGAGACATATGCCATCGATGAGGTATGTTGTGAAGTAGTTGTTTTGTTGTGTCTTGACGCTGACTATGACGGCTTGTTAGTACTTCTTTTCCTTTTTCACCTTTAGCGAAGAAGCCATCGACGTCCTCAAGACCCTTGTAGAGGGTTCCTCATCGCAAACGCCAGGACAGAATGAGCTCGAGGAGCCAGCTTCCGAAGCGCAGTCGTCGAAGCGAACCAGCACAAGTGAGAGCCGCGAGCAAGCGCTCAAACAGTTGACCACTCGTGGGGTCAAGATCACCCAGAGCATCAAGTCAACCTTGTCGCCCATCTCGCCAGGGCAACGCTCGCCTAGCCCACGACCACATCCCGATGGACCCAGAACTAGCTTTGATGGGTTCCGGCCGTTCAGTCGGCGCAGCGTTGATGTCAGCCACGATGATCTTCGAGCAAAGTCACCACGACGTAGCTTCAGTGAACGCCGACCTTCCCAACACAAGCGTCATCTATCTGAGAGCGGGGCCGAGCATGATCCAGAGAAGCAAGAAGGGAGCGACTCCTACGTGCAAAGCTTGGACCCCAGCCAAGCCAGCCTGTCTGGACTAATTGTCTCGGGAAGCAGCGAAGCCCCTTCGGCAAGCCAAATACTCAGAGGGAGTGAGGTATTTCACAACCCTACCATCCATAGGTCAGCATCGGCACCGCGCGCGCGGAATGAGCCACTGGCCCCTGAAGCCCCAGGAACAGTCAAGGCCTCTCGGCCTTCTTCATCTGCAGCCCAGAACCCGGGGCTGATATCAGGTGAAGCGGAAGCCAACCCGGTCACGCCAACGCTTCAAAATGCTGCCACCGTGGGGAGTTTTCCATTCAAGGGGGCCGGCGCAATCATGGGCTATCTGGATAGACAGTCTCGGAGAATGAGCAACCTCTTGGCAACAGAGTCGATGGGATATGTCGAAAAGGTGTCGGGCATGTGGAAGGGCGGCAAGAAACACTATGATGAACCTGCTGGCTTGAGAACCGATGAAGAAGATCCCGAGGATGACCCGGAAGAGAGGGCGAGCCATGAAGCCCGGTTCAGGGAGCACTTTGCCTTGCCCAAGACTGAGAAGCTGCAGGCTGCCTACTACGCGCACATGATGCGCGTGCTTCCGCTCTATGGAAAGATCTACATCGGTAATCGCCACTTCTGCTTCCGCAGCCTTCTGCCCGGCACCCGCACCAAGCTCGTTCTTCCTCTTAAGGATATTGAGAACGTTGACAAGGAAAAGGGCTTCCGGTTTGGGTACGCTGGTCTGGTGGTGGTGATTCGCGGCCATGAAGAACTCTTCTTTGAGTTCAACAGGGCCGAGATCCGTGATGACTGCACCATCACAGTTCTGCAGAACCTCGAAGCGACTCGTTATGTCCGTGACTCGGGCCTGCTGGATAGTGAAGAAGCAGAAGTTGCCCAGGCCGCTGCAGCAGAACGTGATGCGCTCCAGGAGGCGCGGAATGAGGAGTTCCCCAACCACGAGTTAAAGCTCCCCCACGAGGCACATTGTGTTTCGGAAGCACCCACCATTCTCTTTGACGACCCCAGGGCCTCCTTCCTCAATTTCAAACCAAGCAAACCCATGAAGATCACCTGTCTCACGATTGGGTCCCGTGGAGATGTTCAACCGTACATTGCCCTTTGCAAGCGACTAATGAAAGACGGCCACCGTCCACGCATCTGCACTCATGCCGAGTTCCAGGGCTGGATCGAGAGCCATGGAATCGAGTTCCGCGCTGTAGGAGGTGATCCGAGCGAGCTGATGAGGCTCTGTATCCAGAACGGCACCTTTACCTGGGCATTCCTCAAAGAGGCCAACTCCAAGATGCGCGGCTGGCTCGATGACCTTCTCGTCACGGCCTGGGAAGCATGCAAGGGCAGCGATCTCTTGATCGAATCGCCCAGCGCCATGGCTGGGATTCACATTGCGGAAGCTCTTGGGATTCCCTACTTCCGCGCCTTCACCATGCCATGGACCCGCACTCGCGCCTACCCCCATGCCTTTATCATGCCTGGACAAAAGCTCGGAGGCGCCTACAACTACGTCACCTACACCTTGTTTGACAATGTATTTTGGCAGACAACAGCTCATCAAATTAACCGATGGCGCAACGCCTACCTCGGATTGCCAAACACGACGCTGGACAAGTTGCAGATCAACAAGGTGCCGTTCCTGTACAACTTCTCTCCGTTTGTGGTGCCGCCTCCGATCGACTTTAGCGACTGGATCCGTGTAACGGGGTACTGGTTCCTAAACGAGGGCGATGACAACAAGTGGCAGCCGTCCAAGGAGCTCTTGGATTTCATCGACAAGGCGCGGGCGGATGGAAAGAAGCTCGTGTATGTTGGGTTTGGGTCTATCATAGTGCCTGACCCGGCCAAGATGACACAAGAGGTGATTGACGCTGTCCACAAGGCCGATGTGAGGTGTATCCTCAGCAAAGGTTGGAGTGACCGGCTGCCAGGTGCGAACGACGAGAAGGTTCCTGGGTCGGAAGAGCAAAAGGTCGAGCCTAAGCTCCCCGAGGAGATCTTTCAGATTCAGTCTGCGCCCCACGACTGGCTGTTCAAGCAGATTGATGCTGCTGCTCACCATGGCGGGAGCGGGACTACAGGCGCCAGCCTGAGGGCGGGCATTCCAACGATTATCAGGCCGTTCTTTGGTGACCAGTTCTTCTTTGGTAGCCGAGTGGAGGATCTGGGGGTTGGAATCTGCCTTAAGAAGTGGGGGGCGAATTCTTTTGCGAGGGCGCTGTGGGAGGCCACGCATAGCGAGAGGATGATTGTCAAGGCGAGGGTGTTGGGGGAGCAGATTCGCAAGGTACGTCCCACTCTGGCTGTTCTTTCACAACAAAAACGGGTACTGACATACCGATAATAGGAAAATGGAGTTGATACGGCGGTCCAGTGCATCTACCGCGACATGGAGTACGCCACGAATCTTATCCGGTCGAAGATGGGTAAGAACCATCCTCGGACGGGTGAGAGTGTCGGGATGACTGATGCCGACATCGACGAAGATGAGGAAGAGAGCTGGACGTTTGTAGGTGACTCAGACGCGGTCGAGGACTTGAGCACAGAGGCGCTCATGAAGACGGTGGCGGATCTGAGGGATTTGCAGGCCTATCAAGGCGACAATACCGACAACGACGGCAAAACGCTGGCGAACCAAGTGGTTGGGGGAGCGGTGAGCGCTGGTGTTGCTGGAGCGGATATGCTCAAGGGAAGGGGGTGAGTTGATTGTGCCGTGGTGATGGGATGCCATGCGCGCGTTGATGTTCAGGTTTTTGGTCTGATGCAGAATTTGGTTCTTGGTCATAACCATGACATTTGGTCATGGTTTGATTATTGAGTGAAGCTGTTGAACTGGTTTGTACCTAGATGGGGAGAGGCTGAGATGACTAACGGTTTCCTTGTTCTTTGACAGGAAGAGATTTTGAGCTGGATGTTTGGATGAGGATGAGGGCAAGGCACAGCAACTGGGCGTTTCTGGATTCCATTCGGTTTTTCTTTTCGTTTCCTTTTTTTCATTCTCGTTTGCGGTTCCCCTCTTTTTCTTCGACAATGATGCGTTTTCAACACGCAGTCGAATAATGCGCGACATGGTCTTGGTGGGATCAAGAGCATGAAGCACAATTGATCAGGATCAGGGTCGACAGCACCTACCCTAGATCAACAATCAGATGGGCAGATACAAATACGGAAGATACACTTGATAGAGGCTGGTGCGAGAAAGACTGGAGAGGAGAGATTAGGTTTCCTTTTGTTTTCCTATGAAGTAATACCGCCAACCGGACATACAGGGTGGTGAAATTAATGAATAAACATTGTACCTATGGTTAATGGTGAGTATTACAAAGATACATATGTTTATAGTATCGATATATTTCCCTGCATCATTTCCTAATGGAAAATCGTGAGACATCAACAAAACACGGTTACGAACCATGTATTTTGTAACGTAACTTCCTTATGGCGAAGCATATACCAAAACTCTACTATGATTCCATGACATGTCTTGAATATCTTTTGATATCCAATCAAACTTGACTTGTATGCAACTTACCTTGCATAGGTACCTAACCACACGGCTCATCAACAAACCTCTTTGGTAGGGCCTTGTGAGTGCCGGGAAAGGAACCTTTCTAGAATAAACAAAGAACCATTGAGCCTCTTGCTCCTGGGCAAGCGGTGAGTTTGTGAGGAGACGGCTAGATTTTCCTTGTTTGCCAGATTCCCGGCATATCAAACCAAAAGACAAGATGAATGGAAATGGCAGTCATTGTGAATATGCAGTGCAGCTATTCACTTTTCATTCACACTCATGTGTTTTTTCGCCTCTGGGGATAGACAGTGTTTCAGGAGCAAAGCTTCAGAGGCAGCAGTCGAGTCACTGTGTCAGGAGACCTTGGCGGATGATGACGGACACAGACAGGGGGTGCGGGGGTTGCGTCACGCCACTTTTGGCTTTTGGATTGGATCAAGAGAAGGGTGTATTTTGGATGTCGTGTTAGAGCCGCATGTTGTAGAGACTGGGAGAAGACAATCCCGATTTAAACCAGAGATAAGGAGTACAAATGCAACTGTTGGGACATGCTCGGCAGAAAGGAGGAATGTGTTGACAAATGACAATGAAAGACGGGCAGAGAGAGAAAGCAAGTCAGGAGATGCATGGATGGAATGCTTTTCTGAGAAGAGGGTGAGCCACAGCACCAGCCACAGATGACCCCGCAACCGGGAGAGGACTAGCCAACCAAAAGCGGCCTTGAAGCGGGCGAGTCCCGGAAAGGGTACAAAAGGGCCTGCCCATCCCGCCCATCTTCTTGGGGCCCATGGCCCATCACCCCAAGGCCGGCTCCCGTTGCGACGACTTCGACTTACACACGCACCTTTTGATTACATCAACTCCTATTTTTGCTACACACTGCCCCCAGTTTTACAAAGACTATCGACAAGAGTTACTCAAGTCAACCACGGCAAGAGCCGAACTTACTGCAAGTCTGACTCTTTATCTGTAACTCATCGGTCTCTCATTTTCCTTGTTGAAACTCCATCTGGCTTCCTGGTTTTTGATACCCCCGGCGGCGCAAAGTGGCCCAAGCGTTGCGCGCTTGACAGACAGGCCAATCAGCTTCGTTCTAGAAGCTTGGACCACCATCTCACCTGCCCGGCGCTAGGCCCGTTCGGACTGATAGCTCCCCACCTGCAGCTTCGATTGCTGCAACTGATTGTGAACTTCCATTTTGGCAGAGGGTCGCGATCCAGAATAAGTCGTGGAAACCTGTCCGTTGTTTGTTTCCAGCTTTTTTCTCCCACTCACCACATCATCCATCAATTGTTTTCCGCGTCATCGCGCGATGGGTAGATCCCGGAAGCTTAATTCGTAAGGATTTCCCCTTGAATTCAATAACAATACCCCGTTCTCCGCCACCTAACAACATAACCCCAAGCTTGACCCAAGCTGACCCCGTCACCTTCGACAGCCGACTACCTTTCATCGACACTCGATCATAAACCCCCTACAATACACACAACACCCAAACTATGGGCAAAACAAAAACAATCCGGCTGGGAAACCGGCTGCGATACCCCATCACCATTGTCCGCCTCCTCAAGTCGCCCGGCGATACCGTCAAGAAGCAAGATGCGCTGATGGAGTACTCGTTCAAGTGGTACAAGGAAGTCGGCGACACCATCCGCGGCGATACATGGGAGGAAGAACAAACCACGTTCGCTGACTGGTGCTCGCCTTCGGATGGCACCCTCAAGTCGTGGAGCATCAAGGAGGGTCAGGTCATCAAGCAAGATGGGCCTTGTCTCATGATTGACGAGGACTGTTCACACGAGATTCAGTTCCAGGGCCTTTGCGCCATCTGCGGCAAAGATATGACGGAAGCCAACTGGGCTGCCGAGACACGCGACACGGAGCGCGCGCCCATTAGCATGGTACACGACCAGACGAACCTCACCGTCAGCACCACCCACGCCCAAAAGTCGGAGCGCGAATTGCAGAAGCGGCTGCTGGAGAGCCGCAAGCTGAGCTTGGTGGTGGATTTGGATCAGACGGTCATCCAGGCCTGCATTGATCCGACAGTAGGAGAGTGGATGAAGGATCCGACGAACCCGAACTACGACTCGGTGAAAAATGTCAAGACTTTTCAGCTCGACGACGGGCCGCACGCGCTTGTGAGGAAGTGCTGGTACTACATCAAGATGCGGCCGGGGTTGGAGGGTTTCTTGCGGCGGATTTCCACCATGTACGAGCTGCACGTTTACACGATGGGCACTCGCGCCTACGCGCAAAATGTGGCGCGCGTGGTGGACCCGGAAAAGAAGCTGTTTGGAAACCGCGTGATTAGTCGCGATGAGAACGGCAACATGTACTCCAAGAGCTTGCAGCGGTTGTTCCCCGTCAGCACCAACATGGTGGTGATTATCGACGACAGATCCGACGTCTGGCCGCACAACAGGCCCAACCTCATCAAGGTCACCCCATACGAGTTTTTCAAGGGCATCGGTGATATCAACGCGAGCTTTCTGCCAAAGAGACAGGATCTGCTCACCTCTGCGCCGTCGACGAATGGTGTCAAGAAGGAAGAGAAGCCAGCGGAAAAGAACGCCAAAGCTGTGGCTGCGGGTAAAGACACCGACGAAGTGACACAAGAACAGCTTGAGGAACAGCAGTCGGCGTTGGAAAAACAGATTAACGAGAGACCTTTGCAATTACTGCAGGAGAAGCAGGACAAGGAAGATGAAGAAGCGGAAAAGGCCACAGTTCAGTCTGACGATAGCTCCTCGTCTCGTTCCTCATCCCCACCACCACAGCGACACAAGGTTCTCCTCGACGATGACAACGAGCTTGAATTCCTGGAGAAGCACCTCACCCAACTACACAAGGCCTATTATACCAACTACGACCAAAAGAAGTCGAAAAGGGCGATCGGGGAAGATGTTCCCGATGTTGGCCAGTTGCTCGATAATCTCAAGGCCAAGGTGCTGAGAGGGTATCAAATCGCCTTGTCGGGCGTGCTACCACAGAATACGGATATCTACCGATCAGAAATTGGGCAACAAATCACCAGC
The DNA here is from genome assembly GCA_030549205.1 of Apiosordaria backusii. Lineage (NCBI taxonomy): Eukaryota > Fungi > Ascomycota > Sordariomycetes > Sordariales > Lasiosphaeriaceae > Apiosordaria > Apiosordaria backusii. The sequence continues at coordinate 2,417,869 of JAUKTV010000006.1, forward strand.
TTTGGCGCCAAACTTAGGTCGACTGTCAGCAAGGACGTGACGCACCTCGTGGTCAACAGCGCGCAGCCCGGAACGGCGAAGCTCAACGCTGCGAGGCGGTACCCCCACATCAAGATTGTTGGGTTGGAGTGGCTCGCGCAGTGCTTTGCCGAGTGGGCAGCCGTCGATGAGACACCATATCTCTACTTCAAGGACGACGCCAAGAATGTTGCGGCAACCCGTCAAGAACAGGGGGACTCTTCCGACGAGAGTGATGAAGAGATGCAGGGCGTCGAAAGCAGCAATAATCTGTTGAAGACCCCGCCGCCGAAGAGGAGTAAGCTAAAGCTTACACTTCCGGGCAAAGCGGAGGACGATGGCGACGTAGCAGATGAAGATGAAGACGGTTTGCTCCCGGATGAGGTAGAGGAAGGACAGATGTCGCCCATCGACGGGCTGAAGACCTTTAATTGGGGCTCGGCGGATGATGAGCTGGCCGAGTTTCTTGCGTCTGGGTCGGATGATGACGATGATGACGAAGACATGGATGAGGAAGATGAGGAAGATGACCAGGATTTCGCTCCCGCGGAGGAGTCCTCGTCGTCATCGTCGTCGGAAGATTCGAGGGCTAGTTTGAAGAGGAAGAGCAGGAGTCGGAGCGGCAGTCCTGTGACTAGGAAGAGGAAATTGGACGACGATGACGGTGAGGAAGAGGGTAAAGAAGAGGAGGATGGGGAAGAGAGCAGCCCGGCGAAGAGAATTAGGAGGATGAAGAGCCAGAGGGGCTCGTCGTTGAGGAATCAGTATGAGGTCGCGCCGGATTTGCCGACGCCGGCGGTGACGGGGGATGAGGTTGAGGAAGGGGGTGAGGATAAGGGGGAGAATTATACTGATCTGGATGAGGAGGCTCTGGAGGCGGATCTGGAGGCGGAGTTTGCGGCGATGGAGAATGGGGAGGGTGAGTGGGGGAATGAAGCGGGGGAGGGGGAGGATAAGGGGTGATCTTGTTGCACATAAATATTGCTCTTCCATTTTCCACTCTCGGGGTGTTTCTACTGGTCTGGTTGGGGGGTGGGCTGTTTTAGCAGGCAAAGCGGGCGCAACGGGCTGCATTCTTGCATTTGGGCAGAGATTTCCATTCTAGTTTTGATTTTCTCTGGGAAGGTAGTAAATGGACATAAGAGGAATATACCCTATTTTACGCCCATTCTCGATCCCTCTCAACTTGATCTCAGTGTATGTTTCGCAACCATCCAGCTTTTTGAAATGGCATCTCGTCAATTGGCTCTCTCCATCTCGATTTGGCCCGTGCATTGCTCTTGTCGCCCGCCAAGAGTTACGTAATCCCGCCCTGCGGCTCCCATCCCCCGCCAAAGAGTCCGTGCACAGACCCCCAGCTGTCTCGTCGTCAATTCCAAGCTCTCTTGACTTGGGTGGGTGAAGCTTCCCAAATCGCGAATTGACGACAACGACACTCGCTCGCCCCAACCGTCCTCTCGCCGCGCACAACACACGACTTTGCCGGGCGAGCTACCTCGACTTACGAACGAACAACACTCAGGTACGAACACATTTCAGCGATCGGTCGATTTGTTTGGGGGGGAAAGGAGCTAAAAAGAAGGAACAGGGAGGATATACAGAGAGAAAGTCGCCCAAGATGCCGCAGGATATGCCGCCTGTTGGGGGGTATGGGGCTGTCCAGTACAAGGTTGGTTGTTTTTTTTCTGCCTTCTCTTTTGGGGGGGATGGGTATGGATGGGTAGGGGAGGGGAGGGGGGGAACACCACGGAACTGCGATGACGACAACGACAACGACGCCGACTTAAGCATTCGAGAGGGGGACAAACGACAAATGATGGGGGCAAAGGACGATAGTTCCTGGGAGGGGAATTCTGGTTGATGAGATCAAACGAGGCCAGTGCGCGCAGACGGGAGGATGGGCGGGATTATCAGAAGCAGGGCTTTGTCAAGGCAGAGAGGGCGGTTCAAATGGACAGGGCGTACCTACACGGGATTTCGACAAGATGAACGGAGGGTGGGCTTTTGAGGATATCACACTGCCTGGGACGATAATGTTTTGGGCGAATGTCACAAGAGACCAGCTATCATTACGACACACGCAACCAGTGGGAGGGGGATGCCGGTGATAAGAGAAGGGAACACACAAACAAGAAATAAAGAACCGAAGCTGACTTCCTACTGCCCAGCGCAACCTCCCCGCCAGCGGCCTCTTCCGCCCCCGCAACCTCATCCTCGCCTCGGCGGGCATGATGGTCTACGGCTGGTACCAGCTCATTGGTGGCGTCAGAGAGATGAAGTACGTCTCCTCCATCCCTTTTCCCCTTATCACCATTTTTCCCACAAACATCAGAGACTGATCCTCTCTCCAAAAAGTGAGATGGCCCGCGAGAAGATGTGGGCCCGCATCTACCTCGTCCCCATGCTCCAGGCCGAGGTCGACCGCGACCTCGTCCGCCGGCATCTGGCTGACCAGGCCCGTGAGAAGGAGCTGCTGGGAGAGAACTTCAAGGTTTACAACTCTGATAGGTATGTCTCTTTCACACCATGTCAGGTAAATGGGAGGGGAGGAGATGCTAACGCGATGCGATGGGCGAATAGATACGTCCGGCCTACCTTTGCGGCTGTGCCTCAGCATGTTACGAAATAGATTGGCTGTGGGGGATTGGCAGTGGAGGGGATAGAGAGAGAGAGCGATGAACCTAGATTTTTTTACAAAAGAAAAGAAAAGTCTGGGGTTGTGGATTTTCAGGGGAGATGTACATACATACGCAAGTGGTGAAGGTTGGGGTGACGACACACATAAAAGGAAAAGAAGAGAGTTCGAGTTCAAGCCATTCTGGTATAGTATGCTCAGTTTAACTGTGAACTGGAGGGGACAGGGGTAGGGTCTGCGCCTCGAGGTGGTTTGAGCTCGAGTCAATCAACCAGGGCATACCAAACCTACCTCCTACCGCCGCCTCCACAACGAGAAAATCACTCATAATGCTACACATGGAGACACAAAACAACGACACATGGGTATAGCCTCGCCCGGCTAGCTCAATCGGTAGAGCGTGAGACTCTTAAGGAGTACTCCGAAATCTCAAGGTTGTGGGTTCGACCCCCACGTCGGGCTCGATTCCCGTTGAACGATTCATTCGATATTTTTTCCTGCTGGTTTTCAGAATATTCGTTTTTTGGCTCAGCGATCCTTCAACCAGACATGCACTTTTCAAGCCCAACACCTCTTTGGACACCAAAGATAAAAGGTCAACATCTTTTCAGCCGGGTTGTGGGTCAGCAAGATTAGCATCATAATCTGGTATTTCAAGAAACATAACCACAGACAGCCGCCATAACACATCACCACCCCTTCCCACCAGATCATGTGTGTACAACCCAGCGCCAGACGCCTCGCCATGCCCCTTTCTTTCTTTTCCAGCACGTTTTTCAGCATCAGACAGAAACTCAAGCAGGTGCCCTAACAACCTTGAACCCCTCCCCAACCAGCTTCGCAATATCCTCATTCTTGTGCTGCAACAGCCCCAGCGCAAAAGCAACATCATTCCATTGCCGTTCAGTATCGCACCTCGGCAACCTCGCCGCCAGTTTGTCAGCCAGTTGCTTGGCATGTTTGTCCTATTTGTCTTCATTAGCACCACCCTTCCATCTTTTTGTGTTGCTGGGAAACATACCTTCTCCACAAACCCAAGCAAAAACCTCACTATCCTCCTAAAGCTGTCCTCATCAATCCTCTGGTCGGCACTCAACAAACTAAACATGTCCACAAAGTGGTTATACACCGCGTTATCCTTGGTAGACAACTCAGTGAAGAACATCCTCGCCAGATCCGCGATGCGTTTATCCTCATCTTCCAAGCATTTCGCCATTTCTCCCAATTGACCCTTGACCTTGACCTGTCCAGCCAGAATCAAGAAGGTAAGTGTCATGAGACACGTCCTCTTGACCGACGCGTCTGAGTCCGCCAGGCGACGGTACAGGAAATCAGTGTTCTCGTCAATCAGGTGATTAAAGCACACGGCCATATCACCCAATGCAATCACGGCGTTGGACCGGACGGTGGCGTCGGTGGAGCGCTCCATGATCGTGATCAACAACGGCAGGTTGGCTTCGCAATACTCGCTAGAGACGCACATCAGCTTCGCCAAGCACAGCGTAGCTGCCTGCTGCAGATTTCGGTCTTTGTAAGTGGTGTTGTTTGCGCAAATCTCGCTGACCATCGGACCGAAAATTGCCAACAAAGACCGCCCGTCGTAGAGCAGCTCGCGCTCGCGGATGTGGGCCATGGCTTCGGTGAAGTCGTCTTCTGTCGTGCCGCCGATGAGGTCGAGCTCGTCGCCTTCTTCTTCCTCTGGTGCTGGGGCGGCGGCGGATTTTCGCTTGTTGCCAGAGGCTTTGCGGCCTGTGGAGGTGGTGGTGGCTGCGGAGAGGGTTGAGATTTCCTTAGCTGCCGCGGCCGACTTTTCCTTCTCTTGCTTGCGGCGCTTGAAGTCCAACTCGCAGAGCTCAAGGTGGACGATTTGCTTGATGGCGACGTGGCCGACGATGAACAAGAGCTGGGAGAGGGCGACAGTGTTGTCCTTGTTTTGCTTCTTGGTGGGGGATTGTGGTGGCTGGCTGGAAGCGGGCTGGGCTTGGGTTGGGGGTGCCAGGAGGGTAGGGTCGCCTTCTTCCCCGTCCTGAGTAGCAGGAGGACTCGACACGGGCACCGACTCATCTCGAGACGTTGGGCGGGACGCTTGCGGGGAAAAGACAGACTTGGTCTTGCGGCGGATGATCTCTGAGCACAGGACATCAGGGTGCCTTGACAGAGCATAGATAGCATTAATAGCCTGCTCAGCAACTCCGTACCACTCCTTACTCTCAGTGGAAACTTCAGTGATGGCAGCCAGACGAGCGAGAACGGCATGGTCATTAGACAGCCGCGAGAACTTGATGGCGGATTCCTTTGCTGAGCGGCCACTTGGGTTGATGCGGCGAAGAGCAACGCAGGTGAACTTGGCAAGCTGCAAGTCGGCACGGCCGTGAGATCCCAGACCTGTTCGCAACATCGTCTCCATCTCGCCAACCACAATTTCTGGGCTAGCTGTGGCGAGCATGCCAAGCACAATGATGGCACCTCTTCTCTGCTTGCGGGAAATCTCCCTCTTCTGCACACCGTATACCTGCCAGAGCTTGGCAATGACAATCTCGGGAATCATGCCCTGCTTCATCATGGTAGCCAACAACTGCTCAAGAGACGTGAGCTCAGCAGGAGTAGCACCAAAGGTCAAGCTGATCATGTTCCGGGCAATGTAGTTGGCCGCATCGTTGGGGCTGAAGCTGTCTGGGGCCTCGAAGAAGAGACGCTTGTAGCACTCGATAAGGTGGGTTTGCACACCCTTGCCCTCGTCGCTGTTGCCCTTGGTCCAGATGAGCCTGAGCATGCGTCGGATACCGACCTTGTTCTGTTCAATATTGTAGGCATCGCCAACCTCGAAAAAGTCCATGGCCTCGATCACCTCGCTCTTGTTCTTGGAGCCAAGAAGCTGGCAGACGGTACCGGTTGCCTCATGGAGCACATCGATAAACTTGAGCGCCTCGCTGTAGTACCTCTTGGTAAGGGTAAGCTTCTCGATGGCCTCGGACGTGGCAGCCTCCTCTTGGGCCTTTCGAATCGCGGCCACCTTTTCTTCCTCAGTCATCTCGGCAGGAGATTTCTGAGATGGGTCCAGTTGGGTGGCGTCAATCTGGGTGGCATCGTCGAGGAGTCCGGCATCCACGGTTGTGTTGGCGTTTCCGTCCAGCCCCGGCGCATCAACTGGGGGCTTGAGAGCATCAAGCTCGGCATCAACCTTGTCTAACCGCTCCTGCCAATCCTTTCTGGCGAGCTGCGCGCCGTGGAGTGCAGTGAAAGGATGTGTTCGGATCAGCGCGCCCAGCAACTTGATGGCGTTTCTCCTGACATGACTGCTCTTGTCCTCCAAACTCTGGCAAGCCAACTCGGCAGCCTTTTGTCTCCTCTTGGGAAACTTTTGCTCGAGCTCGCAAATCTTGAGATAAACCTGCATCGTCCTGCAACGGCAATAGGGGTTGATATCCAGGAACCGTTCCTCCAACACGTCGAAAAATGCATTCATCTGTGACTTGTGATTCTCGCCCCTTTCATCCGATTTGCTGAGATAGACGAGCATGTTTCCAAAAACCTCAATCAGGGCACTGCGGAGGGTGTGCGATTCGCTGTCGAGCTGCTTGGCCAGCAGAGTGACTTGCTTAATGATCAATCTGGGGGCCAGCTCGGAAAGCTTGACCATAAAGGTCGAGACAGATTTTGGTCCTTTGTTGTCATTGCTATTGAACTCCTTATTGCTGAGTTCTCTCAGGATCTCGTCCGCCAGTTGTGGGTAGTCGTATTGTTCAGCCAGAATATGGAGGAGCTCAGCCATGGGTTCGGACAAATGCTCGAAATATGTCAAGTTTTGTACAATGGAAATTTGGGCGGCTACTTGGAGTCAGTATTAAGCTCCCGCAAATCTTCGATCAACTTACCATAAGCATGCCCATGGTGCTTGACTGCAACGCACAACACCTTGAAGGTGTGCATTCGGATGCTGGTGTTCTTGACCCGCTGCTCGCTTTCGAGTATCATATACACTGGCCGGGTAAGCAGGGAGATGAAGGTGTCGCGCTCCGATGTGGTCAGGAAAATCTTGCCCAGCTTCAACCGAAGGACTTTGCACATAGTATTGAGTGCCGTCTCCAGTTGTGTTGAGGAGTCCCAGCTCCCATCCTTGCCGACCTCCTTCCTGCCTTTTGGCTTGCCGCGGCCACGGGCAGGCATTGTGGTGGAAGACTTCTCGGCAGCCTTGGTTTCGACAGCGGCAATAGTCCATTGCAAAAGAAAGCCGTACATCTCGAGAAGCTGCTTGTGGTGGGCGATGAGTTCCTGCTCGTCAGATTCGAGATCATGGTGGATAACATCGGCCTCGGTGGCCAGGCCAGATGTGATCAAGTCAAATATCTTGCTGAGGGCATGGGCGGAAAGATAGGATGTGTACCTGGATAGTTTAAACAGTTCAGAAACATGTTCGTTCAAACGGGAGCCTGGCGCACTGGGATCTGGAGGACGGGGCCTCTCGGGAGTGGGTGTTCCCGCCCCCATCGAAGAGGAAAAACAGCTGCTTGGGACGAGTGAAGAAATAGGGGAAATGGGTGCACACTTTAGTAGGAATTGTAATGAGTCGAAGATGCTGCTCCTTGTGATGGCATCTGGGTTCTCGGCGACGGCATCGACGATGGGATTTAGCACCCCGTTGATGATGGCGTTGTCGGCGAGAGAGTCGGGGTCATTTTCGCAGTCTACCAGCGCGCTGTCGGCCTCGGGGGTAGGGATCGCTGCTGGATCGCTCATGTAATGCTTGAGCGCATCGTTGATATCGAAGCTGACGTTGTCCATGTTGGACAACGGCGGATGGGGAGAGTATCGCGGCGCGCGGGGTTGTGTGGTGGTGATCGGGTCGCAACGGCAGAAGAGGGGTGAGGAAACAAGATGTCGTCGCAGCTGTCGTTATTGTCGTTAATATCGTCGTTGTCACCGGACGGCCAGCAGGCGCTCTCGTTGTGTCGTCGGTTGTCGTTGTCGCAAAACCCAATTTCCAAAATGGAGGTCAAAAGCTGAGCGCAACACAACAGCAGCATCCCCCCCTCGTTTGCGATTTGTCGATTTTGCTGTGGGGATCCCCTAGCAACTACCCAATTGTTTGTTGACTTTGGTGGGTTCTCAGTGTCGCGTCCCCGCCGCAAATGCTCGCGTCTTGGTCTGTGCGCTGCCCCTCCACCAGTGCTTCGGATGCAGAGAGAACCCCATTGCTGTCATTGCGTGCACTTGTACTTTTGTCTTTTCCAATAAAATCCACCAATTGGTTGTTGATTTCTACTTCTTATTATTCGGCGAGTCGCATATATCGAGAGCCTATGCATTGTCCATAACGGAAGCAATTGGGTTGACAGTGGTGGACACGGGCAGTCCGTGGCGGCTTTGACTTTGGAAGGCTTGACACTTTCGACCGTTAGCGATCGACAATGGCAACCCTCACGCCTACGCCTCCGCGGCGTCGCCGAGGCGAGTCGTTTCGCATACACGAAGATGTACCGTCAACTGAAGACACAGAAATGAACGAGCACGACTTCCACGACGAAGAAGCCGACGACAGAGAAGCCGAGCACGACGTTGAGCAGGTTGAGGAACAAGAACAGGAAGAACAAGAGTCCGAGTACACAGAGAGCTCCGACGACGACATAACGGTTGACCGTGACATCCAGTACGACATGGACAAGTTACAAGACAGCTTCCCTGGCTTCAGGTCAAAGTACAGGCTGATCAAGAGGATTGGAGAGGGTACGTCGAGCAGCCAACAGATGTTACTTGACAAGGACCAGCCGACTGACTGATTGCGATGCGGCAGGCACCTTTTCTACCGTTTACAAAGCCGAGGACCTAGCATACGATCGATACGATAATTCTTGGGACTTTGACAGGGACAGTGACAAGTGGACGCCTCCCCCACTCAAGAGCTTCAGTAGCGGCGACCACCACCAGACTGTGCGACGCCGCAAGCCAAAATACGTTGCCATCAAGAAGATCTACGTTACCTCGTCCCCAACCCGCATCCTCAACGAACTCGAGCTTCTCCACGATCTTCGAGATTGCGAGAATGTCTGCCCTCTGATCACCGCTTTCCGTGCCACAGACCAAGTCGTGGCCATCCTCCCGTATTTCCGCCATGCCGATTTCAGGGAATACTTCCGGAACATGACAGTTCACGATATCTCCATCTACCTCCGATCACTCTTCACCGCTCTTGCCAGCGTACACCGACACCATATTCTCCACCGCGATATCAAGCCCACCAACTTCCTCTACGATCCTGAGACTCGTAGAGGCGTCCTGGTCGACTTTGGTCTAGCCGAGCGCGAGGGCTCAGAGTGCAAGCCCTGTCTTTGCCATGATGATTACCAGACGCGCAAAGCTCGGCTTGCGAACCATAATACCAAGGCGACTGTCGGTGGCTACCCGAAGCAGGACACCCGACCTTCGAGACGCGCCAACCGCGCCGGCACTCGCGGTTTCCGTGCGCCAGAAGTGCTGTTCAAGTGCACCGAACAAACCACCAAGATTGACATTTGGAGTGTTGGTGTTATTCTATTGACTATCCTGTCAAAGCGCTTCCCCTTCTTCAACTCTGCGGATGACGTCGAGGCCATGATCGAGATAGCGACCATCTTTGGCCGGGAGAAGATGAAGGAGGCGGGCAAGTTGCATGGGTGTGCATTTGAGACAACAATCCCCACGATCGGATCAGGAGGGTTCAGCTTTGAGAGGATTATCTTGTGGAGCACATGCCGCAGTGACTCGGAGAAGACGCTGCCTGCGGATGAGAAGATGGCTGTAGAGTTTTTGAAGAGGTGTCTGGATCTGGATCCTCGACACCGCATCAGTGCTGAGGAAGCGCTGGAACACGACTTTCTTCAATATGGAATGGGCTCCTCTGTAGAAGGACCGGGAGATAATGCGGACGACGACGAGATGGATATTCTCAAGGTGTAGTAGGCATTGCTTGGCGTTGGCTTGCATGAACGGAGCAGATGATGTTTTTGACTGTATATATACGCATATCATGGCGGGCGAGTGATGGCATTGATGGAGTTTTAATGGGTCATACCACACGATAAATATGAGCGATCTAATTTTTGTCATTTTTTGTGGTAGTCTTTGCATGCATGTCTCTTCTCTTGGATTGATCCCCTGAACCCCTTTTCTGTTTGTTTATTGACCTGGCTACTCACGTGACGGCGCTGCGACTTCAACCTTTAACTTCCTTATTTGTCCGACCAACGTTTCATCTCTCACCAGTGGCATTTTCATCTCAAGAATTGATGCATGCCGTTTTCCGTTGATCTTTTTCTTCTGCATCGATGTTTTTTCAGATACACACCTTATTTTACGATTAAATCAACATTCTGGTCGCAACACCAAGCTTCGCCGCTTCGCCAAGTCGCAAGCATCGTCACCAAAACAACATCACAATGACCACCACCACCACCACCACCAACAAACCCCCAGAAAATGACGACACCATCGACTTCCACCACCCTTACACCCCATACCCAGTCCAATTGGAATTCATGCAAACAGTGTACTCCGTACTCGAGCAAGGCGCCGGCCAAGTCGGGATTCTCGAGTCGCCCACCGGCACGGGCAAGTCGCTGTCGCTCATCTGCTCCGCGCTTACCTGGTTGAGGAATCACAAGCGGCAAAAGTTCGATGCGGGGTTTGAGGAGACGAGGAAACAAATGGAGGGAGAGCCGGAGTGGATGGTGGAGATTGCACTGAGGAGGAAGAGGGAGGAGCTGATGAAGAGGTGGGAGGAAAGAGAGGAGAGGTTGGAGAGGCTGAGGAAGAAAGAGAGGGAGCTGGAGGAGAAGGGTAGGGGGAGGAAACGGGTGAGGGTGGAGGGCGGGGAATTGGGGAGGAAGAGGAGGGAACTGGATGAGGAGGAGGAGTTTTTGGTGGGGGATTGGGGTGATGATAGGGAGGGGGAAAGGGGTGGGGAGGAGGGGGGGTTGAGTAAGGAGACGAGGGAGATGATGGCCAAGGTTGGGTTGGGTGGGTGGAAAAGGGGGGATGATGACGATGGTGATGAGGGGGGTGGTGAGGATGAGATCAAGGTTGGTTGAGATTTTGATGGAAGGAGGAGGATGTTGCTAATGCCGAGCCAGATTTATTACACGTCGAGGACGCATTCACAACTCACACAGTTCATCTCCGAATTACGACGGCCAGAATTCCCACCATCACTACCCTCAGAGATGCTGATAAAAGATGGGAAAGAGGAAACAAAGGAGACAATCAAGGAAATCACACTTTCCTCTCGGCAAAAGTTGTGTATAAACCCAGCTGTTGCCAGGTTAGGCTCTGTCTCGGCAATAAACGACCGATGCACAGAGCTCCAACAGTCGAAATCAAAGGACAAGTGTGGGTTTATGCCACATGCAGAAAACCTGAAACAGACACACCAATTCCGAGATACCACGTTGGCAACGGTGCCAGATATTGAAGACATGTACCGAATAGGGAAGCAACTGCAAGTCTGCCCCTATTATGCATCTCGAACGGCGATACCAGGCGCGGAAGTTATCACGCTGCCATATCCACTACTACTACAAAAGAATGCCAGAGAGGCATTGGGGATCAAACTGGAGGGGAATGTGGTCATCATTGACGAGGCGCACAATATCATGGATGCGGTGGCAAATGTGTATGCGGCAGATATTCGGTTGAGTGAACTGAGGAAAGGCAGGCAGATGTTGGGGGTGTATGTGAAGAGGTTTGGTAAGAAGCTCAAGGGAGAAAACAGGGTCATGGTAGCGCAGATCGGCAAGGTAATAGAATCACTCAAGGACTGGTTGGAAGGGCAGCTGCAGGTCAAGGTATGTGTTTGAATGATGTCTGCCACTTAAAGCCATAAGCTGACTCTTGAGCAGGGGGACCAAGGCATCGCCGATCCCAACTCGCTCCTCAAAAGCAGGGGTGCAGACCAAATAAACCTCTACACTCTGATGAAGTACATTCAAGAATCCAAGCTCGCCTACAAAGTTGAGAGTTACGTCACCCACACCGAAGAGTCCCAAGACTCAGCATCAACCTCACCAAAATCATCCACCCCCGTCCTCCACACCTTGGTATCCTTCCTCACAGCCCTCACAAACCTCAGCACCGAAGGCCGCATCTTTTATGAAAAGCTCCCGGGAGTTGAAAACCCCGACATCAAGCTCTCCTACCTCTTGTTGTCCCCCACCCACGCCTTTTCATCCATCGCCTCCTCCGCCCGCGCCGTCATCCTAGCTGGCGGCACCATGTCCCCCTTTGAAGACTACAAAGCCCACTTGTTCCCTTCTTTACCTCCCGAGAAGCTCACAACCCTCAGCTGCGGGCACGTCATTCCTGCTTCTAGCCTGTTTGTTCACACTTTGTCGTCTTACAAACCAGGCGCTGTCTCGGGGTCAGACCTATTTGAATTTAGCTTCCAGAAGCGGTCGGATAAAAGTATGATCAAGAACCTCGGATTGACACTGTTGAATATTTGCTCTGTGGCACCGGATGGGGTGGTGGTTTTTTTCCCGAGTTATTCTTATCTTGATGAGGTGATTGCTTTTTGGCAGTCTAACGATGGTTCATCTTCTCAGGGGCAGTCAATTTGGGATAGGCTTGCTTCTAAAAAACCGCTCTTTCGGGATGCCAGTTCATCATCATCTGGCAGCACTTCAACGGATGATATCCTAACCTCCTACTCCGCCGCCATTGCTTCCCCCCCAACACCGCACAAAGGCGCGGTCCTCTTCTCCGTCATTGGCGGGCGGCTGTCGGAGGGTATCAACTTTTCTGATGCCCTCTGCAGGTTGGTGCTCATCGTTGGGTTGCCCTACCCTAATTTACACTCGCCGGAGTGGAAAGAAAGGATTGAGTATCTAGAGTCTACATGTCTAGCCAGGGGTGGCAATAAAGAGGAAGCAAAAGTCGAAGCGAGGGAGTTTTACGAAAACGCGGCGATGAGGGCGGTGAATCAGAGCATTGGGCGGGCGGTGAGGCACAGGGGGGACTGGAGCGGGATCGTGCTTGTCGATCGGAGGTATGAGATGGAGAGGGTTAGGGGGAAGCTGCCGGGGTGGATCAGGAAGGGCATGTCGAAAGAGTGGAGGGATGATAGAGGGGTGGCGGGGTTGATGGGGGGCTGGGGGGGTTTTTTAGGGAGAAGGCTTGAGTTTCACGGAAGACACTGAGGGGCTCATTGCCCTTAGGAGGATAGGACGAAAGGTCCAAGAGGTGACGTGCTTCACCTATCTTGCTGGTTTATGGTTGGAATATCTCCCTCGTCAGCTATTATGGGCAGGTTAGGGGTATCACAGGCCCCAGCCACTAATGCCAGGACGGCCATTTCCACCGAAGAACTGCCTGACCTGGACTTGAATCACTCGCCAGTCCAAGTGCCGTTTTAACCAGAAACATTGGAACAAAATCCTGTTGCATGATTACCAGGTATACACTGGAGCCCCGGCTGTTGGTCGATAATGCCAGAAGGTTCCGCTGTTATGTCATTGATGGCCCTTTTGGCCAGGCCATCTCTGGGCAGGTCATAATTTCGGCACCCTCCATCCTCAATACTCGCCAAGTGCGGTCAGGTGAACATGCTGCTTTGCCATTTTAGACTGATATCGGTCGGCTCACAAGTCGTATACCTAAGGTAATCGTGCCAGCACAGTATGAGCGGGCACCTCCTCCTCCTAATGGACTTAACATTGTCTCTGCTGATGCCCCAAATGATAATCTGACAGCTAACAACGAACCGGTAAACCAGCTTGCGGGAGCTCGGCTCTTTTGCCTGCTTTTGGGAAGCACCGGGTCTGGGACGGCTTTGAGGACGAATATCTGGCGGGTCAAGACTGCGTGTTAGTTGTGCGGGTTCTCATTGACATGTGAGAAATCATTTTCACAACTTGTTTTTCACATCACCTACGTGAGTGGCACAAACTACCTACCTGAGGCGATGACGGGAATTCCCACTGATCAGAGCGTATCATGGTAACTCATACCAACCTCCGCCATTTTCCATCAGCCAGCCTCTTGAAACGCAACTCGCCACTAGCCTTGTCTTTTTGCTTGAGCTCCTCATTCATGAGAAGTTTATTCCATCAAACAGGCGTGCTAATTTCCGTCCTCCGTGATCCACAGGATTTAGAAAGCGGGCGCCGGGACTCAACAGGCGAGTTAGCGCTCTGATGGTAGCTGAAGCTCTGCGTCACAGGTAGCAACATCGTCTAGACCGCTTCAGTGGGTCTGTTGTCGTCACGAACAGATCCTGATGCCCGGTCTATCAAGCCTGGAATCTCAATGAGGATAGTGACTGGCCTTGAGGCGTGCTGAACATGCGGCTTTGGGCGTTTCTTCGCACTTGCCTGCCAGTCAATTCCTTCTCCGGGATCACTACACGACGCGGAACCTAGGGGCCACTTTGGCACCCTGGCTGACGTTCTAGATCTTTTGCTGGAAGCGGGCCAGAACTTTTATGTCTATGACGCTTCGCATGTTTCATCAACGATAGTCTCATGTGCACCTATGGTGTCTTTGAAGGCGACAGCTCTGTCTGGCTTCTTAGCCCCATTGTGATGCCCCTGGCCAACGCCACTATCCCCTACAAGTCGATCGCAGCCGCCAGCGATGGTAACAAGGCTGGTAGGCTCTTCTGGCAGGAGTAAATCGTCTCCGGAATTTCTGAGCTTTTCCGTGAAAAGAAGAATTTGTTAACATTGTTGAACCTAATCAGGAAGCGCGAGGGTGTCGATGGCACTTACTTCCAGCTCAAGGCCAAGGACCTCCAGGCAAGAGATGACGGTGCCGTCTGGGTTGAGGGTACCAAGGACTCCAAGGAAGGCACCCACATCGCTGCCTTCTATGACGGCGAGGACTTCTGGGTCATCTATCAGAGCACCGCTGAGGATGACAACTCTGGTGAGCCCAGGGACTTCATCAAGGCTGTCGCTCTCACCGGAACCAGCCAGGGTACGTAACATCTGGAAATTACATGAATCATCTGAAGACTCTCGCACTAACCCTCTATTCAGGTAACATCATCCCCGGCAGCAGCGACAAGCTCAACGGCAGAATCGCCCGCATCGCCGCCTGCCGCGCCGAGAACAGCGACCGCGTCTGCGTCTACTTCACCGACCAGTACAACAAGCTCCACCGCAGCTGGGCCAAGTGCAACCAAGATTCCACCCTGACCTTCCAGAAGGACGTCAAGGATGTCAAGGGCCTCATCATCAACACGAAGTGTGGCCTGGCCGCTTTGGCTTCCTCCCTCGACAAGAGGAACGTCATCTATGCGGTCACTGGTACCAACACCAAGATCAGCCACAACTCTGACAAGTGGGAGTGAGAAACTTTGGCTGGTGGCGGCAGGTCTGCGGTGAATGCCAGCTTGAACCTGGATACACAGTTGGGTGCTCCGTCTGGGCCTCCTCCAATTCAAATACAGATTGATATTTCCATTTCGATTGGGGATAGGAAGGCTCAGTTTTCTATCAAAACGCAGATATGAGGTATTTGTGGAGGATCGGTCTTTTTGTATGAGAGAACAAGATCTTAGTAGCAAAGCAACGAATTAATGATTATTTCGGAAATGCTTGACCCCTATTTTGTCCACGTTAGGTACTCTATACCGAATACAATCAACTATGACGATGATCTCGACAGAGCTAAGAAGCAACACTTGATCCACCGTATCGTACCGCTCGCAGCCCTTGTTATAAAGGTTTCATTCAGATTCGAGAAGTCCTGACTTGCTGCCTTCCAGGTTGTCAGGCTCAGGGGGAATCGAATGAACATTTTACTTGGCCTTGTCTTGGGCGCCTCTCTTTACTAATACGATGGCGTCTCCTCAGTCCCAACAATCACCCCGTTCTGGTCATTAGAGCTCTCAAGACAGGACTCACACCAATTAACCTGGCCTTGCGCTCTCAAGCCAAACAACAGGCAGATAGGTATCGTTGCAATCTGAAGGGCTGGGGGATCTAGTGGCACGTGACGACATCAAGAGGGAAGAAAAAGATCTTAGAATGTGGTACGTGATAAACTTTGAGATCAAACAAGCCAGAAAGACATAGCCAGCGCACAGGGAGCTATTTCTTTATACCTTGAATTCTGTAAATACATTTTTAGTCATCTAAAACGAGGCTGAATTCACGAAAGAATCGCCGTTCTACCATTACCAAAATTTTTAACATATCCGTCGACATTTTTACAAGTGCACAAGAGGACCAGGTAACAAAAAAAACAAAAAAGGGGGCTGGGGAACTCGCAAGCAACCGCCTTGGTCATGGGATGTGATTCTGGCCCGTGCTTTCATCAGTCGGTAAGCCCGTATAGCTCAGTGGTAGAGCGCATCACTCGTACCAACAATTGCGATATGATGAGGTCCGCGGTTCAATCCCGCGTGGGGGCAAATTATTTTGGATCTTTTTACCACACGGAACTTGGAACTCTAACATGTCAAATAAGATTCAGCACATTTCTTCCCTTTTCCGTTTCTTCTTTTTCTTTTTTCAAGCATCGTCCAGTTCAGTTGCTGCGCACTGTTCTCACCATCCATGATTGGACGCCTCTGAGGCAGATTTTGCTGCTGTTGTGTGGGCGGCGGGCAGACCATCTGACTTGCGTGCAGCTGAGAGCTGAAAAGACTGGAACCCCAGGACTACCTCTAGAGAGGGGTTCCTTTGCATTATATTCATTTGTGATGAAAGATCCTCCGCTTTTTTCCTCTGCACGTCCTGTGTCTCAACGCTGTCATATGCTGACGATGTATGCTCGCTTGATTATCAGTCTCTTATTCACCTTCCACCCTGCGACAGCCTCATCTCCTTCTCCGGAAGCCACATTAAGCCCAGGAACCACCGTCGGATGGGTTGATAGCCCAAGTCAACGTGGAACATCGCAGCTTGTGCTTGGGTGCCTCGTGACAATTCTTGCAAGCACATGGGCGGTTCTTCACCTTAACGTCCCCTCTCTCAAGGACCGTTGGCAAAATACGATCATACGAAAGGCAAAGTGGATGGCGTTGACAGTGCTCTTCCCCGAGTTCATACTGGCCAAAGCGATTTGTGAACTCCGTCATGCTCTCTCCAATCAATTCGAAATGCATAAGATGCTTCGGGATCTACCTGAGAGCAGGAAAAGCAAGGGAGAGCGAGTCGCTACCTACCTGGATGGTTCACCTGGCACCCTGCTTGACAACTGGAGTTGGGATGCTCCGTTTGGTCGAGTCGATCGCTTTCTCTACTGGCTTCTCAGAGTTCGTTACGTCAAGACGAACTACCCTCGCTACACTGCTCAAGAACCAACTTCGAACCAAAGAGTTGCCGAAGCCGCACCACCAGATCCTGGTACTGGACCTGCAACTACTTATGGTGATCACCAAGATCACCGTGAGGGAACTCGATGTCAGATCTGGACAATGGCTCATACTTATTACCTAAATATGGGTGGCCTCCTGGCGAGACCCCGCTCGGTCCCCCGGTCTGGATCTGAAGAGCATGTTGTTGTCACAATGGGGTACATGCTGAAGCCAAGCAGTCGCTTACTGGAAAACATCACTCTAACTTCGGCTGAGATTGAAGACAAAAGCAAAGCGGACTGGCTATTGAAGAGTTTTACCGTGTTGCAGATCGGATGGCTTTTGATTGAGGTTTTCGTTCGTAAGCTCTCCATGTTGCCCATCAGCCAGCTGGAAATTGCGACGTTTGGCTTTTCCATCACTGCTATCTTTACTTATGCCGCAAACTGGTGGAAACCCAAAGATATCAATAGCCCAACAGTCATGATCCAACAAGTCGACTATGAGGGCCTAGAATTCGAACATGAATCCTTTTCGCTGAGGATGATTGTTTGGACCGACTTCTATCTCCGAAAGTCCGCCCCTTGGTCCACCATGCCAGACAGGATCAAGAACGATATGGTTTTGATTTCGGGGCGCACCCCGGTCCTATCAGTCATCCTGGGACTGTCGACGTTGGGTTTCGGTGCACTACATTGCCTTGCCTGGAATTTCCATTTCCCCACCACCACGGAAATGGTAATATGGCGGGTTTCGAGTCTCGCAACTGCTTTATTGCCATTGCTGGTTATTGGCCCGAGCATCGTGTTAGAACGGCTTTACTATTCGAAACAGGACCGCCTTGTTGCTGAGTTCAATTCAAGACTTGAGAAGATACACGACTTTGAGATTTTCGACAGGTTGCTTCAATTCTATGCCAGGTGGGAGCCATCCCATGCAACCTCCGGCTCGGTCTATTCTGTTATACCTTCGTACATCAGAGACTTCAAGATGTTCTGGACTCACTTTAGGGCTACCTCGTCCTGGGCTCACAACCCCCTCACGGCCGTTATACTTCTCTCGCTTCACCACTTCACCAACAACAAGACAGGGAGGTGGAAGGGATGGTCCAAAGAGCACTCCAAGTTCTGGTGTGAGTTCGAACGGAGCTGGAGGCAGAGTTCCATGACCGATACACATCCTATCTTGGAGTCGTCTTGCTGTCTGGTCCGGTATCTGAGATCACTAGAAGTTGAAGCGATTGCAGCACGGAAAACCCTCCATGACTCAAACATCATCATCCGGTATAGCCTGACCTTCTTGTCGTTGACGGTATCAATTCTGTACGTCGCTGCGCGCGTTATCCTCATCGCAATATGCTTTTTATCACTCCGGTCTTCTCCCGCTGGAGTGTATGAGACCACGCCATGGACGCAATTTCTGCCGAGGTTTTCTTAGCCGGTGGAGGCATAATAGCCACGGAACCGGGTTTCTGGGTTAGATTTCAAAGTTCTGGTTGAACCGCTTCATCCACCATTGGGATGGCTTGGGAGACGCAGAGATTGGTTATCTTCTTGTCACCTGATATGCTGTGGCTGTCTTTAAGCGTTCAGTTGCAGGACGTTGTGCACCCACACCTTGAACAGGATATTTCCCCGCTTTTTGAGCCATTCCACTGCTCTTGTACTTGTTCATTTTCATGAGTTCAGGTCGGTTGCTGGTCCTGCATGGTTGTTGAGCCATGCATTCGTCGACGACCAGTCATGGTCTAGGATCAGGGGTCCAAAACCACGATGTCTTACTTAATTTCGAACATCCGCTTGTCCGCCCGCGTGCCCCGAGGATAACGTAAACATGTTCGTCCGCCTCTTGATCAAGGAGATTTCAGCTCAGAAGTAACACAAAAAAAGAAGCCACACAAGAAAGCGGACCGGGTCTCAGTGTGAACTCTGGAAGATGGGCTCTGATATGCAACTCAATGATGCTGTGACACCCACGATCAGCATCATGGCTTCCTATTTGAGGATTTGCGGAGTCCGGATAGCCCATCTCCACACGTCCGTGTGCCAAGAGGTTGCAGCGACGAGGCATCCTGGGGTAGGCCATCTTGGCTAGAATCCATCGAGTCGAGCACTTGCGGAGGCTTGTTCCGAGATCACATGAGCGAAATTTGTATTTTCGCGCTTCTGGAAAGAAGCCCCTCTCCACGAAGCGTGGCCAGTTCTCATCTTCTTGCATCCACTCGACCTTGACAGCTTCAGATCGACTCTCGGGTACGCCATCCTCGTTGCCGCGTGAAGGAGCTCTCTCGCCTCGCAGACAGTCACCTTGGCAACAATTTGATTCAGCAGTTTTGATTACCTAGTGTTGACTTGTCTTCAGCGCTGCCGCAGCTGCTCAGCACCAGCAGCCCCTGACTTTTTTGCCGTGACGCCCCCTTGTCTCCACTTCCCAGCAACGACCACCACACGTGCAGCTTTTAACTTGAACATCGCGCCTTTTCGAACATCACCAAACATCAACCATCACAATCGAGGACAATTTGCTTCTTTTATACGACCGGCATTCAAAACTCCAGAAGTGGAGCTACCCGCATTTCTCGGTCCCATCCGAACCCCAGATCCGCACGTGGCGGCCCAGCTTCGCGTGGTTTCCGGCTCACAGCCTAAATACAACGCTCCACAATCGTGACAACAGCAACCACTCAGCACTCACGACAGAGGCACGGCCCAGATGGTCGGTATCTATGACAGCGGGCCCTACGAGGACCCGTTCGCTTGGGCAGGGTCCGATCTGGAACTGGCCCTCCTCGCCCAGCAGCAGCAACACCAGCAAGATCAACAACAGCTCGACCAGTTCGCCAGGTCCACGCCCCCCGAGGACCTCACCTTTTCTGCCGGGGCGGTACACCACCCACAACGACGACATCATGACTTCCCAATGCCCCTATCACCCATTGGGGGAAAGTCGGGATCGGTCTCCCTCCCACCGGACCAGGCCTACCTTTCTCTGACGCACCCCCTCCAAGACTTTGAGAATGCAACCATGACAGACGCCGGTGTTGCCCGGCCTTATCTCCCCCCTAATCATACTGGTAACATGGATCTGGACTTGGACTTGGAAGCCTTGGGTATTCCGGCATTCCCATCAACCTCAACCGGAGCTCACGACCCATCCATGACGGCAGAGTCCCTTGGCTCACAGTTGGAAGCGGCACGGAATCTCATATCTACCCTTCAGGCTTCCCTGACGAAAATAACTCGGGAGCGTGACCAAGCCCGGATGCAGCTTTCTACAGCGAGCAATGAGCTTTACACTGCTCGTCAGGTGGAAAAGAGGTTACGGGTTGAGCGAGACGAGGCCCACGCGGAAAGGAAACAGATCAAAGCGCAGGTTGAAACGTTAAAGAAAGAGAGGGCAATGGGGAAGATGAACGAGTCACGGCTGCGGAGGGAGAGGAACGAAGCTAGAATGGCGCTGGTATTCAAGGGGGTGGGGGTGCCGCCTCATGCTGGGGCGAGGGGGATAAGGGTGTCTGGTGGGCAGACTGGGCTTGGGGCTGTTGGGCTGGGGCCGGGGGAGAGGGATATGGACAGCATGGATGAGGGGATGGGGGTTTTGAAAGTCAGAAGGAGGGACTGGGTGGGCTGTTTGGGGGGACGTCGACGGAGGAGTCCTCGCCTGCGGGGGATGGGGAGGGGGCGCCGGTTGGGGCAGCTCCTGTTCAAGCTGAGGGTCATGCGAAGGAGGGGAGCTGAGAAATCTGTTGGATGAAAAGTTTGCTTTTACTTCAAAGCTCTCTTTGACATGGCTGAAGGTTGGGGGGGAGGGGGGATTTCTTTTCTTCATTATGGCCAAGTTCAACGCTGGTGTAACATTAACAGAATGACCTCATGGGAGAGCCCTTTTTGTGCTCGTGAAACCTCTTAATTGACTGCGTTCAACCTCTCCTTTGGCCAAACATCAACTTCAAGGATCCTCTTCGGCGTTTCTGCTGTACCTGACACCAAAGCAACATGGCATTCAAGATTCTGTATCCGCCCAATCGTCGAGGAAGCCCCAGCTCAGGACTTGATAGGTCTGACTGCTCAGCCACTCGCATTATCGATAAAATAGCACCAATCACCTCAAGGCACTGCCCCGTTGGGCCCCTCCCAAGGGAATGTTCTCTCACGGATTTCATCCTTTTTCAACCCAAACAACTCAGCCCCTCATTAGCCTCCTCAAGCGCACTTCTACTTGTCAGGGCATGATATTCTGTCACCATGGGCTCAGACCTGTCTTCGATAGAGAATTCAGAAATGGCCCAGGCCATGAGGCTGAGTTCTCCACATGGGGCATCAGACTCTGCTGGTCGAGACGAAGAAACCGTGCCGCCTGACTTTCTGCCTCGGTTTCTTAGAGGCACTTATCAATATTCACCCCTTCCGAGAATATCGGAGGACGGCGATCGTTTTTCGATACCATTGATTCGGCTCCTTCCGGGGGCTTGGGACTCGCCAATCGAGCTGGAACTTGTCGCAGTTCCGATGGAACCAGGCAAGATACCGTATTACGAGGCCGTCTCTTATGTATGGGGCAGCGATTGGGACCGTTCCGTCAGCGTTTCACGGTGCAAGGGATGTCCTATGAAAATCGGTCGAAACGCCGCAATGGCTTTGAGGCGCTTCAGACGTTCGGATCATACCTACTCGGTATGTTCCTCAGGCTGACTGGCCGTTCTCTGACAAGCTTTGTTTTGCAGGCTTTTATGGGTCGATGCAATCTGTATCAATCAAGAAGATGCGGTAGAGAAAAATGAGCAGGTCTCACAAAGATGGATACCATCTACCAAACTGCAAGTCAAGTGTTGTTGGTGTATCTTGGAGAAGCGGACGACATGGGCGATATTGCAACTCACGCCGCCAGTGGTTCAGCCGAATTTGGGTTCTTCAAGAGGTGGCCCTTGCCAAGATTGCATTGGTCATCGGTGGTGCCAAGTGCGTCCCTTGGGCTTGCTTCCCAGATTGGTGGACACGCAACATGTACTCGCTCGAGCGCAAAGCCGAGATACCCCCAGTCTTCCAGCTTGTCATACGGCCCCAGCATTATGATTGCAACATGCTGAAAGAGGGGATGACTGAGGCTGGCCTGTTCCTTAGTCCATTTCGAGGGTCTCACTCAAGGCAACCATGACATGATGCTACCTTAACACTAGGTACCTAAGGGACCCTTTTTTGTTATACCTACTTAAGTTTTCTCCCAGTTTGCCCACTGATTTGATGATCGATCTCGTATCAATTGGCTCCCCTGGTGTTTTCGGTACAAACTTGCGGTCAACACGCATCTTCCAATACGTCCCAGTAAGATCGGACCAAAGCTGAATACGGCAGGTGGGAATATCGAGGGATGCACGATGCCACCCCGTCACCCCGCAGACTCCCGGAAATGACACCGATCAGCGGGGAGCTAGAGCTTCATTGACGATAACTACAGAGCATATATTGATCTCCAAAAAAAAAACCATTTTCCTCGAATAACACTCTTCTCCTGTCAACAAACCAAAGAAGTTCAACGCGATGCAGCTCCCCAAAGTCCTCGCAGCAGCCCTCTGCTTCTGCCTCAACGCCCATGGCGTCCTCATTCCCGTCCCTGACACGCCCTATCTCGTTAAATGGACATCCTCAGAACTCGTCAACCATGGACTGCCGGACCCATTCAACTCATCCCACACCCGCCGGATCATGATCTCGCGTTACACCCCGGTCCGGAAGCGGGATTGTCTGGAAACCTGTCGGGTCCCATACATGAACGAATTCATCGCATCAGTAGAGGACGACATCTTGCAGGGATACATTGGCGAAGCAACGTGGCCACGAGGCGTGCTTTCCTCGCTCGAGGTGGAGATGTGTTGCAAGGAGAGACGAGGTGGTAGCCATCATCACGACCCACCCCTGCTTCTCTTCGGCACCGGCCTCAACACAACACGGTTTTGGTACTCCGGCACCGCGCAGCACCTCGCCGGAATGGGCTTTGAGGTAGTTGTCATGGACCACCCCTACGAGACGGACGTGGTGCAGTTCCCCGATGGCACCGTCATCTACGGCGGGCGGGTCCCTGCCGACATCAATGCCGTCGAGGAGCTGGCATTTGCTTTGGAAGTCCGAGCAAAAGATGCTTCGCTGGTGCTTGACCATCTCAAAGTTCCCAAATCAGCCAAGGTTGGCTTCGTAGGAAGCTCATTCGGCGGCCCTGCTGCGGCCACAGCGATGCTGCGAGACTCTCGAATCGCCGCGGGGGTCAATTTGGACGGCGGGATGTTTGGTGCTGGGGTCGAGGCTGGCGCCCCTGGGCCATTTCTTCTGTTTGGGTCGGCTGGACATAATACGTCAACTGAGGAAACGTGGGGACGGTTTTGGAATGCTACCGCGGCGAGGCAGCCTGTCCCGTGGATGAAGGAACTGAGCGTGGTGAATGCGACTCATGGGACCTACACAGATTTTCCTTTGGTTGGGGAGATCACTGGTCTTGATGAGAATAAAGAGTTAAAGGAACTGCTGTTTGGGCCGGTCAGTGGTGTCTGGGCTATGGAGATGATGCGGGAGTATTTGTCGGACTTTTTCCGCTTTGCGTTGAAGGGAGGAGGAGAGGGGCTGCTCGCTGGGCCTAGTGACAAGTATCCTGAGGTGAATTTCCTCCGATCGCAGGGAACACGGCCAAGGAATTAAACGGAAGAGAGCTGAGATTTACGCTGTCCTCAACATCCCCAAAGTTACAATCACAGCAATGAATGGAGGCAGCTCCGGGCGTTTTGTACTTGCCGACCCCTACGTGGTGTTAAATGCTATAAACCGATTTTAAATCAACTTAAATAGGCAGTGGGTCAGGTACGTAAGGTAGTCTGATTATTTTCAACCAATACTAAAAAACCTGGCAAAGTGAGGAGGGGGTGGGACACCGCCAGTTAACTACACACCTTGTAAGCGAGTCCCAAAACGGCAAAAAGTTTCCCTCGACGGTCAAGAATATGCTACAAAGCTCAGCTGTCTTCCATCCTCCCACCTAGAGCAGCCCAACACAGGGGGAATGGGTAAGACGTTCAAGCAGTAAGGTGGCCTTACAGTAATCCTTCCTCGTTTCCCTTTCCTCCTGCCCCTAGTGGTCACCACGTTCCTTGCTCATTGTTCCAGAAGAGGCCTCTTCTTGTCTAGTTCATCATCATACCCCGGGGCCTCGGATTCACCGTTTCCACTTCAAACTCCCCAGAAGAGGAATACCGCTCGCCCATCTTCACGTTAGTAAGAGGCAACGCTCTGCCCAAGACTTGAGACCGGATCTCCTCAGCCGCTTGGACCGGGATGTAGTCCTTCCAATCCAATCCATACTCCTTTTCCGGCATACCATTGAACCGAGTCAAAAATGGTCGCAGGTTCTGGTCCGTCTCGGACCCCTTCACATGCGCAAACCTCACCACTGGCACCTTCTCTTCATCCCTCCCTGTAAACAATTCCTTCCAGCATTGAAACAGGCCATATAGAAAAGTGTTAGTCTCCTGCATGTCGCGAAATACGTTGGCAAGGCCGACAGATGGCTCGGAATTCGTAGGGGTGGTGGTCCCGGAGACGAAAGGGGAGGGCATGTTAGGACTCGAAGCTGGATTCGAGGGCGTAGCTGTGCTATGGTGCAACGGGCCGGAACTTGAAAGAAAACCGTTTTGCTGAAGAATGTTCATAAGGTTGGTCAGATTCTGGTTGACATTGGATCCTTGATTTTGAATGGTAGTCAAAAGAGGGTGCTGATTGTTGTTGGCGGGAGGGTTCTGATTGTTGCTGGATGAAAGATCGTGGTTCCACGGTTGATATTTCTCGCGCTCCAAACACGAGGCGGCAAAGGCATCCATCTCCTCGTCGGTCCAGAAGCGAATCAATTTGTAGGGCACCTCGGAAGCTTGAGCCCACCGCTGGTTTTCCTTGAGGATACCATCCTTGAGCACACGGGCCAAGAAGCCGCTGGTTGACAAGCTGGGACACCGGCCTGGGTCGGAGAGGCTCGGGTGGCACAAAACCGTCATGTCGATGGGAAGAAGAATGACAACCTCGGTGACGTTTTTCACCAGATTCTGACGCAGATCCAAATCGCCGAACATGGAATGACTGAACAAGGACCACAGAACAGTTGACGGGACCATGATCTTTTGGACTCCATAGACATATGACTGGGCGTCGAGTCTATCCAGGCGAAGCAGCTTCGAGGCATTGCCTGTAAACAGGAGATAGTCGCGATCGATATGAACATGGTTGTGGAGAGGGTTCTTGAGTCGGTCAGTGCAAATAGCACGACAAGTGGTTGATGGTGTTTCCAGAGCTATCGGGGGTAATCGACGATGGGGCAATTGGGCGGTGGCACGTAGTGAGGATTCAGAACTGTGAAGGTCTTCGGGAGTTTCCGAGTAAAACTGGTGTTTCTTTTCGTGCAGTGTGCACTCGTCTAGACACTTGAGAGCGACCTCACGGCTTTTGATGCAGGTCTGAGCCAGAACACGAGCCATTCCATGGATTTCTCCGACTGGTGGAAGGAAGCTGTGGACTGGGATAATTCGAGGGACCTTTTTGAGTTCGGATTCCAGTGCCATTTCCCAGATGATGACTTGGAGCTCGTCGGGGAGCTCTGGGAAGCGGGTGAATCTCCAAGCCGGGATGCTGGGGACTGTCCTGTCCATGTGTAAGCGGAGGTATTTGTAGGGGCCGTTTTGAGCACCAGGCAATTGCTGGTTGGCCGTGTTTGCTGCTGACGATGCCATCATTCTTGTGGAATGGAGGACCTCGAGAGATGAGATCCGGCAATTGACTTGAGTTTCGCTTTTTCCGGTCGACTGGGGTGAAAGCAGCGGTGCCGAGCTAAAAAAAAAGAAAAAAAAAAAAAAAAAGGTTCCTGGTTGACGACAAGACGAGGTGACGCAATGTCAAACCGGCGGCCCACAGTGGAGCGAGTGGGAAAGAGTGAAGTGGCCGGAATAGTGTAAAGTGAATTAGGCAACTACTCTTATTTGTGAAGACTGGGCTGTTTCCTCTAAGCTTGAGGTCGCAACTCCCTCTTCATTGCCGAATTGTCCCGAACTAGTTCAGTGTCGATGGTGGCTCAAGCAGGCCCCAGGCTGTCCCGTGATTGCATCTAAAAGCTTGGCGGTCGGCCCGACGATCTGCAGAGAACAATGGGGATGGGCCCCGCGGGAGCTCCGCTTTGAGCCGGTTGCAATCATTGTTCCCAAGCGCCGACATGTTGCCCGTGTACTGGTACCGGCGACAAACATCGAGAATGGGACAAGAGGCGAGTTGACGCGAGTTGACGCGAGGATTTCAGAACCGAGATAAAACAGATGCACGTCTCATCTTGTGTGGATTCTTCATTGGATTGGAAAACCACGTGCAGTTGATCCGTGCATCTGTTCCGTGCATCTGCTCCGTGCACATGCGTGCCAAGCCTTTATTGCAGTCTCATAGGGCTGCCCCTCACACTCCACTGAGAGAAGGCCTGCATCTTGGCACCTTTCTTGTTCTCATTCACGCTCACTCCCTTCTCTCAGCCGCAGCCCTGCACTGTGTTTCGGAATGGACAATTGGCTGTTCTCGATGCTGGGTATCAGTGAAGAAGACTCAGCCCCCTTCAAAGCCCCAGGCAAAATCGGGATTCGAGCGGCACAGCGCCAGATGCAGCCCACTCAACGCCCACAACCTCGAATCTTCGCTCTCAAACTGTCGCACCCAACCAACTGTTGCCATGCATGAGCTCCCAAATTAAGCATACTCTACACTATACCGCGCAAACCAGGCCCCGTCCAACGTGGCGCTTGGGGGTCCGCTGCTGCGGTCCCGTCCCGCATGGGCCGCATCCAAATGATAAGCTCCCAATTCCCAGGGCCTTCACATTCGGCTGTCTTTTTCTTCGAAGCTCCCACCACCAGGCTGTGCTCATGTCCAAACCCTCCTATCTGAACCCGTCGCAAGAAAGGTGAACTCGCGCCGACACCGGCATGGAGAATCCCACCCTGTACAATCCGAACAACATTACCCAGCTATCCGACCTCAGTATTTCTTACCTTGCTGATATACTGCTCACCAAAGGCAACAACGCCACTCGCGATGGCTTCGGCTGCCGCCCCGCCTCTCTGATCCTGCCCCTCGCCAATCTTTCCATTCTGGACATTGAACACAGCTCCCATGTCAACAACACCAACCTCACCGTAAATGTCAATCCGACTGAGCTCGATCCCGGCGTCTCGCACCTGAGGGGCATGGCCCGGGGTTTGTTTCCCTATCCTCTAAATGAGTCGAGAGCGGGAGATATCGTCAACTGGTGGACCGACAAGGCCGAGAACCACCCCGACGAGACAAAGCGGTTCCTCAGCGCCGTGGTGAACATGTGTGGCGGGGAGTACTGCCGCTCAGGCCACATCACCGTCGGGAACCCAGACATCGTAGGAATAGGGGTATGTTCTCTCTGCGTCACCATCACTGAAAAACATCTTCATTGACAAATCAATCATAATCACAGATGATAGTAGCCATAGGAATGCTCCTCTGCCTCACCATCGCTTTCTCGCTCTTGTCCTTCGGTCCGCTAATAGACATCGTCGCCCGCGCCCCTTACACCTCCCGCAAAAAGCGCTTCTCCCTTCGCATATCCTGCATCGGCACCGTCGATGAGCTCTTCTCCGCTGTATTTGTCTTTGCCCTCGCGGTAATTGTCTCAACCTTTGTCTTCCGCTACCGAACCGACACCCGGTTCGACGCGCTCATGGCGAACGCGCTGAGCCAGCTCTGCAGCACCACCGTCGTCATGCTCGCCGCCGTGTACTGGTGCCACAACAAGCAACGCCCCCACGCCACCGGTTCGGTGTTTCTTGTGGCAGTTCTCACCATCGCCCTGTTCACCACCCACGCAAGCGTCGCGAATATGAGAGCCAGTGCCGCCGAGATGGCTTGCGGGATCGGCAAAGGGAGAGTGAGTCTCGTCAGGGGTGACCCATTTGACATGGAGAAGTTCCACTTTGTTCCTGTCGGGTTTGGGAGCTGGTTTCTGGCACTGTTTGGGGCCGTGTTTCATCACCCCTGGCTGAACAGGTACCGGCCGGGAAAGGACAAGAGGAGGATGTGGAGGATACTGTGGAAGACGGCTGAGAGCTTGCCGTGCGTGTTTGGGTTGATTGGGCTGGCGGTGTACACGGCGTATTTTATGAATACGTGGCAGATGATGAAGGACAGCTATGGGAGCACGTTCAGCCGGAATGTCAAGGAGTGGGGGTTTGGACAGTACTTGGCT
This sequence comes from Apiosordaria backusii, assembly GCA_030549205.1. Taxonomy (NCBI): domain Eukaryota; kingdom Fungi; phylum Ascomycota; class Sordariomycetes; order Sordariales; family Lasiosphaeriaceae; genus Apiosordaria; species Apiosordaria backusii. Next base: position 2,446,071 of record JAUKTV010000006.1, read on the forward strand.
GTGTTTACCTGGCTGCCGCCGCTGTTGACGTTTGGGCACTTGTTTATTTCGGGGATGGAAAAGGCCATTGAACGGAGGTTGCCGCATGGCTGGAAGGCCTACCAGGATCACGGCGAGGTCGACTATCGTGGTGATAGTGGAAAGGATGATCAAGGCGGGAGTACCTGGACGGGAAGCAGGAGTTCCCGGAGTAGAATAAGGGAGGTGGACAGTTTGGCCTTGGCCCAAGGACACGAGATGGGGACGCTGCTGCAAACATCGCCAAAATCGAGGAAGGTGACGCCTCAGGAGACGGTCTACCAGTTCCCCAGTCCGAGGCCGGGGGCAGTGGCGAGTCCGGTTTATTTGTTTCCTACCAGCCCGGGGCAGCCACCGACGCCGTATACCCCCGGAGGAGTGTATGATCCAGGACATGCGCAGGGAGGTCAGAGATATCCGCCTACGTCCTATAATACCGGGACAGGCGACGGGTATAATGTGGCATATGTGGAAGGAAACATAGGGTACCCACCTACACCCATGAATGCGCCAGGCTACCATGGGCCACCGCGCTGATGTACGACAATGATGTATGAAACTCATTTCTTTTACACTAGAGAAGGTATACCCGGTTGGAAAGAATTAGGAGTCTGGAAAGAATGGGGGCATATATCTCATTTGGGGTTGTCGAATTTACAAGAAATACTGTACAATCAATATCAAAGTACAAAACACCTATCCAACAATCACACAATCTAACCTACTAGTCGTCATGCAGCCAGTCACACCCTCCCACCATCTGCCCATGTAGCACCCGCTTAAAGATCCGATAGTTGCTATCCTCCGCGCGAGTGCCAGGCTTGTCCAACACGGCAAAAACCACATCTGTCCACCAGCACGCCGATGAAAACTCATCCTCCCTCAGCACCTCCAGCCAGCAGTGCGCCATATCCTCAGCCGGGTTTTGGTAAGTATTGATTCCGCAGCCGATGGCCCCGAGCACGATCCTCGGGTGCCGGTGGTAAGCAGAGAGCCTCAACACCAGCCTCATCCTGTCCTTTGTCGCGTGGCGGTCCCCGTCCCATCGGAAAATCCACTTCTTCCGGAAGTCAGGCCCCGAAGGAATGTTGAAGCTCCTCTTCTCCGGCTGCCAGATCATGCTCGCCGTGATGGCGCTCACGACGGGCAGCGTGTGCGGCGAATCAATATCCAGCAGCTCGTCCCCTGTTTCCCACGGGCCGCGGATGACAACAACGTAGGGGCTGTAAATCGCCGAGAAGTACGGCAGCGGCCACCTCGCCTTCTCCAGGCTCGTCGCCAGCGAGGTGCGGTAGCACAGTGACTCGGACTGGGTGAAATCCCCGTTCCGCCACCCGTCTCCTGGGCGGTGGCCTGGGCGGTGGGCGTCGCCAAAGTTGAGGATCAGCGGGTTCCAGTTGATCTCCCCCGCCAGCGACCTGGCCACGGGGGGATGCGCGCCGAGGCTGAGCGCCGCGTCGAGGGTGTCCATGTCCACCACCCGGATGGTAGCGGCCCTGGTAAAAGGCGTAGCAGTGGGGTCGAGACGCTTGGTTTCGCGCAGCTCTCTCTCTTCACAGAATGCTGCGTCGGCGCTTTTGCCCAGCCGCTGGAGGACGCCGGGCAGGACCCGGCGGGTCTCCTCGCCAATGTTCATGAACCGCACGCGCATCTCGGGGGCGATGATGCTGCGGTCTACCGCCGGACCAGGCTCCGAGTAGTCCGTCACGGTTTCCGCGTACGGAGCGGGAGGCGGCGGTCGCAGGTGAGGGGGAACGAGCTTCAGGTAGGGATCCTTTGATACTCTTGATATTCTTCCCGTAAGCGGCATCGGTCGTGGTCCCACGAGGGGTCCCGGCCGAGTGTCATACTTTTTGGGAACATCGTTCAAGAAACGGATAGGCCGGCCTGTCGGATGGGGCTCGCCAGGTCGCTGGCCGTAGAGATATATCCTTCTGGATTTAGCTAGTCGTTCTCTTTCTCGTTGCCGTTGTGCCTGCCATGGCAAGTTTCGGTACCAGCTCCAATTGTTCCAGGGAAACTCCCAACCACTCATTTTGGACGTTATAGGTACACAAGAAGATTTCCAAGAGTTTCACAAAGCTGGACCAAGAAGTTGGGTTTATCCAGGCTGCTGCAAGACGGGACTTTTTCTGCGGACCTTTAAACTATCCCTCCTGAAAGAAATCATTTCGTCTTCGCCCGAGGGGAAAACCAAAGTCTCGAGAGTCCGGCACAAAGAAAGTCAAGTTGTGGTCGACTGTCGTGAAAGGAACGTCCTCTATGGTAAAGACCCGGTCACAAAGACACAATGGCTCCGCGAGCCGTCTAGACTTTCTTAATTCGAAAGCTACCCGATCTCCAACAATGCTGTCCAGTCAATCAGAACACATTTCATGCCGTTTGGGCGCCGTGCTATTCAAGAGAAGAGTATTCATTGTCAGTTTATCAGTGAAAGCTTTGTTCCATCATGTGGAGGTGGACGTTAGAGTGCTTCTATTGAACAGGTTCACTGTGGCGATGTCGAAAGCTCAAATTTCATTGTATCATAAGGTAGGGAGGTCACGGATCAAACCGAGACTAACCCTACCACAGCGCCCTTAGACAGGAAAACTGAACACTTCCTGAATAGTCGGGCATAGTTCAGACCTATCTAACAATGATCTGATTGGTCGTAAACAACAAAAACATTGAACTTGTCCTTGACGAAATACCCCTTACCCTTGACATAACCGGTGTCAGTCTCACACTTGTTGAAAACATAGTACGCACCATCGGCAATCTGTCCCCACTGGAGCTCTTTTTCATTGTTATCCTGGTCATCCTTGTTAGTGCACGACGCAAAGAGTGAGTAGATGCAGCCAAAGACAACAACCAACCTCATTACACCACCAAATTGCCGACTTCCACGAACAGCTAACCCGTCCACAATTCCCCGGACCCGGGCCATTCTTCGCAGTACCCGGCACCCCACGCAGATACTCAATCCCCCACACAATTGCAAACCCAATCGCTTTGTCATAGTCGATATCACAATCGGTAAACTCAGGGTACTGGTCGGCTGAGATCGAGCTGGCATGTGGGGGAGGAGGGCGCCGCCGCAGCTGGGCCTGGAACGTTGCGTTCCACCCGTGATAGTCGGCTTCCATCTTTGCAATCGCCGCCTGGATGGTGCCGTTCACGGTGGCGGTGGGACCGTTGGGATCGTCGGCTTTGATGGGGAGGTCCCAGAAAATGGGGACGGTGGTGTAGCCCTCGATGCCGGGGGTCTTGGCACTGGAGTCAAGAGAGGTTGGGACGCTGTAGGCAGGCTGCACTCCATGATGTATCAGCAACCTGAACTGTCAGAGGTTGAAGTTAGTTGATGGTCGATGTCGTACGCTAGAGAAAGCCAATATACTGGCAAGGAAGGCGGAGCTGGGAAGCATTGTGGTAGGATCGTGAGTGTACCATCCAGGTTGTGGTTGATGTGTGTTGGAGGATCGTGAGCTTGTATTCCGGGTTGCTGATGGGGATTGAAACGCCAGGGATTGTTGGAGACGAGGAAAAGGCCCTCAGTGGGATGTCTGAATATATGCAACACTTGGTCAACGACGGCTGACAACGCCGAGGCAGGAGCTCCTCGTTCATTTCGTCCGGGATGCCCCACCAGTCTAAGTGATCTCGGCCGCAAGTGCCCACCATTCTTTCCAGGCTAACTCCTTCAAAGAGACCTCATCAGTGACCTCTCGTCGCCATTTCTCCTGCCCTCTCGGACAAAGCCATGAGTGGAACCATCGTGACTTGTATCCAAGGTGTCGTGCAAAGCTTGCCGGGTCCATCAGCGCTGTTTGGGGCGACAAGAGTGGCTCATCGTTTGTCCAACCTTATCCCAAAGTCCTCAGTCTCCACTAGTTGAAAATTCTAGCAGAGGGGCACCTTGCTTTTCCGCGATATCGTGAGATGCCATGACATCATGAGAGGATTATCCACGCCTACGCAAGATCACACGGCACCCAGGAATGAAGAAGGAAGCTATTTCTACAGGACTGAAACTCCGGATGAACCTTCTATAACCCACCTATCACAACAAAAAACAAACCCTTACTCTCCTCACAAAATCCCTTTCACGCTCTCGACAAAATCAACAACCGTTTCCTCCCACGGCGTATACCCCACCCCCGTAACCCTCACAACCTTGCTCCCGTCAAAAAACCTCTCCTTCGGATACCCAAACCCCTTTTCATATCCCTTCCCCGGCTCACCCCTTTCAATCATGCCCTCCCGCTCAGGGTACCTCTCCCTCAAGACATCAGCCACCCCCTGAGCAGGAACATGATACCCACTCAGCAAAAACCTCTCCCCATTTACTCTCTCCGGATTCTCCGCCCCAAACAAAACCACCCTCGCCACGTCCCTCACATCCACATACGACGGGAACGCCCCCGGCACCCCGGATTTCGCTAGCTCGGTCCCAGAGTAGACATCACTAATCAGTTTTGTCGTGCCGTGTATCTTTTCCTTTGACTCCGGCAACACAACAGGGGGGCCGGCAACAAACACGGGGTTGATAGCCGCAATTTTGAATTTTGGGTGGTGTTCATCCCTGAATCTCCACACGGCTCTCTCAGCGGCGGTTTTGCTAGCAGAGTAGATTATATGGCCTGGTGTGTTGGTGCCCAACTCTTTCACAATCCTCTCAGCGGAATTATTCCAATCCGACTCGTCAAAACTCGTCTTGGTTGACTCCGAATCAAGGATGGCGGCGATGGAGCTCATGAAAATGAAGGATTCAACGGACGGTTCGGTGATGGCTGACTCGAGCACTCGCAGGGCGCCCTCGACTGCGGCGGTCAAGACCGGCTCAGGATCAGTAAAGGAAAGGGAGACGGGCGAGGCGAGGTGGGCAACGGTGGTGACGCCTTTGATAGCTTTATCGAATGCCCCGGGGATGGTGATGTCCGGGACTTCGACGATTTCGAGGTTGGCGGCGAGGTCGGCGGGAATGGAGGAGAGGAGGGCCTTGGTGGAGGAGAGGGAGCGGGCGGTTCCGCGGACGCGGTAACCCGCTTGGAGGAAGGTAAGCGCGGTGCGGGCGGCGATGTAGCCGTTTATGCCGGTGATCAGAGCAAGACCTTTGGACATGGTGACTGTGGGTGATGGTGGTGGTTGACGATTTGGTGCTGGGTAGTAGTATCTTCAAGCAATTGAGAAGCACTTGATATGCTTAATCTGAATTCTGTTGGCTTGAGGTTGAAGAATGGATTGTTTGTTGAGAAGCTGGATCTAAGCCTATCTTAAATACATCTTGTCAAGGTACATGACCAGGTAATTCCAAATCTCCATTTCAAAGCACCACCTTACAAATCTAACGCTTCAGGTTTTGAGATGCATCATCATCTCGAATCCACCCCGGTCCGGAGTTCATCCTGCATGCCGGGCTGAAATGGTGAGGCTCGGCCTCGGGACGCTTGGGCCGGGATTCAACCTCTGTCGGGATTGAGGCTTGTGATTAGTGAACAAAGAATGAGAAAGGCTGTTCAGTAATCCATGTGTTGCCATCGAGGCTGAGTGGTCGGTCGCGCTTCGCATGGCCGCGGCATCCGCCAATCATAGTTCAACGTACAAGACCCAAATTTTATCCCTCATTCCTAATACCCTACATACTAATTACTAAACTATAAAGTCAACTTTTAATAATAAATACTTTATACCCTCGATCCCTCCCTATAATTCTACTTTTCCTCCTCTTCCTTTTATTTTCTTTAACTTTAACTTTATATATTCTAACTAATAATAAAAATACTACAATTAAACTTAAATATATAATATAATATAACGCAATATAACTTACTACCCCTTAACGCCAATATTTAAAGGACAAATTAACTTGTTTAAATTAATCTACAATTCTTTCTAATCTACTACTCTCCCTAATTTACTATACTAAAGTATATACCTAATTAAATTTAAAATTTGCAAACTAAGGATAAAAAGCTAGCATTTTAATAAATAGTAAAAACCTTAATTCTATAACGTTTAGTTTTAAAGGATAAGTTAATTAAACTGCCGCCTAATAAATTTATAGAATAAATTAAATACTTAAGTATCAATTTAATAAGAATGTTAATATTTACTTTAAAGCAATACCAGTTAATTATATTAAAATAAAAAGTAAAAACTAAGCTATTAATAAAAATTTTAGGACTTTAGATATAATCTATAGAGTCTAAAGATAATAAAATAAAGAACCTTTTTTTTAAAATTTTTAATATTTAACTATAATATAGATATTATACTTCTTAAAGCCAGAGCCGGAACTAGCAAACCTACCGTAATACCTTTAATTATTATCTATCTATTGTTAAGATAGGTGTCTCACAGGCCTATAGATATAGACCTATGCAAGGAACGGTGCAGAACACTAAGAGCAAAGAGGGCTTTATCTGCAGTATAGAACAGTGGCTAGGCACTAAAGGAAGGTGGATTATAGAGGCAATGCCCTATAATATATAGAAGGTAAACATTATAATATAGGCTTATAAGGTACTGTAAAATATAGTAAATCAGTATATTAAATTAACTTATTAACTAAGAAAATATCATAGTAAACAGTTATAAAGGACAAAATCTATTATAGATCTTCAGCTCTATATTACTTTCTAAACCTCTCTTTGTTCTAAAGCCTAAATGCCTGTTAAGTCTGCTAACTATAAGGCTTAAATATCTATTAAGTCTGCTAATTATAGACTTAACTGGCCAGCTAAATCTAACTATTAAATATACTAATTAAAAGCCGTTTATAGAATATAAGGCACTAACGTTTTACTATTATAATACACTAACTGCCTAAAACTTCGGGCTACTTTAAAGGTCTGAAGACTACTGCAATTACTATAGTAAAGTATTAATAAGCGCTATAATTCCAAGCTATTAGTTATTATTAGCCCTATAAGTTATAGGCTAAAATATACTATAAAGTCTATAATTAAGTACTATATTTTAATACCCTCTCTATAACTGTAGTATATAGTATTAATTAAAAGGGCTTAGAAAGGTTTAATAGTAAGATAAAAGTATTAAATAGTACTATAAGTAAAGCTTTAATAAAGCTGTTAATAAACATCTTCTCTATAAGAAGGTAAGTTATAGTAATAACTCTAATAAATATAGCCTCTTTAACCCTTTAAAATTAAATCAAAGTATATTTAGTTCAGTAATTATACTTATCGCTATAAACAGTAGTAATAGAGCCTTTATTATTATATAATAGAAAGGTAGGGTCTATAATAGGCTTGGAAATTTCTTAAAAAAGACTCTTAAGCTATATAGCTTCCTTAAAGCCTTCGATAAGCCTAATATATTCAGCCTTTAAAATACTAAAAGATATAGTAGACGCTTTCTTAGATTTCTAACTAATAGGTCTTTTAGCTAAAGTAAATAGCTAACTATAGATAAATTTAATACTTTCCTTATACTTAACCTAGTTACTATTAATAAAGCTAATAGGCTTTAAGTTACTATTAAAACTATAACTAATAGTACTGTAAATACTAGAATAAAGGTAGGAAAGTAGTAATTTTACAGCTTTTAAGTAGATATTAATAGGCTATATTAAGTATTGTAAAAGCTATTAAACGTTAAAGGCTATATTAAGTTTGGTTTAAACTATAATGTATATCGAAGTACTAATTAATTATTAATATAGATATTAATTAAAAAGGCTTATAGAGGTTCTAAGCCTATTGCCTTTACTTATAATTCTAAAGCTTAGTAAAAGGGAAATTAACTTAATACTAATTTTAAAGTACTTAATTACCTCTATAATATAGGCCTTTTAGTAAATTTAAAGGTACCGTTAAGGCCTATTGTATTTAATTTAAATACTAAGGAAATAGCAAGTAGGACTTAAATCTTCAATATTGTAATACTTCTCTATAGTATTCTTTAAGGCTTAAAACTATAAAGACTTAGGGCCTATAATTAAGTAATTATTAATATAGTTAATAATAAAGATCTTATAATTTAAGTAAAAATAAATAGCTATATTGAAGATAAAGGGCTTAAAACTTAAGGCTTAGGTTATTATAAAGACTTTCTATTATTAAAAGTAAAAAGCTTACTTTAGGCTATATAAAGATTTCTTTAGTAAAATAACTTAGTCTTTAATAAGGTCTTATCTAATTATTTTTAATAGTATTATAGCGCTAGCACTACTATAGGCAAACTTAAATAGTCTTTATAGAATTTTAATATAGATATTAAAATCGGTCTTTAAGTTTAAAAAGGCTTTTATAAAGTCTACTTACTTTAAATTCTAATTAAATATAGTTATAAAGGCTAGTATAATTCTCTAAATTAAAGGCCCTATAATAAAAGTATAGGTCTATTTAAAATCGATTCTAAAGGCCTATTAGAAACCTTAAGTAACTAATCGGGCCTTAAACTTTACTATAATACTTTATAAATTCTTTTTATCTTTAAAGACTTAACAGCTTATAATAAGCTTTTTCTTAATTTAAAATTGGTAGATAAAATAAAAAGTCTTAATAGTAAGAAGTTAGTATAATTTAATAAAGATAGCCTATAACTATTACTCTTTTTTAAAGTATTTTAAAGCTTACTTAAAAATATTAAGCTTTAAAGCCCCTATAGAATAGCACTTCTTATAGTAAAAAACTAAATAAAAAATAAGCTTACTATAATCTATATTATCTATAGGTATAAATTCTTTATATTACTTTTATAAAGTTTAAAATAAAAGGATCTTAATAATAATAAAAGATATTATAGGTATTAGAATTGTAAGCTTAAATAGTAATTAAGTAAGTAGTATAGGAGATAATTTAAGTATTAAGGAATTAGAAATTAATAAAATAGAAGGACTGTAAATAGAAAGTTTAAGGACTTAAATAATAGTATCTTCCTTTAACTTATTAAAGTAATTAAAAACCTCTAAAGGACTTATAGGGCTTAAAGGACTTACAATCTAAACTAATAGGTCTTTATAGAACTTAATAAAGCTGGTTTTAATAACTTTATTTAAGCTTAAGTAAATTAAGTAGGTTTAATAACCTAGAATAACTATAAGTCTTTCTTTAATTCTTTAAAAGGTAAGTTTAAAACCTATAGCTTAATCCTTAATAGGAATATATACTATAACCTTAGTATCTATAGCTTTATAGTTTAAAAGGTTTAGTTAATATAGTACTTAAAAAGGCAATAGTTTATTATAAAAGGCTTAATAAAGTGTAAAATCCCTAAAGCTTTAAGCTATATAGTTAATGATTTTTACTATAAGAATAGTTATATATTTTTAAAAAGTAATAAAGAGGCTTAAAGTTAAAATAGTAACTTTAAAATAGTTTAAAATAACCCTAATAGAATGCTCGGTTAGGCCATTTTAATTAGAAGTTTTAAGGCTTAATATACTAAAGCCGATACCTTTTTTAATAAGGTAAGTATTTAAAGGAAGGACTTCTTTTCCCCTATTATAGTAAAAGTAAATAGGGTATTGCCAAAAGGTATTGTTTAAGCCTTTAAATAATAAATAAAGTACTATAACGGTATTATCTTTAGTAGTTAATAGCTTAAGAAATTAAAAATAGGTCTTTTAATTTACTATAATTAAGCTATAAGGCTTTTTTAATAGTAAAATAGGCTTAATAGTAATAATATCCTCTTTTAAGTAGCTTAAGGTAAAAGGAAAGTCCTAAATAAGATTCTTAAAAAGCCGTTAAAGGATTTTTATAGTATTATAGCTTTTATAAATTAAATCCTTAAACTTGACTTTCTATAAATTAAGTATACTTTTAATAATAAAAAAGGTTTTTTTTAAAAGGTTAAAACCTATATACTTAAGCTGTATATATTAAAGGATAGTTAATTAAATTAAGGTTAGTAAAGGCTTATTAAAATCTTTAAAAGACCTATTCTTTTTTAAAGAGTTAAAAGCTTTAGAAGAAACTCCTTTTAAAATTTCAAAAGCTTTAAAGGCTTTAAAAAAAGTAAAGTAATTACTAAAGCACTGTTAATAAAATACCTTTAATTAAAGTTGGCCTTTAAAGTTAAGGTAAAATCTTAATCTTTTAAAATTTAAAAAGGTAATAAAATTGCAATTATTATTAGTAAGCTTTTAATTATATAAAGCTTTTTTAGTACTATATAAGCAGTCCTTATTAACGATATTTAATAGAAAAGTAAAAATAAAGAAGGTTTTAATAAGGTTAATAGTTAAAAAATAGGCCTTATTATTATAGGTTTTAGTAAAAAATTAAACTTTTATAATACCTTTACCGATAATTCTTATAAGGCTATTTTCTATAGTTAAAGGCTTAACCTTTACTTTAATAAAGTTAGTAAAAAGGTTTTTATTATTATAAATATAGACTATAGACTTAATATTAAAGAATTAAGCTTCTTTTAAAGCTAGGTTAGTATAGTTAGTTAAGTTAATAGATATAGAAGGTAGGACCTTAGAAAATAAAAATACTGTAAACTTAGTAAAGCTATAGTATTTATAAGGTATAGTTAGCTTTAAAGGTTCAGTACTATAGAACCTTATATTAAGGTTAAAACTTACTATAAAAGAAATTTCTTTAAAATTTCCAAGGTTTTTAGTATCTTCTTTCTTTTTATCTTCTTTTTTCTTTTTCTTCTTTTTAATAAACCTAGGCTCTATAGGGTTTCTTATAGAGGCATTTAAAGCCTTTAAAGCTTTAGAATCTTTAATAAAGGTAATATAGGAATAAAGTATAAAAAGGGCTTAAGTAACTGTAGTATTGGAAATATAGGTCTTAACTAAAAGCTTCTTCTATAAAAATTCCAATATAAGGTAGTAGGAATAGTTAAAATTATACTTATTTTAATAAATTAAAGCTCTAAAGTATTTATATTATAGTAGAAAACTACCTTTTAGTAAACTTAAATAATAATTAACCTAGTTAATAAACTAAATTATAATACTTAAGCTTTAAAGCCTTATAATAAAGGTATTAAACTTAATATTATATTTAATTACTTTTAATAAACTATCGAATTTAATAGTATAGTAAGCCCTATAGAGCTTATTTTAAAGGATAGCTTAAGTAGAGGTATATTAAGCTTATAATTATTAAAAAAGGATTACTAAAGAGTCTTTAGCTTTAATAATAAATAGTAGGCCTATCTATAGGATATTTTAAATAATAAGAAAAAAGAAGGCTTTTAAGTTATCGTTTAGTAAATCAGTAATTAACTTAGGCTTATTTATAAACTTAAAAAGGCCTAAAACCTTTATTTAAATAGTAAAAGCCTAGTATTAAAAGCGCTAGTTTTTAAAACCTAAAAGCTTTTATTCTTTAATAAAGTAAAGGACCTATTTATTAAAATCCTTTACTAAAAGTATAGTAGTCTTTTAAGCAGTTTAATTTAAAAAAGGCACTATAATAGATATAGTAATAAGGGCTAATAGACCTATATAAACTAAAGTAACTGAAGATAAGGATAGTATAGATAGGTCTATAGAAAATTTAAAAGAAGACTTAAAGGGACTTAAAATAGTATATTCCGGTAAAAGGCAAATATTAAAATTGTTAATATAGGTATTAACTTAGTTAATTTTAGTATTTAAAGCTTTAATTTAATTAGTAAAACCTACTATAGTAGCCTTAATCTTACTATTAAAGGTAACTATAAAGTTATTCTATAATTATTAAAAGTATTAAGCGAAGTTAAAGCCTTTAAAAAGATTAAAAGTTAATAAAAAGCTAAAGGTCCTTAAAACTTTAAAGCTTATAAAGGGGTTGTATATATCTTTATCCTCTATAATAAAGGAAGTTAAAGGCTTAAAAGGAAAGTAAAAGCACTGTTAAAAGTACTAGAATGCTATTTTTCAGGTCTTTAGTATTTAAAAAGGAAGTAAAAGTACTATTAGAAGTACTAGAATGTTATTTCTTAAGTCTTTAATGCTTAAAAAGAAAGTAAAAGTATTGTTAAAAGTGCTAAAACGCTATTTCTTAGGTCTTTAGTAGCTTAAAATAAATAGGGCTTACAAAATAGATATTATTATAGAGACTGTAAAATAAAGAAATTTATTTAGATAGTATAAGCCTAGGCTTATAATCTATTAAAATAAGTATTTTATAGGCCTATAAATATAGACCTATATAGAGAATAGTGTAGAATATTAAAAGTAAAAAGGGCTTTATTTACAGTATATAACAGTAGCTAGGTATTAAAAGAAGGTAGATTATAGAGGCAATATCTTACAATATATAAAAGGTAAATACTATAATATAGGCTTATAAGGCACTGTAAAATATAGTAAACTAGTATATTAAATTTACTTATTAACTAGAAAAATATTACAGTAAATAGTCGTAAAGGATAAGACCTATTATAGGTCTTTAGCCCTATATTACTTTCTAAACCTCTCTTTATTTTAAAGCCTAAATGCCTATTAAGTCCGCTAACTGTAAGGCCTAAATGCCTGTTAAGTCCGCTAACTGCAGACTTAACTGGCCGGCTAAGTCTGACTATTAAATATATTAACTGGAAGCCGTTTATAGGGTATAGGGTACTAATGTTTTACTATTATAGTACGTTAACTGCCTAAAGCTTTAGGCTATTTTAGGGGTCCGAAGACCACTGCAATTGCCGTAGTAGAGTGTTAGTAAGCACTATAATTCCAAGCCATTGGTTATTGTTGGCCCTATAGGTTACAGGCTAAAATACACTGTAAAGTCTACAAATAAGTGCTGTATTTCAATATCTATTAATCAATAACTTAAACATTTATTTATTAAATATATAAACTAAATTTATAAATAAAAAAAGCAATTTATATAAATAGGATATAGAGTATAGTTTTATTTTTCAGTATTAATAATAAATATCCTTATAAAAAACTAGAGTAGTTATGGCCAGTTTTTAATTAGAAAATAGATAAGGATTAATAAATAATAGATAGCAATAGCAACTGGTTAGTTCCTTTCTAATAATAAAAACCTAAATACAAAGGTATAGTTTGATAGAATACTATCTCTAGGACGGAACGGCGTACTTCGGCCGTATCAGGTTCGAACAGCGAGGAGTTACTGAGAGGTAAAGAGTTTTGGTAGGTCGCCGGCTTTAAGCGACGATGTGTCTGTTGGCCCCTTTGGTCACCTGCTTCAGTTCGGCAGATCTGGGTACTAGGCAATGGACGATCAGGAGCCTGAAGTCAGCGGCTCGACGAATAAATAAGGGGGCATCTCCATTGAAAGGTCTTCGATCTCCTTTACAAGTCCCCTTCCAACTCTTGTAGGCCCTAAGGTCTCGCAAGATGGCGGCAAGCGAAGTAACTGAACCGGCTATACCAACCCGAGACATCACCTATGGTCCGTCCTCAGGTGATGATTCAGAACCCCCATTTCTCCCATCTTTCGTAGAAATGCGTATGGTGGTGCACAACCTCTCCGAGACAGAAGTGGTCGACCCGGCGGCGTTGGTGACCGGGCCGGACTTGCGGGGCAAGGCCAGAGGATGGTATCATGTCTCTTGAGAAGCGGGGCCTTGACCTAGTTCACAGTCTTCCGTCCACCCTCAGGTTTGCTATCATAGTTGGGGGACAGCCAATTAAAGGGATCGTGGTTTTGGGAAGCGGACTCGGCGCTGGCTGATAAGATGCGAGTGCTCCCTTTGCGTTACTCGACCCGTCTCCTGCCACCATACTTCTTCCTCACGGCCACAGGAAGCTCTTCGTCCCTCACGGTACATACCTTTTGCGACTGTTGGCCCAAAAGATAGTTATCCACCGACAATCGGGCCAGCGCCAATGATCATTGGCGCTCGTGTGTCCGCCGCTCAAGCGCGAGATTCAAAGTACAGCGCGCGACCATCGTGGCCGATTTTTGGAGCCCCGCCACAGTGAGTGATTCGCCCCCACTTCTGGTGCGGGGTGTTGCCTCTTGGCACATCCCCGCACGGTTCTGATATTTACTTTTGCCCCTGAATTGGTTCAGCTTTCTCGTACCGCAAACACATCCGGGTGACCTCCTCGGGCGACTACGAGCTGGAGAGAGATGGAGGGCTTGATCGACTTTTCCGCCGCCGAGCCATTGTTTGCAAACGAGCAGGAGCGCGCACAGGCAGTTGGCAGGTTCCGTCGTATCGTCGGCCACTTCGAAGCCGTTGAGCAGCCAGCTTCTAGATACGGCGAAGGGTTCAATCGTCCAGCCCTCGTTCGCCTCACATTCGAATATGCGCGTTCCCAGGAGTCGAAGGACAGGTTTCTTGGGGCTTTTTTCCGATCTCTCGCCATTGGGATGCTCGACGACGATAATGTTAACCTTAGCGACGACAGCGCAGTAGCAGATTTTCGCGAGGCGGTGTTTGGTTTTGCCGAGTTCCTTATGGCCAATTTCTTCCTCCCTCGTATGTCCATTTCCCAGCCTACTAGCCTCTTACTAACAATGGACAGTACGAGCGACTACGAACAAGACGCCTCAACCATCTCCCATCTACCACGCTGCTGTGCAGCAAGCCCAAACCCAGGACGATCAACAACGGATACAAGACTTTGTAGGAACACCTGAGCGTTTGTCAGCCCTGCGGGGCTCCTGTCTTACCCGCGACCGTCATCGCTGCGTTATTACGCACACCTTCGACATCAGGGAGGCACTGGAACGATTTCGGCGACCTCCGGCTACAGACGATGATGGAAATCCACTCGATATGAGCAACAATGGAGGTCTTGAGGTGGCGCACATCCTCCCCCATGCTTTGACAAAGGAGGAGAATGGCGAATTGGTTTGGAGCACCTTCCCTTTCTTATGGGGTTATACTAATTCACAGCAAAACGAGTCGAGAAAAGTCGCTATTGCCATCCTCAACATGTTCGATAGTGGTGTGATGCATATGATCGAAGGTACCGATATGCACCGGCCATATAACGCCATTACCCTCAGCCTTGAGATGCATCAGCGTTTTGGGCAGTTCCATATCTTCTTTGAGCGTATAGCAGACGCAAGCGCTCCCCCGCATACCTATCGTATCAACAGCTTTCTCCCTTTCTCAAACCAGTTCCCTGTTACGAGGACATTATCCACGCACCCGTCAATCGACCCTCCATCGGAGCGGCTTCTCGCACTTCACTCTGCCATCGGCCATATACTCCACCTCTCAGGCGCTAGAGATTATATACAGGTTATCCTTAGGGACATGGAGGATGGGGTGGTACGGGAGGACGGGTCGACGCAGCTGGGCGATCTCTTGAGCATCGCCTTGCAAATGAGGGGATAAGTGTCCAGCGCGACCTGAGTGAAGCGCCGGGACTCTGCTTGTTCGCCTGCGTGTTAACTTAGATTATCTATTAGCGGAATTAGTTGGGGAGCAAGTTTTCCTACCTACTGGGTGCACAAGTCCCTTAACAAATCTGATTGGATTGTCAGCTGCCCGACTAGAGCAGGTGGGAGTGTTGCGACGTCGAACGGTGCGAGCCAAGGACGCCCTTCCACTTTTTACTGCAACAGTGTAGAGCTCTATAGAAGGCCGAGAGGAGCTCGATCCTGCAAACTCCGCCGGGTGGTGGGGGACGAGGAGGGGACATCCGGGACACGACGGCGGCGGCGGCGGTCCGGGCATGCAGTTTGGCGTGTTGCACGGGGGGGCGTTGTCCTTGCTGCCCTTGCTGCCACTCGTGTCGTAGCCTGGTTCCTCACAGTTGCCGCCGGAGCGCCCCGAACCCCCCTCGCAGCCTCTTCCCTTCGCTAGGCCCTTGCAGCCACCGCCCTTCTTGCACTTTTGCCCACACATTTGCCAACCCTCTCGTCGCCGTAGCAGTCTCCACCTCTTCATGACCCCTCGCAGTCACCACCTCAGGTACACCTAACGCCCATGCAGTTGCCGCCGCGGAGACAGCCCAGGTCCACGCACGGCGGCACCGTGATGCATCAGCGGTGCTGGGTAGCCTTGCAAGTCACTACCACATTAGTCCGTCAACGCAGGTTCTCATTCCTTGTAAGCAAGTAGTTTGCAATCTGGTGCCCTAATAAACTAGAAAGACGACACAACAGCCCCCGTTATTGTCCCAAATCCTCTCCCTGATGAAGAACCAGAAGCCCACATCATCCCGCTTACAAATAAGAATTTCGATTTTCGATGGCGCCTACGCCCTGAAAATCGGTTTAGAGATCCCGCTTCCCAACAATAGACATCTACAGGTGGCTCTCTTTAACCACCGTTCCCTTGTACTCGGCGATAGACTAGCCTCGTCTTCGATAACCTATCAAAACTGGACCAATGGAGGAGCTGGGCAGACTCTGTGGCGTTCCTCATGGAGTGTCGACGGCGGATAATACCGATGACGACCGACACTTCTGAGCACATTCATGTTATTTATGTTAGCTGTTTCAGGGGTCAATAGCCCCAAAGTCGGTGAAATGAACCGGATGGAGGAAAACTTCAGTAAGAAGATCAGATGTAGTGGAGAACGTTGACCAGAAAGGAAGTAGATCGTGTGGTGTTTCAGAGATAAAGGAATGGCGGAAGAATGCTTGGTGACACTAACAGCGGGTGCTCACTCCATTGCATCATCGTACACCTCGGTCAAGGCGCCCCGCAATCGGCATCGTTGCTTGGCGCAACAGGGACGGACAACCCACCAAAACTTTAATGACTAACAAACACCTGCGACATCTCCAGAATACACCATCGCAAGCCCGTTCTGTCCCTCAGAATGTCGTCAGCGCCGGCAAAAGATAACAGCAATCACCCGGCGGTCAAGGGGCCCAGCGCTCTCCGGTCCATCATTGCTGGCTCAACTGCGGGCGCTGTCGAGATTGGTATGTGCCCTCTCGAATGAACTCATCGTCAACTGCCGCTAACCCGGACTTCCTTCCTTGTCTCCAGCCATTACCTACCCAGCCGAGTGTATGTGAACTCCCCACGACGACCAATTGCTCCCTTCTGCGAGACTCTGACACGATGCGACAGTCGCCAAGACCAGGACACAGCTCAACCGCAGGTTAGCAGAGGGCAAGAAGCTGCCATGGCCGCCTTTTGGTGCGCAATGGTATGCCGGGTGCACGACGCTGATTATCGGCAACTCGGCCAAGGCGGGCATTCGTATGTCATACTTGAAAGTTTAGAGCTTGAGATTGGGGATTGACAGGCACGCGCACAGGATTCGTCGCCTTTGACCAGTACAAGAAGCTCCTTGCCGACGCCGACGGGAATGTCTCCGGTCCTCGGACGGTGATTGCGGGTTTCGGTGCCGGTGTCACCGAGTCTCTCCTCGCCGTAACCCCGACAGAAAGTATCAAGACCACCCTGTAGGTCTCCTCCCTGACAAATCACCCCGATCTTTGCTGACCCCAATCCACCAGCATCGACGACCGCAAATCCGCCAAACCCCGCCTCCGCGGCTTCCTCCACGCCGTCCCCATCATCGCCCGCGAGCGCGGCATCCGCGGTTTCTTCCAGGGCTTCGTCCCCACCACCGCCCGACAAGCGGCGAATAGTGCCACCCGCTTCGGTTCCTACACTGCCCTGAAGCAACTCGCCGAGGGTTACACAGCGCCCGGAGAGAAGCTCGGTGGTGTAGCCACCTTCGCTATGGGCGGTATCGCGGGGTTGATCACCGTCTATGTGACGCAGCCTCTCGACACCATCAAGACGCGCATGCAAAGTATCGAGGCGAAGCAGCTCTACGGCAACTCGTTTCGGTGCGCGAGCATGATCTTCAAGCAGGAGGGCGTGTTGACTTTCTGGAGTGGTGCGCTGCCGCGGTTGGCGAGGTTGATCATGAGCGGTGGTATTGTGTTTACCATGTACGAGAAGAGCATGGATCTGTTTGATAGGCTGGATCCAGAGGGAAGGTACTTGTAAGAACTCATTCTTGGGGTTGGGTTGTACATGTTTATAAGGCGTCATGGGTAGGTGGTGTCTTTGTTTTTCTTATACCCCATTCTGCATGGGTAGACAAAAGGGGCGTGTTCATGGTTGGTGTATGTACATGGTATACAAAATATGGGATTATGACCGAGTGTCCCTTTTCTTTTTCTTGACTCCAAACGCCGTGTTGATGCATAAAATATCATATCGTACAGTAGTGTACATGTGGCCGTCGAGAGCGAGGTATTATTCCAAACGGAACATGCCCTGGAACTTCTTGGCTAGTCTCTGGAAGTACGAACGTCGCGGGGCTTCCTCGAGTTCTTGCAGGATGTCGCTGTAGTAGTTGGGGTTGAACTTGGGCTTGAGGAGGGAGTCAGGAACACGATACTGGGAGCGGCCTTTGGTCAGCGGTGATGTTTGACTCGTGAATTGCACCGGAGGGCACCCACCTTGTTCTTGTAACGGTTCTCGATGAGCGAAAAGAGCGCGTTGGTTTGCCTGAGGTCTGCTTGTGCTTGGGTCAAACCTTGGATCGGGACTGGCGCAAGAGGGCCCTTGGTGAGGCGCTTGGCGAGCACATCTTGGAGCTGGCACTCGGGACGGAGGGGATCCTTGGGCCAGCGCTGCAGGGCAGCTTGGAATAATCTGGCTGTGCTCTGGGGGATGGTCAGTTTCTATGATGTGGAGTGATATACCGAGTCTCAGCAACATACATGCTTTGGGACAGCGGACATGTTGTCGGCGGTTTCGGAGCTGGGATGCGGCCTTCAAAAATGTCGACGTCAATCTGGGGAATTTCTCCCACTTGAGCTTCTACCAGCCACAGGACCCCAGATTTTGGTTGCGCGCAAGCCACAGTCAAATCTGCCAAGAACTGATGGGCCATGTTAAGGGGCGTGGGGCTAAGGCCAATAAAGGCAACGTGTGGGGCAAGAGGCAGCCGCTTGGGTTCTGCCGGGATCCACGCACCACGCAATGCGCATTCTTGGTCAGCCGGACTGTCCACTGCAATGTCGCACTGCTGTGTGCACTCCAACCTGGATTCCTCATCAAATCAACCACTCCCTGACGGAGCCACGCGCCCTTTTTTTCCTTGCCTATCCTTCTCCATTCGAACCTTCTTCGACCTCTGCTTCGTTACTTCGTGCCTTACCGTTGCCACAAACCTTCTTCATTTCCCCAACTTTCTCTCCGCTCGGCGACCCTTCGAAACCCCCGACACTCGTTCCGTTTTCCTAGCATATCTCTGACATCAAAGAGGGGGGCGATCCCATCACTACCGAACAAACCAACATATTAATAACCGCATCAACCACAAGTCCCACCATGACGGGACGATACGAGCGGGTATGTCACTTTTAATAGTTTTTTTTTCCCCTTCATATCGTCGGCGACGGAAATGACTGATCATTTGCGCAGGTGAACACCCGCGACGAGGAGGATCACGAAACACCAGTTTCCAATGCGCCAAGGCCGACATATCCTATCCCCAGTTCGCCACCGCCATCCTTTCACTCGAGAGCATCATCAATAATCGGCAGAGACCAAAATAATCGACAGAACCAGGATCTCGACGATGCGTTTGGAAGCGAGGATGAGGATGCTTGGGACGACGAGCCAGATGACAGGCAGAGACTGGTGCGCGGCAATACGACACCTAGTGCGAGCGATTCAGCGTCGATAGCACCGGCAGGGGCGGCAACGACAGCACAGACAAGCGCGCAGGCTTCACAACCACAGAGACCAGTGGGGCAGGCGCCAACAACGACCAGAGTATACGGCGGTGGAATTCAGTCTGATGGTGTCTTTTCGAACTTGGCGGCAAAGCCGGAGAGTGGGGAACCTGAGAAGGAGGAACTTCCACCGGTATGTTTCGTCTGACAAACTGTGGTTTGACGGAATGGGATACTGACTTTTGGGCAGTCCTACGAGCAAGCAGCAGCCGATTCCGCGCCGCCTTACTGGGAAACCACGATTCTCGCCCCTGGCATCGGCGGCCCCGACGACGTATACATCGACGGAATGCCGGTCGGTTCGCTCTTTAGCTTCCTGTGGAACGGCATGATCTCCATGTCTTTCCAGCTTGTCGGTTTCCTTCTTACCTATCTCCTTCACACCAGTCACGCAGCCAAGAACGGATCGCGTGCCGGTCTGGGCATCACTCTTATCCAATATGGCTTCTACATGAAGAGTGTACCACCGTCGTCTGGAGGGTATGATGACCCAACATCTGACGGATTCATTAACCCAGTAGACCCCAATGCGCACGACTTTGACCCAGACAACATTGATCCAGCGAACCAAAACGGTGGCGGGATAGACGACATCACAGGCAGCGACTGGGCGTCGTACGTCATGATGATTATTGGGTGGTTCATTCTCATTCGGGCGGTTAGCGACTACTTGAAGGCGAGGAGACATGAGCAACTTGTGCTGCAGAGTCCAGACCGGGGTCTTGGTATTCCTGTTATTGCCACGGGCGAACGTCCTGATACCGTGGTGTAGTCTTTCCCTTGTCTCACCATAACCAACATTACGTCTCGGTTTCGTTTGTAATATTTGCATCTCAAGGTGGGCTTATAGGCATGTTATTCACCCCCAGTACAAGAACACGGCGTTTTTTCTCAGTTATTTTGAACTGTGCTGGGTTGAGCTACAGAAGAGAAACTACAGTGAGACATCTCTAAATATATCCAGTACACACGTATAACAAGGGTTGTTTGCACTCGTGACAGCCCCTTCCTGCATTCCAGCCACGGGACTGAGCGGGATTGTTGAGGCGGGGTGATGCGGGGTTGCTCATCACAACCGTCTTTGGATTGTATTACCATTACATCACATGTCGTCAACTGCCCATCAGCTTTGTTGTATTTTTCTGTCGATAATTAATTTTATTGCAACCGAACTTCACTGCGGCCTCCTCATTTCGCCCCTTTTCATGTCATCGAGCGCAACCTCTCAACTCGAACAGAACTGAACCCTTTTATCAACTTCCCAAACCAAGACCTGTAGGTTCGCCATCCGCTGATCATGCCGTCCATCTTCACCTCGAGTCTAACAGCGTTTACAGAAGTAAATTTCTGGGGAATTCTAACATACGCTGTGGCGACGCTACGCAAAGTCCTCACCTCCCGCCTCGCGCTCTCCTCCCTCCCGCCCTTCACCTCCGCTCTCTTGATCTACGAGTACCAATCCCGGCACCCACTCCATCCTCCTCCTCAGGAACAGCCACAGTACTACCAGATCCAACCCTACTCTTCGTCGTCCCTCTTTGACAAGTTTGAAACCATGGCCTGGCGCAGCTCGGGAACCTCCAACTCGGAGCTGATTGAGAACCTCTGGCGCAACGAGATGATCAAGCACCCCGAGGTCAAGTCCGCCTTTTTGAAGGTCGACCGCGCGCATTATGCGCCGAGATCGCCGTATGAAGACTGCCCGCAGCCAATAGGGCATCATGCGACGATTTCGGCACCGCATATGCACGCTTCTGCTGTGGAGCATTTGTTGCCGTTTATCAAACCCTCTCCTGAGAGGCCTGCGCCGAGGGTGTTGGATATCGGGAGTGGATCGGGGTATTTGACGCATGTTTTTGCTGAGCTTGTTGGGAAAGACGGGAAAGTGGTTGGGGTGGAGCACATTGAGCCGTTGAAGGAGCTGGGAGAGAAGAATATGAAAAAGTCAAAGGAGGGGAGGGAGATGATTGAGGGGGGAAAGTGAGGTTTAGAGTGGGGGATGGGAGGAAGGGGTGGAAGGATCCGGAGCAGGAGGGAAAAACGAGTTGGGATGCGATTCATGTTGGGGCGGCGGCGGTGAAGGTGCATGAGGAGTTGTTGGAGCAGTTGGCGAGTCCGGGGAGGATGTTTATACCGGTGGATGATGAGGATGATCCGCAGGGGTGGAATCAGCATATTTGGTGCGTGGACAAGGATGAGAAGGGGGAGGTGAAGAAGAGGAAGTTGTTTGGGGTTCGGTATGTGCCGCTGACGGATGCGCCGAGGGTTTAGCTGTTGAGATTGCAGTTGTAATGTATGTAGGTAAGGTAAGGAGATAATTTGGGTTCTTAGCTTGATTTAGCAACAGATTCACTTACAGTAACTTACGCCTTGGAATTGAAATCGTTCCTCCCTGAGAGGTCTGTACTCCATGCTGTGAACTATAAAAAAGGCGAGTGTTGCCAGAAAGTCCCTCAAATGGGCGGTGTATGTGATGGGGTCGTCTTGCTTGTACATCTTGCGATAGTTGTTGGGGACTGGGCTGCTTTGTGACTTGCGGGAGCTACGAGCTGGCGGAACGTGGAGCCCCTTGTCCAACGAGGTGCGCGCCAATCCAACGTACATGTAAAGAATACACCCCTCTTTTGTCATGACATGCAAGAACACCCCTGAGGACTTCTTGGGACTTCTTTCGGGCTGTGCTTCCCCAGTCCTCAGAAATTTGATAGCGGGGCCCTCCTTGATTGATATTTGAAAAGCCCGATAACAACACTTTCACAACACACATCTGAGATCTTGAGATGCCTGCATGACATGTCAAGTGATGTTTTAACCGTGATGGGGAATGTTGAGGACTGCAATAGGCGTATTTACTATTTTAAGGGGCTTGTCTGACATTGTGAAAGGCATAACCCTGTTGTAAGAGGTCTTTTCAACATTTCAAAAGGCCTATTCACTATCTTGAATGGCCTATTCATTATCTCAAGAGACCTGTTTAATATTTTAGAAGGCCTATTTGATATTTGACATAGCCTGTCCATTATCTTGAGAGGCCTATCTACGATCTTAAAAGGCCTGTCCGGTATCTTAACAGGCCTGTTTGACATGTGAAAACGCCTACCTTAGTTTACCCCGATTAAGGCCTCGACTAATTGTTCACGACCTGACGTTTGTGTTTGAAGGCGGTGAATTCCTTGTACTTTACATACTTAAAGGGGTAAATACCCCGGTAGCTTAGTGGCCATTACCCTGAACCCCTTAACGGGTCGAATACATGCAATCATACAGACAGTTATCAAAGCTTCCACCCCGGTTTACACCCTCTTCCCCTGCAAAACCCTCTGAAAAATCTCATAATTCGCCCGGCTATTGATAGGGGCCTCGTCCCAGACAGCAAACACCACGTCCGTCCACCAACCCCCCTGAAACTCCTCCTCCCTCAGAACCTCCAACCAGCACAGCGCCACGTCCTCCACAGGCCCGTTATCCCTCCCACATCCCATAGCCCCCAGCACAATTCTCGGGTGTCTATTGGTCGCAGCCATTCTCAGCACCAGTCTCATTTTTTGCATGGTGATCATCCTCTCCATGGCGTCCCCAAAAACGGTGGTCTGTCTCATCGGCACGTGCAAGACAATCTCGCCGGCTTGGTTGCAGAAAGGAAGGGTGTCATCGGCGGCCTGGCCCTCGGCGCAGGGGAGGTAGCCCGGCCCGAGAGCAGGGTGGCGGAGCGGGGCGATGGTGATGGCCGAGACGACGGGGAGGGTGGCGGGCTGGGAGATGTTGAAGGGGATGTGGTTGTTGGCGAGGCTGTCTTTGATGACGAGAATGTAGGGGCTGTAGATGGCGCTCTTTTCCTCGAGGGGGTACCGATTGTGTTGGTGGAGGCTCAGGGGGAGGGAGGAGCGGTAACAGAGGGCCTCTTCGTGGCCGAGAGTGCCGGAACGCCAGCCGCCGCCGGGCTGGTTGTCGGGGGGTGAGGTGAAGTTGGCGACGAGGGGGAGCCAGTTGGGCTGGCGGTTGCCGTAGAGGGAGGGGTTGGTCGGCATGTAGTGGTTGCTCGGGTGGTTGAGAGGGGGAGGGTGGAGACGGAGGGCCGTGGTGAGAGTCTCCTCGTGGATCACTTGGATCTCGGCATGGTTGGGGAAGCGAGGGCAGTTATCCGGCTCGAGGGGGGCGAGGTCGAGGAGGTTCTTCTTCATAGAGAAAGTCGCGAGATGGGTGGTATTCAGCTCGCGGAGGATGTTAGGGAGGAGACGACGAGTCTCGTTGCCAGTGGCACGGAGGAGACCACGGGAGGGCTGAGAGTTGCCAGGCATTTTGGTGGTGAGGTCGAGATTCTGGTGGTGATATTGAAATTAGTGGTGAGCTTTTTTTTTAGCTTCATATCAAGTTTATACTTGCTGTGAGATGAAGACGAAGAGAAAACGTCGAAAGTTTACAACCAACTGACGAAGAAAAGTCGACGGGTTCACGAGTTTCAAAAGGAAAATGGTAAACAAAATCTCAAGAGGCGGGCGAGTCGCTCTAGGTGGCCAAGGCGCTCTGGGTGAGAGAGGCGCTATGACCATGGTGAAAGAGAGGGTAGGCAATCAGTTTGATCAATAGGACTGCTAAAGGTCTGTGCACCATGGTGATTCTAAGCTGTATATTGTGCTTTTCGGCGAATACCTAGTAGGGTCACTGTGGAGACAGAAAGATCTCCATGGTAACCAGGGTCATCGTATATAGCTACTTATTTATATCTCCTCTCTCTATATGTATATGTACTAGACACGCACTCATTTGCCTACCCACCAAGTTCCTCTCACCTGGAACCACCAAACTTCGAAATGTAAGCATGCTATGCCACTGATCGCTTCAATACAACGTATTCACCCAGCACTAACCATTCATATTAACATAAGGTAATGAAGGCAGGCAGGAATGTTCGCTGACCGCGTGGTTGATTTGTGAGAATCGAGATTTTGCAATCCTCCCTTTCTCGAGAGCCTTTGAAGGGCGGCTGTTGAAATTCCCACGAGAAACCATGGGCTTTGTCAAAAAAAAGTGGGAGAATATTTTGCCACATACGGTCCACGTAGGTAGGTCTACCATCGGATGACTGAATCCCTCACCTCTGCTCAGGCAGCGGGCGCTGGCGGTGATAAACCGCCGCGGAACCCTACAAGCAACAACACCAAGCCCAAGTCCAAGCCGTCCAGGAAGAAGGCCGGCAAAGATGCAAAGAAGGGCAAGGTATGCTCAATCCGACCGCCATCTGATTCATATGAGACTATTCAGTTAACACTCTCTTCCCAGGGTACGAAGAAAACGTTGTCTCATATCACTGGAGGCAGCAGGGCCCGCGAAGACCCTTACACCTTGGACGAGAAGCCTACCGAGGGCAGCATCAAGAGTGGTACTGGCACAAAAAATGATCCGTCCGAGCTTTATAAGTCATACCGTGGGCAAGCGGACCTGTTTTTATAAAGCTGAGGAAATCTTATTGTGGGCAAACGGAAGTTTATTTTCAACTTGAATCGTGAAAGAAATAATCTTATGAGCAGGTGAATTCTATATCTAAACTCATAAAACAGAGTTGTGTGTAGGCGAAGCCTTATTTATAACTTCACCAAATATTTGCAAGTAAGCAGAGCTCAATTTGTGGATTACATAGATAGAACCATCCGTCGAACATATGTGACTCTGATTTCCACACTGAGCCCTTTGCAGTCCTGAAAAAGGCTCTTCGTTGGCATGCGATTGGTGCCATTGTCTTTGGATCTCAGATTTTGTCTGCGAGGCGTGTGTTGTCATGCAATAGAAATGAAGAGCATAAAGTCTTACGTGCTCTACTTGATGGAAGCCTTGCATAAGCAGCAGGGGGCTGTGTCATTGTCCTGCCACTCCGGCGGCACTGTCCATTCAGGGGTTGGCGCCCGGGCCCAGATGCGGAGAGGGCGTTGCGGCTACTGGTAGCTCTGGTTCCCTAATGGTTGGGGTCCAATCCCTTGGCCAAAGAATCCACTGGCAATTTGGCCGTGGGAGTACATACATGTACCTGTCGTGGTTGCAATGGGTGGTGGCCGTGGTGGTTGTTGTGTGGAAGACGAAGACTTCAGGTGTTCAAGTTCAACAGCCGTCAACAGCCGTGGAAGCGCTCCTTCCATCATCAACCTCGCTGTCGTCAATTACAGGGTCAATACTAGGCCAATAAAAGCTATGTGGCTAACGTCGAGTTTACCAACCCGATAAACGATCTGAACTCAAATCAGCCCGATTCGCTGCCCGACCATCATCCCAGCAGTGTCCACCGTCTTCTCAACGAGTTGGCCTTGCATCCAGTAGGTACGTATGCCTATCCAACCCAGCTGTATAAAGGATCCCTATTGGCATCAGTACCGATGTCCCGAATGATATAGAGGGTGTTGGATCCTAAAAGCATCGCGACCCTATCCCCTATTCTTGTATCGCTAGCATATAATCCAGTGTTTTTAAGCTCCAATATCTTATATCTTATTCTAAGCTCCAAGCAAGTAAAAAACCTCCGGCTATAGCATATTTAAACCATACTTATTTGAATCGGGTCCAACTATCCCTCTGACCGTGCTCGAATTTACGCCTGGACTTCGGCGCTTAAAACCGATCCAAAAGAAATGGCCTCTGTCCCCGTGTCGGAACCAGACATTAACAGGGTACCTAAAAATCGTTAGTGGAGTTCGAAATCTGGCAAAGGTAACTTGTGAAGCTTGGCCTTGACGGACTCGTTTTGCGAGGGATTCTCCACAAACTCCGAATAGAGCGACCGGTATTTCGCGTCCAAGTCAGCGGCCATAGCAGCCCATTCCACTCGGGCAAAAAGCTGGTTTATGGCTTTGTCGACCATGGTGGACTCGGTGTTGCTCAGCCGGTCCCCTTGGTCGTGGACTTGGCTGACTTGATCGATTACACCTGCCACCCACCCGACCACATTCAATATTCTGTTCTTTGTGTCGACCGAAGCATGAATCTTGGGGCTAAGTCCATCAGCGCGGTAATGAGTCACACCTGGTTCCAGCTCCAAAGGCTTGAATTGCCGAGGCATCGATCGGAGATAGTTCCAGTCCTTATTGTCAAACTGTAAACGTGGTATCCATGAAGGAAATCCGGAACTGTCCTGGGTAGCGGACGGGATCCGGAGCAGCAATTGAACAGATCAACTGGATGTTTTGAACGACGAAGAGAGAGCAGTAAAGGAGATGCATCCAGTCCAGTTACTGAGGGCCACAATGAACAAGAACTTCTTTCCCCATGACCACCTCCTGAACTATCCAAACTCGGGAAAACCAAGGCCGCGAGATCAAATCCAAAAGCCCTAGCCACCGGCTATTCACGATGCCGTGAGCTGTGATGGACTTGATCCATGCAACCATATCCGAGGTAACTTTCCGTTCTTCATGTGGGCTATCGAGCCAGGGGGTGATTTTTTCAAACATCTCTTCAACAAAGTTAACTGCTAGCTTGTCCCCGGGACCACTTTCCTCTCCAACCCATGCAATGACATAGGTCGCCAAGTAATATACATGTCGCATTATCGAGACTTGAAATTCCCGCTCCTCGACACCGTCTTGGTTAATACATACTGCGTCGATCCAAATCCTAAACGGTTTATTAGGAAGACGGAGGCGAAGTAGTGCTAGATATAAGTTCTCGCGAACACCAAAATCGACGCCATTCAATAGGACAGAAAACTTAGGCTCTGGCTGGCCCCAGGTATAGGACAAGCATATGTAATCCCCAGCTCCGTCAAGCGCTATAGGATATACGTGCAGATGGATTTGTTCGCTTCGGTCGGTCGTCCACGGCTCGACGTCGAGAAGACGGATTTCGCGCGGTTCCCGTCGAAGGGGAGTGTACGGGCCCGCCATCGATGAGAGGTGACTGCGAGGTGGATGTGGCTATTGAAGGGCTGTTGGATGTGTCAGGTCACGAACACAGAGATGGAGTACTGGCGAGAGTGATGAGAATCGACAAGACTCAGAGCCCCGCACTTTTAAGAGGCTGCTACGATAAGAGACGTGACCCAGCTACACGCTATTGCTGCCTTAATAAGGAGTGCAAGACAAGAGACACGTGATAAGGCAGGTATCCAATCAGGACAGGACCGAAGGACCGGCAAGAGTTGAGGGTTCGGTGCCTCGGTCCTGTAGTCTATATATACAGAGGAACTAGGTAGCTTGCAGATGGTTCCGCAGTTTCCAATTCAACATTGTATTCACCAGTTCGTTACAAATGGGAGTAGACTGGATGGATGAAATGGCGTTTAATGGTCAAATGGACACGGCTGTGAGCTTTAGTATCTACTGTCTCCCAAAAAAGGTTATAACTTATGAAGTAACGAGATTTAAATCTTTGGGGTGTTTCATGCAGGCAACCTGAACCAAGTGGTGGAAAGAGTCATGAATTGGGTGATATGGAAATATGAGCGTGACTGTGACCCTGAGAATGACCTTACAACATTAGATAAACCTTGTCAACTTGACAATGTCAATAAAGCCTTACCATACAGGTCAAAAGTTTGGCTTTAACAGCGAATGATGCTAGATATGACGGTGTGGGCCGGGCGTAATCCAACAATAACAAAGAAGCTTACGCTCGATGACGAAATCCAGCTAAAGTATGCTTTATTAAGTTGGCTAATACCATCATAGCCTCATATAGATAGTAAAGAGCGTCCGCTTCGAATCTTTAACGCGATTCTTATTATTTACTTTCATTATTACTAAAAATGGTATTTCCTATTATTTACTTTCGTTATTAAATTAATAGTAAAAACTAATATTTACTATAATTTATTACCTTATTTAATTAACTATTTATTAAAAGGTAAAAAATTACTATTTAAAATAATTAGGGTTAATAACTATATAAGTTAAACTAAAGTCCTTAATAATTTCATTAACTAATTTAAAAGGTCAATTAACTAGTTTACTTAAGAAAAAAAAGAAAAAAAAAATTAATAGAAGTTAAATACAAACTTATAAAAATATAACGATAATAATAGATAATAGGTATAAACTTATTCTAATCTAATATAATACTTACATGTTTCTTATTTACAAACGTACATTAAATAAATAAGCCTTACACCAGAGAGCTTCTTTTTGTGCTGACACCTCCAAAGCTGTTATTAGCAAATGCTTTTTAGCAAATGTCTAGAACTCTAGTACTACCAATCATCCTCCTCCAACTTGAACCTTGGAATTGGCTTGGGCCTTGGCGGAGGCATGGGCAAAGGCTCCTCCTCTGGGTCGGGCTTTATCCTGATCTCACCGTTCCCACCCCTATTCTCCGTAACAGTATTCATCACTGTTGGTGCTACCTCCTCCACCTTGACCCTCTTATTCCCACCACCCTTCCCCTCCTCCTCAACCTCCCTCTTCATTTTCTTCTCCCTCTTAACAGTGACCTTAACCACCGGCTTCTCATTTCTCTCCCTCTTCCCCCCCTCGCCAACCTCTGCGGCCCTTCCCCACCCCACCCCGGCAACAACTCCCGTCTCCTCTGCACAGTAACCGTCCACTCCAACTCCTTCTTCCCTTTCAGCCCAACCATCTCCTCATGCCTCTCCAAACACTGCATCTCCGTCGTCCTCTCCATCACCTTTTCCTTCTTCATTCCCCCCTCCTATTCCTCCCACTCCCTCCATTGCCCCCTCCTCCATCCACCTCTCCCACCTAACCAAAAACCTACTCATCTCCCCATAAAACCTCACCCGCCTCAGCGTCAACCTCCCCCCTTCCTCTCCTGCCCACCCCCCCACCCCCCATCCCACCTCTCCACCAGTTCCCCCCACCGCGGCAATTGCACCCACATCTCCTGCCCCTGCCCCTCCCCTTTTTTCTCTCCTCTCCCACCCATCAACAAATAAACCCTCTCACACCGGCTGTGATCCAACCGGCCCGCCGACTCCGTCAAAAACGTCATTCGATTCTCCCGCGTAATCAAGTGCATAAACGGCATTTGAAACGGCGCCCGAAACTTGATAATATCATCCGCTGTCAGTTCTGGCTTGGAATAGCGATTGCGTGCGAGCCGGAGGAGCAGAGACTGCGAGTGCTTGACGTACACCCTCCACACCGCCGGGCAGGCTCGCAAAAAGTTGGAGAGGGTCGCCGTCGAGGGGATACTCTCCAGTATGTGGAGGAGGAGCTCGGGCAGCAGGGTGCAGAGGGTTGGGGTTGTCGGTGAGGCTGTGACGGATGCGGCGTCTGGTGTCGTCGCCATGGTGTTTTTGTTGTCTGAAAAGAATGAAGGGGTTCGATTGAGTGGAGTGTGACTCTTGGGATATACAGTTGATTGTTTGCGCGCGCAATTGTGACGATATGTGGTGATGTGAAAAAGATGAGGTTGATGGTGGAACCTGGTGGCAAAAGATTTTTCAGGGTTGAGGTACCGCCAAATAGGACTGCTGCAACATGATGAAAAAGCAGAAAACGAGAATGGATGGCAGCTCTCAATTAAACTCAATTTGAAAGACGGGGGTATTCTTGCCTGCCAAAAACCAAACCTTGTTCCCAATGGCGCAAAGGGCTCTTTCCAGGTGAGAGAGGGCACGCCACCCAGCTGCCCCATCATGACAACCCTCCACCAGCGCAACACAAAGTCTGGTTGGCGACATTTCAGGGCATCAGCAACCACCACCATCAAGGAAACGAGACGAGTAATTTACAAACATCCATTTGTGCGCAACAATTCTCCGATTGTACACATCGCGTAATCTGAGTCAACCATCCCTCCCATTGCCTTGCAAACTCCGGCAACCTTGCTAATATACACACAGAACCAGAGTCATATACATCACGAGCATCGCCGTTCCCTGTCAAGATAACCATTACTTGATTACAGTCATATTCGCCGCCCTCGCAGCCTGCAACTAAACCCATATTAAGTGTTGAAATGGCAAAGCTGTGTGGCGATGCTTTGGTAAAGCCCTTAACCTGCCTTCTCAGTGACCATGACGGGGCCTTGCTTGCCTTTCTCAGCGTCCGCATCCTGGCCCGGGTTCACCTCGAGGTCATCGCCCGTGTTGAGCACAAAATCCTCCTTGTCAATGTGCTTGAATGTGAACCAAAAGATGGCCGTCGACACAGCACCAATCAAGGTTGGGCCAGCAAACACCCACGTCAGGTACGGATCCTTGATAGCCGGTGCAGTTGCCAGCCCGATAACTGCTGACACTCCAACCATCAAAAGGTTAAGACTCGACACGAGCCCCTTCATGTTCTTGGGCGAACGGCTATAAGCGATCCCGTAGGCCGTAACATTGACAAAGATCTCCGAGAGGGCGGTCAGGACAACAGGAATCGAGTACCACAAGTATGATACCGGTGAGACGGATACCTCGCCCTCGCCCACGATATTAGCGCAGGTCGTGGCGTTGTACCCACAGGGTGACGTTTTGTAGACAAAATACTCGAGGATGGCGTAGCCTGCCGATCCGACTGTGCAGAGAGCGAAACCGAAAGTCATGCGGCTGATAGGCCCCCATTGAATTCCACGCTTCTGCAGGAAGGGATAGACGACATGATTCATGAGCGGCACCACTGCAGTATTGTGTTAAGAGAATGCAACACTTTCAAGCCGGTGGGACAAGACTTACTGACTACAATGCTAATGGAGTTAAGGTTGTCGAGCAGATCATTGGGCAGACCGTTGGTGTCCAGACTGGCAGTCAGAGCATTGCCTGCAGCGGCGAGACCACCATCGTTGATGTAATAGATGGGCGTGAAGGCGAAGATACCGCATGCCTGGAACGTGCGACGGACGTCGTCCACAAACTGGTCGTCGTACTCGTACTGCTTTGTGCTGCCAGCGGCGATGCGCACGCTCGGCTTGCCCTGTTCCCAGAACCCACTACGTCCGATGCTTGTGATGCCGCCATGGCGGAGGCAGTCACCCAGAACCTTGAACACATTACCCAGATCCGAACCTCCGGGCTTTTGTTTGATGAGCCTCGGGTGGAGGTACCACAGAAGCGGAGGAAGCATCAGGTACAGAATCGTGGGAATCAGGTACGCGGCCCAGTAGCCAACCAGCTTGGCGAGATATGTCGTGGGAACACCAAAGCAGGCGCCGATGTTGATCAGGAGATAAAACCACAGCATGACGCTGTTAATAGAAGCCTCGGGGTCCACAATGACCTTTTCTCCGTCTTGCTCGATCACATGTGCGACCTTGTGTGGACTTTGATCCATGACCATCGGGGAGATGTTGGGTTTGAACTGGGCTACAAAGGTGTGTCAGCAATGTTGAAAAGTAATGTGTGCTGTGTTGTTTGTGCTTACCAGCGCCGATGGCCAACATGTACAAAGATATGGCGAAGGGAACAAGAGCCTTGCCAGCCTGCAGAACAGAGGGGAGGGCAGACAGAATCATCATGACATGGGCGACACCGCAGATAGCCACACCCCAGCAGATCATCTTGAAGCGACCATACTTGGCGTCGGCCATCCAGCCAAACAGCACAGGCAGGGTATAAGCCAGCATCTTGAAGGCCTCCGTCATGGCGGAGGCGACGACAGTACCCTGGCCTAGAGCGCCAGCAGTGTACTGCGAACCGGGGGCCGAGGCGCCGGTGCCATTTCCATCGGGGGGGAGAGGGGCGCGAATGAAGTTCTTGTAGACTTGGTTACAGCCGTAGTAAGAAGCCCGTTCAGCAAACTCAACTGCACAGAGATAGTAGCAGGAGCTCGGCATCTTGCCCGCAACGCGACGCAAGGTCAACTTCTCCTCCTCGGTGGGCAGAACCAGGCCATTAGCCGTCTCTCTGATCTGCTCGGAGGAGGTCTCATAGTCGGGGATGGCCCTGATCTCGGTCGACTTCTTGTGCACGTCTCCGACCGAGGCCGGGAGGGCGGCCGTGGCGGTATCCGCTATGGGAGCGACTTGTTAGCTTCCATTTCCTGATTACCACAAAATAATGACAGACTGGAAGAGAAATAAAGATTCACCTACCCATTGTGATGGTTTGTCGCGGCTGTCGTGCTTGTTTGCAGGAAGGTATGTGGCGGAGGTGGAGTCGACCAGGAGGATGAAGTTTGGGAGGAAGAAGTGGGAATTTCGAGAGGCAAGCCCCCGCTTCAATTAAGACGACGGGCGAGGCAGGAAAGCACCTGTGACTTATCTCTGTCTGGTCTTCTCTTCCTTGCTCCTGCCCTACTCGTCTCAAGGATGGATGGTTGCAGGTTGCACCTTCCTACAACAACCTGGAACCAACAGTGGGGTCAACAACCAGTCTGGAGTTGGCAAGTGCAAAACTCCCTTGCTCTTATCTAAGGTTTCGCCATCGATGGCGACATGGCCGACTCATTCCGGCCGTATCTGGCGTTCTCCAATTTCCATTATTGACCAGCAATGGTAATCACTCTCCCTGCAGTGGAAGCGGGCGGGGAGCCGCGTTGGTGCGTGGCCTTGGGAGTTGCTCTGCTATTTTTTGTTTTGTGATCTGTGTTCAATGGGACAACAAAGCATCTGATACCCCAAGCTCGATACTACAAAAGCATGTATTGCCCCACGCCGTCAACGGCCCAGAGCCTCACTCTCTTACCTCCAGACTCGGCCGAGTCTTGTGATGCAGGGACCTTTGAAGTTGCCTGAGACATGTGTAACATGCCATGTGAGATGTTCGGTGACGTTGACAACAAGCTCCCTTGCCATGGCGGATAAGGCTTGCCGAGGGATTTTCTGGCCGCACCGTTTCAGCCGGGCACGTCATCATGGCCTTCCACCTCAGGAAGGAGCCTAATGATGGTCCCATATCATGGTCTTATCAGGGTATCTGCCGAGGGCCTCAAACATGGCTCTGCGACAGCTCTCTGCACTTATTATCATTTGCCCTGAGCTTGCTTGAGAAACTTAACAAAATTGAAGCGAGTCCCGTAATGCAGTGCTGTCTTGTTGAAGCCTCCTCGACGATCACTCTGTCCACAACGAGGGACCAAGTGGAGACGAGGGTGGCCCAGCCGAACCATGGAACCAAAGCGCCACCATCCATGGGATACCAGTTGACCGGTTCGTATCCTTGATAAGCATTGGAAAACATGTGAAAACTTGACAATGATTGACAGAAGGAAAGAACTCAAAGCGCAATGTTCCACAACTTTGTCACTGTTTTATGAGGGACAATGCACGTTAAGCATCAAAACCAAAGTCTTCTATTCTACCGGAAGGGGACTATCAGGTCTGACAACCCAGAATTGCTGAGCCCCAAGGTCTAGTGTAAGGCAATCACCCGTTTGGATCCATCTCCCTTGACTGAAGACCTTGACCTCCAGCGCGAGCAGGAACTTGTCATAAACGCCTTGCATTAGCATCTCGAACCCGAACACCGGATTTCTATCAAACCGCGAGACTCGACCTTGCAATGCTCCAGGTGAAAGACCAGGTTCGCGTATCTGTACTGTTCGCGGTTCAAAAGAGACCAGTGATGTCCGGGTAACTGTCCAAGACGCGCCGCGCTCCGACCCTGATTTTATCCCAGTCTTTCTCCATGCCTTGATCTACCTTACTTACTCTGCCGAGACAGGGGGGATATGTGTTTCCGGAGGGCCAGTTCTTCTGCGACCATTTCGACGGCGATGTCAATCTCGCGGAGTTTGGGCCTGGTGACAGTCTTCGAGTCCGAGCCACAAACCTTTTGACCTGAATAACCGCCCACTCCCAGAGAAATGAATAACTATTCTCCTTATCCCACTTTTTCAGGACGAGGATGATAAGGTGACCCGGAACAGAGCCAGATCTGTGAAGGTTGTGTCGTGGCCGTGTGGTCAAGGTGACTTCATCGATGACGCTGATGTGGGAGGTGGCTCCTATTCGACGGTATAGCGCGGGGGGGGCGCCAGATCTGGTAGCCATGCTCAGAATATAAAACTGTCATGGTGGTGTAAAGTGTCTGTATAGAACAAGAATCTCGAGACATCAGAGGAGGCAAGTATGATAGAATGCGGTATACTTACCCTTTGCGCGATCTTGAGGACGCTGAGCTCCGCGATTGAATGAGTGATCCGTCCAGGGTGAAGTGACGCTGACCACAACCTGAGGCTTTTCAGGACCAGTCCAGGAAAAATGGGGGATCGTCGACTTTCCTGACAAAGACCACGAAACTTGACGCACATGATAAGGTATATTACACTAACCTGGAATATACACTACAGAAAGAAAGTCCAAGCAGCATTTTGGCCCTGCCCACCATGAGAATTCATCCATCTTGCGCCAGCCCAAGCCTGCTTCACAGGGTCCGAGTCAGGTACCAGTCCTAAAGCCACCAAACGCCGTTTCTTCATGCCATGCTGAACTCCGTTTCCGATGCTAAATGTGAGAGGTTATTAATAGTCTGCCACACCCCGCAAATGCAATGGCAGGAAAGTGAAACCCCCCATCCGTACGAGCCAGGCCTATGATGCCTCTTAAGATCCCTATCCAGCCCATCCCATATCTGCTTTGAAGCAAAGAAAAATAACGACGAATCTGTGACGGTCAAGAGTGTGACTATAATGATACCCGCCGGCATCGATCCTGTTGTGACGCTGAAAATGATATGTGTCGATAACTGAAATGCAGCAGTGAAAAGAATAGGGACGCCGTTATGTCGGCGTGTTGATGATGAGAGAGCAATCAACCCTCATATTCCTCCTGTGACCTAGGGCCTGCCTTCTCCTTGCCCTTTTCCTTACTTCCCCTCGGTAGCTCCGGATCCTGCTCTATGCTCTCCATTGTAAAGCCCGCCCCCAGGGTATCCATGTCAACACCAGGTTCTTGATCGACATCATCGGCATGCCAGATTGGAGGGGTGCTTGTCGGCACATGCGGACGAGGAGGTCGACTTGGCCCAGCGCGAGTGGGGGTTGCGGATGGTCTGAATCTGTGGGAGGTATATTTTCCTCTGGCGCTGCGAGATGGCCAAGAAGGAGCTGGGTAAACCGCGTTGGTACTGGTCTGGGAACTACCTTGAGTACTCGACGGGTCATGAGGGGAAGAGGTCTGGGCGGCAGCACCCCCCCGGCGAGCAACTCCGAATTCTACAGGTGGTGCCAGCGCATAATCAGCTTGGCCAGCCCTTGAGGCTGATGCCGATCGCAACGCAGGTCCCAGGGGCCCGGTAGGCGGTGAGGTCTCCTGACTAGCGGTATAACGCGAGTAAGTTTCGTCGTCGACAACAAGGATCTCCTCAAGCTGAGTTGCCGTGGTGGAAGTAGGAGTTGCCGGAACACGAGCACATTTAACAGCAGCGGGTAATTTCCCATACTTCCGGAGAGAACTGTAGATCTTCTTCCCCTGCTCCGTCAACATCGCGACCCTGAGCCCCATGCTTGTGTTGGGGTCATAACGGTCAAAGTCGTGATCATCTGCCTCTTTCCACCCCTTGTACCCCCTCCGAGTTGGGCCAAACGTTACCACCAACGTCTTTTGAGAAAGCGTGGGGTCTTTCATGTCCACGTTGCGTGTCTCCGGTTCGTTTTCCCCACCAGATTGATAGAAGTCGGACTCATCCTTAATGTCCATCATCGTCTCATCTTCCGGATTTCCACGGCCAACAGTTCCGTGAGAGTTTCCGAACAACCGTGCTAGGACTTGGTCAATGAACTTGTCCTTTGCGCGCGCAATCGCCTTCCACACTTTGGCCTCCTTTTCCCATGCTAGAACCTTGATCCTTTGGCCTTTGATTCTCGTTGTCAGTGTCCGGACAGTGTCATCGAAGCCCTCGTGCTCATCCTCCAAGTGTCTGATAATATTTTGGAGGTTCTCCTTCTTAAGAGTCTTGAAGCTGGACTCCGGAAGACGTTCGGCTCGGAGTGGCATAGGGAGGTCGTCATCGGCATCGTCAGTATTGGGCTTCCTGGAGCAAAGACTGTCAGCAAAGGAATGAAATGCATCGGTTAAAGACGTGAAAAGGAAGAAACAAACATTGAGAAAGAACCATTTACCCTGTCATCGGATATGTCACGAGCACTCTGGACTGCTCTAGCCTTGACCAGCGCCTCTCGCGCGGCCGGGTCAAGGTCCTGGTGAGTCTCCGCCTCGGACAATTGGTTTTGGAGGTCCTCGACCCTTGTCTGAAATCCAGCCAACGCAGCCCTGCTCACCTCGAGTTGCTGAAATGTCTCATCCCTCTCCCTGGAAACATTCCCAAGCTGAGCTGCTAGGGCCTTCAATTTCTGAAGAGCCTTATCTTTTTCTCTTGACACGGCCCCAAGCTCAGCCTCCAATTCTTTGACCCTCTGCCCCGAGCTCTCCATGTGCGCGAACCGCGGATCATCCGTCCCCTCCTCAAGCGCAATAGATTGCTCTATCAAAAACTGTATGTCAGCCTTTGCCTTTCCCAACTCGACCTTGGTATCTTCAAGCTCCTGCAAAGCCTGGTCTCTCTCCTTCACTGTGGTTTGCAAATCGCCAGAAGGGGTCCCCACGACCTGGTTCTGCTGCACCTCAGTCTCCGCCCTTACCAGCGCAACCTTGACATCTGCGAGCTCCTGCGCAGCCTGGTTTCTCTCCGTCACTAGGGCTTCAATGTGGGATCCCAACACCTGGTTTTGCTGCACCAATGCGGCAATCTTCCGTTTGTCCTCGGCCCGTTCATCGCTGAGCTCTTGGTATTGGCTGAAGACCCTGTCAAGTTGGGCATTGGCCGCCGCGATCTCGTCATTCTTTTGCATGAGTTGACTCTGGAGATGGGCAATCTGTGCCTGGATGGCGGGCTGATTGATAGACCCCCGGGTGGAAGCATCATGTCGATTCTGGAGGTCGGCAATTCGGGCTTCGAGGGCTTGAATATGTTGCTGCGAATTAAAGATGGTTGCATTCAGCTGGTTGATATTCTGAGAATGCTGGTTGATCTCCTGCTGCTTGAGATAGGCCGACTCCTCCTTGTAATTCTCAAACTGGTTCGTTACTTGGGCAGTCTTCGCTTCAGCCTCTTTCGCCATGTTCTCAGCGGCAATCAGTTGAGCCTCGATCTGCTGACAATGCGCCTCAAGAGCCTTGATATGTTGACTGCTTTTCTCGAGCTGATTCATGAGTGATTGGACGTGAGACTGCGACATTTCAAGAGCGGACTTTATCGCCTGGAGTTGGGCGGCCTGTCGGTGCTCATTGGCCTTGTGCTTTGTCATCTCCTGTACGGCCAGATCTCTCTCTGACTGGAGACAGCCAACTTGCCCATTGAGATCTTGGACGGTCTTCCTGAGAGCTTCCATCTCGGGGTCCGTCTCAGACTGTGTCAGCCGTTCCTGGAGACTCTTGATCGAGGTATGCATCACTTTCTTTTCCTCCTCGAAACTCTGCCGCTGCTGCTCGAGCATCGTCTCGCGTAAAATGACCTCCTCTTGTTGCTGTTCAAGTTTCTTCTCATACTCCACGATCTTGGCTTGCTGGCTCTCGACCTTCCTTCTAAGATTCACAGTCTCGGCGTTCATTTCGTCATGCTTATCCCAGGCAGACAAGAGGTCATTTCTAAGACCCTCCTTGTCCTTCTCGTCCTTGAGGTAAGTTTGCCTGAGTTCATAATAGTCGTGCTCAACCTTCTTGAGACGTAGCGTCAAGTTCTCAATCTCTGTCTCGGCTTCCCGCAACTTGACGTTCAACTCCTCGCACTGGCTGGTGGCACTCTTCAAAGCCTCCTTGTCATCATCTGGCTGCTTGTCCTTGTCGTGTGCGGGGTTTCCAGAACCAGCTCCTTGACTGCTGGCGGCCTGCTCTTTGAGATCCTGAATTACCGCCCCATTCACAAAGATGGTGGTCCGAGCATTATGGAGTTCCGCCTGGCCATTAGCGAGTTGCTTTTTGAGATCCTCGATGGTCTGACCCATATTCTTTATGATGAGCCTGTCGTTGTTTGCACGGACCAGTTCCTCTTGGTGCTTGGTGACTTGGGACTCCAGAACGTCATTGGTTTCCCCCCTGAACATGCTAGACTCTCGCGCGTCACTAAGTTCTTGGTCTCGGACAGAGAGTTGCTGCTTCAAATGCTCGATAACAACCTGGTTCTCGGCCAGAGTGCCCGGAATATCCTTAGCAGTCGCTTGCTCAGCGGCCAACTTCAGGCCAAGCTGATCGATACTGAGCTTGTGCTGAGCCACCATGGCACGCTCTTGAATGAGGGCTGTCTTGTTGGCATTCGCTTCCTCCATGAGTGCCTTGATCTCATCGTGCTGGCCGACAACGGTATTCCTTGACTTGGAGAGAGCAAGTTGAACATCGGCGAGCTTCTGCTTGAGCTCATTGGTCTCTGCACAAGTGTTGCAGGGCGAAATGAGGGCGGCCCCAGTCAATTGATGCTCGCTGACAAGTTGCTGAGCTGGGCGGCCGGTGACGCTTGCATAATCGTCAGCGGCCGCCTTCTGCATACCATCGATGATTGCTCTCAACGAGGCTATCTCCTGATCCTTCTCGGCCGAGATCAGTCGCAAATCATCGATCTTCTCCACTAGCTGTGCATTCTCATCCTGCTTCTGATGTAGCTGAGCGGCCAGTTGGTTGACCGTGGCGGGCACTTGGGTTGAAGAAGGAGACCCCTGGTGTAGGACAAGGGCAGTGCTAGAAAATGCAGGACCGGCGGCACGGAAGGGGCTCCGGTTGTTGCCACTCGCCAAAACTGAGGCCATTCTCTTTGCCGCTGGGCTGTCATTGGGAGCGTCGACGTGACTAACATCTCTTTTCTGTGAAGGGGACACATCCTCCTCATCCTCGTCATCGGAGAGGAGCGAAACCCATGTCTGTTCCTTGTTCGGCTGCTGATGATCATCTTCCTCATCATCGCGGCGATTGCGGCCGCTGCCGGAGACCTTGGGGCGACCCCAACCGCTCCGTCCACCGCGGCGGGCGTTACTAGTCGGATTGCGTGCGTTGCTTGCCATCCTGGAAGATATGGTTAAGCTGATGAAATGGTTAGAAAATTCTGTATGAAAAAGTTTTACCAAGGTACAAGAGGGATTGTTACCAGCGGAGCCGATGAATGTTCAACAAGGTTAAATCGATACTGAGCGGGAAACGGTTGAGAGGGCAGGAGGGTGATGTTTTGCGAAAGAGTGAGGGTTGGGAAGAAGAGAGAGCGGTGGACTAAATACCCAGTAAAAATAGAAAATGGCAAGCACATTGTAACGGAAGACAATACAAGGAAAGTTTTGCAGTGTCAAGTGAATTGTGCTGAGGGAAATTGGGATGATGTAGGAAGGTGCTCAGGTGCTCCAAGGCTTCCAATGAGGCTGTCAGCAGACGGGCTTTAGAGGGAAGGCAGTACCGGTGAACCTCAAGCCTCGGCGACTGAGCAAGATAACTATCTGATAAGAGAAAATAAATTACAATTCCAGAACAGCTGGGACCGCTTTGTTTTATTGCTTCTCTGAGACCTGATGGTGAAGTTGAGTGAGGTGGATGAGCGGTCTTCTCGCAAGCATTACTTCAATTTCGAAATGGTTCGAAGTTGAAACCATAGGAAGCCGAATCCTGGCGTTTGCAATCGGAATTGCTCCAAGCAGTGAGATCACAATATCGGCAGCCGGCGGTTGTTGAAGGCAGCCGAGTCGAGGTATCACAAAGGGAAATCACAACCTCCAGGGCAGCTGGTCCTCCCGCAACCAACCTGAAGTGATGGAATCCTGCACGCCACAGCCTACGGCATTG
Source organism: Apiosordaria backusii (assembly GCA_030549205.1). Taxonomy (NCBI): domain Eukaryota; kingdom Fungi; phylum Ascomycota; class Sordariomycetes; order Sordariales; family Lasiosphaeriaceae; genus Apiosordaria; species Apiosordaria backusii. The sequence continues at coordinate 2,486,255 of JAUKTV010000006.1, forward strand.
GCAAGAGCCTGTCCCCTGGAAAGATTGACTTCAAAAATATTCCCGTAACATATTGCCTTACTATGCCTTCCTGACAAAGCATATGAGTCAATCTTGTCTGATCTGTCTCGCCGACGAAATATGTCTGCGTATTGTTATCGAAGATCTGCCCTCAACAAGTCTTTCATCCGAATTCAGTTCGTCACAATGCTGATCCCTACCTGAGACAACCGGTTTGCTTGTGTTCTTAAATTCAATGTCCAAAACCCAAACCCAAATAAACAGGCCAGCAAGAGACATTTCTGTCTTATGCTAGGCTTTCATTTAGTATTGGAAGCCACAAATCACACCTGGAAAAGTCTTTACGGGCAGTGATGATAGATAGTGCTCCGTGTAGTCATTTAAAACCCCTTTCAAGAACAGTGAAACGATGGACGAGTAGCTTTTTGGGACAGAACGTTGTTTCGATTCACAACATTGCCAAAGTTCTCCGAATCAGCATAAGCGGTTCCTTTGTTGTCGAGTATTCTTTTACTCGGCTGTCCGTAGAGCGGTCTGATCCCTAGTATTAATTACCAAGCCTTTAGGATTCTATGTTGTTGCAGACGCACTCAACGACAACCTTTACCCTATCAAACCAACAAAAAGCTGCCATGTCACGCGTGAAGTTAAGAGATACCATGATAAATCAGCTGTGGCAAACGATGTTGGAATCACATTCGATGACAGCGAATCATACTGTCCCACTTATTCAGCCCCCTGTCAGCTCTGCCAGTCACGATCCTGATATTCGGTGATAATTAGTGGGCTTTCCACCAATGCAGTGTGACACTAGACGTGCTGACATGCATGCCCTTCGGCTGTTGGTTCGTGATTTTCGTTACTTCCACTTGTTCGGGCTAGATTGGCTCCAAACCCAACAGCAGCAACATCTCATTGTGGTGGTATGCGTGCAAAGTATCAACCTCAGCTGCGGGGTTCAAAAGGGTCTTGATGCCCAAGTTCATATTCTCATTCATTCACTCGCCCCAACTCCTTCAGCCCACCTTTATCCCATCTTTACTCTATTCATCTCGATCAGCACAGCCTTTGTGAGCAACATCCGCCAAAATGCCCATCGACTTCCACCTCTCCCCCTCCCAAGCAGGAACCCACCAAGCGGCCCGCTCCCTCGCCCGCAACCTCCTCCTCCCCTCCCGGCAAACCTACCTCCAGCACCCGCCCAACTCTCCCTTGCGCTTCCAATCCACCCAGCCTACCTACGCCGCTGCCGTCTCCGCTGGTCTCCTCAAAGGCCAAGTCTCCCCTGCCCATGGCGGTACCGGCGGCACCCTGATCGAATCCGCCATCCTAGTAGAAGAATGCTACTCCGTCGAGCCCTCCACCGCTCTAACCATCTTCGCCACCGGGCTCGGTCTGACCCCCCTCAACCTCGCTGCTGGACCCCAACACGTTGAGTTCCTCGCGCCTTTTTTGAGTGGGGAAGGAAGCCCTTTGGCGTCGTTGGTGTTCTCCGAACCGGGGGGAGTGGCTAACGCACTTGAAAAGGGTGCCAAAGGGTTCCAGACAACCGCCAGACAAGAGGGTGACGAGTGGGTGATCAACGGGGAGAAGATGTGGGCTACCAACTGTGCGGGGTGGGATTTCAAGGGGTGTGACCTTGCTTGTGTCGTTTGCAGGGATGTTACCACCCCGCTGGAAGAAGGACAGGAACCCCAAGACAAGGTGATGATCATCTTGGTTACAAGAGCGGATCTGGATAGGAATGGAGAGGGGAGTTTTGAGGTGTTGAGGCATATTGCTACGCCGGGACATACGAGTGTGTCAGGGCCGCATGTGAGGTATGCTAATGTCCGAGTGCCGGCGAAGAATGTTTTGTGTCCTCCCGGGCAGGGAGCGCAGGTGGCATTTGGGAGTTTTGATGGGAGTGCTGTGCTTGTGGGCGCGATGGGAGTGGGGTTGATGAGGGCGGCGTTTGATGCTGCGATTGCGTTTGCGAAGAGGGATGATAGAGGGGGGGCGGTGCCGTTGTTGGAGAGGCAGGCTTTTGCTGATTTGCTGAGTGGGGTCAAGATGCAGACTGAGGCTGCGAGGGCGTTGACTTGGAAGGCTGCGCATGCGATGGAAAATGGGCCTGGGGATTATGATGCAAGGAGGGAGCTGGCGCTGGCTGCCAAGGTGTTTTGCAGTGAGGCGGCTGTTAAGGCTTGTACGGATGTGATTAATGCTGTTGGGATGTAAGTCTTCACTGTGGTAATGACGAAGATGGAGCGTGAAGCTAATCTGGAATTCTTGCAGCACGGCATATGATCTCGACCAGCCATTTTCGGATCTTCTCAACACAGCGGTGGTGCTCCCGATTTTCGATGGTGGAAACGTGGGAATCAGAAGGCGGCACTTGCAGCAACTGATGCTGAAGCCGACATACGATGCATGGGCGGCCACATATGGTCCGTCGACCTCAGAGTGATCAGAACTTTGATAGACTTTTTGAATTGCTGATACTTGTTGTATTTCACCCTTTGTTCATTGTTGACATCAACCGTACCACCGGGCAATCTATATACACGGAGTTGAGTGGATCCTAACGCCGGGTGACGGAAATCCCCACACCTTCGGCGCCGTAGTGGGGTCAGTCGATAGCCCGATGAACAACGAATGGTGGATGATCTGAAGGTTAAGTAGCAGAACACCGATAATATCTCACGTCAATCATAAGAGCTAAATCCGAAGCGTCTAACCTCCGCCTTATCGGATTCTGGAAGCTTAGTTAGATGACTCTGCTATCAAAGTCCGGTGCTCCGGACAAGGATGGGGTTTCCGGCCTCTGACGTCCGAACAAAGCGGCCAGTATGAAATAAAGTTGAAGTTAAAATTATAAACTAGAACGCAAAAGATTTTAACAACTCAAACTTGAAGTATAGGGCGACATCTTTTTGACCACTTACCCCTGAACTATCTTCGACTCGAACATGTCGTGCTAGCTCACAATAGCCCACGCTTAACGCTGACGCCATTGAAAAGCAATCCAACCCCCACTAAGTACATCACTGACTCCGGTCCCGGAATACTTTTGTTTTTCCAGGTTGTGGCTTCGTTTGTTGTTCAAACCCGCACCATCACAGAATTGTATAGGAGTCTACTCACATCGTCAGAATGGGATCCAACAATGCCAACTTCAGTGCTGCCCCGTTGTTCAGCGTGGAGGGCATGGTGGCTGTCATCACAGGCGGTGGTACCGGTACGTTTCCCAACAGATCAAGGTCTCTTCATGGTTAATCATACTCACCTGTCGTCTAATGAACCCAGGCATCGGCCTCACCATGGCTCAGGCTCTCGCAGCCAACGGTGCCTCCAAGATCTACCTCCTCGGCCGCCGCAAAGAAGTCCTCGAGGCCGCTGCCCTCACAAATCCCTTCGTCTTGATCCCCCTCCAATGCGACGTCACTTCCGAAACCTCCCTCCAAGCCGCCGTTGATACCATCACCGAACAATCCGGCTTCATCAACCTGCTCGTCGCCAACTCCGGCGTCCTCGGCCCTGTCAACGGCTTCGACCCGTCCCTCTCCATATCCGAGCTGCGCGCCAGCATGTTTAACCAGAAGACCATGAACGAGATGACCGACTGCCTCAATGTCAATGTCACGGGTGCTTTCTTTACCATCGTGGCATTTTTGGAACTGTTGGACAAGGGAAACAAGCACGCTGTCAGTGGCAAAGGAGCAAAAGTGTTTGGAAGGCCGGATAAGCCGGGGAGCGATGTGCCGAGCATTCAGAGTCAGGTCATTGTGACGAGCAGCATCGCTGCGTACAGCCGCATGTCGGCTTCCAAACCGGCGTACGCGGCCAGCAAAGCCGCGATCTTGCACTTGACCAAGCAGGCGAGCTCGAATTTGGCCAGGTTTGGCATCAGGGCTAATGCTCTTGCCCCTGGTTGTAAGTCATTCACACATGAAATTATTGGCATGATCGAGAGAGAAAGCTGACAAAAGGATTGACAAGTGTTCCCGTCCGAACTGGCCTCTGGCTTGATCGGAAGTCGCGATCCAGGAACGGAATCAGCGGACGACCCGCGATTCATCCCGGCCAGAAAGTTTGGCGGTGACGAGGAAATGGCAGGCACGGTGCTGTATCTGGCCAGCCGTCCGGGCAGCTACTGCAATGGGATGGTGCTGGTAAATGATGGAGGGCGGCTTGCCGTCATGTTGGGCAGTTACTGAGCTACTAGCAGGCGTTGATGACCAATTTGGATATGATGCGACCTGTGTGTGGTGGGGAGGGGCAGAAATGGCGGGGAAATTAGCTTGTGGTGGTTGCCAAGAATGGCCTGAGCTCCCACCTCGGCACGCAACAGGTCTCTCTTTCCATAGCCCTCAACACTTGACGCTTTTTGTGTGTTCCTGCAAGTTAAATCCATCTTGACCATTCGACAGCGGGCAAAGAATTTTCGGTTGCATTCTTGAAGAACCGAGCGGTCTTGCTTCATTACATGTAGATCTGTCTGACATTTGTCGGCCGCCTCGAAAACCTTTCTCGCACATGTTTTCGCCAAGACCAAAAGCTTGCCGTGAGGTAAGTGTGGATTTCGGTATCCCTTTTGACTTCGAAATGAAATTCTAACAAGCAATATCCAAGCAGTTTTGCTGAAAAAGACCACTCTGGTTGCCACGATGCCGAGCACCGAACGAGTCATGACTAGTGTAACACACGCTGCATGGGGCTGAGCCGTCTCGAAACACACCTTACCCGTTTCTACCCCATTACCGCGTGGTTCACTCAGATCACAGGCGTCCAAGTACCGCTAGACGAGAATCTCCATTGGGCAACTGAGGTGGAAACAAGACAAAGCTTTTCTGTCAACTTTTTACGGAACACTAGCCTACAGGGCCACCCATCAAACTGTCAGCGATGGGGAGGCTTGGCTAGGTATTATTCTCTGCGATAGGGTTGACATCTGAGGGTAATTGACTTTGAGGCTTTCAGGAAATGATGAATACCTAGTTCATCACACCACAGGAGAACACTGTAGTTGTTCTCGCCGGATCTCTTTGCAGCCTTGCCGACGTGCAGCCCTCCGCGTCAGCCAACCCTTCCCTGCCCTGGTTTGCCAGCTCTTGCCTGCCAGTAGCGCCACTTCAAACCGGCCGGAACCGCGAACCCCAAAACCAAGAGTTTCTCCTCTCGAAACAATGCCAAACAGAACATTTTCCCGTCTCCAGGGGTGAATCGCGAAGCCCGCCGGCCGAGTCTTGTCACCGCTTTCCGCCCAGCGATATGTTCACCTGGCCGAGGTGGCAATGAACATGACCGTCAATATTCTGTAAGGGCGCAACAATTTCGCATTTGTATCGGTCTTTCCTCTCCACGCCCGTCCCACACATCACTCATCTCTCGGTACTTCCGTACCATTCGAGTCTGGCACTCAACCCCACCCTTTGTCTGGCCTGCCGGTCAGCCATTCGTTTCGTTGCAGCTTTGACAGCTTGTTAGCACGATACGCTCTTTTAAATCCAACCTCTCAACACCAAAAACACATCATCAAGCATCAGATCTGGTAGTTCGAGTAATTCAACATGAAGATTACTTCCGGCTTCGTTCTTGCCGCAGCGCTGGGCGCCTATGCTGCTCCTCAGGTCCTCTACACCAGGGAAGTCACCGCCGACAAGTTTGGTCTTGAGGCCCGCGACGCTGCGGCCTCCGTTCCCGGCGTTGCGCTCCGTGATGGAAGTGTGGCGCTTCCCGCTGGCCGCCCTGGTGGCCGTGCTAGACGCTCTAGCACTAGTAGGATTGCCCGTTCTGTGACCGGTGCCGTGGATGAAGCCGACATCATCCAGGTTCGGGATCCTCAGCGAGGCGGCGCGCCTCCCCCTTCTGGCGGCGGCCGAAGTGGTGCTCTTCTTCCTGGTGGACGTCCTTCCAGACGATCTGAAGAAGGTGAGATGTCCACCTATGATGGAATTGACTCCGACCTTGCCGAAAGATCCCCGTTCGCCCTCACCGAAGCCAATCTCGCTGCGAGGAACGCGCAGGTTGACGCGGATGCATTCAGCGACAACGGCTCGGTGCTGTCCAACGATGACACCAATTATGTTTTGTCGAACGATGATACCAACTCTCTGTTCTCAGTGGATAGCCAGCCCGGTAATCCCGCTGGCGTTCGTGGTGGTGCCCAGCCTCCTCCACCTCCACCTAGGGCTCCCGCTCAGCCTCCTCCTCGTGTTACTCATCGCGCTACTCATGGTGCTGCACGGCCCCCACCTCCTCCTCCTCCGCCCAGAGGTGATGCTAGAGATAAGCCACCCGCTCCCCCGCCTGGTCGCACATTCAGAGCTTAAGGCAGAGTACCCAGCCGAACTCGATAGTGATAATGATTGATATGAGATGGAACGGATACTCTTTTGAATGTGCGGGGAACATTTTTTGGACGACGATGATCATGATGGGAAAAAAGATAGTTCATTGATTGGCAGTTGTGGTAGCGTAGATAAGCTCTGTCCCGGTCTTGATTGCCTTGGGATGAGGTGTTATGATGAAAATGAAACATGTTCAATAACCTTCGAGTGTGGGAGTGTGGTGTACTGGCTTTTCGCGATGTTGTGTCAGTGTTGCTCTCACGTAGGAGCATACCTGGTGGTCTTTTGGCATGTCTTTGTCATAGCGATGACATGAAGATGAGAATTCTCGCTAAGACTCCCGATATTCCGTCGTGAGGGCCTTCCACTGGGACTGCTTGCCGCGCTGTTGATTTGGGGAGGGTGGTTATTGCCAAGATTGATTGGAAAAGCAAGGCAATGTTTACTACTTTGCTTGACAGGTCTGCAGCTCTGTATGAAGAACTGTAGCTCAATTAAGATCTTTTCTTTTCCAGGGAACTTGTCAGATGTCGTTGAAAGAAGGTGGAAACTCGCCAAGATTGGTGCTCTCGCTTAAAAAGGGGTGTAATTAAACATGCCTCGTGCACAGTCTCAGGAGCAGCCTGGCAACAGAGCAGCGTTGGGAAGAGCAATGGGCCAGTGCTTTATAGAGCTCGTTCCAGGTTCTGCCAATGTCGAAATCGCACAAAGCTTGTTTGGTCAAGTGGTACAGAGGTTCCGGCCAAAAGTCTTTCCCACTTCCAGATAGCCAGGGTTAGTCAGCACTGGCCAGCACAGTATTGGGAGCGCAAGAGACCCTAACCCTAGATATCTTTATCAAGCTATATATTAGAAGAAAAAAGCTCTGATTTATGTGCAAGCTGGCATAAAGGCTTGTGGCCTTCTTTTAATTATTATATCGCTTTTATTAAGTAGAATAGTGTCGTTTTGATATTATTATTGAGGATGATACATCAGGGACGATGTTGGTAAGTCGTTAGGCACACTGTCTTCCAATTTCGCTTGGCAAGCTTGGCTAACAGTAGGTGGGAAAGACTTTTGGCCGCAACCTCCGTATGTGTATACGATTGGCTTTGGACCCGATCCGAGAAAGTTAAATCCCACGTTAACGGTCGCCTCTCGTAAGTTCCTCATTCGTTCGAATCGAGGTTTCGACTTCACTTTTTTTCGTTTTTGTTTTCCTTTGACAAGTCTATGCACTCGGTAAAGCCACACGTCTAGTTGTTCTCTTTCCTTTTTTTCTTTTTTTCTATTTCTTAGTTCATACATATTGCCTCCTGCAATTTCAACTTACCCAGCGTTTAACCAGAGCACGAGATTCTAAATGAAGGTCGAGGCTATTCTAACATGGCAATTCAATCCAGTTTAGGTATTTCAATAGTATTTGAACATTATCACACAAAGTGTGACCGCAGCGCCCGTGCAGCTAAAGATACATCCTGCTTCTTTGTGCCTCCAAGGCTTTTCAAAAGACTTTCGTCAGCCGCCCCTTGTCCACCAACTTGCGCTTGATTACAGCTGTGTCGTGTTCATTTTCGAAATTTTTTGTTTCCTCCCATCTCCACAAATTAACCTCAAGCTTCAACCCCGGAATTCCAACCAGCGCATCTGCCTCTTTCAAGATCATTTGTATAACTCTGATCATCATCTCCTTCCCAACCCTCGATCCATCAATTTCACAACGTCCGGCCAGCATTTTCAACAGCGTCTTGGAGTCCGTAAAGATTCGCACGCCCGGATTTGGGCACGGGGGCCTCACAGCTGGCGTGTTCTCGCACTGGAATTTCGCCCACCCGCGCTCGAGATCCAGCCTTGCTTGCCGGATCGCTTCTGCAAATGCGATCCCCTCGCCAATGTCGATATCGGGGATCGGGCCAAAGCAAAAGGCAATCTTCGTGACTGTCCCATCGTCCGTGTCTCGGATCTATTTAACAAGACATATGGCGACCTGGAGACCAACGACCTGAACCCGGTCTTTGCTCAAGATCGGCAGAGTTCGGTATCCCATCGTGTTCAGAAAGCCTTCCCGCCTGGCCCTCCTGGCCCTCCTGGTCTTCTCCCTCCACCAAAAGGCGACGACAAGGGCGGCACTGAGTCATCCCCCAACGGCAAACCGACGAAAGACAACATCACAGCCGCCTTCTCTCCAGTTCTCCTGCAACGAGGCATCAGAAAACACCACAAGGTCGGGTCACGGTCTTTTCCACGTCGGGGCATGGTGGTGAAATGTCTGCCAAAATGGGGTTGTTCAGAGCCTCGGAAAGCAGGCTGGGATGAATGACAATAGTCGGGACCAAAATGGAGCCGGATTAGACAACAAGATCGGTAGGTACAGAAGTTTGTTGGTTAGAATGAGGTCGCCAGGGATGAAGAACGCAAGATCGTGCTGTCATGCAACGAAAAAAAGACTGTCGGGCGGGATATCGAGCACGAACAAGTAAACCAAAACAAACGGTTGGCGCTGAGAAGTGGGTTGGAGAATTTTCTCAAAGAGCACTGACCGCAGGTTGGGTCGCAAGTCAAGGCATCGCGAATCTATCTGATAAACCCATCACTATGCACATAGGTGACACTGAACTGGCACAAGGAGCACTTGGCCTCCTTATGGTAGCTTTTGATTGCAATCACGGTAGACTTTAGATGCGGTGCAGGGACGCAGCTGCATCACGGCAACCACTTGAAGACGGACTTCCTGGCTGTGGTGGGAAAGGAGGGAATGCAGCACCTCAGCCATGGTTGCTGTCGTTAAAAGGAGAAGAGGAAAGTGTTGGAAAGAAAAAAAAAAGAAAAAAAGAGAGGCGAAGCCCAGGTTCAAACTGGGATGATCTCCGATATGATATACGAGTCTCATGGGTGAAGAGGGCGAGCTGACAGTCACATAGAGTAAGGGTAGGCCGGGAGCTCGAGGCTACTCACAAGGTCAAGGAATTGGACCTTTAACCCATCTTTGCAGGAAGTGGGAATCGAACCCACAGCCTTTGTGTCAAATCACTGTACACTCGCTGCATTACTACTTATGCTACTTCGCTTTGCGCTTGAATGTGTTGCAGACTGCTCTCAAAAAGGCAACCTATAACCCCACCACAGAGAACAGTGCCCCGCAGCTGCATTCCTGCCTACGTCGACATCTTCATCGGGGCTTGAGGTTCGTCAAATTGCACTTCTAATTCAAATTTCGTTGCCACAAATCGTGCCGCTCTCCACGACGAGTGATTGCTATATCTTTTAATCTGTTCCCGGGTAACAGATTGATCCAGGAATACGATAATCCAGCCAATGGGCAGTCTTAAAAAAATACGACCAGGGGGCATAGAAGTGGTATGCTGCAACCTGAATACTTTACACCGCATGCAAGTTATCCCTGTTGATGCACATTGAAGATGGCAAGCTAGAAGGTTTCGCAACAGCAAAGCGCTGTAGGTACGCAGATCATACAATGTACCAGGTATGATTCAGGGAAATTCTACAGAGGGGCGGACCAACAGACACAGCCAAGGGTGAGAAAGGCCATGTGGCGAGAAATCGGGGAGCAGAACTGTGTATCACAGAAGCTATTTGATCTTTTTTATATAACTGACAAGACGTAACCGTACAATCCCTCCTAACATGCGTCCATGATAGCAAAGCTCCGTCATGATATAGGTTGCAAGGCATCCGGCCATTGATGAAAGCATTCTCGCCGGATTGGTACACGTCGTCCACAGCTTGCGATGCGTTATTCCTACAAGCAATCAAGATATATCCGCAGTGGGATGAAATCCCTTTCTCTTCGCCCGGGCACGCTGAAATTTTACGCGTCGCTGGCCGTCGAAAAAACAGAATTGGAAACAGCCGCCAATTTTCAGGATCTCGTGAGATTGTAGGGTCGAGTATCTTGGGCTCAAATTGCAGGTTTGGCTCATCTTGTGACCCTGGGGAGATAACAAACACTACAGCGGGGCCCGGCTTCACCTTTGCTTCTGCAACCTTTGTCTTGAATGTAGGAGAGTTTGTGGGCTTAAGCCTGTTTGGCGGTGTAGATGTTTCAAGACGAGGTAACGTTGACCTTTGGCTAGCCGAGCTACCTTATCCAAAGGGGTCTGAGTTTTGAGGGAGGGGGGGCCCGGTTTATTCGGTCTACCTGTAAGCTTCGCTGGTTCAATGAAAGATCGCATCCCGAAAGCCAGACTTAATGAATGGTCGATGGTGCTTTTGATGGCGTTCGACAATGTAAAAGATGTCTGGCTTGGTTGGGCCTCCCTTGCTGCTTTATCAACGTCTTCGTCAATTTAAACAATCATGCTTGTAACATCGTGATTGTGAGAAGGAATCCAATGACCTTCTAGTTCAACTTTAATGTCGGGAATCCTCCTCAGCGCGTGTCCTTTATTGATGATGCACTTCAAGACCTGCTTGAGGAGGATACTATGGTATAGAGCATGTCAGCCCGATGATATCTCGTCAAGGTGCATCAGCAGGCTAACGAGAAGCAGCAGCCAGCGCGGCAACGCCGTTTTTGCAGAACCCTGCTGTAAGGTGACGGAGGTGACCGTGAAGTATGGGGATCGACCTTGAAATTGCCTACTGCGAAGACGATGGATGGAATTTGCTAGGTTTTCTGTGACACGCCCAGCAGGAAAGAATACCAGGGAACATATCCAAGCGCAAACGAGTTTCCCCAATCCTCATATACAGGGCCCGGAGTGGCAAGCTTGGCGCGTCAACATCAATCTTGGCTCACCGGAGAATAAATGATGGGATGGTGATTTGATGGAACATAAGGTACTAAGTAACAGATAGGGAAAAGACATGCTCTAGTAGAAATTACAACTCAGTAGAGAAAGGGGAGCATCGGTTTTGGATGCAGTAATGATGGTGAGCTTTGTTAATGGGGCAATGATGGGATACCAATTACAACAGCAGCTGGAACAGTTGAATGGCGTAGTGGTACGTGCTCTGCAGGGTGATTCTTAACCGGCCTGAGGTTCGTAACTGAATTAACGCTATAAGGTGCAAGCGAAACTTCCGGTAGTACGTATACGATTCTCTCCAATCTTTCTGCTACCTAATTTATATAGTAAATAGATTCCACACAATCATCTATTAAAATTATAACCATTTGTTTACTAACCTTTTAAATCTAATGATATTTTCTATAGTAATTTACTTTAACGATATAACTATATATTAAAAATTAAGAAAAAGCCAAATTATAGTTAATATTAGAAGTTAAGTAAAAAACCGATATAATAGTTACTATAATAAGACTTTTATCTTAATAAATACATACTTATTATATTAACTTTAATATTATTAATTATTATAATCTTCTAATAGGAAGTTCCAGTAGGAAATTCCCGAGAAGACTCTTAAGGGAAGTTCTTAAAGGAAGTTCTTAAGGAAGTTCCGGAGGAGGTTTTAAAGAAGGTTCTGGAAGGAGTTTCAAAGAAAGTTTTAAAGAGAGATTCTTAAAGAGGTTCTTAAAAAAATCTTTAAAAAGATTTTAAAGGAGGTTTTTTAAAAGGTTTTAAAGGAGATTTCGAAGGAAATTTCGAGAAAGGTTTTAAAGGAAAATTCAAAAAAGGTTTTTAAAGAGATTTAAAAGAAAGCTTTAAAAAGGATTCTAAAGAAGGTTTTTAAAAAGGGTTTTAAAGGAGATTTTAAAAAAGGATTCTTTATATAAGCTTTTATAATTAATATAAAAAGTATATAAATAAAAGGTTTAATAAAAGCTTCCTTTATAAAAGAAAATATAAAAATATTTTTTAAAATTAAATTTATTATAGAAAATCGAAATTAAGAAAGTTATTAAATATACTTATATATAAAAAAGAAAAAAAAAATAAGAAAAGAAATAAAAATATAATAATTATATTATATATATAATATAATTTATAATAAAAGTAAAAATAAAATAAAGAACTTTCTTTAAAAACTTTTAAATTATAGGACCTTTTAAAAGATTATATAAAGTAAATTATAATATTAAGTAAATCCTATAAAGATATAAAATTTTATAATAATACTTAATATAAAAAAAAGCTTTTTAGTCCTTTAAAAAATCGTCACTTCTTTTATCGTTTTTTTCTTTAAAATCTTATATTATCTTTTCTTAAATAAAAATAATATAAAATTCCGTTTTAAAACTTAATCAGTATCCTATACTTTCTATAATTATTTTAATCTATTATTTCCTTTTTTTATTATCTTAAAAAACATTTAAATATATAATATTAATTCCTTTTATCGTTTTATTTTTAATTACAATTTCCTTTATAATTATATTTATATTAATTATAAATAAAAGTATTTACAGTAATAGTATAAGGATTTTTAAAGTTAATTAATTAATATAGATTAATAAAGTTATTAATATTCTTCCTTTAAATCTATAATTATTTTACCTTTTATATTTTAATAATAATACTTTCTTTATTATAAATAAAGATATAAAAAGAAAATTAACTTAAAGGATTTAAAAAAAAGAAGTTTTTATAATATAATAAAGTAATAAAATAATAAATAATTCCTTTTTAATTTAATATAATAAGTAAATTATATTTAAGGTTTAATATAATAAAATTATTAATAAAGAGATTAACTTTATAATAAAAGATATAATTTATATTAACGTTTTATATAAAATTCCGGTTTATTTATTATTTAAATTAAAGATTATTTATTATTTTTAAAAAGAAAGATATATTTTTTTTAAATCCTTTAATTATACAGTAAAGTTTAATATTAAATTTTTTAAGGTTTTTAAAAAATATACCGATTTTTAAAAAGGCTATTTATATATTATAGAATTAATAAAAAACCTCCTTCTTATTATTAAAAGGCTTCTTTTTTTTTTAAACGGTTATAAAGCATAATATATACTTTTATAATAATTCCTTTATTTTAAATAATAGCATGCGCCTGAGGGCCTCTCAATTGCTGTATTTAATCGAGAGGTTGTGAGTTTAAGTCTCGCATGGGGTAAAAGGCTAAATTTTCATTGGCCAGTGGTTAAGGTAAAAAGTAGGGCGGGGCCCACTTACACCGTAACCCACTGACCAAATAAGACAGCCTTGCTACCTAGGGGTACCTACTAGGCGCATATGCAATTGCGAGGCTCCGGCTATACCGAAACCGGCTACGGGGACGATTTATTCGAAGCCGTACGAGGTTAAAGGTATTTAAGATAATTATAAAAGCCGGGTATAAGCGAGGTAAAGGGGGTTTTCATCTAGTAAATTAGATAGTTAGATAATATACATAGGTTTCCTTCTGGAATAAGTAGTGGCCTTACGGCTTATATATAGCGACCTCTTTAGTTAAGTATAAATAGGTTAATTCCCAATCCACTATAACGTTTAACAATGTTTAAATATAATTAAATAATTAATTATTTTAAATAATATCTATAAAGTTATTATTATAATAAAAAAAGAATTCTTAATCGTAAATTCTTTTTTAAATAATAAAGGAAATAAAAAGGCCGGTTTTTATATAATAATCAGTTAATTGCAAATAAATATTTTAAAATTCATCCTTTATAATATTTTTAATAATAATAGTTTAATAAAAAAACTTAGTTTCTGATTAAAAGTAAAAAAGATTATATTAAATTCCTTTTTTAATAATTAACTTCTTTTTTAAATTCTAAATTAATTATCCTTTAATCTTTTTAAATTATTCCTATTAAGAAATAGTATATAAATCGGGACTTTTAATAAAGTTATAAATAATAAAGATATTATTAATAAAGAACTTAATATAAAAGTTATTTATTTAAATACTTTAATTTTAAACTTCCTTTATTAAAAAGCTTTTAAAAAGGTATTACTTATTTTCGTTCATAAAAGCGCCCGATTAGAACTTAATAGAAAAAAAGACTTTATTAAAGAAGTAATTATATACTTATTTAACGAACTTTTTATAATTATATATATTAAAGTAATATAGTTTTTCGCTAATAAAAGTATTATAAATATCTTTATTTATAAAGTTAATAAAGAAAGTTTAATTATAAAATATAAAGACTTTAATAAAAGCTTCTTTAACAATATAATAATAGATAAAAAAATAAAGAAAGCGTTAATAAATAATAAAGTTAAAGTTTACTTTTACTTTATTTATAATTATTACTTTAATTATAAGGAAAGTAAATAAATCCTATTAAATTATTTTAAAAACTTTTCTTTTATAATATTTAAAAAGGAAGTTACCTTAAATATAGTAATTTAAATAATAGAAAGCGTTAATATTTTTTTTAAAAGTATTTATAGTATTAAGTAAAATAAAAAAGGATTTATTAAATTTAAAAGTAAAATTGTAAAAAATAAATCTATTTATTTTATTTATTAAAAAGATTTAAATAAAGGTTTAAGGATTATTATAAATATAAAAATCTAAAAAATAAATTTAAAAAAGGCTAAAGTATAGTAATTAATTGTAAAGTTAATTAATAAAAAAAGGAAATAAACAAAAATATAATATAATAAAAAGTAAAGTAATGAAGGTAAAGTAATAAAGATAATAATCAAGCTTAAAAGTTAATTTATTAATTATTTAAAAAAAAAAGAAAGCCTTTATTAAAAAAATAAAGGCTTTTTATAAATATAAAAAAGCCTTAAGCTTTTTTTTTTAATTAATTATTATAAATTAAAATAAAGTTTTAAAGTAGATTTTTAAAGTAATTATTTATTTTAATTAGCAATTACTTTTAATTATAGTAAGGAAAGGGTATAAAAAAAGGTTAATATAATCAATAAAAGTATATATTATTTAAAATTTTAAGTAAGTTTTTTTTAATTAAAGAAAGTATTTAGTAATTTTAATTTCGATTTTTGGCTTTTATAGAAATTAGATTAATTAAATTAAAATTTAGTTAACGGTAAATATTTTATTAAATAGAAAAAATCTAAGTTCTTTCTTTTAATAGTTAAAATAAATATTTAATTTAATTATAGAGATATTTTTATAATATTACCTTTCCTTTAATTAAAGTAAGGATTACAGTTCTTTAATATTCCTTTCTTTAAGAAAAAAAAATTATAATAAAAGAGGTTATGAAAGAAAGTAATATAAGTAAAGGAAAAGTAAATATTTAAAGTAAAGTAAAATTTTAATTTTCCTTTAATTTCCGGTTTTAAAAAAGTATTTCTATTAACGTCTTTATTAATATTATCTTTCTTTACTTATCTTTACTTTTTAAAAAAAAAATCGATAAATACTATTTTATAAATAAACAATAGTTATTATTTAAAGTTTCTTTAAATTATTTTTTATATAAAGTTAGATTTATTATAAAGATATATTAAATTAATAAATTAGTTTTTTTAGGTTTTTAAAGGCCGACTTTTTTTTTAAGATAGTAAAATAAAGGGAAGTATTTTTAAATCCTTTTTTTAATTATTAATTAACTTTTTTTTCTTTTTAATTTTAACTTTATATTTTTAAATAAATTTAAAGATTATTTCCTTTAATTCTTCTTTATTTAATTCTATATTATATATAGTAAAGTATTTAATTTAATATATTTAATATATTTATACCCCTGTAGCGCAGTAGTATACGTCTAAAGGCCTCTTAAATTACTGTATACAATTAAGAGGTAGTGAGTTCGAGTCTCGTGCGGGGTAAAAGAGCTAAATTTTCATTAGCTTAGTGGCTAAGGTAAAAAGTAGGGCGGGGCCTACTTGTACTGTAACCCACTAACTAAATAAGATAGCCTTACTATTTAGGGATATCCACTAAGCGTACGTATAACTGCGAAGCTCCAGCTATACTAAAACTGGCTAAAGGACATTTATCGAAGTTTACAAAGTTAGAGGTGCTTAGGATAGCTATAAAAGCCAGGTATAAGCGAGGTAAAGGGGGTTTTTGTCTAATAAACTAGATAATTAAATAATATATATAGGTTTTTTCTTAGAATAAGTAGTGACTTTACAGCTTATATATAGCGACCTCTTTAACTAAGTATAAATAGGCTAATTCTCAATCCACTATAACGTTTAATAACGTTTAAATATAATTTCTTTTTTTTTAATATATTTATTTTCTTCCTTTTCGATCTTTATATAATATAATCTTTTTAACTTTATATATTATATAGGGGTTAAAATATTGGTTATTATTTTTAATAATTATAAGGGCAGTTTTTAGAAAAGCCCGTTAATAAAGGTTTTTTTAAAGAATATTTACCTTTTTAAAAAATGCAATAGATATAATCAGATAGATTTTAATATTCGAGGAAAATTTAAATTTATATATTGATAGTAAGTACTTTCCTTTAATTTTAAAGGGTCATTTATATTATAAAATTAATTTTTATTTATATTTTATAGAAATAAAGTATTTTTAATAAAGCTTAATTATTATTTAATTATTAATAGTAAATTCCTTTTATTAATAATATTTATTATACCGTTTTTTTATATATTTGATAGATTTCTTTATAGCTCTTTTTATATTGTATTTAAAAATATTTTAAAAGAATTAAGGTTCTTTTAAAGTATTGCTTATTTTTAAAGGGAAAAGATATATTTTCCTTTTAATAACCAGTTTATTTAAAGAGCATTTAATTATTTTAAACTATTAATTATTTAATAAAACTTATAAGTAAAAAATAGCCTTTATTTAATTCCCTTTAAAGTATTTCTATATTTAAAATCGAAAGGTGATTTTAAGGATTTAATTACGTTTTTTTAATAATCCGTTAATTTAAAGATAATATATAGTAAATATAAAAAGTTTTATTTTTAATTATTTTTAAATTCCTCTTTAAAAGTCTTATATTTATTAGGAATCTTTATTATGAATAATTATAAAAAGAACTTTCTATTTATAAATAAGTAAATATTAAAAAAGAATCTTTTTTTAAATTTCGGTAATATAAAAATTCGTTTCGGAAATTATTAGTCTTTTTTTAAAGAATTTATAAGTTATTATAAAAAAGATATTAAATACTAAATATTTAATAATTTAATAAAGTAAGTTTTTATTAAGGTATAAGGAAAGGCCGGTAATAATATTAAATACGATAGTATAAAAAAGGATTAAAAGGAATATAATAGATTGGAATTTTTTAATAAATTTCTATTAATTAATTTAATTTATTTAATATTTAAAATATTATTAAATATAATCTATAATTCTTTTTTTAAAGTTGTAAATAAAAAAGGCTTTTTAAATTTAATATTAAATTTAGGAGATTTTAAAATAGAAGTTACGGTTATAGTAATATTTAAAGATATCTTTTATATAATTATTAAGTATATAAAATTATTAAAATGTCTTTAACCTTTATAAATAAAAAAGCCTATTTACTATATAATAATTATAAAGTTTTTTAAATTTCTCTTTAAAAATCTTATTTATAATAAGCTTAAAATAAAGGTCTTATTAATATCTTTTTTTTAATTTAATGGTAAACTTTCTAAAAGAGTAAAAAGAGCGGTCTTTTAATACAAAACCTTTATAAAATAATTAATTATAAAGTTAAATATATTATTATAAAATCCTATTCTTTTTTAATTTATCTTTAAGGCTTATAATGTAGATTTTATTAAAGGTAAATATTTTAAAGTATTTTAAAATAAACTTAAAGAGGTAATTAAGGTTATTAATAATTATATTAGTTTTTTTAAAAATATATTATATATTAAATCGGTATTAAAATAAATAAAAGTAAACTATTAATAATTATTAATTTATTTATATATTATTTATAGTATATATATTAATCTTGATAATAAAACCTTTAAAGGTAATATAATTGGTAATAATAGTAATAAAGTAATCTAAAGATATTAATATAGGGTAGAGCTTTTTCGATATTTAAACTATAGTTACTATTTCGAATTTTATTAATTAGTAATTTTTTTTAATTATATTAATATACTTACTAAAATATATTACCGGTTAAATGTTTATTAAATTAAAGGAAGATATTTTATTTTATATAAATCTTTCTTTAAAATAAAAAACGATTATTTCGAAATTATCTTTATTTATATTAATAAAAATATATAGTTTTTTAGTTAAATCGAAATAGATAATAGCAATTCCGAAATAAAAGGCGGCTTTAATATCTTTAAAGGATTTTACTTTATTATTAATAAATTTAAATGTAAGCTTTTTTATAATACCTTTTTTTTATATTTTAAAGATTTAAGTACCGTTATTTATTTTAAAAGCTTTTAGGAATTTTATTTTTTATTATTATAAAGGATTTATTTTTATAGTATATTTTTTTATTAAATAATATAAAAATCCAGTCTTTTTAATAAACGTTTTAAAATTTTAAAGTATAGTAAAGAACTTAATATTTTAAATAACCTTAGCTTTTTTATTAATAATAAAGATTCTTTTTTTATTTACTTTAAATTTAAAGAAGTAAATAGAGGGGTATTTTAAGAAAGACTTTTTAAGGAATAAGCCTAGTTTAATCTTTTTAAATATTTTAAAGATTTATTAAATATATTTAAAATAATCTTTATTATTATTTAAGAAAATAACGATATTGTTAATATATATAGTATAATAGTAAATAAGTTTTACTTAATAAAGCGGTTTATTTATTATTAAATATATAGTAAGGAATTGTAAAAATTTATAGAAGTTACTTTTATAATTTCTATTTTATATTCTGAAATAATAGTAAATTTTAATCTATCTTTTTTTATAATTAAAAATTAATAAAAGAATTTAACGGTATTAACAGCTATAATCCGAATCTTTCCTTATAACTTTTTTATAATAATATAAATAAAGGATAATAAGTAAAAGTTTAGTATTATAATTCGGTTAATTATATAGAAATCGGTAATTAAATAGCTCTTTATTTTACCTTCTATAATTTAATAAATTATAAAGACTAGGACTTTAAAAGTAATTAAAAAGGTAATAGTAAATATAAAACCTTAATAGTATAATTTATTAAATATTTTATTTATTACTTTATAATTTTTAAAGTTAAAATAATATAATTTAAAGGTTACTTTATATTTATACTAATTATTAATAAGTTAAATCTTTATATAATATTTAAAAGAAAGGTCGATTAATCTTTAATTTTTTTAAATAATAGAAAAGTTATAAACTAACTTTTTAAACTTATTTATAAAAAAAGATTATCTTTATAAATATATACTTTATTTTTAAATTTATACTTTAAGACCTTTTTGTTTTTAACGATTTTTAAAATAAATCGTAGTTTTAAGTTTTCCCTTTTCTTTTTCTTTTTATTATTTAATAAATTAAAGAGATTTTTCAATAACTCCTTTTATAATAAGTTAAGCTTAGGCTTTAAATTAAAAAGTTCCTTTCTATTCTTATCTTAAATTTTTTTTACCGTTTCCTCTTTTAAAAAATCTAAAAAGTCTTTTAATTAAAATAGAGAGGATAAGTATTTTTAATTTTTTTTTATATTAAAGTAATATTTAATAAAGTAATTCTTTATATAGGACTATCCTTTTAATATTTTAATAATACTTTTAAAAGTAACGGTATATAAAGTCCTTATCTTTTAAAATATATAGATTTTAATAGGTTTTTTAAAAGTATTGTAATATAGGATATAATACTTCCTATATTAAAAAGTATCGTATATTCTAGTCGACTTTAAAAATAAATAAATAAAATCTTTTTTTAAACTAAAATACTTAATAATAAAATATTTCTTTTTATTTAATCGGATAGTATTTAATTTTATAACTTTAACATTAAACCGGTCCTTTCTTTTTTTAATTTCTTTTTATTTAATAAAATATAATACCTTTAAACCTTAATATCTTTTAATTTTTATATAGTTATAAAATAAAAAAAGGTTTACTTAGTAATTCTATAAAAAGGATTACTTAAATAAGATTCTAATTTTTAAAGATTTAATTATATTTATTATAATTAAAATAGAGGATATTATTTTCTACCTTTTATAATCTTTACTATATAAATAAATCTAAAACTTTACTTAATTAAAAGTTCATTATAGCCTTTACTTAATATTTTAAAGCTTAAAAAGTTTATTAAATATCTATTTAATATTTAAGATTTATTTTAATAGTCTTTTAATAATAGTATACTTTTTAATTTCTATATCGGTATAGATTTACTTTATTTTATTATTTAAAATTAAAAAAATAAGTACTTTCGTTTAAATAAAAGTATTATAAAAATAGGCTTAAATATATTAAAGTTAAAAGAGGAAAGGAATATATATAAAGTACTAATAAGGCTTAGTTTTTAAAGGGTTATATTTATTAAAAAAGTTTTACCTTCTTTTTTTAAGTAGAAAATATTTTAATTAGGATCTTTAAAGGTAAGGACTATTAAATAGTCTTTTATATAATAAAGTAAATCTTACAGTATTTAAAATATTATAAAGTATTATCGGTAAATTAATTATATTTTAAATATTAAGTATATATAAATATCTTCTACTTTAAAAATATAATAAATTTAATTTCTTTCGTTATTAGAGTCAGGGTTATTATTAAAGATATTATTATCGTCTTTAAGTATACCGATATTACTGTATTTAGAATTATTATTAAAGGAATTAATTAAAGGCTTATTGATATTAACGATATTAATTTTTAAGTCCTTTTAATACTTAACTTATTTATTTAAATCCTACTATACCTTTAAATCCTTATCTCCCTATTATTTAATAATTAGAGGACATTTGGATTATTAATTAATCTAGTAATTAAATTCTTTACAATTAAACTTTTAATAATCGTTCTAAAGTTAATTTTTAAAATAGACATTAGTATAATAATTCTTCGTTCGTTTATATTAAAGTTAACTATATTTAATTTATTCTTAACAATTTTAACGATACTTTAATTAATCGATTATAAAGTAATACTATACTTCTATATTTTTTATAGTTTTATCTTTAAGTATATATTAATAAAATAAATCGCTATATTAATCTTAATTTTTAAAAAATTGTCACAAGTTAAACCAGCGGCAGGTCGTACAGTATGTGGGACGCGGGGACGTCCCGAGCCAATCATTAGGAGCTAGGAAGCAACCAGTGAGAGCGGACTAGAAGTGCTAGGGTGCCAAGACACACGAGCATGTTGCAGGATGCAAGATGCTCGGGGTGATCGAGGACATAGCACGACGAGCACATCGCAGGATGCAAAGTGCTAGGGGTGATCGAGGGCATAGCACGACGAGCACTCGGGTGACAAGAAGACTATATATACGGAGGAACTAGATAGCTTGTAGATAGTTCCGCAGTATGCAATCACAGCTTGTATTCACGGTATCTTGTGTTTACATTGAGACATCTTGTTGTGCACTGTTTAGCTGCACCGAACCAATTGTCAGAAGTTGCCTTCAACCGAGTATCCCTTTCAGAGGTTCTGCACAGGGGTTCGTCACACGTTGCATACTCACTTCAACTCTGTCATCGGATAAGTTGAAGGCGCCAAGTTAACGCCATGGCCGGAAACACAGACACCAAGGGAGGAATCCCGACTCAACCCACCATCGACCAACTCCTTGCTCGTATCCAGGAGCTTGAGGACAAGTCACGCCTCTCCCATGACACCCTCACGCAGGAGAACGCCATGCTCCACCTGGAGATTGGCACCTTGCGCAAAGAAGGAGAGCGCGCCAAGCTCGAGGCTCCCGACCGCTACGGGGGAGCAAAAGGAGAGCTGGGGGGGTTTTTGATCCAGCTCAAGGCATACTTTCGGTACTACCCTTCTCGTTTCCCGGATGAAGAATCCAAGGTCGTGTACGCTGCGTCCAGGCTCAGGGACAAGGCACTCACCTGGTTCGAGCCGATCCTGGGAGACTATTTCGACAACAAGCACGACGAGAGGGAGGATGTCACCAAGAAGTGTTTCAATTCGTACAAGGGGTTTGAAGAGAAGATCAAGGAGGTGTTTGGAGAGTACGATGAAGGCAGGCGTGCCCAGGAACGACTGGCCAACCTTAAGCAGACCAGGTCTGCTGCCGACTACGCTGCAGTGTTCAGGACGGATGCACTTCGCAGCGAGATCAACGACGAGGGATTGATGCAGTTGTTCTACAACGGGCTCAAGGAGGAAGTCAAGGATGAGCTGTACCAACAGGAGCGACCGGAGACTATCGACGAGTACATCGCGATGGCGGTCCGCATCGACGACCGACAGTACCAGCGCCGCAAGGAGCGCAAGGGCGCACGCGTGCAAGGACCCTACCGTCCCAACGACAAGAGGAAGAGACGGCCTTATGGGACTCACGTCTCAGGAACTACGCACGCGGGACCTATGGAGGTGGACGCGGTCCAGAAGCGGTTCAAGAGGAAGAACGATGTCAAGTGCTTCAACTGCGGGAAGATGGGACATTTTAAGAGAGACTGTAGGGCACCCAAGCAGCTCAGCTGGAAGGAAAAAGAGACGGCGGCAGTCGCTAAGGCAACACGGGTTATCGAAATCTCCAGTGCTGAATACGCCCACGAGGATTTCCTGGAATCAGCGGACGACTACACCGACAGCAACTACGAGTGTGAGACTCAGGAAGGAGAATTAACAGTCGACTCTGAGGGAGAAGACCGTGTTGTGGGACAAGAACTGCCGACCAGGGGAGCCACCAGGCTAGAGGAAAGCACGGCTCCAGGACCCTCTGAGGAAACCTTGCGGAGACTAAGGCGGGTTTTCACCACGACAGTCCTCTCAAGTTTAGACACGGGGGAGGCCCTGAGGCAGGCCGAGGAGCGAGTTCAAAGGCTCGAGGAAGAGTTGGCAGAACTTCGAAACCAGCGGGAAGCGATTGAACGACACTACCGCGACCTCGAGGACAAGGCGGCGCAAACCGTGGCCAACAACCAACCGCTCGCGCAGCTGTGGCAGGGCAACGAGCGTTGGATCGTTCCCGAGGAGGAGTTCGGCAAAGAGTTCGCACTACTCAACAAGGATGAGGAGGTCTGGGATGAGTTTTGGGCATCGCGACCAGTAGCCAGTACCGGACTCGCGCTGACGCCAGGAGAGGTTCCGGAGTGTGGTTGGTATACTCCGTGCGAAGGAGACACGCCACAGGTTCACCCAAGACACCCGGAGCACAGGAGAGTGCCATGGTTCCAGTGCATCGCTCATGGATGCACGGAACACTACCAGTCAAAGACCCTCAACGGGCACTGGCCGGTCAGAGAGGTCACCCAGACAGACCAACCGGTACCGGTGTCGAGGACTCTCGCAAGGTGGGGAGCGCCGGACGAAGAATTGAACGATTATTTTCTGTGGAAACAGGGGGACCCAGTCAAGCTGGAGGAACTCCAGGTCATACAGGTCACGCCCAGGTACGCAAGGTGCTGCCTCGAATGGGTGACAGGCTGGGGAGAGAACACCGCCAACGAGAAGGAATACGGTTTAACGTGGTGTAAGAGTTCGGATTGCGCTTTCCATCTACGAGCGAAGGCCCGGAAACACCACGAGGCCAGCCCCAAAGGATATAAGGCACGCAGCAAGAAAAAGACGCAGAAGAGTGCCAGGAACAAGAAGTGGAAGGAAGCCCAACGACGATGGTTAGCCGATTTCGAGCTGCTGGACAGTTCGGCGAAGGAGGACGCTCTGGAGGCTCAACAACAGTCGGGAAAAGGGTCACGGCCTTTCGCGGAGGCCGCAAACCTCTAAAGGACCACGAGCTACACATCAGCGAGGTCGCTGCGGCACAGAGGAGGGGCATGAAGGACAAGAGATTGCGAGTAGCAGCGCGTTGGAAGAGTTTTCAGACGCAGGCACTCGTGGACAGTGGAGCAGAAGCGGACTTGATTTCACCGAGATTCGTGAAACAAGCCCAAGTTCCGTGGAGAAAGAAGGAGGAAGAGGTTATCATGAAAGGACCCTTCCCTACGCAGTTGGTAAGCAGGGAAACGCTACCACTGGACATCACTGTGTCAGGAAAGACGACAAAGGTGATTTTCGACATCGTGGACATGGGGCCAGAAAAAGACATGATTCTAGGGCAGCCATGGCACGAGGACTACAACCCAGACATCGATTGGAAGGATGGTGGCCACCTACGACCGAGGGTATATCGGGAGTATCCAACCAACGATGTGAGATCAGGAGCACGGCAGGAGCAGAGTGTGAGACAAGCACCCTCCACGGCACCACCGCAAGAGACACGGGAAATATTGGTGTACTCAATCGACACAAGCGGCAAGATCGAAGAAGTAGGGTTGATAGGAACAGTTGCGTTGGTGGAAATTGCGGCAGCAATGAAGGACAAATACGCTTATTACAACAATTTGAAGAAAAGCAAGAAAAAGGAGGTACCGCCGGAATATCAAGGGCATCCAGTGTTCACGGCAAAACACCTTCAGGGTCTACCAGATAGGGGACCATGGGACCACGAGATCAAGCTCAAGGACGGAGCAAAGCTCAAGCTTTTTCAGGTCTACCACACCAACGACAAACAGAGTGAAGAGTTGCGGAGGTATTTGGACGAGAATCTCAAGAGAGGACACATCAGACCATCCACATCGCCAGCTGGATATCCTGTTTTCTTCGTGCCGAAGAAGGATGGGAGTCCACGACTGTGTGTGGATTATCGACAGCTGAATCAGGAGACGGTGAAGAACGGTTACCCACTACCGCTGATTTCGCGGCTGCGAAGTCAACTGTCAGGGGCACGATGGTTCACCAGACTTGATATGCCAGTCGGGTACGCGCACATACGAATCAAGGAGGGAGACGAATGGAAGACGGCTTTTCGCACACCTTACGGGCATTTCGAGTATCTCGTCATGCCGTTCGGGCTCACAAATGCACCAGCGACTTTCCAGGCCCTCGTTGATCACACGATTCGCAAGTATCTCGACAAAACAGCAGTTTGTTATCTCGACGACGTTCTCATCTACTCACGCACTCTGGAAGAACACAAACAGCACGTCAAGGAAATTTTGGACGCGCTACATGGAGCAGGACTATCGGTCAACAAGGACAAGAGCGAGTTCCATGTGCAAGAGACGGTCTATCTTGGATATCTGATCTCGCCAGGAGAAGTGCGAATGGAACCAGGGAAGATCGCGGCAGTCAAGAACTGGCCGAGACCTCAGGGAGAAACACCCGAACAGCTGAAGACGAGGATTCGAGAGTTTCTGGGGTTCACCAATTTCTATCGAATGTTCATACGGAACTACGGCGCCATTGCAAAACCATTGAACGACCTCACCAAAAAGGACGCCGAGTTCAAGTGGAAAGAAGAACAGGAGGAAGCCTTTCAAGCCATCAAGAACGCCATTACGGCAGACCCAGTACTCAAGCTTCCGGATCCAGGACGACCCTTCGAAGTTGAGACAGACGCTTCCGACTACGCCATAGGAGGACAGCTAGGACAACGAGACCAGGACGGGAAGTTGCACCCGGTAGCATTCTTTTCGAAGAAGCTAGAGGGACCACGCAAGAACTACCCCATCCACGACAAGGAGCTGCTTGCCATCATCGAGGCTTTTGAGGAATGGAGGCCATACCTCAGCGGAACCAACTATGAGGTCCAGGTCTACACGGATCACAAAAACTTGAAGTATTTTACTACTACCAAGGTCCTCAATGCCAGGCAAGGCAGGTGGTCAGAGTTCCTGTCTGAGTTCAATTTTCAGATTCATTACAAGAAGGGGTCCGAAAACGCAAGAGCGGACGCTCTAAGCAGAAGGGCGGACCACCACGAAGAGAAAGTGGCGGAGGAATCGCCACCGTTGCTGCAGGAGACAGCAGAAGGCACACTGAGGCACCCGCTCCAGCAATGGGCTGAGTGTTGCGCAGTGTACCGAGAAGAATCAACAGCCAACAAGTATCAGAGCAACATCGGCAGCAACGAGCAGGAACGATGGGCTGAACTGGAATCTTTGGGGATCCAGAAGGACGACAATTACCGACTCTGGTATCACAATCGAGCTTACGTCGAACCAGAGCAGCGGAAGGCATTGATTCAGGAGACCCACGAGTCGAAGCTCGGAGGACACATGGGAGTGACCAAGACAACAGAAAAGGTCAAACAACACTTCAATTGGCCAGGATTGAGGAAGGATGTTGAGGAAACGCTGCGAGAATGTGACCTCTGCAGGAGAACGAGGGCAGAGAGACACAAGCCCTACGGATTCTTGGAACCATTGCCAGTGGCAGAACAACCATGGAGCTCAGTGACGATGGACTTTATCACCAAGCTACCACATTCCAAGGACACGGTCACAGGAGTCAAGTACGACAGCATCCTCACAGTCGTTGACAGGCTCACCAAATGGGCATACTTCCTGCCCTACAGGGAGACTTGGACGGCGGAACAATTGGCGGATGTGGTGTTTCGGAACGTTACGGCGACACACACATGGCCCAGGGAATTCATCACGGATCGCGATACCAAGTTCGTGTCGAAGTTTTGGAAAGCTCTAATGGAGCAAGTGGGAGTGAAGAGCAAGGCGTCGTCAGCATACCACCCGCAGACGGACGGCCAGACGGAGAGACTCAACCAGATTGTTGAACAATACCTTCGGAACTACATCAACTTCGAACAGGACAACTGGGTTGAACTCTTGCCAGCGGCTCAACTCGCGTACAATACGGCACCCACGGAAACGACAAAAGTCACACCATTCTTCGCGAACTACGGTTTCGAGGCGGACCTACGACAAGGACCAGAGGCAAGAGTGCCTAGGGCGGCAGCAAAAGCAGGGAAGCTACACATGCTGCACGCCAAACTCAGAGAAGAACTCGAGTTCGTTCGGGAACGCATGCGCAAGTACTACAACGTCAAACGGCTCGAGGGACCTCGCTTGAAGAGGGGGGATAAAGTATTTCTTTCAACACGGAACTTGCGCACAAAACGACCAAGTAAGAAGCTGGACCACAGGAGGGTGGGACCTTTTACGATCGAAGAAAAATATCGGAAACAGCATTCAGGCTCAAACTGCCAGACACCATGCGGTTACGGTCAAGCACTTTCCACATCTCGCTCCTGGAACCGGCGCCACGGGCCGCCAAGGCGGACGATCAAGTTGAAGCCGAGGACGAGGAGGAGGAGTACGACGTGGAGGAGGTACTGGATTCGCGCATCAATAAAAGACAGTTGGAGTACCTTGTCAAATGGCTAGACTATGGACCGGAAGACAATTCATGGGAACCAGCTAGCTACCTCCACTGCCCTGAGAAGCTGAGGGAGTTCCATCAACGACATCCTGATCGACCAAAAAGAAGGACCACCAAGACCAGGATCCAGCGGGAAGTCGGAGGACCAGTCAGGGCCTAAGGAGGAATCCAGGAAGGAGAAATCGGAAGAAGGGACAGTAGTAGGAGGCGAGGCGGCGGAGGCGTTTGCCGCCGACGAACCTTGGGGGTTCACGGACTGTTGGGAAGATTCTCTCTCTTCCTCCTCGAGGAGACGGGACTCACGACGAAAAGCGGCTAGGGCTCTGGCCTCGAGAGCGCGCGACTGGCGCTCCAGACGGAGGAGTTTGCTCAAGGTAGCCTGCTTTTCGGCGTCCAGACGTTCTTTCTCCTTGATAAGAGGACGAACTATAAAATCAGCAAAAGAGCAGAAGATCCGGGAGGAGGACTCACGGTCTACGCCATGAACGTCACAGTGGGAACGGCTCGAGTTCACGCACGGGAGGCACCGATCGTATTGAGGGGAGGCCACGCACTGGAGATTATTCTCCTTGCAGGATGAGCACTCAGGCATTATGAGGCCGAACTGTTCGAGGAAGCGCGCCTGGTCGCGGCGACGATCAGTACTCGTTCGATTCCGTTTCTTCACGCGGTTAGACATAGCGACAAGAAAACAAGGGGGAAGGACTTACGGCAGGAAATGCTGGGAAAAAGGGGATCGTTGGCTATTTCAGGAACGTTGGTCGCCGAGACGTCGACCTGAGAGGAGGGGCATCGTGTCACAAGTTAAACCAGCGGCAGGTCGTACAGTATGTGGGACGCGGGGACGTCCCGAGCCAATCATTAGGAGCTAGGAAGCAACCAGTGAGAGCGGACTAGAAGTGCTAGGGTGCCAAGACACACGAGCATGTTGCAGGATGCAAGATGCTCGGGGTGATCGAGGACATAGCACGACGAGCACATCGCAGGATGCAAAGTGCTAGGGGTGATCGAGGGCATAGCACGACGAGCACTCGGGTGACAAGAAGACTATATATACGGAGGAACTAGATAGCTTGTAGATAGTTCCGCAGTATGCAATCACAGCTTGTATTCACGGTATCTTGTGTTTACATTGAGACATCTTGTTGTGCACTGTTTAGCTGCACCGAACCAATTGTCAGAAGTTGCCTTCAACCGAGTATCCCTTTCAGAGGTTCTGCACAGGGGTTCGTCACAAAAATAGAATAGCCTTAAGAAAAACGGTTTTTTAAATATTATAAATAAACTCCTCCTATATTATTCTAAATATCTCGATTAAATAATATTTCTTTTTAAACCAATTAACTATTCCTTTCTCTTTTACCTTTTAAAACGAAAGTTAAAGGCCTTTTATTTTAATATATAATAATCTTTTATTAATTTTAAACCTTCTTAATATAATATTTACTATTTTAAATACTCCTATTTTACCGTTAAAGTAGGCTTTTTTACAAGCATTAAGTCCGATAAACTAAGTTAATACTAATCCTTAAAGGATTATAAACTATTAAATTTAAAAAAGTATAGTTTAACTTTCTTTAATAATGGTAATTAATATATACTTTACTTATATATAAATATTATAATAAATAATTAAACGTTTATTATTAATAATAATAGGTTTATTAATTTAAAATTAGTTTTTAAATTAAAGTTTAAAAAAAGGATAATTTATAACGTTAAATTTTTTATATTAAGGCTTTTTTTTATTTAAAAGGAACTATCGATAGAATTTAAAAAAAAAAAATTACTAATTAAATACTTTAATAAAATAAGTTCCTTTTTTAAAAATAACAGGATTAATAAAACTTCTAATTAAAAGGCTTTATTCTTAAATATTAAACTTAAAAAAAATTATAAAAGTTTTAAGTAAATCTAAATTATACCGCTCCTTTAAGTTTATTCCGGTTAATTAAATATAAAAAATTATTATTCCGGTAACTATTAATTAAATAAAGGTATTTAATATACCTTATATTAAACTTATTAAAAGTATATTTAATATAAATAAAAGGCATTAAAATGGCACTTCTATAAAATATAAAGCTTTTATATTAACTACCTATTTTAATAGAGGTAAATTACTATTATAGAGGATTATTATATACTTTAATAAAAAAGTTTAATTTTATTTCGATTAAAATTAAAAAAGCCTATCGGTATTTTATATAAAGCTAAGTAAGTTTTAATATTTTAATAAATAAAAGGATAATTTCTTATAAATTTTAAGTTTTATTTTTAACTAAAAATATTAAACTATAGTTTATATAAAGATAGCAATATCCTTTAACATTATAATTTTATTATTTATAATAAAATAATTTATTTCTATATCCTTTATAATTTTTTCTATAATATTCTATATTATAAATCTTTTTAAAAAGTTAAAGCAGCTTTAATCTATTATTATAATTAAAGTAATAATAAATTATAATATCTTAATTTATTTTAATAATAAGTTTTATATTAAATTTTAATATTTCCATTCTTTATTATCCTATTTTTCTGGTAAAAAGCACTTTAATAAAAAATCGAACATTTTAAAAAATAAATAGGCTTTAAAAGTATATACTTTCTTTTACTATTATTTTATTAATTTTATAAAGTTCAAAGTATTAAAGATAATTTAAAAATCCTAATCTTTATTGCTTTTTTAAACCTTATAAAAATAAATTAATAAAGTAAATTCTAAATAATTATCCTTTTTTAAAGATAAATAATTACTTAAATTATCCTTTAAAAATAAATAAATTTATTTAATTAAATCCTTTTAATTTATCAGTTAAATTAACGGTAATATAAAAAGGATAATAACTTTTATTAATAGTTCAGTTAAATTATTATTAATTAATATTTTAAAGAAATTTATTATAAAAGTTAATATTAAACAATTAAATAGAGAAGTTTTATAATTATTAAATAAAAATATCTTAAATAGTATCGAATTAATAATTTAATAGAATATATTGGGTAAATTTCTATTGTTTATTACTTATAATAGCCTTTAATAGAAACTAATCAATTAAAATAAGTTTTTAAAGTAAAACGGTATTAAGTATTTTATAATATTAAAGATAGTTATTTTTAAAAGGTTATTTAATATTATTATTATTAAAAAAAGTAATAAAGAACTAAGCCTTTTTAAAAGAAAGAAAGGATCTTTTATATTTATAAAAGAAGAAAGTTTAAAGATTTTAATAAAGTTTAAGTTAATTAATAAATTAATAAGTATTTTATAAAAGAGTACGTTAATATTTTATAAAAAAGTAATAAGGTTTAATTTATAGTTTTTTAAAGCTATTATTATAAATAAAGTAAATAAATTATTTTTTATACTCTCTATATTACCGTTTTTATTTATTAATACTTTCTTATATTTTATTTTTATTAACTTTTCTTTTAAATACTAAAGCTTTTTTTTAAAATCAGCTTAATTTATTCCTATCGACTTTTTAATTAATAAAAAAAGGAAACTTAAAAAGTCCCTATAACCTTTATAAATAAAAAAGGCCTATTTTTTTAAAGAAATATTATAAATTATTATTAAAGTTAAAGGAGGTTTTAAATATAAAAGAAATTAAAAACCAGTAAATTTTTAAATAAAGTAGTAAATTTTAAAAGCTTTTTTAATAAAGATTTTAATTAAATCGGGCATTATATATTAAAAGAAAGGAATTCTTCTTTATTTTATAAAAAAAAAGCCAGTAATTAATTTCTTTAAATACTTTTAAATTTAAGCCTTTTACTTTACTTTTAAAAGGTATAAAAATTATTTAAAAATATTAAGAAAGTCGATTTATATATTTTAAAAATAAAGTATATATAAAGTTTATATTATAAAATTAAAATTTATAAGTCCTTTATTATATAAAAGTAAATAAATAAGTTTACTATTTTCTATTAATTTTAATTTTTAAAAAAAAGTAAATTATAAAGTATTTATAAAAAGGAAAAATCTTTAAAAGTTAAAGAAAAGTTTTTAAATAATCCTTTATAATTATAAAACGGAAAATAATTATAAAAAGTATATTAATATTATATTAATAAAGTATTATAATAGTATTTAATTTCGATTAAATATATTAATAATTTAATCGGTTAATTATAATTATTAATATTATAATTTTTTAATAAGAAGTTTTAATAAAAGGTTTTTAAAAAAACTTCTAAAGGAAGTTTTTAAAGGAAGTTCCTAAGGAAATTTTAAAAAGGTTTTAAAAAAGGGTTTAAAAAGGATTTTAAAGAAGGTTTTAAAAAGAGGTTTTTAAAGAAATTCTTAAAAAAGTCTTTAAAGAAGTTTTAAAGGAAATTCTTAAAGAGGTTTTAAAAAAGGTTCTAAAGGAAGTTTTGAAAGAGATTTCGAAAGAAAGTTTAAAGGAGGTTTTTAAAGAGGTTTAAAAGGGGATTTTAAAAGGGATTCTATAGAAGGTTTTTAAAGAGGACTTTAAAAAAGATTTTAAAGGAGGATTTTTTATATAGACTTTTATAATTAATATAAAAGGTATATAAATAGGAGGTTTAATAAAAGTTTCCTTTATAAAGAAGGATATAGAGGTATTTTTTAAGATTAGATTTATTATAGGAAATCGAAATTAAAAAGGTTATTAAGTATATTAATATATAAAAAAGAAGAAAAGAATAAAAAAAGAAATAAGAATATAATAATTATATTATATATATAATATAACTTATAGTAAAAGTAAGAATAAAATAAGGAGCTTCTTTTAGAAGCTTTTAAACTATAGGACCTTTTAAAGGATTGTATAAAGTGGACTGTAACGTTAAGTGAATCCTATAGAGGTGTGGAATCTGGCAATATTAATAGTCCTTTTTTTTTAAATTAAAATAGTAGAAATACTATATTTTTAATACTTTATTTAATAAAAGTAAGTTACTTTTTTTTAATTTAGTTATATAAAATTAACTGAGGTATAAATTTATAAAGAATCTATAATTTATTTTAAAATAAGTTAAGTATATACCGTGATAAAATCTAATAATTCCTTATTATTAAATATAATATTTATATTTATATATTTATTATTTTGAAAATCCTTATATAAATTAGGTAATTAAATAAAGTAATATAATATATTACTTTTTAAAAAAGTAAGCTTCTTTAATTTAAATAGATTAAAAAGATATCGTTATTTATAGTAGAAATATTTATTTTTTATAATAAATTAAGGATTAACCGGTATAATAGGTTTTACTATATTAATTAAGTATTTAAAGGAATATAAATATATATAGAAAGTACTTTAATTAAAAGTAAATAATTTTATATACTTTTAGCTATTAATATTAAAAAGATTTTAACTTTATTAATTTAATAGAGGTAATTAAATAAGGAAGGCTTTATTTTATAATTTAATAGATATTTTCTTTTAAAAATAAATAGCTTTTTTAATTGTAATAGTATTTTAATAATAAATAATATATCTTAATATTATAATTCTAAGGTTATTTGTTTTTATTAAATAAGAGGTATTTTATTATAGTATTTACTACTATATTCTTTAGATTTTAACCTTATTAAGATATACTTTAGTAATTTAGAAATATATATAAGAAAGTATTATTTTATTTATAATAGTAATAATCTTTTTTTTTTAAGAATTTAAGGATTTTTTATATAAAGTAGTTAATGAAATTGAAAGTAGAATAGAGGCGATTTAAGGGTATTATAAGGAGGTAATAATAGTTTTTGATAGGTTAAAAAATAAACCAGTAAATTATATATAATTATATTATAAAGAAGCTTACGAATTTTTAATTAATAGGACTATTAAGTAAATCTATTATTATTATATAGTTAGTTTACTTTATAGTTTTACCTTTATTATTAAAAAATATACTTTAAATTTATTATTTTTTATACTTTTATTTCTTTTTTATTTTTTTTTAATTATTATTTTCTATTGAAATTAAATAACTAAAGCCTTCTTTTTTTTATTAAATTTACTATTAATAAATTCTTTTTTTTTATATTATTTTTAACTTTATAATCATTTAAAACATAAAGTATCTTTTAATCATTTAAAATTTTAATAATAGTAAATAATTTTCGGTTTAATAAAGAGGCTACTTGAAAATATATTAGGTTAATTAAGAAATTAACTTTTATATAAAAAACTTATTAAATTCTTAATTTTTATTAATTACCTTATTATTTTTATTCTTATCTAAATCCTTTTAATTAATTATATTTATTGAATACGATAGGTTTAATTACTAGATTTAGTTTACTTATAACCTCCTTAAAAAATCCTATTCTTATTAATTTCTTTATTTTTAAATTTTGTAATTTATAGATTTTGACTTTCCTATTATTATAAGCTTTCTTTAATTTATAGAAGGTATTAAGATTATTTTACTTTTTATAAAAAGTTATAATAAAATTTAAAAAGAAAAAATTAAGTATATCTTTTTATTCGATTTTCTTTATAAACGGTAATAGTCATCATAACCTTGATAACGTTAGTAAAAAAATAATAAGTCCTTTTTTTTTTATAAGCTTATTTATTAAAAATTAAGAATTTTTATTAACCTTTATAAGTTTAAGATTAAGAAGTTAAAGAAGTTTATTGTTAAACTTATTAAATTTTTAAATAAGCCTATTAATTTAATTAATAACGATATTAAGAATAATAATATTACAATTAAAGTCTTTCTTTTATTACTTTAATACTAAGTTTCCGTTATTATTTTGACTTCCTTAAGTAACGGTACTATTATTATTAACCCTATCTTTTTAATTTAAAAGCTTCCAAATTAATTAAAGTAAAGGTACTTATTAAATAGTGTTTTTAAAACGGTAAACTTTTATCTATTTAATTATCTTTTTAAAAATATAATAAAAATATTCTTTTAATTTATTTTCTTTTTAATAAAATACCGGCTTTAAGTTATTATCTTTTTTTAAATAATAATTAAAGTATTTAGTCTTTTTTTAATAAGTTTAAATACTTATAAATTATTTATAATAAAATTTATTATTAAATTATTGATTTTTAATAATAGTAATGGTATTAGTAATCTTTAGGTCATTTATAGTAATTAATATCTTACCAATAACGGAATTATTAACTTTTTAATAAGGTATAAGAGTTATTGTATTTACTGTTACTTTTTTATTAAAAGTATTTAAAATAGGTATTTATTAAGTAAATTAGCCTTATACTATAAGTAAAGTAATAAAAGTAAAGTAATAAATTAATTTCAATTTAAAGGGTACCTTTAAAATTAAATAAGTAATAACTATATTTTTTAAAACCTCTTTAATAATATTATTATTAAGTTTAATATAAAATTCAGTATTTATATATCTTTCCTATTTTTAAATTATATTTAATTTATATAAAGTTTAAGTAATAAAATAAATATTAATAAAGCTAAATAAAATAATATTTTTATATTTTACTTACTTTATATTATTAATAATATCGTCTATTAAATTTCCTTTTATTAATTAAATTATTTATTGTATAGTAAACTGGTTATTAAAGTTTAGTTTATTAGACTTAATAGTATTCTATTTAACCTTAACTTTTATAGTATTTACTTATTTATTTAGTAATTATAGTAGGTTTTTAAAGTTACTTAAATACTATAATATTAATTACTTTAATATATAAAAGATCTTTAAACTAATTTTTTCTGAAAAGGTAGGTCGTTTAAATTTAAATAAGGATTAAAAGGCTTAAAGGGAATTACTTTATTAACTGGGGTTGTAATTAACGGTTTTATTAATAGTATTAGTATTATAATTAATATCCTTTACTTTATTACCTTTTTAAGTACTAGTTATTTAGCTTTTAATTGCAATATTCCTTTTATTATTAAAATTTATAGAAAATCTAGATTATTTATTAAACGGTTAAGTAAATCGATTAATTATTTTTAATATAATTAAAGTAAGTATTTTATTAACGGTATTAAGGTTTTAAAGTATTTAAATTATTTTAGTATTAATATTATTTACAGTATTTATAATTATAGTTAGTTTTACCTATAAATTAACCTTAGTTTACTTTTTAATAGTAAAAGCAGTCTTTATAAGTATAGCTAGCTTTGCTTTTGCCGGTATAGCCGCTTTGGCTTTACCTTTAGGCGTAGTATGTTTAGGTAGTATTTTCTTAAGTATAGAAAAGTGTATTTTAATTTGGAAGCTAGGCCTTTTAAAGCGTTTAATTTAACGGTTTTCTTAATTAAGGTACTTTAAAATTAACTGAGCCATTAATATTATAAAAAGTATTATAAAAAAGTAAAAAAATTATAGTTATAGTTTGATTTTTTTTAAATTTTCTATAGATAATTATATAAAATCTATTTACTATATAAATTAAGTAGTAGAAAGATTGGAGAGAATCGTGTATGTGCTACTGGAAGTTTCACTTGCATTTTATAGCAGTATTCAAGAGATTCCAAGTTCGATTCAATATACAAGCAGTCAGTTTTCTACTCCGCGCCCAGATTGTAAGAGAGAATCCAGGTTCAATACTGGAATTCAAACTGTCCAGTTATTGTTACTGCGCACAATTTTTTTAAGCAATAGTTTTGGCACCTTCCAATTTCTGTTTTAATACCCCCGACCTACAATATTATACCTTAGACGTAAATCTTATATTTTAATAGCTAAATTATCGCCTTAATATTGCGTACAATATTTTTACAATTATATAATAGCCTACTTTATTACTGTTAAATAACCTTGCCGCTATTAAATATAAAGCTATCATTAAATCTATAGAATATAGTATTAATTTTTATATTATTAAACTATTAAACTAGCTGTTTTATATATCTTCTTTTATTACTTATTAAACTTTAGTATTAAACTTACTTATATAATTTCTATGTATTTTAATAATTACTATAAGTGTAAGTATTAAATTAGTTTAGTAATTAGATTTTCGGTATTTTTATTACTATTACCAGACTATAGGTAATAGCCTTTATTACCTTATAATTTAATATTTAAGTAAGCTTATTTATCTTTTAAATTTATAATTCCTATTATAATATTAACCTTATAAATTAATAGTAAGTAAATAAAGCTTTATTAATTAACGTAATAGCGATATTTTAATAGATTTTTAATAATTATATAGTGTAAAAAATAAAGAAGAAGAAGGTCATTATAAAGTAGTAGTTGTAATGTAGGTTATGTTATTATAATTTGTTACGGTTAATATTGTGAGTAATCTACAGAAAAAAAAATATTGAATTTTAGTCAGGGTTAGGGATATATATGGCAATATTAAGGTCGGGAGGTGCTAAAACGGAAATTAGGAGGTGCTAAAACTATTGCTCATTTTTTTTTTCTTGTCTTTTTTTTTTTTTTATTTTTTATTTTTTTTTGATTTATCATGCTACTTGAGCCAACACCATACATACGATGAAGTTGGTATTATTCCAGCCGTGCTGGTAACCGTTCGGATCTTATCCGAAGTCGCGCAATAGGGCTTGCCAGTATGTGCCTGAGAGTCTACCGCAGGGCACCGCTTTCGGGGTGCTCATGAACTTGGCGCAGGCGTGGATCTTGCAGGTCAAAACATACCAGGAACTCTTCAGAAGGGGACCTACTATCCTTGCTTGGGCAACTCCCCTTCTCCCATCTCCAAGAGCTGTCTGTCGTGGAGGAAGCTTGGGCCATATGGTGTTGCTGCTGGGCGACTTTGCGACTTGCTTCCCACAGCTTCACCGCACAACATCTCCACAACAGTTCCTGTCGTCGAATCTGTTCTCCCGCCGTTGGTTGCTCTATTACCCTGCCGTCGTCGTCGCCTTTTGGAACCCCTTCAACTCACTTCACGGCAAGTTGTCTGACAAGTCCCGGTTCTCCACACCAAGGCCCGATTCTCCACAGGAAACCACTAATTATACGTGGTTGTAGATTCATTGCTTTAAATTGGCCGTCGGTTACGAGTATTCATTGACAGATTACTAGTCTGCAACATGGCAGGTCAAAAAGAGGGTTAGGATCAGTCCCACCTCCTCCCAGCTCTCACATCGCTAACGGCTAGTATCAATGCAGTCGCAACGGAGGCTAATGCCATCTATATCCCGTACCAGAAGCAGACGGCTTGGGATACTTGTGAAGATATATACCACCCTACCTTGCCTGTGAGCAAGGATGTCCTTTTGGTTCCACAGTTATGAGCCCTTGGTTGACGCAGTGGCTAAATGCGCCACATTCCGGCTGCGCGATTACTTGGAACACCACAAAGGCCAGGGTTTGATTTACGGTCCGACCAATTCTTTTGAATATTCTTACGCTAAAGAGCGTGGGTGGAATTGGGAAAACAGCCGACCGTGAACTCGATGCGGTAGTACGAAGTGCTCCAGCCCTCCAGGCAATGCCTGAAGACCTGAGGGGGCGTGTGAAGATATATACCACCCTACCTTGCCTGTGGGCAAGGATGTCCTTTTGGTTCCACAATACTGTAAGTTCGCAGATTCAAATCGACAAATAAACTGATATTGTAGTTAGCAATCAACGGTCAAGCTTCAAAACATCCCTGGTAAGGAAGACGTTTTAGACCCTAGTCCCAACTTACTTTAAACCCCCCCCGGCCTACGTGGAGTTTAACCCCGGCATTATTTCGATAACTGACTTACAACACTCTAGCAGCCCGCTTACTCTACACTACTAGCGACTAGATAGATAAGTATATCCTCTTTCCTTCTCTTTTTCTCCCGTTTATTAGATGGAGATTTCGTTTTCTTCGAATGTATATTGACTAAGAGAAGCATCTCTAACGAGACAAATCGTATGATCTATTAACTCAAGATACAGTCTGCACGGATTCAGGTCTACAAAAAATGAAGCGACATCAACGCTGGAAGAGACACGATTACTTGCAGGAGGAGGTCCGAAAATACTACGCTGCGGGAATGATAGAGAGGATAATGAAGAGGATGATGCCAATCCCCTCGGTCGCGATAGGCGAGAGAATATGCGAGAGAAGCCAGGATATAGCGTTCGTATGAACCGACTGAAGGAAATCATCCGCCTCAGCGGCTGTCAATGGGCATTTCGGGTTACATGATGCATATGGGATGCCTGGGCTGAGATTTGCCAGGGTAGCCCCAAACTGGCTCCATTAATGGTTATTTACCAGGCCTTTGAACCGTTGCCCTGAGCCAACCGTCATACAACACCCGCAACCATCAGCCACCACTTACAACAGTGGCCCAGAGTGGAACCGTTGGCCTCCAGGGAACCGTTGGCCCAGAATAAACCGTTGTCTTTCAGGGAACCGTTGTGAACTGAATCCTAATTTTTGATTGGCCGGCTGGGCCAGGCTTACAGGGGGGGTCCCTTGTATCAAGCCGAAAATGGAAGGAATGAGGGCATTCCCAGGGCAACTACCAGAGGCCCACGGCCCAGGGCATCACAGTCTTGTTCAAAACCTGGGATCTGGGCCTTTGCAAGGCAAGCCGTCTTCAACCATCAACATCACCGAGATCAACCACACCCACACCCACGGCCACACCCACACCCACGGCCACACCCACACCCACGGCCACACCCACCCAGGTAAGCCAGTGCCTCGCGTGTAGCCCTGCCCAGAACTGACCAATAGCAATTGACAGGCTCCCGGCTGGGCCAATTGATCGATCGACGCGCGCGCGGCTGGCTATTCAATACTGTGGTGGTGGTGGTGGTGAGCAGTGGTCTTGGTGGTTGGTGGTGGTCTTGGTGGTTGGTGGTGGTCTTGCACCTGCCTTGGTGGAAGAGCCTGGATCCCTGTCACACTAGAGTAGCCTAGGCCCAAATAGGAAAGGCCCGTCCCAAAGACCCCTGCGCGTGCAGGGAACCCCCAGTAAGCCTGTCCAAACCGGCCAATCAAAAATTAGGATTCAGTTCACAACGGTTCCCTGAAAGACAACGGTTTATTTTCTCACAACGGTTCCTCAGAAGGCAACTGCAGAAGAATTAACAATGATTGGCTGTAGGCAACTGTTCACTTTCAGGGGGTCTACCAGTAATGTCGGCTGGGCGAGCTGATCGACGCGATGCTCGCCGACTAGAGCCATCACCAGTGCGGAACACGTTTTCGTTCGCATTCAGAAATACATGGATTATGTTTCCGCTCGGTACCTCTGGATTGACCAGCACTGTGTCGAGCAGAGGGAGGGGAAGCCGAAGGAAATCGGCATGCAAGCAATGGATCGAGTGTACAGCCTCAGCAAGTACCCAGCGGCTTTACTTTCTCGATCCATCCGGTCATTGGTAGAATTGCAACTCCTTGTCGAAATCCGTACAGGGCGGCTCGTGCACGAGGACTATGATGGATTTTGGATCTCGTCACGAACAACGCTGGATCGAGCCTTAAGAGCAATCGAGCTCTTGGGAGAGATCACGTCAGATTCATGATTCACGAGAGGCTGGACATATCAAGAGAATTACCGGGCCCGCACGAGAATGATGCTTCTCATACCCTATTTCAGGAACTGGACAAGCAAAAGCCACACAAACACCTGGGATCCTTAGATGGAGAACTCTGCATCAATTCAGCGGACTTCCATGAAGGAGCGACGTGACTCTGCCTAGCCTACCTGAGTCACCAACCGCCTCCGGCCGGCTTGGATCAGGTCCTAGCAAGGGCCGGTAAATACACCATTCTGCTTCAGCATTCTGATTCAGGCGGTGGCAGCCCGGCCCCGAAGTCTATGTCGCCGAAGATCATCGCCGATCTCGTTGCCCGGAACTTTGAGGAAAGCTGGGACCGCTTACCCCTCGCTGCCAACTGCTGTCAGTATTCCATCCGATTGAACAGCACGGAACTCCGAGCGAATGGACGCAGTCTAAGCTTATCGATGCTCACGCTCTGTCTCGTGAACGGGGAGATTCTGTCCAACCATCCTGATAACGACATTGATGTCACTGCAGCACGATCTTTGACTGCTGCCGACTTTCTCGAGATGCATTGTTTTGATGGGCTTCAAGCCCCGTCCAAAAGCAAACGCCTCACGTTTAACAAAGGCTGTCGATTCATCGACGTCAAGCTGTCAGAGGAGGGAGTCCAAACGAAGGGTCATCTCTGGCGACTGGATAGGTTGATTCCAACAGAATCCTTCCGCGGTGGCCTCTCACATCATATGAGCCCAGTTTAGATGACACCCTAGGATGTGGGGAGCTCTGGCGACTAGGACAACTCGTTAACGAGTTGTCACATCGCGGCGACCAGCTCCTATCCAGACAACTGAAGGAATTCATGGCCAGGAACCGTCATGGCTGCCGGCCTGGGACGTTTTCGCAGAAGTGGCAGGTCCGCATGGCAAAAAATGTCACGATGGCCATCCAGCAAGGAAAAATGCTATGCACTGCACGCTTAGCTGACCGTCGACAACCGGGTCGCGCTGTCTTCGTTGTGGAATTCGATGGTGATTATAGCGGAAACGAAGAAGATAGCGAAGGCTCCGAAATAGGAACGGACGAGGGCAGCAAGAATGAGCTGGAATTCCCAGTCCGTTGGAGAGGATTGCCGAGGAACTGTCCTTAGCTGCGCAAAGTACTTTGGGAATTACCGGTAGTAGTAAGCTCATGTTTTTCCACTCGCTCAAGTGGCCTAAGGAATCAATAACTGGCTTAAAATAACGAGCGGCTCGAAAAAGTGAGTCTCTTGTACCTACCTGAGTGGAATATCGAAGGCTCTTTCCCTCTGGGTAGCTTAAATATGGAGCCACTATTCGGCTAAGGCAACTACTCCCGGCTCACCCCCCTGCTAAGTAGCTCCTTCCACATGAGCCGGGAGTAGTGAGCTTAGACCTGAGCGGTTCCGGTTTTCTGTACTCTGCTGTGGCCCGTAAGGTCACTGGTGGATGGGTGCTTGAGCATCCAACTTACGTGTTCACGTCACTGCACGCTGCCAGAGAAGGCTCGGATATGTTCGATTCCAACGACATTGACAGGCATGTCTCGATGGAAGTTGACTCCCCCGACCTAGAGGGAAGACGGAGACGTGCACAGGTGCCAAGATTGTTCACGAAGCGCTGGATTCATGGGCTGTGCTTTTTTAATCGGTGTCCTATACAGGAAGTTATCTTCCCTTGGCCCGACTCGTTGCAAAATTTATAGAGTAGTTTGCCTCATTCAGGACGTATAAAGTGCTGTTGTGTGAGAGGGTACGAGGCTATTGTGGGGCTGCTACGCGAGGGCGTTTGTCGGTGGGTTGAAGACGTAAACCGAGCGTATTAGGTGTTTGCTTCGTGGAACCAAGTCATTAAGTGGTTGCCGCAGATCGGGAAGAAGGGGGATATAGGAAGGGTGACGGCGAGGAAGAGGACGGCGAGGAAGAGGACGGCGAGGAAGAGGACGCCGAGGGGAGAAGGCTTGGCGCATTGAGCGTGCCGTTATGTACTGTACACAGCTCTGTGACGGGTCCGCTTTGCTACCTGACGAAGCGAAGCCGTCATCGCCTACAGGGAAAATAAGACGACGCAACTATGATGTAACCTCCTTTTCCCTCTCCAGCATACATTTCCCCACGCTTCCATCAGGAGCAACGTATAAGGTCTCTAACAATTTACTAGCATTCTTTCGTGCGCGGGCCACCAAATCTTGTTAAAGTGCGTCTCTCGCTTGTCTGTGTCGCTCGCTTATCATGTACGTTAGTGTTTGGATGCAGCAATTCTTTCTCTGACACTCTTCCAGCATGGACGCAACGTCAAGTAGACGATATCATAAAGTATCGATTCAGAAGCGAGAAGCTACGCAATAAGGCCACACTCGCCGCAGGTGCTCCGGTCTCAGATGTTAACGTTGATGGCAACAAGCAAGGAAACAAAGATCTGGCCCTGGTTGGAGACGCCCTCATTCGCTTGGCCATCGTCGATCAGGGCTACGCAGAAGGGGCACGTACAGGTAAGGAGCAGTCTCAAGTAGCAATTTAAACTAACATCCACATAGCGGAGAGTAGCAGTATGGTCTGTGACCGCGGATCGAACTTTTCTCTCGAGAGGGACGGTCGTGAGCTATGACTTGGGTAGGTTTGTGGTAAAGAACCCTTGTCAAGGGAAGGTAGTGTCTCGAACCACAATGGCCTCGACTGTCGAGGCTTTGGTGGGCGCTGTCTGGTTGGACTCGGGTAGGAACTTTGAGCAAGTACGAGCAGTGATGAAAAGATTGGGTATTATTGATGACGCGAGGAGGCCAGGCTATTGAAGAGGAAGCATGCGTCACGTCGATTAACGTCAACCAATCATAGACCTGTCGTCGGGCCGCAGAACTACATGTAAGACCGACAACCTGAACTTGCAGTCCTCCCCATCCTGGACAACAGGTCTACAAATAAGCAGTATATCAGGAATCTTGGTCAAAGATGACAACCTGATAGTTACATAATTATGCACTTGCATGGTTGGTGACAAACCTGACCAAAAACAACTTAGCATGAATGCAGGCGTAGTTTATTGCTATCTCCTTATTAACAAGGGGAGACGATGATCAGGTACATAGGTGATTACAGGGATGGCTTCTTGGCAAATAGGTCCACCAGGAAGGACTCAGCTGCCTCCTGCATTCCAAGAATTGCAGGCCTCTGGAACCGAGCATCCGACCTATAATCCTGAGCGATGCGCTTGAACCTGATTGGCACTGACGGGTAACCAGGGAATTGTAGGCAAAAGCTAATGCAGGATATCGAACGCAGTCGGTTGTCATTGTCAGAAATAGGTACGGATCTAGATCCGTCGAGTCGTCAACCTCTTGCGTGTTGGGCAAACTACCTAGGTACCTACCTAGGTACCATATCTCAGGGAGCTGCTGAACCGCAGCTCAACGGGATCGCAGAGCCCAAGAGACCATAAAAACTTTGTTGAAGTTTTCATGGGCACAGTTTCGGACAGCATGTTGTCATTGATTCCAGTACCCAATCCACTACTGGATCACGGAAGAGCTGCTCCAACCATGTGCCCTTGTTTTGATTCAGTTCTTCGAGTTGTGACCGGAGGTCGCGGCTGGCAACCTAGACCCAATTAAGCTGCTCCCGAAACTCAGCCTTTGGGTTTCAACGCAGCCATTGCCAGCTCACTCGACGGCCATGCTCCTGTGATTAGAGCCACTGCCGTATTCGGTGGCAAAAGAATGCTAGAACAAGGTCTCTTCCCCGAGGCGGTTGTAGTGTTCTAGCCATCAGCCGTCGGACTTGACTGACGCCATGATGATTGATGGACACCGGTGAGCAGAGAGTCTCAGAACAGAGACTAATAGAACAAATCCAAGCATCCCCTATACCTGGCCTATAATTAAAGTCCGGCCGACTTTCCCGGTTGAACCGCACCAAGTTCTTTTTCCTATCCCATCCTATCCAACAGAACAGGACAGCCATCACACGGAATTCTCACCCGAGCCCTCGCCACAATGAAGGCCCAAGCCCTCCTCGCCCTCGCCATCCCCGCCGTCCTCGGCACTCCGGCCCCGCTTCCCGCCGTTACAGGTAGCATCATCGCCGAACATGCCTCTGACGACACGAGTTGCGACCCCAACACAGAATTCGGCCGCACCCAGGGCTCCCAATTCTACTTCTGCCATAACATCGCCGTGTGGTCGGAGGATTACCATTGCGTCTCGTACAAGACGGCCGACTTCTGCTCCGGCAAGGTCTATTGCAGCGACATCGAGAAGTGCCCCGGCGACGACATCTGCCTTAACGGTCTCTGCCTGACGAAGGTCAATCGCAAGCAGTGCCAGCGCAATTGCGCTTCTGTGAGTTTTTTGTATTCCATCGCCCAGGGTAATGTGTTAGAGATGTTAATGTTGGGTGCTCAGTAAAACGTTGATGGGGGTACATCCTCACGTCTAGCCGAGTCGTATAAGGAGCAGGGGAGATTTTTGACTTCGGACCCCTGTTTAATATTGTAGAGTATACGTAGTACAGTACTAAATTAAACTACCTCTAGAAGCTGTGTTGCCTGACCCACGTCCCGATGTCACTAACGAACCACCATGCAATGTCTCTCTTCACGCTATTCTCGATATAAAACCCGGTTTACTCGCAAAGCGTGCAAGGCTGACTCGGAGCCCTTCACCATCAAAGGCCAAACTGTTCAGCCCATCGCTCACGAGACCGAGAAGTGCACGTGTGGGCTCTTTTCGTCGGGTGCCCTTCCGTTTTTATGCCCCTTGGCATGGTGGTAACCCTCGCTTAGAGGAGCAGCAAGAAAAGCTGGGGTCCATTCCACCTAGTTAAGACAGCTAGAATGATGCCCCTGGGTGAATCATCTAACAACAAGCCGTCGAAAACACCAAAACCCGGGTTCTGATCGTCAGTCGTGACGAGCCTCATATTCCGGCTGCCTACCAGAGCTAATCCTGAGAAGTGGCAATTGCTATTTGTCAATATTACGTCAGTAGTGGAAATGAAGTACAAACGACGCGGCCTGCGGCACTCAGCTCGCCTC
Organism: Apiosordaria backusii; assembly: GCA_030549205.1. Classification (NCBI taxonomy): domain Eukaryota; kingdom Fungi; phylum Ascomycota; class Sordariomycetes; order Sordariales; family Lasiosphaeriaceae; genus Apiosordaria; species Apiosordaria backusii. The sequence continues at coordinate 2,531,112 of JAUKTV010000006.1, forward strand.
TACCCCGCCTTCCTCTCCTCGCGACTCCGCGTTCTCTCGTACTGTACATTATCCTACTTCAGAAAAGACGAGTTTCAGCGGCCAACTCGTCAGGTACCGGCGTGATTCTCCGCGCATCGGCCAAGGCTCGCCTCTCTAGTTGTTTTGACAGCGCACTAGAGACGATGGATAGGCTCCTACGGTGGCGAAAGAAGCCTGGGCGCAGAGGGCCGCTGGGAACGAGCCGAAACTCGACTCCGCCTGGTCCTCAATCACGCGCCAATATAGACCCCGGCCCGTCCGAGAGCCCCCTGATCCCCTCTTTCCCGGACGGAGTGAAGGTTCTCCACGACTGCCTCGACGCTACAATCGACATTTGCTTTGTCCACGGTCTGACCGGAGACCGGGAGAGTACATGGACCACCGACGGGCAGTCTGCACCCTGGCGAAAGACCCTCCTCCCGCCAAAGCTCAACAAAGTTCGTATACTGACGTACGGCTACGACGTATACATAGTGCGGAAGTCGGTTGCGTCGTCTAATCGACTGATCGACCATGCTACGAACCTTCTGAACGACTTGACGACAGATAAAGCCTGCTGCAATGCGTCGTCTCGTCCTTATTATATTCGTTGTCCATAGCCTTGGGCGGCCTTAATATGGAAAATCTGGACACTCATTTCGGTCTCTACTGTACAGTACTGTACTGTAAGCTTTGTGAACAGAGGGGTCTTAAAGATAGCCAAATTACTCCAGTACAGTCACTGGCGAAATCGCCTTCCGCTTTTCACTCTTTGCATTAATGTCTGAGGGCACCATTTTTGGCCTCTTGGCGCTTACACCGTGCCTGTTCCTACAGCCGAATGTCACGTATGGTAATTAGTTAGTTAGTTACTGGCTGGGCTTGCTTACCTAAGGCACGCGGAATGGAGGGTCCGGCCTTAAGTAATAGAAACGAGGAATTACAATACAATACCGAGGTTACTGTATGTACGCTGTTAGGTCGCGGTCAAGGATGTGTTGGCAATCAGCATAAACGATACTAAGAGGTGACTCAACAATTAGGGTTATTAGATGGCTATGAACGATAGTCTTATGTTTTTGGTCTATAATGATCGGAATACTAAGAGGTACGTAATGTAGATCGTTGTGATATCTACCACGGCCTCTAGGGACGTACTAGACGCCGCCCTGCGTATTGACGTCGGCGCCCTTGTCCAGCAGGAGTTGCACAGTTTTTCTGTGGCCTCCAAGTGAGGTAGCTTGGAGAGCGTTGCCGTAGCGGCCGCCCTGCGCGTTGACGTCGGCGCCCTCGTCCAGCAGGCCTATTGCGGCCGCTACGGGTCCACCCAGGCAAGCATAATAGAGTCTAGATGCTCGAGGAGGGCCAGGGCTGTTGTCCCATTTACGGTCAGCCTGATACAACCCACTCCACCGCTGAAAAGTCGATTCGTCTTGTAAAAACTTGACTGTTGTTTGAACAACGTTTTCTGAAGTCTCTGCCAAAGTGGCATAGCCCATCCAGTACTCCGCCGCATATCTTGCCATCGGAAAATCCTGCTTGATTTTCCAGGGGCTACCCTCGATATCCGTAAGGTAACTCAAACAGGCCCTTGTGATGACAATTTCTGGCACTGGTGCACCTCCCGGGTGGCATTCGGGCGAGCGTTGCGTAGCTAGCGGAATGGAGTGTCGGCTATGGACAACCTGCCGTTCTTGTCGCAAGGCAGAACACGGGGCAATCGTAGACCGCCTCACGGCTGACCTTGCGCCGATGTTGGCCTACAGCTGTTCCTACGTGTGCGCAATCACTGGACTACGAGCCTGGCACTCGAAATCGAGATAATCCTCACACTCATGTGCATGCTTTGTTTTCTACGTGATGGATGACAGCTGGAGACGGAGAACAAAGACCACCATCGTCTAACTCCATGCCCGGTTTCCTGGAAATCGTGTCCATCTCCATGACTGATTTTCTATCCGGCTTTCCGCCATATTTCCCTGGCCACTTGCGTTCTCTTTGAGGGATGCCGCCCCGTTCCGATTCTGTGTCGTCTAGAACATTGAAAGGGAGGATCTGAGCCATTCGATGGTGACTGAGTTTGTCCAAAGCCGACTTGAAGTCATCGAGGATAATGCTATCGGTAAAGCATTTGAAGACAAAAGCAAATTTCCAGAACGGGTTGATGACGCCTATTGGAATCACCGGGGTCACGGACAGAAGGTCGACGATGATGCTAATAACACTCAGAGCCATGCAGAGAAGCAGGATGCCGAAACGAGGAGACACTCGGACAATCTCGATGAAGCCAAGCTCGTAGCGGAACATGATATTCCAGAAGAGATTGACAATGGTGAATATCCACCACGGATCTCTGGTCGCTGGCACATCAGCAGACCGTAGGATGAGAAACCACTTTACGTATAGAGCAGCGTTACATACCGGAAAAGGGCTTCGTACGGTCGTGTTGAAGTGAAGAGATGGCTGCGGTTGCCGTTGAAGTAGACGAAATTCGCATATATCTCGAGGACCCAATAGGGCTGAACGAGGGTGACGCTGCCAATATAGATGAAATTGCCTCGGCGTCCCAGGAACGGCCTGCTCTTCATCCACGCAATGACATTGTGGAGTGTCCATGATGCGATGAGCGGGACGACGGTGGACGAGAGAAACCAGCCCCAAGCTGGAGGATCGAAAAAGATAAAGAAGCCATTCGGAAGAGCGAGTACAAGCTGCAAGGCCATTATCAGCACGGGACTACCATTACGTGGTTGAAATTCCAAGGGGTGGCTGACCTCAAGCAAGATAAGCTTATGGAGCAGGACTCCGCGCCGCATATTTGCAACGGTAATTCCACACATGATTATCAAAGCGCCGACCATGAAACCCTGCGACCATGCTTCAAGAGTCAGTCTGCCGGGGACTGATGGCTTGGCCTGCTGACCGGCTGCTGTGTCGCCCATTTCGACGGCTTGGGTGGTGTTTCGGTGGGGAGGGAGCAGAATCATCAAGTGTCACAAAACAACTTGAAGTTCCACGAGGGACGAGTCAAGCAAGGCTGGGGTTTTGTACTTGCACCGCTGTTTCAAATGAAAATTCCCGAGAGCGGGGTATACCCCAAGCGAGGGACCAACTAGGTTAGTAGCGTCTGACCCCGGACTTGGCATTCTTGGGGTAGCTGGGTACACTAGTGTATTTACAAGGGGGGGGTGGGGGGGCGGAGGGAGGGGTGTACATACGGAGTGCGGAATTGACGCATGTGAAGCAGGGTGGGGAGGCTTGATCCTTTTTCGGCAAGCCCAACTGATCACTCTTGCAGCCTTGCTCATTTTGCATCAGAGAAAAGGTATTCCATCAATGATCAATTCTCCAACCTTGCGTGGCCAGGATGCATATGCTACATACAGAGTCTCAGCTGTGAAGTGGTTGAACTAATTACAAGGATTTGGACGCTACACCAGAGACAATTGGCCGACATTTCGAGTTGTGTTTAGCACCAGCTCGAACCGAGGGGCGTGACCGAGACGGCGCTCAAGGCCACAGTTCCCTGGTGCCCAACGACGCTAATACCTCTCGATTCTCGATATCGAGGCCAGACCGTCGCTGACATAACAGTACCGTCTCCAGCAAAAACCTCCAAGACCGAGCGGTCGAGAAAAATGTCCAGTGTTAGCTTGTTGTCTGCTGGTTTAGCGAGGACCGCTTCCCACTTTCCTGCCTGGCCGTAGCCAGCATTGGTGGTATCCAAGGTCAGAGTTCGGCTTCCGATATTGTAGGTGAGGAGCGTAGACTCTGCGCGAGATTGGAACAGGGATAGCGTCAAGGAGGAGGCGCTCGTCGCTCCGAGGTCGATGGTGAGCTTCAGCCTCGCTGTGTTAGTGTTCCCAATGGTAACGGCTTTGTCGCTGACTTGGAGCCGCCCCAACCGTTTGGCGGGACCACTTGCAAGCCTGTCGAGCTCCGCAATTGGACGGCTACCCAAGCCGCCGTCGGCCCTGAGGAACAGCTCCCGAGTAATGGATTGCTGTCCGGCCCAGCCGTTGGCACGGCTCGGCCACTTGGAGGTTGGCCAGTTTGCCATCCAGGAGATGGCTAGGTTGCGTCCGGACTCGTCCTTGTACCACTGCATTGCGTAGCTCGCCGGGCCGGCATCGACGAGACCACGCTTCTCGCTCAGGAACACGGAGCCATTGTAAGTCCCCGTCTCGTACCACCCCACCCCCTTCGAACCATAAAAGAGGACCCACTTGTCGCCGAGGGGGAAGAAGTTGGGGCATTCCCAAAGCGCGTCGGTGCTCCCATCTCCAGTGTACATGACGCCGACGTGGGACCAGGAAAACGGGTCTGAGGACTCGGAACGGTACAGCTGAACCTGCCCCTGGGCACCGTTCGTCGCACCAATAACCACCTTCCAAGAGTTGTCTGTCGGGTCATGAAAGACTTTGGGATCACGAAAAAAGGCAGGAGCTCCCACTGGAGGGCCGGGAATGACGGGATTGCGAGAGGACAGCGTAAAGTTGACACCGTCTCTGCTGCTGGCGACAATGACATTTTCTTGAACTGCGCCGGGGTGGGCCCTCGTGTCGACATAGTCGGTCAACACGAGATGCAACTCGTCCCCATGAACCATGGCGCTACCGGTGAAGCGTCCAGAGTCATCGCCGGGCCCTGCCGCCTTTGGAGTGAGGGCGACGGGAAGTTCGCGCCAGTGGACCGCATCGCTACTCTCGGCATGGGACCAGTGCATTGGGCCCCAGAATGGAGCAGTTGGGTAAAATTGGCTGAAGAGATGGTGGCGTCCTTTCCACTGGATAAGACCGGCCGGGTCGTTGATCCATCCTTGGTACGGCGTGTAGTGGTACTGCGGGCGCAACGGGTCCTTGGCGTAGAGTGAACATGCTGGCTGCTTGTGTCGCGGCGGTTGGTTCGCCTGACCGATAGGCTGGAAAGTCAGCCCATGTCCGTTGCCGAGAGCATCATCACCGAGGCGGAGGTCGTCGAAGTTGATGTGGCCCCAGGATTCGCTTGTGCTGCTGTCGTGGACGACGATGTGGACCTTTTGGCCGGACCATTCCTTGGTATCCCAGACAATGCGGATGAAGGCCTCGTCATTGGTCCCTGTCTGCTTCAGAAGCAATCGGCCGTCACGTTCCCTGACGAGGCCAATGTAAAGATTATCCGGATCATAGCCCCCGCCAACGAGGAAGCTCAGGGCAGAGCTCGCCCGGAACGAGCTTGACTTGAGCTCGCCGACGGCAGACTCTCCGGCCTGAGCGGTGCCCAAGATGAAGTACTTCTTGTCTTGGTGAAAGGGGCCGCCCCAGTACGACGCCAAGTCGGTAACGGAACGGTCTCCAAATGCATTTCCATGGACGACTTGCCAGCCTTGAAGATTGCCAGCCTCGAAGCCAGCGTTGAGGGGCTCGTCGGGTCGGCGTTTTGGTTGTTCGGGAGCAGCAAACGCCTTGGAGGCTGCCAAGATTGCCAACCCAAGCTTGGTGAGCTTGTGGGAGGAGATCGCCATGCTGAGTGCCTTCTTCAGAGTCGGGTGGGGACTGGGTCTTGATGTCGTAGAGTTTGATGTCAATGCTATTATGCTGGTTGTCGAGGGCGAAAGGAGTGCCTTTTTATACTTTCTATGGACAGCAATGGGTCTGCGGGCACGCACTGTTTCGGTGTTGATCATGGCCTCCGTTCCCAATCGATTCTCCACCACTGCAGCCTGTCAACATCACCTTCGCTCCGAGTATGAAAGCCCATATCCGCGGGTTCAGTTCGAATGATCCATGTGCAGACTTGGCACCGACGTCAAAGACGACCTCTCCAAGACGGTGTTGGATGTTCTTTCCGAATTTTTTACTGCACCCACCCCCAAACACAGCAAACAGTAAGACCATTTTCCATCCAAAAAAGACAAGCCAGAATCGCAACAACACAACCTGCAACCTAATCATTGATCGGAATACCTAGTCCTAACACTTAACCATAGCGTTGGCTGTGAACGCGAAGCCTTGGAAAAAGTGTGCATTTTTTTTTGGCATTAGACTGTGCGGGGGCAGGGGTGTACTTCAAATTCGGAACGAGATAGCGCGTAGCCTCCAAGACAGTTCCCTACCTCCATCTGGCAAGGACTCGGACACGCCGGCATCGCAATTCTGTGATGATCAGTCATCAAATATTTCGAATCTTGTTTAGAAGCTTGACCCTTGATTGCCCAGCCGTGTGCTGCGGTATTTTCGGCGTGGGAATGCAAGGCTCCGAGGTCCGGGCGGATGCCCTTCGAAGGCACTTGCACTGATTGGCGGATAAGAAACTGGAACTTCCCCACCTTTCCCCACCTTTCCCCACCTTCCCCCGCCCTCCCCCGCCCTCCCCCGCCCTCCCCCGCCTCTAGGGTTGTATTATTTACTAGACTCACAGCCCCAAGTGTAAAAAGAAAGCGTCGGTTCGAGATACCTTAGTGGGCCAGCTAGTACTCTAACGGCACGTACTACACCTACATTGGGCGCTCTACCGACGTCTGTGTCTAGCGCTGGGCGTGTCCTGATCCCGTCCTTGGCGAAATGGACTGCGACAGGGAAGTGCGAGGTTGGTAAAGGTAAGACGGGAAGGTCCGCTAGGTATCTCACGGTTTTTACCGGGGTGTCGCGATGCGAGGACGTCCCAATGCAAGAGGACATGCTTTCAGGGGCAGAGTGATTCCTTCTCGAACAATCCTTCGGTCACGCCGAATGGATCAGTCGTCTTCCAACGACGTAAAATGCCATGGTTATGAAGTTATGGAGATAAAAGGGGTAGTGCCGCTACCTCCTGTCGACACAAATCTCCAAGTTGCTCCCGACCACATCCTCCAAGCCTTCCTCTTTCCCTCTCAGCACTTTTTACCACATCCAAGAAGAAGTCTTTCAGAAGCCCCGACGCGATGAGCGTGCTCAAGAGCCTGGCCCTAACCAGGCCTGAGAACGTGGCAGGCAAGACATGGCCTGCTATCGCCGTGGGTCTGTTTGTAGCCTTTGGCGGCGTTCTCTTCGGGTGCGTCTAGTAATCCGTGTGAGATCGGTGCAAGCACTCAAGTCCATCCGAGCTAACCCTTTGCCACTCGTAGGTACGATACTGGCACAATCAGCGGGATCCTGGCTATGCCCTACTGGCAGCGACTTTTCAGTACGGGCTCAGTCGATGCCCACGGAAACCCCAATATCACTGCCTCCCAGGAGTCCGCCATTGTCTCCATTCTCTCGGCTGGCACCTTCTTCGGTGCCCTCTGCTCCCCTTTCTTGGCAGACTATCTTGGCCGTCGTCTGGGCTTGATGGTCTCCACGTGGGTTTTCAATCTCGGCGTCGTCCTACACACCGTTGCCACGGCCATCCCGATGTTCCTAGCAGGCCGCTTCTTTGCCGGTTTCGGTGTTGGCTTGATATCTGCACAGAGTCAGTTCATTCGATGCGCCGTGTGATGATTTAAACTGACAGCGTTTGATCCAGTCCCACTATACCAATCCGAAACGGCTCCCCAATGGATTCGCGGCCTTATCGTCGGTACGTATCAATGGGCCATCACCATTGGCCTGCTCCTCGCGGCCCTTGTCAACAACGCTACTTCGCACCGGGACGATACCGGGTCATACCGTATCCCAATTGGTATTCAGCTGGCATGGTCACTTATACTGTTCTTTGGCTTGCTGGTCCTCCCCGAAACGCCTCGGTTTTTGATCAAGAAAGACAAGGCAGAAAAGGCTGCACTCTCGCTTAGCCGTCTTCGACGCCTGCCAGTAGGCCATGAAGCCATTGCAACCGAGTTGGCAGAAGTCCAAGCTACCCATGAATATGAGATGACCATGGGACAAGGCTCCTATCTCGATTGCTTCAGGCCACCAATCCTGAAGAGACAGCTCACGGGTATGGGATTACAGGCGCTACAGCAGCTCACAGGTAGATTCAACCTTTCCATTTCCACTTCTCAAACAGCCCTCGGCTTCAGTCGTGCTCGTCAAGCTCGGACTGTTGTCTTCCGGCGGCCTAACTTCTAAACAAGACTGACTCTGTTTGCAGGTATCAACTTCATCTTTTATTACGGGACCAAATACTTCCAAAACTCCGGAGTCTCCAGCGGCTTCATTGTCTCGATGATTACCTCGGCTATCAACGTGGCCTCTACGATACCTGGCTTGTATGCTGTCGACAAATGGGGCCGACGACCTCTGCTTCTTTTCGGAGCCATCGGCATGTGTGCCTCCCAGCTAGTCGTCGCTGTCTGCGGCACAGTATCTACCGGCCAGCACGCCAACGGGGAGATCTACGTGACGAGTCTCGCTGGGCAGAAGGCCGCTGTGGCTTTTGTTTGTATCTACATCTTCTTCTTCGCCTCGACCTGGGGACCCCTTGCCTGGGTCGTCACGGGCGAGATCTTCCCTCTCAAGACCCGCGCAAAGTCTCTGAGCATCACCACGGCGACGAACTGGCTGCTGAATTGGGCCATTGCTTATGCGACTCCGTACCTCGTCAACTACGGAGACGGTTACGCCAATCTGCAATCCAAGATCTTCTTCGTGTGGTTTGGCGCCTGCTTCCTCTGCATTCTGTTCGTCTGGCTCATGATTTACGAGACCAAGGGTCTTAGTCTTGAGCAAGTCGACCAGCTGTACCATGAGGTCAGCGATGCGCGGAAATCGGCACAATGGAAGCCTACGCTCACTTGGGAGCACGGGAAGAAGGAAAATTTGGCATCCGAGCACAGAGGAACCGCAGTTCAAGACGATTCCTTGGTAGAGGAAAAAGTGAACTGAGAGGGTCGTGCCTGGGCATTGGACAACAACTGAGGGCATCTGGACTGGCAAATTGGTTTGGTGAGAAACCGAATTGCGGTTGGTATCTGTCCCCTTTTGTACCGTTGACGTAGTTGGGCTTTTGACTTAGGGGTGGAGGGTGGTCGAGCTCTTTATTGTAGAATTATATCGTCATGTATATAGAAGCGGGTCCCGGAATTGGCTCGATTAGCAATTCAAGTTGTTGCCTGGTGACAGTCCTTAGCTAGTACGTCTTCAATACTAGCCTTGCTAGGCCTCGAGTTGCATCTTCCCATTTTCAACCGTTCCTTTGCGGACGTCATCCACGATGTCTTGGCCTATCTTGGCCTGCAAATATAACCCCGGTGCTGCATGCCACTCTGGATGCATGGAGGATCTGGATTTGCATGGGAGGGATTCGGTACCAGTAGCCGGCCTGCAACCACAACAATTACTCAGCACAAACCTACCTTCCTGCCTACCAACCAAGACCAGGTGACGGGATAGCGCAATCGCCCGTCATCCTTTCACAGTGGGCTGTGCCTCTCACAGCAGTTACCAGACAACAGACTGTCGCAGCTCAAAGCTCTAACTCGAAGAACACAGCTAGCACAACGGCAGCAGGGCGTACTAGGCTAATAACTCACCCCAATTCCAGCGACCTTTCTACGACGACACTCTGTAGCCCCGGTCTTCAACCCCACACAACCACATCTAAATGATGGTCGCCATCCCCGAGACATACCAGGCATTCCGCCGCAGCCATGGCGTCGGCACCAGCGATGCAGGTTACTTTCAATGGACCTGCGGCGCCTCTCCCCGTCGCCCCCCCACCGCAGTAGGCTTCCCAGGCAGCTGCTAAGGGGGGTGGCCCTACGGAGGCGCACCTGTGGCCAATACGCCCGCCGAGCTGGGTGTGGTTGGTTTGTGTGTGGCACCCTTTCTGACGCGCTTTGTGATGAGTCGAGCTGACCGGTTGATGAGCATCCCTGGCATCCATTTCTGCCACTCTTCCTAGTGTACTTCCCTGCAGCGGCAGGTGGAGTGAAGAGCAAGCAGGCTTCCAACCTGCCAAGCCGGGCAAGCCGGTTTGCACATGTGACAGGCGCGATCCCGCGCGAGTCTTCCGAGGGAGGAAAACCTGTTGGAACAGGGCGGCATCACGCGGGCGGTCTTAGTTATCCCCTGCAACAATTTACCCCACCAGACGTGGCATTCTGATGTGGGCGGTGGAGGAAACGGCAGTGGTGGGCCGGCTGGAAGAGATGCAGTGGTGGGACACCCAGCGGGCACCCGCAACACATTCTCCGACGAGCCCGGTGTGGGAGGTTGAGCTCTCGGGACGGTCAACTTGGACTGTACAAAGAGTAGCCTGAATCCGTGCGGACTGTGTCTTGAGTTGATGGGAGCTTCTTGAGATGCCTACCCCATAGCTGGTCAAACTTAACCCTCAGGCAATATAGTAACCTATCTTCTTAGAGCCCCTAACGAAGCATCGTCCCCGCATTTGATATCCATGTTACCCCAACCTGATCCGAACTAGGTAAGTGCCGCACCTGCCGCCGGCACCGGTCAGCCCGTACAAGTCAGGCTCCCGGGAGGATTACAACACTCCAGTGGCGATGCGTCATTTTCTCGACAACCTCTTTCCGTGGGAACTAAGGTGCCCGCTGAGTTTCAAAAGCCAATGGATATAAATTTACCAGCGAATTGGCGTTGCGGGGTGGTGGACACAATTCACGTTCCCCACACTTTCACCGCCAAGGTTGCAGTGCGGAGTGCATTAATTAGCGCGCTGCAGGCTCGGCTCTAGGGACAAGGGTAGGGAGAGGCTGTGCTTCCATCAAGTGTCGGCTTCGAGAAGGGTGGAGAAACCTTCTAGCGTCCTTCTAGTGTTTTCCCGCCGCATAAGTACCGTAGATCGATCAACCGAATATAGAAGGTCGAACATTCGGGTACCGGATGCTGCAACCTTGAACCATAATATCCTTGACGTGCCGTCATCGCCGCCGCCCGCGCTAAGGCAGGTCTTAATCCATTAGAGCCCGAGACCGAAACATAGGGTAGGATCAACTTCGATGTACAGAAGACGCTTGAGCTGATGGTGGTTGTCAGCCCCTGAGAGATAAGGGGGCTTGATGGGTAAGGGGCGGGGTGTAAGGATATGATCTGCTCGTAATATTGTGGCGGATAAGCTATTAACCGCCTGTGCCTGTGCGCATACCTAACCCAGAAAGAGACGGAGAAACAAGTTCTGGCGTCGTTCTAGTGCCATTCGCGTACACTAGTGTGTTGCAACCTCGTAAGCGACCAAGCACCGCTACCGACGAAACTTCGATGCTCTGGTATGCCAACTTCTCGAACCTCCGCATCGGTCGGCACCCATGCTCTCGACAACGGAGACGACCTAACCTTCCAGGTTATCGGTCAATCAAATTTCCAATAACTACCACGCACCTTGTTCGCTTTACACTAGGAGCTAAAAAAAACAGTTTTCTAATGTAAAACCTTTATAAAATAATTAATTATAAAATTAAATATATTATCGTAAAATCTTATTACCTTTTAATTCGTTTATAAAGTTAATAATATAGATTTTATTAAAAGTAAGTACTTTAAAGTATTTTAAAGTAGATTTAAAAAGGCAATTAAGATTGTCAGTAATTACATTAGTTTTGTTAAAAATATACTATATATTAAATTGGTATTAAAATAAATAAAAATAAATTACTAATAATTATTAATTTATCTGTATACTATTTATAGTATATATACTAATATCAATAATAAAACCTTTAAAGGTAATATAATTAATAATAATAATAATAAAGTAATTTAAAGATATTAATATAGGGTAAAGCTTTTTCGATATTTAAATTATAGTAGTTATTTTAAACTCCATTAGTTAATAATTTTTCTTAACTGTATTAATATACTTATTAAAATATGTTACTAACTAAATATCTATTAAGTTAAAGGAATATACCTTATCTTATATAAATCTCTTTTTAAAATAAAAAACAATTACTTTAAAACTGTCTTTATTTATATTAATAAAAATATACAATCTTTTAGTTAAATTAAAGTAAATAATACCAGTTTTAAAATAAAAAGCAGCTTTAATATCTTTAAAGGATTTTACTTTCTTATTAATAGATTAAAATATAAATTTTTTTATAATACCTTTTCTTTATATTTTAAAGATTTATATACCATTATTTATTTTAATAATCTTTAAAAGTTTTATTTTCTATTATTATAAAGGACTTATTTTTATAATATATCCTTCTATTAAATAATATAAAAATCTAGTTTTTCTGATAAATATTTTAAAATCTTAAAATATAGTTATTATAAGATTACATACCTCTATAGGACTCACTCAACATTATAGTTTACTTTATACAATTCCTTAAAAGGATCCGTAGCTTAAAAACTTCTAAAGAAAGCTCTTTATTTAATCTTTACTTTTTATTACAAGTTATATTATATATATAACGTAATTATTATATACTTATTTCTTTTCTTATTCTTTTCTTCCTTTCTATATATAAATATACTTAATAACCTTTCTAGCCTTAATTTCTTATAATAAATTTAACTTTAAAACATACTTTTATATTTTTTTTTATAAAGGAAATTCTTATTAAACCTTTTATTTATATACCTCCTGTATTAATTATAAAAGTCTATATAAAGAACTTTTTTAAAAACGTTTTTTAAAAATTTCATTTATATCATGGCACTAGCTAGTGCTCCACTTCCTAGTTTAACCCTACTTACTAGACCTTATCTTTTATCACTGACCCCACCTTTCACTAGCCTTACCTTTACACTTTAAAAACCTTATAAAACTAACTAGGCAAAACCTCCTTTTCTTTCTTTCTTCTTTAATTTAAATTCAATCAATTTAATATAGTAATTTAATAACTTTACCTTAATAAACTTATATACTATAATATTATTTAAACTTAACTAATATAGCCTTAAAAAAGGCTTAATTTTCCTATAAATTAAATGACTTCCTTTATTATTAAAAACGTTAAATATAACAATTAGAAAGTTACTATTATAAATTAAAAAGCACTATACTAATTAAACTATATACTAAAAAAACAACCTAGTAGTAATTTATATTATAATTTAGATTAATTAAGTATGTACTTATTAGATAATTAAAATACCAGTTAATACTTACCGCTATAAAGTAATTAAACACTTTATTAAAAAAACCTAAAAGTAAATTTACTTTAAGTATATTACCTTTATTAAAAACCTTTTTATTAAAAGTTAAATTATAATAAATCTTTACTATTATTTTTAAAAATCGATTCTTACTTTCTTTGTTTATAAAGAAGATAATATTATTAAAATCGTTAATTATAACGATAATAATAATATTAAATATTAAATTACTTTAAGTAAGTATAATAATGTAACTTTAATTGCTTATTTTTATATAAATATTATTAAAATAATTAAAAACAAACGTTATAATCTTTTTATAAAAGAACTTTAATTTAACTTTAATAAAAAAGTCGCTAAATTTATCGAAACTTATACTATTTATAATAGTAAAATTAATTTCCCTTTTAATATTGTCTTTTCCGAAAATAAAGATATTAAATATAATAATCTAATAAATTAATAGGCCTTTTTTAAATTTATAGAAAAGTACTTAAAAACTATATTCTATAAATTAATAATTTATATTTATACTTTAAATATTTACTATTTATAGTTAAATAAGGTTTTCTTTTTAAATAAATATATCGATAGAACCCTTAAGTAATTTATAAATTAAACTTTATTATTAACCGAATGTTTTAAAAATTCTAAAACTCCTTACTATCTAATCTACATTAATAACCTTATAAACGATATTTTTAATTATAATAGTAATAATAAAAATACCTTAATAAATAAAATTACTTTTAAATATTATATTTATATTTAATAAAAACAATCTTATTAATAAATTAATTAAATTTAACTTAAAACTTTTAAATCCCTCCTCCTTTAAATTAAAAAACATAACGACCATATTATTAAATTAGAAATTAAATTAAATACCGTTTATCGTAATAAAACCGATATACCCGCTTCTTTAAATATCTATAAATTAAATATCACTACCTTTAATAAAGTAAATAAATTATTTAAAATTAACATCCTACCTATATTTTATAATTAAAAAAACGAAAATAAAGTATTTTTTAAAATTTAATTCTATTTAATAAAAAATAAACTTTAAATTAATAACGACCATTTTATTATTAATAATACTATATACACCTTTATTAAAAGTCATTTCAGTAAAAATACAATTACCGCTTTAAAACCTTACCTTTATAAAGATTACCTTAAAAGACTTAATACCTTTAAAAAATTACTTAATTACCTTTAAATTAAATACTATAACCCTAACTACTTTAAAGAAACTTATAATAAATTCAATACCTTTAAATTAAAACTAACCGATAACTTTTATATTTTTAAAAATACCTTTATTTAACTTACTATTAAATATTATATTTTTAAATCTTAATAAAAATATCAATTAAAAAAAAAGTTAATTATTACCTTTAAAAATATTATATTAATTATCTATATAAATTCCTATATATCCTTTAATAAATACTTATAATAAAATATTAAAGCTATTTTTATTTTACATTAATATTAAATTAAAATTAATAACTCTTTAAATAATAATAATTTTAATAATAAAAACGGTAATTAAAGCGGTTATAACGGTAAATATAATAATTATAAAGGCTAAAACTATATTAATAGACCTTACAATAATAACGCTTTTAATTTTAATAACAGTTAATTTTTACTATACCCTTTTATTAAAGAAATAACTAAATTAATAATTAAAAATAAATACTTTATTTATAAAGAAAAAGACTATAATAGTTATTTTTATTTAAAATATAAAGCAAGTTAAATAAATAAAACTTACTTTAATATTATTTATAATATTATTTAAAAAGAAAATAATAATCTTATTTTTAATAAAAATAAATTTAATAAGCTATTTAATAAAGAAAGTTTAAAAAATAATTAACCTTAAATAAAGAAATCTCTTCTTTAAAGGAAGTATCGTTAATATTAATAAAAAAGGTAATAGGTTTGTTAAATAAAAAGAAGTTTATAATAAATAGGTTTTTAATTATATAATATATTAAAGCTATCTCTTTAATTTATATCTATTTTATAGTATATAATAAATATTAAATTATTACCGATAATACTTTATTAAATATAAAAATTAATAAATTTAAATTTATAAGTATAAAATGTATAAAAATATTAATTAAAGAATTAAGTATACTATAGAAAAACGATTTTACCTCTATTATAGTTAGAAAATATTTTAAAAAAAGTTAATAAAAGGTAGATATTACTATTATAATAGATTTAGTTTTAAAAAGAAAGTTAATAAAAAATAGTATTTATTAATATTAGATATATTTATAAATAATATATTAGGAAGGTTATAGTATAAAGAATAAAGTATTTAGTTATATTTAAAGTTAAAGATAGTCTATTTTAATAATAACCTCGAAGATAGTAATATTAAGATTTCTAAAATTTATTATAACGAATTCCTGTCCAGAACCTCTGAAAAGAATACTCGGTTAAAGGCTACTTTTAATAATTGATTCGATATAGCTAAATAGTATATAATAAAATATCTTAATATAAATATAAAGGTATTGTAAATATAAACTATAATTACATACTACGGAACTATCTATAATTATTTAATTCCTCCGTATATATATTCTAAATACCAAGCCTTTCCTTTTTACTAAATCTATCCTTTAATATATAAATCCTTTAAATCTATATTTTAAATTTTAAATTTATATTTTAAATCTTAAATCTCCTAACGTATATTATAAGCGAGTGACCCATATAAGCGAGTGACCCACTTCCTTCGTGACATGACACCTTCGCACTCAACAACAATTTCCTCAACCATCCAAGATGCCTTCTAATTCAAATGAAGCCCACATAATTTTAGCCCTCCAAGCGCTTCAAAACGACAAGAATCTAAGCGAACGAGCCGCAGCCAAGATCTATGGAGTCGATCGTAAGACTCTAGGGCGTCGGCGCGCTGGCCGGCCTGCACGACGCGATACTACGCCCAAATCGAAGAAGCTCACTCAATCCGAAGAGGATGCTATTGTTCAATACGTTATTGAGCTATGTGCGCGAGCTTTTCCACCAAGATTACGTGGTGTGGAAGATATGGCCAACCAACTGCTACGCGTACGCGACGCGCCCCCTGTTGGCAAGCTCTGGGCACACAACTTCGTCAAACGCCAGCCACAGCTCCGTACGCGTTTTACGCGTAGATACGACTACCAGAGGGCCAAGTGTGAGGATCCAAAGGTCATTAGCGAGTGGTTCGCGCTTGGGCGGAACACTAAGGCTAAGTACGGTATCGTGGATGACGATGTTTACAACTTCGACGAGACTGGGTTTATGATGGGTATTATCTTCGCGGGCATGGTAGTTACGACCTCAGACGGCTTTAGCAAGGCGAAACTGGCCCAGCCTGGCAACCGCGAATGGGCAACGGTGATCCAGGGAGTCAATGCCCTCGGCTGGGCCATCCCTCCTTTCATCATCTTAGCCGCGCAGTACCACCTTGCCAACTGGTATACCGAGTGCAACCTACCGTCTACCTGGCGCATCGCAACCACCGATAATGGCTGGACTACCAATGCGGTAGGCCTAGATTGGATCAAGCACTTCGACTATTACACAGCGTCTCGCACAAAGGGCAAATACCGGTTATTGATCCTCGACGGCCACGAAAGCCACCACTCGACCGAATTCGAGCGCCACTGCCAGCAGAACAATATTATTACGCTCTGCATGCCTCCACACTCCTCCCACCTCCTTCAGCCACTCGATGTTGGCTGCTTTGGGCCGCTAAAACAGGCGTACGGTCGCCAGATCGAGGACTTGATGCGCATGCATATCAACCACATAAGCAAGCTCGAGTTCCTCTATGCCTTCCGCGAGGCCTTCTTCGCCTCTATAACGGAGAAGAATATACAGGGTGGCTTTGCGGGTGCTGGCCTTGTGCCATACGATCCAGAGAAGGTGCTTTCTAAGCTGGATGTAAAGCTTCGTACGCCAACACCTCCAAACTCACGGCCCGGCACTGCACAACCTTGGGTCTCCCAAACACCACACAACCCTCGAGAAGCCAACTCACAGTCAACGCTCATTAAGACTCGCATTACTAACCATCAAAATAGCTCCCCGACTTCAATGTTGGCTGCGGTAGACCAGCTTACTAAGGGTACAACGGCTATAATGCACCAAGTGGCTCTCCTTCGTGCAGAGGTCTCTTCGCTCCGTAAGGCCAATGAGGCACTAAGCAAACGCCGGAGAGCCAAAAAAACACGTGTGAGGCTTGGAGGGTCACTTACTATACAAGAGGCACAGGATCTACTGGATCAGAAGGCCGTGGATAGGGAGGGAGTGCAAGAAACGCAGCCGGATAGTAGTAATGCAGGGGGAGATCGTGCGAGGGTTCGGTGCTGTGGTGTGTGCGGCAAGCCTGGCCATAACGTGCGCACTTGCCAGGAGGCTGGGGAATCATCTGATTCAGCCGTTTCTAATATAATTGTAGTTGCTTCCTAGTGTTGTTGCGGTATAATTGAGGATAGTTTGTTACGGTGTGGTGGGAAGTGGGTCACTCGCTTATATGGGTCACTCGCTTATAATATACGTTATTCTTTAATTTACAAACTTTTCTTTTTTAACTTTTCTTATTACTTTTTTTATATTTCTTTAAACCAACCTTTTTATAAAGTTAATAATTTATTTACCTTTAATTTTTATAAAATTATTACTTACTATAATTATCTTAATATTAATATTAAAAAGGTAAATTCTAAATTATTTATTATTATAATTAAAGTAATATATCTTTAAAAATAAAAAAAAATATAGTTTAATAAAATAATATATACAATATTTTAAAGTTTTAATAGTATAAAAAAACTAAAGAAAATTAAGTATAAAAAGATTATTAATAAAATTACCCTTTATTTTTAATCGGACTCCTCCTTTGATTAAACTTTTATACTATTAAATTAACTAGGCTAAGATTTTATTAATAGGAATATTGCTTTTATTAAAGATTTTATTTTCTTTATTTCTTTTTTAATCTTTAATTCCTCTTTTAACTTAAATATTAATTTATTTTAATATTCTCTATTTATAACTATTTAGGGTTTTTTTAATAAAACTCTTTTAACTTTTTAAAGTAATTAAGGTTTATAATTAATTTTTAAAAATTATTTATAGTTAAATAATCTAATTAATTAATTAAATATTTTAATTATCCTTTATTAATATATAAATTTAATACTTCTTCTATATTATATTTTTCTTTCTTATCCTTAGCTTCTATTTAAATATTTAAATTAATAGCCTATAATACTAGTTTTAAAAATAAAATATAAAAGGTATTTAATTATAATTATATAGTATTTAATAGTTTAAACTTAAATACTATTTTTAATATCTTTTTTTCGATTATAAAAAGTCCTACTCTTTTATAATCTAACTTCTTATTTAATTATTTTATATATAAATTTTATATTAATAAAAATACTTTATCCTTCCTTTTTAAATAAAATCCCTTAAGTTATTTAATATTATAGTATTTATATATATATTCTTATATAAACTTAAGTTCTTCTTTAAATTTAATATACAATATATATAGCTTCCTTACTTTTATTACCGCTTTAAATACTTTTACTTTTAATCTTTATTATAAATCTACTTTAAAACTATAATTTATAAAAAATAGTATAACTTTTATTATTTTTATAGGTACTATATTATAAGTAAATTATACTATTAATAAAAGTTTAACCTAATTGTTTTATTTAAAATTAATATAATTTTAAAAATACTATTTAACGATTTAATTAAACCTTTTTATTGAACTGTTTATTTATAAATAATATATTAATAATACTTTACTTTTTACTCTTATTTATTCTATTAAAGCTTTTTAAAACTTCGATATAAACTTAATATCGCAATTTATAATAAATTCCTTTAACTATATATATATTACCGTAATATTCCGAAATACTATATTTATTAACTATTCTACTATCTAGATTTCTCTATAAAGTAGAAAGTATACTTATTTAATAAATCTATTAACGATTATAAAGATACTATTATACTTAATTTTTATAATTATATCCTTAAAAAGTAAGAGTTTAATAATAAAGTCTATCGTTATTAAACTTTATAATTATTTTATTATTAATAATAGCTTTAAAAATCTATAAAGTTTATATTTCTTTACTTTTATTCTTTTATAAAAGTTATATTCTTATAATATTTCTTTAATATCCTTCTTTAATTTTAATTAATTAAAATATTATTTAACCTTTTTTATTATCTTAACTATTTTTATATATCCTTTAAACTTTAATTTATAAATCTTTTAAATTAATACTTTCTATTACTTTAATTTAATATAAGCTTAATTATAATATTAAAGTTAATAATTATTATCCTTTTAGATCCTTAAAGATTCTAATTTAACCTATCGTTCTTACTTATCGCTACTAATATTACTTTAATATTTATTAACTATTAATTCTTTTTAATATATTATATAATATTTAGCTTATTATTAAAGTAAATACTTTAATATATCTTTTATTATTTTTTATAGTAATAATAATAATTTTTTTATTATTATTTTTTTATAGTAATCCGGTCTTTTATTTAAAGCGTCTACTTTTGTATTTTTAAATCCCTTTTTATAATAAATTTAAAAATTAAACTTAAATAAAAATTTTAACTACTTACTTTATTTAATATTAAAGACTTTAATAATAGTAAAATACTTTAAATTTTTATAATCTATATAGACTTAAACCTTATAATTAATTCTATTAAAATATAATCTCTATTCTTTAAAAACCTTAATAATAGTAAATAGCTTTTTATTATAAATAAGGTAATTTTTATATAGTCCTTTTAACTTTTTTAAAAAGAATATTATTAAATATAACTTCCTATCTTAATTTTATTATTTTAATTATCTTTTAATAGTATAATTAAAAACATTTATTTTAACTTTAAAAAGTTATCTTAAATTTAAAAGTTTAAATATTAAGTTTACCGTAATAATATTTTTAATAATTTAAAAAGCTTCTTTTTATTCTTCTTTTTATTTAAACTTAGTATCCTTTTTAATTAAATTGTTTAATGATTTTATAATAGTGCTGTAATTTTATATAAGTATTTAATAAAAATTAATAAATCTTAAAAACTTTTAAACCTTTATTTTTAATTATTTAAATATTTTTCCTTATAGTTTTAACTAGTCTTTAATTACTATAATCTTCTTTAATTCTATTCGTACTTTTCCCGGTAAAATTAAATATTTAAAATAGACCGTTTTTTATATATAGAATTTGCTTTTATCCTTATTAATTAATAGTCCTATTTTATATAGTACGTTTAAAATTTCTTTAATATATTATTTATATTTTTTTAAAGTATATAAGTAAATAAAAATATTATTAAAATAATAAATTACTATTTTATTAAAATATTTATAAATTGTGTAATTAATAAAAGTTTAAAAAATTATAAGTATATTTATAAGCCCGAATAGTATAATAAGATATTTGAAATATTTATAAAGTATATAAAAAGCTATTTTCTATTTATCTCCTTCTTTAATTTATATATATATATACCTGATTAGTATATTAAATTTAATAAACTATCGTATTTTTAATAATTAACTTTATAATTATAAAATTAATAGTAATAAATAACTATTCTTTATTATTTCTTAATTTAATTATTAATAATCTATATATAATTGTAAACTCTTATCTTTCTTTAATATAAAGAAAATAGAATATTTAATTAATAATATAAATAATTTAATATATTCTTTTTTAAAATTCTTATTTAAATACTTCTATAATTCCTTACTTTATTTATTATTAATATAGTAAATTTAAAAAAGCTTAAACTTTATTTTATCTTTAAACTTAATTTTATAATTCTATAATCCTTTTTTTAATAAACTTTAAAAGTATTTTACTATAAATATTAAATACCTTTAATATTCTAATAGTAATTCCTTTTTTTTTACTTTTTTTTATATTATTATAATAGGTATATTTATCCTTTATTATTACCGTAATTTCTATTAATATAACTATCTTTATTAACCTTACTTCTTTAATTTTACTACCTTAATTAATTAAAGATATTAATATTTCCTATATTTTTTACAGTAATATTATAAAAGGTATTTATTTTATACTTTACTTTTACCGTATTTCTAATTTTCTATTATTAATTAAATATTTTTAATATATCTTTAATTATAAATAGCTACTATCTTTTTAATAAATATTTAAATTATAGTTTTTATACTATAGTTACTTTAAAATTATATTTTTTTTTAGCCTTATATTTATAATATTAAAAATCATTAATATTATCTTTTTTAATATAGTAATATTTAATAATAACATTTCTTTATTTATTAACTATATAAAAAATGGTCCTTTTATAACGATCTCTTTTTTTTTTTTTTTTATAGAATTTAAGTTTATTTTATAAATCTTGGTAAAATTAAATCCGCTTTTACTTTACTATTTATAAATATTTATATTTAAAAACCTTTTTAATATATTATTATTTATAATCTTTTATCTTTTATACCTTTTCTTTATATAATAATAATTTCGTTAATATTTAATTTATAATCTTTTAAAGATTTATAGCCTTTATAAAAGGTTATAGCCTTTTTTTTAATTATTATTGTACTTTTAGAATGTCCTCTTCTTTTAAACTATCTAGTAATTTAAAATTAATTAACTATTATTATTAAACTTCTTTTTACTTCTTATTATTAAATTAATATTTATCTATTTTATAGATTTTTTCCTATATAATATTTCGCTTTATATAATATACTTATACTTTAATTTATAAATAAATAGTATAATTTAAATTAAAATAAAACCGTATTATATATTTATCCTTTTTCTGTACTTTATCCTTTTAAAAATATTTTTTATTAATATAGTACTATATATTTTTAAGTATAAACTATATAATTTATAGCCTATTATTTAAATTAATTAAATTTCCTTATTTCTATAAAAAATAATTATTTAATTCCTATATAGTAAATTACTATTTAACTATTATTATAAAAACTAATTTTAAAGCTCTATAGATTTTTACTAATCTTTTAATAGGCTAATATTTATTAAATACTTTACTTTAATAATACTTTATATATTTATAAATAATATATTAAAATTAAAGTATTTTTTAATATTTTAAATATTTAAAATATAATTATATTATATTTCCTTTATAAGGATTATACTATTTATAAATTAACACTTCTTTTAATAATAAAGGTAAATTATTATTAATAACCTTTCTTCTCTTCTAAAATCTATTCTATTTTTAAACCTAAATTACTTTTTTACTGTATTTATAAAT
The DNA here is from genome assembly GCA_030549205.1 of Apiosordaria backusii. NCBI lineage: Eukaryota > Fungi > Ascomycota > Sordariomycetes > Sordariales > Lasiosphaeriaceae > Apiosordaria > Apiosordaria backusii. Next base: position 2,553,434 of record JAUKTV010000006.1, read on the forward strand.
CCATTAAAAATTTCTTTTAAATTATTATTAAAATTCTTTCTTTAAAATAGTCCATTATATAATACTATAATATAATATTAAATTAATTTATTATATTATAATAATAATAAATTATATAATTTATTCTTATAATTTTCGAAACTATATATCGATTTTATAATATTTATTTTTAAATTTTTTAAACTCCTTTTTAAGTTTTTAAATTTAATCTCTTATTTATTAAAATATTTTTTAATTATAATTAATATTAACCTTTATATAATTATTATAAAATATTATAATATTTCCTTAAAAAGTATTTTTAAAATTATTCCGGTAAATCCTTATAATATTTTTAAAGGTAATTATTTTATTTTTATAAAATAATCCTCCTTTTTTAAATTAACTATTAACTTTCTTTTTTGAAACTTATTATATTAATATCTAATATTACTATTGATATATTTATTTATTAAATTTAAAAATCCGTTATTACTATATTTAATATTTAAAATTTTTATAATATATTTAAATATTATAACTACTGTAACTTCCTTTTCTTTCTACTTAAATTACTTAAATACTTAATAATTTTTTTTAAAATATCTAACCTTTCTATAATTAAAGTACTTAATATTATTCTTTCTTTTAAATTATTTCTATATTATATTAATTTCTATTAATTTTATATAAATAATTTTTAATATATTTATAATATAATATTTCTTTTTATTATTAATTCGGTAATTTATAAAATTACAATACTATTTTAAATTAAAGTATACTTCCCTTTTCTTTATTTAATATTAAAATTATTAATTATTAATATAAATAACTATAATAATATACTTATTAATAATATTTAACTTCTTTTCTTTATATAATTTATCTTTTACCTTATCCTTAAGTTTATTATAGAAAAGTTATATTAAACCTTTATTATTAATCTTATTATATAATATATCGGTCTTAAAGGTAATAATATAATTGACTACCGACTGGATTTAACGTAAGTTAATAAATCTCTTTTAAATTTAATAAACCTTATCATACTCTTTAAAAACCTCTTTAATATAGATTTTAAACTTTTTAAAAATATTAAAATAATCTTTAATAATATTTTCCTTAACGTTAATATTATTATTTTTATAATAGTTATTTAAAATAAACTTAAACTATATAAAAACCTTATTTTTAAGTTAAAATATAATATATATAACCTTAAATTCTTTATTAAAAAAACAAATTAAATAATATTAAAAATAAGTTTTAAATTAAATTAAAAATTTTCTAAACTCTCCTTTCCTATTACTATAACGTTTAAGTACCTCGATTTTAATTTACTAATTACTATAATAATCTTAATAACTAATAATAATAACCTACTTTTAAATTTATTAAACCTAGTCCTTAAACTTTTAAATATAAATATTAAGTTAAGCTAAAATAACTTAAAAACTATTACTATTATTAAATATAATAATAGTAATACCTTTAACTTATTTAATAATAAAGTTAAAGTAAGTATATAATATATAATAAATCCCTATTTAAAACCTTTAAAAAAAATATTTAATTAAAAATTACTTTTAATAATTAATTTAATATAGCTAAATAGTATATAATGAAAAATTTTAATATAAATATAAAGGTATTGTAAATATAAATTATAATTGCATACTATAGAACTATTTATAATTATTTAATTCCTCTGTATATATATTTTAAATATTAAGCCTTTCCTTTTTATTAGATCTATCCTTTAATATATAAATCCTTTAAATTTACATTTTAAATTTTAAATTTATATTTTAAATCTTAAATCTTTTAAATTTACATTCTTAATCCTAAATCCCTTAGATTTACATTTTAATTCTTAAATCCTTATTATATTCCTTATCTGTTACTTAGCCTGTACTATACTCGCGCCCCTCTATACTTATAATATTTATACTTTTAAGTTAATTAACGATAGACCTTCCTTTAATAAGAAATATATAGTAACGTTTAATTTTATTTTATAATATATTTAAAAATTAAAAGTAGTTATTAAGCCTTTTATTAATAATTTTAAAGATAATAACGATACCTTTTTTGAAAATAATACTAATAATAATATCAATATATAATAAGTATAATATAATAAAAGTTTTTTAAAATTATATATTAAATTTTCCGCTTAAATTTAAAAATATTTTAAAGGAATGTAAAAAGCGTTAAGAAAAAAAAGATTATATTAAATATAATATTTAAAGTACTTATATTTTAATAAAGGACGTTATTAGTTAATATTAAGACTATATAGTTAATATTATTATTTTAAAGGTAAATATATTTTTTAAAGTAATTAGGAAATTAGACAATCTATAAATTGGAATTATTACTTTTATAATGATTAATAAGTATATTTAGTTTATTTAAAAGAAAGATATTGAAGAAGATCTTTTAATAAAAGATAAGGAAAGTTTAAAAAAGTTAATAAATAAAATAATTTTAAAATATTATTATAAATATTATAATATTTTTAATAAAAAAGATTCTAACTGTATATCCCCTTTTTAACCTTATAATTATAAAATCGAATTATTTAATAATAAGCGTTTAAAAAATATTAGTTTAAGCCTCTTATATAAAATATTATTAAAAAAGCTTAAAGTATATTAACAATATATCTTTAAAAACCTTTAAAAAAGATAGATCGAAGTTTATATAATTTTATAAGCCGCTTTTATTATCTTTATAAAAAAGCTTAAAAAAGGGTTATAATTATATATTGATTACTGAAAATTAAATAGTTTAATAAAGAAGGATATTTACCCTTTTTTATTAATTAAAAAGATACTTTTTTATATTTTTAAAGTTAAGATCTTTATTAAAATTAATATTATTTAGGCTTTTAATAAAATAAAAATAGATAAAAATTTAAAATTATTTATAGCGTTTAAAATTTAATAAAGAACTTTTAAATATAAAGTAATACCTTTTAAATTAATAAATAGTTTTATAATATTTTAATACTTTATTAACGATATATTATTAAAATATTTAAATATATTTTATATAATTTATATTAATAATATCCTTATTTACTTAAGAAGTAAAGAAAAATATATCGAGTATATTAAGAAGGTCTTTATTAAATTATAGAAGATAGGATTAAATATAAATATTAAAAAGTATAAGTTTTATATATTTAAAATTAAATTTTTAAGCTTTATTATAAGTATAAATAGTATTAAAATCGACCCTTTTAAAATAAAAACGGTTAAAAATTAAAAGGAATCTTATATTATTAAAAGGATTTAATTTTTTTTAAATTTCTATAATTTTTATTATAAATTTATCTTTAAATATAGTAAAGTTATATATCTTTTTACTATATTTATAAAAAAGGATTAGCCTTTTTTATAAAGAAGTAAATAATAATAAGCTTTTAATAACTTTAAGAAATTATTATTATTAATATTTATATTAAAGTATTTTAATTATACTTTATTAATAAAGATTAAAACCGATACTTTTAACGATATTATTATAAAAGTATTAATTTAAAAATATAATAATAAATAATATTCTATTACCTTTTTTTAAAAACTATATAAAGTATAGAATATAATTATATTATTTATAATAAAAAGATATTAATAATAGTAAAAGTTATAATATATTTTTATATAAAATTAATAGGGCTTTATAATTAACCTTTCTTAGTTATTATCGATTATTAAATTTTAAAATACTTTAATATTAAATAAATATTAAATTAAAAATAAGTAATTTAAGTTAATTTCTTTATATAATATTACTTTATAATTATTTATTATCCTGGTTTTATAAATACTATAGTAAACGCTTTATTTAAAAAATCTAAAAATTTAAAAATTTAAAAAGATAAAAAGATAATTAAAAAGACTATATAAATATTTTATTTTATAAAGGAAAAAAAGTTAAAGGATATAAAAGTTATTATAATAATAAATAAATAAAGAATATTAAATAAATAGGAAAAGAAGATCTTCTTATTAATAGTATTAAATAAAAATATATTACTTTTAAAGTTATTAAATATAAAGTTAATAAATAAAATCTTAAAATTAAATAAAACTTTTAAAAGTTTAAATAAGTTTAAAGATAAGGTTATAAATAAATTTAAAAACAGGTTTAAATTATTAAGTAGTAGTATTTTACTTTACTAAGGGAAATTGATAATATTAAAAGATAATAATTTATAAACTACTATTATTTAAGAAGTTTATAATTATATTTTTTTCACTTACTTTAAAAAAATAAAATAAAATAATAATTAACTAATCGATATTAATAAATTAAAATGGTAATTAATATTAATTATTATATCGTTAATTATTTATATTAAATAACTAAAAATTTAAAAAATAAAACATCTAAATTATTATATCTATTATTATTATTAAAATGCCTTTAATAGTGCTTTATTGTTAATTTTAAAAGTATATTTAAAAATAAAAAAGGATATAATAATATATTAATTATTATAGACTATTTAAATAAAGCAATTTAATTTACGTTATATATTATTAATACTATACCCAACGCCGGGTATAGCGTTATAAAAGAAATTTTTTTTAAAAGCTCTACTTCTTCAAGACACATTAATACTATAGTAAAAGATATTACTTAAATATATTATAATAGACTATATTATATTATAGGTATATTTAAAAAGATTATTAATAATTGTAAATTATAGTTTATTATAGATTTTATAAATAAACTTTTAAGAATTTTTAAAGTAAAATAGAAGTTTTTATTTTTAAATTACTTATAGATTATAAATTAAACCGAAATTATAAATAAATACCTTAATTAAAAATTAAAGCTTTTTATTAATTACTATTAAAATAATTAATCTTCGATACTTCTTATAATAAATGGAACCTAAAACTCTTCTTTTTATAAATTAATTAGTTATAAATTATATAAAGTCTTTATAAATTATCCAATATTTACTTACTTTAATTAAAAAGTTTATATTAATTTATTTAAATTAATAGAAATTAAAGAATATTTTAATAAAAAAAAAACCTAACATTATACCGCTTTATTATAGTTTTAAATAATAAAAGTTTATAATTTTATTATTAAAGTTTAAAAAAGGTAAGTTATTTAAATTAATAAAAAACGTTATATCCTTAATTTTAAAGTTAATAAAGATAGCTTTAACGATAAAGTATTTATTATTAAAAAGAATTAATCTATAAATTACTGAAATAATAAATTAAACTTCCCTATAATAAAAAGGTTATATAAAATTAAAAAAATAAAAAGTCATTTATATAAGTTAATTTTCTTTAATTTATAATATAATTTATATATTTTTTATATAATTCAGCTATATAAAAATTCAAATAATCCTTTACTTAATTAAACAGTAAAAAACTTAAAAGTAAATATTTTTAATAAAAAGAAAGAATAGGAAATCGATCGAATTTTTATATCCTATAAATACTATAGTAAACTTTAATATTAAATTTAATAATAAAGCTAAGACCTTAACTTAAAATAATATAACGTTAACGGATTTAAAAATTTAACTTAAAAATTATAAAATTACTATAATAAATATTTAAATAAAGCTGACTTATTAAAACAATTAATAAAGTAGAAAAAGGTAATTAAAGAAAATCGATTTAACCCCCTTTATTTAAATAATAATAAATCGATAACGAAAAAGTCTTTTATAATAAAGTATTTAATATAGTTATATAGTAAATAATATAATTTAAAGTAATTTAATATAAAATAATATAATCTTATATAATTTAATATAATTATATATAGTTTTATATAATAAATATTTTTATAAAAAGGAAATAATTAAGGACTTATTTAATAAACGGAAGTTAAATTTAAATTATTAATATAACTTATAGGAAAGAAATGGTATAATCGTATTAGGAATAGAGTATTTAAGAAAACTATAAGCAGTTACCCCGAAAGTAAGCCCCTTCTATTTAGAAAGTAGATTATAGTACTAGAAAGGTATAAATTTAAATCTTTAAAGTAGTAAATCTTTTTATAAAACTTACTTTTTTATTTAAAATTAATAGCAAGGCTTTTTTAGGGGGGGGAGGTGATATTATGGTACTAGCTAGTACCCTACTTTCTGGTTTAGCCCTACTTACTAGACTTTATCTCTTATTACTAACCTTACCTTTCACTAGCTTTACCTTTACACTTTAAAAACCCTATAAGGTTAACTAGGTAAAGCCTCTCTTTTTTTTTTTTTTCTTTAACTTAGATTTAATTAATTTAATATAGTAATTCAGTAGTTTTACCTTAGTAGATCTATGTGTTATGATAATTTGAACCTTTTTATAGAACCTTTTTTAAAACTTTTTTTAAAACCTTTTTTAAAACCTCCTTTAAAACCTTTTTTAAAATCTCTTTAAAAATCTCTTTAAAAAACCTTTTTTAAAATTTCTTTTAAAATCTCTTTCGGAATATCCTCCGGAACCTTCTTTAAAATTTCCGTTAAAACCTTTTTAAAAACTTCCTTTAAAAACTTCCTTTAAAAGTTTCTTTAGGAACTTTCTATTTAAACTTTCTACTAAAAGATTATAATAATAATAAAGAACTTAATATTTTAAATAGCTTTAGTCTTTTTATTAATAATAGAAATTCCTTTTTTATTTACTTTAAACTTAAAAAAATAAACGGAGGGGTATTTTAAAAAGGACCTTTTAAAGGATAAGCTTAGTTTAATCTTTTTAAATATTTTAAAGATTTACCGAATATACTTAAAATAATATTTATTATTATTTAAAAAAATAATGATATTATCGATATATATAGTATAATAATAAGTAAGTTCTGCCTTTTTAATAAAGAAGATTTATTTATTATTAAATATATAGTAAAGAATTATAAAAATCTATAGAAAATACCTTTATAGCTTCTACTTTATACTTTAAAGTAATAGTAAATTTTAATCTATCCTTTTTTATAATAAATTAATAGAAGAATTTAATAACGTTAATAGCTATAATCTAAATCTTTCCCTTTAACTTTTTTATAATAATATAAATAAAGGGTAGTAAATAAAAGTTTAATATTATAATTTAATTAATTAGATAAAAGTTAATAACTGAATAGCTTTTTATTTTACCTTTTATAGTTTAATAAATTATTAAAACTAAGGGTTTAAAAATAGTTAAAAAGGTAATAGTAAATATAAAACCCTAACGGTATAATTTATTAAATAGCTTATTTATTATATTATAAATTTTAAAATTAAAATAATATAATTTAAAGGCTACTTTATATTTATACTAATTATTAATAAGCTAAATTTTTATATAGTATTTAAAGAAAAGCTTAATTAGTCTTTAATTTTTTTAAATAGTAAGGAAGTTATAAACTAACTTTTTAAACCTATTTATAAAGGAGAGGTTATTTTTATAAATATATACCCTATTTTTAAATTTACACTTTAAAATCTTTTTGTTTTTAATAATTTTTAAAATCAATTACGGTTTTAAATTCTTCTTTTCTTTATTTTCATTATTTAATAAATTAAGCGAGTTTTTTAATAATTCTTTTTATAGTAAGTTAAGTTTAAGTTTTAAATTAAAGAATTTATTTTTATTTTTATTTTAAGTCTTTTTTACTGTTTCTTCCTTTCAAAAGTTTAAAAAGTCTTTTAATTAAAATAAAAAGAATAAATATCTTTAATTTTCTTCTATATTAAAGTAATACTTAATAAAATGGTTTTTTATATAAAACTATCCTTTTAATGTTTTAATAATACTTTTAAAGGTAATAATATATAAAGTTCTTATCCTTTAAAATATATAGATTTTAATAAGTTTTTTAAAAATACTATAGTATAGAATATAGTAATTTTTATATTAAAAAGTATTATATATTTTTATTAACTTTAAAAATAAGTAAATATAATCCTTTTTTAAATTAAAATACTTAATAATAAGATATTTTTTCTGATTTAATTAAATAGTATTTAATTTTATAGCTTTAATATTAAACTAGTCCTTTTTCTTTTAATTTCTTTTTGTTTAATAAAGTATAGTACCTTTAAACTTTAATATTTGTTAACTTTTATATAATTATAAAATAAAAGGAGGTTTATTTAATAATCTTATAAAAAGGATTATCTAAATAAGATTCCAGTTTTTAAACATTTGATTATATTTACTATAATTAAAATAGAAAATATTACTCTCTATCCTTTACAATCTTTACTGTATAAATAAATCTAAAACTCTATTTAATTAAAAGTTTATTATAATCTTTACTTAATCTTTTAAAATTTAAAATGTTTATTAAATATCTATTTAATATTTAAAATCTATTTTAATAGTCTTTTAATAATAGTATATTTTCTAATTTCTATATTAATATAAATTTACTTTATTTTATTATCCGAGATTAAAAAGATAAGTACTTTTATTTAAATAAAGGTATTATAAAAAATAAACTTAAATATATTAATGTTAAAAAAAAGAGAAGTATATATAAGGTATTAGTAAAATTTAATTTCTAAAAGATTATACTTTTTAAAAAAGTCTTACTTTTTTTTTTTTAAATAGAAAATATTTTAATTAAAATCTCTAATAATAAAAGCTATTAAGTAGTTTTCTATATAATAAAGTAAGTCCTATAGTATTTAAAATATTATAAGGTACTATTAGTAAATTAATTATATTTTAAATATTAAATATATATAAATATCTTTTACTTTAATAGTATAATAGTTCTAATTCCTTTTATTATTAAAGTTAAAGTTATTATTAAAAATATTATTATTATTTTAAGATATATTAATATTATTATAGTTAGAATTATTATTAGAGAAATTAATTATAAATTTATTAATATTGATAATATTAATTATTAAATCCTTTTAATATTTAAAATATTGATTTAAATTTTACTATACTTTTAAATCCTTATTTTCTTATTGTTTAGTAATTAAAAGGTATTTAAGTCGTTAATTAATTTAATAGTCAAATTCTTTATAATTAAACTTTTAATAATTATTTTAAAGTTAATTTTTAAAGTAAACGTTATTATAATAATTCCTTATTTATTTATATTAAAAGTAATTATCTTTAATTTAATCCTAACAACTTTAAAAATATTTTAACTCGTTAATTATAAAGTAATATTATGCTTTTATATTCCTTATAGTTTTATCTTTAAATATATATTAATAGGATAGGTCGTTATACTAATTTTAATCTTTAAAGAATAACATAGCTTTAACAGGAATGGTTTTTTAAATATTATAACGAAATTCTTTTTATACTATTTTAAATATTTTAGTTGAATAACGTTTTTTTTTAAATTAATCAGTTATTCCTTTTTTTTTTTACTTTTTAAAAAGAAAGTCGGAAGCTTTTTATTTTAATGTATATTAATTTTTTATCGATTTTAAACCTTTTTAATACTATATTTACTACGCCGGATGTGGCGTTGTAAAAGAAATTTTTTTTGGAAGCTCACTTCTTAGAGACACATACTATATTTACTATTTTAAATACTTTTATTTTACTATTAAAGTAAGTTTTTTTATAAACGTTAAGTTCGATAAATTAAATTAATATTAATTTTTAAAGGATTATAAACTATTAAGGATAAAGAAGTCGAGTTTAATTAAAATAGTATTTTTATAGAATATAGGATTTTTATATTAATTATTAATTTTAATAAAAGTAAATTACTATTATAAAAGATTATTATATATTTTAATAAAAAGGTTTAATTTTATTTTAATTAAAGTTAAAAAGACCTATCAGTATTTTATAAAAAATTAAGTAAATTTTAATATTTTAATAAATAAAAAGATAATCTTTTATAAACTTTAAGTTTTATTTTTAATTAAAAGTATTAAATTATAGTTTATATAAAAATAATAATATCCTTTAATATCGTTATTTTATTATTTATAATAAAGTAATTTACTTTTATATTCTTTATAATTCTTTTTATAATATTTTATTTTATAGATTTTTTTAAAAAGTTAAAGTAGTTTTAATTTATTATTATAATTAAAGTAATAATAAATTATAATATTTTAATTTATTTTAATAATAAATTTTATATTAAATCTTAACGCTTTTATTTTTTATTGTTTTATCTTTTTAATAAAAAGTACCTTAATAGAAAATTAAATACTTTAAAGAATAAATAAGCTTTAAAGGTATATACCTTTTTTACTATTATTTTATTAATTTTATAAGGTTTTAAAAATTAAAGATAGTTTAAAAATCTTAATCTTTATTATTTTTTTAAACTTTATAAAAATAAATCAATAAGGTAAATTTTAAGTAATTATCCTTTTTTAAAAATAAATTATTATTTAAGTTATTTTTTAAAAGTAAGTAAGTTTATTTAATTAAATCTTTTTAATTTATTAATTAAATTAATAGTAATATAAAAGGGATAGTAATCTTTATTAATAATTTGATTAAATTACTATTAGTTAATATTTTAAAAAGATTTATTGTAAAAGTTAATATTAAACAGTTAAATAGTAAAGCTTTATAATTATTAAGTAAAAACGTTATAAATAGTATTAAATTAATAATTTAATAAAGTATATAAAGTAAATCTTTATTATTTATTATTTATAATAGCCTTTAATAAAAGTTAGTTAATTAAAATAAACTTTTAAAGTAAAGTAGCGTTAAATGTTTTATAATATTAAAGATAGTTACTTTTAAAAGGTTATTTAATAATATTATTATTATTAAAAAGAAGCGGTAAAACTTAGGCCTTTTTAAAAAAAAGAAATGATCTTTTATATTGATAAAAAAAAGAAGTTTAAAGATTTTAATAAGGTTTAAATTAATTAATAAATTAATAAACATTTTATAAAAAGGTATTTTAATATTTTATAAAAAGGTAATAGGGTTTAATTTATAATCTTTTAAGGCTGCTATTATAAGTAAAGTAAATAAATTATTTTCTATATCCTTTATATTTCTATCTTTATTTATTAATACCTTTTTATATTTTACTTTTATTAACTTTTTTTTTAAACATTAAAGTTCTTTTTTAAAATTAGCCTAATTTATTTTTATTAATTTTTTAATTAATAAAAAAGAGGAGATTTAAAAGGTCTTTATAATTTTTATAAATAAAAAGGGCCTATTTTTTTAAGAAAGTATTATAAATTATTAATAAAGTTAAAGGAAGTTTTAAATATAAAAAAGGTTAGAAATTAATAGATTTTTAAATAAAATAGTAAATTTTAAAAGCTTTTTTAATAAGTATTTTAATTAAATTAAATCTTTTATATTAAAAAAGAGAAACTTTTCTTTATTTTTTAAAAAAAAGCTAATAACTAATTTCTTTAAATACTTTTAAACTTAAACTTTTTATTTAACTTTTAAAGGATATAAAAGTTATTTAAAAATATTAAAAAAGCCGACTTATATATTTTAAAAATAAAATATATATAAAGTTTTCCAGTCTTGAGATCTTGTACTTGTGGGCTTTCGGCATAGTAAATTGTATACTGCCATCATGTCAGTACTATCCCTCAGTCGTTAAGTCAAACAGGACAGACTTGTGCTTAGTACTATAAGTGGTTGATTAAGTCTCAATATAGTAGGTAATGTAAGAGAAGAATGTAGTAAGTAATGTAAGAAAGTAATATAGTAAGTAATATAAGAAAGGAAAAAAAGTAGTAAATAGGATCCTTTTTAACCTTATATAGGCGCTAATACCTGGCCCTAGCGTAGGCTAATAAGGAAGTTATCGGTACAGTTATAAGCAATTTAGTAGTAAAGGAGGTATTTAGAAAGTTTAGCTATAATATTATTACGCAAGTTTATTATTAAACTCGACGGTAGAAGGTTTAACTATATAATAAATACATGACAAATATATAATAGTTACGTAACTATAACAGTAACCCTAGGCAGTTCAAGTAGCATATCAGATTAACTATAAAAAGAACTAACGCCAGGTATGGCGTTATAAAAGATATTTTTTTTTAGAAGCTCCACTTCTTAAAGAGATATATATAAAGTTTATATTAAAGAATTAAAATTTAAAAATCCTTTATTATATAAAAAATAAATAAATAAATTTACTATTTTTTATTAATTTTAACGTTAAAAATAAATAAATTATAAAGTATTTATAAAGAAAGAAAACCTTTGAAAATTAAAAAAAAGTTTTTAAATAGTTCTTTATAATTATAAAGTAGAAAGCGATTATAGAAAGTATATTAATATTATATTAATAAAATACTTTAATAATATTTAATTTTAATTGAATATATTAATGATTTAACTAATTAATTATAATTATTAATATTATAATTTTTTAACAGAAAGTTTAAATAAGAGGTTTTTAAAGAAACTTTTAAATGAAGTTTTAAAAAAAGTGCTTAAGGAAGTTTTAAAAAGGATTTTAAAAAAGGTTTTAAAAAGAATTTTAAAGGAGATTTTAAAGAAAGTTTTAATAAAGATTTTTTAAAAGAAGTTTTAAAAAAAGTTTTAAAAAAGGTTTTATAAAAAGATTTATAAAAAAGTTTAAAGGAAATTCTTAAAAAGCTTTTTTAAAAAGGTTTTTTATATAAACTTTTATAATTAATATAGAAAGTATATAAATAAAAAGTTTAATAAAAGCTTCTTTTATAAAAGAAGATATAAAGATATTTTTTAAAGTTAAATTTACTATAGGAAATTAAAGTTAAAAAAGTTATTAAGTATATTTATATATAAGAAAGAAGAAAAGAATAAGAAAAAAAATAAGAATATAATAATTACATTATATATATAATATAACTTCTAGTAAAAGGTAAGAATTAAATAAAGAACTTTCTTTAGAAGCTCCTAAATTACAGATCCTTTTAAGGAATTATATAAAGTAGATTATAACGTTAAATAAGTCCTATAAAGGTATGAAATCTTATAATAGTATAGCTATTATTAACTTTTATTATATAAATATCCTTACTATATTAAGTAGAATTTAAAGATATTAGGTATTTTATACTAATGCTTATATATCGGCTATTCTATATAACATTCGTTAGTATTTTTAGGTAATCAATAGCGACTTATAATAGCTAACTTATTATATAAAATAGGATAGTTTAAGCTTAGTCGTCCTTAATAAGGGTTGTAGTTTTCGAAGCCTTCCTTATAGTTTTCGAAGCTTTCCTTGCAGTTCTCGAAGCCTTCCTTGTAGTTCTCAAAGCCTTCTTTGCAGTTCTCGAAGCCTTCTTTGCAGTTCTCGAAGCCTTCCTTACAGTAGTGTGTGCCGTTAGAGTACTGGCTAGCCCATTAAGGTATATCGGATCGACGCTTTCCTTTTTACACCTGAGGCTGTGAGTCTAGTATATGTAACCCTAGAGGCAGGGGAAGGCGGGGGGAAGGTGGGGAAAGGCAGGGGGAAGGTGGGGAAAGGTAAGGGGAAGGTGGGGAGAGGCGGGGGGGAGCTGGGGAGAGGAGTCGGGAAGCTGGGGAAATGCGGGGGCTCAGCCGAAGGGCAGCCGCTGAAGCCTTGCATGGCCAAGCGACCAACGCAGCACGCTCACTGATCATCATAGAATCGCGATGCCGGCTTGTCCGAGTCCTTGCCAGATGGAGCATGCGGTCCGGTACCGTTCTGGTAGGGAACTTGTCTTGGAGGCTACGTGCTGTCTACCCCTCCCCCTCACAAACCAACCGGGAAACTCCTGCAGGAGAAAAAAAAGTGCGTCGGTGAGAATTTGAGTCTTGGGATTCGTATTATTCTCTTGGGCACACAGAAAATGAAGCTGAGGACGGAAAACTGCGACAGCCGGAGAATGTATAAAAGCCTGTGCTTCGCCGCGAACTCTAGATCTTTCAGCACTCACAGTTAGCATCTCTTCCTCGGTCGCCTTTCTATCCGGACTCCGGATGCATCTATCTTGTGATGATGGCCTCCTTCTTTGCCTCTGCCCTACTTTTCGGGCTCTCTCTTTTGCAGACAGTCGGCGCGCAAACCTACAATGAGCTCTACAGACCTCGTTATCACTTCACCCCGGCTACAAACTGGATGAATGATCCGAACGGTCTTCTCTATCACAATGGCGTCTATCATCTCTACTACCAGTATAACCCCGGAGGAAACACCTGGGGAGCCATGTCATGGGGCCATGCTACTAGCGATGATCTGACCCACTGGAAGCACCAACCCGTTGCCCTGCTTGCGCGTGGCTACCCAGATAACATCTCTGAGATGTTTTTCTCTGGTTCTGCTGTCGCCGATACCGAGAACACGAGTGGCTTTGGTACAAACGGAACTGTTCCATTTGTGGCAATGTATACCTCCTATGTAAGTCCTATGAACTTCTAGCTTAGAATGCTGGCTGTCTCTAATGCCTTCTCCTTAGTATCCCGGGTCACGCAATCTACCTAGCGGCAAGTCAGTAAACGGTGGACAGCAAGCTCAATCGATTGCGTACAGCCTAGACGAAGGCATAACCTGGACAACATACGATGCCGCCAACCCCGTCATCCTTAACCCGCCAGTACCCTACGCGGATCAGTGGCGTGAATTCCGAGACCCATTTGTCTTCTGGCACGAGCCAACCCAGAAATGGGTCGCAGTCCTCTCACTAGCCCAACTCCACAAGCTAGTCTTTTATACCTCGCCCAACCTGAAGGAGTGGACCTACACCAGTGAGTTCGGCCCAATGAACGCAGTCGGGGGTGTCTGGGAGTGTCCTGGCATCTTCCCGCTTGCCCTCGACGGAAACGAAGCCGAGACCAAGTGGGTTGTCCAGATTGGACTCAACCCTGGCGGACCACCTGGAGTTGTTGGCTCAGGAACGCAATACATCGTCGGCAGTTTTGATGGCACAGCATTCGTTGCGGACTCCAACACTCCGGCTCCGTCTCCAACCTCCACATCCGTGTCGACATCTCCCAGTACTGGTACCCAGACATCCACCACCTGTTCCTGCCCAGGTGCAACTGGGAATGTTACAGTCCAAGATTTCGGAAGCACTGGGGATGTTACATTCCAAGATTTCGAAGGCACTGCCGATTTTGCGTCTCGCGGCTGGGTTGCCACAGGGGGATTGGTCGGGGCTGCACCGGCCCAGGGGACTCTTTCCGGACAGCAAACCGTCTCTGGATATACTGGCACTCGCCTCGTGAATACTTTCTTGAACGGAGACTCGACCACCGGCACGCTCACCTCGCCGCCCTTCACAATCACTCGGCCGCTTATCAACTTCCTCATTGGCGGCGGCAATGCACCAGGCGCGGAATGCATCAACTTGAAAATCCAAGGGCAAAGCCAAGCTGTGCGTACTGCCACAGGCCGCAATGAGGAGAAACTCCTCCCACAGACTTGGGATGTCACTGAGTACATGGGCCAAACTGCCGTCATTGAGATCGTGGATCAGCAAACGGGCGGTTGGGGACATATACTCGTTGACGAGATTACCTTCACTGGTGATGCTACCCCTCCCGCGCCCAGTGGTGATGGTGTTTTTGATTTCAATGGGACCGGTACTTTTGCGAGTCGCGGATGGACCGCTACTGGAGATCTGGTCGGGAAGAGCCCGGCCCAGGGCACGCTGGCGGGACAGCTGGTTGTGACTGGGTATCGGGGAAACTTCGTCAACACCTTCTACAACGGCGATGCGACGACTGGAACTCTGGTCTCGCCCACCTTCACAATCACCAAGAAGCAAATCAACTTCCTCATTGGTGGCGGGAACGCCCCAGGTGTGCAATGCATCAACCTCAAGGTCGGCGGCCAGGTTGTCCGCACTGCCACGGGCAGTAATAGCGAACAGCTCCTGCCAAAGAGCTGGGACGTTACAGCTCTGATTGGCCAGAGCGCCGTCATCGAAATCGCGGATCTCAGTACGACTGGCTGGGGACATATCCTGGTGGATGAGATCTCCTTCTCGGATGTATCGACTGAGCCGCGAGGGACCAACTGGATGGACTGGGGCCCTGACTACTATGCTGCGGCAGCATTCAATGGACTTCCGTCTGCAGACCGCACCAACATTGCCTGGATGAACAACTGGCAATACGCGGCCAATATTCCTACCTCTCCATGGCGCAGCATGTTGTCGATCCCTCGGAAACTGTCACTCAAGACCATCAACGGATGGCCAACACTCATCCAGCAACCTGCTGCCAACTGGGCCACTCTACAGACGGGAACGTATTCCAATGCTCTGAACACCGTGGCTGAAGGAAACCAACCCATTCCGCTCTCTGGGAAGTCCCTCGATATCACACTGACATTCTCTGACCGGGACTCGGCGTCCTCATCTCAGTTCGGCGTCCTTCTCAGAGCAACCTCTGACCTGGCACAGCAGACACGAATTGGGTACGACTTCGGCACAAAGAGGATGTTTGTTGATCGAACCAAGTCTGGAAATGTCGGCTTTGACGGGACATTCTCCAATACTTATTACGCGCCGCTGGCGCCTGGCAGTGACGGCAAGGTCACTATGCGCATCCTTCTTGATTCCTCTTCGGTTGAAGTCTTCGGCGGCCAAGGCGAGGTCACCTTGTCGGCCCAGATCTTTCCCCAGGACACAGGCATTGATGTCAGGCTTTTCTCAACTGGGGGAAGTACAAGTGGGGTCACGATTGATGCAAATATGCTGGGGTCCGCTTTCGATCCGCCCGCCACCGGCACGAGCAGCAGGAGCACCAGCCGCGTTAGTTCGACAAGTACTACTCTCAGCACGACCCTCAGCACGACCCTCAGCACGACTCTCAGGACGTCAGTAAGTACGACGGAAAGTACGACCGCCACAAGCAAAACCACCACCGTCCGCCCTTCCGCCACTGTTCCCGTCGACTTCCGCCCTGTTTTCCACTTCGTGCCGGACCAGAATTGGATGAATGAACCCAACGGTCTTATCAAAATCGGGTCCACATGGCAGCTATTCTTCCAACATAATCCCACCGAAAACATCTGGGGGAACCTCAGTTGGGGCCATGCAACCAGTACTGATCTGGTATCCTGGACTCACAAACCAGTTGCAATCTCCAGTGCAGATGGCGTACAAGCATTCACCGGGACCGCGTATTTCGACGCACAGAATCTTTCGGGACTGGGATCGTCATCAAACCCACCATATCTCGCGTTTTATACCGGTTACTTCCCCTCGACTGGGGTGCAGGATCAGCGGCTGGCATATAGTCTCGACCAGGGCATCACATGGATCAAATACCCAGGCAATCCGATAATCTCGAAAACCCAGGAAGAGCCCCATGATATCACCAAGGGTCTGGAAATCCGGGATCCGAAAGTCTTCTACCATACTCCCTCGAGCAGATGGGTAATGATTCTCGCACACGGCGGCCAGAATAAAGTCACTTTCTGGACATCGAGCGATGCACTAGCTTGGACCTGGAGAAGCGACTTCACTGCCAGCAACATTCCAAACTTACCCGGCGGAATCAATGGGTGGGAGGTGCCAGACTTTTTCGAACTCCCGGTCAAGGGAACGACACAGAAGAAATGGGTCATGATCATCACTCCTGCCACTGGGTCCCCTGCTGGCGGCAATGGCGTCTTCGCACTCACGGGCGCATTCGACGGCGCTGTATTCACAGCGGACCCCGTTGACCCCAGCGCATTCTGGCTCGACTACGGCCGCGACTTTGACGGGGCCCTGGTTTGGGAAAATGTCCCTGCTTCGGATGGACGTAGGATTCTCGCTTCTGTGATGAATAGTTACGGTGGAAATCCTCCAACAAACACCTGGAAGGGAATGCTTTCGTTCCCTCGCACGCTGGAGCTTCAACAGCTTAACGGCAAGCTGCAATTCCTGCAAATGCCCGTGAATGAGCTCGACACGTATCGGTGGCTCGTTGCAAAAATCACGAATCAAACTATTGCCCCTGGACAGTCACTGCTTTCCAACGTCCATTCCCGGACACTCGATATCAAAATGTCCTTCACCCCTTCCCCTGGTTCTACGCTCTCTCTCGCTGTTCGGAAGGCAGGCTCTCAACAGACTGTCATCAGGTATGTGCAGAGCTCTCAACAACTCTCGGTTGATCGCAATGCCAGTGGGAATATCTCGTATGATCCCGCAGCTAGTGGTGTCCACACCGCTACTGTGCAGTCTGGTGCGAATGGGGAGGTGCAATTGCGTGTCTTGGTTGATGTATGCTCTCTTGAGGTCTTTGGGGGGCAAGGGGAGGCGGTTATTTCGAACTTGATCTTCCCTGATGTGTCCGCTGATGGTGTGTCTATGGAGGTGTCTGGGGGAAGTGTGGCTTTGGGGTCGGTGGAGGTGTGGGAGATCCTCCTTTGAGCTGGGTTGTACTGGGCGAGATGTTTATGCTGATGTGTCTGTGTAAACACGGTCCCTAACATGTAACTGCTTTCTTTTGTCTCTTAGTCTGGCAGCACTTCGGCTGTCGATATACAGATTGGAACTTGTTGAGCGCTTCAAAGTCGGCTTTGGAGCCGACAGTAACGCCTCTGCGACGAGAACAAGCCGCATCAGTATATGCAGTGATTAGATGATAAAAGAGAAATGGACTGGCTTACTGTAGCCGCGCTGTCTTGGCAATCAACGTCAGCAGCTTTCCCACGTCCCAGTTAACCGACGTGCCTGCCAGGAAGCCCACGATGAAGATGGTGCCATAATACGGCACAAGTGAGTCGAGATCGGCGGGGATGCCGGCAGGTCCGTTGTTGTTGACGACGATATCGACACCCTTGCCGCCCGTCAGCCGATGCACCTCGGCCACTTGGTCCGGGTTGGCGCGGTAGTTGTAGCCCAGGAGGTCGGGCGCGCCGAGCTTCCTGCGTAGGGCGTCGAGTTTGTCGTCCGACGATAACGTGATGATAGGCTTGAGCCCGCCCGCAAGCGCGATTCAGGTAATAAGGCGAAGGCGTTTACGCCGCCGATTCCTATACTGCTATTATTAAGTACCGGTACTATTAAAAGTAACCCAACACTTACCTTAAATTAAAATAGACTTAGCCTTATTTAGCGAATTGAGGCGCACCCTCGTCCAACCGCGGTTATCTTCAGCCGCGTCATCGAGGGCTTGCAGATAGCTCGCGGGCGGCTGGAGGGTCAGTTGCGGGACCTGGCTTGGCAAAGGGGTCGTCTGAACACGGAGGGGGGAGTTTGAGTTGGAGACATAAGTTGATCAGATGGGTATGAGATGTTTTGATCTGTTTGGAGTTTGGTCCTTCGGATTAAAGAGTGTATGGTACGTTGTTGGAAGTATAGTGTGGCTTTGTATGAGTTTGGAGAGCGTTGGGTTCTTGTACGGATGTGAAGGGTGAGGATTTGGTCATTGTACGATTTGAGTGTAGAGTGTAAGGGGTCTGGGAAAGTCATGGAATGTGTTTAAATCTTTGTTGTTTGTTTGAAAGAACAAGGTAGAAAGATAGGCCTGGCAGAAGACATCCCCACCTAATTATTGATAATTACATGTACATCTCTGCTCTTTTACAAAAGAAAGCGCCTCAATATACATCACTCACATACCCCCATCCCCCTTCAGTTCCTCCAACCACTCCTCCCCTTCTATCTCCCCTCCCCATCCAGACTTCTCAGCCAAGGTCCTTCTCCAACCCTCGCCTGAACTCCTCCCCTACCTAGCCGCACTTGCACAAGTAAACAACCCCCTTGGAAGTTGGAAAGGCAGGGTAGTAGGGCGAACAAGACAGGAGATCTCATCCTCTACTTTGCGAGAGGAGAGGTAGGACAAGTGCCGTGGCCGCTGAGGGCTGGGGACTGGAAGAGGTCAAAGGTTATGCTTACTTTGAGACCTGATTAGAAGTTGCCAGAAGAGAGAGAAAGAGGGAGGAGGAGATGCTATAGATCCTTGGGGCCAGGGGCGGGAGGAGATGATGAATACCCCGAACGGCAATGACAGTGTGGGGAGGGTGGCCAGGACGTCCAGGACCGAGTGCCGGTTGGTGAGCAGGTGCTCATAGGTGGCGTCCTGGGGCATTTCGACAAGCTGGGCTCTTTCTGGGGATTGATGGCAGCAGCGAGCTCAACGCTGCAGTGAAAGGAAGTGCTCCACGGCCATGGGCTAAGAAGGGAGGAAATCCTTCACCGATTTCCCATGGGCTCACCGTGCTGCCCCACCTCAACAATTCCCTGTGAAATCAATCACCGTCATCGACATGGCTTCTGACCTCCTCCTCCCCCTCATCGACCTTGCCCCTTACCTCTCCCTCGACGCGACCCCCTCCTCTAAAGCAACCATGGTGGCCCAAGTCCGCGCCGCCGTAGCAGAGTTCGGTTTCTTCCCAGTCATCAACCATGGCATTCCCCTTGCCTCCCAGCACGCCCTGATCGAGATCATCCGCACCCTGATGAAAATCCTCAAAGAAGAGAAACTTGTCATGTCCTTCCTCAAGAGTCCCTGCCGTCGCGGGTACGAAGGATCAGGCGACACCTTTCGCACTGGCGACAAGATGCACGACGCCAAAGAGGTGCGTATCTTCCCTTCCTCGTCTTTTTTTCCACAACGCTTGTTGACTGACGCTGTGCTTGTCAAAAAAAGCATTCTACATTGGCTGCCCCTCCGACACGATCGATCTCCCGGTTTCCACGGCCCCAACATCTGGCCTTCCCCGTTCCTCCTTCTCGAACCAAGTTTCGCGACCGGTCTGGTCCTACTTCCAATCCACCAACGCCATCGGCCGCGAGATCCGGCTGTTGCTCATTTAAGGTATCGGCTACCCGGGTGATCTCCTTTCTCAGTGCACGAAGAAACCAGTCGGATGATTCGCTATCCCCCTTCTCTTCCACACTCCCAAGACAGTTCGGAGTTGGCGCCCAGACCGATTTTGGGGGCGTAAACGACTTCCCGTCTTGTGTTCGCCAAGCAGCCCTGCCACAGCGACGCGCCGTTCAGGGATCCTAGTGTCCGCAGCGGAAATAACGAACCCCAGTCCGATCTTGAACAATTGACATGGGGTTTTGCAACGGATCAATGGAACACAATCGCATGGTGTCTTCTTCCACACCCCCCCCCCCGTGTAGCATACTAGTGTACAGGTGAGCAAACATCTGGTTCAAATTGTTTATGCATCTAACGATGACTCATCCCTTGGCTGAACAGGCCGCTGGTTTACCCCAACGTGATAGAAGCGCTACCAGCACTCCCAGGCCCCCTGGTAGCCGTGTAGCCTTCAACCGCCATCACCACATAATCATGACGGCCCAGCCTCATCCCTCGCTTGGCCCACTCGTCGAAATGCTTTTGCGTCGTTACCGTCCCGCCCACCCGCTTTTCTGAGCGTACCGACCAGTATTGCTGGAATGTTCTCGTGCCCTCAATGGAAGGCTTGTTCACACGAGTGCTCGTGAACACCTCAAAGGTCCCCTCGTCTATGGTGAAGTTTCCTTTGGAGGTCCTGTCGAGAGGTTAGCTGGGACAGGATACCATCCGTGGACAAGGACAATCATGACGTACCAAGGCTCGTTGGGAGCCAGTTCAGCATACGATTCGAGAATGTAATACTCGATCAAGGGATTTCGAGTCCAGCCGTACACCGCGAGATATCCAGGGCCGGTGGCGTTATACGTTCCGCTATATTTAATAGTCCTACAACATTTGGATCAGAGAAGATATCACCGATGTAGCAACAAGCAAACGCTCACCTGGCACCGCCGCCACTCCAACCCTTGCCGCAGACGAAGCCGCCTTTGCTGTTCCAGTTCGCCGAGAAGGATCCTCCCTGACCGTTGGAGCATCTAATGTTACTGCCTCCTTCGGACCAGTTTTGGAAGTAGTAGCCTTGGCGTTCTTGGATGGCTTTGTCAGATTCCGGGCGAGGGGCGCCAAAGGCCCCTTTAAGGGCAGCAGCGCTCAGAAGAAGAGAAAAGATCTGAACCATTTTGTTTCGATGTAATTGATCCAGGAGCCATGAAGAAAAGGGCGTTGTCCTGGTCGCACAACCTGACACTTGCTTTTATACCAACAACCGTCGTTCTCGACAAAGCAGCTGCCTTGAGGCATCAATACTTCTGCCGAAGATCATCACAGCCAGGAAATTATGGAATACTACAACACCTGAGGTCCATGCGACAACATCAGCACTGACTGGAATCCCGTCGTCCGAGTCCAACATTAACAACAAGCTTCCCGGAACAGGGTTCCGCTGTACGACGTTGCAGGCTGCTGTTTAGCCTGAAGACCACTGACTTTTGATGAGCTTTATCACACCTCTGAAGGCGGCATTTGAGCTGTGCTCAGCCACTTGCGGAAATATCTGGGGTATAACATCTTAACTGCCGGCACGCCTCCATATGAGGAGCAATATCGAACAGTCCGGGGTACATATATTGGGCGCGGACAAAACCGCTTTGTTGAAAATTCTCCGACCGCCGCTTCTCTGAGAGGTTATTTCCGTCTGTGACCAACACCTACCTATGTATGGTGCGCTTCTGCCTTGGATATTGGCCGTGTGGCTGGTCTTGGATACGTTGAGACATCCGGCCAAGCTGTGATGCACTAGCTGAGGCGCTTCGGCCTCATGGCTATTTCCTAGTCTGAGTTCTATCAGATGTTTGCAGAGGCAGGCCATCCGGGCAGGCTACCCTAAGCCCGAAGACAAGGGCGACATCCCGGATGCTGCAGTCACCACGGGTATTCGTACCATTCGTGACGACGAGGATATCCAAGGCCCATGGTTTTCAACTCCTCGTTTCTCCCACTGTATTGCCGAGGCCAAAGGCGCACAACCAGAGGACCACGATGAGAACAAGAAGGCCTCTCTCCCTGTTACGGTGCAGCTGGCAGGTGCTTCCAGTAAAGATGAGGCTCTTGGAATTCTTCAAGATAAGCAACATGCCCCATATCCCAGCCAGAATTGTCACGAACCACTTGAATGCAGAATGCTCCTCCTCCAAGCTTCGTGTTATCCTGCAGATCTCCGACCCGACCATTGACCCCGAGGCTCCTCTCTCGAACTTGGCGTAGACTCCGTGGTTGCTGTCGAGGTCCGCTCTCCGTTCCTCAAGAGCTTAAGGTCGACATTCCGATTCTCAACGTCGTCGGTGGCGCTTCAGTTGCTGAGCCGTGTCAGCGTGCTTTGGATAAGGTTCAAGAGAAAATGTTGTCAGGTCTCGGCAAGGGCGGTTCAGGGTCCAAAACACCCAAGAAGACCTAGCAGAAGGCAGAACCTAAGCCGCAGGCCAAATCGGAACCGAAGGTTCAATCGGCCGCGACCTCAGACTGAGTATGACTTAACCGCACCGAGTATGGTGACTCCTGCCGATGCCACCACAGCCCCGGGATCATCCACCCAATTGTCTTCCCGTTCCGCCCCGCCCGAGAATCTAGCCACCGATGCCGCCAAGCAGGCCGCAGTGGCCACCCCTCCTGCTCCTCTGAAAATGCCTCAAGAGCGAGCAAATATAATTCGGTCAGCGATCTCTATATTCATAGTCACCGACTGTTACGACTGACTCTCAATTCGCGTACAGCGTCCCGGGCAACCTCTTGCTCTACTGTGCGGATAGAGCTAACTGATCAGGCATTGCAACTGATCCCCATAGAAGACGACCCGGCAACTCCGCCATTGAACGCAGCCGCGCGTGCCTGTCTCCCATGGCTATGCCACAGGTCGAACAGTGCTTTTGCGCAGTGGCACCCAAGTGGGCGATCTTAGTCACCGGCTGTCACGGCTAACACTCAATTCACCAGCAGGATCCCGAGCAACCTCTTGCTCTAATGTATGGAGAGAGCCGGGGCGCATTAAGGGAAGTCGAGGGAGCCGATAAATATAACCGTGCTTGATTGTACCACGAAGGTCTCTCTTTTCTTGAACTGATGTGATGATTGTGCGCCACCATGCCTATGCAGTTTGCCGCCCTGAAAATAGCCAAGACCGGTCAGACGCCAACTCACCCAACCCACGGTGTCACGTCCTACACGTCGCCACATTTGACTGAGACCACCTAATTGCAGATAGCAACATTATGGGACTCTGCATTAGATCTGCCTTTCAAAGCCCCGGCCGTGCATGCAATTGTCCTAGCCCTCGGCCTTGTTGGTGGCCGCCCTGGTGACGCTGCCTATTCCGAGTTCAATGGTATTACCAAGATGCCTCCACCCACCAAAAGAACTCCTCAAACTGGCCGCCCCGAGACAAACCCCGATTCATTACGTCTCCACCATTGGTGTTCTGCCAGGTGGATTGTAGAAGGAGACGTCGGCAAACTATCATTTACCGCCGGCGGACGGGTCAAACGGGTACGTGGCCACAAGATGGGCGAGCGAACAAGTGTTGGAGAGGTCATGCCTACTGGTGAAGGTTATTCGATTCTTGCCTGCATCGGCAGAGAAGACAGATGCGGAGGGGAAGAAAGCGGTATTGAAGGAGTTCCTCAACTTGGTCGACTTGTCAGGCAAGATCCCTGATTTCGGAGGGTGGGAGAGGATGATTAATTTGATCAAGGTGGTTGAGGTCGTGGGGGTGTTTATCAGGGGAGGTTGTTCCTTCGCACAGCAGCGAGGCTGGAGCAAGGTTCAGGCATTATCAGAGCTTGGTTGGGGTGACGGTTGAGGAGTTGAGGGGCTATATAGTGGCAAATATTATTAGACAGAGGACGAACTTTGAGACGATGGTGGGCTTGGGTGGATTGGGTTAATCAAGAGGTTGTTGGGCTTTGAGTATTTCTTTTTGGGTCAGGATTCGACAGTTGCGAGGGAGGGGAACTGGTTCGAGTTGACGAGATAGACGTAGGAGGCTGGATTATTTCTTTTGTCAGTGTATTTTCGGCGTTTCACGGTCATAATTATGGATAGATGCTTTTGATTTGTTTACTTTATACCTAGTATGATTGACGTTAATGATAAAGTTTTATTTCTGTTGATAAAGTATTTTGGACAAGATTTCAGAGGTGGCAGCCACACATAAACCACATGCCGTGGCTCAAGGAAGACCCCCAGTCAGGTAGGTACGCATGACAGCTCCTGGCTGTTGGAGTTGCAGAGCTGGCTTTAATACCGTATCGGTCGGCTGAGTGTAAACGGGGTTCAGTGATGTGATGATAAAACCTCCCATCTATGTAGGCGCTCCTGCCCGGAGACGGTAGCGCAAGGAGGGACCTAGGTAGCCAGTTGGTGTTGCTAATAAATGCCAACCACGACGACGAGACTTTCAATCCTACCTTTTCCAAAAGCCCAAGTAATATTACACTGTATACCTATCTCCCCATATGCGCAAGGCCGGACAATTCCAATGCACAAACTTGAATGCTGTTGTTTGGTGAGAACCTCCATCTTCCTCGCACCATTGCAGGAAATGTAGGCAAATCAAATCTGGGTGCCCAGGGGGATAGGGGCTTGAAGTGCTTCATACCTATGTGTGGTTTCCAGAACACCTGACATCGAAATTCGAAGCTGCTTGGTTGGCCAAGTGGTAAGGACCTATAAAGAAGATCCGGGCTGCAAGATCGCCAGGCTGACAATAAGTTCTGCGTTTGAATCAGCTTTTTGTGTCTCTTTTTTGTTTTTTTTTCAACGTGCTCCCACTTACCCACAGCCAAAAACCTCGATCTTTTAAATTTTCTGTAGCAAGCTGTGCAATAACGGCTCAAGGCAGGGAGTTAGCAGGCAGGAAAGGTTCCAGCCACAGTTTTTGCCTTGAGTTCACTAATGACATCACTCTTTACATGGTATTCATCTGAGAATTGGGCAATTAACTTGCAAAAAGGTTCCTTTCCGTTTCATGGGCGCGCAGTTTATCGTACTGTGGTTTGTCAAATTTTCGAGCCCTTGAATTTTCGAGATGTAACCTTGAAGCCGGGGGTCATGGGGTCTTGGCCTTGGAGTAAGTAGGTTAGGTTGTTAGATGTCGATGTCGATGCTCCAGGCCGGTGATTCTTTTCGCATGCACAGCCCATCACGGAAAGCGAACCTGCTTCCTTGCAGGCGTCAACGGCTTGGCGTGCTAAAGAATAGGGTTATGGCCCCATAACAGCGATGTATTGGTACCTGGGTCTTAGGGGTATTTAAAGATGTTAGGAGGTTACTAAGTATATATTCAGCCATTATCTTATCTATATTAAGTACTTTTTAATTAATAATTAAGCCTTATAATTATATCTTTTAATAGATTATAAACTTAAAAGCTTCTTTATTATAATACCTATTTAATTAATAACTAATTAATATTAAATATAAATTTTAAACCTTAACTATAGGCTAACTTAATAACCAAAACGCCGATTTTAAGAGTTAAATAAAGTTAAGATAATTAATTATCGCTTTTTTACCCTTTTTTAATAAAATAACTAATTTCTTTTAATTTTTTTAATTTTACAACCTTAAATATAAAACCTTAATTTCCTTTTTTAAATGCTATATTTGTTAACGTTTTTAATAGTAAATTCTATAATTTTAACTTTAAGGATTTAAATATATTATAATTTTAATTAATTAACTATAATATTATACTTATTGTTATTAACTTTAATTTATTAAAACTTTTAAAAATTAATAATAAGTTATTAAACCCTTAGCCTTAATAAAAGCCTTAAGCTCTTTTATTATTAAAATATAGTAAGTATATTATCTGGCCCTTTATCAATATTAAATTTAAAGCATTAAATTAGATCTACTATTTTTATATATTTAAAGATATTAAGGAATAAAATAAAGCTTTATAAAAGCATAAGGTTATTAATAATATATTTAATATTAATGATTTTAATAATAGATTTTATTAAAATAAAGTAATTAATATAATTAATATCTTTATAATAAGTATTAATGTATTAACAGCTTTATTATTAATATTTAATTAAATTAATAATATATTTAAGTAGAAAATTATACCGGCTTTTTTAAAAATATATAATAGTAATTGATAACTATATTATAAACTATTTACTTTTATATTATTAATTATAATTTAATAATATTTATAAGTTAATTATTTTAATTTAAATTAATATTCTTAACGTTTAAAAATAATATTTTAATATTTAATATAAAATATAAGTAATTTTAAGTTAAGAGGAAAGGACTAATTTTAAGTTAATATAATTTACGTTTTAATTAAAATCAATTTTTTATATCGATTTACCTATTTTATAATTATATAATAGGAACTATAGGCCGTTTTATCTAATATAACTATATATACTATTATTTAAAATATACCTAATATAACTATCTTTATTATATTTAGTATAAATAAACCTAGCTTACTTAATACTAACGCCAATATAAACTTATTTAATATCCCGATATTAATAAACTTACTTAAAATAACCCTTTAATTATATAATATTAATAAATTACTTAAACTATTTAATTAAGATAATTATATTAAGTAAAAATATAAGTTAAAGGGATATTTTTTAATAATTAATTTAAATCCTTTAATAAATTAATAAGTTATTAAAGAAAATATTTTAATAATCTATATAGTAAAATAAGCTTATTATTAAATTAAAGTTATAATATTTATTATAATAATTTTATTATATAATTTAAAATAAGCTTATAGTTTTATTAAGATTATTATAAAGTTATTTTAATAAGTAAGATAGGACTTTTAAAATAAAGGGATTAAATAATTGTAAGTTCTATATTAAATATTAAATAACTTTAAGTTAAAGGATAATAAAGTTAAGAAGGTAAAATATAAATTAATATAAGTATAGGAGGAATTAATTTATATTAGACTTTAATATAAATAATTAAAGAATACTTTAATTATTTAATTTTTAAAGGCTTTAAATTTAAGCTTTAATATTTAAAAAATAAATTAATAGGTTATTTATAGGAAAGAAATAATAAGGTTAGATAATATTTATAATAATATTAAAATAAAAAAGAAATAAAAAAGGAAGGTAATAAGTAAGGTTTTATTAAACTTTATAATACTTTTTACTTTAAAGTTGATTAATAAATTAAAAAGAAAAAGGGGTTTTATTTTAATATTATTAAAGGATAGGAAGTATATTATAATAAAGGTATTATATTATAGGGTTTATAAGAAACTATATTATATAGAAGAAGATTATTAGAAGGTTTATTTAGAAAAGAAAAATAAAAAGAAAAGTTTAATTAAAAAAAGAAGTAAATTAAAAGAAAAATCTAACTTTACTTTAATTATTATTAATATTAACTTTACTTTTATATAAAGTTTAAAACCTTAAATAGCTATTAACTTTAATATAGTTTTTATAACCTTTTAATTAATAAGAAAAACTCTTAAATTATAGTATATTATACCTTTTAAAAGTTTTAAGTTTTTAATTTTAATTATATATAGTATATATTTTTTAATTATAATAAGTTTTTTATTATTTAACTTTATTTAAGTTTTATTAAAAGGATTTAAAGGGTTTAGGTATTTATATTAGGTATTGGGATTATTAAAAAGATATATTATAATAATAATATTACTATTATTATTTTTTTTAAAAATATCCTTTTTATATTTACTTTAAGTATAAACCTTTTTTTTATTACTTAACTATTTAATAATAGTATTATAATTATTATGTTAAATAAAAATAGGCTATTAATAGAAAAAGGGGGAGTTATAATATAAAGTAAGTATTAAAGTAATTTATTTATATTTTACTATACTTAAATATTTATTTAAATATTAATTAATTATATTATATAATTGAATATAAAGTTATAGTATAAATAAATAGGGTATTTTAATTTTAAATAGTTAATTAAATTTAAGGAAATAATTATAAGTATAGAGAAATTATAAAGGTATTATGCTTATAAAATTTATATTATAGGAAAATTAAAGTAAAGATTATATAAAGGTAAATTATATATAAGGAAGTATATTAATAATATTATTTATTATAATATTAAAGGATTATTTTTAATTTAAAGGTATAATAGAAGTTACTATTAAATTACTTTAATAAATAGATTTAATAAATTTAACGGTATTTACTTAATTTAATAATAAGCGAAAGTTTAAAAATTTATTATAGCCTTTATTAATATATTAAGAAAGTAAGAACCTTAATAATAAAAATACTATTTAATTTATTTCGACCGCATTTAAGAATTTACAATTAAGGAAATAGTTAATCAAGCTTTTAAAAACGGTATTTATTTAAAAGTCTTTACTATTAAATAGTATAAATTTAATAGCTTAATTAAATAAATAAACAGTTACTTTTAAAATATAATTAATACTTACTTAATAAGATTAAAAATTTTTAAAAAATATTAACTTAAAGTATTTTAAATAGTAATCTATATTAAAAATCGTAATCCTATTATAGCTTATAATAAAACTTTATTTAAATTAATTTATAATTAACGTATATTATAAGCGAGTGACCCATATAAGCGAGTGACCCACTTCCCACCACACCGTAACAAACTATCCTCAATTATACCGCAACAACACTAGGAAGCAACTACAATTATATTAGAAACGGCTGAATCAGATGATTCCCCAGCCTCCTGGCAAGTGCGCACGTTATGGCCAGGCTTGCCGCACACACCACAGCACCGAACCCTCGCACGATCTCCCCCTGCATTACTACTATCCGGCTGCGTTTCTTGCACTCCCTCCCTATCCACGGCCTTCTGATCCAGTAGATCCTGTGCCTCTTGTATAGTAAGTGACCCTCCAAGCCTCACACGTGTTTTTTTGGCTCTCCGGCGTTTGCTTAGTGCCTCATTGGCCTTACGGAGCGAAGAGACCTCTGCACGAAGGAGAGCCACTTGGTGCATTATAGCCGTTGTACCCTTAGTAAGCTGGTCTACCGCAGCCAACATTGAAGTCGGGGAGCTATTTTGATGGTTAGTAATGCGAGTCTTAATGAGCGTTGACTGTGAGTTGGCTTCTCGAGGGTTGTGTGGTGTTTGGGAGACCCAAGGTTGTGCAGTGCCGGGCCGTGAGTTTGGAGGTGTTGGCGTACGAAGCTTTACATCCAGCTTAGAAAGCACCTTCTCTGGATCGTATGGCACAAGGCCAGCACCCGCAAAGCCACCCTGTATATTCTTCTCCGTTATAGAGGCGAAGAAGGCCTCGCGGAAGGCATAGAGGAACTCGAGCTTGCTTATGTGGTTGATATGCATGCGCATCAAGTCCTCGATCTGGCGACCGTACGCCTGTTTTAGCGGCCCAAAGCAGCCAACATCGAGTGGCTGAAGGAGGTGGGAGGAGTGTGGAGGCATGCAGAGCGTAATAATATTGTTCTGCTGGCAGTGGCGCTCGAATTCGGTCGAGTGGTGGCTTTCGTGGCCGTCGAGGATCAATAACCGGTATTTGCCCTTTGTGCGAGACGCTGTGTAATAGTCGAAGTGCTTGATCCAATCTAGGCCTACCGCATTGGTAGTCCAGCCATTATCGGTGGTTGCGATGCGCCAGGTAGACGGTAGGTTGCACTCGGTATACCAGTTGGCAAGGTGGTACTGCGCGGCTAAGATGATGAAAGGAGGGATGGCCCAGCCGAGGGCATTGACTCCCTGGATCACCGTTGCCCATTCGCGGTTGCCAGGCTGGGCCAGTTTCGCCTTGCTAAAGCCGTCTGAGGTCGTAACTACCATGCCCGCGAAGATAATACCCATCATAAACCCAGTCTCGTCGAAGTTGTAAACATCGTCATCCACGATACCGTACTTAGCCTTAGTGTTCCGCCCAAGCGCGAACCACTCGCTAATGACCTTTGGATCCTCACACTTGGCCCTCTGGTAGTCGTATCTACGCGTAAAACGCGTACGGAGCTGTGGCTGGCGTTTGACGAAGTTGTGTGCCCAGAGCTTGCCAACAGGGGGCGCGTCGCGTACGCGTAGCAGTTGGTTGGCCATATCTTCCACACCACGTAATCTTGGTGGAAAAGCTCGCGCACATAGCTCAATAACGTATTGAACAATAGCATCCTCTTCGGATTGAGTGAGCTTCTTCGATTTGGGCGTAGTATCGCGTCGTGCAGGCCGGCCAGCGCGCCGACGCCCTAGAGTCTTACGATCGACTCCATAGATCTTGGCTGCGGCTCGTTCGCTTAGATTCTTGTCGTTTTGAAGCGCTTGGAGGGCTAAAATTATGTGGGCTTCATTTGAATTAGAAGGCATCTTGGATGGTTGAGGAAATTGTTGTTGAGTGCGAAGGTGTCATGTCACGAAGGAAGTGGGTCACTCGCTTATATGGGTCACTCGCTTATAATATACGTTAAAGGCCTATTATTAATAATATTAAGGTTTTTAATATAGATTATTATTATTAAATCCTTACTATTTATTAAAAGAAATTAAACTTTATAAAATAAGCTAATAAAATAATCAGCTATAAAGGTAATACCTATTATTATATTTTTAATAATAATAATATTATTATTAAATCTTATTAATTTAATATTAAATTAAAAAAAAGTATATAATAATTAAACTCTTTATAAGATTATATTTATAAAGTATTTAAACTGATTTTTTATTAAACTTAATACCTTTTAATTTATTAAAAAATCCTAATAAATTAGAAAATAACTATTTTAATATTTAATTAATTTCGATTTATACGATTTATAAAACTGTATAAATTAGTAACCACTCTAATACTTAATTTAAATTAAATTCCTATATAATTTATATTATACTATAAATTAACAATCCTAAATTACTTAATACTAGGTTAACAGTTTATATATTTATACCCTATTTACTTAATATCCTTTAACTGTCTTTACTTAATTTTAACTTTTAAAATCTAAAGACTATTATATATTAAAAGGAATTATTATTATATAAGTAATAATATTAAAGTACTATTTACTTTATTAACGAATTTATTAATATTAATTAATAAGTATTATAAAATAAGATTTTAATAATTAAAAGTATTAATAATAATATTATAATTAAAATTAAAATAAATAATAATTTAAATATAACCTTATATACCTTTAAAGGTTTAATATTATTAAGATATTTATTAAAAAGTATAGTCGACTTCCTTTATTTAATAAAGTATTATATACTTATAATATAAAATTAATAAGCCTTTTTAATAAACTATATATTAATTATAGATTTTATTAAACTGGTTTAGTTTATAAGTTTTATAGTTTAAATTAAAATAAATTAAAATAAAGAAATTAAGTTAAAAATATTATAAAAAATAAAAATATATAAATAATAGGATAATTAAAAAAATATTATAAATAAAGAATATAAGTTATTATTAAAAAATAATATTTAAAAGTTAATTAAAAGGAAATTTAAAATAAATATTTTAAAAAGTAAATAGGTTTAAAAATAAAAGAAAGATCTTAATAATAAGATTTTATACTATAAAGTATAATAAGTAGTTTACGATTTTTAATAAATAAAAAGCATAAATTACTTTAAAACCTTTACTTTAATAGTTAAATTAATAAATTATAAAATCCTATTTATAATTACAATTATATTAAGCTTAGAAATTAAATAAATAAATATTAAAATTACTTTTTTTTATAAAATTATAAAGGAAGTAATTTATATAAAGTAACCTTTAGAATTTATAAATAGTATAAATAAAATCTATAAATTAAAAAAAACACTATATAATTTAAAGTAAACTTTAAAGGTTTAATATTTTACTATTTTAAAATTCCTTTAAAGGCTTAGCTTTATTATAATTATTTAAAATAATAAAGTATTTTTTAAAAATAGATTATATATAGTTATTTATATAAACAATTTATTTATTATAAAATTTAATAAAACTATTATTAAAAGATTAAAAAAGGTTTTTAATAAGTAATTTAAAATAATAAACTTAAGCCTTTACTTTTATTATTTAAAAGTTTATTTAATAAAAGATAAAACCGTTAAAACTATTTATTTAAATTAATAAAGATATATTAAAAAAATCTTAATAAATTATAAAATAAATAAAACTACTATTATAAAGACCCTTATAGTAATAAATATAAAATTAAAGAAAGCTTTAAAGGATTATATATACTTTAAAGAACTATTAATTATTTATTAATTAACCGTTAATTTATTAATATACTTTATAAGAAGTACTTACTTAAATATTACCTTTATAGTCTTTATAGTTAATCGATATATTAATAATTTTATTAATAAATATTTATTAATTATTAAAAGGATCTTTAAGTATTTAAAAGGTACTATAATACTATATTTAGTATATAGTAGTTTATTTAAATTATTAAAAGGATATTTAAACGTTAATTAAACTGAAAATCTAAATATTAAAAGGTTAATTTTAAATTATATATTTAATATTAATAATAAAGCTATTAATTAATTATTAAAAAGATAGTAAATAATAGCTTTATTATTTTATAAAATAGAATATATAAATTAAACCTTTATAATTAAAAAAGTAATTTAATTTTAAAGGCTTTATAAAAAACTATTAATCAGATTTTTTATAAAAAAAGGAAAGGAAAATAACCTTTAAATAATAGTAATTTACTATAATAATTAAAGTATTATAATTTTAATAAAGAATTTATTTAATTATTAGTAATTTAAGTATATTAATATATAATAATACTTTATAAAGGAGGTAATTATAAATAAATAAGTTAAATTAAAGTATATATTAATAAAAAAATAGTAATTAATAAGTTAATAAAGGTATTATTAAAAGAGGTATTTTAAAAATTTAAGGATTATTTAAATTTAAAAAAAAAAAAAATTTAAAGTTTTATAATCTTTAAAAATATTAAAATTAAGAAAATTATAAGAATTATAAAAATTATAAAAGTTAAAAAATAAAAGGTTATAAAAAAAGGTAAAGATTAAAATTAAAAATTTAAAAATATAAGTTTTATTAAGTTTTTAATTTATAAATATAATATTAATTTTAACTTTAACTTAAACCTTAACTTTAATTTTAATCTTTATTTTTAAAAAACTATTTAAAATTAAGAAGGGATTTTAATATAAAAAACGATAGTATTTTTATAATTATATAATTTAAAAGAAAAACTTACTTATTTTAAATTAAAGCTATTAAAACTTAATTAAATTATTTTAATAGCTTTAAATAAGAGTATTAAAGAATAGAGTTATGGCTTTATAATAGCGATATATTAGTACTTAGGTTTTAGGGGTATTTAGGGGTGTTAGGAGGTTATTGAGTATATATTTAGCCATTATCCTATTTATGTTAAGTACTTTTTAGTTAGTAATTAAGCCTTATAACCATATCTTTTAGTATGGCGAATAGCAATACGGTGTAACGAAAGACTGTCTTGTCCGAGACTTTGTGGTAGTAACGATTTAGTGGTAGGGTCCTGACCTTACCAACCTGGAAGATAGATATCCACGACCAGGAAACCTCCACATCCCACTTTGGTTATAGCTATCTCTCCGAGTCCAGTGTGAAAAGTCCCACTACTGTTTACATCGGGCAAGCTCCTTGCCCCTCCAAAAGAACCTTTTCCCAATAGCGAAGAACACATCACAGTCCGCCTTCCATCGACTGCGACCATTCTTCTACCAAACAACGACCTTTCGGCGCTTTCCTTCGCTTCTTTTCTGATTGTTCCACGCCCGCCATCACCAACGTTTGAATCGTCATCTCCCGCTACATCTGATAATCTTCTTGTTACCAACTCGCCCGGTCGCCCCAATACCTTCCCGATTCCTTTGGTACCTATGTACTGATGCAATGGAATCAACTAGTCCGTCGACATGCTTCCGACTTTGGTCCAAGTTTGGTTGATTCTATACTAATGATTGTTTCTTTTCCGGAAGAAGACCAATCGTCAAGATGTCGTTTATGAAGAGGAAAGCCGATGGCAAACTGCCCGAGCCGCATCACAAAAAGTCAAAACTATCGCGTAAGCTTGGATGGAATTTGGCCTGATTCACGCTCCGAAGCCCGGATAACCATCGCGTTCTCCTACGTTTAGTTGATCCGTCTGAGTGGCCCGGAACAGAATCAATGCAACCCGGCATGCCCAGGCCTCAGCTCAGTTTCGTTCGACTTTCGACGACCTGCGTGTTGTGGTGTTTGCAGATGCCTCTTGTGGTGCTGGAAGATCGGCTATCGCTGTCACCTATCACCGAGTGCTGCCTGGCCATCTGGAGGATGGTAAGCAAGTTACATTGGCCTACTCGTGGTCCTCCCAGATCGACTTCAATGTAGCAGAAGCTCTGGCATTCGCCGAAGGTCTACGACAGCTCCAGAAAGCGATTTTGTCCCTTACTGAGCAGGCCAAGGCGCAGGGTAGAAGCTTGGTCGGACAGCCCATCAAGGCACAGATCTTTACTGATTCCATTGCCATACTTGATGCTCTGTCGGGCAGGAAGGGGCTGAGTGCACATGACCCAGGGTCTACGCTCTTTCTGAGGTCAATCGGCTGCATTCTCGATCAAGTCCACTCCATGAAGAACGCTGTGCCGACCGAGGTACAGCTGGAGGTCAGCTGGGTGCCCTCGCGCAACGAGAGGAGAGCCAAGACCAAGCAGAAGGTCCGCCTGCATGGCGATGCCAATTACGCCGCCAACTTTGCCCGGGAGACGGAGACCTGCTTCTTTTTCAACGCCTCTCCCACAGTCTGTGCGGTCCGACCACCGTCGTACCACCTCAGCCGGCGCATGACCTGGTCTCCAGAAGATCACGGCGTCGGAACGAGCACACCCGCTCAAACTTCAGCCGCCTTGCCGCTCTCACTCTGCACCGAACTTGAGAATAAGCCGACAACTCGGACATCGAAGCTTGTCCGGCAGCGCATCAAGGAGTTGAGTCGCTGGATCGAGCCCTACCCGGACGAGGATGTTACGGAGTATGACCTCGACGACTGGAGATCCTTGCCCGTCGTCATTGTCCCGACAGCGTGGAGGGATTTTCCTGCTGTGGTTCCCAGTCTCCTTGTTTTGGTGATTTGGATGATTCACAAGTAAATCACGTACCATGGTGCATAATCGAAGCTACCGTGGTTGAAGATTGGCTGAGACTAGGAGTTGCAACGAGAGTCTTGCTATAGATACTGGGAAACAACAGGCGAGGGGAAGATGCCGATGATGCCCAAGTATCATGCCGGGAGTGGGCATTTGTCTCTGGGGCATCAAAACGGCCTGAGTGTGGTGGATTATTATGGATCAGGATTTATTGATAAAGCACGCGACTTGTGGACCTTGAAAAGCATGAAGGAGGGCATTCGACAGGAGTTGCTAGGCATAAGGGGCCTCATGATAGCGGTTTGTTCATGTTTATATGTGTAAGGAAGTGAAGGAGGTTCACTCTGGTGTGCATGGCACTCACTGGCATGGTTCAGCTGGACGGATGCGAAGTTTAGGAGAGTCTTTCCATGCATAACACATCTTTTTCAATGGTATCAATTGGATCACGGGGTTCCAGGTTGCATATCGATGGCCTGGACCTGACCTGTCATGCCTCTCATCCCGGGTTTTGCGGACAATAAGGTAATATGAATTCAGTTGGTATTCTTTATGTACAATCTAGCTTAGATGAAAACTAAAACTCCGTTGGGGAGCATCTGCCGTCTTTTGCCAAACGGCAAGATGGCCGACGTGGTGTGTGTTAAAATTTGCACCGCTGCCGAGCCCCAGTTCAGGTGAATGTCGGGTGGCAATAGCTTGAGAGTCCAGATGAACAAGACCCTCACATCCCCGGCCAAGTTTCAACAGGATGCTCCAGCTCATCAAACGACCTTTTGTTGTGATTTGTTGCCAGCAGTCGAAGAACGGCCGCGCGGCCCGTCTCTTGCAAGCGGGCCTCATCCCAGAACAAGTAACCCCACGTCCTGTAGTATAGCTCGACGCTCTTCTGGCAAAGCTCTTGGGACCGTGAACTTGCCAAGTACTTGATTGCAGCCGGGGCACCCTCCTTGTTCTTGAAAGCCCGCAGCTTCCGCAGAAGATCCCGGATGGGGCATTGGTAGAGGTGGTCGATCGAACCGGGGGAAGCGGGCGGCGCGCCCCCGGGCCAGCTTAGCACCGTGGGCATGAGCGTGACCGAGAGCAGTAGCATCTCAGCGGTGTGGCGGTCGAAGAAGTGATCCATCCATCTGATGAGGGCGTTGTGGGAGCTGAGCCCATTGTTGTAAACAAAGTTCCCCACCCTACGTCTTTGGAGCGTGGCCGCGCACTCGCTCCTGTCCCTAGCGAATGCATCGTCGAGCTTGGTAAGGAGCGCGCTCGGGTTCTGGAAGTCCTTCTTCACCCAAGCGTCCAAAACATTCGTGGTGCTATACAGCAGGAAGCCCTCGATGGAATGAACTTGCTCCTTCTCCCAGTCTGTGAGCTTCCCGTGATATGCAAACCACGACAAGGCTGAGCTGGTGACGTGACCTAGCTCTCTCAGCGTGTGCAAGCGGCAGGCGGTGTGAAACCTGTAGATGGCTCGAAGGATCTGTGTTTCTTCCCATCTTGACAGAGGTCGTTCCTCGCATAGCAAACGGACCCATCGCGACGGGTTCATCCCAACGAGGTGACCAACCCGAAATAAATGTGCTAAGGTCCACTGGCAGAACTTAACCAGAATCGGTGCCACCACACGATTGTGGAACGAGACGATTTGACGCAGCTCCCCGTCGCTGAGCGCCTGGAGGACAGTCTGCGGGGTGGCCTTCCCATTCGACAGGTACGTCTTGATAAGCTTTCTACTAGCCATTTGACCCCTCCTCTTCTCTATCTCTCTAAGCTGATCGGGAGAATAATTGAGTCTGTTGGCCCTCTGTTGTGGTATCCTCGGGCGGTTACGATGATGCTCTATCCTTCGGTCAATGGAATGTGCGAGAACGGCATCACTTATGACGTCTTGGAGGGTATGCAGCGCCGAGGACCGCAATACTTCCATTCGGTGATACTGGTATGTACTGTGGAACGCAGGGGATGCGTGGACGAGGGCCATCAAGTCGGGCAGCTGAAGGTACCGCATAATTTCGATGCGAATCTCTGTAGGCATCTTTTCGAGCTTGCCTTGCTTTCGAATCCGAATGGAGGCTGTTGGATGCTATCGTTCTATTAGTAACGCCATATCTATGGTACTTTCGGGAAGGAATCTTACTGGAACGGTTGGCTGTCTCGTCACAGCCAACCCGCTTCGGCCCGCCGTGGACGATGATGCCTCCATGGCTGACTGGCGGCTTGCGTATCCGGTTGATGAGTTGGGCGTGACTCAGGCGCGGAAGCTATGTCGAGCTTTGAAGCCTTCGGGACGTCGGAGGGGTGTTGTGGCCACATGAGAACGAGAGGAACCGCTTGGGATTCGGAGAAGATATACCTATTCTGGTGAGCAGAACACAGTGAATGGGTGCGCGAGGCTAAGGCATGATGCTCCGCCGTCGTCGACGATGGGGTCCAAGATCGTCGCCGGGCGGCGATGGCATCCATTTCGACGGAGTGTTGGGCGGAGGGGTGACTGATAAGCGGAGGTTTCTCGTGGAGAGGAACCAAGCCCCATATGATGAGCCCCCCTTTGTGCGGTTCATGGTTACCTGAGTATTTGATGATTGGGACGAAGTTTGAATATTGGGATGGAAGACGGGGTTCCAATCCTGTCTGGTCAAAGCCCATACCCTCTCATACCCCTTTTTGAATCCTTACCAAATAAGCTTTATATCGAGAAAACAGCCAATAATTTAACTTGCCGGTAGTGGCGCGTGTGTTGAAGAATCAAGGGGCGAGCTCAGGGGGGAAAACTCAACATGTTCCCATGAACAAATAGCAAGTGAGAGCTTGTCTAGCTCCCGGCTCATGGACCAGTGCCGGAGCTAGACAGGTTCAACGTTTGGCTTGCTCCCCATTTACTTTAGTTCCCAGGGGTCGGCGAAGCTTTCACCGGATGGCAATACCTTTCAACGCACTGAACCCTGTTGATTCAAACGCAGCGGTGCTACGTTGATCACTCCCCGCCCCCAAGCTTGCTCTCTCTTCGGAATTTTATCATAGAGAGCACATCTCTTATCAACAAGATCCAACATTGTCACAATTCTTGTTTCTTCGTCTCAGCAATGTAGCAAAGGTCATTCTTGGCTCACCAAGCAAAGAAAGCTTGTTGTGGTTCCAGCCACCAATTTTGTCCAAGCATACCTATTTACCTGAAACTAAGTCCTTAGGAAGGTAGTCCAACTTCCCTTGGTAAAAATCGAAACTCACAGGTTCTGGCTTCAGCTTGACCGAAGTCACGCGGCTAAAACAGTCGAATCGCCTACTCGTAAGAAAACTAAGGATCAAGTCTAAAAGACTTATCAAAAGCGCTATGGAGTGAAAAATTACCGCAATTCGCGGTTGTCTGACGTAATGTTACTGAAGAGAAAAAGAAGAAAAGGGGAAGTCGGGAAGTGAGCGGAAGGGAACTGTTTTGAGGCGGGGGAGCCAACAAGTACGGATCAAGGGCATGAAAATGATAATAGCCCCCATCACGGAGAGCAGGTTTGAGATAGCAGTGGCTCAAGAGGGCTATCGCGTCCATCTCTTATCAGATCGACCAGAGCTCTGTTATCAACAAAAGCACAGGCACCTAAGCAATCTTGACCTGCTCCAAGCAGCGTGCGTGCGCCCCACCTCTCTGAGGTCGATTCCGTCCGCGGCCTGGCCACAAATCCTCGTTGCGACTCTCGTTCCAGGAAAGTCTTGCGCCTTGAAACGTGAGAAAGTCGACGGAACAAGGCACGCACACGAGAAAATGCTGACTCGATCCAAGGCAAAAAGTAAGAACATGTACTTGACGGCAGAATATCAGAGTATCAACTAATATCTTCGATTTCAGAGATGTCCGACCTGGTCGATGCCGAGGGAGATAGTCCCAACGACCAGGGCCATGACAACACCGCCACTCGGCCTGCCCTTCCCAAGTTTCTCTCTTTGCCAGAGACCTCAACCCTTGGGCTGGGCCCTGCCACCTTCTCCGGCAGTCTTGGCAACCTCGATGACACTGCGACGAGTGAAAAAGATGGTGAAGATGAAGATACCGATGATGAAGAAGACGACGGCAATGATGGCGGTACCTCTTCGAACCCCGCTCCGACATCAATAGGCGGCTTGGAAAGACACAAAGATGCCCTTCGGGCCGCGAAGCACAATTTCTCCTATGTCTCTCGTCCAACAGACGTCCGGCTTGCCTTTTTTTGCGACGGTGCCCTGGGGCTTTACAACCGCAACCACATCCCTGGTGGTGTTGGAGTGGTCTTCAGAAGACACAGTCCAGGATCGGAGGATCACCAGCAGGAGGTGGCCATAGGCTGGTGGATGGATCCAGCATTGGAGTCTGCCTTGTGCGAATTGGTGGGAATTTTCGCTGTACTGAGTTTCCAAAATTCGAAATCGAGACTAGGGTTGCTACAATGCCCAGCTCACTGGCTTATGCCCCGATGTCACTGTTTTTCAGCATCACATCGGACTGCAAAGAGGCTCTCGGCATAGTCCAGGGTTTGCAACGAGCTAGACACGATCTGCACAGAGGATTGATTAGGCACATCCAGCAGAAGGAAGAGGAGTTACGTAAGCTCCGCGACTCGCATGGTGTGCTTGTGAGATGGGAATACCTGTGGGTGCCCGGCCATCTCATGAAAGCCAATGAGATGGCAGACAGGATTGCCGGCATGGCTGTGAGCAAGAGAATCGACATTTACGAGGTATCTGGACACCGAGTTGCTACCGGTCCGCCGATTGCGAATCCTTTCCAGGAGGTCAAATATCTTTTTGACATTGAAAAGGCTCGACGTCTCTCTGCACAGTCACAGCAGGCGGTTCAGGGATCAACTGGACCAGCCCTTTCCCTAGCATTCGCGGGGGCTACAGCCACCACGGCAAGCATGCGTCACGGTCCTCCTGCATTCCTACCATCCGTCGGTGCACCCTCCACGGCCAGCAAGGCATCCCTGAACCCCAGTTTCTCGACAGTGCCGCACCAACCCGCCAAGGCAATGCCCAGCCGACCAATCGCCCCCCCAACCCCATCCCTAACCCCGGCTACCACTGTCAGGCAGCATCGCTCCGGTCAACACAGGGTTAACAAGGGCAACAAGGTTAACAAGCGTCGGAAGCTCCCAAGCAGGATAATCGCCCGTCAGGTAGCTACAGCTGACCGGACTGCCGCGTTGGTCCAGTATATCCAGGAGCTTGACGAAGAGTATGAAGAAGCGGAGAATTCCGGGGCGGCGGAGGATCAGCTGCTGGATGAGTTTGCCCAGCACTATGAAAAGTGGATTGAAGAGAATTGCACGTTTGTTCGACTAGAGGATGGTGTTGCTGTCAAGGACGATGGTGCGAGAGACGATCATGGCGTAAAGCATGCCGGTGTTACCAAGGACGCCAATGGTGTTCAAGGTCGTGACGACGTGGAGGACGGTGACGGCTTCGAGATTGGTGTTGGCGTCAATGATGGCGATAACACCAACGCTGGCGGTGTTGGTGATGATGGTAATGCCGTCAAGGCCGATGATGGCGTCAGGAGTGATGATGGTGGCGTCAAAAGTCACGGCGGCGTAAAGCCTAGCGCTGATGGCTGCAAGCATAGTGCCGGCGACGCTAGCATTGGTTGTAATGATACTGACACAAAAGAGAGAGATGGAAAAGAAGAGGGAGTAAAGATCCATGGCCTGAGCAAGAAGCGCAAAGCGGAGGATGGTGAGCATGACTTGGTGGTAGGAGGAGATGGCCATGTCGGCAAGAAAACAAAGCTGGATCGAAAGGACACCATCCCCACTCAGGATCTTGGGCTGAAGGGTATGCGCGAGGAGACAGGGGTTGTTCTGGGCAGATCTGGTGAGCGCAGCGCAAGCACAT
Source organism: Apiosordaria backusii (assembly GCA_030549205.1). Taxonomy (NCBI): domain Eukaryota; kingdom Fungi; phylum Ascomycota; class Sordariomycetes; order Sordariales; family Lasiosphaeriaceae; genus Apiosordaria; species Apiosordaria backusii. The sequence continues at coordinate 2,595,097 of JAUKTV010000006.1, forward strand.
GCGCCGCTCGAAGGAGACGTGATCGAATGCGCGTGGTGGCCGCCACAGACCAGGTTCATGCTGCCGAGGTCAGTTAGCGGCTGGAAAGCATGATGAACCTTCCGTTTGGTGTTTTAGTATGGGAAGTGATCAAGCATCACACGAGGAGACTTGGCGGATGGGTTGGGATCTGAGGTGGTGGGCACGACCAGTTGACATGTTGGGGGATGAGGTGGATGATCCTTAGCCGTTTATATGGGGTGCCCGGGAGCCGTTGCGCAATGGTTCACGGTGTGTGAGCTGTACCTCTGTGGCTTAAAGCCCTCGAGCCGCTCCGCCCTCGAGCGGCTACATTGTTGAACGTCTTTAACTATAAGCCGTACACAAATGGCTCGGCTTTTAACCGTTTAAACCATATTAAACTAACCAATTTAATAAACCAGATATATCTAGCTTATTAATAATAAACTATTAAAATACAGCTTGCCAATTAAAAAGCGATATATTCTTAGTTTAATATCGGAAGTAATATTTAGAAGCAGCTTATACTTAAGAGCAGCTTATACTTAAGAGCGGCTTACGCCCAGCTTACCTACACTATGCCCAGACTTAAAGCTATACCTTCCTTTACCTTACACTTAAGCCCTAATTTAAAACCTACTTACGTATATTAATAAATAGTTTAAATAGTAATTCAATTAATATACAATTATAAGGCTATGAGTTCAATCCTAGCCGTAACCGTAATATTTTCTATACTTCATAATATTTAATATAATATTGTCACGATGGAGTGGTTCAATAGGTCAGGCCAATATTGTATTCCAGTCTATCAAGGAATTGTAAGATGAAAAGAAAAAGAAGAGAGTACCAGCTATAGCTTACAGCTCTGTAATATATCTAAGGTAGAAGCTCTGCCTTACCTTTTACTTATTATCCTTACTCTTTTTTTATTGGCTGCAGCCCTACTCTATATATAACCTTAACCTTATATCTTATTTATTATGTCCTTTACTACTATACTATAATAACCTCCGGATTAAAAGAAGCTTACCTCGAGTTTCTAATTATAAAAAAGGTTATTTAATTAGGGATCGAAAGCTTTATATTATATAGAGGCAGAGTAGTTTATTAATTAAACTTAAATTTTAATATTTAATATAGAAGTCGAATTAACGGTAAATCTGTTTTTTAAGTAAAGGAGGAGTACCTTTAGGGTTTTATTAGGCAGTGTAGTTAGAATTTTAGGTCCTTATACTTTAACTATTATGTTAATTATATTTATAGGTTATTGAAAATAATTAATTAAATAAAGTTTAAGACCTTTATTTTTTCTTTTTTAACGACCTTTATAATATTAAGCTTGCTTTTATTAGTTTATTATTATTTAAGTACTTTAGTATAAAATTATCGTTTTCTATAACTTTAAATTATTATTTTAATTAAATTAGGAGTTTTATTTAATTAGGATTATTGTCGTAAAAATTTTTAAGCGCCGACGGTAATTCCTTAAAGCTCTTTATATAATACTATTCTAAATTAGGATCCTATCCTTTTTAATTAACCTAGTATTGTAATTTACTATAATAAAGGCGACTTGCGATAATTTTATTAACTTTCTATTACTTAAAGCTATTAAGTATTACCTTATTTAGTAAACTTTTAATACTTTAATTAAGTAAAGGGTTATTATTATACTTCTTTAATTAATTAACTATAAATACCTTAAAGCTTTTTTAAGAATTTAAAACTTTAAGCTAATAAATATAGCTAACTTTCTTTTTAATTTTATAATATTATTAGATTATTAAGAAATTAAGTTTATCGCTAAGTCTACTAATAATCTTTATTTACTTTATTATAATTACCTTATTACTTATATCGAAATTAAACTTTTTACAATAGTAGTTAACTTATATTATTTACTTTTTTTACGTATTTATAATATATTATCGAACGTACTTTTAATACGCTTTAATCCTTTTAATTTTCTCTTAAGCCTCTTATTTATTAAACTTTTCTTTTATTGATAGGTCGTAGAACGACTTTATTTTTACTTTCTAATTAAAAAGTATCGGGAATAGGTATTTAAATAAAACCTTATAAAGAAAAAGCGTTATATTATTATAAAGTATTAAATATTATATTATATTAAAAGTTAGTAAAGTTATCGACTAATTATTTTAGTAATAATTAATAAATAGTTTAAGCCTTTAATTAATTAACGTATTATAATTTTTAACTTACCCTATTATTTATAAATACCCTATAATAATTAAATTCTATTTAATTCTAAATATCTTTAACATTTTATCTATAAAGTCAAACTTAAATTACAGTCTTCAATTATTAATTACTTTATTAAGAAGTCCTATTATTTTATATAGGCTATTATAATATAGCTTTATAGCCTTTTAGGCCGTAGTTTTTATTGTATATAGGATTAATTACGTTACTTTTAATAGGCGATTAATGATTGTTATTATATTATTAAAGCCTTTTTTATCTTTTAATATTTAATTAAAATTTACTATAAAGTTATACTAAGTTTTCTTAAGCGGTAGTATTGAGTATAAAAATTTAAAAGTTTTATCCTTAAACTTCTTTAAAGATTTATATAAATAATTAGCGATATATTAGTCGATATTACTATATATCTTTAACTATTAATATCGAACTATAATTAATTTATAAGTTTTATAGTAATTAGAATATACTATAAATAGTCTTCTATAAACTTCTATTATTACCTTTATTTAAAATATAGCCTTATCGGATATAATTAGTCTTCTTTTATATAGAATAAAACGATTATCTTATATATTAAACTTTAAAGGATTTTCCTTATCTTTTACCTTCTTTTTATATTCTTTTAAAGCCTTACTTTCTCTATTTACTATTAAAAGCTTATTTATAAATTAAAATCCACTTCCTTTAGGAAGTATAATATCCTTATTTAATACTATTAAAGTTAATAGAGGAACTTCTATATTTTCAATATCGATTACTAAAATTAGTTCTAAGTTATTATTATACTTTTATTTCGTTTACCACTGGCTTAATTATTCCGGTTTAATCGGAGCGAATATTTATATTATATAATATATATCCTTTTTCTCCTTTTAAATAGTAATATATTCTAATTTTTATAATAAAGTATTAATAACTATATTATCCTTTCTAGGACAGAAAGTAATATAGAAATTATACTTAAAAAGCTTTTTAATCTAAACAGCTTATTTAATATTTAGGACCTTCTTTATATTAAAATATTTTAATACTTTATAGTCTAAGATTATTAAGAAGGGGTTTTTATATTATAATCCTTTTAATTTAACTGACTAAAACTAACTTACTTTAACGATAGTTATTAACTCTTTATTATAAATATAATAATTATACTTAAACCCTTATAATATTTAAAACCAATATCCTACTAAATATTAATCTTAATCTTCCTCTTAAAACTATAATAGCATTTCTACTATTGCATTCTATAATATATTTATTTCTAATCTAGTCGGCTTATAATAATAGAAATAGGATAATACCAAGGTACTTAATATCTTATATTTAAGCTCCTTAAATACTACTTTATAATCTAAGGTCTAGTCCTATTCAAAGTCTTTTTTTATTAGGGCTATTAAGGGGTATATAATGCGGCTATATTCTTTAATAAACTATTTATAGAAGTTATAAAACCTTAAGAAAGACTATACTTCCTTTATATTCGTTAGTCTTTCCTAATTATATACCGCCTTTACTTTCTTTAAGTTAACTTTAATATTACTTATTATAATTATAAACTTTAAATATTCTATACTTATAGTATAAAATTCGCATTTCTTAATATCAGCCTATAGCCCCACTTCCTATAAACACTATAGCACCTTTATAATATATTTACAATACTTTAATTTACTATTTAAATAAATTAAGATATTATTAATATATATATTATAAAAGTTATTAATATATTTAAGTAGTATTCGGTTAATAAACCATTAAAAGGTAACCGGTCTATTATATAGGCTAAATGGTAATACTTTATATTTAAAAGCACCCTACTTTATATAAAAGGCTATCAAAGCCTTACTTTTAAGGTCTATTTATACTTAATTAAATACTTATCGGATATTGATTTTTAAGAATATCTTTACTTTAAAGATTCTTTTTAAGGTTTTATCGATTAATAATAGCAAGTAATAGTCTTTAATTATCTTTATATTAAGCTTATAATAATTAATGTAAAATCTTAATGCACTATTTGCTTTTTATATAAATAAAATAAGTAAAACCTATAATTTACTATTAAATATAATCCACCTTTTTTTTAATATTTTAATAATATACTCTTTATTAGCTTTTAACTTCTCTACTAATATTTTATATAATAAACTATAGCCAATATTCTCTGGTCTTTTATTTAAAAATAGTTCGATCTTATAATTGGTATTATAGTAGAAAGGTAGTAATTTGTCCGATTTAATTTTATTAAAGATATTAAAATACTTATAATAATATTCCAGTAATTCCTTTAAAATTATCTTTTATAATTTTAAATTATCCCTTTCTAACTTATTTAACCTTCTATTTTCTTTAATCCTTTTATATTTAATTATAATATTTAATATATCTAACATTATAAATCTTATTTTCTATCTTTTTATTTTAGCTATTATATTATAAGTTACCTCTTCGATTATTACTATATTAAATTCCTCTAACTATCTTAGCCTTTTATTATTAAAGGATATTTTTTTTCTACGCTTACTTAACATCTTCGTTTCCCCTTTTAAATCCCGCTATATTTTATTTATTTTTTTAATTAAACCGTTAAGCTTCGGCTTTAAGATAGACTATTAAGGTTAAGAAGGTAGTTTTTCTTTAAATTATTATTTTAACTTTTTAATATATTCTTTAATAAATACTGCCTTTTTTTTATACTAATCTTCTTTCTTTTACTCTACCTCTATTACTATAATCTTTATATTTAGCTTTTTCTTTTTTACCTTCTTATCCTTTAATTAGTATTTCTTTTTCGATAATAAACTGTCTAAAAATAAAAGTCTCTTCTTTAAATAATTAATAAAGATATTATATTTCTTAAAGAACTTTTTATTTAAAATAATATTATATTTAGCGTCAATAATTAATAATGGTTAATAAAGAAAGGTTCTTCCTTAAACTATTAATTTTGCTTTTAAAGCAATATCGATAATTTATAAAGGCTTATTATTAAACCTACTAATAAGTCAAAACTTAAAGTCCTCTAAGTATTTAATAATTAAATTCTTCTTCTATAGTCTTTTTATAAATAATATACTAATAAATACATCTCTATTTACTTTTATATTAATAAAACCGTTAATAATAGTAAAGAAGGAAGTTTCATTAATATTTATTAAAATAAATATTATAAAAGGCTTTTTCTTTAAACGTTCTATTAATAAATTAAAAGGCGCTTCTTTTTTTATTACTATTATCGTTAATATATCCCTTAAAAAAGAGTTTAAATTATTTAAGGTATTTAATTTTCCTCCTTAAAGGAATTATTAAATTAATTAAGTTTTTCCTTATTAAAAGTTAATTTAGATTTCGACTTTATAGACTTCTATAAAGAAAATTCCTCTTAATCCTTTTTATCCTCCTTAGCCTATATTTTCTAAAGGTTAATGATATAAACTTTATAGTCTTTATTACCGTCCTTTTTCTTTTTATTAAAGAAGCTTTTAATATAATCCTTATTAATATAACCCTTCTCTTTATAAAGGAAGTACTTACTAATATTATAGTATTTATATACCTTTTCCTTTAAAAGCTTTTAGTTAACTCTTAAGGTTTAACTTCCTAATTACTTACTAAAAGTATTATTAAATTTACTATTACCGTTAAAATTATTATACTAACCTCTATAGTAACCTCTACTATTACTAATACCTTTATCCTTCTCTTTCTTCTTAATCTTTACTTTAATTTAATTATTAATTAAAGTAATCTTAATATCTAAATAAGTATAGTTTTTAAAAATTATTATAGGGTTAATATATTATAAAGTTAAGGCCTTTTATAAAGTCCTATAAATACAGTATTTAAACTTATATTTCTATTTAAATTTAAAGTGATTAACCTTACCGACTAAATATATAAAGTTATTTTTAAATACTTAATATTTAATAGGTTTTTTTAATTTAAGCTTATTAAAATTTACTAAGGCCTTTTCTTTTAAATTATAGTCGTTATATTTATATTATATATACTTTATTAAATAGTTAAAGGTATTAATTTAATCGAAGTATTTATTATATAAATATAGCGCTAATACTTTAAAGGCTTTACTGCCGATATAACTTTCAATATATATAAAGAGCGTTTTATTATTAATAAAGTAATTATAATTAACTTCGACTTTATTAATTATTTAATAATACTAAATATTAAAGGATAGAGAATCCTTTTTATTTTTCTTATTTATAAAGACTGGTAAATTAAGGAGCTTTATACTTTTTTTACTTTACTCGGAAGATTTATTCTTATTAATAGTAAATATAACTAATCGGTTTTTTTTAAAGGTATATATTAATAGAGCCTAGTTATTATTTTAAATTAAAGAAGAAAAGTAAAGTTATTTATTACTTTTAATTAAGAAAGATATATTTTATTACTTCTTTTTAAACTTCTCGATTTCTTAAGTTAACTTTCTATTTTAAATAGCTAAAAAAGTTAAAACTTTATATACCTTTTAAATACTATTATATATTTTAATTATTTCGTCTTTAATAGCATTTAACCGCTTCTTTATTATACTAATATTATCCTTAAGTTTGATAATCTAAATATTCTAAATTTTAATATCTTCGTTTAATTTTAAAATCTCTTTATTTTTAATATTTAACGTATTATTTATTACTTTAATATACTTTTAAGCGGTTTTATTAAAAGTCCTATCTTTAAAGTATAAAGTAAAGACTTAATTATAAATAATCTAAATATTATAGTCAAGGTTTATATAATAGTAATAAAGGTTACAGATTTATTTACTTATAGTTACTACTATTAAAGTACAAAACTTAAATTTCTATTATATTTTATAAAGGCGTTCTTTAATAAATTTAATCTATTCTGCTTTATAAAGTACGCTTTTAAATCCGATCAGGGTTTTATTATTATTTTACTTACAGATTAGTTAAAAGGGGATATTGAGGCCTTTATATAATATATACTATTTAATAAGGGATTTAAAACGTTCAGTTTAATTAATAAAGATCTTATTATAAACTATATAATATTAGAGATTATCGAAATATTTAGAAATATTATATCAGAATATTATATAAGAAACTTTAACGGTAAAGATATTTTATTTATTACCCGAAGTGTCGATTATAATTATACCTAATGTAACTATATCTTTTTAATAAGGACTATTTAAAATTACTTTAAAGATATAAGTAGCTTTTTTATTAATTATAATCTTAGGTTTTTTATTTAAAAGGTACTATTAAAAGGCATTAATGGAAAAATAGACTTTCTTTTAAGACTGTTTACGATTTTAATTGAAGGGATTAATAGCTTTGCCTTTATTATTATTCTAAGCTTTAACTTTACTGGTCGGGGGATAAACTATACCGAGGTTATATTCGGGTTAAGTTATTATAAGTAATTCTTTACCGTATAAAGTTTAGTTTATTTTAAATAGTATAACCGTTCTTTAACGTATATTAATTAAATTGTAAATCTTCGGATTCGTTATTTTTCGAAATTGTAAGATATTTAAACCTTCCTAAGCTATAGTTTATTGATCTTATAATTATTACGATGGAGTGGTTTAATAGGTTAAGCCAATATTGTATTCCAGTTTATTAAGGTATTATAAGATGAAGAGAAAAAGAAGAGAGTACCAGTTATGGCTTATAGCTCCGCAATATATCCGAGGTGGGAGCTCTGCCCTACCTTTCACCTATCATCCTTGCTCTCTTCCTATTGGCCGCAGCCCCACTCCATACACAACCCTAACCCTACATCCTGTTCATCATGTCCCTCACTGCTACGCCGTAACAAATATTAAGTATAGTATTAAGTATAGATATTAAGTGCAGGTATTAAAAGTGCAACGCCCATAGTGTATATACGCATAATATGACCAATACAAGTACTACAATATTAAATATTTAATTACACAGGTATCTTTTATACTATACAATGCTCCACTTATAAACCGCTCATGCTCTATAAACCGCTTATTAAACCGTAAACCGTTCAATCCCCCTTAAGCCATTCATTTGTTTAAACATTACACGTTTTGTAAGCCAATATTCATTTACCCACGAGCGTAAGCGGCTCACGCTTGCGAGCCGTATATATACCATATATTCACGGCTCATGGGGACCAGCATATGACGGTAGGGGAATCGGGGCGTTGTTTCCACAATGGCAGACCATGAAGGTTTGTGGATGAGAGTCTTGTAGAAAGATGTTTTTTAGTTTTGAAAGAAAGCTGTAAATGTAGAAGCATAGAGCGACGCAAATGAATTGGGGCTTTGAGTGCATAGATATTTTTCATGTACAGCGCTGTTCTAGATATCTAATACCCTATTCCCCGTTTTGCTTTACTCGTTGCTTTATTCACTCAGGTAGAGTAGAGGAGGCGCATCACTGGTGTGGCATGGTGTAGCAAAGTCTAAACCTCAGGCTTTTCCGTCTGGTCCCATCCTTCCTCACACAAAGTGCCTGCTTTCAACGAGGTGCATTGACAAGCGTGACTCGAATTATCGATAATCATGGAAATTTCGACCACGACTAATGGATTGGTAATTGCGCAATAACTGGGTTCGGGGGCCCTATGTCAAACTGCATGTATTGGCGGTTTATTTTTCTGCGGCTGCAGTGTGGTCTGGGTGGCAGAAATCAATGGTATGGGGTTGCATTTGTGCAGCTGTCAGATGCAAGGGTGGGTAGATAATAAATCGGATTTCAGGGCCATTGAAGCAAGAACGTAAACCTGAAAATGGCTTGGTGGTCTAGTGGTAAAGACGTCCGTGCCTGTTCCAGGAGGTGAGCTTGCTTGCGCTCCTGTCGATCGGCGGTGGCGGAAGACGCAGGTTCGAGCCCTGTCAGAGGCATTTTCAATCTGGAGAGATTTTCAAATCTCTCAAGATACATACATCCCTGTTCTTTTTAGATTTTTTTACGATCCAACCTCGACTTTGTCGCCATTTCTCAAAATATTCATGATCAACGCAGGCAGCCTTCGCTTTTATGCAGGCTACTAAGCGATTGTTTTCGCATTGTATTTAGCGTCGCCAGTAAATAAGGACTCGTAAAAAGAAACCAAAGCAAAGTACTGTACCTAGACTTGTGTGGGACTCCAACCCACACCTTTCCCGAGTCGGAGATGCGGGCTCGATTCTCGTCCAATCAGCACTTCATATATTTTTCCTCTCTGGAATATTGGGGGGCCTGTAACGAACGCTTAGCGGCTACTGGGTTTTAGACAGCAGCTGACATATGTCAAAGCCGAGACCTGACATGGCTGGGCATTGCTTGACTTGGCTAGCATTGTGGGGAGTAGTGAAAACATACCTTAACTTGAAGGGCGTGAAAATATAGATCTCGGTCAAAGCGTGGGATGGATCAACAGTCGAACTTAAATCATGCAAGTTGTGTACCTATTAAAGCGAGTGGCTGAGTAGTAATCCCACAGGAAGCAACCAGTAAGATATGATCTCAATTACATAGTAATAACCTTCGGAAACTGCTGGACACAAGGACTCCCCCGATTAACATCCTCCCCAACCCCAGCAGACATCCACAACTGGCCACCACAGTACAAAATATTCCTCCGTCCCGCCACAGAAAGCGTCAGCTCGCCAGTAAAAGAATTAACACACCCCTTGATCTTGGCAACCGCGGCCCCAGCAGCAACCTGCGACTCAACCGACGCCGTTGTCCCAACCTGAGGCCAGTTGCTGCCCGCAGACGAGGTGCTCATGTACGCCGTGTACGCGTACGAGTACGGGGGAATGTTGTATGCCAGGCCGAGGTACCCACTCTCATCCAGCTTCCAGATGTACTTGTTTTGAACGCTGGGGGATGTCGAGCTTGACACTGCCTGCCAGGTGATGCCGCCCGTGAGACCGTTGAGCATGTTGGCGTAAATCTAGAAGACGGGGGTGGTGCCTGCCTCGAGCGCGTAGGCTTTGAAGGTCTGAGACGGTTTCGACGACTGTCTGGGTAACCGTGACGGTTGATGGGACGTCCACGGCCTGAGTGGACGAGGCGGTGGCGGTCACGAGTTCGGTGCTGATCTCGGTGTTGGTTTCGGTGGCGACAAGAGACTCGACGACAGTGGTAGTGATGGAGATGGTAGTCGGAACCGATATGGTGAGGGCGCTGTCGGTGGAAGTGACGGTCACGGTGGTGGCGGATGGGGCCTCACCGGTGATGGTGGTCGGTGTGACCCCAAGACACTTGCAAGCCGAAACGTACTATTCCCACGAGGGGCAGTCTGCCGCGGCATATGTGGGCATGGACTGAGCTGCCAGCACTGTGTCTGCGGCGCGAGCATAGATGCGAGAAGAAGACCCAGCAGCAAGTGTGGTCGTTGAAGTTTGGAAACTGGTGTGGGTTCCAACAATGGTCTGAGTAATGGTGACAACTTCGGTGTGCGTGCTAGCTGTCGTAGTTATGCCGATTGTTTGCACCTGGGTCTCAGTCGACACCACCGAGGTGACTGTCTCGGTGAAGACAGATGTCTCGACCAAGCTTGCATACTGTGTAGGTATTTCAGTAACCGTCTCGGTAACCGTGTTGACCTCTTGCGTCACTGTCACGGCCAGAAGCGACAAGCAATCCTGTGATCCGTCAATGAGAGGCCCAGAGATGGCTTTCAGGCATTGGTTTGTGCGGCAGCATCCAGCGGACGCCAGCTGGAGCCAGCTGAGAGCCGACAGAAGGGCAACTCCCTGCTTCATGACAATGAATTAAACGAGTGACGGGAATGAAGTGACGAAGCAGAAGGCGACCGACAAAACAACATCTGCAAGCAGCCCGCCCGCCAGAGGGATGCACGAGTTTTAAAGCTCATCCTCTCAATTCCCAGCTGACGATTAGGACTCTTGACCTTGCATTTTCGAGAAGCTTGCTTCGTGATCCTCAGAGGTGTCGAGTTTCGTGAAGCAGAGGCCAATCAACAGTCGCCCCCTACTGCGCCTCTCCACCCGACACAATGGTCCCTCACAGGCCTGTACTGGGGTCAAATCTTAAGACGCCCCACACCAGCCCTATCAGCGCCCAGCTGAAAATCAATAAGCAATCTTTTGATATTCGAAAACGGTTGATTAGTTCCGCTATCGCATGATAGAGCACAGCTGGATGCCCCTGTCGATATCCGTGGGTGCCCATGGCCATTCATCATGACTCGGCATTCTCTGATCTGTCATGTTTTGACCTGTTCAATTAGGCCCCTGATAGGAGTCGGAAGTTTTTTGTTTGTCGTAGCCGTCTGTCATCTGACTTCCATAGATTCAAGTTACTCGCGAGTCCATGAGGGAAAGCACATAACACCATCGCAGCATTGATGAGGCAATGGTAAATGGTACAGTCAGGCAGACGCAGAAGTAGAGGTCGAAGCGTTGTGTTATAGTACCGTATCATATTGTGTGATAGTATCATATTATCAAGGTAGCAAAGGGCTCTCACCACACCCCCTCAATCCTCATCAGTGGTGATCAACGTCACCAGGAAATGGGATTCCAGTTTTTTGTGGTAGCCCAAACGGGTTCGACTTTCTCAACTGCTTCTCATGACGTTTACGATCTTCTTCTGCTGGATTGCGCCCCTTGATTCCACCCAGTGCTGTGATGATCCACTTGTGCTTGTTGTCCATGAACATCATCGAGTGCGATTTGCACATCTTGTTATTTCCCTCTCCAAGCTTGTACTCCTAAGGTGGGACGTTAGGAGAATGGTTGCAATTCCCATACCCAAGCCAGGCGCTGAACCCCTCCTTGCTTCGAGTCACCCCACTGGTGGTGAGCTGATGCATGCAACAATTCACCCAAATCTGTTCAATAAACTCGGCAACGTGTCTGCAATCAACCTCAAGCGGGGTGTCGAGCTCATTGCAAAAGTAAAGGGCGCTGGTTTGTTCACACATCATGCGCCGGCATGATTTCGGGGGGGCCCCGCATTTGCCGGGGAGGGTGCCGAGTATCTCCGAGTTGCGTCGGATGTCCACCATGTTCCCCATGGCCATGGCGGCACATTTGAGCGAGTTGAACTTCCAGTTGGCGGGGACGATTCCTTGGTACCACCAATCCGGGTCGCTGAGGTCTTGTACATTCGTATACCGGTCACGCCATTGGTCTTGTCTCTTGGCGATTGTGCTGCCCGTGGTATTGTAATGCTTTTTAGTGGAGGTTTTCAGCGGCTGAAAGTTCGGGTTGAGAAAATAGATTTGGTCCCAAATTTCCTGTTCTGTGGTATTAGTAAGTTTACCTTTGGGTCAAGGGATGCTACTAACTGACATCTACAGAGCCTCGCAGTTTGACTTCTGGTCCTCCTGGAAAGATGGCTCCTCTCCATTGCATACCGTCCGCATTGCCATGTGGAGTGCTACCCTTGATACTTCCAGATGATACATCAGGTTGTGGTGATGGCAGACAAAGCCCCTAACAAAGGTCAGTGCATGATTCTCAGTGACAACGAAAGTAAGGGTACGCACAACGGAAAGAACGGCAATGATAGCCAAGACACTTTGTCGTAGACGCATTACGTGAATCTGAACTTGATCGCGGTTTTCAAAGAAGGATGGATGAGGGATGATTGGTCTGGCCTCTTTGAGCTGTTGTTGTTCCTTCAAAAATCACACATTTCGGACTTCGCCACAGACGCGGTCACTTGGGTCACTTGAACCAACTCCGGGAGCCATATGACCACTTCCCATGATCCCGGGACCGTGGTAACTGCAAACTTTAATTACAAGAGACTGAAACCAGATAAATGTATTTGCAGAAGGATATGCATGAATTCACCAACAACACTTCAGACGACACTGCTAAACAAGCTGGAGTATGTTTAGTCATACAGTTGGCAGCTGCTGAAAGTTGTCATTCTATTCAAAACTCTTCCACTTCGCTTTACTAGATTATCGAGACGGGACCGGGACCATACTAGCAGTGACGCCTAACAACCTCACGGTTTCCGCTTGACATCCGCTGCTCATACTCGCCAACCAATCGGCAACTTGCCATGAACCAAGGAAACCAAACAAGCGGAACAACGTTGCTTGTCTTCGGATCATTCCGAGGCGCTGACCCAATTGCCGAGTATCAAGTCGCTTAGACACTGGAAGAGAGGACGTAACCCCACAAATATCCGAGAAGTTGCCCTCAGGATGAAGCGCCAATGCATTCTGCCGATAGGTCGAGAACTTGGCCACGCCAAATTGTTAATCTGGATAGAGTGCCAACCACCATCAACATATGACCCTCACTATGCTCGGTTGGCTGTACCGAATCGTGATTGCAAACCAGTCTAATTTTGGGCCATAAGGGTGTGTGTGGGGTGGCAAGGCATTTCTCCTCCTATGAAGTTGTGGTTGTTGTACGGCGTTGACAAAGGAGAATATGAAAGGGTCCCCATGCCAAAACCGGGGTCAAAGTCCACACATCTTTGCTTTCCATCCATCAAGTCCTTTGTAAACGCAAACTATCATCGCTGTCCACCATGCATTGGAAGATTCTTGCCCTCGCGGCCCTGGCCGATGCCCAGGGTTTGAACGGCCTTAACCACTTGCGTTTCGGGTGTTCCCAGATCACCGTGGAGCGCCTTGATCCTCTCGTCAACCCAGGAGAGTTCCCAACTCCGCACATGCACCAGGTTGTCGGAGGAAATGCGTTTAATGCGTCCATGCCGTATGGAACTGACATCGCCAACCTTGCCACATGCACCACCTGTGGCCCGGCGGATGACTTCTCCAACTACTGGACGGCGAATGTGTACTTCCGAGCAAGGAATGGAAGTTACAAGCGTGTTCCTCAGGTGCCCAACCGGTACTCCCCCCTGGCCTTGCAATCTGTGTGGCGATGACTGATGGTTCTTTCAGCTTCCTGTTCAATGATAGGTTCACCACCCAGATCAACGGTGGCATGGTCGTCTACTACATCGCGCCGCGCGCCAAAACCGTGACTGCCTTCAAGCCTGTCAGTCATTTTTCCCAAATCAAATCTCACGTACTGACGTCTCGTGTAGGGCTTCCGTATGTTTGTTGGTGATGTCAACCGCCGCGAGCCCAAGTACAAGTCCCAGAGCTGCTTCCGATGCTATAGCGGCCCCAACTTCGGTGGTGATGACATGGCTCCCTGCGCGGACAGCCGTCTCGATTTTGAGGGATTCCCGACCGGCCCATGCCTCGGTGGTATCAGGTCCAACGTCCTCTACCCGACGTGAGCATACCCTGGTTTGGCTCTCTACTCCCATGTGCTAACATAGCAAAGCTGTTGGGACGGCAAGAACCTAGACACTCCGAACCATAAAGACCACGTAGCTTATCCCACGTCCGGCCCCTCCAACTTCCTTTCCACTGGTAACTGCCCGGCCAGCCATCCCGTCAAGATCCCTCAACTTATGCTCGAGATTGTGTGGGACACCACCAAGTTCAACAACAAGGCTGAGTGGCCTGCCGATGGCTCGCAACCGTTTGTGTTATCGACTGGTGATAAGACTGGGTACGGCCAGCACGGCGATTACGTCTTTGGGTGGAAGGGCGATGCGTTGCAGCGGGCAATGGATGCCAACGGATGCTTCAGCGCTACGTGCGGAAACCAGAAGAGCCAGGATATCGCGGCGGCCAATCGGTGCCAAATCCAAAAGACGGTGAGGGAGGACGTTGACGGATGTAAGTCTGTGAGATCGACGTTAAGACAGAGCCATGCTGACTAGTGTACAGGGTTTGACAAGCTGCCCGGGAGCCCGATGGCTTAAACGGTGCCCGTAATTGAAAGACGTTGGGTCGGTGGCGGCTGTGATGACAGCTGGAAGCAGGGATTCGGCCGGCGGGGATGGAGGGGAAGTTCCGGCGGAGTGAGCCGCGAGTAGGTAACGTTGCAGATAGCTCTCAAGTATTTTGGAGTATCTATGATTTTTTCATGTTAGCAAACGTTACCGTTTGTGTCGATTGTCAAGCATTATTACCTCATCAATTGTCTGACGTGAAGTGATCGGCAGCGGTCAAGCTCTGAGCCAGGAAGGTCGTATCTTGGGCCAGGATATCGTGTAGTAAGTGCCGGGCGACCGTCTTCTTTGAGTCAGGTGCATTTTATGTAAATTCATGAGAACCGGGGTTGAATGTCTGAAACAATGGAAGAAATGGCATCGTGAAGGCGGAGGCGTGAAGGAAGTCTGTGCGGGGGCAGTGGAGTTTTGCGGGGTAGGTTTCGCGGACGCAGGTTTCCGCTTGGGCTGTTCCCCTAACCCACACAACGACCGAAAATAAGCCGAAAATAAAGCCAATCAGACAGCGCTTAAGGGCGCTCAACTGACCTGAAAAGGCAGGTGCATGGTCTGTGCTTCCAGCATTGTCAACCACCTCAGCAACCACACACAACGGCCCGACAGTAATTTCGGTTCTGACAAGGGACCTCACTCAGCTGACGTGGGATGTTGACCCTGCTGCCCGGCCTTCTCCCGTCCTGTTCCGCAAAAGGACCCTCGGCCGTCTGTCCCTACGGCCGGAGCACACCTGGGCCCCGACATTAACCTGACTTTGCCGGAGAAGTACTCACATTAATGGGCAACACCAACTTACCTAGACAAACATCTACCACCACACACCCTCCCAGCTCCGTGTAGGTCTCCTATAAAGCATCCAGACCTGCATCTCACAGTCCACGTCAACATGTCCCCTCACGCCGGTTTCAACTGCCAGTACCGTCGCCAAAATGAGGCATGCCGTGGCGGCACTGATTGCCATCTCTTTCCCAACGTTGTCGGTCTCATCAGTCATACAAAACTCAGACAGATTTGAAAAGAGGGCAGCATCCAGCTTCTGGTACGCCAACATCGATCATGTTACCGGCAACGTCCGCGGTTTTGCGCCCGATCTGGACGGGGACTTCACCTATCCGATACACAAAGCGGTGACTCCTGGTGATGGAGCTGCCATTCAAGCCGCCATCAATGAGGGGACCAATGGAGCAAGACGTCATGGGCAGTGGTTTGCCTCGCAGCCAAGGGTTGTTTACATTCCCCCAGGAGAATACACCATCCAGAAGACCATCATGATGAACACCGATACTGTGTTGATGGGCGATGCCACTAATGTGAGTATTGCTTCACAATTACCATTAGTACACCTAACTGACCAGTTTCTTAGCCTCCTGTCCTGAAAGCGGCTGCTGGATTCACTGGCGACGTTCTGATCAACGGCCAAGATCCCACAACGGGAATTTCCGGTGAACTGTCTTTTGCTGTTGCGCTGAAGAACCTCGTGCTCGACACAAGAAATCTTCCGGGCGAGAGAATCTTCTCGGCGCTATATTGGGGCGTGGCACAAGCGTCACATCTGCAGAATGTCAAGATCGTCATGCCTCGATCTATCGGCGGCAGTGGTCACTCTGGAATCAGACTTGGCCGTGGTTCAACACTGGGTGTTTCCGATGTTCGCATTGAAGGTGGCCAAAACGGCATCTGGCACAATGGACATCAGCAAGCCGCTTATAAAAGCATCTACTTTTACCAAAACACAGTTGGCATGCTGATTGACGCTGGAAGCACCATCAGCATTGTTGACGCGACCTTCGATACTTGTGGCAGTGGGATCCTAAACACTGGCGGCTCACCCTGGATTGGCCTCATCGACTCAAGGTGCATCAATTCAGGTGTCGCACTAAAAACAACCGCTTGGCCCAACTACGTGGTTGAAAACCTCAGCAAAGACACCTTCCACACCAATGTCATTGAGGGTCCTGGCGACTTCGCCCTCCCCGCCACCGGCCACGTTGACCAATTCTCGTTCGCCAACACTCTCGATCGAAACCCTGTCTACGGTTCCGTTACGTCCAACAAGCCCCGTCCAGCAGCTCTGACACCGTCAGGCCACAGTGGAAAATACCTCTACCTCCCTGCACCAAACTACGCGTCCAACCCTGTGTCTCACTTCCTTAACGTGAAGGACCCGTCTCAAAACGGCGGCCGCACCGTATACGGTGATAACACCCGCGACGAATCCGCCACTCTCAACGCCATCCTCGCCTTGGCAGCCTCTCAGAACAAAATCGCTTATTTCCCCTTTGGTAAATATCGCGTTGATTCCACACTTCACGTTCCGCCCGGCTCCCGCATTGTGGGACAGGCCTGGTCCACCATCGTTGGTTTTGGGTCTTATTTCAAAGACTCCAATAACCCCAAACCCATCGTTCAAGTTGGCAAGCCCGGTGATGTAGGGACAGCCCAAATCTCCGACATGCGCATTACCGTTGGCGACGTGTTACCAGGCGCGATCCTGTTACAATTTCACATGAAGGGAAACGTCCCTGGCGCTGTTGCTATCTGGAATACCTTGGTCACCGTCGGCGGAACAAGAGGCGCCCAACCCCTGACTGATACCTGCACTTCCTCATCTAACCAATGCCGTGCCGCGTTTTTGGGTATCCACTTCGCCGCTGGATCAAGCGTCTATCTTGAGAATGTATGGAATTGGGTAGCCGATCACATCGCCGAGGACTTCCAAGGAGGGTCCAGCATCGCCGCTGGCCGAGGTGTGCTAATCGAATCCAAAGAGGGAACCTGGCTCCACGCCCTGGGATCAGAACACTGGTGGCTCTACCAGCTCAACTTCCGCCAGGCAGAAAACGTCTTTGTTAGCATGCTACAAGCAGAGACGAACTACGACCAGGGTGATAACAACCCCATGGATGTCCCCTTGCCTTGGACACTGGAAGTGCAGAAATGGGGGGACCCAGATTTTGACAAGTTGTGCAATAAAGGGGACAAGAGGTGCAGGATGGGGATGAGCAATTACTTCAATGGGGGGAAAGGAATACGGAGTTATTCCAGCGCGGCGTGGGCGTTCTTTAGCGGGCCGGGGTATAAACAGTGCGCGGCGGGCAGCTTTACTTGTCAGAGGAATATGCATGTTGTTGGGGAAACCACCCCCGCGGACTTGGAGGTCTGGGGGTTGTGCAGTAAGGATGCGGAGGTTGTGCTGAGGTTTCAGGGAGGTGGTGGGAGGGATGTGAGGACGAGCCCGAATTTCACGGGGAGTTGGCCTGGTGGTGGGGGCGTTGTGGGACGGTGGACGACTTGATCTTGTTGTTTGTAGGTATCTGAACACCATCTTGGTTCAAATATTAAAACTGATAGAAACATTTCCCTCTTCGTCAGTCCAGCCCAAATACCAGGTACCGGGTGACACGCTCTACTCATAAATATAACAAAACTTCCCCATCAACCCCCCAAGCGTGCTCATCAACTCCCGCACTTTCACATCCCCAGCCAGCACCCCAAGCCCACTCAAATCATCCAGCGTCCCATTCGCGCTCGGAGGGAAATTACCCATCGTCCTCGTCATGCTCACCTCCGTCAGCCTTTTCTCCAAGTCCTGAATCTGCCAGATCCACCACACCCGATCAATCATTGTGTGGTGCAGCCAAAACGCCGGGTCACCGGGGGAAGTGTAGAAATCTCCTCCTGGGTCGCCGCCGACGGTGTAATGCCCGCCTGCGTGGACGCCCCATTTCCCTTGGGGGAATTGTCCCTGTTTCACAAATTCGTTAGCAACTTATTGGGCAGAGGGGAAACAACAGGGAAGGGAGAGGGTACAAACCTCCATGACTGTCTGGAACCAGTAGACGTTGTTGTTTTTGGTGATGAGGTCGTAGGTGTAATTGGCGGTGGTGACGGTGGCAGAATTCTTGTTGACGTCCCGGCGGAGGCAGCGGGGGTTGTACCCGAGGCCGTCGGAGCGGGGGTTGCGGGTGATTTGCAGGGTGGGAGCGATGGGGCCGAGGTTGACGGTCATGCTTCACACAGAGGGTTAGCGAGCCAGAATCGATAAGGGGAGGTGCGAGCAAAATTGATAGGGGGAAGATGGAAGGGGGAGGGGCCAGGCTAGCTCAGGGTTCAGGGGCAATAGTACTTCTTGAATGGACCGGTCGTGACACAACCACCTCCGTCTGCGGCGGGAATGCGGTCATACGGTCTCGGGGCGCCGGGGATCATGATGCCGTTGTACTGTGCCTTGGCACCGTTGCCGCCCATGCTGCCTTCGCTGCCGTCGAAGAGGGGGGATTTTGCGGGGTCTTTGGCGTAGCGGTCCCAGTTCCAGTACTTTGAGTGGTGTTAGCATGCGGTCATGACGGCCGAGAATGTCCCAGATGGACTAACCGGTTGGTATCCCTTGTAGCCGCACTCGTTTCGGAGGGCTTGCTCATAGTGCCAGACGTAGTATCTGTGCCATGGGAGGAAGTATGTCTGGCGGGAGAGGCGTTAGATCATGCTTGGAGTTAATTGTAAGATAGAAAGGCAGTCGTACGGAACCATGATTTCGGGGTGTCTGTTGTACATGGACGACAATGTAATCATCAAACCTGCTCTTCGCACCCGGGGCCGCAGAGCTCGTCAGGGCGGGCTTGGACATGAGACAGAGGACAGCATCGGTGTATTCTTTCCGCTGAGCCAACGTCAGATCCATCCTACCCAGTCGCTGTTAGCCTTTGTTCTGGGACACGATGCCGACCCAAAGTCTCACCATTCCTTTCTCCTCACAGCAGTCTCCAATGTGCAGTTCCCTTGTGGGTTCTTCGCCAGCCAGTCTTTCACCTTTGAAAGACTGGCAGTGGCAAGCTGGTCGACGACATCGGGAGGGTACGTTTGGGCAGCCGCCAGGCTGGCAAAGAAAGCGGTTGTCCAGAGAAGCATTGTGACACTTCTTTTCGTTGTCCTGCACCTGCAGAGAAAACAACAAGAAACAGATCTGACCCGGGGATCTGGTCCCTTTTTCTTCTCACACATTGACCCCGACGCGTGTATCCCACGTGCCAATCCCGGGTATTATCCCTCTTCATCATGCCCAGAGCACGTTTTTCTCACCTGCCTTGCATGAGATGGAGTCAGTCATTTAGCTGAAAACTTCACAGAGACAGCTTGAGTTTATCCACGACCCACGCATCCTGCCCTGTCCCCATTTACCTCATTCATTTCATTTCAGACGACGATCATTGGAGCGTTGTGGGTAATTTCCTGATTTGATAAAAGCTGATTTGTGCCGGAAGCCGGCAAAGCGAGGTTCGTGATCCATATCTCATATAGATTGGTCAGAAAATAAACAAGGCGCCAAGCTCTTGGGCGCCGGCATTTCATTCGGCTTGCCAAAATGTTAGATTTGGTCGTGGTTGAGGTGGAGCTGGTGATGGAGGGTTGGCCATAAGCCATGAAGCGGCCGGCAAATGCTTGAGCCCAGTGGAGGGAAGAAGTTCGGAACCTGGAAGATGTAATATAATTATGCTTCTTCTGAGCAAAAGAAGACGTATTTCCATGGGACGTAGTCTGGGGTGCAGCCTGTGAGGTGTGTTTCACCACCGGCAAAAGTCCCGAGCCGTTGACCCCATTGGGCAGGGAGGAGCAGATGGGCAGTAGAGTCCCACTCTTGTACTGACACTGCATGCCTTCGGTCACGGCGTTTTGCGTCTCTGTCTGCGTCGGCTGCCGCCATGTGATTTCTGAATCTGTGTATTCTGAAACCCTTGACCGCGTCATTGGGCCCTTCTTGTTGGAGCCAATTTGAGATTTCATGGAGCCATAGTTGTGATGCCCTGAGGGTTGTTGACTGGAAAAGCAACGTCACAGTGGGCATTCTTCCGGATTAAAGTGTTGTGGGTCACAACCGCACCTTCCGAGCCACCAAATCCCTCTTGGTTCATTCTTCGGCAGCTGTTCTGGGAATCCTTTCCAGGTGTAACATGAGCAGCCGTGCTTCCGACACGACTAGGTACTATCCTGTTGAGAAAACCGTATATCGGCAAGAGGCCACGGATAGCTACCTATTTACCTCGCGTGTTGTGGACGGTAAAATACGTAGGCATTTCGATGCAGGACTCATGTATGACAATTCAAACATTGTCAAGACCTTGCAACATTCCTCATAAGCCCTTTAAAAACGACCAGAACCCCACTTCCAACCTCTCAGCAACACGTCCGGATCCCCCTGGTGTTGACAACAAGAATGACCAAATTCATCTGGGAAGCACATTGCCTCTCACAAAGGGTGCATCGAGTGCCCCAAGGGGGTATCAAGTTCCAAAGGCGGCGTCAAGCACATACCATCGCGCGTTCAAAGACATGTGACAAACATTTGCGCTGTTCAATATCCGCTATTCTTAAGTATCCTCCTTCATTGACTTCCTATCTATCACCTCCTTAGCGTCTCCCAATCATCCTTCAACGCGAAATAAATCCAAGACCGGCTTCGATGTTGCCAGCGAACAGCCAAATCTGTCTGGTTGTGACCCAGCCAGCCTCGATGCCAACCCTTGGGCCAACAAGCCACCAACGACCATTGCTCCTCCCTCCTCGACCAGAGCGCCAAGTGATCCGCTCTCTGGTGATGCTGGCCACCCTTTACCAACTGTAACACTCGACGTTGGGGCATCGTCGTAGCAGGACGGTCTAGCATATGACCCTTTATCCAGTGTAGGTGAATTTTTACATTATCTGCCCGCTTTAGTATATCCTCTGCGTCTTCAAAAATGAGGTTTGCGATTTTGTTCCGGAGAGGCCTGTTCTCCTGGTCCGGTATCTGTACAGGTCCACCCCGCATGGCTGGGTCCATACGGTTGATGTTGTTTCTGGCTTGGCACATTCTGTCTTTAAGAAATAAGACGTTGTTAAGGGAGTCAGAAAATATATGCACCTCGACCCAGCCGTAATCCGGAGCACGATCTTTACCCAGCTTTCCCAAGGCTTCCGCAAGTCTCCCACCAGCAAGATGGATTCCGTGAGCTATTGCCGCCAGCTCGAGCAGGTCGATATTGTGAGGCACCTTGGGAAATGACCAGGAATATCCAGTGTGTGCCCTGGCGTCGGTGTTCGAAAACACGGCCCCGACGCCACCGACACAACTTCCACCAGGTCTCCCCAATGATGCATCAATAGCAACTGTCATTTTGAAGGTGTTGGGTTTTGGAGTAATGGCCTGTTGAGCAGCATGAACTGCAACGTACATGTCACCGTAGTGGTCGTGGACATCAAAACGACGGGTGCACTCATCCGGGACCCAGATTGGAATCGATTGTGAAGCAGTCGGATCTGAAGCTGTGTGGTGTCCCGCATACTGGTGTGCCCAATTCGTGTTGGCTGAACTTTGGTGTGTCAAACTCTGATGTACCGAGCTGTCGTGTGAAGAAATCTGGGGCGGACGAGTCTCGGATACAAGTGCTGAGCGTTGAGGGGTCGGGCTGTGAATTGGGCTGGGAGTTGGGTTTGGTGTTGGACGGAAAGAAATCCGGTCCTTATGAGTGTTGGATACAAGCGTTGAGCATCGAGATATCCGGCTGCGGGTCGGGCTGGGAGTTGGGCTGAGAGTTGGGTTTGGAATTGGAGGGAAAGAAATCCGGTCCTTGTGAGTGTCGGATACAAGCCTCGAGCATTGAGATATCCGGCTGCGGGCCGGGCTGGGGGTTGGGCTGGGGGTTGGAAGGAATTGTTGAAAGCCGTGGCCCTCAGTTTCCGCTCTCTTAGGATGTGGTGGCGTCTGCGACGGTGTTTCGGCGGCGATGCCATCTGGAGTTATTTTCCATGATGGTCGCTTGCACGGGTGAGAGGTTTCCCAGGTCTCGAGGGACTGTGCCGAGTCATGTATCTCAGTTTTGACACGCTTCGACGGCGACAGCGACTGCGGCGGTGGTTCGGTACGGCGCTTCTTGGGGTTCGTGGCAATTGTGGGCGGGAGGTTCGGTTGTAAAGCGGGTTTGCTGTGATAGATCCCCATTTTTGTTGTATGAATGCATGGCGCGAGAAGTATGTTGATGATGGAAAGATCATGCATTACGCAGGTCTGTCGGAGAGGGATGAGACGATTGCGGTCCATTGCGCGCCTGCCAGGGCCTTGCATCTGCAACATGGCAAGCACAGTTTGGGGTTGAGATGAATACCAGAAGGCGGGCTATGTCGACGGGCCCCGGAAAGCGGCGAAGGTGCGACCAATTGTCGTAAATCCAATTGGTAGGTGCATCGGAGATTGGACCTTCTTGACGGTCGCGTCACCTCAAGTTCAACCTGTCGTTCTAAACATCGACTTCAGGACCAGTTTCTGTCTTGGCTTTCGCCTGCTCCAGCATACGGATGATGGAATCCAAACTTCCCATGATACCAGGCGGCCACGAACCTTGTGACGAACCCTCCAATCGGCGGCTATGGGCGATACCCCACGGGGAACTTCCACGCCATAATGAGTAGCCAGAGCTGACATCGGCGCCTGCTTCAAGAAGAATCTTCACTATCTCTCCATTGTGACCATTGTGCTCAGCCACCGCGTAGTGGAGCGCAGTTTGTCCAGTGTTGTCCCGTCTTTGCGGATCAGCTCCATGGTCCAAAAGAAGTGTGACAATGGCTGGGTTACCACTTGACGCCGCAGTAGAAAGGGTGGGGGGGGATTTGGTGCCTGGGAGAGTTCAGATCAATCCCTCTCGCCAGCCAAATGTTGATAGGTACGATATGGTTGTGCCGCACACATGCCATGAAGGCTTGAAGATAATCATCATTGCAACGTAGGTTGCCACGTGAATGAGACTAGCTGACCCTGTTCGCAGTCTTTCGAATGGGACTTCTGATGTCGTCTCATTCTCTGGTAATATTGTGGCTATCTCTCCGAATTTCTCCGGCCACAGCTGTGTGTTTGGAAGCCCCAGAACCCTTTCAAGAGATGCCCCTCGAGTAACAAGGTGTTGCGTAAATCGAATCTAGGTACCTAGGTAGTGTAAACCAGTATTATAGCTGGGATGGGGTTGCCATTGTTGGACATTTACCTATGAAATGCGCTCACGTCTCAGACATGGCTTCCGAAAATCGTCAAGTCTAGGATGTAATTCACATTTCCAGGCAAAGCTCAGTAGGGTGGTATGCCTTTTGTGATGTTCGAAGCATCTGTGCGAAGCTTGAGGGCTTCTCCGTGACGCCGGTAGGTCGTTAGGTATCCATACTTATCGCCTTCTTTCTGATCGATTCAGCGAGTTGTTCATCATAGCCGGTAGTTACATTATTGCATCCAAGAAAGAGCTGCAGATAAAGAGATTTGCCAAAGCTGGTTGCTGCGCCTAATAGAATATGACCACAGAGTTTCGGTTCATCGAGATGGGAAGCTACCTAGTTTGATACATTGCCGAAGATACCCGCGACGGCGTTCAAAGCTTTCTCGCCATCGGTGCCATATCTACACAGCCGCCTAGACAGCGAGTCACTGTGCCTGTAAGCTGCGTGTAAACGCTCTTCCGGAGAAAGGACAGGCTTCTACTCCATCCAGACCTGCCCACTTTGAAGTGTTCAGCAGGGAAATCTTAAGACTCAACTTGTTGAGACTGGACACAGACTGGGCCAGGTCATCTATCAACCATGCCTGGGGGAGCTGGTAGAAGTCAGGACCCAAGACTTTGCCAAACACAAGAAAGGAAGCCACCTGCTGGACAACTACAGACTCAGGAACCTCGTAGTTGGGGACGATAATGCCTAGCGTATCGACTGCCATTCTTACAAACTGGAGTAGGCTTTCCGCTCTTTGATCTTAAAATCCACAGTTTACTTTACAAATTCCACACCTCCCGGGATACAATTCAGACTAAGAAATAAATCCTTCTTGATAGATTGGCCAGAAAGAGGGCAAGTCACGAGCTAAGAAACTTTCAGGGTATAAAGTGTACATTACAAACGAGCTATGATCGGGTAGTCCAAACTGCCTTCCATCCACAACACTATTACTAAGTACACGCGTGCAAAACTAGCATCCCATTTACAGCGAGTCCACCTAGCAGGCTGACACTCAGCTCAAGGACTTGTACGATGGAAATCTGCTGTCTTTGCGCCCAATGACTAAACCAAGAGATACACAGGGCTGGATTTTGCTCCTGAACTTTTGAGTCTTCTTTCTCAACACTCAACTGTTTGCAGAACACGTCCCACAAAACCAGAAGTCTCAGCTGGGATGACGCGACTTGATAGACGACATGACAGGGTTTACAGAGAAGCAGACTATTTGAGACAAGACGCGCTTCTGCCCAGCCACAATGAGTAGAAGACACGCTTTGCGTCAACAATTGCCCAGTCATTTTCCCTTTTAGTGGACTGTCGATATGGCATTCCATAGCACTTTGTCTAGCAAGCATGCTCTTGTTGTACCTCTATTTCACACAGACTCACTCAAACTCCACGGGAACCCACACGGGGGCTTCAAATCCGAGCTCCCGGGCTCTTTGCTTCAGGATGTCGAAGAGCATATCGGCAATTTGCATGCCAGCTGCATCAATTTTCATTAGCTTCGAGGAAGAGAGCGTATCTTTATGAGCAAACATACCGTGGAAATTCAAGATGTTCTCCATATCGCAACCTAATGTATGGGCGATGATGACAACCCGCCGAAGAATCATGATCCTGAGGAACTCCCAGGCTGGAATTTGGTTAGTTGAGATTGAGCAAAAAAGAAATCTGTAACTGGAATAGAATATGGGGTAGAAGATATATACACATACCGGCCTCTTGGGGGTAATCGTCGGCTCAGGAGGGGCAGGGGGGCGGCCAGAAAGGCGACGGCGAAGCCAGGGCAACATGGCGATTTGTTTGGGAGCTGGTATGGTTGAAAAACTAGGTTAGCGGAAGCACTCATGTTTTTATTGCCAATCAGATACCAGATACGTACAACGGGGACTTGATGCTTGGATGGTTGAAGGTGGGTCACTGTTGATGAGCTTGGTCAAGTCGACTGGAGCGATCAGTGATGGGAGCAAAGAACTTGGATTTCGAGGACAACAACCGTGCTAACAATTTGTCACAGCGATTTGGCAAACTTTCTCCACGCGTTTGGAAAGCACGACGGGCCCAGAAGACAATTGCTCCTTGTGCACGGTTCACAACACGATTCCAACAGCTGCTGGAGGGGGTTGGACGGCTGGTGAAAGCAGTTTGAAAGTGATATTCATATTTTCAGAGCCATATGCACTGTAGGTGGAACGAACCTTCAAATTTCACTGTCTGTTCATAAGACTTGCTGTGGAGCAGGAAAATGTGGGACATGCCAAGAACGCTGCGCTCAGCCGAGCGCCACCAAAATGGAGCTTGGGAATGGCATCACAGGTCTGGACTTGTGGGCTGAAACAAGTGTGGCCAGATGGGACAATTGTGGCCAGATGGGAGGTTCTGGGCTCAATAGAGCTTCGAGGCCGAAGGCCGAGAATACGCCGCTCTTGTGGGATTCCTTTTGTATAAGTACGTAGCTAGCTACGCTCGTTTGAACAGCTTTCTTTTATTCTTTAAATCAATCAATCAATTCTACCACTGCAGGGTTTTCCACCTTCACACTTGCTGCAATCTCAGCTACCCAGGTAAGGTATCCATTTGTATGCCTTCATACACCGGCCCAATCTGCTTCCGCAATCCGAACGAACATGTCGTCATGCAATTTGCTGACGTATGCCTTTTCAATGACCGGTTTATGAACATTGACAACTTGGAAGTCAAACCATCGCATCAACTATTGGCTTTTAGTTAGTAACCAACTCGCCATACGCAATGTCCATGTGGGCAATCTCACCTCGAAAGGCACTTTATTCAGTTCTAGGAGAGCCACGTTCTTTCCGGAGCATGTCCACCTCCCACCGCCAAAGACGATGTCGAGAGCTCGCAACATCTCTGCTTTCTTGTCGGCGTCGCACTCGAGGAAGCGTTCAGGACGGAAGATATCAGCGTCTTCTCCAAAAACCTTCTTGTTGTGGGTCAAAGCAATGGTGTTATGGCCAATAAGTGTCCCCTCTGGTAGATAATGGCCGTGGATGGTGTCACCACCTCCTGGTACCACTTTGTAGTGACCAAACGTAACAGCAGAACCGATGCGGAAACCCTCCCACATAACAGCCTGGGTGTAGGGAAGTTTCTGAGACTCCTCATTTGTGATGGGACTCGAGACCTTGCCCTGTTGCACGGCCTCTTTGATCTCCTTCTTGAACCGGGCATAGGCGTGAGGCGTCGTCACTAGTTCCATATCAGTTTATTTTTCCAAGCCAATACACTGAACCTTGACTGGACTCACTGAGGTGAAGCATTGTCCCTCGGATGGTGCTGTCAAGCAGTGGGCAGTACGACGAACTATAGTAACGGGAGAGAGGCCCCATAAGCGAGAATGGGGGCCAAACCTTGCGGTGGTATCGTTTCCGGCAAGGACTGCCAGGATGGCCTCGCCTTCGCATTCAGATCTGGTCATTCCGTTTCGGATGAACCCACCCTGGTATCATCCAAGTTAGCTGCATATGCCACAAGCAGTCGCCAACGTTCCCTCACCATCATGTCCTTTGTTGGTTTGTCCTTGCTCGCGAAGCGTTGCGCAATAAGCTCGTTAACGTACCTGATATTCATTCCTAGTGGTTAGCGCCATGCTGTCCTCGGGTATGACGAACATTTTAGAGCAGAGAGACGTACTTCATGATCACCCCTAACCCAGACTTGTCAGTGGGCTTGGGCCCGACCAAGCCCAACAGTCCGTACTTTGAGATCAGTATTTCTCTAAAAAACGGTATTTCCATCGACAAAAACATCAAGGGCAAAAGCTTGTCCATGGTGCCAACCCATCCCAAAACATCTACACCCTCGTCCGGTGACCCCACGCCTTGCCAAACACCAAGCCGGAGATGACATCCATGGTGAAGTATCTCGACAACTGGGCGAAGTCGATGGAGCGTAGTTCGTCGCCTCTGGAGACGTACTTGCGGCGGATCAAGTCGATAAGTCGAAGCAGCTGAACATCGACAGCCCTCTCCAGACCCCCCTCTGTCTCCCGCCCGGCGTAGGGACCTGTGGTTTTGGCCTTGAGTATGTCGTGAGCTGTCGTGTCGAGCTGGCTGGCTAGATTGTCGGTGTCTGGGGTAAACTTAGCCGCTGCGTACCACATGCCGCGCGAATATGATCCTCGGGCTGCCATGGTCCTGCGTAGAACCTCTGGGTCATCGGTGACGATCGTTCCTGGAGCGGTGACGACGAGCGGGCCATATTCTCGAAGGTTGAGGTATCCGTCTTGCACCCTGCCGGTTATGATTGTGTAGAATTCCCAGAGATAGGAGAACCTGGCCAGCCGTGGTCCAGGAATGTGACGAAGGCGATAATATGCCTTGAGGGAGGTGACGATGTACCAGGTTACAACGGACGCTGCGGCCAAGCCGCATATGGCGGTGTTGCTGAGTTCCAGGTCACTGATGGACTCCAACATGGCGTTGTTTGCTGAGGACCGTCTGGAACTTTGGTGTGATACTATTGAGTACTCTTGTCAAATTGAGCTTTTGGGTTCATGTTGAAATAAAGGCAACAGGTCCTCCCGTCTTATCCTTGGTTGCCCCC
Source organism: Apiosordaria backusii (assembly GCA_030549205.1). Lineage (NCBI taxonomy): Eukaryota > Fungi > Ascomycota > Sordariomycetes > Sordariales > Lasiosphaeriaceae > Apiosordaria > Apiosordaria backusii. Next base: position 2,623,663 of record JAUKTV010000006.1, read on the forward strand.
CTGATACTGCGGGGTCGTTCCCTGCCGCGCTGCCTACCGCATTTGCCCATAGCAGAAGCCAGCCAAGATGAAGATGCATATTCTGCTACACATCACCAAGCCAAGGTGGTGTGTGGTTGGGTAATATCACTAGATAGTGTCATGCACTCCCCGCTTTTGTGTCAGTGTAACGTCGCACAAAGAGAAGCCACGGCGTTCGGGTTCAGCATCTCATAGGCGTAGAGTGTTGATCGCGACAGCAGAAAAGGGCGCCAGAACGCCAATCTATCGTAAGGGGTAAGCCGACGCAATGAAAAGTGTCAGGAGTTTTGTTTCGCCCAATCTAGCCCTAGCATTGTGTCGTAATAGGTGAACATGATAGCTCGTTGCCCATGTGGTTGCAGGCATAGCGTTGTTGAATGGTGGGGTGACATGTGCTGGACGACATAAAATATCGGCGCCGCTACCTTTCCAGGTTGTGTTCGAATCCAATGCCGATTACGCTCTTTTCGACCTGTCGACTCTCTTTGGAGACCTGCCAACTATGTGTTAAGCACCATCAACTGCCCTTCCAGGCCCGCGCACGGATTTATGAGGTCTCTTACCCATGACTCTTTTAAGGCCTATAGAACATTTAAGGAGGCTTTACGTGACATTTTCAGTACCCGCCTTTTGTCCATATGGTGGTTAGGTCCCACCTGCAAGCTGCTGCTTCCCCGTTGACCATTTCCAGTGTTTGGGTCGGCAGTTAAGCCCGCGCCAGTCTCAACACATGGAAAGGTGGGGTGAATAAAAACACAACGAGTGTGATGAACGTTGATTGCATCGAGCACAGACCGCATGGCTTCCACCCTCTTGGGCCTGCAGCCTGAAGACAGGCACTTCCAGATTCTACACACTTCTTCCTCTTGAATATCGTAACCGCTTGTTGAATTCTACCCTGATATTTGAGTTCCAGCCTTGGGAACATGAAGACCTCACAAACGTCTCCCTTCCAAACAGTTACCTTCGCCACATTCCCACATGGAAGCCGACGTCATGGGCATTCGAGGCGCTGTGTCACAGTGACACGACATGTGACATCAGAGCCTCAAGCCATCTCACATGAAGGTCAGAGATAAATCATCAAAGATGTCGCACAACGTTATTTCAGATCCACAATCATGTGCATTAGATTTCTTGGCAAGGCACCCGGAGCGGGATAAGGCGAGGCGAGGGAACCAAGGCCATAGCCCCGCCTAACTCCGTAGGCTGGACCTGTGCTGTCAGCAACAAGGTCACCACACAAAAGTAAGCGGCTCTCCTGGGACCATTCACGAGGATGTTGGCTAACTCTAAAAGGTCCATCACGGCCAGCGGCTTGCTTATCTATCCGGCATTACATGAAGCCATCGGACACCAAATGAAGCGATGATCTACCAAGCTACAAGGGCCTTCTCTCACCTCCCCGCAGTTCAATACCACATCGCAACATCGAGAATGATACCCATCCCACGATACCATGGCCAATCAAACAACAAAACACATGGCTGACAGCAGGACCAAGCTCGCCGGTCGCAACGCTCAGCTCAGCAACATGCAGGTGAAACGCATATTTCTAATCTACGAGATCGATCAGCGGGAATAATTCTGGAACCAGCAATGTCTTCGAGTCATTGTTACAACATGCAGATGCAGCACCATGGACTTTGAGGTACATATAGGCGGGTAGCCGCGACCACATGTTGCCTGTTCTTTTGTCTGCTGGTCAATCTTTCAATCAGGTGTGCTCTGCTTTGTTCGCCAAAGTCCAACGCGATGGACCACCTACTCCACCGTTCGGTATTTCCAACATCGGACAATCTCGGCGTCGTCCTTCCATACCTCCTCGCGGCCGTAACCGGCTTCCTCGCCCACGTCCTCTACTTCATTCGCGGCTTCCACGACACCAGCGCCCTCCGCATCTTCCTTTTCCACTTCGCTACCTACCTCTCTCTGACAGCCTACTCCATCACCCACCTCGGCCTCTCCTCCGGCGTGCTCACCTCCGCCGCCATATCCGTGTCCTACCTCGCCACGCTCTTCACCAGCATTATCGTCTACCGGCTCTTTTTCCACCCCCTCCGCCATATCCCGGGCCCCTTCATCGCCAAGATCACGAAGCTCTACGGCCCATGGACAGCCCGCAATGGACAAATGCACCTCGAGCAGACCAAACTCATCAAGAAATACGGCAACTTTGTCAGGGTAGCCCCGAACGAGGTTTTTATGCTGAGTGTGGAAGGGATAAAAATGATACATCTCAGGGAGAGCGGGTGCAGGAAGTTGAACGCGGGGATTTATGATGTGATTCATTTCAAGGGGGAGCATAATCTGAATTCGATACTGACGAGGGAGGAGCACGGGCCGAGGAGGAAGATTTGGGAACGGGCTTTTACGACCAAGGGTTAGTGGTGTTGTTGGATAGGAGAAGACGAGGCTGACAAGTTTGGTACAGCATTGGCGAATTACGAACCGATCACCCGAGAAGTTTGTCACACGTGGCTTGACAAGATTGCCAGTTTCAACGGCACGCCGATCAATACCTCGTTGTTTGGACTCTTGCTAGCGTTTGACCATATGAGCAAGGTTGGGTTCTCACATGAGTTCCGGTCGATTGAGGCTGGGGAGGAGAATAAGATGCTGCATTTGCTAGAGAGCTTGTTTGGGCAGTTTGGAAAAACGGGGGAGTTATGCTGGCCCTTGAGCATCGCGAAGGATCTTAACCTGGGCAAGGAAGCGGCGGAGTTTGATCAGTTGACAATCGAGATGGCTGACAGAAGGGCTGCTGTGAGTTTCTCTGTTTTTAATGGTGTGGACAAAGCTGACCAAAGAACGGGACAACAGGCAAAAGACAATAACAAGGGTGACATTCTGCAGTATTTCCTTGATGACATGAGATCAGAGAAGCCGATTGCATTTACGAACAAGAACATTTTCTACTCAGATTCGGCATTGGTGTTGATTGCCGCTACGTCAGTCCTCCTTCACGTAGACATGATGTCCTCCTAGGCTGACTTTGAAACCAGTGATACCATCGGCGTGGTCCTCTCCTATATCTTTTACCACTTAGCCAAACAGCCTAATTACCAACACATCCTTCACTCCTTCATCAAGGATGTCTACGGCAAAACGATCCCCAATGAGTTCACAAACCATGACCTGTCACAGATTCCGCTCTTGGACGCGGTGATTAATGAGACAATGAGGGTGGACAACCCGGTGGCAAACAACGGGCCTAGACTAACCCCTCCCGAGGGTATCACGGTAGATGGCGTTTTTATTCCTGGTGGTGTCGCCGTCAGAGTGCCGGGATATGCGCTGCACCGCAGCGAAGAGTTTTACCTGGCACCGACCGAGTTCAAACCGGAAAGGTGGACGGATCAGTCGAAGTTTGTCAAGGACCGCGAGGCGTTTATGCCGTGGCTGGTTGGTAAGTGCACTTCTCCCCAGTGGTTTTCAGGACACGAGTTTCTGATAGACCTACTGCTATAGGGCCCAACAACTGCGTTGGAAAAAGAATGGGGATGAGTGTCATTCGGCTTGTGCTGGCTTATACAGTCTATCACTACACTTGGGACTTCGCACCAGGGGAGGATGGGACAAGGATCTACTCAGAGTCGAGGGATAACTTGATTCTAAAAGCTGGGCCGTTGAATGTTGTGTTTACACCGAGGGTACCCTATGTGGCCGTGCCCAACTGATCATAATCGAGGATATTGGGTACCTAAGCATAAGACATTGGGGACACTGAATAACACATTGTATAGAATTATTCTACTGCGGTCTGTCACTCAGCCTTCTGCGCATGCCCTTGATCCGAACATCTTGCGCTTGGATGATGTTTATTCCCAGTTCCGCCTTGTTTCGTTTACTTGTTGGCATGGTCACCTTTTCATATCACCATTTGATGCTCGCGAAAAACTATTTGCGCTTCCCACTGGCGGCATCAACCTTTGCTACCCCTTCTTGCACTTTTCCTTCCTGTTTTCGCGTCGGTGTCAAATAGCCAATGTTGCCGTCACCGCCACTATGCTTGCAACCATCAGCACTAGTCTTTATACTGCCATTACCTAGTTTTGATGCCCACCATCGTCACTTTCTGACGACAACAATGGCCTTAACGGCCCTACTATCAGTAGGTAACGGGCTTGCATTGATGTCACCATCACCATCGACATCAACACCAGTGTGAGGCGGCCACCACCCTTAACACCATCAGCATCCTTCACGCCGCCATCACCATTCATGACAACATCCCTGATGCCAGCATCATCGTCTAAGGTAATGTAACTCGCAATTAAACAGATCGCAATGATCCACCTTTTGTGCTGGGGAAACTCATCCATTGGTAAATCCTGGACTGCCCTGGAATTCTCTGCTTCTCCATGCTATCGATCGACCTGATGGATGTACTGGAGTAATGTGGCTGTTCGGGGGCCTCGACGGCCTGACAGTTGGTGACTTGCTGTAACAATTACAGAAGAACTCTCGGAAGTATTGCGAGGTGAGGATCGAGGATGCCCGAAGAAGCGCGCTGTGCAGCCTGTGCATCGCTTCTTAAGGTAGGCTCCTAATATGGTAAGGGTTGGATGCGGGGCAGACATTACATGTTAGAGTACTTCTATGAGCAGCACTCGGTGGGTCAACGTGTTTACCTTTGACGCTGTTATTCTTGAAGATGCATGAGTTGGGATCTTCAGACTCTTCTCAAGTAAAATGAAAGAAAGGAAGTGGGTAAACAAAGATGTTGGAATAAAAATTGAAAAGAAAAAAGCAAATTTAAAGGAGATTTAGGTGGGAATCGAACCCACGTCTTCCGCGATCAACAACTGTCAAGCTAAGACTGCTCCCGAAGGAACCTTCCTGCTTCGTGCGAGACCCAAGACCGGACGTCATACCACTAGACCACCAAACCTTTTTTTGATTGTTGTCAATTCAACTCCAAAACCAGCGTGATAAGAGCCCACAATCGCCCTGATCCCCAAAACCGTACTCTCCAGCTGACATGCACTCAACAATTACCTACCTTGTGAAAACGTACCCTATGAGTCCACATCTCGGAAGCACGCAGAAAGGGATTTTTGTTATTGCACTAGCTTTTTGATCATTCAACGCTAGGTGTTATCACTCTTTTATTAAATACTAGGTTGCCTGTGCCCACCGCTTTCGGAATAATCAAGATGGAATACAGCCGCACATATTGAGCCTAGCACATACCGACATCGAAGTCCAAATCTTCTAAGCCCTTGTATTGAATAATCGAGGTAGGCATTTTATGCTTTCCTTGACCGCCTACAGAGATAACTCAACTAGCGTACATCATACTCAGGATGTATGTCAAGTGATGTGTTGATGACCGCCTACATGTCGATTTCATTTAGTCGTTGACATTGCTCAAATATATAGTTATGAGATTTATTGACAGGACTCGGGATCTAGATACATACAGAGAGAGATCGTATAGCTGGAATTTATACACGAAGACCCCTTATTTCCGCTAAAACCAGTATTCCTAGGGGCAGTGTGGCTCTCTGTTCAGCAATATCAAAAACCACCTAAAACTGAGATGTTGTTTAGCAAGCACAGGTTAAGGTTGTGTACCTTAGCTAAACCTGCCATACTGCATAACCACAGTTCCCATTTCTAGTGCGGTTTACTCGTGAATGAGGCAGTACTTCATCTTTTTACTTTGTTACTTTACATTGACAGATCGATCTCCAGTTAGGAATCGATATTAATCCTTTCAAACAAGTGCTCTACAATAACCTTAGATATCAGAACAAAGACCAACTCAATTCTTTCTTCCGGGAGATAGCCTTCACTCCTCTAATCTATCACCCATTCTGTTTCCTTATCCACAGTTCATCTCCTCCTCAAATTCCGCCCCATCTTTTCAACCTCCCAACAAAATGCTGTGCCAGCGCCCAACCAAGCACTTCTAACGGCACATTGTTCAGCTCCTCGAGAGTCTCCAACGCATGCGCGGGGCCTATGTCTTAGGCTTGCAGATTGCTTTCTGTGCCTGCAGTGCCTTGACACTCGTGAACAAACGCGACAAGGTTTATCCGAACATTCTCAGCTAGGATGATGTCCATCTTCTGTATTTCGTCGACCCGGCAGTCGGCACCTCCTATATCCTCAGATTCGATCCGCTTCAGCCTCAGCTCCCCACACTCTCATCATCCGCGGCCTCACCTGCCTTTTCCCTCGTTGACTCGTAATCAACAATGTCATAAATACTCCTTTCTCTTCTCTCTGCACCTCGACCCTCTCCCTTTCCATGCCACTGTCGCCTAACAAAATACATTTTCTCATAACCCACTCCTTGTTCTTCTTGGCAAGATCATCCAGTAGCTGGTCTTCAGCAACCTGATTGTGCATCTTGTGGCTCATCCGCTTCGTTGAAAAGTCAGCTTCCTCGCTTTCGGCATTGTTATCGTGTGCTTTTTTTGCTTATGCATAACTGCCAGGTTTATGTAGTGCACAATAGTGTGGTGTTGTGCGGGCAGGCTAAACTTCGGGACGTTTAGCGCCATCCCTACCCACCTCTGGTCCACTTTCAACGTCAATTGCGCTTTTGCAGCGACCGACACCTCAGACCTCCATGACCGCAATCATTGATTTTGCTATGTGAGCAGCTATGGTTTGGAGGCTTTAATGGGTTGGGAAGCAGTCTAAGACGTAGCATCTGCCCCCCTCACCATGGTGTGATGCCATCGTTGCCCACAAGGTCAATCCTGGCATAGCATGGTTCTGGCTTAGGCTTACCTCCCCAAATTGGTATCAACTGTTGGGGTCATTTCTCAATAAGGTCTTTCTGATTGAGCTTAACAAACCCTTATGATGATATTCAGCTGCGGGCCGAGATTTAACTAGACACAAGGCAGTAAAAGGACGATGTTAGATTTGCAACATTCCACAGAAGGGCGGACTCATCAGGCTCTATAAAGTTCCGATCAAAATGCAGAGATTAGCTATAGTGGAATGTAGATCATCGGTATTTTTAAGGTAGCATGCAAAGCGTGGTCATTTTCTCGTTGGAGGTTACAGGTCCTTCTACGAATAGATGATGTCTCAGCCCCGTCCTGGGAAAAGTGCTGAAAGACACAGGTTTGAACCCCATCAGTGTATTTCCCACTCTTATTTTCAATAACTGTTGGATGTGCACTGGCACATTGGCCTTGCTCCGCGAAAGCAGCCCCACATTGCCAGAATTAAGTCCCTCCAAGCACCACCTGCCCGAGCAAGAAAATCTCCCACCACGCAACACCCTGGAACGGACCGGACTTTAGCGACGCGCCCGAACGAAACCTTGAGACAGTCGAACAAGAAAAGCAAGTTTTTAATCTTGAAGAGCGGCGGGTGGTATCGTATGCAATTGCTAACAATCCTCCATGCAGCCATGGCCCAGCTGGCCAAGTCGCAGAAGTTCGGTCTGGTCGCAAGCGACTCCGACCAGGAACCTGCGGCTCTCACCGCGGGTCCCAGTTTGGAGTCGCTTTCGTCCTCCAAGGGTGTTGCCGCAGCCCCTGCCGTTGGATTTCTGATCCCAACACTCAGTCTTGGCTCGAGGAGATCACAACAGACTCTATGAGTTTGAGGTCCGCCACTTTTGAGATGGCCAGGGTGCAATACTCAAACATCACACATCGATGTTTGGCACAAGCCTTAGGCTAGCTGAGGCCGCGGACTCCTTGTTATGGTTTTGCCGAACCACAACTCCCAACTGGCTACCGCTATGTGTCGAAAGGTTAAGGACATTTCATACTAATACCAATCCCACTTACAGATCCCAACCTGCAAAGTCAAACCGAGAATCATGAGAACGAAAATTCGGCCGCCACCGAAGATGATGGCACGGCGTCGCTGGCCCCGATAGCTGCATCACTTCCATCCCTGGAAACAGTCCAGTTCCTGTTCCGAATGTCGACTTTAAGAATTGCCTTCTTCGTAAGTAGACCGGTACTGCACCGGCTTTAGCCTGTATAGGGGGTGTGCTATCCTGTATAGGGGGTGTGCTACCCTGTGCCGGGGGTGTGTTGATCGTAGCGACGCTTAGACCCCTTTATACCACCCCGGTTAAACTTCCGTAAAGTTAAAATTAGAATTACAATTACATAAATGGTTTCGTGCCTCATAAGCATCACGCTTAAGTTTTCTCTTCCTTTGTTTTACTTCTCTCCTATAAGATTAATATTTTCTTATATTTAATATTAGTATCCCTGTTATGTGGCAAGGCCACAATGCGGAAATATCCCAGGGAAATAGGTCTTGAGACTGGTCTTGAAGACGGTCCTGGGAGGAATCCAGTCCCTGAAGTTAGGGCCGTATTGCGTTAGGCCGGGCAGTGGTTCAGTGTCTGGATCTGTGGACAGTTCTGTGGATTGTACTGGAGGCCGGGTGTAGATCCGGTCTGAAGAGGGAGTTTGGGAAGGCGAAGACTTCCCTAACTAACATAAAGGAAATAAATATATCACGAAAGAAAAGGTGACCGAATCCTGAAAGTATGGTGTGAAGGTATAAGATTCGATGGCCCGGCACACGAACTGTGCTCGGGACAATGCTATTTATGCTTCCCAGGGACTGGTCTGCCAGACCGGAGTCCTGGGTACGAGACCTTGTCACGTGGAGTGGTCCTCCACGCAACACTTTACCCTTTGCGTTGGCTCACGGTTAAGGCAGTTGTTCCGTCCAACTCGTAGGATATGTTGGTTACCTAACCGCAGCCAGGAGGTGAGAACATGCCAATTTGCGAGGACGATGTGGGAATCTAGGAAGTAAATTCCTACCATAATTTCGTCACATATATGTATAGGTAGTTTACAGTTACTAGCGAAATCAGCTTTCCGCTTTCCATCTACTTCTTTCCTAATCCTCTATGTAGGTAGGGACTTGTTCTGGGGCCTCATGGTGCTTATACCGTGCCCGAAGATAAACCACCCTAATACTATCATCAGAACAAATAGAACCTCTCGATCTTACACTTAGCCTTCCACCAGGCATCCGAGTATATCTTCCCCACCGCAAGTCGCTCGGCTCTTTCCGTCCTAGGGTTTCTTGAAACGAGCATAACGTCAATAACACAGCCACACCAGCCCTCTTCCCATCCGGACTTCGTTGGCGGATACGATCCCTCTCTATCTGTACCTACCAATCCCATCTGTGTCATTCTGGAAAAGCCAATCCCTACAAGCAGAATATCTTGTCCTCTTGCCCTCATTTGCTCCAACACGTCCTGTCCCGGCGCACCGCAGATAATACCGCAGCGAGTCCCCGAAGTATCTAAGATTGGTGCCACATATAGCGTGTGGGAGCCGTTGCCGCTGCTAAAATTGCTGACAGAATAGTCCAATAGAGTAAAGAATTGCAAAGGTACGAAGGGTGCGACAAAAGACAAGCAGACTGACTTTTGGAGCCTAAAGTATGCACCTGCATCCCACTCTCCGCGTGTTAGTCCACGTCGCGTCAGGATCGATCCATCATCTTGATCGCTCTCGTCGGCATTTAGGACTGTTGCGCGGGCGACATTGTCGAGAGCCCACTGCTCCGTATCACAACAGCGACCGTCCGCCTCAGGCTTGTGCAACGTGTGTGGATGGTCGTAGGGCACAAAAGGGAAAAAGCTAGGTGATTCTTCCGCCCAGAGGATCAAATTCTTCACCAGGCTCTTTATAACAAATGCATCGCTGTTATGCCCCTCATGAGCGAAGCCGTAGGTGATGGCGCCGTACCAGCCGACCCATGACCAACTTGGGAAAGTTGCATTCGGTAGGATCCGTCGCCGAGGTGCCGCCGTTGGAGTTGCCGCACATGGCACGAAGAGAAGAGCACGGAGTAGGCTCCTAAGCGGGATCCCCGCGGCGATTCTGTCGTGACACCAGACCTCAAGTCGAGAGGCAATGCCTATGAAGGCCTGGAGGACGTCGGCTGGGAACCTGAGCGTCCTCTTGGTGTAACTTTGAACCCAATCTTCGTTACAACGCGTACCATTTCACGAGGTCGGCCTTTCTGCCGGCCAGAAAGCCATTTATGGGATCATACTTGGTGCTGAAATGGCCGGAAGGATGCACCGTATCCTCGGACCAGAGTTCCTCCGAACAGTCCCAGTATAATTGGTGCTCGGTGACGTAAAGACGCCTGTTGGAGAGGATTTGTTCCTGGAACGTCCAACCGCGGGTGGCATAGGCGGACGAGTCGAACACCTCCCAAACGTGGGGGAAGGCGGTTATGAGTTGCTTGTCATGAATGGTCTCCACAAAGGACGTATATTGCCGTGTACCTAGACGAACACCCGGGAGTGCCTCATCTGCGTGCGCTGCCGAAAGCGCAATGATGGTGATAAGTGCGCCGGCATAAATGCGATCCATGCTGTAGATCTGCTCTTGGCTCTCAGCGTCGTCCTGAGTGATGCAGATGCTGTCCACCCAGAGAAATCGCAGGCCGACTGCCTGTACCATATCCATTGCGTCCCTGATGACCAGGGGGATGTCTTCGTTGTCCTTGGAGAGATACCCGGCTTGCATGAGCTGTGCGACGGTGCCAGTATCCAGTCTCGCTTTAAACTTGTTGCCATCTCCCCAGACATAACTGAGGGCAACATATCGCTCAGCTGAGGTAGCGGCAACAGTTTTCCTTTCGACGACATCAATTAAGGTAAAGTTGAAAGGCCCATTTCTGCGCTCGAGGGATGCGACGTGGCGGCACTGCTCATGACCCGTCTCGCATGCCACGAGCCAGGCTCCTATTTGGTCGAAGTGGATTTGTTTGGGATTGATTGGTCGGCGAGCCTCCGGATTTGGATATCCCTGGCCGCTGAAGACGGGCCATCTCAGTGTGCGGTAAATCTGCTCAGAATGGTGTGCCAGTTGCTCTTTTTCACGTCGCGTAAAGTCATGACCAGGAAAATGCGGCGTAAATTCGAACAGGCTTGTGTCAAGACTGCAAATCTTTCCCTTCCGACGCGTTTTGTCTCTGACTTTGATGCAGTGACGGCTCCTCTGGAGCTCAACCGTGTTTTCGGATGAGTTGAGCTCTGGTGCATTCTGGGCCTCGGATGGGCGAAGATCGAAGCCCAGGACATGCGAGACGAGGCGGCAGAGCGGACACGTAGTCCTTGCAGCTACTTCACACGCAGGGCCGAGATCCATGTAATGCGATGTATCAGAGGGTTTATCCTCCAAGTTGAGCCATGAAAGTGGAATATCGCGGCATATCTCACACAGCCCGCTTGGTTGAAGGGCGTTTGGTGATGGTGAGGTTCGCGACATTTGGACAGATCCGTTCGCTCAAACTGCGGAAATTGAGAAAAATTGCAATGATGGCGCAGATTGAGGCGCATTTGGGTTCTGAAGAACAAGATTTCGTAGTAAAAAGGATTAGGTGATTTCTGCGTTATTACTTTGTAGTGCTCCAAGTGATTGACTCAGTGTCTGGGGTGTCCACGTTTCCCCCGCTGCAAATTTCGCTGCTGTGGGCTGGAGCTTGATGACACATCGGGCATCCATTTATCGCACAGTTCAGGGCGTGATTGGCTCACTTCAGCTCACCCTGTGCCTAACCTCGCACTCATTCCCGTCTTGGCAACATCGCGCGAGCTCTCTTGGGGGGGGTTCAGTGTTACCTCTAGTTGGGCGCCATTGGCACGCTCAGGTTTACTCGTCGGACCCGACTTTTCCCTTTTCAAGACAAGTGATTCCTCCTGTCACAGTTCAGTCGTCTAAGCTTAGACCGAGGATGTTTTCCACGACGACTAATCCCATCATGAAAACGACTCAGAACACAGAGGGTGCGGGTACTGCTTTCGCAGGAAGTCCCCCCAAGTCTCCTAAGACGCAAATGTTAGGTAGTATAATATTCATGAGACTTCCAGAACTATCCACCTCCCCAACAAAGAGAAGCTATCGCTTCTAATGGTCCTCGCCAGAATATGCCAGCGCTACATGAGTCAGCAGTACTCGATGATACCCAACCAACCGAACAGCCACATGTGAGCCGGGAGAATGCAGATCGGCAAAGGGACAGCAATAATACTTCTAGTCACCAACACAGTGTCACACGTGGAGGAGAGCCGACTTTCGAAGGCATGAATGCAAAACCGTTGTGCTTTGCATACGAGACGACGTTCTGGCCCAAGCGTTTTTTGCCAAGCTTCTGATCCAACTCAACACACACGTTCAATCAACCAAAGGCCTGAATATGGAAAACGGTGAATATAAGGCCTTACAAAGGCCTGGCAATTGAGCCAATATATACCAATAGTATATACAATTCTGGGTTATCAATTGCACCTACTTTTCCACCACTTTTATATATGGTTGTGGTGATAATTGACGAATCTACGTGTAAGTGGAAGACGGCTGTTCAACTTGAAGAGCAGGCTTGGCACTGGTGCCGAGGTAGAAAAGCTGTTGCAATACCGTCGCGTTGAAAACTACAATTTCAATAACCAACATACCATAATATAGCCAAAATGAAAGAAAATGCTGGTATAGTAAATACAAGTGTGCCTTATGCTATATACACCTTTTTTTACTAGGCCTGAGCATATGGTGGCCGTTAGTTGCGGATTGAACGCATATTCAGGCCTTTGGTTGATGTGTGCGTGTGTGCAGTTGGATCAGAAGCTTGGCAAAAAACGCTTGGGCCAGAACGTCGTCTCGTATGCAAAGCACAACGGTGCCAAACACCGAGGTCGACGAGCTCAAGTTGAGGGCAAAACCCCCCGCTACGTCCAGGTTATGTCTAGTTGCGAGAACCCCGAGGGTCTTCAAAAGGTCCTAAACAAGGGCAAACCCAGGCGCCAGGGTTGTAAAATAGTCGACTTAGTCCGACTAGCCCAAAAGTCTGACTACGGCGTAGTCCGACTTAGTCAAAGTCTGCAAAAGTCTTAGTCAACCGTAGTTTAGTTTAGTCAGACTAATTAGTTAAGGGTTAGGGTTATATATGAGGATTTCTTTTTGTTTTTTTGGTTTTTTCATTTATTTAAGGTTTTAATTAATTTTTTACGTATTCTAATTTAATTTATATTATAAAATATTAATATTAAAATATTAAAGTAAAGAAAATATTCAATAATATATATTAAATTAAAGAAAATATATAATAATATAGACTTAAAAGTCTTATATATATAATATTAAATAAATTTTTTTTTATTAATCTTTTTTTTTTTATTTTTTTTTTTTTTTTTTTTATTTTTTTTTTATTTTTTTTTATTCTTTCTATATATAACCCTAACTGTTAACTAATTAGTCTGACTAAACTAAACTACGGTCGACTAAGACTTTTGCAGACTTTGACTAAGTCTGGACTAAATCGGCCTATTCCGTAGTACGGTCGATTAGACCGCAGTACTAAGGATTAAATTTGCAACCCTGGGCAGGGGGTGCCCCGGGTGTGCCCCGGGTGTCTAGTGCCTGTGCAAGTCACGTGCCTCCATTGGTGTAAGACGTCGAGATTCGGAGCAGGAAACAGGTATGCAGGAACAAGCGATTTTGGAGGCCCAGATACAGCCCTCGCACGTGTCGTCGCCGAGAGACATCCGCCTTGTCTTTTTCTGTGATGGTTCAGTGCCTTGGAAGTCCCAGCTTACGTCACCGGGCAGCTATGCCACGACATTCCAACGATATCGACCCGGGTCAGTCGACCACCACGAACATATAATGATGGGGTGGAAGATTGACCCAGTTATGAATGCCGAGTTTGCCGAGTTCTTTGGCATCCTTTCCTCTTTGGAATCAGCAAAATTCGAGCTTGAGACCACTGTCCCATTTCTGCCAGCTTGGGCAATGTACTTACCAATGGCGGTTCGAATTCTGGTCATCTCAGATTGTCGCAACGCTGTGGACTCGGCTCTGGATAGATGTAAGGTCCGAGGGGATCTCAAGCAGAGTCTGATATCTCGAATTCGTACCAAAGACCAAGAAATGCAAGATCTTAGAGATTTCCTTGGTACTTTCATCACGATCGAGGACCTCCGGATTCCAGGGCATGTGATGGAACGCAATGACATCGCAGACAGAATTGCCGCTGAGGTTAGGGGACCAGGAACAAGTGCCAACAGCGCCATCTATGAAGTTGGTGGCAAGAGAGTTCCCACTGGTCCTCCTATTGGCAATGTACATGACGAGGTTAGGGCGCTCTTTGATGCCGAACAAGCAGCAAGGATTGCAGAACAGAGCCTTGTCCTACCTGGGGCATATACCAATGCAATGGCGGCCTCGACCTCAGCACCAAGCTTGCCCCCGATTGTTCAGCCCCAGACAGCAGCCAGGATCCCCCAACCTTCGCATTCAAAATCTACGGTTTCGACGGTTATATCCCCCGTCTCCGTTGGCAATTCACATATCTCGGCTAGTATCAGCCCTGTACCAGCTACCATTACCGATAACTCATCCTCCAGCTCTACAGCATTGATACATCCAGGTGCGAGCGATGCCCGTGTACAACAAGCCCCAGGTTCCACACCACTTGACCTAACAGCGAAATCTTGTGCTCTCACCTCGGCTGTTACACCATTTGAGGAGGGCACTGCAGAGTCTAACTTGGACACCCAACCGTGTTCCCTTTCAGCTTCAACGCTGACAATGCTTCTTACAACCTCTAATAGCCCTGGAACAGTGGTTACCTCACAACACAACCTAAACCGCGTCTCCAAGTCCAAGGGTAAACCCGGCCCAAGAAAGTCGAATCCAGGGACGATTGCGAAGAATGCGCGTCTTGAGGCCTTGAAAGCTTATGCCAGCCGAGTGCAAGAAGAGCAAGAGGAGTTAAGGTATAATATGGAAGCGGAAGATCAGTTGAAAGATGAAGAGGCATGGGCATATGAGAGGTGGATTGAGGAAAACTGCACATTTGTGCAGCTCCCCTGCAATGGTCTGAAGAACGATCAGGAAGATGTAGGCATAACAGGGAAACGCCGGAGGTCGGAATCGGATGATGAAGGGAGAGAGTCTAAGAAAAGGGTTGTGTAAGAGTACCTATCTTATAGGTAGAGAATGGCGGGCAGCGGGGAAGATGGCAAATTTCATGGTGCACGATGTATACATGTACATGTAGGTAGCTTCTGTTTTTCAAAACAATGTAGAAGATAGAGATATAAAAACAAATATGAAGATGCTATTGCGTCTAATGCAGTTGTGGAGATCGTGGCCCAAATGTCTGCAACGAGTTGCGTTGGTGATGGTTTCAGATTCATTGGCTCGTGGCCATTGCAACTGTCAACGAGTGAGACATAATGTTGAGGTGCGAGTCAACCAAACACAGAGAAGTGGTCGGTGGTCGAGTGGTAAGGCGCTCTGATTGTACTGACGGGTGCTGGCCTATTGGTTGAGCGTGTGAGGCAATCAGAGAGGCGTGGGTTCGAGTCCCACCATGGCCATTCTCTGGTTCGCTAGTATACCGCGATTCTTTTTTCTTTTTTTTTTTTTTTTTTTTTTTGTGCTGCTCAATCCCATAACGCCGTACACTTTTAGGGTCGCATGACATCCTGTTGCGACGACCATTTATTTTTCTTCTCAAAAGTCGTTGTCATTGCGTTGTTACCGATGAAGATCCCAGAAGGAAACGGACAACGGACCGACTATAACAGCAAGATGGCGCAAGGTTGTGTTGGATGCGGCATTAAGCCCTGTCAACTTTCAGTTAAAATGCAGTTTCTCGGAGCAGTTTTCTAACAAGAGAAGGTCCGGTGGTCCAGTGGTCCAGTGGTAAGATGCTCTGCATTGTATTCACGGATGCTGGCCCGCTGGCTTCAGCTGGTGAGACGTGCAAAGAGGCGTGGGTTCGAGTCCCACCATGGTCCTTCTCTAGTTACCGCAAATATTTTTTTTTCTTTTTGCCATCAAGTTCTCTCTCGTAGAGATTTTCGCGACTTTTAGGGTTGGCATCCAATGACTACTTGATTTCATTTTTTCCTTTTTCACTTGTCTTTTTTCGCCTTTTCATAATGCCTCATCAACTCGAATAGCTGCCATCCTTTTCGACTGGACCCCGAATCGTGATAAACGGCATCTCGCCGATGTCGGCTTGTCTTGCGTCTTCCAATCCTCCAACCAACCCCGAATGGATCTCACGTCGATCATATTTCAGACGTTGGTGGCGCATCACAAATTCCAGATGCGAAGAAAAGGACATGATTCCTACAAAGGATAGACTCGGAGAAAGGCAGTGATTGCCGGCTAAGTCCGCCAAGATCTTCCAACCCTGAAGGCTGGCTAGCACCGGGGATCTCCTCAGTACAAATACAGTTCTAACTCATTCCAAAATTATTTCTTTCAGGTCTTTCTCCCCCGCCAAAGCCTTTATCCGCGCTATTCGGTCCTGGGTCTACCGCTGCAGAAATGCCGAACCCTCCACAGCAACACCTTACCTTTTTCATCACCGGCTCCTGCTTAGGCCACGGCCTTCTTCTGTCCCGCCTCGTCCTCGACAAAGGTCACAACCTCATCGCCACCTCCCGCTCCCCCTCCCGAACTCCGGATTTTGTCGATGAGATTCTCTCCCATCCCTGCCCCGGCAATGGCTCCAGCTCGACGTCAACGACCTTTCCTCCTGGCGTGATCAACGACCCGGAAACATCCCAGAATGTTGATATTGACGTGCTGGTTAACAGCGCTGGGTTTTCGATCCATGCCCCTGCTGAATTGCTTGAGGGAGATGAGCTCAGGGACGTGATGGACACGATGTACTTTGGTCCAGCTCGGCTGATGAGAGCTGTTCTGCCGTTTATGAGGCAGAGAAAGAGGGAAGTGATTGTTAATAGGAGTAGTGGGCCTGGGCTGGAAGCGAGGGAGAGTATGGGTGGGTATGCAGCTGCCAAGGCGGCGTTGGATGGTAAGCCGCGATGGATCCTGAAGATTAAGACGATAAAAACCCTGATGTTCGGATAGGATTCTCAAAGGTTCTTGCCAAGGAGGTCGCGTCATCAGGGGTTAGGGTGTTGACTATTGAGCTAGGGGCGTTCACCACAAATATGGGCGACAATGCCAGAGCTGGAAGGAGATATATCGAGGAGGACCTGCCAGGGGATTACGTGGGGTCGATGGCGGATGAGATTACCAAGATGCTGGTTGAGAAGAACTGTGGGGGTGTTGCAGATGGAGATCCAGAGAAGGCTGTGAGGGCTGTGGACGAGGTTATTGTTGGGGAGGGGGTTGGTGAGGGCAAACAAAGAGAAAGAATGCTAGCAGCCTTTGGGCAGGGATGTTGCAAGGAGAGTGAGGAGCGTGATCGCAGGGTATGAAAAGGCTTTGGAAGTTTTCGGCCATGTTTGCAACAATGTCTACAGGGATGAAAGAAAGGATGCATCAGATATCCAGGCGCAGGAAGATGGTGAAAAATCAGATACGTCATAAAGAGCTTGGATTTAATAGGTATCAATAGAGCTCCAAATCCACGTGGTGTTTTGGGTATCTTTTTCTCCGAACTGGCTTGTCCTTGCGTCAGAACAACTTGCTCGTCATCAACGGTAACCAAAGACAAAGGCAGGATATTGATAGCAAACTGAAATTAGAATCAGCTATCCCATGCTTGTTGACACTTCTGTGGCATTCTGCGACAGGGTAGGACATGGTTGTATTCGACTCCTCTTGATACTGTGATCAACGCTTGGAGCTGATCCAACCGCACAGCACTCCTTTCAGGATTACCTTATCTCTTATCGGGCTGATCGGAAGTCCCTTATCAAAACAACTTCGGAACAGAGTCCCAATTTGCTCCTAGTGGTGCGCCCCACCTTCGTGGACTGCGCGGGCAAGACTGATCTTTTCTCGGGACCTTCAACCGTATCTCGAAAGAATACCCCCTCCCACGCTACAAAAGAATCTCACTCTGCGTACAAGCAAAGTTGCAGGCGCAAAACCAAAATGTCGGTCGATTCAAAGCGAAAAGGTAAATCTCCTCAGTCAGGTAAATTGCTTCCAATATTCTGCTAACCGAATGCCGTTCATCGCAGAAGTTGTTAAAGTGGGTGATGGGCAACCCGGCTTAATCACGCGTACCAATAACCACCTGAAGCTCGAGCTTCCGTCAGACAGATCACAGGTTGTCTCCGACCAAACCGACGCCGGGAACCGAGACGCTCCCAATCTTGACCAAAGAAGCGCCAACCATGCAGGCGACGTTGAGCCCGACTGTTCCAAGGCCGAGTAAGTATATCCGTATTTGTTCAACCGTCACAACCGCGGTCGGTTGTTGTTAGATCATTACCCTGGATACCATTCGACAGTCGGTGTTCTAAATCCGGAGAATGCGGCGGTCAGACGCAACGCGTTGGTCAGATGCCAGGGGGTAGTGGCGGCCTTGAAGACATGGAAGTTGTCCCAGAGAATAGAGAACGAAATACAAGAGGAGACGTGGGCCGCTGCGGCCGAACATCAGCCTCTGGATGAAGAGACCTAGGCTCACGAACGATGGATCGAGGAGAAATGCAAGCTTGCCCCGTTGAACGAAAACCACAAATTCAACAAGGGCAAGGAAGAATGAGGGTAAAGTCACCACATTGCTTGTTCATGACATTCTTTATCTTCGGGTAGCTGGTCTTCTAGAACAAAGGAACCGGCGATTAATACCATCAATTGCCGAGATTATTATCCCTGGGTAATGTACATGCTTCAACTAGGTATAAGAACCCCATTGCCTCGTCCATTTGTCTGGGCAGCTTGGAGCTTTTTCTGCCATGGCAGTGGTTCAGTCGCAACCTTGACAGGTCCAACATCTCCATCTTGTGCCCTCCTCGCCTTCCAATCATCAATGTCCCTGTTGTCCACCCAGTTGCCATGCAGCCCAAGTTTGAGCTTCAGTGGCAGGTGGATAACTGCAAGTGGCCCCTGGCTCAAATTCTGCGCGTCGAAAATCACAACATCATTTCTCAGCACATCCAAATGGTTCAGCAGCGCAATCAGGTACCCCTCGCCTTCCGCCCCGCCTTCCTTCGGGATGAATGTCGGCTCCTGGAACGTCATCGTCGGGCCGGGGAAATACACGTCCTCCAAACCAGCCTTTTCCTTTTTCGTTTCTCCATTTGTCAAAAACTGGGGTGAGGCGGCGGTGTGGTAATGGTCTTCTCCCCAAGTGTAATGACCCAGGCAGTTGAACAATCCTCCTGCTGGTGGGCCACACTTGGCAAAGTCATACGGCCTTGTGGGATCGACAACTGCCTGCCAAAAGTGCCGATATGGCTTGGTCACGTACCGGTCATCGATTCTCGAGAACTCGCCGTTCGTCAACCATACCACTGCTGGTTTAACACGCTCATCAGCCACCCACACATCGGCATCTCCTGACTCTGGTGTGCGAATGGCGGACTTCTTCGCCTTGGGGTCAAAGATCCACCTTGTCGTGGGCGAGCTGAGTTTGTTTCTTTTGGCGACGGTGTCTGCCGAAGGGGTGATGTTCTTGTCGGGTGGGAAGAAGAAGAACACATTGCCGTCGGCGACCGTCAAGTCAAAGACTATTTCTCCTGAGGCTAGCTCATAGGCACCGGCGACATGACCGTGAAAAGCTAAATGCTGTCAGCAAACATCGATGAGACCACACAGCCCCTACTATGGAGAGCACATACCATTATCCCCCCTAAACCACACAATCTCCCCCGGATCCCCGCTTCCCCTCCTCGGCACAGCTGCATACCACTGATCCTCCTCCGGATCCCACGCAAACTTCCTTCCACCCTTCTTCATCCTCTCCAAGTTCGTCTTGATCGGCGTCAGCGCCAAAACAAGATAATTATCCGTCAGTCCCGCGTCATGAATCATCCCTGCAAACGGGGCTTTATACCACCCCTCCTGCGTCTTCTTGCCGTGTTTATCCACCGTCCAAACCGCCACATCAACCCCGCAATCCGCCCCGTCACCACCGCACTCATACGCAAAACAGACCATCTCCCCTGTCTCCGGATCAAACTTGGGGTGAGCAGTAAAAGTAGGCGAGAGGATCTGCCCTTCAAAATCGTAGCGGCCAAGCGTCTCAAGGGTGTCAGGATCCATCGCAAACGGCGGCCCGTCCTCCTTCGTGGCGAGGAGCATGCCCCTCCAAAACACCACGTTGGTATTCGACGCCGTGCGGATCACTCCCTTGACGGATTCATTGTCTGTGAATGGGTTGCGGTATTTCCCAAATAGTGACCTCCGCGCGGCGGTCTCGTGTTTGTATCTGTCGGTTTGGACGTATTTTTGCTGGAAGTCTGCGTGGCCGTTGGAGATGCGGATGGCGGTGACGGAACCGTCACCGTTGAAGTGGATGTCATCTTCGTAGAGGGGCGGGAAGCGGTGGTCGGGTTGGACGCGGTAGAAGGTGCCGTTTATCTCTGGGGGATGGTGCCGGTTACTTCGAGGTTGAGGACGGAGCCTTCGAAGCGGGAGGGCGCGTTCATGGACCGGAAGGTGTCGGTTTTGGGGAAGGAGACTTTTTCCGGGGAGGTGAGCTCATTGTTGGTGTAGTTTGGGGAGGTGTCGATGTGGGGGGCCAAGTCGAAAATGTGTGCCATGGTGAATTCGTTGTGACTTGTCGAGTCGTGTTGTTTGTTAGGCTGTTGAGGTGCTTGTTGTTTTGGCTGTTGAGACACTGTGGGCTTCGTTCTTTTAGACGTGTCGTGATGAGTGGGAAGATTTGGGATGGGTGGATACAACAGGTGTCGTTGTTCGGCTGTCCAGCACATGTGGATCTTCAGGGGTGGTCCCTCGAACCCCGCATAACATCACCAAAAGTGGCGACACCATCAATTCGCCCAAATTAAACCTCCGACGGTAGATCGGATGCTTCCGAGATGAAGTTGGGGGATTGTTGTTCCCGGGATGGGGTAGGTCACCGGATAAGTTGCGTGCGGGGGAGAATGGCTTCGAAAAGGGGGGTAGCTTGACCCCAACTCGGCAGTCCTACCACGTGTTAGTACACAAGTTCCACCACCCAAGGCAAAAGTAGCATTGTAAAGGAGAGCCCGCAAACAAGGGAGAGGAAGCCAAAAAACATGGGATGAGGCAATGAGAATGAAAATTACCAAGAAGAATGTGAACAGGTTGTCAAGATGAAGGGAAAACAGTAAACTCAATTGCATACCTAGCTAATGTAGGTAAACACCCTAAAAGCCCCTTAAAGCGACCCCACAATGTCAACAAAGAACGCCCCGCCTAAAAACTAACTACCTAAGCTACCGCCTTGAACTGCACCAAATCCGGCAGCACCTTCTCCCCCACCTTCGCCTCTCTTACCTCCGCCCCCTCCCTCTTCTGGCCCTTCGGCAGATCCAACACCAGCGCTGGCTCACTCGTCTCCACCGGCTCACCATACTTCGGCGCCCTCAAATCATCATCCTTGATCCTCTTCCCAGTAACCGGATGAGGATAGTGGAACGGAATCACCCTAGTGTCTGGCCACAGAGATCTCTGCTCCACCAACTCATCCGGCCCATCCGGATTCTCAGGGTACGTCGTCGTAGGGAAGGGAATGTAATTCTTCTTAGTGTGGCTCCACCCCTTCTCGTGCTCTGCATGCCAGAATGGGAAATACCGGTACCTGAAGAGTTTCCACACCCCGTCCTCCTTGATATACTCGTTCTCGTAGAGACCACCCTCCCACCATTGTCGGTGCCCGCGGGGTAGTACTCCTCGATGGACTCGTGAGTCCCTGCCTGCATGAGCGCGCGCATGCGGCACCAGGCGTGGGTGCCGGTGCTGTCCACGTCAACGATCTCTTGCATCATGAGGTGATCCAGCAGCCAGCCTTCAACGGGTCCATTGCGGCCTTTGACGAAGGCCTGCTGGAAGCGGCCTTGGTAGAGGCGGGCGATGCCGGCTTTGCCGCGGTAGCGGCCACCGAGGAACTCGACGTAGGCGTCGGGGTGGTTGGAGAACATGTCTACTACCTTTTCGGGGGTCAGCATCGTTGATAGGGACATGGTGATCGTGTGAGGGGTAAGCTACCTCATTGTACAGGCATTTGTCAAGGTAATACCCATACTTGAAATGTATCTTGCGGACTTCAGCTTCATCTGTAACCAGGATCGGTTAATGGGCATCCCGGCATGAAGTGGATGGATGAATGCTCGCCTGAAACCCTTGATAGCTCCTTTTGCAAGGCCTGCACCTGCTTCTTGAGTTCTGCGAATTCCTGCTCCATGTTGTCCTGTTTGCTTCCGTTGTTGAAGGTCTATCAGAGATGGAGTAACGATGGATGGTGAGGCGGGTCGTCATTGAAGTTATGTATCCCCATCACAGTCCGAAAAGGCGAATGGATTCGCTAGTGCACAATGATGCGGGGCACCGGAGAACGGCAAGCAATGCACCACAACGCGGCCACACTTTCTGGTTCGGTTGGATATCCGGAGGGTAATAGTGCTAACATGCTAGCGAGGATGTTGTCGGCAGATGCAACAGGTTGGGGAACGATGGTTCAGTGCGGGCCGTATCTTGCTAGGTATGCGGGGAAGGTGTGTTGACGTTGGGGTCGATAGAGCAAGGAGGGTAGCGGGCTGGAACTCTTCCACGGGTTCCCGAAAGGCACAACTTGTTCCGCCGTTGTGTTTGTGCGTCTGGCAAGCCTCAATCAACTGTCAGCTTTGCCTTTGACAGTCAGTGCTGGACTCTGGAAAGTAAGGAGACAACAGGCGGTAGGACAGCGCTACACCAAACACGTTACTCGCGAAGTGGAAGTCTTGTAAAAACGGGAATATTAATTGCTATATATGCTCACCTCCTAGCAACGTGGTTCTGGTACAAGTGCTATCCGCATGAAAGCGAGTACTTCATTCTGATGTCTCTGTCGTCGGCCAGCGGTACATGAGGTCCGACCTCAAATGCACAAATGTTTTGGGGTTGAGAACATGCTGCTGCTTTTTGATTTCGTCGTCATCACATTGTTCCACTGCGCTCCTAAAGCTTTGCAGTCGCGCTTGGAGAGTTTCGTAATGCTTCTTGAGATCCCTCGGCCGAATTGCCCAGCCAACCATCACGGTCGACACAGCGACTCCAACGGAAGACAGAGCAACCCAGGTAGCGATCTTCGCTGGGAGAAGCAATGCGGAGGCAGTCATGGTCGCTAGGCTACATTGATGTTGGCTGACATGGCCAGTGAGGTGGAGAGACTGATCAGGGGATAGAGGGGACATAATCATACCTTCCTGCAGTAGCGACCCCAGGTAAACTGAGTTGCTTCGGTGGTTCTGACTCTATCCTCACCTCCTGCACATGGGCCAAAAGCTCCTCCATTAACTTGACGTTCCGTATCACGTCATCGGCGCAAACCAGGACACCGTGCAGATGTTTACTTTGACGTGTCCCGGGGATCGCAGCGTCGGCGGCGGCAGCTACTACAGTTAGCTTCACCATCAAAACTCTCATAGCAAGTAAGGTGACGCGGTGTACCTCGATCTCGAATGGGCTCGTCCAGATCTAGCTCACTGAGATGTTCGTAATATCTCTTCAGGTACCACTCGGCAGAGTCACGTCGAGCGTCAAAATTTAGCCATAGCGCCCGGCCAGTTGGAGTGACGCCAATCAACTCGGGTGGCACTTGCTCTCCTTGTCGCGGTGGAATCGCGCTGTGTGATTGAGAAGAAAGGAGGCTGGAGCGTTCGATGACTTCAACTTCAGCGTCTGAATCCATTTCAACGGGGTTGTGATAGCAAGGGAATTCGGTGGTCGTTAAGTTGGTGTGTTTAGGTAGTCGTCGGGGAGAATTGAAGTTGACCTGAGGAAGGGGAAATGTTCCAAGTGCCCACTTTTCCGTGCATCAGCAACTCTACCTGGACACATCATCACGTGAGCACCTGTGTGTAATAAAAGCCAACATGGGTGTGCCTGAGCTCAGCCGCGGCGCTTGAATATGATCTGCGGCTGCGGCAAAGCGAAGATGCAATTGGCCGATGGCCCCACGAGATGAAACAGGTTGCATGCATCGAACAGTCTCAGGCCCGCGCTTCGACACAGCATACACAGTAGGACCTGGACAAAAAGACTGGCACCGCTACCTGCACAACCTACCACATACACGACCATTTTCAAGACCTGTCGAGTAGCTTTAAAGGTCTACCGACTATCTTTAAAGACCTATCGACTATTTTTGGAAGCCTAGCGGCTATCTTATGTGGTCTGTTAACTGTGTTTCGATGCCTGTTAAACACTTCCAGTACCGGTTTTGTTGTCCACCGTGTGCCAGTACTGTGCACGGCGCCATCACACCTTCGGGTTAACAACCGCGTCTCGCTGCCTTCAGCCACAGACGCCGACAACTGTACGGATGTCGACATATGGTCCACCCTGGCGGTTCTTCTGTTTCGGATTGCGCTATCTTTGGACATCATGGCTGCTCGAAGCCTTCTTCCGTTACCCCTTATCTGGTGCGGAGGCTCGAAGAATAAGGTATTCCTGGGAATCCCTCCTCGTCTCATGTCTTCAACAATATCCCACCTTCTGCCATCTAGAAGTCAGTTCATTCTTCTTTAAGCCCCAGAAGACATCAACACTCGCACCCTTGCAACAGGGAAGTGACATCAGACGCCATCGATCTTCAACAGCATGTCTACCAGCACGATTATCACCGACTTCCGGATGCAAGTCTGGAGGTATACGCCTCGAGGGCGAAACTACAAAGATAATGAAGGAACAGCTCAGTTCCTGGCGCAGAATTGCGACCTGAAGGGCTGGACCGCGCAACCTCTTCACTCAACAACGTCGACGATCAAGTTCAAGGAAACTTCGTTCCCCTGGAGGTGAACTTCCGGTTCAAAATCGCTACAGGGAGAGGTGACCGCCGTTATGACCACATAACCGATCTCATGGAGCTCTTTGAAGTTATCTTTCCTTCCAAGATCGACGAGTTCTTCCTCGCACGGCAACAACACTCCACGACACACCACATGGTATTAGTCCCATTTGGCAATAAGCTGGCAAAGGAGACTGTACACAGGAATACCCGTGTCAAGATTTTGAGGTCTCTGGAGGTTCGATCGAGCACTGTTGTCGAGCGTAATCGGATTACCCCGATTGACATGTAGGTACCCCTTCGAAAGGCTAGTCTAGGCCGCACTGCGCTTTAAAGCAGTCAGTATCTATACTTGCAGCTGAATGTCGCAGCTCCAATCAAAAGTTTCACACTAACCTGGGCAAACAATCAGGTGTAATCTTGCCCTGGAAGTTGTGCGTGGTTCAGCAGTAGGAGCTGACGTAGCAACTATGGTACGCACACTGCCAGCGAAGTGGGTGACGGGCGCATCCATGGTTCAGGAATACGATCGTCTCCGAAAGTTGATCCAGGCAACTCAAGCCGAGCCCAGTAACGGGCCACTCAAAACTATCGAGGACGTTACCGATGCCTGGAACAAAGCAGAGCCCTGCCTTGACCTCATGTCGACGATAATCCGACATATTGAAGATTGTTTGGACCTCAGCTCTGTTTCTAAAAACAAAGGTAAGCCGTTCAAAGTTTACTTTATGAAGTTGATGGAAAAGGGAATCGAGCCCTGATTGACGATGATCACAGAGATTCCTCCACAACAACTCTACGAAACAATGCTAGGACTCCGTAACGCAAACATCTTCTTCTCCGCATACGAGGGCCAAATGCTGAAGATCGCCGAGGCCACCCCGGCCCTCATGAACCCGTCGCAGGGGGCCAAGATAGTTGTTGGGGCTGCTACTGCAGCAGCTGTTATCGCAGCCGCCGCCGCTTTGCTGGTTTATACTTTCTTCACGGGAGGCACAGGCTTTATAGT
Source organism: Apiosordaria backusii (assembly GCA_030549205.1). Taxonomy (NCBI): domain Eukaryota; kingdom Fungi; phylum Ascomycota; class Sordariomycetes; order Sordariales; family Lasiosphaeriaceae; genus Apiosordaria; species Apiosordaria backusii. The sequence continues at coordinate 2,649,368 of JAUKTV010000006.1, forward strand.
TGCCGGTGGTGCTTCTGGCGCTGTTCTGGGAGGCGGGGCAACAGCGGGCATTGGGGGATGGAAACGCAACAAGCATGCATCAATCTGCGAAAATTGTATGTGCAACAAGCAGCTACGGCCCCTTCCTCTGCCTTCATTCCCATGTTATTCTCTCACCTCGGAGTGAAAATTCCAATGCCAGAACTGTGCTAACTCGATATTTTTAACACCGATCACAGTCAGCAAAAGTATTGTGCGGCTCGGTATCGCTTTGACGGAGGCCAACGTTGCCTTAGCAGCAACTTATAGCCGTCAGGTTCTACAACTTCCGCTGAACTCGCCACACTGGGTGTCCAGCCAGCGCGATGGTATTCTTCGAGAGCTGGGTGTAGATACCCAGCACTTAAACAAAGCGGCGTACCAAGATCAGGTCGTTGAGGAAAGGCTGGGGGTGGTCTTACAGAGGTACAGTGAGTTTGTCACTGCCAGGGAGAAGGTGGAAAAAGCAGCCGGCGTCAGGACAAGGCGAGAACTTGCACCAAAGCTGCCAACAGCCCAGGGACTGCAGATCCGTTCCTCCCCTAGGGCGCAAAGCCCGGTAATATCTCCGCAACAAGCCGTTGGCTCCATGTCGACCAGACATCAACAACCACAGCAACAACCACCGCAACATCAGCAAGCCCGTTCCTTGCCTGCAGCGCCGAGCCGAGGGACATCTACCTTTCCACAGCCACGTTCCATGCCGATTCAGTCTAAGAACCCCACCCCAACGCAACAAAGTCAACAACAAAGAGTCCGTCCATTGCCAATCATGCAGGGCCAGGCGAAGCAAAGAGCACCAACTGGACCAGCACCAGTGATGCAAAGCTCCCCATCATAGTAAAGAAGGTCCTGGGTAAACATCCCTTTGGTGGTAAAACGTGTTCTCTAGGAGATAAAATACATTGTTAGAGAAGTGTACGATAGTGATCTTTGGGGTCTCAGGATGATGGAAGGTATATATGTACATCGCGTTGCTCGAATTCCATGAGTTATACGTGTCGGGTTTGGTACCAATGGCTTATTGCTAGGTATGTGCCTCGTAGGGCTCCCCTTAAGACATTATCTCGGTAGGTACCTACCTTATTACGTTATGGACAAAAGAACAGAGACTGCTACTTAAATAAAGGTCTTTAAAACAGGATTACTGCTCTTGGTCTCAGTACTGAACGTTGTAAGCCCGTGTAGAGGGTGCAAAGGCAAAAAGGAAACCCCAGTGCGGACCAGAGAAAGGTCGTAATGGGACGCATTGGGAGTCCAGTCTATTTCAAAAATTTAGCATGCAGGTCCGCTATAACTATCAGGCATTGAAATGTAGTTGATAGATATTAAACATCACCTAATAAGCATTTAAATGCAATTAGAATGCCTATTAAGCATCTTCTGAGGCCTGTTGACTATCTTTTAACGCGTGTTCACTATCCTTTAAGGCTTTTCGAAGTAGCAATGTTCATTCTATTGCCCACAGCGTGCTTATCTTGCATGTCAGCCCGATGAACTGCCGAACAATGTGGCTGGCTAGAACACCCAATGAAGCAACTCATTCGGTCAGAGACTCAGCCCCCCAAGGCGTAAAATGCGTTGATATATTTTCCCCGCACTTTATTTATCGCACTTGGAACTGCTTCGACTCTTGGTATCACTTTCCTCTTCCAAAAGCCACTACGACAATGTGTTCCTCTTACGGCCCCTGGTTAGCCAAAGCCCACCGCAAAGACAACGGCATCCCAACAATTGACAAGAGCAAGAACCAATTTCGTCTCATGTACTTGAAGCCTCTTTCAAATGACCCTACCGTAATCCACTGTACTGTCAGGGCAGTACCGCTCGACTCCGCACCTCCTTATGAGGCTTTATCATATGTATGGGGAAGCCAAACCAGATCTCGGCCAATCAACGTCAATGGGGTAGAGATCCGATCTAAGAAAAGTCTCTATACTGCACTTCATGATCTTGCGCCCGACGAGGGAGTTCGTATTCTTTGGGCCGATGCAATCTGTATTGACCAAACGAACGACGAGGAAAAGGTGCATCAAGTAGGTCTAATGCGGCAAATCTACAGAAATGCCACCGCAGTCCTGGCTTTCCTCGGTGACCCGTACGAGGGGGTTGACATCGCCATAGAATACTTGTCGGCAGCGGCCTCCGCTACAATGGAATCTGGAACCCATCTAGATCCCAAAGGTCGTAGTAGTCCGCGACCGTTCAACACGTTGCGTGCACCCACGAGCCAGATGGATGCCTCCGATGAGAGACTGCCAATATACCTGGGCAGACTATTTCTGCTTCCGTGGTGGGAGAGAGTGTGGACTGTTCAGGAGTGAGTCAAGCCACCAAGCTGGTTATGAATCTTCCGCACTCCTGTCGCTAACTGGGCCTGCCTGTGCGGGCTAGGTTTGTCCTGGGCACCCAAGTTATCTTTCATTGTGGCAGACATGCCGTTGAAGCAGGGCTAATACAACGAGGAGTCCATCAACTGCGGAAACATCTTCACGCACCTTGCTGCATTAAATGCCATTCCTTCAGACAACCTCTGCAGCTCATCGACGGATCTCCAGTCCAACCATCTCTTAATCAAGTTTGGGATCGAATAAGAGTGCTCACCGAAAGCGTCCGCGAGCTAGAGAGCTCATCCACGACACTAGATTTTGACATCACTCTCGCTACTTACCGTCTTCGTCATGCCACAGATCGCCGAGACAAGATCTTTGGTCTGTTGGGACTCTCTGACGGATTATCTGATGTTATTACCGTTAACTACGCAGCAACGGTGGAAGAGGTGTATGAAGATTTCACGCTACGCTACATCAAGCATACCAGAAACCTGAGACTCCTAAGTGCTGTAGGCGGCAGATCCCTTCATCTAAATCTCCCCTCTTACGTTCCGGACTGGTCTGTGTCGACGTATCAGGATTCCGAACCCGAAGGTTGGACAGCCATGATCAGAACTCGAATGAAAACAGTTCGGGATATGTACAGGACGGCCCAACGACCAAGAACAATTCCTATGTGGGACCGAGTTGCTCCGGGGGTTGTCAGGGTTAATGGTTTTGTGTTTGACAAAGTGCAGACTGTGTTGCCGACGGACTCAGCTTGGGAGGTTAGAGGCTTCCACAATCTTGGTCGGTGGATGAAAATGGCGAGTGAGCTAGCCAACAGTGTCTCGAACGATGACCTCCAAGAAAGCTTCTTGCAAGCGCTTTGTGGTGATGTCTGTTACTCCTACTGGGACTCGACTGATGGCTATCAAGTTCAATGGCTTGATATGGGCAAGGAGGGAGTTGCAGGGCTGGAAGCCTGGGTGAAAGGGTTGATTAGTGGTGATGATACGAATTGGGAGACAGTGGAGTCGCACAGATTTGTCAGTCGGTTATTTGACGTTTCCAACAACAGAAACTTTATCGTCACCGAAAGGGGTTTCGTGGGGTGGGCTGAAAAGCGTTGCACCCAGGGAGACGTTATTGCAGTCTTGGGTGGAGGTGATTGCCCATTTGTTCTATCAGCCCTCCAAGTCAAAAGGAACTTTGAAGGTTACAAGGAGTACTCTCGGCTTCCACAGTTTCGAATGTTGGGCGATGCATATCTGCAGGGCATCATGCGTGGAGAAGCCTTTGGGTTGATGGGAAAAACAGGGACACCGGATGAGGCATTTGATGAGTTGATCTTGATCTGATAGCAAAGCCATTCAATGGCGGCGGATGTTTTCTAGGTACCTTACTAATTGACTAATGGACAACGAAAACAGATGACAAATACATGATGTACTGGGAAGACATAAATTATTCGGTAGGTAGCTTAGCTTCAGGTATGTTGCTGTTCAGGCCCTTTGCCTTACTTCCGTGGTCCCGTCGTATCCGTCGACAACCACCACTTGCTACCCTGAAAATATCCCCATTCGTTCTTCTTAGTATCCAGAATTGACGTATTCATGTTGATATCAATCCTCCCTCCGTTCGCATCTGTCCCAAAGTAACATTTGGTGTTCGGATCAACCTTCCATGTCTGAACGAGCGTCTTCTCCAGATACCAATACGCTCCCGGCCACTTCTTCCACGGGGCTGGCCTTGGAAGTCGTGACTCGTGGACTTGGGCGTTCGGTGGAACAGGTCCAAGGCTTGCCTTCCTCTGGGCGGTGGTATCCGGAAACTCGCCAGCTGATGTCTGAGGCCCTCTTCCAGTACGAGTGAGCTTTGCCTTGCCTGCTCCTTGAATGAAACTTGCTACTTCTTCTTGTCTGACTCTATCGGTCCCCGCCCAGCTGTGCACAAAGTCAATTTCGTAGAGATTGGGCATTTCTTCAGGAAGCTTCAGGTTAGCGGACTTGTTGATCCAGCAAGGGAGACGTCCGCCGTCATCTGTTGTAGACAAAGGGAGACGCTGAAAACCCTGTAGTGGATGGCAGGGCATGCCCTTGGCATCCATGAAGGCTACGAAAGAGGCAGTTGTCCAGTGTATGCTTTGGCCTGTAGAGCTAAAGCTTGATTTGTCAGGCCTCTTGATGCTCTCCTGCGATTTGCGTATCTGCTCCTCAGTTGGCGCAAGTAACGTGGGGATTCGACGCTCCTCTGATCCGGCAGCGTGCCAGAATTTGGGGAATATCAAGACCGTTGCATCGTAAGAATCGTTGAACATCTTTTCGCTGATGTCTATCGTATGAGCACCCCAGTTAGCAAATCGCTCCACCGGCAGCAAAACAGAAGCGGATCTAGTAACATACTTTTGACAGGCTTTTCAATCTCATCCATTAGGTTGTACGTCCAAAACTCAACGTCAGTGAGCATCGACATCACCCACAACAGCGCAAAGTGATGGATAGGATGCTTGTTGGTTGAAAAGCCACCCACGTCGCTATGGCACCCCGCAAACCAGCACTGCTGGACATCTGTTGTCTTCTCCCATCGCGTCCAGATTGACGGCGTGAAACTTCGGCGATGCTCAAACAAAGCCAGTGCATGAAAGGCTGTCTTCACATTTGGGGGAACCACCCCGTCAATGAAAGCAAGCTTTTGTCTCGTCGGCTTTGGCTTTGAGGCCGGAACACCTCCCTCCAATGCAGATACTGTGTCGAACAGCCCCAGAACAATCCCTTCTATACGCTGAAACTTGTCAGGGTTGTATCCCAAAGCGGTCAAAAACTGTTCCTTGTCGAAGCTGCGAGGTGACCCTTCACGTGCCTTTCTCCAGCTGGTGAATAGCAGATAAAACTGTTCCTCCATCGGCTTCGCTCGCAGGGGTTCACTTTGGTTTATCAACTTATTCGGACGACGGGCCGCAGTATATAGCCCGACGTCGTTCAGAAACGTGACAAAGCAAGATGCTGTGAAGGCACCGCGGGAGAATCCAATCACGCTCAATCTGTCGGTGGATGCTGCAGCACCCTGGGAGACATTTCGCATGAGAAAATTATACCCTTCCCAAAGCTTTCTCTCAATCCCTATGTGATTGAACAATTAGCAGGCCCGAATATACCTATTTTATGGACATGGCTCACCTTTTCCAGAGTAGTTGCCCTGGATCATGTCAATGTTCCAATCCGCTCCGACACCTGTAATGTAGCACTTCGCTTGCTTTCCAGGCAATTCTTTTGCGTGGTGGAACAACCGGTAAATGTTTGTTCCAGAATTCTTGTTGTTGCCTGTGCCATCAAAGCAAATGAACAATGACATAGACGGCTTGGAACCTGAAGGAGGCTTATACGTTGAAGGCGTGTATACAACTGGGCCGGCAGGCCCAGAAGTTTTCTTTATTGTCTGACCAGCATCTTGGCTTGCTGCTCGGCTTTTATCTGACTCCAGGGGGTGTGCCGATGGCGTTGTCGGCTTCTTAACAGGTGCAGGCTGTTGAGATTTATCTGATCCCACTGTCGTCGGAGTTCTGGCTGTTGATTTTCTGACCGGAGCAAGGCGGTGTTGCCCTTGCGGAAGTTCACTTTGAGATTCGCCATTACTTGAAGCAGGTTTTCGGGCAGGAACAATAACCTGAGCTGGTTTTGAAGATGAGGACATGGTGAATGCGCCTTTTCGGATCAAAATGTTGGTATGTTCGTCCGTGATGGGTTGACCTAGGTATGTATTGATAACTGCCGTGGGTGATGCGAATGAGAGCACTCTCACCAAGTTGACGAAATACCTGGATGGGGCCGGGCCTTTATGTACCCGTGGTTGGGGAGGTCAATAATCAATTTCGCCATGTCAGATGGATGTATCTAAAGTATAGTCCTGCCCAAGGAGGGCTGTGGTCATGGGACATGGGCCGAACACGGTGCGCGTCAGCATTGCCATGTTTCGTGTGGGAGACATTTAGAGCTTCAGACCCAATCTTCCCAAGGAAGATGGTCGAGACTTAGTAGGTATGAAAGATTGCCGAGACTTAATATGGAAGCTGGTCGAGACTTAATATTTTTGTGACAGTCTTGCCACTGGCCTGCTGATATCTGCGTTCCAGGTTGCTGAGGCGCCTCACTGTGCCATCCGTCTTACGTCGCCGCCCCAACTGACAGTCAGCAATGGTACGTGGGTATCAGATTGTCAAATCTGGCCTCCAAAGCGAAGTTTGACTTCATAAGGAAAGACAGAAAATTTCATACCGACCTCGAGATTCAGCAACGATGAATAGCCCTGGTAGGTACCCACATGCATGTAAAGGAGTCTGCTAAGCTCAGTGTGGCAGCGTGAGAAAGAGGGCTGTGCATTCTTCAGGCTGCTTCGGTGTGAGACACGAGACGAGCCTATCTGTTTATTGGATACGATAAGTTGATAGAGACATGAGTGGTGGAAGGCTCCTCTGCATATTTCCAATTCCTATGCTCGGGAGAGCTGTTGTGATGTTTATTTATAAGCGCCGGATGTTACCCAAAGGAAATGCCAAGGGCCTTGGCGTGGTGCCTGCCAGCTGTCGGGGCATCTATGTGCCAACTGTTTCGGACTTAACTCCGATCTTCCAGGGTCACACTTTTCCAGGGTCGCACGGGCCCATCACCACCCAACAACCACACACCCACCGCAACTTGAACCTCACCTTGACCAGCCCGGCACTTAGCACATCTTTACAAGATCTTTGCGCTCAACAGATGGTTGTTCTTCTTCAGGATGACTAGTTGTCTGAGTCGATGACACAGCAAACCCCCTCCCTCCCGACTTCACCACAGCGGACCGGCAATGGACACTCGAAGTTGCCGGAGATGGAACAGCCCCGGTCGACTCCGACCCCTCAAGCTTCAGCGGCAAGACGAATTACCAAACGTCTTCCCCTAAACAAGTTTGCGTGTCAGCGCTGTCAACAGAAAAAGACAAAGGTAGCTATAGCTCCCCGATTGAACCCATATAGAACAGCGCTAACTCAAGCACCAGTGCGACGGCGGGCGGCCTCTCTGTGGGGCATGTGCGAGGCGGCATGAACTGACCTGCGAATATCCAGTTCGAGAAGGTGCTGTCTCTCGCTATTCTGACTTGAAACAAACTTCTGAGAAGCTTGAAAGAGAAAATAAGGGTTTAAGAGAGCTCTTTGCCTACCTCCGCGAAAGACCAGACAATGAAGCCTTCGAGATATTCCAGAGGCTGCGCCAGGCCAAGGACCCTCTTGTCACCCTGCAACACATACGCGATGCCGACACGTTGTTGATGGTGCCCTCAATCAGCTGTATGGCAACATTCGATAAGGAACGTATCGACATCGAAAACAATGCCCTGGCAGGTAGCCCACTACGCGTGCCCTCACAACCATGGACTTCGATTGCTGGAGATGGGCTGGTCTCCCATCTGATATCCAGCTTGTTCCAATGGGATCATCCTTTCATTATCCCCTTCATTGATCGGGAGGTCTTTTTGAGGGACATGCGGAAAGGAGAAGGGCCATACTGTTCCGCATTTCTTGTCAACGCAATCTGCGCTTTCCGATCAGTCAGTACTCACCACATATCGCCCCTTCTCACGACAGTCTCTGATTCAGATTCGGTGGCAGTTGATGTCGGATAAAGCCAGACAGATTCGACAAGTCACCAATACGGATCTCTCGGCAGAGTTTCTTCTGGAGGCCAAAAGGCGTTGGGAGGTCGATGCGAAGAAGGGTTCAATACCCACTGTCCAGGGCCTATACTTGCTCTTTCTGATTTCGTGCTGTGACGGGACAAATATCGCTGGGTCCATGTATCGGTTCGCCGCTTTCAACATGCTTCAACGGCTGAATCCCGACAAAGTCGTACCAAAGCTGAAGGAAGATATTGCTGAAGAAGCCGAGAAGAAAGCTGCCCTCTCGAAGCTGCACTGGGGAATCTTTCTCGTGGAAAGGTAGGTGTCCTTCAGTCACACTTATTCTGGTTCCTTTTGGCAAGTTTGAACTTTATTTGACAAAATATCCTTCTCGTTTAGCAGCACGATCTCCTTCGCCTTTCTCAAACCTTCTTTGCTCGCAGCACCGCGTTATCCTTGGGCCGAACGGGCCAGCTATCCCGATGATCCAAACACTGACGTTACCGGCACGCCCTATGGCCCAGGCTCACCAGAGCCCCCCATTGTTCCCGGACTTGGTCCAGCTGGGTACGAATTAGCCCTCCTGGCGCACATGGTCATGGTGTACAATATGCATCCTAGAGGGCCTCTCGGCCAACGTCTCGATATCCAAGAAAGAAGACTCCATTTCGCCAGCCTCGCCGCCGTGGAGAGGTCATTCTTCCCTCGCTTTAGCTACCAGCAAAATCCCACTCCTCAAACCTTGTTTCTAAAGTCAGTCCCACCCACACCGTAAGCTTACCTGACTAGCCCAAAGCTAACCAATCCTCCTCACTATAGAAGCTTCATAAACATGATAGCCTACAGCATCGTCCGCCCGCTCCACCCCTCAGCCGAGATCCAGCCAAACTACCCGGTCAAAACCATCCTCCTCGAGCTCTGCGCCGTCGACATCCATATTGTAGAGACATACACCCGGCTTTGGGCACTGAAAGAATACTCCCCCATGTTCCTGGCTAGTCTCTGGAGCGTAACCCTCACCCTGTTGTCACACTTTGACGATCCCCGCGCCGCAGGCCTCTTCACTCGCGCTTGTGTCCTGTTAAAAGTCGTCCAGAAAGATTTGGCGGCTGTAAGCATTGTCATGCAAGGGATCTTGGCTATGGCGTGGAAGACAAAGCAGAGGATCCCAGAGGAGGCGAGGCCGTATTTTGCTGGATTGGAGGAGAAGAGGAAGGAGCTGGGGGAGGGGGTGCCGTTTGAGTTTGCTTTGCCTTTGCCGCCTGGGGGAAAGGAGGTTGGTTGGGAGGGGGCCGATGGGGATGATGATGCTGATGATGATGATGATGGGCTGGAGGAGGGGGTGTTGGGGGCGGATGTAGCGGTGCTGTTGCAGAAGTGGAGTGCGCTGGCTGTTGATTGATGGGGTGTGGGTTTGCGTCATCAGCGGAGAATCGTTGGATGGTCCAGGATGGGAGATGTGTGTCTGTCGCGGTTGGGGTGTTGTTCAGATTAGGTACCTCAGTTCTCTTTTCTGCATGCGCGGCCACGGCTGCTCCATTGATAGGGTTCAGAGATGCGTGTGAGGTTTTGACGATCTATCCTCACCATGGATTTCTTTCTACTCTAGCTAACATAATTAAGGTCGGCGAGCTTCCCGCATCTGTTTCTCTGCGCTGTATTGAGTCAATGTGACGAGCATGATATGGAATACGTGCTGGGCCATATATGGGAGGCTTGCCACGGTCTCTGGACCCCTACTTCCTACCAACGGCTCTTTAACGGTTCCGGGATCAAAAACGGTTTTTAATCCAAAAACCGTTTTCTATCAGACCCACCTACCGGCCAGGGTGGTTGCCAAGTTCAACTTTAACCACCATCAACCACCACACCTACCACCAGTACACTATATCAAGCCCACGTTTGAACAGCAATAGCATCAATTCTTCGCTTTTAACCAAATGGTCAAACAGCCAAGTAACTGCAGCGGTAAAAATCAACAAGATCAAAAGCCCAGGTCCAATTCCTAGGTATGGCCATTGATCTTAACAGCCACATCACCATACCGGCTACCACCACCACCACAAGCCCACTTACAAGGTCCCAATCATAGGATCAAACAAGTAGGTAACCCTTTTGCCCACGGTTTACACCACGGCTTACACCACGGCTTGCGCCCGGGCAGGTGCACCTGCCTGACAAGGCCTGGGTAGGCATAGTAGGCACGGCAGAGTGTAGGCTGGAATTCACCCTCCTGCAAGGAACTGGGCACTGGGCCAATAGATATCCCTAGTATTGCCATGTGTTCTACAAGTTCAAAAACGGTTTTTAACCAAAAAGCCGTTTTTATCTATAAACCGTATAACGTCGGTTCCGTACTACCTAGGTAACGGTTGTGGGGAAGTAACCGTCAGTCAACCGCCCTTTCCTTACACCATGGGGGCTGCTACGTATTCAGGTATGTCACTCGAGATTACCCACGGTAAGTATCATATCCATCAGGTACAGAGGCAAAAACTTTACATTTGACATATTCAACAAGTGTATCACGTGGTTTGTGGCTCTACTTGATGCAGTTGGCAGGGCGACAGAATTAAAATGTTGCGTATTGATGGAAAGGTCGTTCCAAGGACCAATGGCCGGTGCGGATCGTTAGTATATACATTCTAGCAAATGCGAGGGATGAAGCATGCTGGTCAAACATGTTGCAAGTGACGGCAGGCGTGTGGCCTTGAGATAGGACAAGAGAGTGTGATCCATTGTATTATTATGATTCAAGTATGTGGCACCTAGATATCGTCGTCTGAGATGGTACTGCTACTAGTGACACTCAACGAGGCTTCAGATGGACTATCCTGCCAAGCAGGAAGTGGGAGAAGCAAGGGGTTGTCGTGCCTCGTGCCACTGAGGTATTCCTCCAGATCTTCATCTATGTTGAGCTCATAATTCATCTTCTTTTTCCTTTGCTGAAGCTGATATTTGTGGTATTGAGTCATCTCAGCTCCGTCTAGAGCCAGACTGACCGACCGCAGGTGGTCTCCGTTGGTATTTGGCATACGAGGCGCTAATCTGTCATGAAGAAGCTGCAACGGCGGTATCCAACTGCCACTTTGTAACTTCGTGTAGAGCCCGAGACGTTTGAGCTTGTACCCCATGCCCTGGAAAAGCCTTTCGAGCTCCTCCTGGCGTAGTTCAACGTTGCTGAGCCATAGACTTTCCAGATGGGGAAATGTCGGAAAGCGTGCCACAACAGACCCGAGTTGGTGGCAACCGTCAAAGGCGAGAGAAGTGCCGTTGCCGAGATTGAGGCCAAGGCATCGCAGGTCGATTTCGAGGAACCTCAACCTTGGGCTGGACACAACAGCTGAAATGAAGTCGTCGATGCATCTTTTGTCGTCGCCAGCGATGCGGGCCTGCTGAATAGGTAAATAGTTGCTCGCATGATCGATGACCACGGACTCCAGCGTCTGACATGCTGCGCGTAGCTCTTCCAGAAGTGTCACTCGGCTTTGTGTCGGGGGTATCATCATGTGGTAATCTTGGCTGCAAGGGAAAGTCGTGACGACAAGACTGCGAAGATGATACCCTGCTTTGTGGATTGCGATCGGCAGATCAGTGAGCAGCCTGGCCGCAAAGTTATGCCCGTCGCCTGGGCAGACGCTTTCAACCGTCTGCCAGTCCATGCCTGTTTCAAGCCACGAGGCAAGAACCTGGTTGTCAAGAAGCAACACCGGAACAAAGTCGTATGGATCTCCCTTGCTCCAATACCGGCCGATCATGTTATCAGGCGGTTCGTTGTAGAACACAAGGTTTTCCACATTTCCCAGTCGTGTGATTGCTGAGGCCAGCTTCTGTGCAAACGTTCCATCTGCGATCATGCTAGACTGCTCCAGGTGGAGATCTCTAAACCGTTCAAAGCTTCCGAGGAGAAGAGAACCATAGTCGTCCTTTTCGGCTGGGCGTGAAATATCTGGATTGGGACTGTCCCAATTCCTCTTTGTCTGCTGCCAGCTGTCATAAAGTTCATTGAAGTTGTCGATGGCCTTGGATACCTGCCGAGGGACGTCCGGATCGACGCCGGCATACTGGGCCGCTTCCAGAGTCCAGTCAGATCGGTCAACTTGGCCGCTTAAGACTTCGAGTCGAGTGTCAATAAAAAGCACTAGATCATCTGCGATAGCTTTCGGTCGGTAGTCCATCCTGAGCTTGATAGAACGCACACCAGCCGCAACACGTGGGTAGGCCAGCAGCTGCTCTAGTATGTCAATCGAAGCCTGGCTGATATCGAGATCGAGGGTTGGAAGAAGCAGTGGTGAGGCAAGTTCATAGAAGAGCTGACAGACAAGGCGAAGGTTGCAGATATCGGATTGGTCCAGCTTGACGCTTTGCCCCCACTGACAAACCGGACACATAGTCCAGCCATATTGATGGCCGTGAGGACTGAACTCTTCGAAAATGTCACCAAGGATTTCAAGAGGAAGATCGGTGATTTCCAGATGACGGGTAGTAAATGGTGATATGGAGCTCTTCAGGGTCGAGCCGATACCCAGGGCGCTGAAATCGCTGACCATGCCTTCACCGATGTCCAGCTTCTCGCAATAACTTGAATACTGAAGCTCGTCAACCGAAGCTACGCTGCCGGTGCCCTCAGGTCCTTTGTGTGTCGTCTTGTCTGGGTTGATAGAACGTAGCTGGACGCGATACTGCCGAATACTAGGCGATGCTATTGTCCTTCTTTCCTCAATGCTGGTGGTTCGGCCACTGACTCAGCTGCATGAGGCGCGCAGCCTGCCTTGATCCTAGCCAATCAGACCACGACCAATGGCCAGGCTACCTATCTAGAGCCAACCGTATTTTGTCGTTCGAGCGATGTGACGCTGTCACGCCATGGTTTGGTCGCGAGGGAGCTGATTATTTGATATAACACTGATCCCGTCGAGACGGTGCGGTTGGTCGCTGGTTCATCGCCTCGTCCCCGACAATGGCAGACAACACAGGGCAGCTATCAGTCTTGTCTAGCGGAGCAGCCACTTAGTTCTTCCTAGTCATATATTGTGCGAGTCGACGATCGGTTGCGAAACTTGGGATGGCTCTAGACGGATTGCCGTAGGATTGTATGCTGCAACCTTTGCTGGTGTTTCTTTCTCGACTTGACGATGCTGGCAAACCACCAGGCAATTGAAATGGGAGTTGGGGCTGTTGCGAAGGCGTGCAAGAGCAAAGGTCACGTGGCTCTGCGCATCATGAAAAATCAGCTACCCGTGCCCCAAGGAGCCCCACTATATTGGACCACGCAAGCAGGGCACCCACATAGTGGTGCTCACCAGTCTATTAGCCACACCAGTTAAATAGCCAGACCGTATATAACCCTACCCCTGAACCTTCAATTGGCTCGCATCAAGGTCACGAAAATCATCGTACAACATCAACAATTGCATACATCTCTCCAACCTTTTAATAAAAAAAGGCCAAATTTAGCTCGATTACTCTCCTATCTTAATAGATCAATATGTATCTTTTAAAATCCAAATCGCATATAAACTAACTGAGAAAATGATCGTTAAAGATATGGTCAGTTTTTGACCTTCTTTGTAAAGATAACAACTACATCACTACTAAGCATATTAGTAATAAGTAAATTAGCCATATATATAGTTAATTAATAGAGCTATATGGCTCCATTTTCAGATTTAAAATTGAAGGTAGTTTGATTTTACTATGTGGCTTTAAATCAGGATTTCCAAACAAGTGGCTATTTAACTGGTTGGCTAATAGACTGGTGAGCACCACTATGTGGGTGCCCTGCTTGCGTGGTCCAATATAGTGGGGCTCCTTGGGGCACGGGTAATCAGATCACCTGCAGTTCTAAACTTCTATCCTTTCGGGGCAAGGAACATTTGGTTGCACATTATGCAGCCAAAATGTACAAAGCCTTTTGTTTGTCGTTTTGATCAAGAACAAATCTTCAACCCAAAAGCTTTCCTGGAAGCAGAAAGGCAGAAGGTGACATCAATGCCGGTGAAGAGAGAAGTCTGGCTACGCCCACATATCTTGTGCCGCAGCACGGACCATTGTCAAAGCGTCGGGAAAAAGGACCTGTTTATCCGCTGCAAGCTCGACCCACAGGTTCTGCAAACACACAGATCAGTGTGCCGGCAACAGTTCTTCAACAGCGGCAGGCAATTGTGGTATGCTTCTCGGTGATTTCTGAACCCCTCCCTCTGGAGTCTTGGGATGCGGAGATGGGATCCACAAGCTTCGCCAAACGCGAAACAATGCAGAGAGCCGAAACAAAGACAGAGGCCAAAGTTCAAGTCCATCATTTTGGGGACGCATCTTTCGAGGGGTCTGCATCTTTGCCATTTTCAAGGGGCACAGGCTTGCAAGTTCAAGACGACTGCAGGACGGCTGACTTCGGTGTGAAATATCGCGAATTTTTAACGTCCGAGCACACGGGACGCCCGCTTCGCTTGACCTGAAGAACCAAGTGCTGACCCCGCCCCTTTGAAAACATACAGTTCACACCCTGAAAGATTGTTAGCGCGGAACCACGACAGGGATCATATCCTAATTTTCAACAACATACAACTTTTGCCTTAAGAACACTATAATAATATACTTAACTCGATAATATAAAAAGGATAGTTAAAATTAACTATATAGTACACTTTTTTCCTGGTTAAAATTGGTGGTTATTGAAATACAATCGCTTTTTTAGGGTGGGGCTGATCTTAAAGTCTCGCGCTAACAATATTTCAGGGGTTGAAGTGTAGGCTGGAACCAACGAAAATATCTGTCGACAATAATTTTGCTGATATTATGCGGCTGGCTGACCCAAAGTTTGAGCAGGGACAAACCTTTGCGCTGGAGACTGGATGAACCCGTCAAGAAATGGTCGCCACCTCGGACAAGCTTCATCCTCGCTGCCAAGGGCTTGACGTTCAGCTGGTCCCTGGAACACCGACACCGTCGACAATAGCGGGGGTAGCAGGTGGACTGGCTCTAAAGGGTCCGAACCCGAGCACTTTCAATCAAATTCAACGCACGGTCGTTGGCTTGTGATGGGCGATGTGCTCGAGGATCAAGTTGATCTTTGCCCAGCACGCCGGTAGTCAAGTGTCATGCCACACCGCCATGGCAGCAATGCCGTGCCGACTCTTCTAGGGCTGCAGCAGCACGGGCGTCCCTTTCCCGCGGTTCTGCAGAAATGAGAACGGTCAGCTCGGCATTTCTGTACCATGGGATGAAGCAGACGAGAAACAGCTGGCGCAAGAGAATGGAAAAGGAGGCGGGAAGGAAATTGTCTGACCTCGATTTAGCCGGCGACAATAAAACCTTTGAAGAAGCGACCCGGATTCCAGACGAGGAGGCGAAAGGTATCTCGGTGGAAGCGATGCTCGCTTGTTCCAGTCCTTTCTTGGTGTTGAAGCGACGAACGAGGTTGATTGCTGCTCGGACGCTGCGAGTAGGCCCAAGCGCTAACAGAAAGTGCCCGGTGCTGTGTGGTGTCCTGTTAGGGGCCCGCCTCGTTGGTGCAACCCCGCAAGACTACCCTGAAAAGGGCATAGTGTTGGGAGGTGTGGAGTGTCTGTGCGGAGGGGCTCCGATCAGATAAGCGAGGAAATCTGCTGACATTACCCGCTTCTTCCCCAGCACGATGGTTTCCCTTGAAGAAGATCCAGGATGCTCGCTGCTCCAGGGGTTCCACCAGCCACGTTCCAACCCGTTCCAGGCCAACCATGACTGTCCCGACGAGAGGTTCAAATGGGACGATGATCCCTACGATGCGGGCCGGTGGGTTCTCTCCTCAGCTTGTGTTTCTGACAGAAGCAACAAGACATCGAAATGGACCAAGACGAGGAAGCATATCGTATCGATCAACGACGCCAAGATGAGCTGGTCATCATCGCCGTGGTATTCACGTCGCTGTCGATCCTCGTCGTCGGCACCCGCACCTTTGTGCGTGCTGTCTTGATGAGGAAATTCGGCGCTGATGACTGGACCATGCTCGGGGCGCTGGTAAGTTGATGTCTTCTTCTACTACAAACCGTTGATCGTTGCCGCTGATTCAGGCTCTCCAGCTGTTCTCCTCGGGATACTTGATAGAGGTCATCATCATGAAGCACAATGGCGTCGGCCATGCCATAACCACCTTGACACTCGACAACATGCTCATCCTGATCAAGGTGACCTTGGCGATCCAGTGCACCTACTATGCCTGCGTCAACTGCATCAAGTTCTCCATCCTATGCATGTACCTTCGTTTTGGTATGTACCTATTCGGCACGTCGCATTCCTTGGCATCCAACCTTTGCTGACTGGCCTTGCCTGGTCTCAGCCGTGACAGAAACACTCCGATACGCTTGCTTTGGGTTGATAGGTTTCCACGTTGTGTTTTTCATCATCTCTCTCTCCGTCACCCTCGCGCAATGCCAGCCTCTGGAGAAGATGTGGGATCTCACTGGCCAAGGACCCGGATCATGCATCAACACGACCGCCTTCTTCTACTTTACATCGGCCTTCAACATCCTTACCGACATCCTCATCTTTGCCCTGCCCATCAAGACACTGATTGGCATCAACCGCCCGCGCAAAGAAGTTTACGCCCTTGTCGGCGTCTTCGGGGTCGGCGCCTTCGCCACTGTCATCGCCATCATCCGGTTGCACACCATCGTCGTCTACACCACCGCCGTTGATCCATTCCGCGAATCCATCCTCGTCAATCTGTGGTCCATTCTCGAGGTCAACATCGGCATCATGTGTGCCTCGGCACCCGCCCTCAAGCCATTATTCCACCCCCAGGCGCTGATGAGTGCGCGATACGGCAGCAGCGGGCCGCCGAAGCGGATGGAATATCACTACCACTCGCGGGACAAGAGCGGGCCTGAGATCAAGAGCAACATCCGGGTTGAGCAGGAGTTTAGCGCGCGGAGTATCAACCTGGGCCCTATCCCCAGCAGTAGCACCCAGGTGGTAGGGGGAGGGAACATAGCTCAGATCAGGACAGTGTGGATAAGATTTTGCAGGATCGGTATTAGGTAACAGTCACTTGGCAATGGAGTGCTCTAACGGAGGGAACGCGCGGTGATACCATTTGCTTTTATTTTGGTTTTGGGTATGGATCCTGGAAGGACGGTTACCTGGGCATGTATTGGGTTTATCAGGCTTATTACCTGTCGGAATGTATAATAATATCACGAGTACAAAAAATAACGATTAATGATTTCGATTAATGATTTCTGGTTCATGTTCATGCCGACAATTGCATAGGTATTTTCCAGGACCGGGGGAAGTCGCGCTATTTTTAGCCAGTCAAGCATGGCCCATACCATACCTCGCTACCTGAGCACAAGATCGATAGGCAAGGACAAGCCACTCCTGACAGTCGGTTGCGCAAGCGGCGGGTTGGCGACGACGACGACGACGAACACCAGCAGTTCTTTAAGACGAGATTAAAATTTGTTTGTTATCGCACCGTGCCACCCGCCTGAGACAGGCAGCATATCCGAGTCCGCTCAGTATATCTCCGAAAATCATATCCCCGACTATCCAATCACCCTGGCACTCAACGCCAAGTGCGATTGAAGCACAACAAACTGCTCACAGCCCTGAGACTGGCTGATCGGAGACGGAGTTGCCATTCACTCAGCCCAGACCCGTCACAGGTCATTTCTACCATTTCGATATAGGGAACCATCAGCCATCGGATTAACGGACGCCATCGGATGAATAGCGAAGAACACAGGATGCCTCCCACACCGGATGAAGGGCTCAAGGGGAAAGGCACAAGAGGAAAGGCAAAGTGATAAATAGAGCGACTTTAGTCGTCCAAAACTTGCGACTTTGATTCACACCAAACCTCCCTCCAGATCATCGAACCGCATCTCCCTGTTATCGGAAGCCTCTTCAACATGAAGTTCTGGGCTGTATTCTCATCCATTTCGGCACTTACGGGCCTGGCCTCGGCTGCTGATGCCCCAATCAACAACAACAACATCGCGGCAGACCTTGTTGTTCCGAACCGGTACATCGTCAAGTACAAAGACAACGCGAGTGCCTCGTCCCGCAAGACCCACGAAGCCACCATCACCTTACAGTCCAAGAAGGCGCACAAGAAGGGCGTCATTGCACCACTCAATGTCCCCGGACTCCAGGGCTACGTGGCCGACCTTGACCCAGCGGACCTGAAACTGATCACCTCATCCGGACTGGCAAGTTGCTTTCCCCGCTCCCCCCAGTGCTAGCAAGGAAGTAGCTAGCAGCAAACTAACGGCCCATTCCTAGGTCGAATACGTCGAAAGGGACACCATAGTCAACGCCACAGACCTTACCCCTTCGCCCCCCCTCTCTCGCCGCGCCCTCATCAACCAGCGCAACGCTCCCTGGAACCTCGCCCACATCTCCCACAAGTCCAGATCCGGCTCCTCCGAGTACGTCTACGACTCCACGGCTGGCATTGGTACCCGTGTCTACATCATCGGCACCGGGGTCCTCATCACCCACGACGAATTCCAAGGCCGCGCTTCGCACGGCGCCAACTTTGTGACCGGCTCATCCCCCACAGACGAATTCGGTCACGGCACCTGCGTCGCGGCCATTGTTGGCGGCAAGACCTACGGCGTTGCCAAGCGAACCACCCTTATCTCTGTCAAAGTCCTCGACAAGAATGGCTCCGGCACCACCGCCGGCATAATCCAAGCCATCAACTGGTCCGTGGCCGAAGCTGTCGCCAGGGGCGTCGCTCGAAAATCTGTGCTGGCCTTGACCGTGGGAGGGGCTTACTCCGCTGCGCTGAACCAGGCCGTACTGGCTGCTACCAACGCGGGTGTGACCGTTGTCGTCGGCGCTGGGAGCAGTGACAGTGATGCCAAGGACTTTTCTCCAATGTCTGCGCAGACGGCTCTGACGGTGGCGGCGATTGATGGAATTGATCGCCGCACGGCAAATTCCAACTGGGGGCTGACGGTTGATCTTTTTGCGCCAGGGATCAGTATTCTCACTGCGTATATCGGGAGTAATTCTGCCACAAGGTACATGACTGGGACTGCTATGGGTAAGTGACTCTTGAAGCATTGAGCGATGGAATACAAACTGACGTTGACGACGACAGCCGCACCACACGTTGCTGGTCTGGCCGCGTACTTTATTGCCAAGGAGAACCTCAACGGCCATCCCGCTGTGTATAACCGGATTATCAGTGCATCCATCACCGGCAGGGTTAGCGACCCTAGGGGTTCGAATAATCGGGTTGCGTACAACGGGAGTGGGCTCTGAGAAGTGGGCGCTCGTCCTGGATGCTGAGTGTTGTATTACCAGCTCCTTTCCTTGGAGGACTTCGGGATGTTGCGGCGTTCTCGCTCCACCTTGTACGGTACCGTACTTCGCTCGTCGTTTCTAGGAGGCCTATATGGTTTGCGAGTGCGTTAAATAATCTATATTCGACTTACAACCTTACTCTCTCTTATATATAAATTACAGGCTTCATTGCCTCTTTTCTGTTAGACTGTTTAAGCAACCTGATTACACTTTTCCCCGTCCAGTCAGTATAAGGGTCTAACTACGTAAGCTAGAAGCGGCTTGTGCATGTAAAGATCGCAAGAAACACAACAAATACCACAAACCATAGGGAAGCAGTCTATCACCTCTCCTGCGCTGAAGCCTAAAGGAGCTCCCGGTCGACTAAGGGGTTCGCGAATTGGATGCCAGAACACGCTCGAAAATCATCGTGGGAATAGCCAGTTGTCTTGCAGATTAAAGCTTAGATTTACAGGGACAGACCTTGAGAATTAATAGCTATAATCGTGTATTATGTGCTGGCACATCTTTGCATAACTGTCGTCTGAGAAAGTGCCGGGATCCACGGTTCCCAACTTTTAGTAGACCCCAAGAACTGCCACTTTGTGGCCTTTTTCAGCCCAAAGGTTGACCGGATTGATCAACTTCGACCTTTTCCTGTTGAGTGGTAATACATCATTGCTGATTATAACGGTCTCAAGGTAAGGTCGTGTATTTCAACTAGCTAGGCCACTCTACAAGTACACTGAACTTAGGGAAGAAAGGGAAGAAAGGAAAGAAGAGAATCAGAAGGTTCGCTGTCGTGAGATTTTGATATAGCTGCATACGTTGGCCTGAGCGTGGAGAGAGAAGGTTCTAGGTGTTTTTGGTGTGATGGTCTGTGTGTACCGAAGTATCTTTTCTTCCGCTTTGGTGGTGGGACGTAGTGGGCAGTGACGAAAAGGGGGGCCAGGTCCCTGAACCCTTGTATCATTAGAAGTGCCCATCAGTGCGGAAAAGAAATAGTGTGGGTTGGTAGCCACCCATGCCATGTCATCTTCTTGACACATCTTCTTGATATTGTTAAATTTCTTGATACTTAACGGATAAGATAGTTTGACTTAGAGTACCTTACTGGTGGCATCAAGATTTCGGCTTACTTCCCACAGCTGCTGCATCCTATTACACAGCAGTGCATGTTGTGCAGCGCCCTCTGTTAAACTGCAGTGGAATGTGCTTTGTGATGGATAGGCAGCCGTCAAATTTGAATGAAGTGGCAGTATTAATGTTGCAGTAGCTTTCTGTCGAGACAAAGTGATGGAGGCAGACGTCAATGGAGATGGTACCTTAGCCATCTGGCCTTTGTCAAACTGATCCCTCCTTAGTCGTCCAGCATGGCTGTTACATTGACAGCCCTAACCCCTGTACGCATCGCTTCCAGGTATTCTTCGGCCATATGCTTCCACTTGTTGTTGAAGCTCGCGAGGCGTGACTCCTTGTCATTTCGGGTCAATTGGAATGCTTGGGTAAAATGGTGAGTGTTTGCCATTGCATTGACTATCCGGGCTTGCTCTGCGATGCGTTTTTCGATGTCCAATTCTTGATGGCTCTTTATGTACTGTGCAGTGAGGGCCAATACAAGGGGTGAATGTGGACCCTTCACAAGATTGAGAGACCAGCTGATGACGGTGATATTAGCCGGCACATGGTAACTGAACTGATCATCAAACTTGCAAATGGAGTAGATGCCCTCGATCGAGTAGGTAAGTCCGTGATTTGGTGAGTGGGTAAGCGCTCTGCCGGTATATCCACAGACAAGTTCATGGTACTGTTGTGGGCTTGTCGCTCTACTAGCAGTAAGCTGCTGATCTTCAAGTATTTGGAGGGTCAAATCTTGATCGAGTATCGCAGTGGGATCGGAAGATTTAGTGGTGGCGATACGTTGGAGAAAGCTAGCATGAGATGCCGATTTTGACGTCCAGCGGATGAACTGAACCTCTTCGATTGGCTGGGTGCCCACTCGAATCAACCCACTTTCGTCAGTCCAATGTTGGGACGGGTCTTTTTCAACTATTGGGACTTGGTCTGAGTGGACCTCAACAGTATCTTCATATTCGGAATCGGGATCCTCGGCTAGCGCTTGCACGCGTTGTCTTTTTGAGCGTCGCGGGGGCTCGAAGGCGGACTCGTCCTCGGCTGGGCGGCTTTCCTGCGCTTGCAAGCGAAGTCTCTTGGAGCGTCTGGGGGGCTCAGGGGCCGGCTCATCGTTCGCAGTCAGGGGCTCAGGGGCAACCGTGGGCGCTGGCAGGCGACACCTCTGGGAGCGTCTCAGGGGTTCAGGGGCGGGGGCAGGGCCGGTTGGAGCTTGGTAGGTATCCTGATCTTGTCTAACACATGGCTATTAGTCGTGGACATGTGCTGCCAATGCCAGCCAGAGTCCAAAAAAAGGTGCACAGTTGTCAGTCAAAAAAAAAAAAAAAAAAAGAATCATGTCACGAAGCAAGTGGGAGTCCAAAATAAGGTAAATAATTTGTATTATCTCTAATCTTGATACACCACACGATGGCAAGGGGGGAAGCAAAGACTTCCAACTTGAAAGGGATGGTAGAGGGAGCCGGTTTCCAAAATCTGGCTGATAGGGGGGGTGAGAAGGGGATAGGGATACATACCTTGTGGCCGAAGGCTGTGCTCGAGATCTCGAACGCAAGGCTCGCGATGAAGACATCGGAACGGTTGGCGCCATGATGACACACGGCTGCAGGCTCTTGATTCCGCGTTCACTTACCACAGTCGCACCACAAGGGATAAAGTATGCCAGCCGGAACTGACACACACGATAGCTTCAGCTAATAACAGAACCAAGTTCCATATAGCCAGGGTATAAGGAGAAAAAGAAAAGAAGAGGAGAACGCAAGTCCTGCCAGGAAGTTTTGTGCGTTCCTGTCCCCCCCTGTGCATCACGTGCACCACCTCAAGACACAGCAAGGGAAAGAGACATGGGCATTGGACGCGGTTGCATAGGGGGTATGGTGCGCGCTGCCTGGACTGGACTCCACCTCAAAAGGTATCAGGAAGGAACCAAGAGTCTCCCATCTCAGATTTCATTCAAATGGGTGCCAGTGCGCTGAACCAATTCCAGAGTCAAGGCTATTAATGGAGAGTGATGAGGGAGAAGCTGCATCTTCAACAATGACCAAGTTGTTTCAGGGGTTGAAGGAACAATTCCGAACAGAATTCGAATACCTCCAGGTTTTCTCTTGACCGTGCAGTTGCATTGAAGTTCATCGCACTAAATTAGTAATTGCGTGGGTACTCATGATTGATAGACTTGCCGAGGGCTGGAATCTGGTGCCTTCCCAAAGTTGTCGTCTGATTAATGGGGCGGCCAGGCCAGAACCCAGGCACATGCGGGACGTGTTGGGTACTTGTCCAAGATAGGAAGGGGCCTATGATCCATCGCCGTCCTGAAAACGCTGCACGCGCTGCACCGCGCCCTTTCTATTTTGTTCGATGGGTGACGGCAAACATTCTACTCCAGATTTAATGCTGAATCTGACCTGGCTCGGATGGGGGGTGAAGAGGAAGTGACCTGTTGATATGTATCATTTTGTGGTGGTAGACCGAGGAAAGTGAGGGTTGTCCTGGCTGCAGCAACAGGCAGAAACAAAGAAAAACGGGTGTTGGTTAAGGTACCCGATAGGTTCCAGGGAGGGACTGAGTAGCGGACTGGTTGCTTTCACTCCCTCACAACCAACTGTTTGTAATTCTTCTGCAGTTTTTTCAGAACGAAGTCGTTGTGCCAGAATCAACCGTTGTCTCTCATGAATCGTTGTGGTTAAATCCTAACTTCTGATTGGCCGGCTCCTGTTTGAGACTAGGCTACCCGAGGATGACAAGGGATCCAGGCTTTTCCACCAAGTGCACCACCACCACCACCACAGTCTTGAATTGCCAGCCGCGCGCGCGTCAATGGATCAATCGGCCGATGGGAAGACTGCAATTGAGAAACTGTCAGTTGTGATTGGTTAACGTGGCTGTGTGTGGGTGGGTGCCACCCTTCAGACACCGTTGCCGTTGAAAACTGTTGGAAGAGAGTGGTATAAATGCAACGAAGATAGACAAGAGATCTTGCGGCGGAGAAAGATAGGCAAAGAGAGGCAAGAAGGAAGGCGCTAGACAAGCTTGTCCTTCGGTGTTGTCAGATCCTGCCCGACCAGCTGTGTTGAGTTTGGAACCCACGCGGTTATCTTGATGTATATGTTGACTGTTGATATTGACCGAACAAAAGAGAGCTTTCCAGATGAGCGTACAAAGGCCATATATATACCCGTGGAACACACCATCCACATGCCAAGCTTCCTAAGATCCTTCACCTGCATGTAACCACACTGGAATCCACCCTGTTGAACTCCACTGACGAGCCCTGCATCTGACACCTGTAATGATATCCTGCTCCACAAGCTGATCGTTGACGAATGTACCGTTGCTGGACAGATCCTCGATGACCACGACCGTATCGTTGCTCCAGTGCTCGGTAAATAACAGACAATGACGATTCGAAACTATCGGATCATCGACCTGAATATCTGCTCGCTGTCAGTTCTGTTTTCTTCTGCGATCAATGGCTGCGTCAGAAACCTACCGCATTCAGGGTATCATCTAATAAAATAACTACTAGAGGAGAGCCCCTCCACTACTTGACTTCTACTTCTGATCGAAAGCATCCTGGTCCTTTAGGAGATTACCCCGAACTTTCCTAGGTTAGACTACAAAGTTATAGGCCACCTATAATTCTAAGCCACTTTCCCTATCAAACTTCAGCCTCTAAATCCACAAATAACCCTCCTAAACCCTTACCCTCCATAATAGCCCCTATATTTTATTTTCTTTCTTACAATACAAAAAATAAAACCTTTTTTTTTTTTTTAATAATTTAATAATACCTTTTATTATAAGATTCTATACTTCTATAGAACTTACCTGATAACCTAATCTACTTTATACTTAAGTTCTTAAAAAAACTAATAGTTTAAAAGCTTTTAAAGGAAGCTCTTTATTTAATTTTTACCTTTTACTATAAATTATATAATATAATTATTATATTCTTATTTTATTTCTTCTTTCTTATATATAAATATATTTAATAACCTTCTTAACCTTAATTTCCTATAATAAATTTAATTTTAAAAAATACTTCTATATCTTCCTTTATAAAAAATACTTTTATTAAGCCTTTTATTTATATACTTTTTATATTAATTTATATAAAGAAGTTTTGTAAAAAAGTTTTTTAAAAAACTTTTTTTAAACTTTTTTATATATCTTTCTATAAAGCCTTTTATAAAGCCTTTTATAAAACCTTCCTTAAAATCTTTTTCGAAACTTCCTTTAAAACTTCCTTTGGAACTTTCTTTAGAACTTCCTTCGGAACCTTCTTTAAAACCTCCCCCGAAACTTCCTCCGGAACTTCCCTAAAAACCTTCCTTAAAAACTTCCTCCAGAAGCCTCTTCAAAAGCCTCCTATTTAAACTTTCTACCGTAAGGTTATAATACTTTTTTATATTAAAAATAACCTTAAAAATACTAAATTCAATATCAATATAAATATAAAACTATATAAAATAGCTAATAAATATAAAGTTTTAAAGTTAATATTTTAATACTATATTAATAGTATACTTTTAATTAAACTTATTTATAAAAATTAATAAAAGCTTTCTTTTAAATAAAAAAACCTTATTATTTAATAAATCCTTTAATAAAAAAACCTTAACTATATTCTTACTTATATAAATATAAAAGCCTTAATTAAATCTTTATTAAATAATTAAAGTAAATCCTTTTTTAATAAACATTAAGTTATTTACTTTATTAGCTATTATTTAAAAATTAACATAAAGTTAAAAAAGAAAATAAATTATTTTAAAATTAATAAAACTATCCTTAATAATATTAATAAATTCTTTAACCTTTATAATACTGTAATTTAAATTAAAGTAAAAAATAAGTATAATATAAATAAAGTAAATATTATAAAAAGTATAAAAAAATAAACTTATCATAAAGTTTAATAAGTAAATAAAGAAATTTATATATATAAAATAAAATAAAAAAAGAACTTAAATTATTATACTAAAGTATATTTTTTAAAATAGCTAAATACTTTCCTTAAATGTTATTTTTAAAAGCGTTAATCTATAAAAATAGGAATTTAAAAACTAATTTAATAAAAATTAATATATAGTTATCTTTTAAAACAATTAAACTTTTAATAATTTAACTATTAAATAGTTTAGATAAATTTTTATTTTAAGTATTACCCTTAAAAACCCTATTAACGTTTATTCTTTTATTTATAATAATTATAACTTTTATATTATTAATAAATTTATAATTTATTATTCCTGAAATAATATTTACTTTCTTTTTTTACTTCCTTATAACTTTTATATTTTTTAACCTTTCGATATTAATTACTTTATAAATATAAGAAAAGTATATAAAAGGTTTATTTTTAATAATAATGTTTTTATTAACTATACGCTTAATAAAAAGGTAAATTTAATCTACTATTATAATTTAATTAAAAAAACGGAATTTTCAAAAAGAAATATTACTAATAAATAATATAGGACTGATATATATTTTAAAAACTGATATAAATCTCTAAGTTCTTAATAAATAATAACTTTTTTAAAAAAAGTTAATATTTAAATAAAATTAATTCAATTTAAAGGCTTTAAAAGGTTTTAAATATATTCAAAATTAAAAGTTTTATTTTAAATTAAAACTTAAATAGAAAAACGCTTAATTAATAAAAAAATCTTAAATATTATACATTTTTTATAAATAGAAATTATTATTTATAAAGTTAATATATATTAGTAAAAATTATAAAAAGAAAAGGTTTAAAAAGTAAAAAAAAGATATAAGTTAAATATAAAAGATTTAAATTTATAGTTTATAAAGTTTATTAATATAGAGAAAAATCAAATTAATAATATAGTAAAGGTAAAAAAAGAGAAATAAGAAAGCGAATAAAAGTTATAAAAGAAGTTAAACCTTTAAAATCTAGTAATTATTATTATACTTAAATTTAAAAAAAGTAAGAAATTAATAAAATATTTAATTAGGATAGTAATTAAGTTTTATTTTAATAATTTTCCTATATAAATAAATCCTATATTAGTTAAAATTTAATGGTTATAAATATTTAAGGGTAATCTCCTTAAGGTTAGTAGCTAATATCAGAGCGGGTATCCTAAAGCCCGGTATAGCCTATAACCATATAGTCTAACCTACCAGGTCGTTTTGCGCGCTTCCCTTCCAGAAACAGCACTAGCCACAGTATCTAGGAGCGGGGGAGAGCGGGGCAACTCCTCCATGTTCGACGTATGCTCTCTTATTTCTGATTAGTTATCGCCGTCCGCGCCATTTATCCTTCATTAGAAAACCCTGTCAAATGTAGTCAAATAGATAAAATTATCAGTGAGACTTTCGTCAAAAGAGTTGTAAGTTGAAGCCTTGAGGTTTTCAACATCAGTGTAAGAAAGAGATGGTAGCCGGTGTGGCAAGGCAGGGAAGTCTTCTTAAACCGAGCTACCCCAAGCCTAAAGAAAAGTAGGTCAAGTGTGATATTGACACTGGGACACTTAAGTGTGTGAGCAGTGTGGGGCTTCTGGCCCGAGCGTTTTTTGAGCTCACTCACCATCAACTAGATGCCTAAATATGCAACGGGAGCGACTGGAATTCCACGGCTACTGATGCTCAGGTTATAGAGAAAAAGATATATAGCATTTTTTTTTCATTTTGGCTATGTTATAGTATATGTTGTTGAAAGTAGCTCACGATGGTGCTGCAAGAAAAAATGTATAACGTAACACCTATGGGTAGGTAAGGAGGGTGCTGGTGACGACAGCGAGGTTGTGGATAGCCTTCGAGTCGCCTGAAGCTCAATGTCTCCTCAACGGAGTCGCCAAACTACCCTTGAAGATTCGCTCCTAATATTCAGGCGATGCAGGTTAGCAGCGGTAACAACTATCGCATGACTTCAAGCAACTTAAGGCTCACGGTCGTCGATTAAATTATAAAACCAGAATGAGGTAGAAATGGCCATAAGTAAGGAGTTTGCTAAATGCAACAGATATTATAAGGGGGGGCGTGTTGTCAAACTGCACTGCGGCGCCTATGAGGCATTTGATAAATGTATGTAAAAAGGCAGACGAAAAGGTCTGAAGTAGAGGTTGTTTGTTGACTGCCAGTCACCGTGACGCACAGCCTGTGATACTAGGTCCAATCGAAATGAGGACCGCGATATTAGGTTGGAGATGTCAGGCTGCTATTTAAAAAAGAACCGATAGAATAAATAATACCGAACTGACTTTAGGGAACCTAAGGTTTTTGAATTTGTTCACTTTCTATCAACTATACTACAGGACTCTCAGTTTAGAGCCCACTATGGTAGCCAGTTTATCTAATTATCAGAGTTACTGCACGGTATCCACCTAGGTTAATTGACCTGTTTTAAATAGCCTACCGCTCGGGCCACCTGCACCTTCTATACCTAGACTACTGCACCTTCCATACTGAGCCAGTAATAGCTAATCAGGTCAATCGATTTCAATTGCACGCACGCCTTTATTCAATTGTAACCTCATTCAATTACACTCGTTCAATTACGTACGCGCATTGCGATACACTTCGAACCTTAAAATCACATACAATCCCTCTATTATTTTTTATAGAAAAATAGCTTTTCAAATATATTAGCTATAATATTTTTATATAAGGCTATGTTGTACGCGCAAGGCTGTAATGTAAGTGATGTATAAGTAATAGATTTTGGTGAGTTCTTCTAGGCTTAGGCTGTATTAGGTATAGTAGGTACAAGTCCTGGCGCACCTAAGTCATACAACCTAGAATCTTACTCAGGCTCAGGCCCACTTTCTACCCTGGCCAGACCCAATCCTTTTTACTTAAATAATAATAAGCCGATAATAAAGAAGCTATTTATAATAAAATGCTTAATATAATTATATAGTAAATAATATAGTTTAATATAAATTAATATAATTTTATATAATTTAACATAATTATATATAATTTAATATAATAAATATTTTAATAAAAAAATAACAATTAAGGACTCATTTAAAAAATAAAAGTTAAAAATAAATTATTAATATAACCTATAAAAGAAAATAATATAATTATATTAAAAGTAAGTTATTTAAAAAAACTATAAACAGTTGTCTTGAAAGTAAGCCTCCTTTATTTAAGAAGTAAGTTATAGTATTAAAAAGGTATAGATTTAAGTCTTTAAAGTAGTAATTTTTTTTATAAAGTTTATTTTTTTATAGGTTAGTAATAAGGCTTTTTTAGGGAGGAGGTAATATTATAATACTAGCTAGTGCCTTATTTTTTAGTTTAGCCCTATTTATTAGGACCTTATTTTATCAATACCCTACCTTTTATTAACCCTACCTTTACACTTTAAAAACCCTATAAGGCTAACTGGGTAAAGCCTCCCTTCCTTTTTTTCTTCTTTAGTTTAAATTCAGTCAATTTAGTATCGTAATTTAATAGCTTTGCCTCAGTAGACCTACGTGCCATAATAAATAAGAAGTAATTTAATTTTTAAAATATTTACAATAAAAGAGTAAATAAAATAAGTAAAGAATGTTATCAGGAACGTTTATAAATGTTAGGAAGGTTTATAGGTACTAAGAAGGTTTATAGGTATTGGAAAGGTTAATAGTAAGTAAATCGTATAAATAGTAAGGAAGTATATACAATTTTAATTTTAATATACTAAGAAAATAACAATTTAGACTTACTATACCTTTTAAGTATAGTAAGTCTTCCTTAAAGGGGAAGGGTCAGCGTGATTGGTAATGGCAGCGGGGACTGTTAACCGACCAATAACGATGGTAATAATGTTTTGAATATGCGTTCGAACAAATCTGTAGGAATAGTTAGCGTAGCATCTCGGCGGGAATATGGGAGTTGACAGACCAATACAAAGGCCCGCAACAGCGGCAGCTGCAGCAACAGGAAAGGCTGCGTCCTATCAATCTAGTAGATGTACAAAACGGCGATAAAATTGGCCAGATATACCGAAAAGAGTGTCTGTTTGTAGCCAGATGCATTCCTCGTTGCTGCTGAGGTGTCGGTGTTGTCAGGCTGGCACAGGAAGACCTGCGCACTTACGGTGTTGTATCAACAGGCAACACCACATTGGCATCACGAGCCGAAACCGGAGCCAGTGGAGGCGGACGCAGCGCTGGCACAGCAGGAAGGGAAATGCCAGTAAAACACAATGCTAAGGCAAAGTAAAAAAAAATGCCGACATAATACGTACTGTTTAGGTGAACTGCACACTGGGTTGGAATATGCAGGAATCAAACCGATCCCGGAATCAGATCTTGACACAATTGTGATATTGAGGGGCGCGTCGCTTTTGAGATAGTCAATCAAGGAAGCTTGGAATAGTATGACAATACACGCGCACTTGGAAACTGTTGGCTTTTGTTGGCGCCAGGGCTTCCAGACAAAATGAAGGAGCAGTGGGCAATTCATTGCTAGGCTGTAGGTTCAGGAATGTCATGGTCCCAGATCATGCCCCACCTTTGCCCCCTCGCCAAGCTTGTCCCATACAACTGCTGTGGGCTACGGTAACTAGTTTGTCTAACTGTCAGAGTTGCTTTACAGTAAATTTAAAGTGTGAATCGATTTTCTTTAATTACCTTTTTTTATTCGATTAATTATTTTAGTAAGCCAGTGTTATTTAAATATTTATTATAGTATTTTTATAATTTTTAAGTTGAATTCTTAAATTTATTAATATTATATTATTTTAAGTCGGGGTTTTAATCCTTTTATTAAACTTAATATTATAATTTACTGTAATATTTATAAAAAGTAAGAATTCGATTAACTTTTTATTTTCTTTTACTATTAAAAATATTTACTTTAAGGTTTATTATTATTTAATTAAGTAAAGGGTTATTTAAATCTTTATATAGTTAATTTATATAGAAAATACATAAACTACGCTATAAGTTAAGGAGAATTAGTTTATATAAATAATCCTTTATTTTTTTAATTTTCTATAATCTCTTTATTATAAAGAAGTTTAATTTATTATTAAAGCAGTCTATAGATTAGTTTTTTTTAATAATAAATACCCTATTATTAGAGCTATTTTTAGTAATTTTAAATTTAAGAATATAGCGTTTTTTATTAATTTAAGTGATTTACTTTTTTTAAACTTTAATAATAAAATGATAAACCTTTATTACTGATAATTATAATAGGATAGTATAGTATTAAGTTTTTTTATAATTAAAGTATTTTTTAATTTCTATTGGTTTAAATAAATCAGTATAGGCCTTTTAATTAAAATAAGTAAGTATTAAATAGCCTATAAGGACTTTATATAGTTTATAATTAATAGATTTATAAAGGGAAAAGTTTTAAGTTATATTTATTATAGGAAGTATTAAGGATTAATTATTTTAATAGTAATTAATGAAAGGTTTTAATTATTGATTTAAATATTTATTTATAATTTTAATTTAATTTATAGTTTATAAATAATTAAAAGATAAAAATCTTTATTTTACTTTAAGGATTTTTAAAAGTTTATTTATAAAGTTTATAACGAATTAT
The DNA here is from genome assembly GCA_030549205.1 of Apiosordaria backusii. Taxonomy (NCBI): domain Eukaryota; kingdom Fungi; phylum Ascomycota; class Sordariomycetes; order Sordariales; family Lasiosphaeriaceae; genus Apiosordaria; species Apiosordaria backusii. The sequence goes on from JAUKTV010000006.1 coordinate 2,680,276, forward strand.
AGTTTATAATTATAAATAACCTTTTTTAATATACTTATAATATAGTAAGGACTGTTATAATATATTTAGGTAATATTTTTTATTATAGTATTTATAATATATAGTATAGATTAAATTACTTTATTTAAGTAGTCTATAATAATTAATATATTATTATATCTCTTTTTATTTTTAAATATACTTTTAAAGTTAATAATAAAATATTATTAAAGGTAATTTAGTAGTAATAATAGGTATAATAAATTAAGTATTTTATCTTTTAGGCTTTTAATTATTTAATATAAATAATTAACATTATAATAGTTAATATTGGTTATTATTTTAATTTATTAATATCGATTGGTTAATTGTTATTATATTTTGTTTTTTTTTAAATTTAACAGAAATAAGGAAATTAATAACAAATTATAAACTTATTTTATTAAAAAAAGGGTTAAATTCAAAAGTTTAAATTTTTATATTTATAAATAAAACAGTTTAATCAAATATTTTATTAAAGTATTTTTAAAATATTTAAAGGTTATAATAATATTATTATAATTTCTTTAATATTTATAATATTATATAATACTTTCGGTATTAATTATAATTAATTATAATATTATAAAATAATAAAAAATTCACGCTTAAATAAATTTTAATAAATAAATTAAATTTTTTAATAATTTATATATTTAATCTTTTTTATTATAAAATTATTAGATTTATTATAAAGGTATTAATTCCTAAAGAAAGATTTATTAAAATTTATAAACTAATATTTTATATCAAATAAAGGACTTTATTAATAGTATTAAATATTAATATTTATTTAATATACATACCGAATAAAAAAATAATATTTAAAACCTTTACTTTAAAAATAATAAATAAATTTATTATAATTTAAAAAATTATAATTATTATAAAAAGAAATATTATTAATTTAAACAGGAATATAAATTAAAAGAAGATATAATTATTATTAAAAATATTTTAAATAAATACTGAAAGTTAATAGCTTTTATTATTTAAAAGTAATTTAATTAATAAAATAATTATTAAAAAAACCCTATTACCTGGTAATAATTTAAAATCTTTAAAGTTTATTATAAATTCTACAGCTGGCTTAAAACCCTTTACTAAAAATTTATTATTTATAAAAATAAAAAAAGTATTTACAATTAAAATTAAAATAAATACCGAAATAAATTTAACCTTAATAAATTAATTTATTTCTTTATTATTAAAAATAATTAAAGTTTATTATTATAAAACTTTTAAAGTTAAAAATAATTTTTTTTTAAAGTTTTAAATATTAAAGTAAATATTAAAGAGTTTTAAAAAAAACTTTAGTTTAAAGTTATTTATAGTAAATTTAAGTAAATAATAAATTAAAGTACCTTTAAGTTTTTACTTTTTAAGGTATTTTTATAAAACCGAATATTATTTATAAGCCGGTTAATATTATATAAAAAAACCGATTAAAAAAATAAGCTTTTAAAATATAAAGTTAAGTTAATACTTAAAGGGTTTTTATAGGAAAAAAACCTGGATTTTATAAAGACTTTTATTTTTATTTTAATATTATTTACTTAGTATATATTATTAAATATAGTAATTTTATTTAATTAAGAAATTAAATAAATTAATTTTATAGAGGTTTTTTTTAATAGGTATTTAAAAAAGGAAAATTATATAATTATATTTAAAGGCTTTTATAAATTTTACTAATAAGCCAATTAAATTATTAAAAATAAGTTTTAAAAGTAAGGATTTAAATTTAAAAAAAAGTAAATAAATTACTTAAAAAAAGTTTTATACAGTTTAAAATAAAACTTTAAATTTTAATAAAGTAAATTTATTAAATTATTAAAGGAAAAAATTTTTATAATATTAATTTTTAATTTAGCAGTTTTTTATAATATTAAAGTTAAAACGTTTATAATAATTTATATAAATAATATATTTGTTAATAAGTTTTAATAAAATTTACATTAAAAAATTAAAAGTTAAACTTAATAAAATTTACCTGATAAAAAATAAAAGCCCAGCTACTTTTTTTTTAAATATTAAAATAATACGGGATAGGCGTTATTATATATTATAGTTAAGTTAATGTCTCTCTGAGAAGTGGAGCTTCCAAAAAAAAATTTCTTTTACAACGCTACACCCGGCGTTGGGATAGTTAAGTTAAACTTAATATATTAAATAAGTAATTAAGGATTTTAATTTAAAAAATAACTATAAAATATTTATTTTACTATAGTTAGGAATAATAATTTAATTTAAAAATCTAAAATTAAAAAAAAACCCTATAGAAAAATTTAATATTATATTATTTTAATAAATAATAAATATTATAATATATTTAATAATTTAAACTAAGTTTAATATTATTCTTATAATTTAATAACTTTTTAAAAGTATGTAAATATTTATTATAATAAACTTTAATATTATAAAGAATTTAATTAAATATTTTAATAATATTAAAAATTCAATTATATATTATAGTTTTTACTATAGTATAATATTATAATTACCGATTTAGATTTTATAAATAACTTATAAAACTTTAAACTTAAGGTTCGGTAGTATATATACAAGACATAACATACAGATACTTACAATGAATATAATAGTAAACAGTATCTTTAAGTTATTTAATATACTATTAAATTAATTACTTATCAAAATATCTTAGCCTTTATTATTATACTTATAATCGATATTAACTTTACTAATCATCCTTCTACCTTATCCTTTTATTTAAAGGCTTTATTTTAAGTCTTTATATTATCTTCTTTAATCTACCAGTCTATATTAAAATCGATTAAATCCTATTTAAATTAATAAAGTCTAATATATTAGTTAAAAAATAAAGTAATAATAATATATATAGTATATATTTAAATGCAAATTACATTTATATTCTTCTACTTTTTACTATCTTTCTTTAATATAGCCATTATTATATTAACTAATTCAAAGTACTTATAGCAATCTAGCCTTAAAATTTTATACTTATAAAATTTTAATATAGTAAATTATATACTACTATTATATTAATACTATCTTTTAATTATTAAGTTATATAGGATATACCTATATTTAGTACTATAATCGATTAAATTTTAATATAGTAAGTAATATAAAAGAAAAAAAAAGTAATAAATAGGATCCTTTTTAACCTTATATAGGCACTAGTACTTAGCCTTAGCGTAGGCCGGTAAAGGAGTTATCAGTATAGTTATAAGCAATTTAGTAGTAAAGGAGATATTTAGAAAGTTTAGCTATAATATTATTATACAAACTTATTATTAAACTCGATAGTAAAAGGTTTAACTATATAATAAATACGTAATAAGCATATAATAGTTCTGTAACTATAACGGTAGCCTTAGGTAGTTTAAGTAGTATACTAGATTAATTGTAAAGAGAACTAACGCCGGGTATGGCATTATAAAAGAAATTCTTTTTTTTTTAGAAGCTCTACTTCTTAGAGAGATATAAAACTTTAAATTTACCTATAGTTTTTTTATAAAAATAATTAATAAATTTATAAATTAAAAGTTTAAAAAAACTAATATTATTAATTTTTTAATATTAAAGGTTAAAACTGATAAACTTATAAAGAATATTAAAAAGATTTTATAGGTTAAAAGTATTTATAAAAAATTAAATAAGATATTTATAAATTTTATTATTCTTTACGGTAATAATATTAACTTTATAATTACGGCTTATAATTTAACTTTTTATAATTATATTAAATATATATTATTAAAATTATATTAAATTAAAGAGTAAATTAATGCTGGAAATATAAATATTAATTATTTAAATATTAACTGAATATTTATTAATAATTTAATTAAAACCTTAACAAGTTAAAAATTTAAAAAATTTATAAAGTTTTTAAACCTAGTAAAGAAATTTAAAAAGGAAAATTAATAAAGTATTAAATTATATATAAACCCTTTATATTTATTTTCCTTTATAAATTAATATTTAAAAATAATTATTTAATACTATATTATATAAATTTTAATATTATATATTTCCTTTATATAATTAATTAATTAATTAATTAATTATTTTTTACTATAAATTTTAAATTTAAACTTAAATTATTATTTACTATAAGTAAAAAAAGGGTATTAAGATAAATCTTTATAAAGTTTATTTTATAATAAATTTATTATTATAATATTATATAATAATAATTGTAATAAAAATATTAAATTCAGTTAAATTAATATTTATCTAGTAATTAAACTTTAGTTTTATTTAATATTATAGGTTACTTTAAAACCTTATATTTAATATTATAATAAATTAAAATAGTTTAAATTTTATATTTAAATTATTAAAAACCCTATAAATATCCTATAAAAATTATAAGCCTCTAAATCTACGTTAATTTATATTTAAGCCTAAAAAAAAGCGCTTTAAAAATTATTTTATATAACTGTAAATTTATTTTTAATTAAATATATTAAAATCAGGGTTAATTAAGCTCGAGTTTAATTTATTTATCCATTTTAATATACGAAACTTTAAAAGCCCTTAGAAAATATATAATAAAAGTTAAATATAAATTTTATTATAAAGTATTATAGTAAATTATAAAAAACTAGCGTTATAAATATAAAGAGTTATTTATTAATTTTTTATTTTATAGTATTTATATGGTATTATAGTTTAGTACTTTAGTAGTAGTATTAAAAATCCTAATTCTACTGTACCGCACTTTAAGTATTTAATCAATATAGTAAATAGTCTATATATAAATACCAGGTAATCTTTATTCTTATCTAATTTTAATAAAGATAGTATGGAGAATATAATGATTATAGAAGCGATTAATTAGAACGTATAGTCAAGAAATAATAACGATATAGTAGATAGATAAATGCTATATCTTTATAGAGCTAGAAATAGACTAATAAACTATATACTATTATTAGGGTGATAATATAGGATTGGGTTTACTATTTAGTTTTATTTTTAAGTTTTAATGTTTATTTTCTTTTAGTACTTAACGGCTAAGCTGGCCTAAAATGTAAAATAGAGGGGAGTGGATGTAGAAATACTATAGGGAAATTCTCCTTAGAATTCGGCAGGTATTACTTCCAGAATCAGCATTATATTTCCCTTGAAATGATTATCCGGATGTTCTTTAGTCAGAGAGTCCAGAGCATAATAACAATACCCTGCTTGCTCAAGATCGTCTTACAACGCTATTCTCGGCAATTGACCTCATAAAATTCACATGGGGCTATCGTCAGGATCAGGAAGCTAGTTCCTCTAGGGTCACGGAATTCGGAACCCGTTTGCTCTTCCCTGTAGTTGGACCATTTCTTTCCTACCAGGGTATTGATGACGAAGACGAAGATGAAGAAGATTCAGGTGACGAAGGGGAGCGCGGTTGGGGTGGTGATAACCTCGATGACGAAGGCCCAGAGAGAGAGAATGAGGAACACATCTGCGCAGGCGACAAGGACCGGGCAGGTGTTACTGAGGGGGGTCCTTCGAAGGGCGGGATGATTGATGTCGGGAATGGGGAAGAAAGTAGCGGGACTGCTGCTACGGAGAGTACCGCAGTGCCAACCAACCAGTCTGTTTGGTTGACCCCAACCTGGGAGTGGTGAGGGATATAGGGGGGAGCGGAAAGACCACGTGGGCAAAGCGGTCTTCTTTTACAGAACTTATCCGGCTACGTATATAGAGGCACTATAGTACCCAGAAAGGCCAGTCTCCTCGGCTTACACTATTACTCGGGCAGTTTGGGCATTTTCTTCACATTTGTTTTCGTTACGCCTGAATATATAGTGAGCCCTAATTTATCATCCAGTCTGCGTGCTGGTCACATCAGCCCACAACTTGCCTTTCTCCAAGGCCAACCCTTTTCGTAAACATAGGTACCTAATTAACACCATTCTTGTGCAGTGGACTCAATGATTTAGCCGAATTCCACATGGTTATTTCCGATGTCTGCCTACCTACCTACTTTACCTAGGTGCTCATACACCAACCCATTCCGTTTCGAAGTAATAGTCCAACCGGCTCAAGTAGGGATTTTCCAGACACAGGTATATCCCAGACCTATACTCGTTGAGCCAGGGCAACCAGAGGCTCTTCGAGTGGGCACAGGGAGTACTGGGTAGGGAAATTTTGCTCCTTACAACGCTACCCGGTACTCAGGCCTTTGAAGACCTGGTATGCTTCGTTTTAGCTTACTGATGTGGCGGTGGTGGGTCACCGTCACGACGGGGTGGAACCCGAAGTCGGAATCAGTGTCGATGAGGTCAGCGCGGCATCCCGGGGGATTCCAGGCCTCTAGTTCAACTGGGCCTGGAGCAACCCGCATCGCTGCCTTAGCAGGGTGACATGGTTTCAGGAGCATGAGCACTCCAACCAATTCGTTGAGCCCTTCATTGAGACCTAATGGTCTGATATGACGTCCTCTTACAATAGCGGCGAGAAGCAAGAGGAAATGATGGAATCATCTCTTTTTCTTTTTCTGACAATCGTTTCCTTTTCTTATTCTAAGCTCCTGTTTGACCATATGACTATATTACATGTATCTCCTCCTCGCACACATATGTACAATTACTTTTGTGATCCAGTCTTGTACTGCAACCCACGTGACTCAAGAAAGCCTTTTGTCATTAACCACCATCCTGTCAAGGATAACATTGAGACTACCTTGGTAGCCCGGACCAGTTTCTATGGTACACCTGAATCTTGATGGCCCCTGACAACACTGTTGCTCAATTCAGTTTGACGGTCCTAATCTGTATATAACAAGAAATCTGAGAGTACAAGTACCTAGTCAGGTAGTGAAGTCCGATTGTAAAACTAGTGCTGCTTCGGTTTTAAGCTTCTTCATAAATCTCTTACATACAAGTACCTAAGGCATTAAGCACATTCGAGCTTCACTCAATGGAAGGTACCTAACAAGCCTGGACTGGGTGGGGGCTGCAGTGCTGGATTGCTTCAAGCGGTTGGACGAATCGTTGTGAATGATGCCGAAGTTGTCAACCGCGCCTGTTCTGAATCTGAAACCAAGGATGATCCAGTATTTGCGTGACGTTCAATCTTTTCTTAGGGTCCCAGAAGAAGATCCCTTTCAAAAGATCAAGAAGCTGTAATCCATCCCTGCTCGGCATTCCAAGCTTTCGCGTCCTTTCTTCAAGAATACAACTACCGGCGCCCAACTGAACTCCAGATCCCTGGACCTTCCGCTCGCTTACTTTCCCGTCCTCTATAGAGTCACCGCTACCGAAGTCGTCATCTAGAGACGGAATTAGGTCCTGACGATCAGGAGTGTCTTCTTTGAGGCGCGCCTGATAGTGTTTTGGAAGCGGTCCACAAAAGCTCTCCCAACACTTCATCATCTCTCCTTTATCGTCTTCAATCTGCACACTGGCAGCTTCCCAGTCGTACCTCTCATAGGTCAGCTTCTCCTTAGGATCCCATTCTGTGCTCTCATTTTGATCACCAAATGGCACCTTCCCAAGCAAGATCTTAACGATGGTGCACCCCAAGGCCCAGACTTCACTTTCGGGACTCGGGTTTTGCCAACCGAGCCACACTTCTGGCGCTGTGTACGCCCTGGGCAGGGTCTCCTTCCTATCTTGTCCAAAGTTTCGGTGACACCATCCACCAGGCGCAATGCCCTTGTCGTAGAATTCCTTCAGAGGATACCAGGGCTCAGGATCCAGCTCGTTGAACCGCCAGGTCGCACCCATGTCAATTAGGAAGACTTTGGGGATACACTCGTCGGCATCCTCATATATGTCGTAGTCCACCGTATTCCTCCGTCTTGGTACAGATTTGCCAGCCAGAATCTCATCTAACAAGCGGTAATTCAACCCCGCCTTCACAATGAGGTAATCTGGCCTGATCCCCTTGATATCTCCCTCCTCAACAACAAGAGGCAATCCATGTTGATACGCTTTTGGTTGCCCCCCATAAACCCTCTTCACCTCCTCCACATCCAACCTCTCCAATCCCTTTACCTCAAACAACAGATTCTCCGACCTAAAGTCAGCATGACACAACCCCAACCCATGCATCGACTCCAACGCATCCGCAACCATATAGCAAACCCTCTTCTTCACCTCCCAAATACTCCTCCCTGTCTTCTCCGCCACATACCCCAGATACCCCTCATCATCCACCCGCGGCCCCAAAACCGGATACACCAGCGCACCCCTCCCACCATTCATCTGTCCCTCTCGATCATAAACATGAAACTGATCAATCGGGACCGCCAGACGAAGCTTCTCATACGCAATTTTCTCACTTATCCCCAGCACATCCTTCTTTTGCCATATGAAGAAAACCGTGTCACCGTGATGAAGACGAGAGGCGCGGACGTGGAAGACTCTGACGGCTTTGTACGGCCGGCGGCGGGCTTTGTGGTCGAGGCAGAGCCAGACTGTGCTGTTTCTGCCGTGGCCGAGTTTGTTCAGGACGAGGAAGCGGTTGTCTGCGAGGAGGTCGCCGGGGTGGATGGGGTGGTAACCGAGGGCGCGGTATAGATATGGGGACTCAACGAGTGTGGGGAGGGGTTGGGGAAGGGCGGAGGGGGTTACGAAGTTGATGTTGGGGCTGATATTATCGCCAGTAGTTGAGATGGCGGAGGAGGAGGGTCGGCTGTGGCTGTTCATTTTGTTTCTTGCAAGTCTTGGGCTAGTGTCACTTGGTGTTTGAAAGCCACGGCGCGGTTGGGGTGGGAAGCAGATGCTGCCTACCTACCTAAATTGCAACGGATGGGATGCTCGGTCGTCTTGGAGGAGGTGAACAATGGCTTTGTTATGTCAACTTATGTGAGACAGCCAGTTAAAGAGATTGAAGTGTGCGTGTAACAAAGCAGCCATCTTGTGCACACCAGCCTTCGTCCGCAGGACTGGCCTCACGGTGTAGCCAGATCAAAACACCAGATTAGCCGCAAATGCATTGAACCGAGGTGAGAGGGAAATCGCCCGATAGAGTCAAAGTCGTGTATTACATTATGTAACCGGTATCCTTAACAATAAAGAAATTCCAGTGCTGGGCTCAGCAGTACAGGAGCTGGTACTCGACATGGTAGGGCCAATATCGGCTCTTTCTTCAACGTCAAAACCTCGTTTCACAATTGCCACATCAGGGTCTTTTCGCGAAGACCACACCTTGTGCGTTGGTCATGATGGTTTATATCGAAGGTGCCCTCACGATCTTTACTTTGTCGAAATAAACCGACAGACTATAATGTCGACTCGGTCAGTATAAAAGCCCGTACTTGATTCCCTATAGTTTGTTAAGGAATATAAAGTACAGTAGCCAGATAACCGTACTATTGTATAGTCTTGTATTTTAAGTAAAATCTTTAATGTTATTTATTTTCTATCCTAATAATCCTGTATTAACGTTAGTAAAGTTATCGCATATAATAAGTCTGACTAATAGCATAATATTGCGCATGTGTATTCATCGGTTAGATAGGAACACGCCATAACTTTGTAAAATCGGGTCTAATTAATAAAGCAAAGGTCGAGGTATGTTTATAAATAGGCCCCCGAGCTCTAATTTTAGCAGCCAGCTCGGCAGGCACGACAGTCTATATAGCTGCCAGTGGGGGACCGCACAGTTTTAACAATATATGCTCCACCTATCTCCTCTCCGCCGGTCTCCCCTTTGGTTTTCGTGTACATTAAGTCCAATCCCATTGGCTTTGTTTTCACCGCTAAATTTGCCTTCACGTTGTGTGATAAGTCATTGACCGGGATGCATTTCCTGGTGTTTACTATGCCTGCAAAACAGACGCAAGTACCTTGCCTTAATAGGTAAACAATGAACTCTTATAGTAGAAGCTTACCCCTTAATCAGATGTTGCCTTTCTTCTACTATCTATGTAGACATGATGAAGATGGAAGAGCTAAGAGCTCTACTTAAGTATTTTTTTAGTAAATATAATAAACTTTATGTTTAATATTTTTAGAATTTTTAATATTTTTAATAAAACTTATAAATATTATAATATAGCCTTTACTTTTATTATTTAAATCTTTATAATTATTAAGCGCTAGATGGCTGAACGCTGATCCAGAATTGGCCGATATTCCTTGTTTGCAAACGTCGTGACGATTTAGGTATCTGTTAATGCCGTCGCGAATATGTTAGATAATAACGGGGATATTGCTTAACGTATAGTCAATTTATTATCATATAACCTAATATAATTGTATAATTTCGTTTATCTACTTAGTGTATTAGCAGGTGGTTCTTCTAGTATCCATTTTCCTAATTCCTAATTAACGTACAATTACTTTTACCTCCTCTACTATTTAACCCTTTATAAAATGTATTCTAAGCTCTTCTAGTTATTATTTACAGGGGTAGCTATTAAAGAGGTTATCAGGCGTATCTTTTCCCAGGCTATAGTAGGAGAATATCTATTATAGTAGGTTATTTATAAGGTCCTTTTAAATCATTTCTTCGTTTAAGCCAGGATATTTAAGTTAATTTAAAGATCTAAGTTATTAGATAAACCCTAGAACTTTTCTTTTATATATAGAGACTCGTACCTGGCTATTTTAAACCTCTAAATATACTCTGCTGTCCTTTAAAAAGGACATTGAATTTATTACTACTACCGCTGAATAATAACTAATCTAAACCTCTATCTTTTAAATGCTTAAATTTATAGTTATCTATAGATTGTATTAATAATAAAAGGTTAACGCGATTGCTTTATCGGAGATAGTTTATTACGATAATCGAGGGTAGAGTCAGTAGTAGTGTTTATGAAGGAAGCGGTTATGAGGCAATTATTATTAAAGAAAAGAGAGGTAGTGATTTATCCTACTTTTAAAGCGGCAGTTTCCTTATTAAAAGTATTTATAAACTACTATAATATCGGCTATCTCGGTATATTAGATATTACTGCTATATTATGACGTAGTTATATTATTGGGTTATGGTCGTTGGTTATAATTGATGTTGTAAGATTTTACACCTCTATAAGACTTACCTAACATCATAGTCCACTTTGTATAATTCCTTAAAAGGATCTATAGTTTAGAAGCTTCCAGGGAAAGCTTCTTATTTAATTCTTACCTTTTACTATAAGTCATATCCTATATATAATATAATTATTATATTCTTATTTCTTTTCTTATTCTTTCTTCTTTCTTATATACAAATATACTTAAGAACCTTTTTAGCTTTAATTTCCTATAGTAAATCTAGCTTTAAAAGATACTTTTATATTATCTTTTATAAAGGAAGCTTTCATTAAATCTTTTATTTATATACCTCTTATATTAATTACTGTTAAACTAGGTCCCTGTGAAGCCTAAGTTTACAGTAGGTGGCTGCTATTATACTACGTAGTGGAAGCTTAAGTGGGAAAGCCTACCTGTTAGCTACCTGGCATTTACCCGGCACCTTACTTTACTGCAGGGCTATTTAAAGGCCTACATCCTGCTAACCAGTAAGCCAAACTGCCTATAATTTTATATTTAGGCTACTAAGGCCTACTACTATAGGCAGTATAAGTGGCCTGACCCTAACCCTATATTGACCTGTACTTTGGGTTAGGGATACTTAGTTTCGCGGCCCTTTTATATAGCTGTAAGTCGATTTTTAGAGAGCTGTAAACTACATTAACTTAACTGCCTGTAAGACCTGTAGTTAACCACTGGGCTTACCAAATTGGCTAAGAATTAGTAGGCCTATAGTTAAGTAAGTATATTATTACTATACTAAATTATAAGCCTGTAGGCCCTATAGGTTTAAAGCTATAGAAGGCTTAGTAAGTAGTTTATAAGGCTTAGCAAACCTCGGGGTTAACTAAGCCGTACTTTGGCCTATTTGCCTACTAGGATATGTAAGGTACCGTACGTTAGTCGGTAGGTATATAGTAGAGGTCGAGTATAAACCCTACTATAGAGATTATTATAGTAGATTTATAAAAGGCTAGTACTATAATACAAGAATTTATTTACTATATTTCTATTTTATAGTACTTATAAGGTACTGTATTCTAATACCCCAGTATTAAGCTATAAGTATTATGTATAAGACTTTTACTATACTATAAGCTAGTATATAAGTATTAATTATAGGGCCTTTAAGTCTGTAATTGGCTATACTTAGTTTAATAGGTTATAAGTTTGGAAGATACTTAACTAGGTTATAGGCTTATAAGTTTAGGCTTAGAGCCTTTTATAAATAACGGCTTAGGCTACTATAGTCTGCGCTATAAATAGGTTATAAAATTGCTAATTTTAAAGCCTATCTATTAAGGTAAGGTTTTAAAGTAAATACTAAGCTTATCTTACCTTATTAGGTTTTCCGGAGGCCTATAAGGTTTAAATTTACGCCTACTATTAAATTTATTATACCGTAAGGCATATAAAAATTAGGCTTAATAGGATATTAAAGGCTTATAAGTTATAAGCTTATGAAAGTTAGAAATAGCCTTTTACTTTAATTGTAGTTAGGTAGGTAGTTCTATAAATCCTAAAGGTAGGTAAAAAAGTAAAAAGGTAAAGCGACCTTTTTAGTTACTACTGCTATTAGTAATTACAGTAATTTACTATATAAAATAGAGCTTATTTTTTAAGGCTTTTAAGTACTGTAGACCTAGCCCTTTTACTATATAAGTAAACTATAGCTAAAGCCTTAATTAAAAACAGTACTAACCTAAGGTCTTAAAGCCTTATAGGATGCTTTAGCGGTAAGCGTATTAAGCCTTCTATAGATTTAAAAATACAAGATACTAAGCCTAGGTAGGGGTCTTTTAAGAAGGAAGAATCAGTGGATTCTTACTATATATAGGCCTTTACTGTTTAACTAAGGAAGTAAGAGGCTTAGATTTAATAGTTATAAGGCACTATAACTAAAGTAGTAAAGTAAATTAAGCTTTTAATAGTAATTTAAAGTACTTTAAAAAGGCCTAAGGTTACTATAACCGTTCCTTTAATAGTAGCTAAAGCTATATACTAAAAAGCTATAGCGGCCTATTAGTTAAGGCTTAAGGCTAATAGTAATTCTACTAAGGTCCTTTATATTACTATTATTACTAAGATAACTAAAAAAGTCTATAAATTCCTTACTAATTAAAGGCTTATAGGCTTTGAAAATTTTAATCTATAGAAATAGGGTTTAAATATTATACTATATACTATTGATATAGCTACTTTTATAGAAGATCCTATTATAGTAGCCTACTAAAATAATATTAAATAGGCCCTACTATTAATATTACTTTAAAATAATATAGCCTTAGGCCTTTAGGCTTTTATTTTATAGTAAACAAATCCTATTTAAGCCTATAAACTACTTATTTAAAGGTATTTCTATAGTATTAAATTATAATAAAGGAACCTTTATAGAGAATACTATTCCTTAAACTTTTACTAATTTATAGGCTTTTTAGTAGACTTTAATATTAAGTTCTTTAATGTAATTAACCAGTTTATATTAACCAGTATTAACCTTTAGGCTATAAATTAAGTAAATTAATACTTATAGACTATAGAAAAAAGCTTCCTATAGTAGGCTAAAAGGTAATGAAATATTATATAGACTGTTAAAGCGTTAGGCTAAAATATAGATACTATTGACTTAAGCTTTTTAATAATAGACGTATTATAGAATAGTATATTCTAGCCTTTACTGTTATTAAAGGTATAACCTATAGAAGTAAAGAAGGCCTTTATAAAGGCATTAAAAAGAAGGTCTTTATAGGTAAAAAGCCTAAAAGTAATAGTAATAGTAGCTTTAATAGCCTTAGTAGCTCTTTTTAAAAGAAAAAGAAGAAAGGCTTTAAAAGGCTTAAAGGCCTTAAAAAAAGGCCTAAGGCTAAAGATTCGTTTATCTATATAGTAAGCTTTTATAATTTAGCTTTAAAGGTCTTTAAAGACTTTAATAGTAACGATAATAATAAAGATATTTATATAGTATTTATAAAGCCTATTAAAGGTACTAAAAGTACTAAAGGTATAGCCTTAATAGTACTTTCTTTAAGGGATACCTTTTTATATAATATTAAGTCTACTAACTATATTATTAATAATTGAAAATAGTTTATTAACTATAAGCTTAATAATAGCTTACTGAGGACAATTTATATAAAAGAGGGTCCTTTAATGCTTAAAGGCTCTAGAATTGCTATATTTATAGTACTTTTATAGAAAGAATCTTTTAAATATATTAAGCTTAAGCTTAAAAATACTTTATATATTTTTTAGTTTAATATTAACCTTTTTAATAGTATACTATACTATAAGGTTAGCAGTTAAGTTAAAAAGGAAGTACTATATAGGCTTAATAAAGCTTCGATAGCAGTATTTGATTTTAAGGCTTTAGGCTTCTTTTTAAAATTATAGAGGGTAAAGAGGCCTATTATTTATTATAACGTAAGTTTTAATATTACTAATCGGAAGCGAAAATTAATAGTAAAGCTTTTTAATAGGCCTTTATTTTAAAAAGATAGCTATTTAAAGGTCGATTTAAACCTTTAAAGGCCTAACAATAAGCCTATAGAGCCAAATAGCGATAGTACTATTAGCTCTAATTTAAATATTTAAAAAGTAAAGCCCTATAGGCTTAAAGGGTTTAAGTCTGGCTATAAGGAAGGCTATAGCCAGAGCAGACTTAAAGGAATAGAGCTTTATTAGCTTATAAAAGGCTTTAATAGCTTAAGTAACCTTAGCTTTAAAAGATTTAGTCGGGGTAAACTTATTAAAGAGCTTTATTAGCCTATAGAAGGCTTTAATAGCTTAGATAACCTCGGCTTATTTAATTAGGAAGAGGTTTAAGGGGGTTATATATTTAAAAAGGCTATTAAAAATATCCTTAATACTACTATAGACTATTATAGTAAATTGCTTTAAATAGTATTAAAATAGTACATTAGACTAGGTTATATAGGCCTAATACTATTAAAAAAGACTAGTAAAATTACTACTGGACTTTTAAACTTAGATTAAATAAAAGAAGTAGATTTTTAATACTTAGCCTATAATAAAGCTAAGGCAGTAAAAAGGCTTTAATTTTCTACTATTCTAAACCTTCTTAAGGTCTTAGATTCTATTAAAGGCAATACTTTTAAAATTAAGCCTATACTCTATAATAGCCTTTCTATAGTGTTAATTTTAATAGACCGAAAATCTTAATTTAAATAGGCCTTTTACTTATTAAATACTAAGGAACTAACTGTACTAAACGTTATAAAAGGCTTTTTTAAAGGCTTAAAGAACCGTTATAACCGGTACTTTACTTATTTTTACTACAATAGTAGGAAAGAAATTAACTATAAATTATAAGCCTAGTTTTCTATTAAAGGCATTGAATTTTCTACTTTTAAACTCTATATCTATAAGTAAAATGGTCTAATTAAACGTTTTATTAAAGTATTTTTAAACCGGTTATAGGTTATAATAGTATTATTATAGCTCTTTTAATATTTATAATGCTATATAGCGCTTATAGTATTTAAATTAGTTAACTATATAGCAGTTAATAATAGGAACTTAACTCCTTACTAAACGCTCTATAATAAATTAAAGCCTTTCCTTTCTTATAAACCAGACTTAAGTTAGTTTAAAGCTATAGGCTTTTCTATAAAGTTCTTTATTTTAATTAAAAAAAGGTCCAGAGCTTTAAAGCTATAGGCCTATATAAAGCCTAGTAAATTATTGGCCGTCTTTAAAAGTAAGACCTACTAAGTATAGATACCGGTTAAAAAGGCAGTAGTAAAATCTTCCTTTATTAATATAGTAGACAAGCCTACTGTAATTTAAAGTATTACTGCTATTTTAAAAGGGGATTTAGGTTAAAGGGGGGTATAGCTATTACAATTATAGTTAGTAAATAAAGATAGTAACCTATACTTAGTAAATGACTTAGTCGACTAGCTAAGTTTATAAATTAGCTAATAGGCCAATACTAAAAAATTCTTTAGTAGTAAGCCAATCAGTAGGCCTACTATTTAAAAAGCTATAATCGATTGCAACTTAAAGCCTTTTAATAGGCCTATTATAGGCTTTAAGGTCGGCTTAAAACCTCCTATTAAAAACCACTTACCTATAAAAGTAAAAGAACTATACCTAAATATAAGTAAAGATATTAAAATAGGCACTAGCTAATTTATTAAATTAATATTAATTAAAGCTAAGGCCTATTACTATAAGGTCTTTAAAGGTCCTTTTAATACTAATTTACTACCTTAAATACTAAAATAAGTATTAAAGAATCTTAAAAAATCCTACTAACTAAAGGCTATATATAGTAAATTCAAATAAATAGTTAACTAAAGAACCTTTAAGTTCCTTCCTTAAAGCGCTTTCTTTAAAGACTGTATACTATTAATTAATAGGTTAGTACTATATAAAAAGACTGATAAAGAAAATAGGCTTTTAAAGTTTAAAGCTAAGTTAATTATTAAAGGATTCTTATAAAAGGAAGGCTTGGATTTTATAGAAACCTTTGCCTTTACTACTATACTATTTACTTAATATATACTACTAACTATAGCGGCTTTATTAAATTAGGAAATAGAATAGATCTATTTTATAAAGGTATTTTTTAATAGTTATTTAAAAAAAAAAGAATTATATAGTTATACTTAAAGGCTTCTATAAGTTTTATTAAAAAGTAAACTCGGCTACTAAAGCAAAGCTATATAAGTAAAGCTTTAAGCTTAAAACTAACTAAATAGTTTGCTTTTTTAAAGCCTTATATAGCCTAAAGTAAAGCTTTAGACTTTAATAAGCTAAACTTACTAAGTTATTAAAAGAAGAAGGTTTTATAGTACTAATTTCTAACTTTACTGTCTTTTATAATCTTAAAGCTAAGATTTTTATAATGACCTATATTAATAATTATTTAATTATAGCCTTTAATAAGGCCTTTATTTAACAGCTTAAGAAAAGCCTAAATAAGGTTTACTTAATAAAAAATAAAAGGCCGGCTTTTTTTTTTTAAATATTTAAATAATAAAGAATAAGCATCGCTTCCTTCTATAACTTAACTAAGCCTAATATATATAGAAGGTAATTAAAACCTTTAGCTTTAAAAATAACTATAAAATACTAATTCCTTTATAGCCTGGAATAGTAGTCTAATATAAAAACCTTAAACTAAAAGGAAGCCCTATAAGTAAGTTAAATTATATACTATTCTAATATATAATAAGTACTATAATATATTTAATAACTTAAACAAAGCCTAATATTGCTTTTATAATATAGTAACTTTTAAAAAGTATACAGTAGCCTATTATAGTAAGCCTAAACGCCGTTAAAAACCTTCTAAAGTATTTAAATAGTATAAAAAATTTAATAATTACCTACAATTATATTACTAGATTTACTAAAAAGAAAGGCACTATAGTATCTATAGGCTTTGTAAATTCAGACTTTATAAGGGACTTAAAGGATTTAAAATCCGCTTATAGCTTTATATTTAAAGTAACCGGAGGCCCTATAAGCTGGAAATTAAAGAAGGCCAGTACTATAAGCTTCTTTACTTTAAAAGCTAAAACCAACATACTTATTAAGGCTATTTATAAGGCTCTATAAATTAAGGAGGTTTATAAGAAGCTAAAGTATACTTTAGTAGGCTCTATCTTTCTATATAATAATAATATTAGCTCTATAATTACTACTTATAACCCAGTCCTTTATAATTGTACTAAGTATATATTATTAAAATACTACTAAGTTAGAAAGTACATTAAGGCATTATAGGTTACTATTAATTATCTAAATACTAAATAAATGCTAGTTAATAAGCTAATTAAACTACTGGTTAGCTAGAAATTTAAAACCTTTATAGGTCTTTTAAACTTAAAGAATAGGCTTATAGAGGAAAAGTTAATAAAGGAATAAATTAAAAAACTACCCTCCCTATATGTAATTTTCCTTTATAATTTAACTTATAAAAGTAGTTACTTAACGCTTAAATATATAAGCCTTAATACCTTATATACCTTATATTTTAATTTTTTAATTAATTAGTTAGTTCATTAGTTTTAACTTACTACAGTAGGCCTTAGATTTAAATTTAAGCCTACCATTTACTATAAGTAAAGGAAAGATATTAAACTAGGTCCCTATAAAGCCTAAGTTTATAGTAAATAGCTGCTATTATACTATATAGTAGAAGCTTAAGTTAGAAAACTTACCCGTTAACTACCTGGCACTTACCTAATACCTTACTTTACTATAGGGCTATTTAAAGGCCTACATCCTACTAACCAATAAGCCAAACTGCCTATAATTTTATATTTAAATTACTAAGGCCTACTACTATAGATAATATAAATAGCCTAACCTTAACCCTACAATAACCTACACTTTATATTAAAGGTATCGGATTTCACAGCCCTTTTATATAGCCATAAGTTAATTTTTAAAAAACTGTAAACTACATTAACTTAACTGCCTATAAGACCTATAGCTAATTACTAAGCTAACTAAATTGGTTAAGAATTAATAAGCCTATAATTAAATAAGTATATTATTACTATATTAAATTATAAGCCTATAGGCCCTATAGGTCAGAAACTACAAAAGGCTTAGTAAGTAGTTTATAGGGCTTAGCAAACTTTAAGGTTAACTAAGCCGTACTCTAGCCTATCTACCCGCTAAAGTATACAAGGTACCGGACGTCAGTCGGTAAGTATATAGTAAAGGTCAAGTATAAACCCTACTATAGAGATTATTATAGTAGATTTACAAAAGGCTAGCACTACAATACAATTGTTTACTCACTATATTTCTATTCTACAGTACCTACAAGGTACTGTATTCTAGTACCCCAGCACTAAGCTATAGGTATCACGCATAAGACTTCCGCTGCACTGTGAGCTAGTATGTAAGCACTAATTACAGGGCCCTTAGGCCTGTAATTGGCCATACCTATTCCAATACTATTTAATAATCTAATTAAACCTTTTAATTTAACTATCTATCTATAAATAGTATACCGATAAAGTCTTATTCTTTACTTCTATTAACTTTATTAAAGCCTTTTAAAACTTCAATATAAACTTAGTATTATAATTTATAATAAATTCCTTTAACTATATATATATTATTATAATGTTTTAAAATACTATATCTGCTAATTATTCTACCGTTTAGGTTTTTCTATAAAATAAAAAGTACGTTTATTTAATAACCCTATTAACTATTGTTAAAATGCTATTGTATTTAATACCTATAGTTGTATTTTTAAAAACTAAAAGCTTAATAATAAAGTCTATTAATATTAAGCTTTAAGGTTATTTTACTATTAATAATAGTTTTAAGAATCTATATAGTTTATATTTTTTTACCTTCGTTCTTTTATAAAGACTGTACTTTTATAATATCTCCTTTATATCCTTCTTTAATTTTAATTAATTAAAATATTACTTTCTCTTTTCTATTATTTTAACTACTTTTATATATCTTCTAAGCTTTAACTTATAGATTTTTTAAACTAATGTTTTTTACTATTTTAAGTTAATATAGGCTTAGTTATTATATTAAAGCCGGTAGTTATTATCTTTTTAAATCCTTAAGGATTTTAATTCTACTTATTATTTTTAATTATCGTTACTAACATTACCTTAATACTTATAAGTCGTCGATTTTTCCTAATATACTATATAATATTTTACTTATTATTAAAGTAAATACCTTAGTATACTTTTTACTATTTTCTATAATAATAATAATAACTTCTTTATTACTTTTTTTTATAGTAGTTTGTCTTTTTATTTAAAGTATCTGCTTTTACATTTTTAGACCCTTTTTTATAGTAAATTTAAAAGTTAAACTTAAATAGAAATTTTAACTACTTACTTTACTTAACATTAAGGACCTTAATAGTAGTAAAATACTTTAAGTTTTTATAATCTATATAAACCTAGACTTTATAGTTAATTCTATTAAAGTATAGTCTTTACTTTTTAAAAGCCTTAATAATAGTAAGTAGCTTTTTATTATAGATTAAATAGTTCTTATATAGTCCTTTTAGTTTCTTTAAAAAGAACGTTATTAAATATAACTTTCTATTTTTATTTTATTGTTCTAACTATCCTTTAATAGTATAGTCGGAAGAATTTATTTTAACTTTAAAAGGTTATTTTAAATTAAAAAGCTTAAATACTAGATTTATTATAATAGTATCTTTAATAGCCTAAAAAGCCTACTTTTATACTTCCTTTTATTTAAACTCGGTATCTTTTTTAATTAAATCGTTTAATAGTTTTACAATAGCGTTATAATTTTATATAAATATTTAATAGAAATTTATAAATTCTAAAAACTTATAAACCTTAGTTTTTAACTATTTAAGTATTTCTTTCTATAATCTTAACTAATCTTTAATTACTATAATCTTTTTTAATTTTATCTATACTTCTTTTAATAAAATTAAATATTCTAAATAGGCTGTTTCTTATATATAGAACTTACTTTTATCTTTATTAACCGATAGTCCTATTTTATATAGTATATTTAAAATTTCCTTAATATACTGTTTATATTTTTCTAAAGTATATAAGTAGATAAAGATATTGTCGAAATAGTAAATTGCTATTTTATTAAGATATTAGTAAATTATATAATTAATAAAGGCTTAAAAGATTATAGGTATATTAATAAGTTTAAATAGTATAATAAAATCCTTAAAATGCTTATAAGGTATATAAAAAGCTATCTTCTATTAATTTTCTTCTTTAATTTATATATATATATATTTAACTAGTATATTAAGTTTAATAAACTATTATACTTTTAATAATTAACTTTATGACCGTAAAATTAACGATAATAGGTAACTGTTTTTTACTATCTTTTAATTTAACTACCGATAATCTATATACAATTATAGACTTTTATCTTTTTTTAATATAAAGAAAATAAAATATCTAACCGGTAATATAAATAGTTTAATATATCTTTTTTTAATATTTTTATTTAAATACTTCTATAACTTTTTACTTAATTTATCGTTAATATAATAGACTTAAAAAAGCTTAGGTTTTGCTCTTTCCTTAAGCTTAATTTTATAGTCCTATAGTTTCCTTTTTAATAGGCCTTAAAGGTATTTTACTATAAATATCGAATATCCTTAATACTTTAATAATATTCCTTTTTTCTTACCTTTCTTTATATTATTATAATAAATATACTTATCCTTTATTACCGTTATAATTTTTACCAATATAACTATCTCTATTAACCTTATTTCTTCGATCTTACTGTCTTTATCAATTAAGTATATTAATACTTTTTATATTTTTTACAGTAATATTATAAAAGGTACTTATCCTATACTCTATTTTACTATACTTTTAATTTTTTATTATTAATTGAATACTTCTAATATATCCTCGGTTATAAGTAGCTACTATCCTTTTAATAAATATTTAAATTATAGTCCTTATACTATAGTTATTTTAAAATTATATCTTTTTTTAACCCTAAATTTACAATATTAAAAATTACTAACATTATCTTTTTTAATACTATAATATTTAATAGTAATATCTTTTTATTTACTAACTATATAGAAAATAGTCCCTTTATAATAACCTTTTCTTCCTTTTTTTTCTATAAAATTCAAGCTTATTTTATAAACTTTAGTAAAATTAAGTCTACTTTTACTTTACCATCTATAAATACTTACATTTAAAAACCCTTTTAATATACTATTACTTATAATCTTTTATTTTTTATACCCTTTCTCTATATAGTAGTAATTTTATTAATATTTTACTTATAGTCCTTTAAAGGTTTGCAGCCTTTATAAAAGGCCGTAGCCTTTTTCTTAACTATTATTATACCTTTAAAGTATCCTCTTTTTTTAAACTATTTAGTAATTTAAAATCAGCTAACTATTGTTATTAAGCTTCTTTCTATTTTTTACTATTAAGCTAATATTTGTCTATTCTATAGACTTCTTTTTATATTATATTTTATTTTATATAAAATACCTATACCTTTATTTATAAATATAATATATAATCTTTATTTAAATAGTAAACTATATCTTTATTAAGTTTATTTATATAGTACCGAGCTTTCCTTAATTGAAATTAAATAACTTATAGTATGTTATTTAATTAAACTAAATCTCTTTATTTTTATAAGAAATAGTCGTTTAATTCTTTATTTAAATTCCTTTACTTTATAAGTGTTTATAATACTAACGTTAGTTATTTTATTTAAGTAACCTTTTTAATTAGCTAATATCTATTAAGGGTTTTTAATTAGTAATGTTCTATATATCTATAAATAATATATTAAAACTATAATATCCTTTTATATTTTAAGTATTTTAAATAAATTTATAGTATATTCTTTTTATAATAGATATACTATTTATATACTAAGAT
The DNA here is from genome assembly GCA_030549205.1 of Apiosordaria backusii. Taxonomy (NCBI): domain Eukaryota; kingdom Fungi; phylum Ascomycota; class Sordariomycetes; order Sordariales; family Lasiosphaeriaceae; genus Apiosordaria; species Apiosordaria backusii. Next base: position 2,702,651 of record JAUKTV010000006.1, read on the forward strand.
CTTTTTTAATATTAACGTAAGCTTTAAATTAGCTATTGGTTATACTATTTAAAACTTATTTTAAGTTTTTCTATACTTATTATTCTATATACAATCTCTTTTAAATTCTTCTTTAGAATTAACCTACTACTTATTACCCTATTAGAGTTATATAAACGGCTAGTTATTTACTATAACCGTAGTTTATACTATTTTATCTTTAAGGTTACGATATTATTAGTCGATTTTTTTACGTTAATTTTAAAGTTCTTTTATCTTTTTTTTAAGCGTTTAGACTTATTCTTTAACTTACTATAAGGTCGTCTTTATAATTAAGTCTTATATATTAATTGTATTTATAGTAAAAATTTATCTTAACTGTTATAAAGTTTTTTTAAAGAGTTTTAAAGTAGTACTTTCTTTTTACTTTATACTTCCTTTAACTAGTTATTCTTATCTTATAATATAGTCCTTCCTTTTTAAATTAACCGTTAATTCTTTTTTTTATACTTTATATCTATAGTTACTATCGGTATAGTCATTTATTAAGTTTTAAAAATCCTTATTAATATACTTAATATTAAAGATCTTAATAACCTATACTATTTTTGCAATTGCCGCTGTTTTCTTTTCCTTTTACTTAAATTATTTAAATACTTAATAGTTTTATTTAAAATGTTTAATCTTTTTATAGTTAAAGCATTAAGTATTATTCTTTCTTTTAAATTACCTTTAAACTATATTAATCTCTATAAGTTTTATATAAATAGTCTTAAATATATCTATAGTATAGTGTTTTTTTTTTTGTTAATTCAGTAATCTTTAAAACTATAGTATTATCTTAAGTTAATATATATTCCTTTTTTCTTTATTTAACGTTAAAACTACCAGTTATCGATATAAATAGCTATAGTAATATATTTATTAATAGTATCTGGTCTCTTTTCTTTATATAGTTTATCCTTTACTTTATCTTTAAGTCTATTATAGAAAAGCTATATTAAGCCTTTATCGTTAATCTTACTATATAGTATATTGGTCTTAAATATAGTAGTATAGTTAACTATTAATTAGATTTAATATAGGTTAGTAAGTCTCTTTTAAATCTAATAAACCTTATTGTACTTTCTAAAGACTTCCTTAATATAAGTTTCGAACTTTTTAAAGGTCTTAAAGTATTTTTTAATAATATTTTCTTTAATATCTATATTCTCGTTTTTATAATAGTTATTTAAAATAGGCTTAAACTATATAAAAGCTTTATCTTTAAGTTAAAATACTATATATATAACCTTAGACTTTTTATTAAAGAAGTAAGAAGGATAGTATTGAAAATAAGTTTTAAACTAAATTAAGAATTTTTTAAGCTTTTCTTTTCTACTATTAAAGCATTTAAAAGCTTCGATTTTAACTGTCTAATTACTATAGTAGTTTAAGTAACTAACGGTAATAACTTAATTTTAAATTTATTAGACTATATCCTTAAGTTCTTTAATATAAATGTTAAGTTAAGTTAAGATAGCCTAAGGACTTTTATTATTATCTACTATAGTAATAGATACCTTTAACTTATTTATAATAAAGTTAAAGTAAGTATATAATATATAATAAACCTTTAATTAGAACCTTTAAAAGGAATATATAGTTAAAGGTTACTTTTAAATAATAGTTCAGTATAGTTAAATAGTATATAATAAAATGTTTTAATATAAATATAAGGTACTATAAATATAAGCTGTAATTGCATATTATAGAACTATCTATAAGCTATTTAGTTCCTCTATATATATAGTCCTTTTACTTAAACTCCTATAGTCTTAAGTCTATACTTTAATCTTTAAATCCCTTAGATCTGTACTTTAATTTATAAATCCCTTAGATCTATATTCTAATCTATAAATCCCCTAGATTTATATTCTAATTCCTAAATCCTTATTATACTTTCTTATCTTACTTAGTCCGTACCATTCTCATACTTCTTCGTGTTCGTAACATATACCTACTATAACATCCCTACAACTAGGCCACTTACCCTCCCATACCTCCTACTATCGTAAACAAGCACGCTTCAATGCCTCGTGATCTTACCTTACCATCAACACCACTAAGACGCTGATTCGAGCGTTTTCAATACAGGCCAGTCAAAGATACAACCTGGTTCCTATCCTGGGTAACATTCTGCGACTGCCGGCTCCGGTATACCCGCAAAGATAATCAACGTTGAAATGACCTGGAAACATCCCCAATAAAAAGCGCCTATGTCATAGCAGTCTTGTGTGTAGTAGAAGAGGTGACGTTGAAATTAAGCCAGAGACGTTCTTTTGCCAAGACAGGGGTCCACTTGACTTGGCCCACTTCCCCACAGCAGTTCCCCGCAGAGAAAAAGTGCCAAGATCTCTAATTTCTCCACGAATCTTATCCCCTTTACCACATTAACACATTACCATATTATCACATTACTACATTAACACATTGATAGTCGATAGAGGCTTTATTCTTTATTATATTTATAACTATCTTAACAATATAAAATTAACAGCGCTATAACTTAATAATAAGCTCCCTTTCAATACCGGTCATCCTTTCATAATACAACAACAGCAATCTCGATCCTTTCCCTATATCACCAACACTCATACAAATCTTACACATCCCTCCTCCTAAACTCAACCATATACCTATCCTTCAAACTAGTAAATATATTAACCAACTAAAACTTACCTAACTTCTCCTTCTCCATCTCAACATCTAACTTACCCTCTCCTAAATTCACAATACCCACCGCCCAGTAAAGATCATATATATACAGCACTCTAACTAGGATAATACTTATCTTAATATAAACTAAACCCTTTCAGTATACCCTCTTAGTCCAATTAAAAAAGGACAAAACGCACTCTAAGCCAATACAACTTTTTATTCCTTAACGCCAGCCTCCTTCTCACTACCTAAAAATACCATCCATCTTTCTAATTTATAGGCAAAAGGCTTAAAATAGTAGTTAGTATTATAGTAAATAATATAATATAGTATTCTAATAATAGTTCTCTAAAGCACCATCTCTCCATTAATCATTATACCGCTAACCAAAACCTCTTTAAAAAGCAAACCACTAATACTAAACAATAAATATATAACCTCGTTAATATAAATACAAAGATAATAATAAAAGTTAAAAACCAGGCTAAATTAAATATCCTTTAAAAATAAAAACTTCTTACTAATCTTAACAGTAACCTTAGCCAATACGATAGGGTTCTAAATAAAATAAAATAAAGTAATAACTATAGTAATAAAAGTAATATTAGACTTAGTAATAATTAATAAATTAAACTTACCTTATAACTTAAAAATAATAAAACCCTATCTAATTTCTAGATCGTAAGCTTTAAGGAAATAATAAAAAAAGTCGTAGCAGTCAATCTTATTACTAAAAGCAGTACACTCAGTCAATTACTAGCAGAAATAAGCCATATACTTAGCATAACCAGCGGTAATTTTATAAAAGAGAATCTTATCAAAAGAAAGCTTATTAACAATAGGTATAGTACCGCAAAGAAAATATCTCTAAGCAACTACACTAACAAAATCAACGGCATATCTATTATTTAACCTATCTAATATATAAAAAGCCTTCCTAAAATAAAGATCTTTAAAAATATCTATCGCAAGCTAATTATACCAATCCAATATATTCTTAAATACACTCTAGCTCTTAATATCTTAAATTATATAACTATAGTTACTAATAGCCTTATAAAAAGTCTAAATATTAATTAAAATATAACATTCTACCTTTTTAATAACGCTATTAAAGAAGGTATATAATAAAACGCAACGCTTGCAAACATAAAGGTCCCTATTATAAGCATTATAAATATTAAAGATAGGATAAATAAAGGCATTATAAAACTTAACTTTCCTAATGTTAACGCAAAAACTATAGATTTCTTTAAACACAGTATTAAAGTTTACACTAAAAGCGTTAAAGCTAAAGCAAACAAATTTACTATATTTCTTATATATCTACCAAAACTTAAAATAGCAGTCGCCTTACTAAGCATAGTAAAGCATATAAATATCAGTCAGCTTAGCTAAAAAAGAGCTTAAGTACTTTATTAATAAATAAAGGAAGAGGCGGTAAATAATAAGATATAATATATAAAGAAAGCCGGCTACTGCTAATAGCCCTAGCCAAAGCTAGATGTATACTGCGCTAAACGCTATAGTCGTTAAACAACAAATAGGTAGAAAGTTAATACAAATCAAGTTAGGTCAGGATAATATAGAATATTAAAAACGGAAACAGAAAATAGAAGGTATATTTATAAAAGATATTACTCAATTAGGATTATATAATAAAGGCAGTACCTATAATAGTCTAACATACTAGTATAAAAGCTATCTCCAATAAGGTAGCTTGTGTACTGCTTTATAATTTGCCCATAGAAAATAGAATAAATAGCCCTAAATAATTATAGTAAAAGATACTTAAATAGACAGGCTTAGGAATTACTTAATCTAAAACTTCATATCTGTCTATTTCTTTACATTAGGGGGATCAGTTTAGCTTACGGCAGCTTAAAGTAGTAAAAGAAGGTCTTATTAACTTATTAGCTAGTATAAACCTCTATATAATAATGTCGACATTCCTTTTCTAAAATTTAAACCTATATCTTCTAATCGCTCCGATACTCCCGATCGGATTCCAGGTATGCGGAATAAGGAGCGGAAAGAGTAGACGGTCCCAAGGAGGTTCGGCTATAGATAAGCGGCTCTTCGGGGTTTGTAAACCTGCTTTGCGCCGTTGGTTATTAGAGGAAGGGAGACTTCAGAGCTCTGGACATTTTGGACTGTGGAGCAGTGGCGCTACGTCAGATAAAATCCGGGGAAGCAGAGATTTCGAAAAAGATGTCAAGTCTGCTTCACCATATGTTGAAGGGTTACTGATGAGGTATCCGTATTATTCGAGAGATATCCAACTCGAAATGCGCATGCAATTGAGGTCTTGGTTCGGCGAACATGTTCGTATGTAGGTTCGCAGCTCGGCACGCACCGGCATTTTGTGAAAAGCCGGGGTTGGTCCACAGTGCTTGGCCAGTGCGCAGCGGGAAGTGGATTCGATGGACAGCACTAGCCACATCCACATCTGGTCTTAAGTGGCTCGAACCTTCGCCAAACTGCAAGGCTGCGGGAAGGCTGAGAATTCATACTACCGCGACGCTGTCTCTTGCAAATGCGTTTTTAAGAAGCTTAATTGTTGTGACTTTCTGGTAGGAAGTTCAAGTGGGAGGTTCCCGAGGAGACTTCTGAAGGAAGTTTTTAAAGGAAGTTCCTAGGGAGGTTCTAAAGGAGGTTTTAAAGAAAGTTCTAAAGGAGGTTTCTAAGAAAACTCTTTAAGGAGGTTTTAAAAGAGGTTTTAATAAAGGCTTTTTAAGGAGATTCCAAAGAAGGTTCTAGTAGAGGTTCCTTAAAAAAGTTCCTAAAAGAAAGTTCTAAGGAAGATTTTAAAGAAGACTCTAAAGAAAGTTCTATAAAAAGGTTTATAGAAAAGTCTAAAGGGAATTTTTAAGAAACTTTTTTAAGAAGGTTCTTTATATAGGCTTTTGTAATTATTAGAATAGATATAGCCAATTACAGGCCTAAGGGCCCTGTAATTAGTACTTACATACTAGCTCACAGTGCAGCGGAAGTCTTATACGTAATACCTATAGCTTAATGCTAGGGTACTAGAATACAGTACCTTATAGGTACTGTAGAATAGAAATATAGTAGGTAAACAATTGTATTGTAGTGCTAGCCTTCTATAAATCTACTATAATAATCTCTATAGTAGGGTTCGTACTCGACCTTTACTATATACCTACCGACTAACGTACGGTACTTTGCATACCCTAGCAAACAGATAGGCCAAAGTATAGCTCGGTTAATCCTGAGGTTTACTAAGCTTTATAAACCACTTACTAAGCCCTCTATAGCTTCAAACAAATAGGGCCTATAGGCCTATAATTTAGTATAGTAATAATATACCTACTTAACTATAGGCTTACTAATTATTAGCCAATTTAGTTAGCTTAGTAGTTAACTATAGGTCTTATAGGTAGTTAAGTTAATATAGTTTACAGCTTTTTAAAAATCGACTTACGGCCATACAAAAGGGCTACAAAACCGAGAACCCCTAACCTAAAGTATAGGTTAACGTAGGGTTAGGGTTAGGCCATTTATACTACTTATAGTAGTAGGCTTTAGTAGCTTAAATATAAAATTATAGGCAGTTTAGCCTATTAGTTAGTAAAATGCAGGCCTTTAAATAGCCCTATAGTAAAGTAAGGTACCGGGTAAATACTAAGTAACTAATAGGTAGGCTTTTTAACTTAAGCTTCTATTATATAGTATAATAGCAGCTACCTACTGTAAACTTAAGCCTTATAGGGACTTAGTTTAACATCCCTCCTCTACTTATAGTAAGTAGTAAGCTTAGATTTAAATCTAAAGCCTACTATAGTAAGTTAAAACTAATAAACTAACTAGCTAATTAAAAACTAAAATATAAGGTATATAAAGCGTTAAGGCCTATATATTTAAGCGTTAAGTAATTACTTTTATAAGCTAAATTATAAAGGAAAATTAAATATAAGGAAGGTGGTTTTCTAATCTATTCTTCTATTAACTTTTCCTCTATAGGCCTATTCTTTAAGCTTAAAAGACCTATAAAGGTCTTGAATTTTTAGCTAGCTAATAGTTTAATTAGCCTATCAGCCAGTATTTATTTAGTATTTAAGTAATTAATAGTAACCTATAGTGCCTTAATTTACTTTTTAATTTAATAGTATTTTAATAGTATATACTTAGTACGATTATAAAAGGCTAGGTTATAAATAATAGTTATAAAGCCAATATTATTACTATATAAAAGGGTAGAGCTTATTAAAGTATACTTTAGCTCTTTATAAACCTCTTTAATCTATAGAGCCTTATAAATAGCTTTAATAAGTATGTTAGTTTTAACCTTTAAAGTAGAAAGGCTTATAATACTAGCTTTCTTTAATTTCTAGCTTATAGGGCCCCTAACTACTTTAAATATAAAGCTATAGGTAGATTTTAAGTCCTTTACGTCCTCTATAAAGTCTGAATTTACAAAGCCTATAGGTACTATAGTACCTTCCTTTTTAGTAAGTCCAGTAATAATATAACTGTAGGCAATTATTAAATTCTCTATACTATTTAAATACTTTAGAAGGTTTTTAACGGCGTTTAGGCTTATTACAGTAGATTACTATATACTCTTTAAAAGCTACTATACTACAAAAGTAATATTAGGCCTTATTTAGGTTATTAAATACATTATAGTACCTACTATATATTAAAATAGTATATAATCCAACTTACTTATAGAGCTTCCTTTTAGTTTAAGGTCTTTATATTAGGCTACTATTCTAAACTATAAAGGAACTAGTATTTTACAGCTATTTTTAAAGCTAAAGGTCTTAATTACCTTCTATATATACTAGGCTTAATTAAGCTATAAAAGAAAGCAACGTTTATCCTTTATTATTTAAACCTTTAAAAAAAAAGAAGCCAGCTTTCTATCTTCTATTAAGTAGACCTTATTTAAACTTTTTTTAAGCCGTTAAATATAGGCCTTATTAAAGCTTATAATTAAATAATTATTAACGTAAATTACTATAAAAATCTTAGCCTTAGGATTATAAAAGATAGTAAAGTTAGAAATTAGTACTATAAAACCCTTTTCTTTTAATAGCTTAGTAAGTTTAACTTATTAAAGTTTAGGGCTCTACTTTAAGCTATATAAAGCCTTAAAAAGGCGAATTATTTAACTAGTTTTAAGCTTAAAGCTTTGCTTATATAGTTTAACTTTAGTAGTTAAGTCTATTAATTAGTAGAATTTATAGAAGCTTTTAAGTATAGCTATATAATTCTCCTCTTTTAAATAGCCATTAAAAAATGCCTCTATAAAATCGATCTACTTTATTTCTTAATTTAGTAAAGCTGCTATAACTAGCAGTATATACTAAGTAAGTAGTATAGTAGTAAAGATAAAGGTCTCTATAAAATCTAAGCCTTCCTTTTATAAGAATCCTTTAATAATTAACTTAGCTTTAAACTTTAAAAGCTTATTTTTTTTATCGGTCTTTTTATATAGTACTAACTTACTAGTCAGTAATGTATAGTCTTTAAGGAAAGTTCTTTAAAGAAGGAACTTAAAAGTTCTTTAGTTAACTATTTACTTAAATTTACTATATATAGTCTTTAACTAATAGGATTTTTTAAGGTTCTTTAGCACTTATTTTAGTATTTAAAGTAATAAACTAGTATTAAAAGGACCTTTAAAAATCCTATAATAATAGGCCTTAGCCTTAGTTAGTATTGATTTAATAAATTAGCTAATACCTATTTTAATATCTTTACTTATACTTAAATATAGTTCTTTTACTTCTATTAATAAATAGTCTTTAATAGAGGGTTTTAAGCTAACTTTAAAGTCTATAATAGGCCTATTAAAAGGCTTTAAACTACTATCGATTATAGCCTTTTAAATAGTAAGCCTATTAATTGACTTACTATTAAAGAATTTTTTAATATTGGCCTATTGGCTAATTTTCAAACTTAATCGGCTAACTAAGTTATATTTAAAGTATAGGTCGTTATTTTTATTTATTAATTATAGTAACTCTACCCTCTTTCGGTTTAAATCCTTTTTTAAAATAGCAATAATACTTTAAATTATAGTAGGCTTATTTACTATATTAATAAAGGAAGATTTTACTATTGCCTTTTTAACCGGTATTTATATTTAATAGGTCTTACTTTTAAAAACAGCCAGTAGTTTACTAGGCTCTATATAGGCCTATAGCTTTAAAACTTTAGACCTTTTTTCCGTTAAAATAAGAAGCTTTATAGAAAAGCCTATAGCCTTAAATTAGCTTAAGTCTAGTTTATAGAAAAGGGAAGGCTTTAATTTATTATAAAGTATTTAATAAGAAATTAAGTCCTTATTACTAACTACTATATAGTTAACTAATTTAAGTACTATAAGCGCTATATAGCATTATAAATATTAAAAGAGCTATAATAATACTATTATAACCTATAACCGGTTTAAAAATACTTTAATAAAACGTTTAATTAGACCATTTTACTTATAGATATAGAGTTTAAAAGTAGAAAATTCAATGCCTTTAATAGAAAACTAGGCTTATAATTTATAGTTAATTTCTTTCCTACTATTGTAGTAAAAATAAGTAAAGTACCGGTTATAACGGTTCTTTAAGCCTTTAAAAAAGCCTTTTATAACGTTTAGTACAGTTAGTTCCTTAGTATTTAATAAGTAAAAGGCCTATTTAAATTAAGATTTTCGGTCTATTAAAATTAACACTATAGAAAGGCTATTATAGAGTATAGGCTTAATTTTAAAAGTATTGCCTTTAATAGAATCTAAGACCTTAAGAAGGTTTAGAATAGTAGAAAATTAAAGCCTTTTTACTGCCTTAGCTTTATTATAGGCTAAGTATTAAAAATCTACTTCTTTTATTTAATCTAAGTTTAAAAGTCCAGTAGTAATTTTACTAGTCTTTTTTAATAGTATTAGGCCTATATAACCTAGTCTAATGTACTATTTTAATACTATTTAAAGCAATTTACTATAATAGTCTATAGTAGTATTAAGGATATTTTTAATAGCCTTTTTAAATATATAACCCCCTTAAACCTCTTCCTAATTAAATAAGCCGAGGTTATCTAAGCTATTAAAGCCTTCTATAGGCTAATAAAGCTCTTTAATAAGTTTACCCCGACTAAATCTTTTAAAGCTAAGGTTACTTAAGCTATTAAAGCCTTTTATAAGCTAATAAAGCTCTATTCCTTTAAGTCTGCTCTGGCTATAGCCTTCCTTATAGCCAGACTTAAACCCTTTAAGCCTATAGGGCTTTACTTTTTAAATATTTAAATTAGAGCTAATAGTACTATCGCTATTTGGCTCTATAGGCTTATTGTTAGGCCTTTAAAGGTTTAAATCGACCTTTAAATAGCTATCTTTTTAAAATAAAGGCCTATTAAAAAGCTTTACTATTAATTTTCGCTTCCGATTAGTAATATTAAAACTTACGTTATAATAAATAATAGGCCTCTTTACCCTCTATAATTTTAAAAAGAAGCCTAAAGCCCTAAAATCAAATACTGCTATCGAAGCTTTATTAAGCCTATATAGTACTTCCTTTTTAACTTAACTGCTAACCTTATAGTATAGTATACTATTAAAAAGGTTAATATTAAACTAAAAAATATATAAAGTATTTTTAAGCTTAAGCTTAATATATTTAAAAGATTCTTTCTATAAAAGTACTATAAATATAGCAATTCTAGAGCCTTTAAGCATTAAAGGACCCTCTTTTATATAAATTGTCCTCAGTAAGCTATTATTAAGCTTATAGTTAATAAACTATTTTCAATTATTAATAATATAGTTAGTAGACTTAATATTATATAAAAAGGTATCCCTTAAAGAAAGTACTATTAAGGCTATACCTTTAGTACTTTTAGTACCTTTAATAGGCTTTATAAATACTATATAAATATCTTTATTATTATCGTTACTATTAAAGTCTTTAAAGACCTTTAAAGCTAAATTATAAAAGCTTACTATATAGATAAACGAATCTTTAGCCTTAGGCCTTTTTTTAAGGCCTTTAAGCCTTTTAAAGCCTTTCTTCTTTTTCTTTTAAAAAGAGCTACTAAGGCTATTAAAGCTACTATTACTATTACTTTTAGGCTTTTTACCTATAAAGACCTTCTTTTTAATGCCTTTATAAAGGCCTTCTTTACTTCTATAGGTTATACCTTTAATAACAGTAAAGGCTAGAATATACTATTCTTTAATAAGTCTATTATTAAAAAGCTTAAGTTAATAGTATCTATATTTTAGCCTAACGCTTTAACAGTCTATATAATATTTCATTACCTTTTAGCCTACTATAGGAAGCTTTTTTCTATAGTCTATAAGTATTAATTTACTTAATTTATAGCCTAAAGGTTAATACTGGTTAATATAAACTGGTTAATTACATTAAAGAACTTAATATTAAAGTCTACTAAAAAGCCTATAAATTAGTAAAAGTTTAAGGAATAGTATTCTCTATAAAGGTTCCTTTATTATAATTTAATACTATAGAAATACCTTTAAATAAGTAGTTTATAGGCTTAAATAGGATTTGTTTACTATAAAATAAAAGCCTAAAGGCCTAAGGCTATATTATTTTAAAGTAATATTAATAGTAGGGCCTATTTAATATTATTTTAGTAGGCTACTATAATAGGATCTTCTATAAAAGTAGCTATATCAATAGTATATAGTATAATATTTAAACCCTATTTCTATAGATTAAAATTTTCAAAGCCTATAAGCCTTTAATTAGTAAGGAATTTATAGACTTTTTTAGTTATCTTAGTAATAATAGTAATATAAAGGACCTTAGTAGAATTACTATTAGCCTTAAGCCTTAACTAATAGGCCGCTATAGCTTTTTAGTATATAGCTTTAGCTACTATTAAAGGAACGGTTATAGTAACCTTAAGCTATTTTAAAGTGCTTTAAGCTGCTATTAAGAGCTTAATTTATTTTACTACTTTAGTTATAGCACTTTATAACTGTTAAATTTAGACCTTTTGCTTTTTTAATTAAATAGTAAAGGCCTATATATAGTTATTGGAATAGGTATAGCCAATTACAGGCCTAAGGGCCCTGTAATTTGGCGCTCACACACTAGCTCACAGTGCAGCGGAAGTCTTACGCGTGATACCTATAGCTCAGTGCTGGGGTACTAGAATACAGTACCCTATAGGTGCTGCAGAATAGAAATATAGTGGGTAAACAATTGTATTGTAGTGCTAGCCTTCTGTAAATCCACTGTAATAATCTCTGTAGTAGGGTTCGTACTCGACCTCTACTATATACCTACCGACTGATGTGCGGTACTTCGTATACCCTAGCGGGCAGATGGGCTAGAGTACGGCTTGGTTGACCCTGAGGTTTGCTAAGCCCTGTAAACCACTTGCCAAGCCCTCTGTAGCCTCCGACTTATAGGGCCTACAGGCCTATAATTTAGTATAGTAATAATATACCTACTTAACTATAGGCCTACTAATTCTTGGCCAATTTGGCCAGCTCAGTGGTTGGCTATAGGTTTTATAGGTAGCTAAGTTAGTGTGGTTTACAGCTCTTTAAAAATCGACTTACGGCTATATAAAAGGGCCGCGAAACCGAGTACCCCTAACTTAAAGTGCAGGTTAACGTAGGGTTAGGGTTAGGCCACTTATACTGCCTATAGTAGTAGGCCTTAGTAACCTAAATATAAAATTACAGGCGGTTTGGCCCACTGGTTAATGGGATGCAGGCCTTTCAATAGCCCTACAGTGAAGTAAGGTACCGGGCAAGTGCCAGGTAGCTGACAGGTAGGCTTTTCCACTTAAGCTTCCACTACGTAGTATAATAGCAGCCACCTACTGTAAACTTAGGCCTCACAGGGACCTAGTTTAACAAATAGTATCTTTAAAACTATATTAATTTTAAATAAAATAATAAAGTCAAACTTTTATTAATAATATAGCTTATATATAATATAATATTTATAGAAACGATAAAAGTTACGCTATTCTTTATAAATTATAGTTTTAAAGTAAATCTATAACAAGGACTAAAGGTAAAAGTGCTTAAAGCAGTAATAAAAGTAAGAAAGCTATATATACTATATATTAAACTTAAAGAAGAACTTGAGTTTGTCCGGAAATAAATATATAAATACTATAACGTTAAATGGCTTAAAAGACCTTACTTAAAGAAGAAGGATAAAGTATTTTTATTAATATAAAATTTATATATAAAATAACTAAGTAAAAAACTAAACTATAGAAGAATAGGACCTTTTATAGTCGAGGAAAAGATATTAAAAATAGTATATAAGTTTAAACTACTTAATACTATATAACTATAATTAAATACCTTTTATATTTTACTTTTAAAACTAGTATTATAAATAGTTAGCTTAAATATATAAATAGAAGTTATAGATAAAGAAGAAAAGTATAATATAAAAGAGGTACTAGATTTTTATATTAATAATAAATAGTTAACGTACTTAGTTAATTAATTAAACTACCTAACTATAGATAATTTATAAAAACTAACTATAAACCTTAACTGCCTTAAAAAGTTAGAAAAGTTCTATTAAAGAAACCTTAAATAACTATAAATAGAGAATAATAAAATAGACCGATAATTAAGCTAAAGAAAGAACTAAAGACTAAGTAAGGATTAAAGAAACTAAAACCTTTAATAAAAGTAGTATTAATAAGATCCTAACTTAACTAGTTTTATAAAATAGAAGTTTAATTAAAGAAAGGGTCTAAAAGAAAATAAAGGATAGCTATATATATAACCTCTTTATACTTAACTTTCTTTAATTCCTCTATACTATTAAAACCTTAAAATACTACATACGCTATTTTATTAAGCTATATCTTTTTCTATTTTTAAATCTAAATAACTTTAACTATAAAGGTAAATAACTTAACCTTTGCCTTTTCTATTTTAAAAAATTAAAACAGTTATAATAGATAACGATTTTATAAAGGTTAAAAACAAATATACCGTCAGCTTTATAAAAGGATTAGTTTAAAGAAATATAAAAGGAATTGTAAGAAGAATTAAAGAAGGAAAGTTTATAAAGTAGAAAGTAACGTTTATAATAAGTATAGGAAAGTACTATAGTAGTAAAATTATAAATAATAATCTTAAATAGGACGTTATAATTAAAGGTTTTTACATAAGTAACTTTTAAGTGTTTTAAAATATAGTTAAAAGATATAATAAAAGTAATAAAGGAGGAAAAGACTAACTAATAGTTAAGTAAAAACGAAAGAAAAAGCAGATATAATTAGACTATTAAAATATTAGCTTAAAGGAAAGGCATTATATTATAAATATAAAAAAATATAAAAATAGTATAGATTAAGTAAGATAAAAAAGCACAATAAGGATTTAAAAATTAGAATATAAATTTAAGAGATTTATAGATTAAAATATAGATTTAAAGGATCTATAAACTAAAGTATAGATCTAAGGGATTTAAGGATTAAAGTATAGATTTAAGACTATAGAAGTCTAGGCAAAAAGACTATATATATAGAAGAACTAAATAGCTTATAAATAGTTCTATAGTATATAATTACAGCTTGTATTTACAGTACTTTATGTTTATATTAAGATATCTTATTATATACTATTTAGCTATACCGAACTATTATTTAAAAGTAACCTTTAACTGTATATCCCTTTCAGAGGTTCTAATCAGGGGTTCGTCACAGTATGGTATAGGATATTATCATATTAACTAGTCAATATATATTATAATCTATTAAGGTTCTTTTACTCGGTTAGAGAAGCTATAAGTTTATCTAATAAATAATGTATCCCCTTAACTATATGTAACGTCTACAATAGCTCCTATCTCCTTATACGTTAGGGTCATTATGAAGTTTCTTTTAATCTTTTTAGTACTGGTTAGCTTAACTTAAGCAGTACCGAGCTTTTAAAATAAACCATACAATAATATCTTATAATAATAAGCTGGATCCTGGCCTGTTGTAAGATTCCACACCTCTGTGGGACTTACCCAATGTCATGGTCCACTTTATACAATTCCTTAAAAGGATCCGTAGCTTAGGAGCTCTTAAGAGAAGCTCCTTATTTTATTCTTACCTTTTACTATAAGTTATATCCTATATACAATATAATCATTATATTTTTATTTCTTTTCTTATTCTTTTCTTCTTTCCTATATACAAGTATACTTAATGACCTTCCTAGCCTTGATTTTCTATCGTAAATCCAGCCTTAGAAGATACCTCTATATCCTTCTTTATAAAGAACGCTCTTATTAAGCTTCCTATTTATATACCTTTTATATTAATTACTAAAGCTTATACAAAGAACCTCCTTAAGAAAGTTCTTTAGGAATTTCCTTTAGACTTTCTTATAAACCTTCCTATAGAACCTCCTTTAAAGCTTCCTTTAAAACCTCTTTTAAAAACCCCTTTTAAAAGCCTCCTTAAAGAGCTTCTATTAGAACCTTCCCCGGAATCTCCTTAAGGAGCCTTTACTGGAACCTTCCTTGGAACCTCCTTAAGAAGCCTCTCCCGGAACCTCCTCCGGAACTTCCTTAAAAACCTCCCTCGGAACCTCTCCAGAAACTTCCCTTAGAAACTTCCTTTAAAAGTCTTCTCCGGAACCTCCCACTTGAACTTCCTACCGGAAGGTCATAACATGGCCTTTCAGCCCCTTCATTACCTCCGCCGAAAAGATTCAAGATACAATTAGTAAAAATATCGTATATACCAGTATAAATTAGCCTGGCTATAGTGAGGTTATAATCCCCGAAGGCTTACAATACTAATTTATTGAATATATCGTTATTAAGATTAAAAGTATCGGTATAAACGCTATCTATTTTATATTTACAATTAAAATAATTAACTAAATCTATATAAATAATAGACAAGATATTATCATTTAATAAGCCTTTACTTAAGCCTTTAGATAAGCTAACGGTATATAGATTTTTAACTAAGTCTTTGTAAAGAACCTCTAATTTACTACCTTAATTATTAAACTTTAAATCTTTAATACTGTCGTTACTGAGCTTATTAAATAGTAAATTTATATCTATCTTAATAACTACATTTCTAAAGATATATAATCCTGCTTTAGTAACGACGGCAATATTTAATAAGGTAATACTTATTTCAATACTACCAATTTGATTAGAGGACTGTTTTATATAGCTAATTACGTATATCTCCTCCCTCTATTCTATTTCCTAAACCTATCTAACACTTCCCTAAATAGGGCTACAACTGGACCAGCTTAGTCTCTATTGGCCTCTGTAATGAACCTTGTGAACTAATAAATAATAACGCCTTCCATTCTTCCTCTTATAATTAACAATCCTTTTATACCTTTTATAAATAAAGCGCCTCTACTATTAACTCTATTAACCCCTCCTTTTTAATCTTCCTCTTCGGTATTAACTACAATACTACCGTTGTACCTTTTTTCAATAGCTTAACCCTTTTCCCTAGTAATACCTGTTTTTCCTTAAGTGATTTTTTAAAATATACTAATAAGCTAATGTTAAAAATTTATAATTATAAAATAAATATTAATAATTATTTATTAATATAATTTATTTAATAAGGAGTTTAAGGCTATAATATTCGAAGTAAAGATTTAATTTCCGATTTTGTTAACTAAATTTAGGTTACGATAGATACGAATACCTAGCGGAGGACGTACGCGACGTATTTAATTAGTTACTTACTGAATTAGAAGGCGGGGTAGACGATTTAAGTGTTAGCGGGGAATTACTATGTAAGGGAGGGGAGGCAGGATTATAATGAGGGGTAGGGGTTGTTAACGAGGGATTGGAGGGAGTGGAGGAGCATGGGGTATGTTGATGGGTTGTTTAGGGGGATGGTGAGGAATTCTCTTGCTTAGGGGTATGGTGAGGAGTTCGCTTGCTTAGTAGATGTTTGCGGGAGATGAGGTTTGGTCGTTCTGGGCTTGGAGCAGGGTGACGTGAGTTTGGAGGATGGTGAAGGTAGACTGGATGATGCCAAAGATGAGACCTAGGGTCAGGACCAGAACGGCAATCCAGAAGGTGTACCATTGCACTCGTTTGCGACGGTCCCACCACCATTGGGAGAGGGTACTGGGTTCGGCTTCGTCGAAGACCTCTTTAAGAATAATTAGGCGGTCTCGCCAGTAGGAAAACTTCTCGATATGGCGGAGCTCGGAGCGGAGGGTGCCACAGGTGGCGATTCTGCTGTCGACTTGATCTGTTGATGATAGCAAAGGCCGCACCCACTTTTGCAAGGGCTTGTCGTTTGCAGGAAAGAGAAGTTTGATGGTTCGTAAGGTTTCCTCAATAAATCCCTGTGGGAAGAAATCACTACATGGTATATATCAATGTCAATGGACGGGTTTCAATCTTAGATGGGTCAAAATGGCATACCTAGTTGAATGAAGCATTAAAAACGAAGGGTGCGCGAAAACTGCCACCCTCTCATCGTCATCCAACATGCGCAAGTGGTCGGCAAGATTGTCGGTCCATTTGATCTTGACGCCTCCGATGCGCTCAAGACTGTGGGCGTTGAACGTTCTAGGCAGCTTGATCCCGGTGTAACTCAGCTCTTGAGGAACATTGAAGTGATTTGTGACGAACTGCCTTAGCGTCCCATGGGTCCATTCCAGAGGTGTGCCACTGGTGATACTGTGAGGAACCTTCCCAATCCTCATCATCAAAAAATTCCGGACCGCTAGATCAATGGCACGTGATGAATTTGCCTCTATTTTGCACTGGATCTCGGGGCTATCCGAAACATCACTGGAGATAGACTTCAAAAGATTTGCGTGAACCTGCTCCCTGTTGAGATCGTTTTTGAAGTCGAAGATGATGTCGACAATGTCTTGATGAGTCCTGGTTATGACAAGACTACCGCGTTGACTGAGGTAGGCGTTGCATTGGTTGACATATGTTGTGAAATAGCTGTCTAGATTGGAGGTTGTGATGGGTGTTTGAAATGATTCTGCAGCTTGTAGGTCTTGTGGCCAGAAGGCATTCAGGAGCGCCCTTTTGGTCTCAGCATGAATCTTGACACCCTCCTCAGTGACGATGTTTTGGAGCAGAGGGGATTGCATCGTTTATAGCCGGGTTAGAGAAGTCGCATCTCGTCTGGTTTACTTTGGTAAGGTAGGTACAGGTAAAGTCGTAGCGTCTCTGGCAGGAGTTTATGGACGGGAGCTGGAAGGAGCGATCCCTTATCGTCAGCTGCACTGCCACCACCATCTTTCGTTTCCCCGCTCCAAAAACTGCCCCAGATGTTCGGTCAGCATCGCAAGGCATACACGCAATTTTCCAAAAGCCAGCAACAATTCCGCCCTAGCCCGTGGATTCAGAATGTCTATTTTTTCTCGCTCTCACCGCATGACTAAGTGTCTGTTTCCCTCGGAAGACAACCAGCGTCCAACGTTCGCCATGCCGTAATCGTGCCCGGCCGAGTACATCAACGCCAAACGAGACTATATCCCCCATAACAAGGAGCACGATGCTTTTGCTTCCTTGGTTTCGCAAACTCTTTTCGGTGTCATCACCCGTTCCTACCGAGCCGAAACCCAATCCCTCCCTTGGAGACGAATACATACACGCAAGAGTTGGAATGAATCGCTGCTGGCAAGCGATCGGCCCGGCGAGGGACCTGTTTGAGTCGTTGTCGCCGAGGCTATCGGCCGTCCTAGAGGATTGGGAATTCCCGGACGACGCCTTCCTGGCTTGGTCTATCTTCATGCTAGGCCCATGTCCGGAGAGCGCGATGCCAACCATCATCGTCTACGGCGGTTCCCAAGCAGCCAGGAAGTCATTATGCGAAGCCATCCATGCCAGCGGCGTGCTACAACAGCAAATCCTCCTTGACCACCGACCTGTTGCCCCTGACTTCAACCGTGTCGATCCAGTTCAAGACCAGCTTGTTCGGTATCTTTCAAGCTACCATTGCGAGAACACATGCATCCTTGGATCAGCCCCCAGAAGCATCACGACATTGTACCAGCTTCAGGGCACAACTCTTTCCGTCACGGACAGTTGCGGAATTGTCAAAACCGCAACACTCGGTGTGGTATTTAAGGTTGGCGGGGTGGCATACGCCACAACTGTCGCATATATTTCCCTCTTCGCGATTTGCAGAGAAACGTCTCGAGAGCCAAATTTCACTCCCACAATATTGCCACGAAGATGTCAGTATCGAAGATGTTATTATTCCTGATGAGATTAGCGCACACCGCCCGTCCGACTATGCGTTGCTCTCAGTTTCGTCTGCTATTAAAGACGACCCCAGCATAATGAGCTACAAAGACCTGAAGCGATGCATCGCCAAAAGCCCTGAAGATATAGAAGTCAAGATTGCGAACGGGTTCAGCCACGGGCTGGCTGGCACATTGTCTGGAACTCCTAGTTTCATCCGTCTGCCGGGTACAAAAGGTTTCCAAGAAGTCTGGACAGTGCAAATGCACCACCCAGTACGAGAGGGCGATTGTGGGTCTATGATAACTGGCACAGAAAATGGTCATATTTATGGACACATTATTGCAGGCATCCCATCATCGTCGCTTGCCTACGTTTTACCCGCACACCGCCTCATGGGAATATTGGAAACACACAACATACCAGCCAAGGGACGTTCGGCTTCGTTTCCAGCTCAAGTCATGGCATTCCGAATTGCTACAGCGATATTGATCGCTGCATGCGTCACGTTCCTGGCGGCTATAGGCTGCTACTATATCAAGTGGCTCGACTCGTTGCTTGGCTATTTTGCTGTCGCCATTCTTCTCGTGGCGCTGATTGCCTACAATCAACGCCGTGACTCCTTGACGTTGGACTGGACTATTTTCCAACGTCAAGCTCCTCGGCTTTGGATGGATGTTCGGATAGTGCTACCAATCTTGAGCTTGATATTTGGAGCACTCGTCTATGTGACATCGAGACTGCCCATAACAAAGCCTGGTCCTGGCGTATCGCATCTTTCGTCCGTGACCCTTGACATCGGTAATTGCTCAGCCCAAGGTCTTAACGGATCGATTATCACCACCTGGGGACTGAAGGCACATTCACAGGAGATGAAAGATGACTGCGTGACGCCCGCCGCTATCATGAACTCGACTTATTATACTTTGTCGGACATATTCTGCTACAACGATGATGCTATAAAGTTGGTGGCCCTTGATAAAGAGGGCCATTTTGCCATCAGCGACCATGAGATAGTAACCGACTCCATCTTGGTTCTGAACGGCGGGACACCCCAAGTGCCTGTGAGTATAGATGAAGCTGTGAAACCATCACTGGCTCGTCTTCCATCCAAAAGGGGCAAATCGCCTCCACTTTTGGGGTTTCATGAGACGGGCAAAATGTTGACACTGCTTCGGGATGCGGGACGTATCAATGACCGGGTTTATGGCCTTGATGTGGGGAGTCAGAGTCTCGCCAGTCCACGAGAAGGGAGTCTGGTACTTGGGAGCTATGGCCAGCGTATGCAAGGTGGCATTTTTGAAGTCACCGCTCCTTGGCGTGACCAAGACACATCCAAGGGGCTTGAAGAGACCTGTTCCCTGCCCGCGGTGCATATAAAGCGCGCCACGCTAAAGGCTCATGGCGATCCGGTTGGAGTTGAGCTGGGTCACAATATCCCTGCCTGCATCGAGCCGTATGACGACTTGCTTCGCCTCCCTGAGGAACACATAATGAAGATACAGGGGTATCTTGTTCGCGATGGGGGTGACGAGTATGAGGCGGCTGAGCAACCTTTCGACGATCATCACAGAACAGATTCGGAAGGCCACGGGCCGTCTTTGCATCTCCCGCAACCCAAGCTACGTTTCCCAAACTCAGTGTTGAACTCTGAGCGGCTGAAGAGTCTTTCCATGGACCTGACATTTGAGGATGCGCTTTCCAAAATGGATACCACTCTCAACATACCTGCGCATGAGCTCTTCATGGCCTTGCGGGGTTTTGATGAAAATGGCAACCTAGTCATTGACCCTGACTTCACGGAGTTGTCTATTCATGAGGATCCCTCCGAGTCCGGCTTGATGATACTGGGCAAGGCTTTCCTATCGCAATATCTCCTGAGTGTCGACTATGACCACCGACAATGGACTCTTTCGGGGCCTATCGGAAATAACCTTGTCCATCAGTCCCCGTCTCTCAGCCTCAGGGAACGAATGGGGCAGATCATTCTGGTTCAGCCGCATTGGATTGTTGCACCGTTGGCGTTCACGGTTGTAGGAACTGTGCTCGTGCGGTATGACTTGGTGGTTCCCACGATCAACTGGCTTGGCTCACCACAAAGTGCGCTGAGTACCGCAGTCTGGAGGAGATATGGGAAGAGATTGTCGCCTGCAGGCGCAAGGTTTAGAATGGAGAGTTATGGTAAGAGGCCGAGGAGCCCTGCGCCTTATATTTGGTATCTGATTGCACTGTGCTCGTTGGTGCTTGTGTGGGAAGCACTCTCTTTTGTTTACCTCTGGGGACTTATTGGCAACTTCGACATGATAAGCCGAACTGGGGTTATTTGGGATGCTTGTTGTTTACTTTACGGGATCATCAGCTCTTTCGCTTGGTGTGTGATGCTCACCCGCAGCGCTGGCCGGTGGGCTCGCGCGCTATCGGGGGTGTCTAGTGGGATGGCGGTGATTTGCTTGATCGTGGGGGTTGTGGTACAGGTGAGTAACGCGTTTGTTTACTGGGGAATATTTGGGTTTTTGCTAATGGTTTCTGCCTGATGCCGACCAGCTCTGCCCTCAGGTGGTGCCTGAAGCATTGGTCCTTTTGAGCGCCTTCTTCAGCGACAACTTCGCACCACCTAATTGGGTGTAACCCATGACTGGACCTGAGATATGACCAGAAGCTCAAGGTGGTGTTGATGGATGACAAATATGGTGAGTTGGGCCTCGCCAGTTTCATGTTCCACTTGATCCAACATAAGCCAAATGGAAGATGATCATCTTGGAACTGACACATAGAAGGTCTCTTCTATTGAGTTAGTATACGCCGCTTGCATTCACAGTAGGTCATTGTGTACCTTTCATGAATCCCAAGCCCAGAATTTCTCGTTTCTAGCTTTTGGGGTCTTGTTAGAGGGGGCCAACGTCAATATAAATTATCAACCACTGAGGAGCTATCAGGTACCTTAGACAATGGAGGGCCCAGCACAAAGATCTTCCATTGTGATACCAACTATAATAGATGAAAAATGCATCAATGCAAACTTTCTTTGCGCTTTCTGAACCTGGCTACCAACATGAACCGACCGACTACATCAGCATGAAGAGCGCCACTGACACTTCATCGTGATTGACTGAAACCCAATCCTCCCGCAACACGAATCATCAAGCCCAGGACCGAATGCCATTTGTAACCAAGTCACCCACCCTTCCAGCTCTACCAACCTTCCTTAGACCCTCTCACTAACCCGCCACTATCACAAAACTCCCCTCCCACAGCCATGTCAAACACCGAACCCCCATCCCAACCAGAGAGTAGACAAACTGGAATCACAACCATCGCCCTAGTTCTCGGCCTCGCCGTTGTCCCCATAGTAGTCTTAATCTCGTGCTGCATTATCGTGCGTTGCAAGGAGAAACTCAAAAGACTAGACGCCTGCCCTAGATGCGACGCCCAGCTTTTCAGCCAGGAGGCGGCTCGAGCAATCCTCGCCGATCGTATCAGGCGCGATGGAGAAGAACAATATCCTGAATTCGTCGAGCTAGCTGAGCAGAATGAGAGGAGGGAGCAGAGGGGCGCGGTTGAGCATGTTGAGAATTCGTCTAGCCGTGGTTAATCTGCACGGCAATAGAGATAGGGGTAGCCGGACAACATTGTGAACATTGAATCAAGACTCTAAGGACCCAAATTAGAACAACATGCATCAAAGCAGCCAAGCAATCACTGCCACTTCCTCAACCCAAACCCACCCCTCCGACTTAGAATCTTGATATCCGGCTCCTAACTTAGCCACCCCTTTTCCATAATCTCATTCGCCCACTTCAGCCCTCCATCACTTATACCTTCTTTTTCTCTATTTTCGGGGTAGTATTTGCAGGCTGTGGGGAGATCGTTGAACCTAAATTCGGATGTAAGTATTCCCCCTCATCCATCACCTCACTGCGGGCTCAATGCTGACCTCTTAACTAAGACTATCTCGCCCGTTACCTTCAGGTAAAACACCTCTTACTAGAGATACCCCGGTTTATACTTCTCAATCCACTTGCCTGCCTTAAGAAGGTTAGCTTCCACTTAAGCTTTATTATCGGGGTTGATAGTTAGCGTGATGATGATGTCGACTGCGGAGTCCGGTTCTGGTGGGGACTCGGAGTTGGTGGGGGAAGATTCAGAGGGGAGGGCGGAGGGCATTATGTGCTGTTGAATAAAGTGTTGAAAACAAATGTACTGAGCTAAATGACACGAAGATACGCAACAAACTGTAAGAGATATCTGTAGTGGTGGTGAAGTTGACCTTTCCGCGGATTCATGTCTAGTCAGGGGGAGTGGGGAAAGTCCGTGGTGGTTGAAGTCCACGAGGCTGTGGGCGAGTCAGGCAGCTGCCTAGCCTACAAGAATTTCCGACCCTGGATCGATCATATTGAGGTCTTAGAGGGAAAGCTGTCGAATGTATAAGGTAGCCTTGGTGATCCCTCGAAGTCTTATACCTTAGGGATTCGGGCAAATTCGATTGAACTCGGCCTACATCGGGTCAGCATCGTACCTGTGGGAACGTTTATTGCTTTCATCGCCTGCAAAATTTGGAATAGAGATATGTCGTACCAAGACACACGTCCGTACCCGTACCGTGGCCAAAGTTCGCTGATGCCCCCGTGGTGGGTCGTCCAGTTGCCTCCGCACAGGTGCTGCCCGGATTCTGGGCTGTTAGGATGGATTGTGGTGTACCGTGGGCCGCGCGGTCGGCTCGTGCCGTCGGGATTTTCAAAGCATGCGGGATGCGTTACAAGTCTCAGGCATGAATACTTGTCCACAGTCTGACAGAGCGCTCCCAGCCCATCTACGGAGCCTTCCTTAGGAAGTCCTTCACGCTCTAGCGTTTCAACGAGATATCGGCGAACATCATAATGTTTCTCGGCTTGCTCTAGTGGATAGTATTTTTTTGTCAATGTAAGCGGCCGCCATATCGTGGGCCTGCCGTATCGCCAAGATTCTTTGTTACTCAGACAGGCAGGCCACAGCCCTTCGATGATCTGTACTGATGTTGGTTGGGGCACATAGTCGAACACCTCCCTGCCTCGATTACTAGCAAACCACTTTTGCTTCTGAATGACGCTTTGGACTGACGGAGGCAGCTGAACCTGGAAGATCTAGTACTTTTCATTGTAATACGGATTCAGCCTCTCGCCTTCTAGCGGAGACCAGGTTTTATCCCTTGCTTAATACTATATATATCGCTACTTGGTCTTAAAACCGTATCCCATATAAGCGCCATACATCTGGCATCTTAGTTGTAGACTTATCTAACGTCGGTTCAAGGGTGTACTATACTGCTTGTAAGTGCGGCGAAGAGTGTAAAGACAACTATCCTCGGCGGCTTAAAAGATAGTAATAGTTAGGTCGTTAATATCGTAAGTCTAAAGTTTATCGTTTAATGTCTTGTAAAGGTAGCGACAGGTGCAGGCAAGGGCTGCGTAGCTCGGTATTTTGGCAAAACCTGCGATTAAGAAGATCAACTCGGGTGGCAACGTCGAAAGAGATGCGGTATTGGTCTGTGTAGGCAGCTGTGTGCTTCGTCCGAGGATTGATGGGTTTTCGCAGATGTTCTGGACCTGGCCTTGTGCCGCCATGACATTAGTCGTCGTATAACGGGGAAAGTCTCTGCGGATGGTATTGGGGGTTAAGAAGAAACGTTGTTAACGGACACAAAGCTTACGTTTAAATACCTGTCAGGTGTTCTGTGTTGGCGGCGTCAAACCTTGTTCAAGCCTCGATGGATCCAGCCCTCAGGTGAAAGGCAGATCGTTCCAAGTGCTAATATGGACTTTGGTGGGCTCCATTTCCTAAGCCCCACAGTTGCTCTGCCATCACCTGCTTTCTCTAACAGCTACACACCGGCAGCGCATCCCTAATGTCCGGAACCGAGACCTACACTGCAAGCGACCCGAGATTGAGCCCCGGACCGGACCGGCGCCAGGTCACTGCTAAGACGGCGCAGTCGGAGATGTGGGGCTGCATTCAGGGGGTATCTGCAACAACACGGCGTCACAGCCCCCAACTCGATGTAAACCCTTGCTTGTCGACGCTATGAACTTGTATTGGGGCTCTTCAATAACCAACAACCTATACTAACGTCGTGGTAAAATGAGTAAAATGCAGCCCTTTAATACTAAAAAGGGCTTACAGACTATAAGGTTCTTCTTATCATTTCCATTATATCACTTGTACGGCGTGTACGTCTTAGAGGCTAATCTAAGGCCCAGAGTTAGTGGTTGCAACTTGTCCCAAAATCTATTAGCTCTAGAGAGTTAGTGGTATAATAGTTATCAGCCAATTCTATATTCTGCCCGAGGCTAAGCTTATTAACATATATACACGGTACAACCATATATATCCGCATCGAAAGTTATAGCGAAAGTGGGCTGTATCCCGCTTCTAACTATCTCGGATCCTACTCCCAGGAACTTCAGCGGAGTGTCCTGGGGATCCCCACACATTGCGGCACGATGGCAAGGGGCAAGGACGCGGTCGTGGCGGTTAGGCGTCCTATGATCATATCAACATGGATGGGTCCAAAAGTCCCACCGAGACGCCGGGTTTCCGTGTTCCTGGATTGCCTATATATACCCAGCACAGAGCCGCGCAGTTGAGGATCTGATCGCCTTGGTCACACTTCAATAACCGACATTACTTGTGATAAGCGACAAGCCCTCCCTCGGTTTCTATCACACAGTCATGTCCCTCTCCACTTGTGTACGTTCCTTCTTCCATCCATAAAGCCCTCCTCCAAGTGCTCATCTAACAATACCAACAGTGCACGGCCATTTTAGCTACTCTCGGGAGCTCCAAGGTCTCTACTCCGGGGAATTTTAGATACATATCGTCGTTATCGTCTTACTTTTCTTTACAAATATTTTAAATATAACTATACTATATTATCTAATTAGTATTAGCCGCTAATGTTTTTACAGCTGTGACTATCTTTACAGTTAATTTTACTAATCCAATATACCGCTTTACGGTCCGGTTAGGAGGATATATATTTTATATCAAAGCTTTTAATATCGCTAGTAGCGTTACCTTTAATTTAAAAGACCTAAATAAGATTACCTTTATTAACAGAAATGCAAATATTCGATTGGAGGTTGGTTTATTCTGGAGAGACGTTTACGTTTAACTTAACCCTTTAGGCTTAACTGTTACTAGTGGGCGAGTGGTAAGTGTAGGTGTTAGTAGCTTTATTACCAGCAGAGGCCTATCTTTCTTCTTATTTAAGGTTAGCTTCTCTATTAATACTATCTTTAAATATAAAGTTATTTTAACTAATGGTACGTTAGTTAAGGCTACGGCTACCTAGAACTCTAACCTATTGTATGCTTTATACGGAGGTGGTAATAATCTAGGTATTGTTATTTACATTATAATGAAGATATATATTTAAGGGCAGTTATAGGGAGGAACTATGATGCACCCTACTACGACGCTTTATAACCATCTCTTTATATTTATCGATTTCAATAAGGCTACCGGTTATGATGAGAATGCCTCTGTTATTACCAGTCTTGTCTACTACTATGGTATCAGCCATACCATTTCTACTCAGATGGTGTACACTGGCCCCCTTCCCTCTTCTCCTTCTGCTGTATTTTCCAACTTCTTAAGTGTGCTATGGGTTACGATTAATAGCGCCAGGGTTAACACTATGAGGAATATTACTATTGAAGTAGGTGCCAATATCCTAGGAAATAGCCAGTATGTTAACCTCCCTCTCTTATCTAACCCCTATCCCTGGATAAAAGCTAACCTTTCCCCAGTAACCTCTGGTGGATCCAAATAGTAGTCTGCAACCTTCAAATCTTCAGCGCTATCTACCAAATCTAATAGGACTCTCACTCCTCCGTCTAAAACATCCCCGGCATTGTTTAAACCATAACCTTCCAGCTTCTTCTCCCCTCTATCTATAACCGTAATCTAACTTCCAATATCCTCGGGTTTAACTCCCCTAACTGTAATAATAATCCCTTAGTTATTATCCAGCTTACCGCTATATAGGCAAGTTCGCTCGATAATACTCTAATTAGAACGAAAGTAAGGGAGATGTATGATTTGCTAATGTTAGAGTTGGTAATAAAGAGTACGACGGATCTGTAAGTATATTTAAATTATACAGTGGACTGGTAGGACCTGATTACAGGGTATAAGACAGAGAATATAGCGGCTTTAAAGGTAGTGAGGACAAAGTATAATCTTAATAGGGTTTTTACTAGGAGGGTACTGGGGGGGTTCAAGATTCCTGCTTAATAGGGAGAAAGGGTATAGGGAGGGTTTGTAATGTAGACTTTAAATATTTATCGTTTCACTTTTCTTTTAAGTGGTAAATTACTACAGTTTGATTATAACTTTAGGTCAGAATGTAATAGGGGCTAGTTAGCTTTCCTTTTATCTTTAATATAAATAAACCTTTTTCTCTTGACCTTTTGTCCGTTTTACGTGTTAATATGTTCAATGTATTGACCTGGGTACCTGTGAAGTCTGGTGTGGGGCCGACTGGGTGCCGTAGGTGGGTCCGGATCCGGACACTGGATGTCGGGAGCCTGTTGTGGGAGCAACCTATCGACCGGTATAGAGCATTCGAAATTTTCCATTCTCCACAGTTTTTGTCGTCAGAGCTATTGTTGATTCTATTGTGCTGGACAGTATTCACTGCCGGTTCCATGGGTCAAACTTATTGTAGACGATCGGCGACCGCCGACCTTCAGTCGTCGTTCTCAACATGGTATTCAACTAGAACTTCCTCACGGTTTACACCCTTCAGTCATCCTTTACAAGCCATGCCAACGCTGCTTGTACCTCGCGATAGAACCGCCAACCTCAAAGGCATGTAACAGCCGAGCTTGAGAAGCCAATCTAACAATGTCAACCCTTGGAGTCGTATGTCCTCCAACTCACCCCCCTCTCTCTCACCCGGTCAAGCCTAACTTTCGAAAAAGTGGTCGCAGCAGGGTGACGATAATCTTTCATTGATCAGCCATCGTACCTCTTCCATCCCAATTCAGCAACGACGGTTCCGCCGCGGCAACATCGAGCAATGGCTAGCCGACATGGCCCCTACCAGACCCCGAGCAACACCAACGCCCCGTTTGCCCCTAAGACAGGTTTACCGCTATCAAGTGTATCGAGTGGGTAATCGTTCACGCGCCGCATCAGTATCCTCAGCTTCGTCCTAGGAGGCGTCAAACGAGGAAATACAGGCGGTTGGTGGCAATGACACGTACAGCAATCTCTTCATTCGGATCAAAGGGTTGCTGGGAAGTATCCTTTGGGGAGATTGGAAGGACATATTCTTGATGGGATTGAAGTTTCGATATTAATTGGGTTAAGGGCTTCGGGTACGAGACAATGCCGTGGGTTAGAGAGCATTTGCAATTTCTCATAATACCCAATGTTGAAGTCAGATTTGCCCATTGTCAAATCTGTTGTTCTTGAAAGCATTGGCTGCCAATATTATGACTGGAGCCTTCTGGCGATGCTCATCCACCTTCCGTTGCCGCTCACCAGTAAGACACAAGACACATAGTCCTCTCGCCAGCGCGATCTTGAAGACAGTGTCTCGGATATCACCCGCCATCCCGCTATCAGGATTCAGAAGGCAACTTCACCGCGTCCCCACAAGACAAATGCAACGTCTGCGCCGAGACGGCAACATCGAGCAGTGGCTTAACGGTCTGTCAGCTCCTCCGGGCCAAACACCAGAACCGACAAATCTTCCCGCTCGTCAAGTCTGCACAATTCAAGTCTAAGATCCGGTTTTTTCCAATCGAACGCGGTGTCAGTCGTCTCAACCGCCCGCTCGGAGAAGTAATTTACACAAGGTCAATCACTGGAATGTAACGAGTCGGCAGATAGCTTCTCCTTATGGATGGAAGAAGTGTTGAGAAAATTCCTTCCACAGCTTATGGAGAATTTGGAGATGGGTTCAAGATATCGCTGTTGACTGGGCTTGGGGGTCAAGGGGTAAACTGAGCAAGCTGGTGATCTGTGAATAGAGTGACAGGTCCAAAGTCTTCCCTTGTTTGTGGTCGAGCAATGGATTGAGATAGATATAGATATGTCGGTATTAGAACGTTTGTGTCTGAGGACTGTCAATCAGATAGGGTCTTTAAATTGAAGTCGTCCATTTGCTGCCTTGACCACGGAATTACGGCGGCATTACCTTATATCACGGTGATCAAGATAGCATCTATCTTTTGGTGACGGCAGCCAGGGAACAATCGTCTAGGCACCACAGGGGCCTACGATGAAGAGGAGCAATACCCCTCTGGGACAAAAAGGACCTGGAGAGTTGCTCCTCAACACTACCCTAGCCCTGAATTTTCAGCAGTGACCACCTACCTTCCCATTTTCTTTGCACAGTTTCCACCACAGCCTTTGCACAAATCACACCTTGCGAATTTCCGTGGACCGTTTTTCTTCCACCAAAACCAGGACAAACAACAGCTTGAAACAACATAACCATTTTTCACAAAATGTCTTTCAACACACCTCTTTCTCGCTGGTCACCCGCCAACATGGTATGCTTTTCGAAATTGTGTTTACTTTGCGGTCCAGTTTGCTAATGTAGCATCTTTCATTCAGTCCGCCCGGCAGCGCGCCTTTGACGAGCGCTACCCCGAACACCTCGAGCCTTGGTCAGCCCAAGGCCACTACGAAGATCTCTTCTACGGCAACTTTGGACAGTGGTACAATGTAGAGCCTACCATAAGCCGTCCAACACCAAGCGAAGTTGGCAGGCCTTCGGCTGGCGGTATTTTCCATACCTATGAGTACCAGGAGTTTATGAATGCGCTACCCAGCCGGCGAGCGGATGCCTTGGCTCGTTGGACATCCCATCTGGATAGGCAAAGAAAACCGGTTGAAAGGGGTTGGATGTTGGCGAGGATTCTGCGTCAGATCACGGAGTGTTGGAAGAGCATCTTCAAGCTTGGTTGGGATTTTATCATTGGGATGGTGTTTAAGCTGGGGAACTGAAGGGGAGGAGGTTGGTGTGAGATATGGAAACGGTGCTTGATAGAGTCCAGCTTGAGAATTCACGAACTCGGTACTTCATTCACCACTTTCAATTTGGCGGACGGGCATTGGTTGATCAGAGAGAGCATAAATACAGGGTCATATTTATTTGCCTTTTGAGCATTTATACATCCACAGGATGGTTTTGATGGAGGCTGTGAAGGATGTTCAACGAGGCCTGCAGTAGCCGGGAAGCGGGGCAACTCGGGCAACCAGCAGCTTGCAATCTTGAGCTATGCCGAACCTGAGCTTGATGATCGCCCCTCCGAAAGCTGTGGCTGGTGACATTGAACATGAAGTTTTCAGCTGGTCTTGGCATCTCTGAATGACCTTGCCAGAGACGACAGAGAGCCTTTTCCCTTCATCTCCACTCAACTTTGACACAGCGCCGGCTCTTAAAGTACCGCAAGATCTTTCTCGAAATATGAGTACCCGATATGAGTATCCTTATCTCGAAACCGGACACATCCGCCTCTTACACATTATCTCGGTCTCTCCCGAGATACGCGTCCGCATCGATGTGGTCCCTCTTGACGCCAACCCCGCCCCTATCTACGTGGCATTATCATATGTCTGGGGCGACAAAAAGCCGTTCTCTCGCGTCATCATCGAGCCCCATGACCAATACGTCAACATCGCACGCAACTTAACGCTTTGCTTCCAGCACCTCGACTCCTTCGTCGGGACCAACATTTGGATTGATGCGGTATGCATCAATCAGGAAGATGACGAGGAGAAGTCACGCCAGGTGTCGCGCATGACTTCTGTCTATGAACGTGCCACTATGGTGCTGTCATGGCTTGGCCCCTCTGCTGACGGAAGTGACGCT
The DNA here is from genome assembly GCA_030549205.1 of Apiosordaria backusii. Taxonomy (NCBI): domain Eukaryota; kingdom Fungi; phylum Ascomycota; class Sordariomycetes; order Sordariales; family Lasiosphaeriaceae; genus Apiosordaria; species Apiosordaria backusii. Next base: position 2,733,365 of record JAUKTV010000006.1, read on the forward strand.
GCTATGGACGGCATCTCCAGCTATGGGAAGGCGGCCGTGGATGCCGGCTTTCTCAACATACATAAGGACCTCATCGGCACTTGGCCTGACGTGGGTGACAACCCTGTCCACATGCGCGCAAGGGACGCAGTATTGGAACTCATGGTCAAGGCGAACGAGGCCGAGGGTGATGCAAACCGAGCTGCTGAGCGGTTCCCACGTCTGGCGTTCGCTGCAATTACTCGACGGAACTATTTCAACCGCGTTTGGATCAAGCAGGAAATCACGCTTGCGCGTAACTCCATCGTTGTTTGTGGCTACAAGCAGACTGATGCCGAGTCGTTCCATGCCGCGCTTTTATTCTACGGCCTGCTGACTGTCTGGGAGACCAACGAATACCGAGCTGGTCGACATACTCGAATTCCGGGCCCCTTTTCCGAGGAAGAGCTGATGGCAGCACCAGACGGCCCCTGGATGCTTTTGAAGCAGACCACCACGGACCCCGCCGTGGGATCAGCCTTTTCCGGTCGGCGGAAATTCCTACGTGAAGGCGGCCGACAGCCTCTATTCGAGCTCCTCCACACGTCATACGTGAGGGCCGGTGCTCTCGGCCTGCAATCCTTCGATCCCCGGGACAAGATCTACGCCCTGCTTGGTATCGCAGCAGACGCGGTCGAATCGGGAATCTACACAGACTACACCGTTGCACCCGATGAAGCTTTCGAACAAGCGGCAAGGTTTCTCGTTGCAAAAGGGCACGTTGATATTCTCAAGTGGTGTCGTTCACGACGGGTCAGGCCACCAACTTGGGTACCGGACTTCGCTGCCAACCTCTCGTACACATGGTCTGACGATATGGGTGTCCCGATATTCAAGGCCACAGGGTCAACAACCCAGCCGACTGACCTAGTTCAAAACATGAAAGGGCCAAGACCCGCGTCGATTCGCCTGCAAGGTGTCCGTCTCGACACCGTTGCGGCGGTTCGCAGCGTCTTTGTCCACAACGACGGGATGAAATACCCCCAAGCAGCCGCAATCCAGATGTTTGCCCAAATCGAAGAATTCCTCCAGCGGACGACAAAGTATACAAAAGACCAATGGGACGATGCCTTATGGCGCATTCCTATCTGCGACAGGGAGTACCACCCGACGTCTATGTACTTCCAGCGAGCTACGCTCGAACGCTCGGGGAGGCAGTTTGAACTACTGCGCACCCAGCCGCTGGATGATGGGGACGTCATGGCAGAGACTATGTCTTATCAGGCAACGATGCAGTACGCGGATGGTGCGCGGCCTATCTATTTGGCGGAGGGTTATGTTGGGTTGGGACCGCGGGAGACAGTGTCGGAGGATATCGTTGTTCTCTTGTACGGTGGGTCGACACCGTTTGTGCTGAGACCTGCGGGGGTTCGTGGGGAGTACCATCTTGTTGGAGAGGCGTATATTTACGGTGTCATGGATGGGGAGATGATGGATAAAGGGGTGAATGAAGAGGTGTTTACTTTGTGCTAGATGACCGGTTGCGTCGCTTTACAGGTTGTGAGCTTGTGAACCACCAACTTTGGCCTGTCACATTCAGACATTCCCTTCACATCAGGCTAGGCTCCACTTGTCATCTGGCGCATATTTGACAAGAGCCAGGAGAACTTTGTGCACATAGTTGGCAGGCGTGGGGAGGCCGGAGACAAATACTTCATTGAAAGCCCAGCTCGTATTGATCCCGTGCCTTCCTCTAACTTTATCCCACGTCGGGAAGGTAGCTTGATAGATTGACGGTCACACTGCGTGCCAGGGCCGCATGATCGAGCAGAGCCCCCCCTTCCAGTGAAAGCCTATCTGTCCAGTAGCTGCCCTTCTTTTCGGATAACAGTCAAGAAGTTGGAGTTCAGAAGCGCGCTTGCCCCAACATCATCAGGCCGCACACCTGACTGTGACTGCCCAAACCGATCTCCGGTCGGAGCTGATGCGGGGCTCAGCACGCGTCATAAGGGAGGTCCTGCCTTCCGTTATAGTCTTTGTGATGATCAAAGATGACCGTCTCGGGGCCGAAGCCATGCTACTCTGGCGGCTGTCAAGACCGCTTGACAATTGCTGTTGGAAGAGGTGCCCTGGGGGTCAAGACAGACTGTGGATTGCCCACGAAGGAGGTTGGAGGGAGGAACTTGGATGGTGAACAGAATCCCAGTTGTCGGTTGCATTTTCATTGCACATCATTCTCCCAGTATGCACGTCAACTACTCAAAACCCAGATGCACATTCTCCGAGGTTGAAGGGCGACTTGGCCTTTCTGGCAATGGTATAGAGAGAACCTTCCTTACTCCTCCTGAGAATGAGATCGGAACCTTCCAATAATGGGTCTTTCCGTCGGGTTGGTTGAGAGAACGTTTGATGGAAGTTTACATGGACGATGGCTGCTCATGGAAAGGACGGTTACTGAAGCCTTGTGCCAGTATATTTCGTCTTCCTTGCTATCGTCCCTCTTTCTTCTCTTCTTTTTCCTCAAGTTCCAGTCATCAACACTGCGCAACAAATTGAACAAAAGCTCGACAACGATGGTGACTTTCGAGGGCTCCGGCCTTTTGATTGCTATTTGTGACCTGCTCTTTGACTTTGCTCGAGCATTCTTCCCATCGCGGTTCCCCCGTGTCCAGCACATCGATCAGGACATCATCGATGGCCTCCGTGTGACGCTGACTGGACTGTCCGGTGTTCGGCAAGATGTTCAAAACCAGATCGGGACGATAACGACGGTGCTCCGGGGCCCAGCACCTGGTTCACAAGAGTCGATCCTGAAGATCCTGTTGGATGTGAAGACCGAGTTGCAAGCCACTACGGCTGCAATTCGTGAGCAGACACAGGTGATTCGTGACTTGAAGACCGACTTGGCAACAGGTCGCGAAAGCACTGATCCGAAGTTTGACCAGATGATTGTTGCGCTCACCAAGATGCAGGAGGCCCTTAGCAACCTCTTAGAATAGCAATCTGCCTTTTCCAAAGCCCCAGGAAAAGGGACGCATGGGCACTCCGGTGATTCGCAGGGGAATCACTGATGTAGCCGCTGGCTAGGGGCGCCAGCCCTCCACCGCTCCCCGAAGAGTGGTGGGGCCGTCTCGCGAGAGGCGGTCCCCCAGCGATCAGCTCGCACCTTATCGTGGTGCTGGGGTTCAGTACCCTTTTTGAGGGGAAGCTAAGACGAGCTGATGTTGCCTTGAGTGAGTACTATCCCCAACCATCCCCAATCATCCCAGCCGAGCCATGCCTTGTTGTCTGGTGCTTGTTCCAGCCCACTTGACCTTTCACAGAATGATCACCATCACGACACTCGCCTGACAGTTCCACTCCGATCGTTTGAACTCTTCCACACATTGTCGACCATCTGCACACCACCTCGATGCAGAAACCCTTCCTTATGTTCCCGATAGATTTCCGCCGACGCTTTCGACGGAGCTTTTGTTCACGCTGTCTCCTCGCCACCCCAACGAAGAATTGAGAATGTGTTGGATCATGTTGGGTATACAGACAGGATGGAGGGATGGAAGAACTGGAGTCAGCTTTTCAGGTCCGTGAAACCTGGGTTGTATTGGGTCCAAAGCAGTTTTGTAGTAGCAGTCTAGGTGGTCTGGGAACTGTTAGCATTGCGCTTGGGGTAGATTGCCAAACCAAAGATTCAATATACTTGCACACCAAACTCTCATCGCGTTCGTTGCTGGAAAAGGTGGAGCTGGCAGACATTTGAGTTTCGGGTCAGAGTCTTCAAGGTTCCCGCTCAGAAAGTTATTTGCCAATGCACGCCCGCAACGCAATTCTTTTTCCACATTTCACCTTGTTCCAGATTGGCTCTGCCCGGAATCACGAACCTATGCTCTTCTTGCCATAAGAGATCCCACACTACCGCATTCCAGTCTTCATCTCCAGACATGGACGACATTCTTTTCCGCATTCGACGACTTCTTCCAGGAGTCCGGGGCAGACCGTCAAAGCAGAAAGCGTGCACGCTGCGGCTCCCTGCTGAACTTATCGATATTATCCTGGATTGCCTTTCCCCGGAGTCGGTCATCTGTCTCGCTCTGACCTGCCGCGCACTGTTCGTTAGATATTTTCCCAGGCCAGCGCCCCTCTCAGACACGGCAAAAGCAGCATTTCTCCAGTATCTTGAACGAGATCACCCAAGCCTTTATTTTTGCCATGATTGCATCCGTCTCCATACGTGGCATCTGACACAAACGAGACATGGCATCTGGGTTTGCAGTGGGCCCTGCTTGAGAATTCGGGGAGTTAATGGTCTTATGGGCAGCCATGTTTCAGAATATGGGATGAATTTCACCTACTCCCTGGCACGCATCGTCATGAACCGACACCTCTATGGCTCTGCTCACGGCCCATCCGCAAAAGACATGGCGGTGACTAACTACATACGGAACGTAATTCACGACATTAGCATCGCGCGGTCTTGGAGCGCCAAGATCATCAACAATGGCCTTTACCTACACGGCCGCATGGTGTACCAAAGCTTGAGCAAGGACGGAGACTTCAGAACATTGAGAGACTCTCTCCAACATCTCCATCGCCTTCTGATTTGTCCTCACCTCGAGCCCCCTTCCAACTACCCGGCGTGGGTACACGTCATTCCCGAATTGGTATGGGATTGTGATTCGCCGGATGATGTCGGTCCAATGTCGGGAAAGATTCGATCCTGTAGGGTCTGCTTCACGGACTACCGTATCGATATAGTTCTGCGGGAGCAACGTTCTTACTGTGGAATTGCGTGGCCTCGGGGGGAGAACTGGGCTGTTGAGATCAACCGGTGGCATAAACTTGGTGGGTGCCGTTCTCCATATGACTTGGAATGGTACAATCTAGTGACCCGGAACATATACCAACACGCCGTACGGCGACAGGACATTTGTGCCGCCGGGATGGTACGCAGAGAGTGGATGGGTGGAGAATCAGGGTCTGAGGAGGGGCATGAGGCGACGTTTGTTTGAGCAGCCTTAATGATCATCACCAGCAGAAACCCTGGGATTGGCAATTTCGCCCGGCCCGGCAACTTTAATGGCACATATGGGCCCGGAGCGGGAGTGGGGCCGCACATGGAGCACGAGGGACGATATACACGAGTGTCACCACTTGGAGCAGCTTACCGAGAGCAATATCGTGAATTCGGATGAAGCAATGGGTTGTGCTCTATAGATAACAATACATGAAAGCTCTGACGCTTCACCTCAACTATTGTCGTTATCACTATTATCTGGATGATTACGCCGACGATGTCTGGGATCGAGTATTCACTTGCTCGCCGTGTCGCAGATGCGTTTCTGTTCAGAGATAAAATGAAGCTGCAAGGGCCTTTCTCGTTTCTCTCTTTTTCTTCCGATGCTTCCAGTCTTGCCGCCAACAACAAGGCATCATATCTTCTCAGATCGCAACCCCCCCCCCCACCACCAATCCCCCTCCATATAAAACAAGTATTCTCAACTGAAAATGTCATCTACGAATATGGTGAGTTTCCTAAGCCTGTTATTTCATGTTTTAGTCGACCTCCGCTTTCTAACCCCTCCCCAAGGCGAACAGCCTGCCGTTGGATGGCGGTGGTCAAGCCTCACCTGCAATGATCCCTGGGGTCTCATCATCCGACACCCGAATCCAAGAGTGGCTCGCCAGCCTGCCTCGCACCACTGCTCAGTCTCTACGTGTACAGGCCACGGTTCAAACACTTCACTATCTATCACCAAGCCAGAATCACCCCAGCAACCTCAATTGTCGGGACTGTCGGCACTGAACCCGAGGAACGCAACCAGGTGAATCAGGTCAATAGGGTTCAGGTTTTGGGTGAAGCTTTGCGTCGAATTACGGCGGGTCTGCGTGCTTGGATCATTGCGAGGTTTGGGCCGGGAGGGGACTTTGAGCTGGAGCTCTGATCTGAAGTGTGGAAGGGGTGCATGTGGTCCCTGGGGCAGTCGAGCTCCGAGGGAGGCTGGAAAGGATAGTCTTAGGGATTTCCGAGCAATTGACCTCCATCTTTTCAGTGGATGACTTATACATTGGGATGCTATATAATCAAGAGTCATGGCCAGGTTTGTGGCAGATGATTGTGAATATGAATGATTCTGTCATCAATACGTACCTCATCGTCGCGAGGTAAGGTATTTCCATACTATTTTGTACTAACCTTAACAATTTCTACATCCATTTTCAAGACCAGCACCGCTTCAATGACACACCTGGGAGCAACTTTCAAACTATACGGAGCAGTCTTGCTCTGCATATATATAAGAATAGCGGAAGTCTTCATTGTTCAGAGCCACTATCTTCAGACCAATGATCATTATTATTCTATTAATTAGTAAATACATCGACGATATGGAGGGGCATTACCACAGAAGAAACTGCTCTATTCACTTAGCACTATTGATGGTGTTGTTCGACGATGAGCTGGAGTTTTATATTGATTTAGCCTTGTCTCCTCCTTCCAAACATCCTTTAACACCAAGGAGAACTATCTCTCCTCCTTCCACCCATCATTCCACCCTTCGACATCAGATAGAAGGAAAACCTAGGTACCTTGACAACCTTCTCCTATATCACAACACCATATGTAACGAAGGTCTTAAGCTTCCGTCAATTGCAATGGAGCTCACCACAATTGTATGTCATCTACAATATCCTTTCTCTCCATCTTCATTCTCTAACACAACTCCAGTTTCGACGCATGATGTCCAATGACGACTACCAGGGCTTCTTACAGCCTCGCCCTGCTCAGTTGACCAATCAATTCATCAATGCGAGTCTGGTCTCCGAGACTCGTGTTCAGGAGTGGCTGGCCACCCTGTCAGGTCCACGAGTTCCATCCCAAGCCCAACGTTTCCACCCGTTCACCGCCCATAATCAGACGAGAAGTACACCAGCGAGCTCGGTGGCTGGGACTGTCGGCAACGCAACCCGAGGCTTGCAATATTGACGAGGGAGGAATGCTTGAGGCTCTTGTCTTGGCTATTCGTTGGATCAGAGCAATTGTTCGGGCTTGGATTCTTACATAATTTGGATTTGAGCTCGTGATGGAGATCTGACCGAAGGAACCAACAAAAATTGGCTTTCCGGGTGGAAGCAAGCTGGACTCAGAGCGGTGCTGGACACCCCAGAAAATCAAGAGATGCCCGATCAACAATATCAGCCTCTTTCGCTAGGTTCACTCACTTGACCATCATGCTCGGATTGTGCCGATTGTGTACTCGCTATGGACTGGATATGCATGAAGTGAAGATTTTAAGATGTGACAATTCCGTAAAAATTGGTGTTCTGACGCCACTTTCATACTGTTTGCTTAGATAATCCTCAAAGCCGGCACAAATGCCGGGATCTCGGCACGGCCCCGGTGGTGGGGCCGATCGGTCACGGAGCTGACCTGGCTTTGGGGCCGGGTCGCAAGTGGGTCTGGAGCACCGAGGTGTATGGACAGCTTTGGAAACTCATGACATGACTCCGGAGAACCTGGTTGAAAGTATTGTCATCATTGTTGTTCACCCATTTACTCTGGAAGAGTTTGGAAGAATTTTCACGATAGGAGAGTCCCTTACTTATTCACTTGCTCCCGGCTTCATCGTCGCCTTCCACCGATGCCTTTCCTCTGGTATATAAGATGTTCAACCCATGTCTGTTACCACTCCTCCTTCATTCACGATTATTTCAGCTTTCGTTATCAAGAGAGAAACTCCATGCAAGCTCCTTCAACCAAACACGGCCAGGCCAAGACAAGGGGTATATATCCTCACAGAGGTTTCTGGCATCATGTAAGTGAAGTGTCGCCAAACCTGTAACCTGTGGCGCCCGAGTCCTTGATTGTTGTGATCGAAATCAAATATTGAGTTATGCAATATTTGGGACAGGCCGGGTTTCTCGGTGTGGTGCCGGTCCGGATCCGGTTTATGGGGCCGTGTTCGGAAAGATGTGGGGCCGTGCTTGGACTCTAGGCTCGAGAATGAGTAGATGTCAAGGAAAGGCACGCGTGGAATTGAGATAATATTGGTAAGGTAGCTTTTAGTTCTATTTACTGCAGCCTGACCTTGATGTGATGTGCCTGAAATCCGTCCCGAATGGTTGCGAAAACCATCTTAGACCCTGTTCCTCTTCCGTGCTTCATTTTCGCTGTCAAGATCGAGACTCAAACCTCGCTTACTACTGCTTGCTCCCTTGCGTTCAACCTCACTAACATCCTCCTCCTCCCTGTCTCTTGGTGGTAACCTCAAGAGATCAAAAAGCATGCGGAGGATGTCCTTAGGTAACATAGGTTTGACCCAGTCCCATATTCTCATGAACCTTTTTCTGTGTAAATGTTGAGGCATCCGATCACGAGCATCAGAGAATGCTTGCAGAAAGCACTCCGGTACTCCCGGCTGAAAGGCGCTGGCTGAAGCCTGACTCCAAAACGGGGGGGCTGGAGGGAGCAGCTCCGGTGAGTAAGCCTCCATCATCAAGTCGAGGGTCTTTTCGTAGGAACTAGACAGAGAGGGAAAGGGCCGTAAGTTGGAAGCCTGTAGCAAAAAGTGAGCCCAGACCGGTAGTGTGATGCCGGAGCTTCCGAACAGGTCGTTGGGGTCTGCTCCCTTGCGCAAAAGCTTGATGAACAAGTTGTGTTCCAGTGCAGATGTGAACCGCTCTAAGACATCCCCATTTTTGTCAAGTTTGAAAGTACTGGTAAGATTTGGGATATGATGTTCAAAACATTGCAGCCAAGGGGAACGAGGATTTGTGGTCGAGATGGGACACAGGTCGTTCAGACCGTATCCAGAATCAATGATTGTGTGTAAAGCCCAATCCAGAAAGTCAACAGTCGGCGCTTGCGTGAGGACAATGGAAAGAGGAGACCATTTGTCGAATTTTGCGAACATATCTCTGTCAAAGTAGAAAGGATGGGGGAGCTTAGTGACGAGATATGTTTTCAGACCCGATTCCAGAACGAGATATCTGTACACAGCTCTTGCTCTTATCCCATCCAGTTGTCCGGAATCAACCATGTGATTGAGACTTGAGTCCATGTTGTTCAAAAGGGGTATTGACAAGGCCGCAAGGTGTGGTCCCATCGCCTCTAGCTGGTATGCGTACCACAGGTCACTCTCGATCTTGTCAGCAAAGTTATGAAGACCGAAAAAGCGAATGTCGTCGATAGGGTCGATAATGTGACCCTTGAAGCGCATTCGTTTTGTAACGGCCATCGAGCGAATGTCGTCGATAGGGTCGTCAATGTGATCCTTGAAGCGCATTCGTTTTGTATGAGCCATCGAAGCTCTTAGAAGAGAAAGCTCTAGACAAAAGTCTTGGTTGTCTATCCGTACCTGGCTATAAAGCATTTCTCGTTTTTCCGGTCTATTAAGAAAGTCGAAAACCGTCCGATATAGAAACTCTACCCTATCGTGGTTTTGTTCTAGCAAGCCCTTGCACCAACCATTGATTCGCCGAAAGACTCGTTTGGCTTGGCCTGTGTACGACGCACATTCGCCAGTAATTCCGTGAGGGGTGTGCTCAGGTTGGCGAAGTGCGTAATCCTCGTCCTTATACTCCATATCGTGAAAGATGTACATATGTATGTCGAGCGGTTCTATATCCTTGGAATGCAAGGCGAATAGTAATGATCTTACCATTCTTCTATTATGTTGATAAAATGGGTCTACCGATCTAAGGATATGGTCGAAAAACTCCTCCAAATCTGCTAGAAAGCTGTTAAACCGCCTTCTCAGATCTCGAAGATTATCGTTATTTGTAAGATCCTCCTTGAGACAGCTAACAGCCAAAGTAACTTAAAGAAATATTCTATTAGATTTGTAAACCACCTCCTTTATTAAGGAGGTGGTAACTCTCTTGCTAACCTCTAACATAAGGATGCTCCATCGGGGGTAAGCTTGTAAAACCACTTCGGTATAATTTTAAATGTCCTTTTAAGTAAGGTGCTGCATATAAATCTTTAATTTAAAATTATTTCCTAGCATATCCTTAAAAACGTTCCAAGGTCTGTTCGATAAGTATACTTTTACGGATAGTGATTCTAAAAGATTATGAAAAGTCTTATAGATTTATATATAATCTCCTTTATATTTATTTAAGCTATCGATAAAGTAATAAATCTTTATCTTTATTTTCTTATTAAAGATCTTGCTCAAAATGTTTTACAGTTCGGGCAACTTTTAAGGCTCTTACTTATATAGATTGCGAAACCGCTTTTGTAAAAGTTTGGGTTTAAGTGTTAGGTACTATTGCAATATTTTATAAAGAAGAGACCTTAAGAGTCCTTCTAGCGACCTCTGTATTGGTGTACCATATATAGTAAAATAATAAGCTGTAATGATTAATGGTTGGTCGCCGGACCATTTTCCTAAGAGGTGTTTCGTCCTCTCGTTATCGGCAACAAATTTCATAAGCGTAGACTTTCCAGAACCTGGTTTGCCAGATATCCAGAATAGACCGTTCGGACCAGAGAGCCAGCGGCTCAGGTTACCGAAAGCGTTGGATCTCTCCGATGTCTCGGGGGAGACATCTGCGTAGCCATCGAAAGCCCAGTTGAGCGTGACTTTATGCGCCTTCGGTATAATGTCATGCCTGAGAGGCAACTCCTTGTAGCTTAGCGATTTTAGGATTGCGCCCTCCTTGGCGTACTGACGGGTATTCAGTGAGAGGTCGGAAAGGGCCCCGCAAACGCCATCCAAGTCTTGAACAGCCAGGTTGGGGGAACGTGTGAGAAGCTGAAGACGCCGATCAAGTTTTGTGTGAGCCTGGAGCAGTTCATCGTGCCTAGAGCTTTGCACTTCTTCCCACTTCCGAAGCTGGCCGTAAATGTCGTTAATGTTTTCTCTAAAACCTTTCACTTTAGCACAAAGACTATATATCCAAGAGACCGTTTGAGGGTGTGACTGACCTTGCTACGTCACATATATGAAGAATTATGTCGCTTTTGTGGTCTGTAATCCGTGACCTAAGTGCTTCTATCTCACTCTTTTTACACACCTCGGAAAGTACACCCATAAAGCTCGCCCAGCAGAGTGAAGACTTGCTTTTGCCTGCTTTTGCCTTCAGTTTTGTCGTGATGGCGAGAAGCTTCTCGCAGTCGCTTTAACATAGCTCGGCACATTGGACGATGGGACATTTGTTCTGGCGCATTTGCATAATACAGTGTTGATCTAAATGACTGGTTTGGAGCTAAGCATTAAAGCTAATTAGCTTCTGGCAGATAGTTTTAAGGTGTAGGTTCTCGGCGCTGGCACCTTCCGCAGATGAGTAAATGGAGGATGTTTTGGTAAAGAGCTCTGCAGTAAACTGAACGAACTGTAACACGTTACCTGCCACGGTAAGTGCGGCGAATGGCTCTATGGTCGGCTCGTGGGTAGGTGATGTAGGAAGGAGGGGAATCGAACCTGGCCTCATGGTTGATGAGGCGCATTCTCTGCTGGCACCGACAGTATGTCACATGATTGGTCCTCAACATCATCTGTCAATTCTGCCTAGCACTCCGCCACCGCACTGCACGGCCACTTCCAGCTTGCCCGCCATGCCTGCCACACCCGCAAGGACAACCGACAAGAAGGGAAGATTAAGCAGCATAGAATTTTGGATGTACTGCCCGGGCAACGAGCAACGCTCGAGGGCAACTCCAATCATGTGCTACCTGCCCCAGTGTAAAAGCATCTTGCCCCTATCGGACCCTAACTAGAGCTTACCAAACTAATCTGTTAAAAAGCTTATTCCTACTTCCACATGCCCGCCAAGGCCTTTTACTCTATTCCGACCGTTAGAGCGGTCGCTTCCGCCCCCCTAAGGCTCGCTAAACTGGCGTATACAATGTCGTCGCTCAAAATACCAAACGGGGTATCTCGGCAATGCTCCCTCCAAGCACTGGCGCCGAAGTTACGGGCCAGTAGACAATCCATCCTCTCTTATAAATTAATTTATATTTATAATAATAGAATGTAATAATATAGTATTATAATCTTTATTTTTTATTTCCTTTTTCTTTTCTTTTCCTTTTTTACTTTAGGTTGCCTTCTCTTATCTTATCCTCGACTCCTTAGGTTATTTTTAAAATAAAGACTATTATAGTTTTTTTTCTTTTAGTCTCTTTAGCCTTTATAGTTTCGTTAACGTTAGTTATAGAGAACTTTAGTCCTAATTCCCATAACGTTAGTAATCTTCTTTATATAATAAAAGCAATAGGCTAATAATTTTCTAAAACTCCTTTTACATTTACATCTCCAACGTCCTTTCCCCTAACCCTATTATTTTTATAAATCCCTACTAATACTATAGCACTGTATCTGCTACTTTCTCTGGCTTTTAATATATTACCTTTGCTTCTTAGTATAGTTTTATCATTATTTATCCTTAATCTACTTTTACTTAAGTAAACTTAAATAAATATTAAGATATTTCCTTTAAGGAAACTTTTATTTATAATAGCGGCAGTAACTCCTTCAGTATTATTTCTATAGTAAACTAGATAATTAATAAGTATAATGCCGATTTTAAGTACGTGTTTATTACCAGTATCTTTTCCGGTAATATAATAATATAGGTTTTACTTAGGTTTTACCTTAATGTTTTTACTGTTAGTATTACTTTTATTAATATACCATTTAAGTACTTTGCCTCTATTAAAAATAATACCAGGGCATTTAATTATTAAAGCGATAATTACATTAAAGGGAAGGTAATTAAGATTCTGAGGTAGTAGGTTGATTTAATTAAAAGCACTTACTTAAGGTATAATAGGTAAAGGCCGAAATTATAATTATTTTACAGAATAAATAATAAGATTTTAAATTATATTAATTATTAAAAGAAGAGTAAATAGTAAGCTAAAGTACTGTCACGGCCTGGCAGTGAAGGATGACATGATGCAACGGAACAAGGATGCAGGGTTAGGGTTGTAGGTGGAGAGGGCTGCGGCCAATCAGGGAAGAGCAAGCGACAGGGATATATTCTAGAGCAAGGCTCGCAAGCCACACACTTAGCTTTCCTTTCTCTTCATCTCACAATTACTTCAATAGACTGGGTTATTGGTATTGGCTTGACCTACTACGCCCTCCCCGTCGTGACAAGTACTAAGTATAAAGAATATATCTATTAGTATTATACTTAATATACTTATTAGTAGGTAAATAAAAAGTATATATAGGGCAGATAGGTGGTTGGAGGGGTATAGTACTATCAGTATACTGTATAATATTTAGGTATAGGAGGTTACGGTAATAACTTTCTTTAAGCTAGCTTATAAGGAGGAGGATTACTTTAGGTAAGAGGATAGAAAGTAATATAATACTAAGCTTAATATTACAATAAGCTTAGCTATAATTTTAACAATAAGAGCTCCAGTTACAATGACAAGTACAAGCACAAGTACAAGTACTTCGAAGGTAACAACTACTAGCACGATAAGCACTAGCACGACAAGCACTAGCTTAAGGGTAACGACTATATTTATAACTTCGACTTCGACTACTGCGCCTATAGTTAGTTAGACTTTATAGAGATAATAGTAAGTTATACAGGTTTCGGGCTCTATTAGTAGTTATTAATAAATAGACAGCGGTAATATAGAATTCATTGGTCTAATAGCATATACAGTAGGTACTTACGCAATCTACAACCCCTACTACGCTCAAGTAAGTGACCCGATATCCCCTTCTCTTTTTACCTAATCGAAACTGACTTGTCATTAAAGTACGTTCCCACCCAAGGACCGCCAACATGGTAAACAACCGACGTGAGCATCACAAGCTAGGAGAGCAGGATGTTTATAAAAGAATGTGTAAATATTATTAAAGCTACATAAAATTCCTAAAAAGTTCCAATCTACCCCTAACATTCGCTAAGAAAAAGCCGATTATCGAAAATATACCAAGGGCAGATTAAAGTATATTACAGGACCAGATTTCATATCCCATCTCTATCCATTTTCTAAATAATCCTCCAAAACACCTCGTTTATCATCCTCCATCTTACAATCACCAGTCATTATCCATTAAAAGCTCCAGTCCGAATCCCCAATATGTTGTTTCTATCCTCCTAAAAGAAATGTCATATCCAAACTATTACTACCGAGCTTTGATGATGGGGCAGGAGACCTCGAAACTTTGTTGGGCAGTGTATGCTGCAAGCTGCTTAGATGACAGTGGCGGGGGAGGCAGCCTGGTTGTTAATCTGCTCGCCGCCAACGTTGGCGTTGATGGGCGCAGCGACGGGGACCTGGACAGTGTTGCCCTCTAGGACGTCGTTGATGAAGATATCGTTGAGGATACCGTCCTGAGGAGTAGGAGCGGCGAGAGCTAAGGTGGCGAAGAAGGTAAGGGCGATAGTAGTAAATTGCATTTTGAAGGTTGGGTTGGTAGTTGGGCTTTGGAAAAGCGTTTGAAGAGTTGTTGATGAAAGTAAAGGAAGTGTAAGTGTAATTATTTGTTTATAAATGTAGTAAATACTGATAAGGAGAGAGTTATTGGATAAGAGGAAAGGATAAGGTCTTTTATACACTTTTTTAAGCCTTAGACTAATAGTACCAACACATATCATGCTTCTCCCTTCGTTAGTATCTCGATGCCGGCCGTAAAGTAATCGACCTCCTTCTAACTGTTATAATTGCGACATCCGCCGGGCCTATTACTTACAGCCTCAGCCGCTATAGTAATTAACACTTTAACAGCTTATAGTCAGACCGGTTTCAATTACTTTCAAACATTCTTACTAATACCCTAACAACCAACATATACAGACATAAATACCTTTAGCCATCTTTAAAATAATACTTATAGATACTAAATAATAAGCGGTATCGAATACCCAATACGCTTAAATATCGATTTCTTATAAATATAAAGCCAAGATTAAAACTACAAAGATCTTATCGTACAAAGGGGTTACCTAAAACGCAGAAGCTCCCGCCCTCGGACATTTATTTCTCCGTTTAGCAATATTATTTTAAATAACTAACGGAAGATTTATCAATAAAAATAAAAGAAGAAATTATTTCGATATCAAAGGTGGTTAATTCCACAAACAGATCTCACTGCAAGACGGCATCAATACAGGGTTATCGACAGACAGAAACCCTCCAATTAAAACTCTCCTACCTCAGCTATTACCTCCGATAAAGCTTCAAATAGAAAAGGATAGCGAGGTGTCCCTTCTGAACAGCTTAGCCAAGACACAGAGCGGCCTATATCATAGTAAATCTCAATTACCCATAGCTTATGCACGCGGTTCAAGATGCCGATACCCCATCTTTTACCAGAAAAAGAATAGCATCAGAGTCGGTCAAGAAACTGCAAAGTTCCCATCAGAATCTGCGCATGGATAAGCAAGAGCTTTTGGCAATAACCCAGCTATCGCTTCTGAGAAAGTTACTGTATTACCAACACGCCCAGATTCAGAGTGAGAACTCCCCGCTCCAACGAACATATTGACAACTTTCAATATCCTCCAATTCTGATCCGTATTGCAATAGACATAACATCATCTCACCATCACTGCCATCTTCTCTTTCCAATATCCACCATGCCCAACCGTAGCATGCATTCCATGACCACAGATGACGTTGTCGTTACCACCACACGCACAAAACATTAAGATAATGCCATAATGCTCACCATCACCAGAGATCCGTGCTAAGATCCATAAAAGTCCCCTTCTGCTCGTCTTCCCATTACTCCCAAACATAGTTCATCGCATCACCAACCAGATCTCATTACACCCATCAACCCCACTCCCATTTCCCCCCTAACAAAACCGCCAAAATGGTCTTCACCTTCCCCTCAGACCTCTACTCCACCGACCCCAACTTCACCACCCTATTTCGTCTCTTAAACAACTTCGACACCTACTCCCGCAAAGTCCAAAATGAATCCGCCTCCACCCCAGCCCCTCCCTCCCGCGGTGGCCGTCACCGCCGCGGTCCCCGTCCTCGCTTCGGTCCGTTTATATCCCTACTGGTTTTTTCCTCTCACAGACCAACCATTAACCCATCCCTAAACATCCGCGAAACCCCCAAATCCTACGAACTCTACAGCAAAGTCCCCGGTATATCCCGCTCCAACATCCACATAGAGCTCACCCAAGAAAACATCCTCCTCATCCGCGGCCATGTCGACCGCCCTTACAACACTTCCCCCCCTTCCTACCTTCCTCACAAAATCAAGCGCAAGCCCGTCACCGTCATGGGCGAGAAATGTGACGATTGTAATTGTGGCCCTAACAAGCCGTGTGGGGAATGTGAGAAGAATAAGTGTGAGTGTACAAAGGGGAAGCATTGTGATGTTTGTAGGATGGATACTTGTCCCAAGCATGAGGGTAAGGGTACCAAAGGGGAGGAGAAGGCGAAGGATAATAATGCGACGATTCGGTATCTTTTAAAGGACAGGTTTATTAAGGACTTTTTAAAGGAGTTTACTTTTCCAAAGCTACTACAGGAGTTTAATATTAAGGCTAGGTTAAAAAATAGGGTACTAAAGGTGATGGTACCTAAGTAGGAGATTATTAAGAGGGAGAGGAAGATTAAAATTCAGTAGATAAGAAAACAAGTAATATAATTAATGTAAATTAATGATATATATATAGCTATAAAAAGGTATTATATTCGTTCGTTATGTGTTATCCCGTCGTCATTTATTTGTGCTTTGTCTGGTGGTTATCAGCATTACTCCCATCTGATGTTCATTTGGCAAGACGCCCCTCAACCCAACCCAATTCATCCCCTAACACCTCAATCTCAACCACAACCTCGTACTATATATCCTCGCAGGCAACCTCACCTTCCGAACCTTAATACTCCTACTTCTACTCCAGCTACTCCTCGACCTGCTACGCCTATAGTAGTAATAATAGTAATAGTAACCATATCTACTTCTACTCCTAACTTTCTCCTCATAGTAGTAACTCAGCTACTTCTCCTTCTACAACAAACGTTTAATAATCTAAATAATAAGAATAACCACAACCAATATTCCAACAACGATACCAGCGATCTCGCCTCCGTTCAAATTTAGACCACCTCCACCAGCAACAACCACTGCCTCGTTAGTGGTGGTGGAAGGGATGTAGACAGTTTGCGTCTCTTGCAGGACTTGAACCGTGGGGTCAGAGAGATCAGTTAGAATGGGGCCCCAGACAGTCACAGTTGCGACTTGGCAGACGTTAACTTGGCGGACGTTGACTTAGCGGATTTGGTCTTAAGCCGGTACGATTGGTGGCGCCATGGTTGGTAATAAGTGAAGGCTTAAAAGTTTTTTAAGATGAGGCGCTGGCAACGTCTGTCCTAAAAGACGACGAGAAACAGTGTGTGTAGTTTGCACGAGTGAGTTGGATGAAATCTGATCAGCAAAAGCGCGACCGATGGTGGGGAATAATTATCACTTTAAAAAGTCGCAACATTTCCTGTTCCTGTGCCTGGCTAAATTGTGCCCAGTGGTGGTGTCATTGACGCCAGTTGGACCAGTGGGCACCGCGATGTAACACCCAAGTCCAGTAAGTGCCAAGACACATGACGAGCCAATACGATAACGAAGATGCCCCAAACCTGCATGATGGAGAAAGTGTGGTGTTTTTCTGTGTCTTCAGAAGCCGCAAGAGTTGAATGCATGTCATACTTATATGGTTCGGTCAAAACTTTATTCTACGATCTCCAACTCAAAATGTAAACAGCGGCACATACTGAAACACAAAAAATGTCCATACAGACAATCATTTCAAGGGAAATGTACTGCTAATTCTGGAAGAAATATCTGCTAAATTCTAAGCAGAATTTCCCTGTAGTATTCTACATCCACTCCCCTCCATCTTTAACACTCCAGGTTTAGCCGCGAAGCGCTAATAGAAAATAAATACTGAAATTTAAAAATAAAACCGGGCGGTAATCTCAGTTTATATATATCGTTACTTTAATTATAGTATACAGTTTATTTCTAGCTTTATAAGGATAAGGTATCTATTTACTATATTATTATTGTCTATTGACTGTAGGTTCTAACCAATCGCTTTTATAATCGTTATATTCTTTACATTATCTTTATCAAAATTAATTAAAATATTTAAAGAGCGGTAATATCTATATATAGACTATTTATTAACTTAAAGTATAATATAGTAGAACTAAGATCTTTTATACTGTATATTAGAAAAATATAAAATTGTATACTCCTTATTTCTAATAGAAAATCTAAATCTTAGGATATAATATCCTGTTAATTATAAGTAATATAACTGTAATATAGAGGTCTTATATTAAAGACTGTACTTTATTAAAAAATTTAAAATATAAGCCTTTAAATAGAGGGAAATATAAGGTACTTTAATAAAACTTATAGTAGTAAAAATTAAAATGTAATTATATTGAAATAATATAATTAAAAATAAGTTTATTATTTAAAAAATAAAAAAGGTATATTAGACTATTTAATTTAATAAATTTACTACTTATAAAAAGAAAATATTATAAGTAAATAAATATAAACTATAAAGATGCTTTAATGATTAGAATAAAAGAAAGTTTTATAATTTTCTTTAAATAATTTTATAATCCTTTAAGGGTTTAAAAAAAGGTAATATTATTAAATTATAAGAAAGTATTTAAAATAATATATAAAAAGTTAATAAAACTAATATTAAATACTGAAATATATTATATATTTTACTTTATAAAAGATACTTTTAATAAACTATATAAAATAAACTAACATTATTTTATAATAAATTGACTACGATTTTTTTAATTTTTATAATTTTAATTTAAAATACTATAAAAAACCTATTTTTTATTTTAATAATATTTTTCAGTTATTATAAATATATTAAAAAAGTATTAAAATTAAATATTTAAATAAACGTTAAAAATTTAATATAGCGTTTATATAATAACTATTATTTTTATAGTAATATATTTAATAACATTTACTTATAAATCGATAAATCTGGATCGATTTATTACTTACTATATCGGTTAAAAACCAATTAACCCTTTCTTTCTATAAAGTAAATAAAGAGAGTATTTTAAAATACTTATATATAAGGACGTTTTATTATTTACTTTATTAAATTTAATAAAATTTAAGGACCTTTTTACTATATAAATAACTTTAAAATATATTAAAAGTTAAGTGAAAAATCTAAATTTATAAATAATAACTTTTAAAAGTAAGATAGGGTTAAAGATATTAATATTATATAGTAAGAAGTTTATTTTATATAAAGTTAATAACTTTATATTTAATATAACTATCTTTATAATTGTAATCGGCTTTTTAAACGATACTTTTAAAAATAAGTTTAGCTTTATAAAAAACTTTTACTTTATTTAAATAACCTTAAATTACAATTCTTTAAATTTATTTTAAAAAAAAAGTATTTTCAATATACTAATCTTTCATTATCCTAGCTTTAATTATTTAAGAATAAGTTTATATATATAATTAATTAAATATAATATTTATTTAAAATACCTCTGTATACTTAAAAAGTATATAAAATTTAAAGCTACTATTACTTTATATACCTTTTAAAGAAAAGCTGAAGAGGTAATTAAAGGTTAAAAAAGTTTTACTTTGTATTTAATAATAATTACTAACTATTATAAGTATAATAATTTAAGGCTAATTATAGTAAATAATAAACTATTAAAATATAGGTATATATTAAATATATATTAATTAGTCTATATAGGTTAATATTATCGTTACTTTTATTAATTAACCTTTGAAATTAACCTTTATAAATATAGTTATATATTTAAACCGTTTAATAAATACTAAGGCTTTAATAATAATAGCCTTTAAAGATTTTAAAATTATTATTAAAGAATATTAATTTAATAAATTTAAATAACTTTAAAAATTACTTAAAAATGTAATTACTTTAAAGTTTAGAACATTAAAGGTAGTTTAAAAAATAAGGACTGATCTATATTATATATTTAACGATATTTATAAAAAGGCCTAAGTAATATAAGTTATTATATAAAAGAAGGTAGAAAAAAGAATATAGGATAATTTTTTTAAAAATATTAATAGTATAGAAATTAATCGCTAATTCTATAATAAAAAATTAAAGTACTTTAATTAATTTAAAACTAAACTTAATATTAAATTTTAATTTAGATAAATTCTTAACAAACGGATAATTATCATTTAATTTCTAATCGAAGATTTAAATGAAAGCTTCGAAAGTATAAAGCTTTAGGTTTATATTTATATAATAAATATATTAATCCTTTTAAGTAAATTTATAAAGTTTTTAAAATTAATATTAATATATATAAATAACGATCTACTTTAACTATCTTTACTAATAAATAAAATAAATTAGGGTAAAATATTTTAGAAAACTAGGTTAATATATAAAATTAAGCATTGCTTTTTTTATTATTAGGATTTAATTAATAATAGAAAGTTTAGTATAAAATATAAAGTAAAGGATTATATAGAAAGATATTATTTCTATAAATATAATGAAGCTATTACTATTCAATGCCTAAATCTTATATATAGGTATAAAAGTACTAGTAGCATTACTGCCTTTAAGAATTATCTTATTAGCAAATATTTATATAATATCTTTGCCTATTGCTTTATAGAATTTACACTTACGCAAATGGCTTTAAAAACCTAAACAGTTGATTATTTATTAAGAGTATAGTAGTATTGTACTGTATAAGGTGTTCTATACTCTTTAGGTAGTTTAGTAGAAATACTTTAAAATAAAATAAAACTGAGTTTACTATTATTATTAAATTAATAGGATAAAATATTTTTAACTTTATAACGTAAGAGTTTCTGACTAAAGAAATAGTAATGCCGTTCTATATAGTTAAATAGAATGTAAGCAAACCTAAATATATACATTATAATATTATGTTTTTTTATTTATAAAGATAAGATCTATAACTTTAAGATTCGACCTGTTTAGGTGTAAGGTGTAACTAAGAATAGCATCACGGTAAACAAATAGTCTAATCTCTATCACTTTATAAATTCATTTGCTAATATACAACATCTTCCCTTTCTCGTATATCTACTAAGTTACAGCGTAAGGCTATTAAATAAAAAAAATAAGTATAAAAATAATACTGTATATTAATCTGTTAGCGCTTGGTATTATAATTTCGCTTAACTAAAAATAAAACTTCTAATAAGTAAATGTATAAAAAGCTTATTTTAAGATCAGTTAATTTTAGAAAATAGAATGGAAATCTTAAAATTAATATAAAGGTATAATTAAAATCGTAAATAGACTTATTATAAATTTACTTTAATCTTTTTATATTAGTTAATATTTAATTAATACTTTTTATTTACTAATATTTCTGATGTTATAATTAATTAAGTTACTTTAATATAGTAGGTGCTTTTTTTTTTATACCTCCTTTTTATCCTTAACCTTTTTTATAACGAATAGGCTTAGAAGGCCTTTTCAAATAATAATAAGGAAATGTTTATTAAAAAAAAGCGGATATTTCTATAGAATTTAATTAAGTTAAATAAAAATATAATTAAGATAATTACTTTTTAGTTTAATAAAATTAATAATAAATATTCTAATAATATTAAAAACCGTATTATATTACTTTTATTAATATAGAAGTTACTTAAGGAAAAGAAGGAAAGATATATACAATATAAAGAGTATAAGGTCTCTTAATAAGTCGAAAATAATAAGGTTAAGTAGAGAGTATTAATTACGATATTAGTTATTATACTATATAAGACTAAGATTAGTTTAACGGATTCTTTTAATAATATAGCATCTATAAATAAAAAAAGCATACTTAAAATTTATAAAAAGAAAGTGAAAAGCTATTAAAATAGTTAAAATAACGATAGTAAAAGCGAGGAGAAAGAATATAATAGTATTTAAAACGAAGAGAATGGAGAGTCAGTAAAAGAAGAGGTCGACTTATAATTAGAAAGTAGTAAAGAAGAGAAAAGACTAAAGAGGAAGTTATAGCGACGAAATTTAGTAAAAGGGCATAAGGAAAGTTTAAAATAGAGAAAGAGTAGATAATAAGTATCTTAAGGCTATGTAGATTTACTGGTTTTTCTCTTTATATTTCTTTATTCTTTAATCGCTATTCTTTTCTAATTTCTATAGTTTATTAGGTCTTATAATAAATAGTACTTTCTATTCTTTAAAGTAAATTAAGATAATTCCTAAAATAAAAATATACTTGTCTTTAAATAAAACTAAATAGGCACTTCCTTAGTCGCTTTATTTTATTAACTTTGCGCTCTATTTTTTCTATTCTTTAGAACTATACTTATTATTTATAATAAACTTTAAATTTTCAATTAAATTATCCAATAGCTGATTAATCCTGATTAATGACGGGGTCTAATTGACTATAATGCTTAGTTTACCAGTGAGTTCGAGTTTAACCTTGCTTAAACTGTATTTTTAGTATTCTGTATTTGCGGCCTTGCGTTGTTTTAAAGCGTTCGAGACCCTTGATATCCTTTTGCGCTTGGTAGGTACCGCTATCTGGGGTATAGTTTAGTGCGATAAGCCTTTGGCAATATGAGTGTCGGGTGAATCCCGCTGTTGACGAGATCGTAGCGTTCTATAGGCATCGAAACTCTCAGGCTTAGCCTGAGCCGGTCCCAAATTTTCATTCTTTCCTGCCAGGTTTGCGGCCGCAACCCCTTCTTCTACTGGTCCTGATTAGCATTCTCTGCGGAGACCACTCCTGAAGGCACACTCACCGTTGTTGTGCTCACTGGCCTGCGGATTCGATTCTACCTGGGTACGGATACCAAGGGGTTGCACAGGCCTGGCTGAAATAGCGGGATCACTGCTAGTATTGCACAAGGGGGTAGGTCTTTCTTTGTCTTGCAACTTCTGCATCTTTTCCTCCAGGAGCCGCCGTGTCTCAGGTTTGAGACCAGCTAAGTATTTTGTCAGTATCTCTTGACACTTTCTAGCGGCAGTATCCGGAGACAGTTTAGCGGCAGTACTCGAAGGCAGGTTGCGCGCTAGGTATGCCACGCTACGCAAGTTAGGGATAGATGGGGCAGTAGACGGCTTTGAACGCGTTTTTGAAGTCTTCGTGCCTTCGCTAGTGGCAGCGAAGGTCGGAGGGCTTGGTTGGGACTGAGAAGATATTTTGCACGGGCAAGTAGGTAATAATGACAGAAGATGTGGCAATAAAGCGGCTGAAGTGATACCGCGTCGTAGAGGGTAAAAGGGCGACGGTGACACTGTTATAGTGCTGCTGCTGCTCGTGGCGCTGGTGATTGTGATGAAAAGGAGAAGAAAGAAACCGTCGACAGCATGGTGGAGGTCCGGTATTTATGGTTTATCTGATAGCGCTATAACACTTTGTGGCAGCTATCCCTGTAAGGCTCTCGAACTGGGGCCAGGGCTTAAGAGTGTGACAATAATGCCGCACAATGCACGAAATTCCCCCTTCGGCCGCCGAGGCGGGCATTTTGCCCTGTTTGAAGCCCCAGATACGAATTATAGGTATGAAGCACGTCAGTGGAACAACTTCAGATAGAAAGAATATTACGTATATTAGATACTTTATCTGAAGATATATCAGTTGGTATGTAACTCGTACCCTCCCTTTACATTATAACGTCTTTTCAATTTAATGAAGAGTAGACTAATACATTTTTATTAAATCGTACTCGCTACTTACTGTTATATAACTTCTAGGTTTTAGGGGAAATCGTATAATACCGGCGTCGAATTTGTTCGTTCTACAGATCTCTCCGCCTTTCCATATCCGGTCCTCTAATATAACTAAACGTTTTTGCGGCTTTCCTTCTATTATTATCCGGGTACAGCGCAGCCTTCTGAATATAGACGGACTAATATATCTTAATAGAGGATAAAAAAGAGGGAGGATTTAGAGGGTTGTAATAATATCCTTTACATTTCTTACTATATTTATATTTAGGGTCTTTAGTCTATTTATCTTTAGTCTGATAACGAAGGGTTGATTTAGGTTAAAATATATAGTAATTATTAACGTAAATATAGTCGATAGTATATAATATATAGGAAGAGTAATGTATAATTATTGTAATAATATATTATTAATATATAGTATTGTAAAGTATATTAACTTATAATATATATTCCTTATACTATTTTAAATAAACATTCTAAATATAAGAAACTAGCTTTATTTAAAATTAATAGGTATATAAGTGTTTTATAAATAATCTACTTAAAATGTAATTTTTACCTTTCATTTATAAATAAATAGCGTCTACTATCTACTACCCTATTATAGAAAAAAATAACATAGTAATTAATTTAATAATTTTATAGGTATAAGAGCTTTTCTAGGATATTTCTATGTAAACCTCCGAAACTAGAGTCTCTTAGACTATTCCGCCATTTTAGGTCTTTATAATTACCGTTATTTATTAATTATAAGTTAAAGTTTCTACTATCCTCTATACCTTAGCTTTTATAAAACGCCTACGGTTGTATTTCCCTATTATAATATATAACTATCCCTACTTACTATATTATATATTTTTAATATATTTGATCCTAGCTGATAAATATATTAACGATAATTACTACTTAAACTATTCTTAATCTAGATTTAATTATATATATTAAGATAATAATTTCTTCTATTTTAACTTAAAGAATATTAATATTATAAAGAAATAGCTATTAAACATTTTAAAATAGAGAGTTTTAATTCTAAATAATGAAATTATAACGGAGTTTGCTTATCTCTAGAGTTTAAGATTTTAAAGTCAATAATTAACTTTAAATAGATTTTATTTTCAAAGGAAGAATAATACTGGGATGTTATTTTTAAAAAGGTTATTTTTAATATATAGTAAGTATTATAATAAGAAATTTAAAATAAATTCTAAAATGAGAAATTAAATTATAATACTACGTACTTAAAAAGAGTCTAATCCTAAAAGGTATAAATCTACTACAAAACCTCTTTAAAATACTCCCCTTTAAAGCATTTTAATTATTAAGATAATAAATAATACTGTCAATTTAATATAAAAAGATAATATAAAGATACACAACACCACTTCTCTACTATCTCTTTAAATTATACTTACATTTTAACAACACTATAACGTTAATATTATCCTAAATAAAATTTATAATCCTAATATAAGCATATTTATATCAAATTACCTATCTTAAATTTGCAACTTTTAATATAAACTTAAAACTACTATGTCGCTACTATTATACATTAAATACAGCAACTTACACTAAATATACTGCTTTTAGTATTTTAACTATATTATAAAAAGCAACGTTCTAATCTATTTACAGCTAACCTACATTAAGTTTATATCTATTTTAAATACCTTTAAGCGAAGTATTTAAAAGGAATATAGAATAGAATTACTTAAATTATCTATTAAATAGAGGAATGCAATAGTAATAATAGATGTTTACATTTAAACTTAAAAAATCAAAATAAATTATAATACCGTTAGAAAATAATTAAATTACTATATATTTATAAGTAAACGTTAGTTTAAGCTTTATAGAAATATACCGTTATTATTATTATTTTTTTCTATAAACGTAAAATATATAATATAAGTACTTTAATAAATAACATTTTATATTTAAATAAAGATATTAATATAAATAGTAAGAACTTTTATATAAAAAATAATATACTTTATTAAAGATATAAAAAGGTAAAGGACTTATATTTAACCGATTTATTAAAGATACTATATAATATAGCAGAAATAGTTAAGTAAAATTTTTATATCCTTAGCATTTAATATTAAACTTTTATTATTTTATCTTTTAAATCGTTTTAATTACTATAATATATAAATAGGTAATATAAATTAATAAAATAACTTTTTATAATGATTATATATTTTAAAACGGTTTTAAAGATAATTTAAAGGAAGTGAAGAAGGTTGAAAGTACAAAAGATATAAAATGCATAAAAATTACGAAAAGTTTATAAAGGGCGAAATAAATAAGTAAAGTATATAGAATGATAAGTATAAAAAAATAAAAGTTGAAAAGCAAAAAAGCTAAAAAGGCAAAAGAACTGAAAAGGCGAAAAAGCTGAAAAGGCGAAAGAGCTGAAAAGGCAAAAGAGCTGAAAAGGCAAAAGAGCTGAAAAGGCAAAAGAGCGCAAACACCTAGCAGGCTAAAAAACTAAAGGGTCAAAAGGGTCCAAAGGGTCCAAAGGGTCAAAAGGGTCCAAAGGGTCTAAAGGGTCCAAAGGGTCGAAAAAGTCGAAAGGGTCGAAAGTATCAAAATTATCGAAAGGGCCAAAAGCGCCAAAATTGCATGTAAGGTTTCGTGACAGAGCTATAAATTAAAGAGCATCCTCGGTATACTGTATCTCAATATAGGGGCTAAAGCAACCTTCCTTATACCTATCTACAATCTTCAGAATTAAAAGCTCCTAATTCAGCTCTATATACCCCGTCTATTCTACCTTAGCAAATACAATCCCTTTAAATACTTTAAACTTTATTAAAGCGAAAATCTCATATTTATTAATATTAATATAACTGATTATACTATTTTATCTACCTCTTTTACTTTAAAACTCTACTAATAATTAACAAACAAAATAGTATATTCGATATTCTAATTCTTACATAAATTTTCACTTTCTATTACCAATTACTAATATTAAAATAAAGATAAAAATTCCTTCTTTTTTCTAACAAAGTAAAATAATAGGTTTAAATAATAATAGGAAATTAAATATAGCCGTTAATAGTATAGTAAAAAAGTTAATAAAGATTTAAGCAAAGTAAAGATATACCATTAAGCTAAAAAAAGAGTAAAGTGTTACTAATATAAAATTCTTATATAGTGCTTTTATAGTATAATAAAGCGCGGACTTAAAAGTCTTACTAACATCCTACTAAATAAAATACCGCCTAAAATTATCAATATTAAATAGCCTTGTTCTACATTACTAACTATTCTATTAAAGAAAGTAAATATCCCTATAAAACAAAACCTCTATACTTTTCTAAAGAATTAGAATAGCAGACTAGTAATCTACATTAATTAGAGTATTGCCTCCGGTCTTAAACCTTTTCTTACAAATACATTAAAACCAAAAGTTAGAAGCCGACGATTTAGAAAGTTAAGCCTTAATGGTAAATGACTGTATATTGCAAGAGTGTTCCTTACTATAGCTGCTGTAGTTGTGCTCGCTGTTATCGCTATTGTCGCTATTGTCGCTATTGTCGCTGTTGTCGCTATTGTCGTTGTTGTCGCTATTGTCGTTGTTGTCGCTATTATCGCTGTAGTCGCTGTAGTCGCTATGGTGCCCCTCTTTGTCTATGTTGCTCTTCACTCCATGTTTTTGGACGTTGTATAGTCTCCTGAACTGACTTCTACAGGCATCCGGCGTTCTCCCAAGTAATTCCGCGCCTTCCTTCCATCCCTTAGCCTACAATACTTACTTGTTATAGTCAGTCCATACTTTCCCGAAACGCGACGAACCAGAGTCAACACGTGTGTCTAGCAAAGTTGCAGCATCGTTTGCCTCAGACTGTCCTATAGACAGATACCGCAACCGTGGTTCGTGCTTTTTGCGTATTGCGTTTTTCCGTCTGGAGAGGCGATCCAGCTCTGCTTGAATTGCTGGAACGGAGAGGGGTCTTGCGAGCACAGTCTCCATGTGCTTGAGTGGAACCTTGTCATTAACCATAGTCTCCAAGCTTTTGAGGTCATCTTCACTCCACTGTCGCCTTTGCGGAGCCTTGAAGCTTGGTTTCTCACGCTGCATTCGACGCTCACAAGCAGCTGGACTTTTCCCAAGTGAGTCCCCTGCTTCGCGGAACGGGATGTTGCGCTTGCGCATAGACCTCAACGCTCTGATCTGTCTTCTGCTCCACGGCTCTGCCTGTTGGTTCCCCTGTCTATAGGGGAGGTCGTGGCCTTGTTGACGAAGGCGCCATATCTGATACTCGCATGCACTGGTGGCTTTTCCGATAAACTCTGCTATCTCACTGACTGGAGCTCCCTGGGTGTACATAGACATCAAAGTCTCGCGTGAATCCTCGCTCCAGGGGGACCGTGAACCTGCTTTACAGCAGTTAGATACCATGTTGCAGGTCAAGGTGCATAACATACGCTGACTTCCATTGGACACCAACTCGGCTGGTCCCCATAGGCTAGGAACAGGACCACCAGAATCCCTCAAAGCTTTCGCCAGCTTGTTAACCGTCCGCGTGGTGACTGAAAATCGCTTGGCGGCATCCTGGCCGCTCGGCCGCCTGGGTTGAGATGACTTCACATGCTTCCGAGGTAAGTTTTTCGTCTTGCCGTAGCTTCGATCCTAATGATCCTGTGCGGCAATCAGCCATTGGGCAGCCAGTTGGTCTGTCGGTGTATCTTCTCGGGGCATATCTAAAAGCGATTCAAGGGTGTATTCAGCTGTGTGTTCGGTGATGGCGCCTTTGCTGTCAAACGGAGTTTGTGAACTTGATTGACCAAGGGTACGTAGATTTGATCATGGGATCGTCTCCATATATGCTTCGAGGCCACCTGGCACACCGGGGCCCGACACCTAGCCTCTCAGACCCTGGGGCCACAATCTTGTGACAAGGTTCCTCCGGGATCAACAGAGCTGGGGAGGGGGTGAGAGAAATTGACTGCACGCCCAGCAGTCACACCTTACGAATCTGTTTGCATTGCCTGGGTACCTTACCTACCCCTGATCTGAGTTTCTTGGCCTGGTCCAATATTTACCGGGGATCACCGCAACCTACCTGTGCCACAGTGCATTTACTCGGTACCTGACAGTTCAATGTATTACCTGGACCCAAATTTACACCGGTGGCTCCAGGAAGCCACTGTGGGCACAGAGCGCAAGGTGGAGTTGAAACATCACATACTTGACTACAAACAATAGAGACAAGGATAAGCTCATCCAGCTAGAGACAGTCCTTCCTTCGCAGCTCTCCTTCATGAATCCAGAACAACTACTACAAAAGGTCAAATACATCCTCCTTTTCATCAAATGACTGTGCAATCGTGCTCTGCACATCAGTGCCAGCGTCTTCCAGCCCTCGTGAGATCCCATTCTCAGTGATTCTTGGAGGGTGCCATGGGGACATGATGTAGTCCTCTGGCATCGTAACCCCGTTGTTGTCCTGGAAAGTGAGTTGAGCTGTAACAAAACAGTCAGCAGAGTTAATGGGACGTTGTGACTGTTGCTGCTTACCGGATCTACCAACAGCGGCAATCTGTTTGAGAAGCTGTTTCTGATTTGAGACCGGCTTTCCATCTATGCTTAGAAGGTAGCATGGGTTGGGGATGCGCCATGAGTTGGCGGGCGAACCGATCGCGATGCCGGCCACATAAAGTCCGCGAGGGACTTCGGACCTGAGAATGGTTTGGTCATAGGGTATGTCTTGTATATACATACCACACCATTGAACTATCCACGTGCGATGAAGAGTTGACGCTTCTAGCGTTCTCAACTCAGCATCATGTGGCCTGCCATCACGAATGAAGGTCACCTGGACGATGTCGGACATGAAAGAGAGGCACCTTGGAACAGGCCTGCCGTTGGCCGCCACCACAATATCGCCGATCTTCAGCCCACACTTTGCCTCTGCAGCCTTGACCTTCAGGAATCTGCCAACCCCGAATTGCCCTTTCACCTGCCACACCCCTAGGGGGCCAACGTCGCAAACCGCAACAGTTTCCCACAACACTGGCAGCACCCGTGAGCCTTTCTTGAAAAGATTCACGATGTTGGCGGCCGGTATAGTGCACCCATTAAGGAAACCCAACGCAATAACACTGGACCGATACCAATTCCGAAACACAATTTCAAGTCCATAGTAGTTCCAGTCGACCAGATTAACAAACCCGAGTGGGGAAGCGGCCTGAGCTAGATCGAATGTGCGGTTGATCTGACCCAGGGACCACCCATTAGCCTCCCTTCTGTTCCCCCACATGTAGGATCCTCCTGAACTCGGCTTGCCGATTCTCGGAGCTATGAGACCAGGGAGATCCTCTGCCGGGAAGGTTATCATGGATAGCCCGTACGGATGCACCATGCTAACGACGCCCAATGCACTCGCCTCTTTGTAGGTGACTAATGCAGAGTAGTCTTTCATAGGTGCTGTAGTGGCTGGCACGACAGCAACGCCTCGTTCGAGAATGAAGCCCGTAGTGGGCGGGTACACCTGTTCGGGGCACATCCCTTGAAAAGGCGGAAAGCACTGGACTTTCACCCTGATGTCCGATGGTCGAAATGACCTGAGTCGTTCTTTGATCATGCGGATTCTGGAGGGCTTGTGGGTTTCGGTGCGGGGCCACATATTAACGCTCTTGTGGTTAACGGTCATCAATCCTGTTGAAGTATCGAACCCCCCAATGGAGAAAAATGCTCTCGGACCAAGATCTGTGCAATGATGGTAGTCCGAGGACTTCGTATCAGTGTAAAGCCGGGATGTAAAGACGAGCTTGTTGCCCCCAGCCACTACCATCCTCTCTACGTCTTCGATAGACTTCACAGATTGACCGTTTACCTCGACGATGTATTGGTCGTTGTACAGCTCTGGGAGGGTAGAACACGAAACTTGAAGGCTCGGGAATGGGCAATGACGACCTTTAGGTGCTGGTGGAAGGAATCCCATTGGGCGCTCTGCTACATCGAGAAGTCCGTTGTTGATGCTGAGGTGGTTGTTGAGTTTGCGGCGAGAGGGTGGTAAACGGGGAACCGATACCTCAACCGAACTGTTGTCTCGTATGATGTTCAGACTAACGGTGCCGGAGCCTCTTGCGAGCGACTCGTTGTAAGTGTCGAAAGAGTTCGTAACCGCTTTATCAACCGTTATCAAGATGTCACCCTCGCAGATGTTGCATGGTGCAAGAACCCTTTCCGCAACGAGAACGTGATCGTGGTGAGAGAGGCTGGGATGGCGTCTTTGGTGCACAGTGGGCATTTGCAGCTTCCAGATTACACCGATGTCCGACCTTCCACCCCACCGTCGCATGATCTCGAAAGCGTTGGCCGAGACGACCAAGTCCATGTCGATGAAAAAGCCCACGCAGCGCATATCTTCCGTAAACACCGGGGCGCCCAGGGGAATGCCATCAAACGACGCTCCCAGCCTGAAGCACGTCATGTTGTAACCTGCACACTGCCAGCCAACTAGGGGGAGATTCTGGTCTGATTTGGCAATGTACGTGGTATTAACTTGTGGATCCCCTTGTCGATCGCGGCTCAGAATCTGGACGGTACTGCCAGCCACCAACTTCTTCAGTGTTTCCAAGTGTAGCGTAGTGGCAGTATCAACATCGAAGTCGACCGTGAGCATCGCGGCACCGGTAGCTGCGTCCAGTGGAGTGACCTTAGAGACCAGCGTCTGCATGGCGGACCCCCCGCAAACAATAACGCCATTAGCCACGCCGGCTTAGCCGAATGGGCAGAGAACGTTCGAGTGTTCAACGAAAACCCCATTGGCATGGCTCGCAAGACCCTTCAATAGGTTGGTACTTGTTATCGAAACGATTGCTCGGAAAAGCTGCTCAAGCTTCGCGTCGTTGGCGTGGTGGTCCATGGCAGATGTCGGGCAGTGTGATATGGTTCAGTCGGAAGGTCAAGTGTAAGAAGTACGCTAGGAAGCTGGTCAACGCTGACCGGATGTAGCGAAGGTCAGAGAATATCAAATACCAACAGCGAGGAGAAGGCCTTGATCTTCTGGTGTAAGCTTAAGCGCTGGTGTGACTAGCTTTCGTAGAGAGGGGGAGGCGGGGATGAAAGCCAAACTGGTAGGTCACCCTGTGGTATCCAGTTGGCCGCCAGTGTAGAGCAAATGCAGAAAGTCGGTCAACATGTACCTACCTAATTGATCACACCCTCCAAAGATGCGACAGTGGGGTCAGGTACTGAACAAAAAGTACATTTCGTTATCAAGGGCAAAAGGAATGAATGCATTATGGTTTGTCATACAAGTTCCGGAGGTTAGCTCCGGAGACAATTTGGCCTGCGGAAACAACAAGCGGCCACCAAATGCGGCCGATGAGAGTGTTGTGTTCTCCGGGGAGCTAAGGTAGCCGGTCACATCAACTGCCCTGCACTTGGCACTTGGGCGTCTCGACGGTCAGCACGGCACAGCACGTAAATACTTGGAAAGTACTGGTCTCCAGCAAGCAGCATGCTGTGACAGCGCATCGAGAAAGTGATGTGCACACGGAGACATGTCAGCTCTGCGACAGTCATGTCCGGGGGTTGGGTCCCCAGTCAACCAATAACGGCAGCTTCCACGGTCAAAACAGTCTTGCGCAGAAGTATTGACAGTTGTTTGCCTTGTATTGCCCCTGGCGGATGGTGGAGGGTCAACTTGTTAACAGGCGCGAAAAGATCAGGGATCCCTGTCGGCCGCCCAAGCATGCAGTGCCAAAGTGGGGTAGAGTACGAATGATAAAGTACCTTTCGCATGATGCGTACCCTAGATAGTAGCTGCGCAGGCCATCACCCTCGCACCGGATCCGGCCAACAACCATCCAGGTAGATGATCCTTGTTGCCCCTGCATGGAGATGGCAGAGTGACCAGACCCCCTCACCATGGTTCAGTTATGAGACATTTTATCGGCCGCCTTCGTTGGAGCCGGAATGCTCACCTTTCAGCCGGGATGATGTGATCACCATCAAGGCTTCCAAAACACCCGTGGAAATGCTCTTTTCGATACCCAACCGAAATAATGCCTTGGTAGCCTACCTACTCGCTCAAAGTCCTTTCGACGGCTTTGCACTCGCCACGACGTAATCGATTGGGTTTGGCTATGAATGGAATGTGTTAGTTTTCGGTATGGTTTGATCAACGAGTGCGTTTCTAACTCCGCCGGAAAAAGCTCGTCAACACTCGCGTCACCACGAAGTACCTATACAGACCAGGCTTGGAAGAATCGAGATACTCCATAATGTAGAGATGACGAAAAGAGAGCCCAAAAAGAAGCTGTCAATGTCCTTACGATGATGCTGCTGCCTCTTCAGACATCGCCACATGCTCGGCCGCCATTGGACAACACAGTGGCATCAGCCTAAACGATAACCACGACGGCACATTGTCAGTGGTTCAGGCGGAGATTAGCCCAAGAGACCCGCCGCTTGTCGTCTCCCGTGGTCAAGATAACAGCGGGCCTGACCCGATCGGCCCTTGTAAGGTGCCGACCTACCCGAAGCGCGGGATGTTTGTGTGGGTGCGAGTGAAATCTACTTTGAGCACGTTGGACAGCAGCCCGCACAGATGAAGACCATAGTAAGCAAGGGAAGCTGAGACGACCTTGAGGAAGAGAAAGGGGATTGTTAAGGTAAAAGAACTAGCACAGCAACTTGGGAACTCCCACAGAAGCAGCACCACCAGGCGATCCCGGCCAAAATACAAAATCCCAGAGGCACCCCGCGAAGTGACCTGCCACTAACAATTTGGAAAATACGTTATCGGTCCCAACCATCGGCGTCTCCAACGCGGAATCTCTCGACGCCACATACAGCCTTTATCCCAGAACCACCTGAACAAATCACACCATATCCAGCTGCAGACAGAACCAAGACACCCCCCCAATGTCAAGAATATCAGTGTTGAGAAACAACCAAGCCTCCTGGATCGGAACAAGTGTGCCATCGTCGTATAGTCTAAGGAGCTCCGCATCTGCCCCATAGTCGGCTAATAAACGACGAATCCATAATTTGGTTGGGGGGTCAACAGTTGCTCCAGAGATTGAGAGATCGGACACAAGTCCCGACGGGTGAAGCGACATCCTTGTGTAGTGCGTAAGGTAATATAAGGCGTCTTCGTTAGTGTGGAAGAGCATGGGCTCAATGTTGGCGTTGTTCCGGACCGTAGCCTCCATACATGGGTCGCGCATCGCTATGTAGAAGCTTTCGCCAGCTGGGTGTAATGCTGTGATGAATCTTAAGATTGTGTTGGGATTCAAGTTCGATGGTTAGGTGGGCAGAGTGCGGAGAGAAATCTAGGACTTTGTTCTGTGCACTTTACCCTCTATTTATCATTCTGGACTCTTGCCGGCAAACTGTTTGCTCGAATCGCGAATAACGCCATGCGTACTCGAATCAAGACTCGCTGATCGGAGTGTTGTTTGCTAAGTTCGGCCCAGTGCGCCTGATCACTGTGCAAATTATTCCCCCCCCCCCCGAATTCCAGGTTTGACGGATCAGAAAGCATCACGATCAGTGAAACATTGAATTAACACGCGGTGGGCAAATCTCGAATTTAATTGGCTAGAGGAGGTCGGAATTGATGTGGTACTTCCGAGATGGCAACCTTATGGGTAACTACAAGGAGAAACATGCCGCAAAAAATGTGCCGTTACCACCCCTTCCCCATTGGGAGCTGGGTAACACCAAAGTCGTGATGTTTGCTGTCCGATTCAGACGCCCCAAAACTTCCATCTTCGCGCACAGCTGACTCGTTATGGCCGCTCAGATAGTTGAGAGCTCGATACGCCCATTCTGGCAAAGTGACTGAGGCAAAGGGATTCAAGAATTGGAATCTGAGGAGAAGCAATTAGTATATGCTAAAACCAGGCAACAATAGAATGAACACACTGTCCAAGCGCCCCCATGTTCGTGTAGAACTGATGGCTCCCAAGTTCCATCTTGCTTTTCGATTAGGTGAAGATTCGGAGTGGTGGGCGATAGTTTGTGAGATCTGCCAACAAAAAAAAAAAAAAAAAAAAAACCACGGAAGCTGTGGGATTTTAATGCTGGGACGCACCGTGACAGGGTCGTCAGCATAGGTAGCTTCCCGAACGCTCGGCTGGTTGAGGTTTCTTGGCTTCTGGAAACTCACGCAGTCTTCTGCACACACCAATTGTGCCCTTGTACTGATCGAGCCGCTGCTTCGGTCAAGGTTCAGCCACAGCCAGGTTCTTGGTACAGCCAATGCGAAAGCGGGGCAGAGTACAAGCAAGAAGGTACATCCCGCACCATGCGGGTTGGAGCGACGGGAGGTTGGCGGACCTGGAGTCGCCCCACATCACCCGCCCCTGGTTCCAGTGGAAACCGGGGTATAATGTGGGGGCTGGAGCATGTCGTGCCGAGTACTTCGTATAGTGTGTAAACACTGTCGATTGGACCCGACC
The DNA here is from genome assembly GCA_030549205.1 of Apiosordaria backusii. Classification (NCBI taxonomy): domain Eukaryota; kingdom Fungi; phylum Ascomycota; class Sordariomycetes; order Sordariales; family Lasiosphaeriaceae; genus Apiosordaria; species Apiosordaria backusii. Next base: position 2,768,426 of record JAUKTV010000006.1, read on the forward strand.
CCTCAATGCAATTGCGCCAGGTTAAACTAACGGTTCCTGGTTTTTTCGACCGTAGTCTAGGTAGTGTATGGCTTTTGCACCTGCCGGGCAGCCGGTCTGCCGGCATGTTCACGCTCAGTCAAGGTTTGTGAGGAAGGTCGTCAACGTCGAACGTGAGCCAGTACTTGTTGTGTGCTAGAACGGCTTGCCGCAAAGTACCTAGAAGTGGACGCCACTCTAATGTGTCGGGCAGGGTGGCCCGACGAAGAATGCAAACCCTATCACGTCAAACTGAAAGTCGCGCATAGGCCAGTACGCCGCGAAACTGGAAAATAAGGCCGCCGACCGACTGCTCCCAAGGGCAGGGAACCCACTGTTCTCGGTTACACGCGGCTTTAAGTCGGAGGCCGATGTGGGGCCGGAAGAGGTGCTTGTGGCTCGGAGGTTGGTGCGGGCGGGGCTGCCCCGAGCAGATCACAAATTTGCAACCACGTCCGTAAACGTCAACATCGATGCCTGTCGAAAACAACTAGATGGTCTAACTAAGTATGAGTTGAATTTCATGGGTTCAATCACGCTCGTCCTGCTGGACAACCAGCCAACGGCCGCCTGTTCGCGTGCCCTCAGCAAGTAATTTGTTGACCTCGTGGCCATATTCTGTCGCATTGTCCTTTACCGGCGCTGAGTATGACTGACCGAAGACAGGGCGAATTTGGTTCAACCTCCTTTGCAACTGTGGAACAGGGTTCGCGGCGGCCTTGGGATAGGCGTCCGCTTCTGTGGCATTTGCTATGCGTACATATGGCTTGAGTTGGGACGAAGCGTCACCACATTCCGAGGTCTTTGGCCCCCGCTGTCCTGATAACATCGTTATCGGTGCGAGTTTGGATTCAAGGAAACACATAGGCACATTGGGAAATATAGAACAATCGAAGCAACACCGTCTCTTTGGAGCTTTGTCAGACTTGAAGGATTTATATTTAGATAACGTAGCTTCAGATGGGACTTTGAAACGAGATTGAATGGTTCATCGTTATCATCTAAATCCTGAACTCTTCCAAAGGTTTTCACGGACCCAAGGACAAGCAACGTTCACCAACGGTACGTCCACCCAAATTAACGGACTTCTAAAACACGAACTTACATCTCAGAACCCTGCATTCTTATCCAGAAACCTGTTTCTGAAATGATTGGTAAAGTTTACTCTATAGGTCTAAGATTAAAGTCAAGAATAAGTCGGTGCTTTCCCCTCTATAGCCAGCGCTGAAGCTTCAGGTTTGAATCCATAACCACCCCTAGAATGATATCCTTTGTCTACCAGTCATTTCCGTCCCGTAGGTCGTGTCTGACTCTCAGGTTTAGGCCGTCCTATAACTCCTATTAGCTTATATATATTATCCTGTATTAACAATGTTGCAATTACCTAATTCATTTCACTGAGGCTTAGGAGGGGGGGGCTTTGGCACATCCGTAGTATCGTAAGCACCCCGGTGAGAGTCCGCATGAGTGTGAAACTTGGTAGCCATGATGAAGAATGTGACAAACGGGACTGCGTAATATATCAGCGATGGTCGATTATAGGTAGACCGTAGGACACTTGCCGTACGTCTCTAAGCCGCACGTGAAGGAAGCTGACTTACAAGGAGGGTTTTCCAGTGGTTAAAGCTGCTAAGGGTAAACGGAGAGTGATGCAGGTGGCTTGATGGTTGATGTTTGGAGAAGGCTGGAATGCAAGGGGAAGTAGGATATATATACCCAGCGGATGGGGAAAGTTCACAGGTAGCTGTCCGGTCTTAGAAAGAGAGCTTACGCCTCACATGCCCCCTTTACACCCCCTGTCTATTCGACAAGGTTCCTCCGCCACCCCCCACAAATCAGGATGGTGTCGGCAACTCCGATAAGGTAGGGTTGTTAAAATAAGAGGGACTTTTCTTATAGCTCCGCTATTACCTAAGCCCGTTATTGGTATTAACGTTATTTTAAGTGGTCTTCGCGTGAATACATTTATTAAGATGAATGGAAACAGTATTGAAGATAATGAACATATATATATTTTAAAGGATTACTTTCAATCTCAGCTAATCACTACCTTATCTCCAGTTAATAGTATAGCAGTCTATACTTAAGCAACAGACTGTTCCTTTATCTACCACTCTAAACTGAATTTTAAACTTGAAAACTCAATCCCTTAACCACTAAGCTAATTATTAAAAGCTACACTAGCAGTAGTAAAGCGAACCTTTAAGACTAAATCCGCTCTTTATTAAATAGAGACCTAATTACAACCGTTAGGACTAGGTAATAGTTAGGCCTTTTTAACTGTCATTCAGTTAAATACGCTATCGTTAACCTTACCAGTATTGTATAATACTTTTAAAAGAAGATCCTAAAGGTAGATATAATCTAAGGAGTTATTAAAGTATAGACTATAAATATACTAAAAGTAGTTAGTAAATTATATTAAAAGGCTATAATAAAGAGTATTAATCGATACCTTCTGCTTTTTCTATCCTATAGTTATTATAGTAAAATTCTCCAGCCGTTACTATAGAAAAGCTTTTAAGAAATTAAACCACAAATAGCCTAGAGACTTAAGGTTATTTCGGTATAATTACTTATCCTTAAAGTATACGTTAATACTTATAAATCTTAAAGTACTAATAAGATTTTATTTACTACTATAGTAAAGGATATATTGGTTTTTATATAAGTAGAGTCTAACGTAGTTAAAATTAATAGTATATATTTTACTGGCAGTTAGTATATTTAGTCTGCTTATTAAGAAATTCTAAAGCTTAAGATCCTAATATATTATGCCTATTTTGTAAAAGTCTTAGTAAATGATTCTTAATTAGGGATATATTAGCTATAAAAAGTATATTGGATTAGAAAGACGCCTACTATCTATTTTACTATTATAATTACTATTTTTAATATAAACTTATTCTTATACTTTTTAAATATAGTTAATAGCGACGGCCTAAGCTTTTCGAAAATAAGAATGCAGTGAAAGTATAAACGATTAAAGAAATAGGCTTTCGAAATATATTTTAATATAGTTACGGTATGGATATATTAGTAGTTGCGATATTTATATTATAGTAGATCACTTAGTATTTTCAGCACTTAAGTACTTTTAAAGTTAGCACTATCGTTAATATCCTATATTTTTCAGTACCTATAAATTTAATAGCTATAGGTTCGTTGTTTGAAAGCTTTATGCCTTTAAAAACAACTGTAGACGACCCTTGGCCTATTTACTTGCCTATGCAGTACCTCTATCTGTCTGTAAGAATGATATTGTCTCCTTCCCTAATATATACGGTCGCTACGTCTATACCGAACAAACTGGGAGTAGAAGGTTAAGCAGGATCTGAGATAGGGCCTTTGCAAAGGCGCCACTGGGAAGACAAAGGACAAACTTAAATGTTACGCATGGGGTAAGCCGCTGAACTCTGAAGACTAGACGAGAAGTTATCTCTCGGGAAGACCAATCGGATTTGCGACTCTGTCAAAAGTGTTTGTTGCGTTTTGTTGCCGTCAGTGTACATGCCAGAAAACAGATTAACATGGATATTTCGACAAAGCCTCGGCCTCTTTTCACTCGCCCATCTTCGATCACCCGTTCTTCCGGCGTAGCACATACTTAGAGGAGCCAGGTAGGGGTCAAGTTACCTTTCCTTTAATGGACATGCCCGTGGTTGCAGGGACTTGCCAGCCCCAACCGCTACCAACCTGAACAGTGTCCCCCGCAAAGAAGACCTCGGTAGTCTAGCTTAAATTAAAGTCTGCAAGCACTACAATGGTTATCCCAATAGATTTTAGCTTGAATTAGGGAGAAGGTTTCCTAGGTACAGTGGATTAAGAGGATTTGTAGCGATGGTGGTTTCAATTTCATAACCTATTTGCTGGTGGCCTTGCTATGCAATTACTGAGGTCCTGTCTAATACAACCATCCGATTATATTAACCGCAAAGCAAATCGTTATAAAATGGAAAGCATAGCACGTTAAAGCTTGCATTAAGCTTCCCTTCACGGTCTCGATCTATAGACTATTAGTTTATGTTGTTAAATAAGGCATACATTCATACCAAGTCCACGCGCCACTGTTCAATACTGTCGTAATTGCCTGCCCAACATTTAATGATTACCTTGCCTAGAAGGAGATTTTCTATTAACGGGAAAATTCCAGTCTAATACCTACGGCTTATCTCTTTTAGTAGTAGGCTCGAATAAGGCCGCTCTCCTGTAGACAGCTCGTATAAGACAGATCCCACCGCAAAAATATCCCTTTGGATCTCTGTCCTATTAAGGTAGAAGTAATAAAAGCCCTTCTCTACTGTAATATTTACTATATATTTGCTGTTAATAGATGCCGCTATAAAGTCGTAAAGTATAAGATCTACTCCAGATGTTAGCATATTGCATAGGCTAAGATCGCGGTAGATAACGCCTTTATCGTGGATGAAAATAAGGGCATCGACGAACTAAACTGCCTACCGTTTTAAAGGGATTGGGTGGCTATCTCTGATATAGCGTCGCACGTTATATAGGTAATATTTTAAAGTAAGTCGACCTTCATGTAGCGCAAGGAAGTATTTGACGATAGACCGGTGTGGGCCGATGTGCTCGAGAACTTTTCGCTCAAACTCGATCTCATGGATAGTGTCATCGAAAGCACATTTCAGGACCTGGTTTCTGTCGTCTGGGTTACGGATTACGCTGGCAGTTATCCCAGCTGCAATAAAATATCTTGTCATGGTAATGGAAGATTGAGATGGATTTGGATAGAGGAGACTTCCGCCAACTGCCTCAAGCTAAATACAGAGGTACAATATGACTCAGCAAGAGGACCAACTATTATTTCCCTCCCAGCTAGTGTGCGGTTATTCCCCCCGCGCTACATATCGGGCAACCCGAGCCTGTTTCCCGCACAGAACCGAACGTCGTCTCCGCCAATTGATAGAGCCAGCACCAGCCGTTTTCTCCTTTCTCATTGGGGCATGGGTCCCCACACGACATCCGTGGGTTCCAATCGATTCTCCTCCAAATCGACACAAAATGAGGGTCGCGCCGGCGAAAACACTCTTTGAAAATAGATTGTTCCTCTTGTATCTTACACATGGCTACAATCCCTGGTGTATTAGAAATGGATCCGGTCATGAGAAGATGTCAACATTACCTTTGCTGATGAAGGTAGGTAAGTGTTAAGCAAGCTGGCGTGAAGAGGAGGTGGTTGAGAGGGGAAGTGGTTTGTTCCTGATGCAATGGTCTCGGTCAAGTTGCCTACCTACCTAATCTTTATATCTTCGCCTTGAGGCTCTGTCCGGAGTTTTGAATCTCGTCTGTTAACGAAATCCACCATCTTCACAGTCCAGGAAAGGGATCGAAGCATCCCCAGTCGCCTCTGCGGCCGCTTGCTCGACCAGCTATTGATGCCGAGACCATGCTCAGGCAGAACGAAGAGTGCCAGCTGTCATCGACCAAGCGCTTCCAAGTTTCAATCTATCTCGATCCTCCCCTCCCGCGTACCTAGCCTGGCACCCTGCCCACAAAAATCGAGACTAAACCACCCAAATCTTGGTCACTAACACCGAGACCAGCAACTTCGACCTCCCATTATTCAACCACCTCAGGGCCAAATCTGTTCAAATTTTGAATAGTAATACCTCTGAGGCGCTTTACTATTCCTTATTGTTTTGGAGCTTGTGGACATAATATTAGCCGAGTGAGAGGTGTATGAAAAGGTGGTGGTTATTTGCGGTCTCGATAATTTGTGGGCACGGTGCCTGGTGCGAGAGGGACTTTCTGGCTGGTACCATGCTCCACTCTTGCACCAGCCGCATTCCGACCCCTGCAAAGTGGGGGTTGGTTAGCGCTTGATTGGCCCACTTCCAAGAGCCGAAATTGGGCTTGGACGTGGACCAAACTCGAGACATGGGTCCCTAGGTAGGTTTCTCCAGCGCGGGCAACGAACCGAGTTCCGCTTCAATGAGAAGGCAGGATTCAGCATCCCGCTCGGCCAGTAGGAGAGTGGAGTTGCTAAGACAGGCAGGTAAAAGCGAACGATCTAGTTTTATGCTTGTACTGTTCCCCATTTTTGCACTGTTGCAACCTCAGCCTGTTCGTACCTAGTATATAGGTACGCAAAGGGAGCGGGTTGTGATCTGGTTCGTCTCAACCAGCGGGTAAATCGAGGTGATGTGGCCAGTCTGTTGTCACGAGAGATTGGCGTGCCTGAACCTTCTCTTCACCGCCACTGGGATATCTTGCACTCCTATGACGCATGCTTGACACATCAGGTAGGTGCCGGAAGAGAATTGAGCGCCAATATCTGCTCGTGGCAAGCGATTGGGTGCGACTGGCATCGACCCTCAGAGTTTTGGCGGGGACATGGTTGGGAATGTTTGTTAGTGATCCGTCACACAATCTCACACCATGCAGGGAGCTTAGCGAGGAGAAAAGACAAGACCCGTTCGGCGTCTCGCTATGGAGATATAACCCTGGCTCTACATAAACAAGAGTCGCTTGGTGGAAGGCACCACCCGCATTCCAACAGCGATGGTTGATCACCAAGACATCCTCTTATTCATTTTGTGCGAGAATATGCTCACGTTCAACCCCCGCAACAGTCCGGACATAGAAGGGATTGTTACTGTTTATATCCCTGTTGATGTGATGGGCGATTTTCTGGAAGCTTCCCCCTTGCCGGACGATGGTTGGGGAGAAAGGGTGTGTTGTCACTGCGATAAAGCTTCCAGTAAGTCTTGAGTTACACATTCAGCGGTACTGGTACTGATAATGGCCAGCTCCCAGCGTGTGGATAGTCCACACCGAGGACACGCCTGAAGCGAGGTTAGCCATCGAGTCCCTTGTTAGGTTGGGGCGTCTGAGGCGGGGATAGATAGGACCTGCACATCTGGGATCAGGGGGATTCCGTCAGTGATCCAAGTCGATTGTAGCTATCACTGAAATCCAATTACATCAAACCATTGATCTGAACAGAAACAGTGAACTTGTGCACAGTTCAATGTCCCGGTCGTTGTCTCTGTAGCGTACACTGGAAATCTGCAGACTTGGTTTAGTCGCATGCGGTGTGCTGAACCAAGTTGGCTGCTAAATAATCGTGATTCGCTAGGTAATCAGAATTCAGAACAGACCAGACCTCGGGTATTTCCGTGGTACCCACTTAACTTTATAACACTGTTAGATGCATATCGCCGAAGACAAACCCCGCACCGACTCGCAACACAATGTCTAGGAAATCCCTCGTTAGCATCCGAGGGTCATGATGCAAGCTTCCACGGATCCCGAGCGGCGCTGCTATTGCGGTAAGCTGTATCAAACCATATCATCGCTAGGGCGACATACGAGAGGATGCCCTGCATCTTCTGGTGACTGCAAGCGGTTTCTGCAACTACTCGCATATCTGGAGCCTGGACCCGTGCCCGGTGACCTTTTCCGCCGTGCCCTTTTCCCCTTTCGAAAATGGAACGAAAACGGAAACGAATCACGGGAACGGCCGTTCCAGCTCCCCGACGTTTTCTCCGACGAAGGCCGACTGGTCAAGGCAGTGAAGGATGCGATCGACACCCATGCTGTGCGTGTGACGATTGGATTATCGGTGCCCCAAGCAAATCACGGGGGCCCGTGGTGGGCATACCGTAATTTCGAACTGCCAGAATCCTCACGGACGTTTATCCGAAACAGTGTTGACTGTTTGGATGGGCAGTTGGATTCTATGAGGCTTGTTTTCCACGGCTTTCCCATCTCTGATCTCGACGTCAGGTGAGACCCGATTCTCCAAATCACGGCAAGCTCGGTATTAATCCTCTAGTTTTGTCGAGAAAGGAAACGCGCTCCTCCCTTTCGTAGTCCCTCTCTTATACAAGCTTTCCGTGGATAAGCTACTAGCGGGTGAGCTCCCCAGCACGATTGAAGTATGTATCTCCATGTCGCACTTCGGGGACCACGGCTTCAAAGGCCATGCACTGGCAGTGGCGCAAACCCTGGCGGACCGAATAGGGCCGTCGCCGCTTGATTTCAGCATCGCGCTCCGCAGAGCTACCCTGGCTCTAGCAGGTGGGCAAACGGCATCGGTCTCGCTGTCCCCTGGGCTAGACCGAAAGGGAAATAGCCAGCGAGCAGAGGCGATACTTTTCCGCGCCCAGCAGTATGTTGAACTCGGCCACGTATCTGAAGCCTGGAAACTGGTTGGTCAGTGGACACCATTTCATGCTGCCCAGCCTTCGAGTCTTGAGACTGTTATGTCTTCGCGCCTGGACTTTATGAAAGGCAAACTGCATCGTTTCCAAGGGAGTTTCGAAGCAGCTCGTCAATACTTCGAGCCTCTCTCGAGCCAATACCCTCCTACTCGGATACAGTTCTCAGCTCGCCTACACCTCATTGCCGTCTATACCGAGCTTGGGCTCTGGGAGAAAGCACAAACTGTGGCGGATGGCATCGAGATTGCAAGTGGGCGACAGCGTCGCCTTTACCGGCTAGCACAGGCGGAGCTGTTCCTCTCCCGAGTCCTCTGCGGGTTTGAGGAGGATCTTCCGTCTGCTAAGGGTCTGTTTGCGGAAATTGTTAGTGAATACGAGGGGCTGGGGGGGCTGCCATCTGGGAAAACGATGAGAAGGAACTTCTTTCGCGCATGCTTTGGCCTTGCCGTTATCGGCCACCTGCAGCGAAGGGGCCAGGCTTTGTTCGGTGCCCTGGGTTCCCTGAGCGGCTGGGAACTTGCGTACCGAGCATCTCGGGAGTGCTTGGTTGTCGCCGAGGGCTTTCCCGATCTGATATGTCACTTATCCATGGCCCAGGTGCAATCCTCCGTCGCTGGTCAGTCAGGCCCTTCCCTCGAGAGAGCCAAACAGATCTGGGCGGCGTTGTCGAGCCAAGGCCTCGAGCAGAGGTTTTGTTTCACAAACCTTGGAACTCGATGGGTTGACATGGTATCTGAGTGGCTGGAAGCCTCGAGCTGTCCACGTATTGTCTCACAGTGGGGTGGAACGACGGGTGACGCACGGGAACGGGATTAGACTGGCTGGTCTGGGAGTAAATAGTTGCATGTGTACCCAACAAGACGTGTGGTGCAGTGCCAAAGTGGGTCCGGTGACTCGCTCACAGATCTATTTCGCACGAGGTCATGTGTCGAACTAAAATCGGGTGATTGGAGTTCGCGGTGCAGAAGTGGGGCAGGCGACAGATGAGGAGGTCCACCTTGCACCGGCAAACAGGGGTTGTATACACTAACACGACGACTTGGTCACCGTTAACCTAGTTACCGTATGTGCATTAAAAACACACACGGAGAACAGCTGGAAACTGGTAATGTAAGTGGAGATTCCATGTATGTATCCACCTTTGCAGCACCATTTTTCGTGTTGTTCTGCCCAATCAGTGCCAATGTACCTAGGTAATATGCATGGGCCGCCCAGTCTGCACCACCTATCTGATCTCCCAGACCTGTTTAGGGACCTACAAAAACTTGGTCCACCGCCTTTAGGCAAGGGTTTCATGCTCCGCATAAGTCTTGAGAAGGGACTGTGGATGTGATACCTCCTTTCATTCGTCACTACGCCTCTCGTATATGCACATTGAGGTGAGAACCCGCCAGAAACCAAGTTGCCGCTCGAACGGAGGCAAAGTGTAGCAGATCGAACAAAAGCACAGTGCGAGGCAGAGCAGAGACAAGTCGGGGTTGAGAGACGGCTGCAGATGTGCCAAAGCGTGAACTACATGGTGGCTCTGTCTGCACATGGACGGGGCCTGTGGAGACTGAAGCAACTCACCGAGGAAACCACTGACGGCAAGGCCATACACCGAGACGGATTGGGAAGGAAAGACACGTTTTCTAGCCACCAGTGCATTCCAATGCTCGTTTATCTATCAGCCTTAACTCTGCGACGCTTCGCCGCACAAGCCGTTCCCTACCCCTCGTCTTATTACCAACATTCTTGAAGCACTCTTGGGCCAACCGAGCCCAAATCAATCATCATCATGCGGCTACCAACGAGGTCAAGAAAGCAACATGCAGCGGCAGCAACTTCCATCGATGGACCGTCGACCGAGCGAATCGAGTTTACCAAAAGAATACAGCAACATCTCACCAGCCATCTTGGCCCCGTGCGCTTTTTGCTGCAGAGTCCTGAGCTCGGCTACATGTTCTTTTTGGCTGATGATCCCATGCCTTCAGAGGAGACTTTGAAGGAGAGCCGGCTGCCAGATCAGGCTATTGTTATTCTTTTCCGGGAAGGCGTTGTGGAGATGGAGCCTGACAGCCCAGATACTGAACCTGAGAGCCTAGATACTGAGCCTGACAGGCCAGATACTGTGGTGACTTTGGTGACATGGTATCTTTGTCGCCCTCTGCATAGGTGGGATGAATCAACCCTGATTGTGCCACGTTGGGTGGTGGAGGAGGAGGATTTCGAGGGTTTAGAACTATTCGGCGAATATTGGAACGATTGGGGGGGCCAGTTGGCAGAGGAGCATCGCAAGTTGCTGGAAACGATACATTGGCAACATTTGTACTCCAGCGCAACGCAAGCTGGTAGGGTTGGACTTGACATTCATGAATCATCTGCACCGCCCAGTCACTGGGTTTGTCGCGTCTGCGACTCATGTCAAACGTTCAGCGTTGACACACATTATTCATGATTGTATCCAGAGATGGATTTATCCGATGGGTTTCGGAGAGAAAACGCTTGGTTATGGGACCATTTACGGGGAGCATTGCGGAATGTCAAGACTTTTGGGCTTCTGAAGAGTCGGAATATCAGAACGGCTGCACAAAGTTTTCAGCTTACCATGCGGAGATGTTGAATACCCTAAAATAGAAGAATGACATTGACCTTTGTTGAGGTATCTGGATTATTTACAGCCCCTGGTTACTGGGTTTGTCGCGTCTCGCATCATGTCAAAGGCTCAGCGTTGACATTATCACTTCTGAGGAAGAGGAGGAACCCCGCATGAGAGATACTGGGGTTGGATGCTCCCATCCGGCGTTGAATGAAAGTTTCAAGAAGAGATGTCTTTGCTTACCGTCTTGTTAGCAAACCTGATTGTTTTGGTTACGATTATGCTCTGCGAAGTGTGGAACGGATTGGTATTCGGCAACTCAAAGGCCACCGACGCGAGATCTTCGGTTCAGCTCACAAGTGAACAGACAAGCGTGGGGGTTACGCAAATAACACAGTGCGAGAGATGACCTATGTGGCTAAAGCGGACCTTGCTGCATGCGCTTGACTTTAACCGGTTAGCGTGGTGCAGGAGTGGGTCGAGTGACTTGCTTCGAGGTCCAGATTGCATGGAAGTGGAGTAAGCGCCACTAACAGGTGCCGTGTCAGGTACCCCAATGTACCGCCACCGCAAGCAACAAGTTGCATTCTTGTATAGATAAAGGGACAAGACTAAATTGACATGAGGCGTCCCTCCGTAACTTGACACCAGAGCCCATGCTTGAGCAAAAGTTAGCTCTCGTGACAGCGTTGTCTCCAGGGGTAGTCCTGCTTGCAACTGGCAGGTGGCGTAATGCTGGTCTGTCGCTTACACACCTCTGGGACCGCCAAGGACGGATGGACGGATGTGCTACATGAGTCACTGCAAAACCCTGGGAATCGAGCGAGACCTGCATCCCAGACGATATATCTGGGACAATGTAGCATGAAAGAAGGAGGATTGGATCGGTAACATATCCATTAGAATGTGATAGCTGCAACTAAACTAACCTCCAACAGCGCACCCAACATTTAAGTTCTCTGTTGGGTCTTCGCCTCCTGGAGTCTTTGGCCCGGGGGCCGATGAAACGGAGCGGACCAGCAACAGAGAACCGCTCTTTTTTTTGTAATTCCAATAAAATCGCCATGACGTCCACTCCCAAACCGGAATGGTTGCCATAACGCATTGTGGCAAGTGACTGTCGAGAATGATATTTGTATAGCCGAGTCCTAAGAAGACGACGGTTAAAGTGAATGCAGCGAACGAGGTGGCGGCAGCGCTCCAAAAGCGGTACTGTCCGGCACAGTTGAGAAAGCTCGGTAGGGTTATCGTATCGAAAAAGATAGCAATATAAGTAAAGACAAGAGAAGCCTAAACGAGAGGATGGCCATGCTTGAAATTAAGCTAGAGTCCCAAGCCAAAGCAAACAAGTTGGAGGAATCTAGCTAGGAACCAAAGACATGTGCGACGGCCGGTCTCTTCAGAACGACTCCTTATAAGAGGATAAGCAATTACAGCATTCTGCAGGTCCATTATTAGCGCTAAAACATCGGGTTGGAGCTTCGGGTAATTACGCTTACCTCTCCGGTAGCAATAGAGATAAATATAATAACCTTCTACCCCTTACCGAAGTGGCGTGACGCAATGTCGGACTTCACTACCGTAACGATAATAAGAGATAAAGTCGCTACGAAGAGTAGCGTAAAGTATATAAAGGCTGCCCACTTCGATGTCCTTTTCCGGCCCTTGTGGTAAGGGAAAGCGCATGACAGTATCGCATAGAAAAGAAGAGGAAGAAGAACAAGATAAAAAGACGAGAGTAAGCGAGTGTTAGTAACCCAGTCTATGATGGTAGATGGTTTACTAGGTGGTTATAGAGAAATTCCATTCTTCTTGGGGATGTTATCTTTAAACCTCCTCAAGTACCTCGCGCTACGGCGATTTGGCTGGCAAGGATTACTCTGCCGCGGAGCTTCCCTTGCATCTGGGTGGGTACTGTACAGTGCACCCTGGCCACGCCAAGTCCGGAGTGTATCGTGGGGATTTTGGTGCAGCTGCTGTGTGTTTAGTCCTCGAGTATGACTGCCGGCAGCGCGCTCTGTGGCAGGCTGAGATTATAATAACTTAGCGAGTCTGTATCCGAGTAGATACGGCCTTGGTGTATAATAGGAGGCATAGTTCCGTCCTCTTTGCTTTAAAAGATGCTTTTCCAAGCCATTGAATAAACACAGCCATATTACTAGACTTGGAGGCCCAGCAAACGCTCCTTGCCCATCACAATGCTATCTGCCACCCTACTAGGCGTGCGGCTAGTGTGCTATCCCGGATTACTCGAAACAACTATGTTGCGTTTCCAACTTACCTCATTTTAGCACTCCTCTCCGCTAGTCTACCCGCAGTTCTACCGAGGTTCCTACCATCTAAGGACCCCATTATATACATTATAGTTTATCTAGTTTTAATATATTACGGAAAGCAAGTTTACCTTTAAACGATAATTTATATAGACATACAGATCTAAGTTATTTTAAAGGATTCGAACTTAGAATTAAATTAAATTAAGGTATTAACAAAATCGAAGGTACTCGATAGCTTTATTTTTACAATTCTCTTTAATGTCTTTCCAATATTTAACAGCCTATATAAACTTCTATTTAAGCCCAATATACTTATTATTTATACTACTATTATCGCGGTTTCTTTCTTAATAGCATTTTTTCATATTTTCGATTAGAATATTTTTTTTCTAAAAGACTTAAGAGGCGAGGATAGAAAGAAACTGGATACAAGTTATTTACGATATTTTAAAGTTATTACTAACTAATAATACTTTATAAATTAAAATAGAGATTAACTTAAAAACTTACTACTTATTAGGAAAAATATATATCGGTAAAGTAAAGAAAGTTTAATTTTATTACCTATTAAAAGTGTTAAACTAAGTCCCTGTGAGGCCTAAGTTTACAGTAGGTAGCTGCTATTATACTACGTAGTGGAAGCTTAAGTGGAAAAGCCTACCCGTCAGCTGCCCGGTACCTTACTTCACTGCAGGGCTATTCAAAGGCCTGTATCCCACTAACCAGTAGGCCAAACTGCCTGTAATTTTATATTCAGGCTACTAAGGCCCACTACTATAGGCAGTACAAGTGGCCTAACCCTAACCCTATAATGACCCGCACTTTGGGTTAAGGGTGTCGGGTTTCGCAGCCCTTTTTATATAGCCGTAAGTCGATTATTAGAGAGCTATAAACCACGCTAACTTAACTGCCTAGAAGACCTATAGTTAACTACTGGACTAGCCAAATTGGCCTAGAATTAGTAGGCCTATAGTTAAGTAAGTATATTACTACTATACTAAATTATAGGCCTGTAAGCCCTATAGGTCTGGAGTTACAGAGAGCTTAGCAAGTGGTTTATAAGGCTTAGCAAACCTTAAGATTAACCAAGCCGTACTCTGGCCTATCTACCTGCTAGGATATGCAAGGCACTATACGTTAGTCAGTAAGTATATAGTAGAGGTCGAGTATAAACTCTACTATAGAGATTATTACAGTGGATTTATAGAAGGCTAGTATTATAATATAATTGTTTACCTATTATATTTCTATCTTACAGTATCTGCAAGGTACTATATTCTAGTACCCTAATACTAAGCTATAGATATTATATATAAGACTTCCACTATACTATAAGCTAATATATAAGTACTAAGTACAGGGCTCTTAAGCTTATAATTGGCTATATCTATTCTAATAAGTTATAAGCTTAGAAGATACTTAGCTAGATTATAGGCTTATAAGCTTAAGCTTAAAGCCTTCTATAAATAACGGCTTAAGCTACTATAGATTATACTATAAGTAGGCTATAAAATTACTAATTTTAAAGCCTACCTATTAAGGTGAGGTTTTAAGGTAAAGACTAAGCTTGCCTTACCTTTATTAAGTTTTCTAAAGGCCTATAAAGGTTTAAATTTACACCTGCTATTAAATTTATTATACCGTGAGGCATATAAAAATTAAGCTTAATAGAGTACTAAAGGCCTATAAACTATAAGCTTATAAAAGCTAGAAATAGCCTCTTACTTTAACCGTAACTAAGTAGATAGTTCTATAAATCCTAAAGGTAGGTAAAACAGTAAGAAGGTAAAGCGACCTTCTTAACTATTACTATTATTAGTAGTTATAATACTTTACTATATAAAATAGAACCTATTCTTTAAGGTTCTTAAGTACTATAGACCTAGCTCTTTTATTATAAAAGTAAACTATAGTTAAAGCCTTAGTTAAAAACGGTATTAAGCTAAGGTCTTAAAGCCCTATAGAATACTTTAATAGTAAATATACCAAGCCCCCTATAGATTTAAAAATATAAAATATAGAGCCTAAGCAAGGGCCTTCTAGAAGGAAAGAATCAGTAGATTCTTACTGTATATAAGCCTTTACTATTTAATTAAGGGAGTAAGAAGCTTAGATTTAATAGTTATAAAGCGCTATAATTAAAGTAGTAGAGTAAATTAAGCTTTTAATAGTAGTTTAAAGTACTTTAAAATAGCTTAAGGCTACTATAACTACTCCTTTAATAGTAGTTAAAACCATATATATAGAAGCTACAGTAGCCTATTAGTTAAAGTTTAAAGCTAATAGTAGTTCCGCTAAGGTCCTTTATACTACTATAGCCATTAAGATAACTAAAAAGGTCTATAAATTTTCTACTAACTAAAAGCTTATAGACCTTAAGAATTTCGATCTATAGAAATAGGGCTTAAATATTATACTATATACTATTAATATAGCTACTTTTATAGAGGATCCTATTATAGTAGCCTTTTAAAGTAATACTAAATAGGCCTTACTATTAATATTACTTTAAAATAGTATAGCCTTAGGCCTTTAGGCTTTTATTTTATAGTAAATAAGCCCTATTAAAGCCTATAAACTACGTATTTAGAGGTATTTCTATAGTACTAAATTATAGTAAAGGAACTTCTATAGGAAATACCACTCCTTAAACTTCTACTAATTTATAGACTTTTTAATAGACTTTAACGTTAAGTTCTTTAATATAGTTAACTGGCTTATACTAACTAGTATTAACCTCTAAGCTATAGATTAAGTAAATTAATACCTATAGACTATAGAAAAGAGCTTTCTATAGTAAACTAAAAGGTAATAAAATATTATATAGATAACTAAAGTATTAAGTTAAAATACAGATACTATTGACCTAAGCTTTTTAATAGTAGACCTTTTAAAAGAACAGTATATTCCAGCCTTTACTACCGTTAAAAGCATAGTTTATAAAAGTAAAGAAGGCCTTTATAAAAGTACTAAAAAGAAGGTTTTCTTAAGTAAAAAGCTTAAAAGTAATAGCAATAGTAGCCTTAGTAGCCTTAGTAGCTTTCCTTAAAAGAAAAAGAAGAAAAGCTTTAAAAGGCCTAAAGGCCTTAAAAAAAGGCTTAAAGCTAAAGATTTATTTACCTATATAGTAAGCTTTTATAATTTAGCTTTAGGGGTCTTTAAAGACTTTAATAGTAATGATAGTAATAAAGGTACTTATATAGTACTTATAGGGCCTATTAAAAGCATTAAAGATAAGGCCTTAATAGTGCTTTCTTTAAAGGATGCCCTTCTATATAATATTAAGTTTATTAACTATATTATTAACAATCGAAAATAGTTTACTAACTATAAACTTAATAATAGCTTATTAAAGACAATTTATATAAAAGGAGGTCTCCTAATGCTTAAAGGCTTTAAAATTACTGTATTTACAGTACTTTTATAAAAAGAACCTTTTAAATATACTAAGTTTAAGCTTAAAAATGCTCTATATATTCTTTAGTTTAACATTAACCTTTTTAATAGTATACTATACTATAAAGCTAGCAGTTAGGTTAAAAAGAAAGTACTGTATAGGCCTAATAAGGCTTCGATAGTAGTATTCGATTTTAAAGCTTTAGGCTTTTTTTTAAAATTATAAAGAGTAGAGAGGCCTATTATTTACTATAATGTAAGTTTTAACGTTATTAATTAAAAGTGAAAATTAATAGTAGAGCTTTTTAATAGGCCTTTATCCTAAAAGGATAGCTATTTAAAGGTCGATTTAGACCTTTAAAGGCCTAGTAATAGGCCTATAGAGCTAAATAGTAATAGTATTATTAACTTTAATTCAAATGTTTAAAAGGTAAAGCCCTATAGGCTTAAAAGGTCTAAATAAGGCTATAAAGAAAGCCGTAATTAGGATATACTTAGAAGAATAAAGCTCTATTAGCCTATAGAAGGCCCTAATAACTTAAGTAACCTTAGCTTTAAAGGATTTAATTAAAGTAGACTTACTAAAAAGCTTTATTAGCCTATAAAAGGCTTTAATAGCTTAAATAACCCTAGCCTACTTAGTTAAAAAGAGATTTAAAGAGGCTATATATTTAAAGAGGCTATTAAAAATATCTCTAATACTACTATAGACTATTATAGTAAATTACTTTAAATAGTACTAAAATAGTATATTAAGTTAGGTTATATAGGCCTAATATTATTAAAAAAGACCAGTAAAATTACTATTAGGCTTTTAAATTTAAATTAAATAAAAAAAGTAGATTTTTAATACTTAGCCTATAATAAAGTTAAAGTAATAAAAAGGCTTTAAATTTTTACTATTCTAGACTTACTTAAGGTTTTAGGTTCTATTAAAGGCAATACTTTTAAAATCAAGCCTATACCCTATAATAAGCTTTTTATAATATTAATTTTAGTAGACTGAAAATCCTAGTTTAAGTAGGCCTTTTATTTATTAAACGTTAAAGGACTAACTATATTAAGTACTATAAAAGGCTTTTTTAAAAGCTTAAAGAATCGCTATAACCGGTATTCTATTTATTTTTACTATAACGGTAAAAAAGAAATTAATTACAAATTATAAGCTTAGTTTTCTATTAAAGGCATTGAATTTTCTACTTCTAAGCTCTATATTTATAAATAAAATAGCCTAATTAAACATTCTATTAGAGTATTTTTAAATCGGTTATAGGCTATAATAATATTATTATAGCTTCTTTAATACTTATAGTACTATATAGCACCTATAGTACTTAAATTAATTAACTATATAGTAGTTAATAATAGGGACCTTACTTTTTACTAAATACTTTATAATAAATTAAAGCCTTTCCTTTCTTATAAGCTAAATTTAAGCCAGTTTAAGGCTATAGGTTTCTTTATAAAGCTCCTTATTTCTATTAAAAAAAGGTCTAAAGTTCTAAAGCTATAAGCCTATATAGAGCCTAGTAAGCTATTGGCTGTCTTTAAAAGTAAGACCTATTAAATATAGATACTAGCTAAAAGAGTAATAGTAAAATCTTCCTTTATTAATATAGTA
Organism: Apiosordaria backusii; assembly: GCA_030549205.1. Taxonomy (NCBI): domain Eukaryota; kingdom Fungi; phylum Ascomycota; class Sordariomycetes; order Sordariales; family Lasiosphaeriaceae; genus Apiosordaria; species Apiosordaria backusii. The sequence continues at coordinate 2,786,501 of JAUKTV010000006.1, forward strand.
AACAAGCCTACTGTAATTTAAAGTATTACTACTATTTTAAAAAAGGATTTAAACCGAGAAAAGGTAGAGCTACTATAATTAGTAAATAAAGATAGCAACTTATACTTTAAAAAATCTGACTTAACCAGCCGGCTAAGTTTAAAACTTTATCGGCAAGCTAACCCTGAAGAATTCTCTAATAGTAAGTTAATTTATAGACCTACTATAATTTAAAAGGCTATAATTAATAGTAGTTTAAAGCCTTTTAATAGGCCTATTATAGGCTTTAAGGCCAGCCTAGAACCTTCTATTAAAGACTACTTACTAATAAAAGTAGAAGAACTATATTAAAATGTAAATAAAGATATTAAAATAGGCATTAGCTAATTTATTAAATCAATATTAATTAAGGCTAAGGCCTATTACTATAGGGTTTTTAAGGGTCCTTTTAATACTAATTTACTACCTTAAATACTAAAATAAGTACTGAAAAACCTTGAAAAATCCTATTAACTAAAGGCTATATATAGTAAATTTAAGTAAATAGTTAACTAAAGAACCTTTAAGTTCTTTCCTTAAAGCGCTTTCTTTAAAGACTATATACTACTAACTAGTAGGTTAATATTATATAAAAAGACCGATAAAGAAAATAAGCTTTTAAAGTTTAAGGCTAGGCTAATTATTAAAGGATTTTTATAAAAAGAAGGCTTAGATTTTATAAAGACCTTTACTTCTATTATTATACTATCTATTTAGTATATACTATTAGTTATAGCGGCTTTATTAAATTAAGAAATAGAATAGATCGATTTTATAAGGGCATTTTTTAATAGCTATTTAAAAAAGGAAAATTATATAGCTATATTTAAAGGCTTTTATAAATTCTATTAAAAAGCAGACTTAACTATTAAAGTAAAACTATATAAGTAAAGCTTTAAGCTTAAAATTAGCTAAATAATTTGCCTTTCTAAAGCCCTATATAGCCTAAAGTAAAGCCTTAAACTTTAGTAAACTAAACTTATTAAGCTATTAAAAGAAAAGGGTTTTATAATACTAATTTCTAACTTTACTGTCTTCTATAATTCTAAGGTTAGGATTTTTATAGTAACCTATATTAATAATTGTTTAATTATAGGCTTTAATAAGGCCTATATTTAACGGCTTAAAAAAAGCTTAAATAAGGTCTACTTAATAGAAAATAAAGAGCTGGCTTCCTTCTTTTTAAGTATTTAAATAATAAGGGATAAACGTTGCTTTCTTCTATAGCTTAGTTAAGCTTAGTATATATAGGAGGTAATTAAGACCTTTAACTTCGAAAATAGCTGTAAAATATTAATTTCCTTATAGTTTAAAATAGTAGCTTAATATAAAGACCTTAAATTAAAAGAAAGCCCTATAAGTAAGTTAGATTATATACTATTCTAATATATAATAGATACTATAATATCTTTAATAATCTAAATAAGGCCTAATATTGCTTTTACAGTATAGTAGCTTTTAAAGAGTATATAGTAACTTACTATAGTAAGCTTAAACACTACTAAAAACCTTTTAAAGTATTTAAATAGTATAGAGAATTTAATAATTGCTTATAGTTATAATATTATTAGACTTATTAAAAAGGAAGATACTATAGTACCTATAGGCTTTATAGATTTAAACTTTATAAAGGACTTAAAGGACTTAAAATCTACCTATAGCTTTATATTTAAAATAGCCAGAGGCTTTATAAGCTAGAAATTAAAGAAGGCTTGTACTATAAGCTTCTCTACTTTAAAGGCTAAAACTAATGTACTTACTAAGGCTATTTATAAGGCTTTATAAATTAGAGGGGTCTATAAGGAGCTAAGGTATACCTTAGTAGGCTCTACCTTACTATATAATAATAATATTAGCTTTATAACTACTGCCTATAACCTAGCCCTTTATAATTGTATTAAGTATATACTATTAAAATACTATTAGGTTAGAGAGTAAGTTAAGGCACTATAGGTTACTATTAACTACTTAAATACTAAATGAATGCCAGCTAATAGGCTAATTAAACTATTGGCTAGTTAAAAATTTAAGACCTTTATAGGTCTTTTAGGCTTAAGGAATAGGCCTATAGAGGAAAAGTTAATAAAGGAATAAATTAAAAAACTACCCTCTCTATATTTAATTTTCCTTTATAAATTAGCTTATAAAAGTAGTTACTTAACGCTTAAATATATAGGCCTCAATGCTTTATACACTTTATATTTTAGTTTTTTAATTAGCCAGTTAGTTTATTAGTTTTAGCTTACTACGGTAGGCCTTAAATTTAAATCTAGGCCTATCACTTACTATAAGCAGAGAAGAGATGTTAAACTAAGTCCCTATAAGGCCTAAGTTTACAATAAGTAGCTGCTATTATACTACATAGTAGAAGCTTAAGTAGAAAAGCCTACCTATCAGCTACCCGGCACCTTACTTTACTGCAGGGCTATTTAAAGGCCTACATCCCACTAACCAGTAGACCAAACCGCCTGTAATTTTATATTTAGGCTACTAAGGCCTACTATTATAGGCAGTATAAGTGGCCTAACCCTAACCCTACAATAACCTACACTTTAGGTTAAAGGTATCAGATTTCACGGCCTTTTTTATATAGCCGTAAGTCGATTATTAAAGAGCTATAAACTACGCTAACTTAGCTGCCTAGAAGACCTATAGCCAACTACTGGACTGGCTAAATTGGCCTAGAATTGGTAGGCCTATAGTTAAGTAGGTATATTACTACTATACTAAATTATAGGCCTGTAGGCCCTGTAGGTCTAAACCTACAGAGAGCTTAGCAAGTAGTTTACAGGGCTTAGCAAACCTTAAGGTCAACCAAGCCGTACTCTAGCCTATCTACCCGCTAGGATATACAAAGCACCGCACGTTAGTCGGTAGGTATATAGTAGAGGTCGAGTACGAACCCTACTATAGAGATTATTACAGTAGATTTATAGAAGGCTAGTACTACAATATAATTGTTTACCCACTATATTTCTATCCTACAGTACCTGCAAGGTACTGTATTCTAGTACCCTAGCACTGAGTTATAGGTATCACGCATAAGACTTCCGCTGCACTGTGAGCTAGTGTGTAAGCACTAATTACAGGGCCCTTAGGCCTGTAATTGGCTATACCTATTCTAATAAAAAATATCTAATCTTCTTTATAATTTATATAATTAAATTTCTTTAATTAAATAATCTTGGTATAAAGCTAAGTACCGTTATTTTAAAAGATACTCTATTATTAGGAACTTCCTTTATTAAAATTAATAAAAGTTAGATTATAGTACGGCTATAGATTTTATTTTTATTAAGGAATTAGGTAGGCGATAGGTAAAATATTATAAATATGTGACTAGCTGTGCCTTAAATTGTAGCATTTGCTTATATTATATCCTCGGATCTGTACCTTCTTAGTTACAGAGTAGGAGTAAGTAGAGGTTATAAAAGATATTTTCTGAGATAATTTTATATTTACCCTTTCCCTATATACCGCATTTATATTCGGATATATTACCTACCCCTACCATATTAATTTAATCTTTTTTACCTTTCTTATCTTTCTTACCTTTTTTACCTTTATTACCCCTCTTACCTTTATTACTTTTATTACTTTTATTACCTTTATTACTTCTATTACCTTTATTATCTTTATTACCTTTATTACCTTTATTGCCTTTATTGCCTTTATTGCCTTTATTGCCTTTATTGCCTTTATTGCCTTTATTGCCTTTGTTACCTTTATTGCCTGTCCTTTTTTTTCTCTATATATAAGCTAATTATAGAATAGCACGTTTTCTAGTTTATTTAACTGTTCTTTAATGTACTTTAGACTCGTCTGTGCGGCCTAAAGTTAGAATGGGTAAAGTTTATAGTATCGGACCTCTGAGATAATACCGATAGGATATTCTTTGAGGAAGGCCATTTCCTTGCTTGGCTTGCTTTGTATTGAGCCCGAGATGCTATAAAGAAGCGGTAAAAGTTTGACGGCAAGTTGTCGGTAGTTAAGGCGCTTATTGAGCTAGATAGATGGAGTCCTATTATTATAAGGAAAGCTGTGAATATGGTTGTAAAGATTATCTGGGCTAATAAGAATGTATTGAAAGCTATAAGCGCGATATATAAGAAAGTCAATCTTACGGGTATATATCTGATACTATATTGATTGTCTGTAATAACTAACTATAACCGCAACTTCAGGTCTCAAGTTCGATCTTTTACTGTCTAATCTATCCGCTAACACTACAACACCGCTACATCAATAGAATTTTCTAGACCGATCTCCGTTAGAGGGTGTATAAGACTAATCCCTGACAATTGGGTCTAGCTCCAAATTATACCGATGTCCTGCCGACACGCCCTGTGAACACTCTCTATATGAAAGTCTACAATAGCCCCTCGAGGGCGTCGACAGAATACCTTTGTAACCAATGACCTTTGCCTATCTGTCACTAGAAAATGCCTGCAAAGTCTTCCTACCTTTACTCTTAGAGTCAATAAGGAAAAGTAAATGGGATGATGATAGTGAGGTCATTGATATAGTAATCATGCTATTATCAGGGCTTCCTATTACCAGTTTTCGGAGCCAGATTATAATAGGTATTTTTAACGATAGATTAGCAAAGCTTACTCCAAAATTGATAGGGTAGGAGGGGTAGAAGGCTAGTTATTCTATTTTAATTGCTTAAAGTTGCCAGTAGTAAATAGAATCTTTAAATTAGATACTTTTCTTTAATAGAATAGTATCGGGCTGCTGTATAGGTACGTTTTAGGAAATAGTAGGAGATAAAGTATTTAAGCTTTTAAAGAATGATCAAGCGGCTGTGTTAGCATCAGGGCTGGATATAAACGATGAACTGCGGAAGGTTAAATGGGTATCTATATTTTTTGGGAAATATGCTAGCGAATTTAGAATTGTTTTAGTTTCCTTTCTATTACTGGGTATAAGATTAAAGAAACTCTTATTAATATAACACGTCGCCTTTATCCTTTTAACTTAACTTTACTTTCTACTCTTCTGAATTACAATATTACTTCTTACTTTACTTTACCTTGCCTATTATAAAGCCTATACTGTTTTATAGGAGTATGGGGGTCTTTTGTTAGATAGATAAGTAAGAACGATTTATGCTAGTATATGTTTTGACCTTTGCTATCTACAACTGTAGGGTACTTTTCGGCGTTGGTAAAGAACTCGTCGTGCTTAGTCAAGCTTTCGACTTTAAAGATAGCTACTGGGGTGCCTGTTATTAGGTAATCTGCGCATGCGATGTGAAACCGGAACCTATGGAGAACCAACGAACTTTTTGGTGACTGCTGCTCTGCCATTATGAATGTGATGACGAGATGGACGAGAGGGATATTTGACTTGGAAAAGTATATTGATGCGAAGAATGTGTTTAAAGCTGGCAGCTTTTTTTTACACAGTCAGGCAACGACAGTAAGGCTCTGACGTTGCGCGAACTATTTGTGCGATGGGTTGATAAGCGTTATCGATAACGATAAGAGCGAGGGAAACGGGCCCAACAACGTTGGCGGGGAAATATCATGTGACGTATCAACACGGAACGCTTGCAGAACTGACTGCTTCAAGATCAACGCATAGATATTTGCAATTTGTGAGACGGACACCAGGAAACTCAAAAAAGGCCAATTCATCCCGGCTCGGTCATCAATCTTCCGAGTCAGACTTGTTATATATGCTACCTCAGACAACAAGGAATGCATTCAGTACAAAGTTTTCTTATCCCCGGGCTGCCTCTTAATCATATTCTCCCACGGAGGGTAGGTCTTTGGCTTACACTCCCCTATGCCAAGATATATTAGATGGTATTCTAAAGGGAAGAAGGGAGTTTGGAGACATACCACAAAGCTCTTCTGCCCGGTACTCAAAGTGTGTGACATTAGGTTGGCATCTTTTGTGAGTGAGGGTGTAGTCCCGGCACCATTTGGAGGCGATCCAGCGGAAGTGGCCGCAAGAGTATTCGCGCTGGGTTTGTTAGAGTACCTTGAGTAAAGAATGTACGGAAAAGCTAAGCTTACCTGCGTAAAATCGCACATGATGAATGAGGGTAAGGGGATTTGGGCAAGGGCGTCTCCTAAGTTGGCGGTCGATTCTGAAGAGCAGAGGTAAGATGCAGATGGGCTGTAGGGTTCTCTGGAAGGGAGTCAAGTTATATATCTAGGATCCGGTTCAAGCTTGAACACCTCCCGATGTCTCCTCACGGAGGGAAGGATGAGTACCGGACCGACAAACCATCAGCACGGATCTTAGGGGGTGAAACTATCATAGAGCATGATATGGATGGTTGCCATGCATGGACAGGCCGGCAGCCGTTGCTTCTTTATGCACCTCGATAAGAGGTAGTTTGCAGTCCTGCTCCCAAAATACCGCTGTTCGCGCGAACACCCGTGCTTGAATGCTGTAATCTGCATCCCAACACGGAAGTCTTTTGGCGTGCGAGTCTCTGGTACCTATAAAGCAGGGTAATGCATTATAATCATCGCTTGTGACATTTCATTGGGAAATGCTCTGTGATCCGTCACATGCAATCTCACACCACGCAAAATGGGAACCTTGGGAAAGATGGGTGGAATGTTCATCCTTGTGTGGTACACCTACCCCAGCGGTTATAAACGTTAGATCGGTACATTCTAACCATATTAGGCAAGAAAACATGCATTTTATCAATTTTTATTTCCATTTTGTCAAAGTCATAGTACTTACAAAACCAGCCAATTCCTATACAAATCCAGGTACCTATACTAGTAGCCTATAAGCCTACCTTCCAAAGCGATGACTTTCTCGAGCCTTTTAGGTATCGAATGTGCAAGGCCTAGAAGGTAGTCCCTGGGCACTGCTTCCTAGGCTTATAATACGGCCTAGTGTAAGGCCTAAGAATTGAGGCTTTGAATATTGTAATTGAATTTGAGCCAGTCTTTTATCTAAAACTATACATTTTCAATTAGGTTAAGGTCTGGGCTCTTTATTGGCCAGTTTAACTATTCAATTTCTAGGCTAGCAATATAAATATATATAGCCTTGGAAGAGTGATAGGAAGTATTATCTTATTGGAAAACTATAGAAGTACCTTAAGCTTTTTTTTCTATAATAAAATGGTAGATAAAAGGGATAATATACCTTTAATATTTTTTACTGTTAATACTTCTATATTTCTTTTCCTATATAAATAACGGTCCTTTTATCGCTTTATATATCGACCTCTAAAATATCTACCTGTAAGGCTTTTACTGTATAGTAGCTTACTTATTAATATCTTCAGTATTGTATATTATAAGTTACCTTTTCTATATTAGGTTATTTATAGCCTAGGTCTTATTGGTAAAAAATACCCTTTCCTAGTCTTTAGGCCAAGGCCGTAGTACCAATTACTTGCAGGTAAAGGCCACTTAGGTATGCTTATAGTAGACTATAAGCCGTATTCTTTATAACTAAACTCGACGTTTGAACTCTATGTTAGTTATCGCTATTATAAAGGCCCTATCTTTCCAGTAGTTAAATCTACAAATATACTACCTTAAATCGGCTTAGGGAAGCTTATAAGCGATAAGGTCGTTATTGAATAATTGTTTAAAGGCAAGCTTTTTATCGTTTGTAAAGTAGGTAGGTCGTCGGCTATATCGGTAAGCCTATAGTATAAGCTGCGATTTTAAGGTATATTGAACTTGCCTGGCTGACTTTTGAACGTACCGAGCTATTATTATATAGTCCTAATTAGTTATCTTCTGTATAGTTTGAATTTAAAGCTATAGCCAGTCAGTCAGTTAGTTAGTTTAATAGCTAACTGGGCCAGGGTTAGGGCTTTATATAGCTTACTTTTTTATCATGCATAATGTGACGAACCCCTGATCAGAACCTCTGAAAGGGATACACAGTTGAAGGTAACTTCTAATAGTAATGGTTCGGTGCAGCTAAACAGTGCACAACAAGATGTCTCAATGTAAACACAAGATACCGTGAATACAAGCTGTGATTGCATACTGCGGAACTATCTACAAGCTATCTAGTTCCTCCGTATATATAGACCTTTTCCTAGTCGTGCTCACCTTGCTCAGTGCCCCGAGCACACTGATCACTCCGCTTGGTCTGCTCAGTGCTCCAAGCAGACTGAGCATCCCGCTCAGTCTGTTCAGCGTCCTGAGCACACTGATCAACCGTTCCTTACCGTGATTGGCTCTCCTAGGTGTATTCCTGATTGGTCCTTACTTTCCGTGGTTCCACAACCAATCGTTATTCTCGTCCATATACCAGGGTTGTGACACATAAGCTCCTTCGACCTGGGCTTGTATAGGTTATATTCCGGTTAGTCTGGCTATTAAATTATAAGCTGATAAAATCGCTCGACTGCAGGTATATTATAAATATTACTGTAGTTAATAAAAGCGTTAATTTCTATGGTGGTAGGTAATGGTGGTGTTGGGTATGGTTGTGGTCGGTTGCAGCGGTATAACGTAAGTGGGCTTGTATTTCTTTAAAATTAACGAAGTATCCCTGCTATAGAAATTGGTAGTAAAGTGACCTGGAATTCGATGAATTTCGATATTACGTATGTAGCTGCTGAGGATCAACATTGCTAGCGACAGTTTTGTAGGGCTTGTACACCGCTAACAACAAAATCCGTGGAATAGGTGTACCTCCCGCCGCGTACCCTGGTACATCCCCACAGTGGCGTTTTGAGGTCTGCTGGGTAGGAGTATGTGCAGGGCGGGGATGTTGCTGGGGACTGGAATTTCTTTTGTCACGGTGCTCTGTCATTGAGGGTAACATGTGCATAAAAACGTAGTTTATTCTCCGTTTTGGGAACGGCCAAGCTAACTCGTTCTCAGATGTCATCTCTGCTGGCGCTTGAAACCTGTGTTGCCGTCCCCATACACCAAAAAATACCTGAGAAGATAAGGTGCCACAACTGAACTTTGCACAGTGAATAAACTATGTAAGATATCTGGGACGCTAAGTGATCAGCTTCATAACGAGATGATTGATGTTAGCGCCGGTCACTTACTGTTAGGGATCGCTTGAAGTGGAACCCCGTGTAATACGGTGTTATTATGAGCGCCGGTATCGATAAGAGTGATAAGCTGACAAGAGGGATGAGCGTGCTAAATACTATTATATCTTTATACTATAGACTGCTCTGTTTACTTTAAAGAATATATAATTAAAAAAAATATTTATATTAAAATATAGTAAGTAGTAAAGGGGATATTAAATACATATAACTTTATTAATACTTTAAAGTTATATATTATATAGCCTTTATTTTAATTATTAAAAGAGAATAGGGTATAACCGGTACTTATTATATAATACATACGTATTAAAATAAAGGTTTCTTATTATTAATTTCTCTTTTTAAAGAAGTATGTAGAAAATGTTTTAAAGGTTATTATTAAGTTAGATACTTAATATATATTCTCTTTAATTAAGATTATATAGTATTTACTTAAAAGTAAAACTTATTATTATCCGATTTAGTCCTAGTATAAGTAAAACTTAATATTAAGTAAAATAGTATTTAAATATTATAATAAGTAAATAGGTTTAGACTTTTAAGTATATTAATTTACGGTTTTATGCTTAAATTACTATTAAGATCTTTTTTTTTTAAAAGTTATAGTTTTAATAGGAAATTCTACTATTTTATAAAGCTTTATATAACTTAATATTAACTTTCTTTATATAATCCTTTAATATATACTGCTTATATTTTTTCTTTATTATATAAAATAACTTCTATAATGATTTAACTATAGTAATTAAGCCTGTAAAAGCAGTAGTTAATACTAAGGAATTAGGTAGATATAATGCTATAAGTGCCAATTATTAATTAAAAGTAATAAAGTACTTAATTAAGAAAACAGAATAGTGGTTATAGAAAGCAATATATAGTTTTATACAACGATTTAACTTTTATTTTATTTTCTAGAGTATTCTGACTTGGAACGTGGTTAATTTGGACATTCCGAAATCAAGGACTTTCAAAGCTGAAATTAACTGTTAACAGGGGAGTAGGGTAGCAAAGTGCCGCTCCTAACCACACACCCCCACCCAAGTCCAAAAGCAGCAAGATATTTCCCTCGAGGAGGAAGAACAGCTACGGTATTGAGCTCCCAGTTGTGGAATTGTTGCCCCTGCTTAGCGGCCTTGGCTAGCTGTTCCAGGCAGTAGTACGATGTTTCCCTCATGGTGACGAGGCCCTTGTCATAGATCTCCTGAGGCGTCTCTTGGTCAATAGCGATCGCGCTTTCGACTAGAACCAGGTCCAGGAGTGAGGAGGGGACTTCTAACGCGCGGGCATCTTCCCTGATGGTGTATGATTCCTTCATCAGAACGTCAAGGTTGGCTTCGGAGAGCAGGTCGGAGTCATCCATGAGTGTTCTAGGACTACCGAAGAAAGCCCCTAAGGTAGTCTTGAGTGACTTCAGCGCTTGTAGTTCGGCCAAGCAGGTCAGCTTTCGCGCCCCCCCGAAGAAGTATTCCTCGGTGCCGAGTGATGTGGCCTTCAAATCTACCAGCAGTATAAGATGTTGTAGAGAAGGTGCGACGGCTGAGAGCACTGAGTTGAGATTTGTAGTCGGGCGACTGTTAACAGGAATAACAACAGCACCCATCTTAATCGTAAAGCTGGAAAGCTGGGGAGCGTGCTCCAGGGCTTCGGGCAGCGGCCGCATGTGGAAAGGGGCGTTGATAAATTCCAAATGAGTCAGGTCCCGAATGCAATGGTTAAGCCGCTGGGTGGTCAGGCTAGCCCTGTTCCTGAACCAAGAGGCTTCGTCATCGTCGGATCCCGCTTCCGGATCGCTGGCTTCTCGAATGGAAGATTGGTCAATATCCGCAACTTTCAAGGTTGTCATTCCTGGAAACAAGTAAAAGCTCAAGGATGGGAACATGTCGAGCTTGCTATCATCTTGTTGAGTGCTTGGACCGATGACTTCAACATGACGGGCGACTGGAATACCGGTAGCAAGATAGGCCTTGTGTAGCGTGCGCGCTAACTTCCCGCAATAGTCCTCTGGGTATCGGTGAGGGCGCTGGTCAAAGGTGACGACGTCCCAAGCGCAAGTCTTGTCGTATCGGAAAATGACCGTGTCGACGGTTCCAATAAGAGTAAAGAGTGAGGCGATTATCTCGTGATATTTCATCTTGCGGCCCTCTTTGTCCGGGAGGCCGCTGCGCCAGTTGCTGCAAGGGCCAGGGTGGTGAAGGTCAGTGTCAAACTCGAGGCGCTTGATGAAACCGCGGTTCTCGATCGCTGTCGGCGTGTTGAAAGATAGGCAACGGAGCAAGGATGAGATCTGTCTGGAGGAACTGAGTTCAACTGTCGAATAGAGCGCACGGCGGGCGAGAGTGCTGAAGCGAGGACAGACACGAGCAAGCGCGAGGAGTGCTGAAGGTTGTGGTTTACGGGCGCGGGCATTCGGATGCGTGGTAACCGCCATCAAAGCCCAGAAATCGGCCTGAGTGGTGGGGTCTGTCTGTGAATCGCCAGGCTCCAAGGATGAGGGGTTGCTGTCAAGGCTGGTGTCGGGTTCGACTGCCTCAGTAGTGAGGTGATCGACGATAAGCTGTAGGACTTCTGTTGGAAAGCTGGAGAGCTGAAGTATCATGCCGGGACCCCCATTATGGGTGGAAGACGAGGTGGTAGCCATCTTGCTGAAGCCGGTGGTTAGGTATACTGCAAGCTAGTATAGATAGGTAAAGATGAAAGGAGAGGCGAAGGTAAGGAAGAGGAAAGATAGTTGTTAGGGTAAGGTATACGACCACTTCTGAAGTGATTCTCTATAGGCGGGGAGATAGGTAGATCGACCAAGTGAAACCGGTAAGGGGAAGAAGAAGAAGAAAAGCAACCAAGGGCCGGAGGGTCGTTAAATATTCTGACAGGATGGTCTGTGCCACTCGCTGTCTTGACGAGATGTGAGTGAATATCGTTTCCCTGTTTGATAGCAAAGTGAGTCAGACAATTGCTCCACTATCAAGCAACAATAGTTGGATGAGGAGCAACCGATTTCTCTGAGTCAATAGATGACCAGCTCCTGGGGAGCTTGGTCCCATCTTATGGCCAACGGTGGCTGTTCCGGCGCTAGAAACAGAGCAAAAAACAAGATGCAAATCGACTACGGCTTTGGAATAGTCCTATGAGTGTTGTAGCCCTTTTGTTCTGAGCAAATTATGCTTTGTTTGCTCTGGCATTATCCAAAACATATAGCTCGCACAAACGCATGATATTTCCGGTTTAGAGCTAAGAATCATCAAAAGCCCACCTTCGCCCTGTCAGACAGCGCCAGTCGTACTGAAGGCTCTATTCGTCTTATCGAACCCCCTTCCACTTTCCCTCATCTCCCGAGTTGGTGTATCTCTCCAGGTCCTCCCTAATCTCGTCGCCCTCTGCGCCTCAAAGTGTCTTGTTCTCATCAAATTGACCAATATTAGACTCCCAAAGAACAGTGCCGATACCCCTATCGCCACCAACGGCACCATGATACTGAAGATCGTAAACCCATATGACACTTCCTGAAACACAGTATCCTCCGCCAGCTTGGTCGTGCTTAGACCAACCTGCATAGCGCTCAGCAGCAACAGGATGTACACCGTCCCACCGATAATGGCGTTCGAGTTATCTCGATACAAACTCCCATACGAGTTCCACATGGCCAGGTGTCCGCCTCGAAGCAAGCCGCCTTTGATAAATGAAATGAGGTTCAGCCGGTTGAGTCTCAGTTCACCGTAGATGTACCGCTCCGCGACGTTGCTATACATTAGCGAAGTGTCGTTGTCTGTGCTCTGCACCAGCTCCTCCACCAGTCGCCGCCATCGTGGCCATTCCATCCATGGGATGAGCTTCTTTTCCAGTGCGATCACGAAGTCGCTTTCGTGCACGATTAGCGCGGCGTATTGCAGGAGCAGCCCCAGAGCGCATTGCCGTGCTCGTTGCGCGTGGCAGGTGCACTTGCCTTCTCCCCCGGCCCCTTGGCTCTGCACTTCCGCTCTTGTCTCTTCCCCTGCTTTTCCTGACACCGTAGAAGAGGGCCGACACCGACATACCAAAACCTCACTCCAAAATCGTGGATTCAACAAATATCTTGGAATGGGTTTGATATAAATTTTGCCATAGCCCCAGACCAGATGCATATCGATGGGCTCCGAGATGACGATTTCCCTGCCCAGCATGATCTGATAGTGTAGTGGCCTTGGTGGCACAGGACGGCCCACCAACCAGAGATAGTTGATCACGCTGTGTAGACGCGTCGGGTTTAGTTCCTCTTCGATTCGGGCTAAAGGTGGGATTCCCTGCGGCGCTTCCAGTTCGTCCCCACGGCGGTATGAGGCGGGGAACTGGTCTTCTAGGATGGAAAGATGTGGGTGCTGGTGAGGAGACTCGTCGCCATCGTCATTGCGATTGCCATGTGGCGGTTGTTGTTGGTCGATGTTGGTGGCGATGGACGGGTTGTTGCTGCGGCTGTAGATGTTGGCGGGGAGGATTTCGGAGGTGAATGGCAGTACGGGGTGACGCTGGACTTAAAGGTCAGATTGGGATCGACTTTGTTTTGTTGGGGCTTGTGCCATACCCGTGATGCTGCCATGATCGTACCTAGGCGGTTTGACTGACTCAAATCTTGGTGCGGCGCGAAGAAATGACCGTGTTAAAACGTGATGAAACAAAAACATGTGAGGCTCGTCGGGTCGAAATCTGTGAGGCTCTGCATGGTGCAGGAGGTGTTGCATTTAACAAGTTCCTTGCAATGCCAAGCCGGGCGAGGTCCCTTGAACGAGATCCTGAAATAGTTAGTCCCAACTTCACGATTGGATGGTTTCTATACGATGGCTAGTCCTCATGAAATTAGGATTGATGCAGTCAGCAGCTTACTCAGACGCCTTACCTGTCAGGGACAAAAGTGGGATCGCTTTGGCACTCTATTGGACGCGGCAAGCTGACAGATCGGCCATTGCCCACCTTGGCGAAACAATAATTAATCTGACAAATGCAACCCCAGTAGCCTTATGCAAATGTAAGTTGTGCTGCCTAACAACCTGGAATCGATGGAGCGCCCGATCTGGAGCGAGGAGGGGTTGCGCAGGGGCTGTGAGAGGGGCAAGGAGGATAGTGGAGGAGGGGTCGGATATAAGGTATACATGCATCTTCAGGAAGGGGCGATGTTGACTCCTGGCTGCCATCTTTGATCAAAACGCGACGTTCTTGCCTTTCGAGCCAGAGACACAGCAGCCAGAGACCGGGCAAGAACGATCTGACAGGAACCCACCATTTCCCCGCCTTCAAGGTCAACATGTCCAACACAAAGGAGAGGCACCAGGGCCTTCAGGTTGTTGCACCAGTCCCAGATGAGGATGGAAAAGGGGGGGAGTTCACGATCGAGTAAGTCTACGGCACTATCTACGCACCAGAACAATTTGTGTTCTAACTGATGGGGGCAGCATCGTCGCCGTGCCTGGTTTGGGCGCCAACCCGGCGAAGAGCTTCGGCTCAGAAAAGAACCCGACCTTCAGCTGGCTGTCGGACCGGATGGATGGCATTCGCGCTGAGATTCCCACCGCCCGCGTGTTGCTGTACTACTATGACTCGGAATGGTACGGCAATAATGCACAGGAGCAAGACCTTCACAACGCCAGCAGCAAGCTACTTGAATATCTTGTCGGGATGCGAAAGGACAACAACATACGCCCGCTGATCTTTCTCGGCCACAGCATGGGTGGTCTCGTGGTGGCGAGGGCTATGACCATCGCACACCAAGCCTATCATAACCTCGAATACATGCGGATCGTCGAATGTTTCGCCGGCGCGATCCTTTTTGGCACGCCTTTCAAGGGGTCCTCTGCTCAGGGTAACGCACTGATGGTGGCACACCTCTTTGAGAAACTCGACAAGGCAGTCCCGAGCCAAATGCTGGAAATACTCAAGCCGGGGAACGACGCCCTCGTCGACTTGCGTCGTGATTTTACCAACATCATCCTTAAGGAACCCAGGGCCAAAGTGGCCTGCTTCTACGAGGAGATCAAAACCAACTATGCCCGTGAGGTCGTGCCGCCACAGCTCAAGGCCTTCTTCAGCAAAAAGTCGGGCGAGATCGTCGTGAGCAAGGACTCAGCTAGCTTGGACGTTGCCCATGTGTTCAGTCTGCACCGCGACCATCGCCAGCTTAACCGCTTCGACAACGCCAAGGACAACGAGTACGTCCTAGTCCGCAACCAGCTCAAAGAGGTCGCCAAGAGCGCCCAGTTCATCGTCAAGACCCGCCTAAGGGTGTCGAAGCAGTCCATTGTGGACGACCAGGTCTTTTACCGCCTCGCTATCAACCTTAATGTCGGCGATGTTGGCGTCAAACTCAAGAGTGTCCAGAGTTCCAGCGGTGACTCGAGCTGGATCCTTTCCGAAGACCAATACCGGCAATGGTCGGCCCCTCTCCGCTCAATTGAGCCCTCTCCGCACCCGGTGCTGTGGGTATCTGGCGACGAAGGGTTGGGGAAGTCGAAAGCCGCGGCCGCAACGATCGGTGCGCTCGAGAAACTCGAGGGCCGCAATCATGAGCCTGGCGTGCGAAACACTATGGTGGCATATTTCTTCTGTGACGGCACCCCTGACTGCCGCATGGCCGAGACGATGCTGCGGTCTTTGATCTGGCAGTTGATCCTCAAGAAGCGATCGCTGGGTCAATACGTCAAGAGCTTCGCAGCCCCGGCCCAGGAAGGTGACAATACGCGTGGCAACACGCAGTCCGGTGGAGGACAGTTCAAGTTCGCGAAGCTGTGGAAGGGTCTGACAGATATCCTTAATGACGATGACGTGCAGGATGTGTACTTTGTCATCAACTCCCTGCATTATCTGTCTGATGGGTTGCAGAGTACGGCAGACTTTCTCGAGCAGCTTTCTGAGTCTATTGGAAACGGCGACGATCGAAACCCGGTCCGGCAGAAGGTCAGGTGGGCTATCTTCAGCAGAGATAACCGGCTTAACATTGAGAATACCCTCAGGCCTGGGTTGGATGAGGGAAATGTGCTGCAGATCGACTTGAACAGCACATCGATGGGTGCCATGCGTCGCGAGCTGCTGCGGACATTCACTCGCGATGCGGTTAAGGAGGTTGCGAGGCACAAGCAGTACAGCACCGCGCTGCAGTATTTTGTTTTCAGCACTCTACAGAAAAGGGCCGAGAACAACACACTGTGGGTTGAGGTCGTCTGCAAACTCCTTCATCAGCTACCCGCGGACTACTCCACCGTTCGGAAGGCCTTGGAGTTGCTGCCGGCCGACCCGGAAAGTCTGATTGAGCAGGCTTGGAATACTGTTTTGGTGCGTCGCTGTTTGGTCCCTTTAGTGCCCCATGTTGATGAAGACTTTGTTGCTAATGTGTCAGTGTGCAGGACCCCAAAGCCTATACCGGCAATGCACCCCTTGAGACCGTCAAAGAAATCCTACGCACACTAGTAGTGGCATACGAAGACCCAACAATCAACGAGCTTCGTGTTCTCGCTGAACTGAAGGTGGAGATCGACCCTGCGGACCCAACTGCGACGGAAGAGGGTATTGTCTTGGGATACATTCGAGACTGCGGTCCTCTCTTGAGAACATACGACGCCGTCGGCGGTGATGGCTACGGACGCTGGGCCACAAGAGTCACCTTCATCCACCCTCTGGCGAAAGAAACCCTGCTCAGTCCCACTCTCAGCAAGCGCATTGGTCTCACGCCTGACGCCAACAACACTGAGGTCAAATGGCAGCACGGCGTCATTGGACTTCGGTGCTGGGACTACATGCAGGAGCAGCTAGGCACAGGCGGTGTGGATGATTATGGGTTCGAAGCGTTCACCAAGGCGCCGGAGCCAGCCCAGAAGGAAGAGTTCCAGGATGACATTGACGAACTGTTTCCCGAGAGCGACGATGAAGACCCTGATGATGACAAGATGGACATGTCAGCGCTTGACTACCCCCTAAAATACTGGCTGCGTCATGGAAACAAAGCGACATCTGATTTCGTGGAGACACTCGACATCAAGCATAGCTTCTGGTCCTTTGAGTCAACGGGGAGAAAGCGCTGGTGGGGCAGCTTTGCCCAGCGTGAGCTGCGCGATGAGCTCAAAGACATCACTGCTCTGCATGTCGCAGCCTATTTTGGTCTCCTCCCACTGGTCAACTCCCTGCTGGCTGATGGTCACGAGAATGAAATCCATTGTCTTGATTCCTGGGCAAACCAGCCTCTGCACTGGGCTGCTGCTAAGGGAAACCTCGACGTGTGCAGACGGTTGCTACAGGTGCCAGGTATTGAGATTGACAATGGCATTGAGAAGGGCGATTGGACCCCGCTTCATATGGCTGCGTGGCAGGGGCAGCTTGATGTCATCCAGTACCTGGTTAATGAGGGCGCTAATATTAACGCCATCTGCAATGACTACGGCACACCCTTGACTCTGGCCTTGGTTCACCGGCAGGCGGATGCCGCTGTTTTGTTGCTCAACAAGCGTGCAGATCCAACCATTGTGGCTGGTGAGGATGAAGAGGCCAAGTCTCCTCCCCTGGAAGTCGCTGCCGCGCAGGGCAATGACGATCTGGTGACTCTATTGCTTGAACTCTACGGCGAGGATGACACTCTCGCTAACCAGTATGGCTGCGCACTCTCTGCAGCATCATCTGCAGGTGACCTCGAAATTGTGCAAATGCTGCTGACCAAGGAGATCAACTGGACATTCCGCGAGGAAGCTCTCTTCAGATCTTCAGCAGCTGGCTTTGGATCCGTAGCTGAGTCAATCCTTGCAGTTTCGCCTGGTATTCCATGCGATAGAGCATTTACCGCCGCAGCTACTTACGGCCATAGATCAATCCTTGAAAGGCTTTGGAGGCACCATGAGGAGTACCAAGTTCTTACCCAGCAACACGTTAACGACGCTCTCTACCAGGCGACGGATACCCAGCAGGAGGCTGTTGTGAAGTTTCTTCTCGAGGTTTGCGGGGCCGAAGCCACCGCAACTGGTGTAGAATACGGCAATGCGTTAACCGCGTCTGCCTATGATGGCACATTGACGATCCTCCATATGCTCCTCGCATACGGGGCCCAGATTGCCGCACCAGAGGGCTACCCATTGCAGGTTGCAGCCTTGAATGGCCATGTCCAAGTTGTTCAATACCTTCTTGATTTGGGTGCCGATCCAAACGCTTTCCACCCTAGCTTACGACATGGCACAGCCCTGCAGGCGGCTTGTGTTGTCGGCGATACCCAGATCGTTCAGTTGTTGCTGAGTCGACATGCGGATCCAAATCACGGCGGCGGCGAGTTCACCAATCCCCTCACTGCAGCCACCAGCAACGGCCAAGGCGAGATTGTCCGGCTCTTGCTGGAAGCTGGCGCAAACCCCAACCAACCGGGCGGCTTCGACGGCAGCTATCCTCTCATCAACGCCGCTACCTCGCTGCCGGCACACTCCCTCGAGCAGTTAATCCGAGCCGGCGCCGAAGTCAACCAACATGACCCCGACGAGGACACGGCCCTGATCATCTCGGCGCTGTACGGCGACACCGACTGTGTAACTACCCTCTTGCGCCACGGCGCCAATGTCAATCTGTCTGGTGCACATCACGGCAGCCCATTGCACGCAGCCGCCTCCCGTGGCTTCGTCGCCACCTGTCTCGCCCTCCTCGACGCCGGCGCCAACCCCCACACTATCGCAGGACCTTTCCACACTGTCCTCCAAGCGGCTGCCGCCTCCGGCAACGCAGAGTGCGTGAAACTCATCCTTGCCCGCGGCGGTCCGAACCTCGACCTCAACATCCAGGGCGGGGCGTATTTCACCGCCCTGCATGCGGCCGCCGAGCACGACAACGACGGCGGTCTGCGCCATCTACTTGGGCGCAACCCGCCTCCACAGCCGGATGTCTTCCCTCCCCCGGGCCACCCGCTCGCACACAAGGGCACGGCGCTTCACGCGGCGGCGTTTAGGGGTTGCAATAGGAATGCAAGGCTGCTTATTGACGCTGGCGCAGACGTGAACATTGTTGCTGGAAAATACGGGTCGGTGTTGGAGGCCGCGGCACTGAAATGTGAGCCTCTGCTGGTGGAGATGCTTCTTGACCATGGCGCCAAGGTCGATGGGGACAATGGCAAATACGGCAGTGCGCTGGTTGCCGCTGTAGCGCGGGCGGCGGACCCGGAGGCGGATTGGGATGATGAGGAGGAAAGGGTCACGGTGTTGAGGATGTTGCTTGATCATGTCCCTGTCAACATTGCCAACACCAAGAAGGGTGGCGATGTTCCGGGCAGGTTTTCGGCAAAGGTTTACCGGTCGGCATTGGAGACTGCGCTTAGGCTGGGAGAGAAGGATGATTTCAAAATTATTCTCAAGAAGATGCAGGAGGCGGCGGAAGAGGCTAGGAAGAGTGGTGTGAAGGGTGGGTTCCCGAATTTGAAGGGGTTGTTAACCGGGTTCAAGAAGGCGGCGGCGGCTAGACGAGAAGCGATTACTACGGTGCAGTTTGAGTGGGATGAGGACAACAATAGCGATTTTGGGGATGATGTTGTGAATGAATATCAGGAGTTTTATGGGGATGATGAGTTTGATGAGGATGACGAAACGGAGGTTGAGGTTGATGGGGAGAAGCAAGCGGATGGTGATGCGGTTTCCGGTGGGCAAGGGACTAGGGGTGTGGGTGGGGGCGAGCAGGGACTGCCTCTCAGGAGCGGAGCTAGTGGTCAAGGACAAGAGCCAAGTGGAAATCGTAGTCGGGGCTTTGGTGGAGGCGGCGGGGGTCAGCCTACGTCAACATATGGAGGTATTCAGACCAGAGGCATCGCTAGTGGCGGGGGAGGGTACAACGACCAAGCTGCTACCCCCACCAATCCTTATAATCAGGGAGGAAATCGCGACATGGGCGGCTACGCTGCTGCTGGAGCTGGCGGTGTGGCGGTTGGCGGGGCTGGATACTATGCCAGCCAACAAAGTGGATATGGAGGCGAAGAAGATGACGTTGATGAGGCGCCTGCCCAAGTACAGGGCCGAAGGGGTTTTGGATATCAAGACGCCAGCTATGATGAAGAAGAGGCTCCGGCCCAGGTGCGGAGCCGAGGAGGGTTTGGATACCAGGAGGCCGGCGAGGATGAAATTGGTGGAAATGAGGACGATGAACATGATGAACATGATGGGGATGGGGCTGCTGATGACGATGAACTCGTTGAAGGTCACCAGCCCGATGATGAGTACGGTCAAGAGCCCCAGTACGACGATGGAGCCAACGAGTACTATGATTGATTTTGAGTTTGGTGATAAAATGAGATAAAGTTGGACAGGTACTTAGATTTCAACGGCTTCTTGGGTATTATAAGCAGGTAGTTCAAAAGTGGTTGACAATACAAACCTACCTAGCCTTGCAGACTCCATCAAAAGTTTAAAATGCAACGAGTCTAATATTAGTCCCGGATTCCCACCTGGCCACCTTTGATGTTGAGTACCGTACCTTAGCTTATATTATGATTCTTAGATCTTTGCTTTCTGCGACGGCCACACTGCCTACATGATATCGTATATGATCTTTTTTTGATACAAGTCTGAGCTTGACTTCTATGCATATCGCATTGAACAATTACAACGCAAACATACAGCCAACAAGCATTCTAAGTTCTATCTTGGGCCCCTCCACTGATACCAGTGAACTACAGCTTCGCGTGCACACGATGCCATTTACTCAACCGTAGATGACAATACTTACCGGTACCTAAAATGCCTGTATGTTCCTGATTATTGCTGTCCCTGACCACCTACCTACTTACATGTAGGCTATCACTTTATTGTCCCCAGAACTTGATGCTTTGGCTAACTTGAACCCTCATGTGGTGTCAGAGCTGCTTGTCGTCATTCGTCATCAAGGCCTCGCTCATTCATCATCAAGGCCTCGCATGAGTCACCCAGCACAGATTTAATCAACTCAGTGAAGGGCTTTCATTCAGCTTTGTATGTCAAGTCTACAAGGAATCAAAGAGGCGACCGTGAAAGATATGTATATTGACAGCATTTGAGGACGCAAAAGAACACCAAGGAAAGAAGAGCGTGGGATAAGTCTCAGTTAGGTCAACTGGACTCCTTGACCCCCGAGACGAAAGGTTTACCACCTTAAATCACAGCCTAACCATCGCCAGAAGCTAAAAATTCCTGCCTTCTGATAGACCTTTCGGGCCCTGCCACTTTTCCAGCAACCAGCCAGCAATGCAGCGGATGCAGGACTGTCTAGAACCGATCCTAAGGCCTTCACAAAGAATGAGGGTGTTCATCTGGGCTTTTATCTAACAGTGA
Organism: Apiosordaria backusii; assembly: GCA_030549205.1. Lineage (NCBI taxonomy): Eukaryota > Fungi > Ascomycota > Sordariomycetes > Sordariales > Lasiosphaeriaceae > Apiosordaria > Apiosordaria backusii. Next base: position 2,807,810 of record JAUKTV010000006.1, read on the forward strand.
AGAGTAGACAGGGAACAAGGAGGGATGGCGGTCATTCATTTCCAGAGCACTACTGTCCACCCTATGAAGGGGAACTCGATGTAGGTTACCTGTTTCCCTACATATCACAGCATGGAAAATGGAGTGTGTGCCTAGTTACGTACCTAGGCATCATACCTTTTCAGATATACTAAGAGGATTACTATACAGCAAGTCCTGCAGCCCAAGTGGTTCAGGGGCACCAGCTGTTGAGAGGTAGGAGGGCCAGAGTCTTGGGTGTGGTTGTAGAAGAGAGGCTCTAATCGGGAATCGGAGTATCCATCTTCGGCTTCATTGACTGACTTTTGACACGACACCGATGCGCGCAGGTATTGTCCCTTCTTCACAATTCGAATTTCCCCAGACAGCGTCTGGTCCTATTCTACGTGCGATCGACCTCGGGGCGCAGCATTCAGGTAGCTCCTGGACCAAACCACCACCACGACAGAAAGGCCTGAAAGGCTTGTGCGGAGACGAGTCAAGATAACTTCCATGTTTGGGTATTTTGCTGTAATAGGGAGCCGCCGCAAGGTAGGTACCGAACAGATTTTGATTTAGCCGAATGAATCAAGTGTATGTGGTTGCGTGCGCAGTTGGAGTTTAGGACGGCAAGCGACCTGCAAATGCGTGTTGTGTGCGGGGGTTTATGTATTAGTTCAACCACATTAAAAAATAACAAATGCCAGACACAGTGGATGGCGCAGTGGTCAAGCTTCTCGTGGATGATAGAAACGCCCGCGTCGTTGCAGGTCCAATGCCTGTAGCAGGCTGCGGGTCGTTCCTCCTGCGAAGCCCGGGTTCGATCCCTGGGCGCGAAGCCCTTTTTTCAAGTTTTTTCTTTTTAGCTTTGTTTTCATACTATCACTGGTGATGCTTATTTTCAACGACTCACACCACCCACCCTTCTCCTTCTTATATCGGTAGATATGGCCTCACTCCTGTCTTCGATCATGTCTTTTGAGTGATCTCCAAGCCAAGTAACATCGCAAAAGCATCACCACTGGTCGCGACGATTGGTGGAAGGCATTGGATACCTAAATAGGAACCTGTGGAAATCGCCATGCCACCTGTGCATCATCGTTGACGTCGTCTGCCTTTCGCGAAGGGCGTCACAAGTGCAACTGTACTGCGCAGTCACTTAAGAAAGTACCTATTTTCCTCTTGTCTGAACGTTTCATGCCATTGTTATCTAGACGGCAGGGGACGTTGGCATTGGGGGATGTTATGGTGTTGATGCCCTGCCCGCATGCCAAGCAATGATCTGCAGGAGTGGGCGGAACGGGCCGCAAGGCCCACAACCCATAGCCCCACACCAATGCTTGTATGTCAGCACAAGTGAACAACACTCCAAGATTGCAGCGCTGCATCCGACTCGCCTGAGGGAGGCACATTGTGCCGAGGATCAGATTTTTAAACATATATTTATGGTGTTTTGGTCCCAATTGAGGTGCCTGATGCACGAGCTGTATCCCATTCACGATGTGGTATGACTCCATAGGTGATCACCTAATTTTTGTCTGTGGAGTATTCAAAACTCATGGCATAGGAAGTACCTAGTAGTTCTCTCATGACAGAAATGAGATGAAGGTTCCTTGATGGCGAGTGGTAAGGATTGAATTGCGCCGTTGTGACAATGAGATAAGCCATACCAGCAGCGATGACATCGATGTACCTACGAATCCTACCTACCTACCGAGATGTGTGCGTGCCAACGTTGAAGCTGCGAGATGAGCAAGCCCAAGCTCTATCTTTCAGGGTGATGAACGGCATCACAGTCCAAGTTTCTTCCACTCCCCAGTGTAGATAGTGGGGCATACCAACATTGGAGCTGCCACTCGAGTGCCCCTCGAACTGCTCACCACCAAAACAAACTGCAAGAGCAGCCATTATTTCGCGGGAAACTTGCGCGCTCCTTGGATAGTCAACATTCTCTCCTCTTGTTACCATCATTACATGCCCCAAAATAACGTTTCTTGGCGACTTTACCTTTCCTTTGCATACTCAACTACCATCGCGACGACATTTGGCACTGGCAGCCCCTGCAATCCTTCCCACAACTCTGCTAGCAACCTTCGAATCGAGATGAGCACAACGACTGCGTCGGGGGGGGAAGTGCGCGACTCTGCCAAATCGGCCGAGATAGTCGACATTTCTGGCATCACCTCGGTGATTGTCAAGGAATTCGATGCAGCCGATGGCGCGAGCGCGAGCGCGAGCGTGCTTATCGAGGCCCAGCCCGAGTCGCCCGTTTCGTCAGAGAAGAAGGAAGACGTTGTTGTTTCAGCTAGCGATGAATCGGCCGTCGTCTCTGTCCATTCTGGCCTGGGGACCAATGTCAATACCGGCGATAACATGAAAGATAGTAAGTGAAATAACATAACTCAAAACTGAATTTCATCCAGTAACCTACCGATCGGACGAGAGGGGCCATAGCGACATACCACATTTCACGGCGTACATTTTCGCGCTCTCGAGGCACAGAATTTGTGCTCCAAGACTTTTCCATGGATATTTAGCTAACATTGTGTTTCTTACAGTCCCAGAGAGCGACTCAACTGATGGACCCCGCGATCCCCCCGGACTTGACTCCCCCACTGTCTCAGTTGCTTCCCGTGAAACTGAAGAAAACGGCGATATGCTCGACGGTGGCGAGGTCCCAGACACCGGCAACGTTCAAGATGACAAGCAGGCTAAGGATCAGAAGAAGGCTAAAAAAGCCAAGGCTGCGCTGGTTATTAAGAGAGCAGAGACCTGCGACAACCATAGCTCCACCCCCGAAAACTTTAGGATCAGCATCTTCTGCGATGGTTCCGCCGACCCTACCGGCGATTTGGACGGGATTGGAGGCTACGCGATAACCTTCAATCGATACAGGCCGGATACGGAAGAACATGGAGACCGTGTCGGACTTGCCTGGCCAATGGATATTGCCTTGTCGAGCACCAGCTCCGAGGTGACTGCGGTCTTCGAAGCGGTCTGCAAAGTCGAACAAGAACTGACCGAGGCGTTCACCTCTGGGGATATCCCCAAGGACAAGCTTCCTCGGGACCATATCATTGTTGACATTTATACCGACTCCGAGGGCACCGTCATCACCATCGAGGAGACCAGAAAGAAGGTTGCCGCCGCTGAGGAGGAAGGGAAAGTGTTCGGGTATCCGGGGAATACCACTCTTGTCAGGCGGGTGGCATTGGAGGTTGTCAAGCAAGAAAAGAACCTTCAGCGTTTGTGTGATCAATACAACGTGAGCATCGAGGTCAACTACCATTGGCTTCCTGGCCACTCAGGGGTCAAGGGCAACCACGATGTCGATGCTTTGTGCGGCAAGGCCCGGAAAGAAAATGGGGCCGTCTTTTCTGTCAATGGACGGATTCAGCCCAGCATGCCTAGCAAGTATTTGAGCAGCTACTCAAAGATCTTCGCGCATTTTCTCAAAGCCAAGAGCCTGACAAAGGTGAGGAAACAAGCAAAGCTGGCGAGAAAGAATGTCACGAAGGGGGTGACGGCTTTGAAAGCTACCATCAAGAGTGGGGTGCGTAAAGCGGGCGGACAATACCGCAAAAATAAGCGGCAATGGAAAAACGTAGTCAAGGATGTCAAGCAGGAAATAAAGCAGGTCGCTAAGGCCTTCAAATGAGATGGAAATATTTCCCGGTAATGGGCAGGATCGCGAGCATACAACCTTGAGACTTCAAAGGAAAATGGAGGAAGGGCTATGACACGATACTCTGGAAAGGCTTGTTTCTGCAGGTATGTCAAACAATGTCCGCATTGAGGTCAAGCTAACCTATTTTTGACAGAGCACATCATGTATAAATTGTATGGACAACAAGTGTACCTCGAATAAGTGTTGCAAAAAAAACAATATCACCCAATGCGGAAAGGGGTTGTTGTGGAGAGTAGAGACTTGTGTTAACTTCTTACATTATATTGTTGGAGTTTGTACGGGTTATGAGCTTTGGAGGGAGATCAGTAGTCGGTGGCCTAGTCGGTGTGTCTGTATATGTTGATAACTGTAGTTGATAACAACTATCGCAATCCATGTATCAAAAGCTTGTGACGTGATTGTTTCTGCCGATAATACGAATAAACTGTTGCTGTTGAAGCTCACCCACAGGCACTACCAGCCGACGATCTGGTATAGGAAAGAGATTCCGCAGTGACTATGTCCTTGGCAACAGAGGTGGCAGCAGTCATTCTGCTAACTGCCAAAAAGGTGACCCAGGAGAGGGGAAGATAACGGGCTTGACATGCGGTTCGCCCATTCTTTGAAAACTGTGTCCATCGCAAGGTGAATGGAAAAATGAAGGCCTTAGAACGTTTAAAATGCGGGGAATGGAAAATGGCTGGGACAATCTGATATTCGGCAGAAAGTCGAAGTCAACCTGAAGTTTTGGTGTGCTGACATACCTATTAGCGCAGGTACATGTCCACGTCTCTCAATAGGTATGTAACTACTCAACCCCTGTGAACCACTTGTGTTCGAGCGCTTCCCGTGCAGTAATCCTCTTATTTGGATCCAAATTTGTCATCTTCGTGATCAAGTCCCGGAACTCCAAATCGAGGTAATCCCACAATGAAAACGGCGTTCTGGGCTTTACCTGAACCGCAACCTCGATGAAAGCAAAAAACATGGCATTATCCTCTCCGACATGCTCCAAGAAGCCCTGAAACCCGTCATTGTCCCCAAAGTAGGAAACATGTCTCGTCAAAATCGCCTGCCAAGCCTCCTGGCCATCAACAACCTCTGGGACTAGAAAAACCATCACGTCTCGCATCACATAGATGGCGGTGATGGCAAAGGAGAAGATGTCAGACGGCGTATTTTGCCGGGCACGCAACCAGGACTCGGGGCTTCGCCACAGCTGATTGCCGAAGCGACAGCCAAGGAGGTTCTGCTCAGGTTTGAGTTGTATGGCATCCTCCAGATCCGAGATTTTGACGTCCTTAATGGTTACACTCCCATTAGGACCCTCTTCATAGTCAACTAGAATATTGTTGGGTTTGATGTCTAGTAATGGTCAGTACTTTACCATCAATCCCTGCAGTCTGGTAGGAGCGAAACCCACCTGTGTGAACAATTCCTCGGTCATGGAGCTCCGCCAGACCTGTAAGAGCGGACTTGACCATCCCTTTCCGCACGTCCATCGATAATTCCTTTTGACTGACCCGAAGGAGTGTGTCGGCCAGAAACGGGTAAATCAAGAGCTCTTGATCAGGGATTGCGTCAACCATTGTTCGCAGGTTGGAGCACGTTTTCAAACTCTGCTGTAGCTCATAGCGATACTCAAAGTGGCCGGGCATGAGATTTTTTATGATGTAACTTTTTGCTTGATTGTCGCTTCGCGAGTGGTCAGCAATCTTGTTCAACCAGTGACTTTCGTTTTCCTGACTACTTACCTCGCACGGTAAACACACAAAAATGGCTCTGTTCGGTGAGATATAACTTCTTCAATCTTGTACATCATCCCCGAGTCGCCGCGAAGCTCCTCGCCAACTGCAAAGGGTGTCGTCCGCCGAGGTAAAGGGTGGGATGACAGGTGAGAACTTGGACTGCAATGAGATGACATTATGCGATGCTGATGCTGATGCTGCCCACCGAGTGGTTGATCTTTCAAGACACGAGGAAGGCTTTTGGCGCGGCAAAACAAGCCCTTAAGATGCGGAAGCGATGGAGCCAAGGTAAAACGACGGCTTCCGAAGGCTTGTGCGCCTCTCGACCTTGATATTTTGAACATAGCGGGCGCTTGTCCGGGGTAGTGAGAAATGTGATCAGGATTGTATTGATAGACCAGGAGTTGTGCGTTGGGCCAACAGCCTGCACGTTGGTGGCTGGCTATGTGTTTGGACACCTTTTCCTGACACCGGGGTGAGATATGGCCTAAGAGCGTCAATCTCTGTGTTCAATACAAGCATTGACAATTGTTGAGCTTTTCCGGTGTTTTCTATAGTGCGAAGCGGCCACTAGCCAACTTAAAAAAGCCCACTTCAGCCAGGTTTAGTTATCAAACACCTTTTCCTGACTGCAGATAAAGCCGTGTGCTAACTTTACTGGCACTGTATAGCGTCGAAGATACATAAGTTTAAATGTTGTTTGATGACTAAACCTAGCTGAAGTGGGCTTTTTTAAGTTAGCTGGTAGCCGCCTCGCACTATAGAAAACACCGGAAAAGCTTAACAATTGTCAGTGCTTGTATTGAACACAGAGATTGGCGCTCTTAGGCCATATCTCACCCCGGTGACTCAGATGGTGTATGTCATGCCAATCATACCCTTGAGTAGCGTAAACAGAGATAAATACATCTCTGCCCGCCAGAGAGGTAGGGATCAGCACCACCATGTGAGTCTGAATGTACCATACCAGGACCACTGTCATGAGCACATCTCAAGAAAATCCTTAGTTCCCTTTGTTGATCTTTTCTTTTGGATTCAAATATATGTTGTTGATGAACTCGGTGACATTTCCAACGAAACGACACTTCATCGTATTCCTCACATAAAAGCTCATCAACCCTATTGCCAAGTAATAGTCTTCGTCCCCTCAAAACTGACCCGATCAACCTCAACCATCCCCTCCTGAGACAGCCTCCAACCCAAAGCCTCGACCGCTGGGTAGTTGGATCCGGGTGTCTGGTACCAACCACCGGCAAAAGCCCCTTACCCACACTCCAGTTCAACGCAACCGAAGCCGGCTTCTTCCCTTGATTCTCCCTAATATTCCTCGGCACCTCCACGACAGGCTCAGCATGCATCATGTCATAGGCGCTAAACTTGTAGGACCTTGGAGGCAGGTTATCAACAGTGTACTTCCCAGTCAATCACTCATTTTTACCCCTGACACCGTCACCTAACTCGGATAACCCTGGCCAAGTCCAGGATTGAGTATGGGAGATGCAATCGGAACTTAAACCAACACCACCTCTTCCCACCGGATATTCCCTTCCTCTTCCTCCTCAAGGAATTCACCATGCATAATTCCGTGAACATAGGTCTCTCCAGAGAACCGCCTCCCTTCCGTTTTCAATGTCCTCGTCTCACCAATCCCTGTTTCGATCTCCACCTCCACCTCGTCACCCTTCCTCAACACATACGGCACCGGCCCTCCCTCTAGAACCCAAACTTCGTCGCCTTCCTGAGCGGTATCCACACAAATTCCCAACCACCCATTCTCCGTAGTGAACAAACACCTATCCCCCATCACCCTTCTGACCTGATCCCTGAACTCCAATGGCAGCTTAAACACATCCGGCCAGTCCCCCTCACCCCTCTTAGCAGCCCTGATTGCATCCGCCGTCTGCTGTATCTCCTCTTTCTGAGGAATAAACCCGCTGACCAACCCCATATTCGTCAACGTATCGACCACTTTATCCCTCCTCTTCCTCAGCCTGTCGACACCCTCAACCCAATAATCCGGATCCAATCCCTCCACCAAATCAGCCCCAGACCATAACTGCGACAAATTCGCCAGCAACCAATCCCTAAACGAATCCAACAACCTCTGAGTCTCCTCCGCACTCCCCCGGTGCCGATTGGTAGTCTCATGACAAGTCATAGTATGTATCATCGCCGCCTCTCTAAACTGCCCTCGCATCTCCCCCGTCTCTTCATCCGGAAACAAAACATGCGGGTAATTTACCGGCAAATCACCCAAGACCTCAATAGCAACTTCAGCAAGCTCAATATCGTAGATATTAGCGCAGGGGTATTTCTTCTTGATGGTATCCAGCTTCTTCCCGTGCAAACAAAAGGTTCCTTTGATGGGGTCGATATGGCGAAAGGATGGGATCGGCGCGGTGGAGCGGGCCTCTGCCCAGTCTTCTTTGGAGTATTCTCTTTGTTTGGTGGACATGACAATTCCTGCTTTGAAAGGGGAGTCAAACGGACCCAGGGGCCAGGGGAACTCGCCGTCTGTTAGGTCTGGCACCCATGATGGCAACGAGTGGAAAGTGCGGGAGGTGGTGTGCTCGATGAAGCCGAAGATGGATAGTTCAGGCCAGTTCTTCAGGATGGCAGCGGCGGCAAAGGTGAAGACTTGCTCGGGGGTGTGGGAAGTGTCGATGGGGATGGGGAAGGGGACATCGGTGGGGAGGATCTGCTGGAGGATACCGAGGGTGGCGTATACGTTGTCTTGAGGTTTGAAACAACCTCTTCGGCGGACGGCGGCGATGGCGCCGAACCAGTGCCTGGCCCAACCGCCTTTGTTCCAGAGCTTGTTGTTGTGGTGGCGTTGCATTTCGAATATGTCGCCGATGCCGAAGCCACGAAGGGACGCGGTGTATTCTATGGGGAGGTTGCGTCGGCATTGCGTGCCGATGGCATCGACCCATTGGATTTTGCCGAGGAGGTTGACGAAGCCATCCATGTCCTCCCAGCTTAGCTCGCCACGACCGCAGTAAATGTGAAGACGATCGCCCAGGACGACTTCTTGTACGATCCAAACTCGATGAAAGTAGCGTCTTGTGCGGTAGAACGCCCAGTATTGTGTCCAGGCGTCAAGCCAAGTGGTGACACCCAGCTCGACTGGAGGAGTCAAGACAAAGACATCCTTCCACATTTTGGCGTCGTGGAAGCTGGAAGACCGAAGAAACATGATTGCCCCCTCCCCAGCACGTTCCAGCAGGAACTGCATTCTGGGGTAGACGGTATCATGCCACCATTTGAACACGTCCAACCTTGCCTCATCTGACCCAAGCCATGCCAGAACCCTACCCGCAGAAGAGTAGATCTCTCCCATCAGCGGAATCTGCGCCGAGATTTCCTTGTCGTTAGTTTGATTGATGCACACGGCATCAATCCACAGGTTGGTGATCTCCGCGAGGCTGACTTTTGGCCCACCACATGCTTGGCTTTGCGCGTGCCTTCGGGGCCAGGTGTCGGTCATGTACGTCCTGAAGAAGTTGGACAGGTTGCCAGTAACAGTAATGGTTGACACTGGAGTGGAGTACAAGTCGACCATGGACCCTCGAGGGTCAATTGACGCGTCATCGTTGCGCTTGAAAGTCTCAAATGCTTCGGGCGGAACAACGACGAGTTCAATGTCGCGCGGATTTTTTGACAAACGCGCTTTGTCAGGGCCGATGATAGATGAGTGGCGTTCCACTTCGAATGGCTCAATGGCTGAGTCCCAGGTGTATGACAAGGCGGTGAAGCGCTTGGGCAAGGTGGAGAGGTCGTGCTCCGAGAGCGTGATCAGCACACGCGAGAGGACTGGGTCATAGCCCAACAGTTGAATGATTCGTATGTGTCGTGGTGAGGAGAGATGCTGATATTTGTATGGTGGATACGGATGGGGCGAGTCGGTCCGGGGCAACGATTGGGAGCGGGGCCGCGTCATGATGGTGAGTTCAGATAATGGTATTGGTGATCTTGGAAACGCATCCGCTGTTGCACAGTGCCCACGGTGTGAATTATAAGGAATCATGAGTTAGGCTGCGATTGCGGAGGCCTCGTTGTCGCCTAGCGGGGCAGTGCTTTGGAAGGATTGGGTTAGGGTTGATGGGTTTGGACGGCTTGGCGAACATTAGGTGTTGCAACTGGTCCAGGCATTTCGTGCCTTCAATGACCCGTTTGATCGCGTGGTGCGATGCAAACAAGGGTGGGGTTTGTCGTGATTGTGTGTGGTTGGTTGTAAGTGTGATGTTGAAATGTCGGGTGGTGTAGTCCCAAGTCGTCCACAGATGACATGGACCTATCGAAGCCCCAGTACAGACCGGATTGCATATAGAAACCCGGGAACGTTACTGGAAGCATCGCGGCCTTCCAGTTTCGCTGTCAGAAACATAGCTTATTATTGGAATAGGTATGGCCAATTACAGGCCTAAGGGCCCTGTAATTAGTGCTTACACACTAGCTTACAGTATAGCGGAAGTCTTATGCGTGATACCTATAGCTTAGTGCTGGGGTACTAGAATACAGTACTACGTAGGTACTATAGAATAGAAATATAGTAGGTAAACAATTGTATTGTAGTGTTAGCCTTCTATAAATCTACTGTAATAATCTCTATAGTAGGGTTTATACTCGACCTTTACTATATACTTACCGACTAACGTACGGTACCTTACATACCCTAGCGGGCAGATAGGCTAAAGTATAGCTTGGTTAACTTCGAGGTTTACTAAGCCCTATAAACTACTTATTAAATCCTTTGTAGCTTCTGACCTATAAGGCTTATAGGCCTATAATTTAGTATAGTAATAATATACCTACTTAACTATAGGCTTATTAATTCTTAGCTAGTTTAGCCAGTCCAGTAGTTAGTTATAGGTCTTATAGACAGTTAAGTTAGTATGGTTTATAGTTTTTTAAAAATCGACTTACGGCTATGTAAAAGAGCCATAAAACTAAGTATCCCTAACCTAAAGTGTAGGTTAATATAGGGTTAGGGTTAGGCCATTTATATTGCTTATAGTAATAGGCTTTAGTAACCTAAATATAAAATTACAGGTAGTTTAGCTTATTAGTTAGTAGGATGTAGGCCTTTAAATAGCCCTATAGTAAAGTAAGGTATTGGATAAGTGCCGGATAGTTAATAGATAGACTTTCTAACTTAAGCTTTTACTATATAGTATAATAGTAGCTACTTACTGTAAACTTAGGCCTTATAGGGACTTAGTTTAATACCCTTCTTCTGTTTATAATGAATGGTAGGTTTAGATTTAAATCTAAGGCCTACTATAGTAAGCTAAAACTAATAAACTAATTAGCTAATTAAAGAACTAAAATATAAGGTATATAAGGCGTTAAGGCCTATATATTTAAGCGTTAAGTAATTACTTTTATAAGTTAAATTATAAAGGAAAATTAAATATAGAAAGGGTAGTTTTCCAATCTATTTCTTTACTAACTTTTCCTTTATAGGCCTATTCCTTAAGCCTAAAAGACCTATAAAGGTCTTAAATTTTTAACTAGCCAGTAGTTTAATTAGCCTATTAGCCAGTATTTATTTAGTATTTAAATAGTTAATAGTAACTTATAACGCCTTAATTTACTTTTTAATTTAATGGTATTTTAGTAATATATACTTAGTACGATTATAAAGGGCTAGGTTATAAGCAGTAATTATAAAGCTAGTATTGTTACTATATAGAGGGGTAGAGCCTATTAAAGTATGCTCTAGCTTTTTATAAACCTTCTTAATTTATAGAGCCTTATAAATAGCTTTAGTAAGTATGTTGGTTTTAGCCTTTAAAGTAGAGAGGCTTATAATACTGGCCTTCTTTAATTTCTAGCTTATAGGGCCCCTGGCTACTTTAAATATAAAGCTGTAAGTGGATTTTAAGTCTTTTAAGTCCTTTATAAAGTCTAAATCTATAAAGCCTATAAGTATTATAGTACCTTTTTTTTTAATAGGTCCAGTAATATAGCTGTAGGTAATTACTAAATTCTCTATACTGTTTAAATACTTTAAAAGGTTTTTAGCAGTATTTAGGCTTACTATAGTAGGTTATTGTATACTTTTTAAAAGCTACTATACTGTAAAAGCAATATTAGGCCTTATTTAGGTTATTAAATATATTACAGTACCTATTATATATTAAAATAGCATATAATCTAACTTACTTATAAGGCTTCCTTTTAATTTAGGGTCTTTATACTAGGTTATTATTTTAAACTATAAGGAAACTAATATTTTATAGCTATTTTTAAAGTTAAAGGTTTTAATTGCCTTTTATATATATTAGGCTTAACTAAACTATAGAAGGAAATAACGCCTATCCTTTATTATTTAAACCTTTAAAAAAAAAGAAGCCAGCCCTTTATCTTCTATCGAGTAGACCTTATTTAAGCTTTTTTTAAGCTATTAAATATAGGCCTTATTAAAGCCTATAATTAAACAATTATTAATATAGGTTACTATAAAAATCCTAACTTTAAGATTATAAAAGATAGTAAAGTTAGAAATTAATATTATAAAACCTTCTTCTTTTAATAGTTTAATAAGTTTAGTTTACTAAAGTTTAAGGCTTTACTTTAGGCTATATAGGACTTTAAAAAAGTAAATTATTTAGTTAGTTTTAAGCCTAAAGCCTTACCTATATAGCTTAGTTTTAATAGCTAAGTCTGCTTTTTAATAGAATTTATAAAAGCCTTTAGGTATTGCTATATAATTCTCCTCTTTTAAATAGCTATTAAGAAATGCCTTTATAAAATCGATCTACTCTATTTCCTAATTTAATAAAGCTGCTATAGTTAGCAATATATATTAGATAAATAGTATAATAGTAAAAGCAAAGGTTTCTATAAAATCTAAGCCTTCTTACTATAAAAATCCTTTAATAACTAACCTAGCCTTAAACTTTAAAAGCCTATTTTCTTTATCGGTCTTTTTATATAGTACTAACTTATTAGTTAATAGCGTACGGTCTTTAAAGAGAGTATTTTAAGAAAGGAACTTAAAGGTTCTTTAATTAACTATTTACCTAAATTTACTATATATAGCCTTTAACTAATAGAATTTTTTAAGGTTCTTTAGTATTTATTTTAATATTTAAGGTAATAAACTAGTACTAAAAGGACCTTTAAATACCTTATAATAATAGGCCTTAACCTTAATTAATATTAATTTAATAAATTAGCTAGTACCTATTTTAATATCTTTACTTACACTTAAATATAGTTCTTTTACTTCTATTAGTAAGTAGTCTTTAATAGAGGGTTTTAAGCTAACCTTAAAGCCTATAATAGGCCTATTAAAAAGCTTTAAGCTACTATCGATTATAGCCTTTTAAATAGTAGGTCTACTAATTAGCTTATTATTAAAGAATTTTTCAGTATTAATCTACTGGTCAATTTCTAAATTTAATTAGCTAACTAAGTTATATTTAAAGTATAGGTTACTATCTTTATTTACTAATTATAGTAACTCTACCTTCCCTTGGTTTAAATCCCCTTTTAAAATAGTAGTAATATTTTAAATTACAGTAGGTTCGTTTACTATATTTATAAAGGAAGATTTTACTATTACCTTTTTAGCCAATATCTATACTTAATAGGTCTTACTTTTAAAGACAGTTAATAACTTACTAGGCTCTATATAGGCCTATAGCTTTAAAGCTCTAGACCTTTTTTTAACTGAAATAAAAAGCTCTATAAAGGAGCCTATAGTTTTAAACCAGCTTAAGTCTAGCTTATAGGAAAAAGAAGGTTTTAATTTATTATAAAACATTTAATAAGAAGTTAAGTCCCTATTACTAACTACTATATAGTTAATTAATTCAAGTACTATAAGCACTATATAATACTATAGGTATTAAGAAAGCTATAATAATACTATTATAGCCTATAACTGGTTTAAAAACACTTTAATAAAACGTTCAATTAGGCTATTTTACTTATAAATATAAGGCCTAAAAGTAAAAAATTCAACGCCTTTAGTATAAAACCAGGCCTATAATTTGTAGTTAATTTCTTTTTTACTGTTATAATAAAAATAGATAAGGTACCGGTTATAACAATTCTTTAAGCCTTTAAAAAAACCTTTTATAACATTTAGTACAATTAGTCCTTTAATATTTAATAAGTAGAAGGCCTACTTAAACCAGGATTTTCAGTTTACTAAAATTAACACTATAGGAAGCCTATTATATAGTACAGGCTTAATTTTAAAAGTATCGTCTTTAATAAAACCTAAAGCCTTAAAAGGGTCTGGAATAGTAGAAAATTAAAGCCTTCTTACTACCTTAGCTTTATTATAGGCTAAGTATTAAAAATCTACTTCTTTTATAATACAAAAAAGCCTGATTATCATGTTATATATGTATGCATAACCTGTAGAGGATATAAAACAGCTTATTAGCTAGCTTCTTCTTCTTCTAAACAATCAATTCAATGTAATCAATTTAATACCCATTATTATTATACTATCCTTTTGCATGTTAATAGTAACTGCGACCTTTTTTTAACTGTCTTTATAGTTGAATATCGAGTTACTTACTTTAAATCTTATTAAATGCCCTATTCGCTTGCCTTCCTCCTTTAAAAACAAACGCCCTATTTAACCAAGTATATCTATACTAATAAATAACCTATTCGCTTTTATCCTATTACGCTAGTAATAGATAACAACTAATATTAAATTAGCAATCTATTAATCTAGTCAATAGCTATTTAAACAGCCTCCAATAGTCTGCCTATTACCGTTCGTCCCAATATCCCGTTCAACGGTACGTTAATTATTCTAATATTACAATTAAATTATATCATACCTCTATATATCCTAGCCTACTTAATAAAATACTATATTAACTTTTAATAATCTATCTATCGATTAACTAAAGCTTACCCTTTGTTAATAAGTTAAGTAAAAGAAGTATACTAATAATAAGTATATAGTAAGAAGCCTTATATAAGCCAGTTAAACCAGAAAAGACCTAGCTATTTATATACTTAATACCGACTTAAAATATACCCTATAGATTAATTCAGACATTAGCACCTTTAACTTACTAAAAATACTAAAAGGTTAGGACAGCTATACCTTATTTATTAAGTTCTTAACTAAATTCTATAAGCATAAAAACCTCCTTAGACTATCTACAGTATAGGAAATAGCCATAGAATATATAAAGAATTAAGCCGTCGCTACCCTAATCGACTTAATATACTATATTATTAAAGGCCTTAAGTAAATTTAATATTAAGTTCTTTAATTATAATTAAATATCTTACTACTGTTATCGAAATCCTTTATAGAAGTATTAAATAACGACTAAGCTGATAATTAAGCTAAGTAAATTAATGAATAGGCTAATTAACTATTAAATAAACCGTTAATGACCCTATTAAGCATACCCTTTAACTAAATAATATAGGCCGATATAGTATATCTATTAAATTACCTACCATCTCTTTAATAGGATATTTCCATTAACTTCGAATCTTTATTTATTAAATTACTAAGCCTATTACTATAGGTAGCAGTTTAAAATAAATAGTCTAATATTCTCTTTAAAGTATATAATTTATAGTTTAAGTTACTAAATAGCCTATTTAAGCAATTAACTCTAATCGAACTATTAACCTTACTATTATCTACTTATTTTCGACATTAAATACTATCCTTTTATTAAAGGTATATAAAAGAATAGCCTATTAAACTTCTATACACCCCTTTACTAGTAAAATAAAATATTAACTTTACTAAACGTCTACTTTTATTTAAACCTCTAATAACCGATATTACTTATATACTTAACCGATTAACCTTTTAATAAATACTATAGCTATTAAAGAAACTACCTTCCAAACTACCGACACTACTTAACCTATAGCTATACTAATATCTAATATTACTACTATTATTCTATTTAAATCTATAACCCTTATCTTTAATATAAATATTATAATAGATACCTTATATACTAGGTATATACCTATAAGATATTTCTATTTTTCTATAGAGTAATAACCTTAAAGAACCTTAAAGTAGTTTACTATATAACTATTGGTTATTTTAATAGCCTATTAACATTATAAGCTAAAATCTCTGATATAGACTGTTAATATAATTAGGATATAATTTTATATTAATACTTATAAAAAACCTTATTAAATAACTTAACCTTCTACCTTATAATTAAAAAGCTATAATAATTAAATTAGAAGATAATATACTGATCCTACTTGAAAATAAAATACTAATCCTTTTAATCTACCTATAATATATAAATATACTATTTAAGAAACTATAGTTTTAAGGTTATTAAAAACAATTGCTTTTAACGTTAAAATCTATTTAATCTTTAAAACTAGTTAGCTAATTAAATGCCCTATCCAATTCTCTGACCATTCCCTTAAATAATCTATATATCAAAGATAAAGTAAAAGTATTTAATAGAATAATTAGCCAATACTAAATACTTAATTTACATCTCTTTCCTTTATATTAATAATATAACCGATAAACTATTAATAATATTAACTAAATAGCCTAAGACTAAGGATCATTTTAAAATTTAATAATGCCGGCTTTAAAAGTAAGTAGTTAAAGCTTCGGTACTAGAAGATAAGTAAGAATAGAAGGTAAATAAGGAGTTAAATAAAGAGTTAAATAAAGAGTTAAATAAAGAGCTGGATAGAGAGCTAAAGGCAAAGGTAATTAAGGTAATATATATAGAGGTAAATAAAATGATAAATATAATAATAAATTTAAAAAAAGAACTAAAGATAGAGCTAATAATAAAGGTAGAGGTTTATATAACCTATTTTAATAGCTAGATCTTACTATAATAATAAAGCTATTTAAATGCTTAATTAAGGTAACTAAATAAAACAACATTAATAACTTATTATATTAATAATAAAAATAAACAGTATAAGGACTTACTAGTTAAAAGCCTTAGAATATTAGATACTTCTATTTTACTAATTATAATAATAATAATAAAGAGATAATTAAAGAAGGCGGATATTAAGTCTTTAAAACAGTCGAACTATTTATTAACTTAATTAGAAATATAGTAATAAACTTAGTAAAAAAAGATATACTTAAAAAGGAAATCCGCTTACTATTATATAGTAATATAGTAAAGTAATATATATATAAGCTTTTTAAATAGAATAGAAAGTTTTTTAAAGAAGATATAGAGTATTAAGTATATACTCTATTAGACCGTTTTGGTATATCCCGATATATTACTGTTTAAAAGCTTTTTAAATATATATATATTAAAGAGTTAATAAAATAAAGTAAGCCGATTAGAGAATATATAGTAATGAAAGTATAACTTATTAAAGCTGTTAAGACCTATAATATAAACTAGATTAAGGACCAAATTTTCAATGGCATTTACCCTAGCTTATACTAACTTCTTTAGCCTTCTAAATAGAAGTCGCTATTTTAATACTTTATCTATTTTAATAATAAAGCTAAATACTATATTAAAGCAATCTAATTTACCTTACTATCCTATAAGAATCGACTTTTTACAATTAATATAACATTAGAAATCTATACCTATAATACTAAAGCTACTGAAAGAAGAAATCCTAATCTAATATATTTGAATTTTAATAATTACTTTAAAATACATTAGTTTAAAAAAAGCAATTAACGTAATAGTAATATATATAGTAATTTTTATAATTATATTTAGTACAATAATTCTAATAATTATAACAATTATTAATATAGTAGGAATTATTCTTCTATTAAAAACTTTTCCTTTTATAGAAATTTTTTCCTATATAGGCCTTATTTACTTAATAGAAACTACTTTCGGTCTTTTAAATATAATAGCTGTCAATTTAAGTATATTAATAAAGGCAGGTAAAGATACTGTCAATATTTTAATAGAGACTATTACAAAATATACCGTTAGGTTAGAAATAATGCTAGTAATTACTAGGCCGATAAATAATATATTACTTTAAATAACTTTAATAGCGCTAATTAAAAGAGAAATCTTTAGGAATTTAGTTTTTTATTATTAAATAAGTAAAATAAAGACTATATAATAGATTATAATTTAAATAAAAAGCTTATTAACGCCGATAATAATAATATATCTATTTACTTTTCTATATTAATTAAAAGTAATAAATATATTAATTACTGGTAAATTTAAACTAAAATCTCTTATAAAGGCAATAAATAGCAATATAAACGCTATAGTAAGATCTTCTTAAACTATATTAAGCTACTATTATATATATATTTAATACATTATAGTTTATAGAAAAAACCTAATAGGCCGTTTAAAAAGGATAAGCCGTTTTAACTTCTATTATAGCTATATACTAAGTATATTAGATTTAATTTAAATGCCCTTTTAAAGCTTTAAGTAAAGAAAACGCTTAAGTTAATAAAAGCCAGCTTACTTTAAAAATTAACTTTAAAATTCTATAAACTGTCCTTTTTTAAAAATTAATAAAAGCCTTAATAGCCTATTTTAAAGATAGATAATACCTATATTATATAACTGTTTATTTTAAGGTAAGTTATCGATATTAGACCAGCCCTTTATAAATTAAAACTACAGTTTATTAAAAATTTATATTACTAAATACCAGTATAAGCAACTTTATAAAGTAATCAGTTAATAGTATATTTAAATATAAGCTATTCTATAGTTATAATAAACAAAGCTTAGCTTAAATAGATATACCTTAATGTAAAGATTAAATAAGGAACTAAGTAAACTATAAAAGGAATTACTAAAAGGCTAAACCTTTTAAATATAGTAAATATTAATATATATATCCTTAATATAATTAACGGCCTATTCTATATTAGTAAGTTCCTAATTTATACCTTACTAACCTCCGGACTAGCTCTAAATATACTACTTAATATAGATTTTTTAAAAGCTAATAGAATATATATTAACTATACTATTAAGCTAGTTATATTTAATATATATAGAGGTATAAATACTGTATTTAAATCGGTAGTTAAGTATATTTTAATATCTTAAAAAGTAATAATAAAAGATTGGACATCTATTCTACCTCAAATTACTATACTGGTTTAAGTCTTATATAAAAATCTCCTTAAAATAGATAAAAGGGACTATATATTTTATATAAAGCTAAATAAAGCTTATAATGTAACTTTTAATAATAACTTTCTATATATTATCTTTATAATTAACAATACTAACTAGCTAATAGTAGTATATCGCCGTTAATATATTAG
This sequence comes from Apiosordaria backusii, assembly GCA_030549205.1. Classification (NCBI taxonomy): domain Eukaryota; kingdom Fungi; phylum Ascomycota; class Sordariomycetes; order Sordariales; family Lasiosphaeriaceae; genus Apiosordaria; species Apiosordaria backusii. The sequence goes on from JAUKTV010000006.1 coordinate 2,826,465, forward strand.
TAAAATTAAAGAATATATAGAAAATAGATATACAATAGCGTTATAGAAAAAAAGCACTTTTATTAGTATAGTATTAAGAATAAGCTTAAATAATAAGTTTAAACTAATAAAAGAACTTAAAACAGTTCTAATAGCTTTAAAAATAGTAGTCGATATTATATTAAAAAAGATAGTAAAGGACAGAATAATAAAAGCCTCTTTTAAATATAGTATTAAAGAAGGCTATTATAAAAGTCTTAGTTTTAATAAACTAAATAATATACCTATTATAATTATATCGAATAGCATTATTATCGTAAATATTAACCTAAGCTTAATATAAAAACTTAAATTTAATATTAAAGGCTATAAGTATTTAAATAATAGTACTATAGTAATATATAAAGAAGATAAGTATATATAGATTAATCTAATCGATAATTAGTATAATTATAAAGTAAAAGCTAAGCTCTATATATTAAGTAAAGAAGATTAGAATTTAGTATACAGAATCCTTAATAAAATATACCATTATAGAAAAGTAAATTAAATTATCGCTACTATACCGTTTAATTATTTAATCTTTTATATTTAAAAAGTTATAAATAGTATATAGAAAGGTAAAATGATAATAGATCTATACCTATTTAATAAAATAGTTATTTTAAATAACTACCTTCTACTTAATTAAGATAATATATTAAATATAATTATCAATATAAATTATATTTTAACAATCGACCTATTTGCATTTTTCTATTAACTGTTTATTTAAAAGAAGTATTAAAATAAGATAATCTTTATTAGCTTATAAGGTTTGGAAATAAATAAAGTAGCCTTAATAGGTTTTAAAAATTCCTCAATATACAATTAAAGGTTTATAGACTAACAGTTAATAAAATATAGACGTTTTTATAAAGCCTATATCGACAATATTATAATCTTTTCTAAAATAGCCGATAATTATATATACTATATATAAATAGTACTAAATAAACTATAAGCTTTAAATCTTACTGTTAATCTTAAAAAATCCTTGTTTAGGTTTCTATTAATTAAGCTATTTAATTTCTATATAAACAGCTTTAGTATAGCTATTATAGAAAATAGGGTTAAAGCTATTATTATATTAATAATACTAAATAACTTATACTTATTAAAGCAGTATATTAAGATAACTAACTTTCTAAGAAGATTTATTCTATACTATTAATAGATTATTTAACTATTAAAAGATAGAAAGGCAATTATAGTAAAGGAAGCTAAAAAGAAAGGTATTTCTAAAAATAAAATAAAAGAAGTAAAGACTAAATATACTTTAAAAGCAAAGTATAAGCTAACTATTAAGAAAATTAAAGTATTTAAAGAACTTTAATAGTACTTTATTAAGCTTAAATATTTAATCTATTAAGATAAGTATAGACTAATATTTATTAAAATCGATATATTTAAGTAAAGGATAAGTATTATAGTATTTTATATTAAAGACAATAAGTAAAATGGTAAGTCTATACTGTTTAATAAAGTATAGCTTATTATATTCTTTAATAGAAAACTATTGCCTTTAGAAAAACAATACTAGCTTACTAAACTAAAGGTAGTTAGTTTAGTATAAATATATTGTAAAGTTAAGATCTAACTATAAGTATTAGTCGATTTAGTTATTATATTTACTAACTATAAAGTAATAAAAGCAATTGTTAATACCGATATATCGTTAAAGACAGTTAATTTAATAAAATTAAATTTAAGGCTTATAATAATAGCAATATATTTAGCTTAGTATTAACTAAATATATACTATATTTTTAAAAAGTTTAATTTAATGTCGGATATACTGTTAAGGCTGGAATTATTTAAGGATTAACTATTAAATAGTAATAAACTAAATAATATTTAAGATAAAAAGGTATTTACATTTATATAAGCTATTATAAGTAACGATTTTAAAGTAAAGTTAGTAAAAGGCTATTAGTAAGATAAAAAATATACCGCTATTATCTTATTTATTTAAAAGTATAAAGAAAAAACTAAATTATAAAAGGAAAAAGGTAAGTTAGCCTTAACTATATTAAAATATCCTTTTAAACTAAAAGACAATATTTTATATTATATATTAAGAAATAAGCTGCCCTATCTATATATCTTTAAGAATTGTCTATAAAATATTTTAAAAGTAGTATATAATAATAACTATTACTTTAGCTATCGGTAAATAACTAAAGTACTGTAGAAATATAGTATTATTTAAATAACCAAAGTAATTAAAGAATATATTAAGTATTGTTTAATTTATATTTACAATACTATATTTGACGTTAAACCACTTAGTAAATTAAATCTAGTAAACCTAAAACCGGTTCCCGGATATACTATTTACATTAACTTTATCGTTACTTTATTAATTATTAAGTTATTTAAAATATAGGCAATACTATTTATAGGCTTTAACGTTATAATAACAGTAATAGAATAGTATAATAAAAGGACAATTCTAGTTTCTAATAGTATAAAATAGATAGTTAAAGAATAGGCCTATTATTTTATTATAAAGTTATAGCATAGTAATTAGGGATTTCCTTTTAAAATTATTTTAAATAAAGATTTTAAATTTATAAGCAAACTATAGTAAAGGATATTTAAAGTAATAAAAGCTAAACTATAAATAACTAACGTTTAGTACCTTAAAGGAGATAGGGCATTAGAATATAAGAATTAAAATGTCGAAATTACTATTAGATTTTATATTATAATAAATTAAAATATACTATAGTTAGATATTTTACTAGCCCTATAGTACTATTTAAATATAGTATATTTATTAGCTTTTAGAATATTACTAGTTAAGCTAATATTAAGATTTAAGCTAAAATTAACTATAGATTTAAACCTTAATACTATAATAAGTACTAAGGTAACGATATAGCGTTTACTATATAAAGAAGAAGTTAAAGCAGTAATAGTATATACTGTAGTTAGTAATAAGATATATTATAATAAAAAAAAGACCCTATATATCTTTAAAATAGGTAATATAGTATATTTAAAACTATACTATAGATATATATTCTTTAATAAGCTACTTAGGAAGTATTTACAATAAAGGACCGGGCTATTTAAAATTGTAAAGAAGTATAGAGACCTAATATATAAACTTAAGCTCTTAATAAGTTAAAAAGTATACTTAATAATCTTAATAACCTAGTTAGTTTTAATACTAAAAGGCTTAGATCTATATAATAGGATATTTAAAACCCTAAGTAAGGTAATCTAAATAAAAGAAGGTAATAAGTTATTTAAAATAGATAGGATTAAGGTAAGATGTATTGTATAAAAAGCTAGGAAGCTAAAGGTAGAATATTTAATATTATAAAAAGGATATAATAAAGGTTATAGTAAGTAATAGTATAAAGTAGCTTTATTAAAAACGGTATTAAATATAGTATATAAGTATAAATTATAATATTTATTTAAAGAAAATAAACTTACTAAAGAACCTAAAAAAAAAGAACGCTTACTTAAAAAAAGAGAAATAAGCCTAATAGCCTTAAAGGAGGTACTAAATAGTTAAAGTAAAAAGGTTGTAATTATATTAAAGACCAATATCGAAGTGGTTATTAAGAATAAAAGGTTAAACTAGTTTAATAGTAAGTTAAAGCTAGTAAATAACTTATAAAGAAGGGGTATAAGCTTTAAATAACCTATTGGCTTAAAAGCTTATAAAAAGTTTTTTTAAAACAACTTACAATATAAACAATAGCTATTAATAGTATTAACTCTATATTTAACCTTTTAAATTTTCTAATCTTTTCTTATACTTTATACCTCCTTACTATACTTACTAATTACAACTTTATTACCGAATTTCAATTAATAACCTATTTATAACCAAACCGCTTTTAATAGAATAATCTATTTAAGTATTTTATAAAATACCGCCTACTAAAATATTACCTTTTTATAAACTATTTACCTAACTTATCAAAACTCCTTACTACTGTAAATAACCTTCTAAAGCTAATAAATAAGTTATTTCTATTATTATTAAAGAAAGACCTAATTTAAAAGACAAACCTATTATATAGTTAATAGCCTATTAAACCAAATTTATTAAAAAGAACCTTAACGTTACTTTTATTAAAATAACTTTTATAAAGCTAAACCCTAATACTACTTCTATTAAGCTAACCTTTATTAAGAAAAATCTAATTATAACTATACTTATAAAACCTAACCCTATTATTACTTTAATTAAATCAACCTTTATTAAAAAGGTTCTAACTATAAATATCCCAATTAAAAAGACTTTAATTATAAATACTTTAATTAAAAAAGCCTAAACGATAAATACTATAATTAAAAAGGCCCTAGATAAAAGTATAACGATTAATAAGGCCTTAATAATAAGCACCTTTATTAAGGTTAAAAATAAAATCGTTAAGATTAGTTTAATAGACTGTTTAATCCTTACTATTAAAAGTAAGGAGATTAAGTTTGAACTTACTATATATAAAATTATAGTATTTATTAAAAAAGACTTTCTTAACTTAAATAATATCGACCTTAAATATATAATATATATACTATCTTTAAGTAAATTAATAGATAGTATGTTTATATTTTATAGAAAGACTTGTAAGAATTTTAAAGAACTTAAGTTAAAGATAGTTAAAGAAAAGGACCTTAAGGTTTAAAAGGATATTATGTCTATTCTATATATTCTTTTTAAAAAAAGTTTTATTGCTTTATAAATTAATAATAAAGGATAAATCCTATTATAAATCTATAAGCTAGTAAAAACCTATAAGCTACTTATATATATAGAAGCTAAGGCTATTTACTACTAGTTTTAAAAAGATATATACTTTAATAATAAAAACTAGGCTTAAAAATATATAAAAAAGCCTACCGGTAAGTAGAAAAGAATTCTCTTTACCTCTATTATACTTTAAAGTAAGGCTACCGATAATGAAAGTATTAAAAGGTTTATCGAATAAATTATCTACCCTCTTTAATAGTCTATTAAAACTAATACTATTAATATTAAATTTAACCTTAAAAATACTTAGTATATTATTAGTACTAAAACTAAAACTACTAAACGTTAGGCTAGCCTATTTAAGAATAAAAGTAAGTATATTAAGTAGTTAACTAATTAAAAGTAGTAGGACGGTAATAAAGAATAGGTCGTTAATAAATAAAAGAATAACGATAAATAAGTTAATAATAAGTAATATATTAATAAGTAAAATTCTAATAAATAATATATTAATAAGTAAAGTAGTAATAAGTAGTATACCGATTATAACTAAAATAATAATAATAATAATATCTTCTTTATAAAGCTAACTATAAATAAGCTATATAAGCTTATTAATAAGTTGTTAGCAATAGCTGCTACTATAAGTATTAATAATAAGAAGATAAAGATAATAATAGGTTATTTTAAGGAATAGAAAGTAGCGATAAAATAGTAAAGTTACTAAATTGTTAAAATGGAAAAGAAAATTAAGGAGATGAAAAACAATATAGAGAAGATAATAAATATAATTACTATATTAATAAAAAAAGGCTAAGATAGGATAATGGTATTATATAATATTGTATATTTATATAAAAAGGATATTATATAGATATTATAAAGTCAGTATATAGAAAGGAAATACTTAAGATTCGTTTATAAGGCTTTGACCTTAATAAAAGGTATATTATTTAAAAATAAAGGAAGGTATTTTTTAATCAATATAGTAATAGATAAATAAAAAGAAGATAGTTAAGCATTTACTATATTAGGACGATGTATTTCTTTTTCACCCTAAGGTATTAATATAAAAAAGCCTAATTATTATATTGTATATATATATATAACCTGTGGAGGATATAAAATAGCTTGTTAGCTAGCTTCTTCTTCTTTTAAACAATCAATTCAATATAATCAATTTAACATCTATTATTATTATACTATCCTTTTGCATGTCATTTTATTTAATTTAGGTTTAAAAGCCTAGTAGTAATTTTACTAGTCTTTTTTAGCAATATTAAGCCTATATAACCTAGCTTAATATGCCATTTTAATACTACCTAAAGCAATTTACTATAGTAGTTTATAGCAATATTAAGGATATTTTTAATAGCCTTCTTAAGTATATAGCCTCCTTAAATCTTTTCCTAATTAAATAAGCCAAGGTTATCTGAACTATTAAGGCCTTTTATAAACTAATAAAGCTCTTTAGTAGGTCTGCCCTAACTAAATCTTCTAAAGCTAAGATCACTTAAGCTATTAGGGCCTTTTATAGGCTAACAGAGCTCTATTCCTTTAGGTCTACTCTGGCTATAGCCTTCTTTATAGCTAGACTTAAACCCTTTAAGCCTATAGGGCTTTACCTTTTAAACGTTCGAATTAAAGCTAATAGTACTATTGCTATTTAACTCTATAGGCCTATTGTTAAGCTTTCGAAGGTTTAAATCGACCTTCGAATAACTATCCTTTTAAAATAAAGGCCTATTAAAAAGCTTTACTATTAATTTTCACTTCCGACTAGTAACGTTAAAACTTATATTATAGTAAATAATAGGCCTTTCTACCCTCTATAATTTTAAGAAAAAGCCTAAAGCCTTAAAATTAAATACCGCTATTAAAGCCTTATTAAGCCTATATAGTACTTCCTTTTTAACCTAATTGCCAACTTTATAATATAGTATACTATTAAAAAAGTTAATGTTAAATTGAAGAATATATAGAGTATTTTTAAGCTTAAGCTTAGTATATTTAAGGGGTTCTTTCTATAAAAGTACTGTAAATACAGTAGTTCTAAAACCTTTAAATATTAAAGGACTCCTTTTTATATAAATTATCCTTAATAAGCTATTATTAAGCTTATAGTTAGTAAACTATTTTCGACTGTTAATAATATAGTCAATAGACCTAATATTATATAAAAGGGCATCCTTTAAAGAGAGTGCTATTAGGGCCTTACTTTCAGGGCTTTTAGCGCCTTTAGTAGGCCCTATAGGTATTATATAAGTATCCTTATTACTATCGTTACTATTAAAGTCTTTAAAGACCTTTAAAGCTAGGTTATAAAAGTTTACTATATAAGCAAATAAATCTTTAACTTTAAGCCTTTCTTCAAGGCCTTTAGGCTTTTTAAAGCCTTTCTTTTTTTTCTTTTAAAGAAAGCTACTAAGGCTACTAAGGCTACCATTGCTATTACTTTTAAGCTTCTTACTTAAGAAAACCTTTTTTTTAACGTTTTTATAAGGGCCTTCTTTACTTCTATAGACTATACCTTAACGGTAGTAGAGGCTAGAATATACTATTCTTCTAATAGGTCCGCTATTAGAAAGCTTAGGTTAATAGTATTTATATTTTAGCCTAGCGTTTTAGCGGTCTATATAGTACTTTATTACTTCTTAACCTATTGTAGGAAGCTCTTTTCTATAGCCTATAGGTATTGATTTACTTAATTTACAGTCTAAAGGTTAATACCTGCTAATATAAGCTAGTTAACTATATTAAAGAACTTAACGTTAAAATCTACTAAAGAGCCTGTAAATTAATAGAAGTTTAAAGAGTGGTATTCTCTATAGAAGTTCCCTTACTATAATTTAACGCTATAGGAATACCTTTAAATAAGCAATTTATAGGCTTTAATAGGGCTTGTTTATTATAAAATAGAAGCTTAGGGGCCTAAGGCTATACTATTTTAAAGTAATATTAATAGTAAGGCCTATTCAGTATTACTCTAGTAGGCTACTATAGTAAGGTCTTCTATAAAGATAGCTATATCGATAGTATATAGTATAATATTTAGGCCCTGTTTTTACAGATCGAAATTCTCAGGGCCTATAAGCCTTTAATTAGTAGGGAATTTATAAACCTTTTTAATTATCTTAATAGCAATAGTAGTATAAAGGACCTTAATAGAACTACTATTAGCTTTAAGCCTTAGTTAGTAAGCTACTATAGCTTTTTAATATATAGCTTTAGCTACTATTAAAGAAGTAATTATAGTAGCCTTAAGCTATATTAGAGCGCTTTAAACTACTATTAGAAGCTTAATTTACTCTACTACTTCGGTTATAGCGCCTTATAACTATTAAATCTAGGCCTTTTACTTCCTTAGTTAAATAGTAAAGGCCTATATACGGTAAGAATCTACTAATTCTTCTCCTTTAAAAGACCCTTGTCCGGGCCCTATATTTTACATTTTTAAATCTATAGAGGGCTTAGTACACTTACCGCTAAAGCGTTCTATAGGGTTTTAAGACCCTAGCTTAGTACCGTTTTTAACTAAGGCTTTAGCTATAGTTTGCTTTATATAGTAAGAGGGCTAGGTCTATAGCGCTTAAGAGCCTTAAAGAATAGACTATTTTACATAGTAAAGTACTGCAATTACTAATAGCAATAGTAGCTAAAAAGGTCGCTCTACCTTCTTACTTTTTTACCTACCTTTAGGATTTATAGAACTACCTACCTAACTATAGTTAAGGTAGAAGGCTATTTCTAGCTTTTATAAGCTTGTAGCTTACAGGCCTTTAGTACCCTATTAGGCCTAATTTTTATATACCTTATAGTATAATAAATTTAGTAGCAGATGTAAATTTAAACCTTATAGGCCCTCGGAAAACCTAATAAAGTAAGGTAAGCTTAATATTTACCTTATAACCCTATTTCGATAGGTAGGCTTTAAAATCAGTGATTTTATAGCCTACTTATAACGCAGTTTATAGTAGCCAGAGCCGTTATTTATAGAAAGCTCTAAGCTTAAGCTTATAAGCCTATAACTTAGTTAAGTATCTTCCAGGCTTATAATCTATTAGAATAGATATAGCCAATTATAGGCTTAAAGGCCCTATAATTAGTGCTTATATACTAGCTTACAGTATAGCGGAAGTTTTATATATAATACCTATAGTTTAGTGCTAAGGTACTAGAATATAGTACTATGCAGGTACTGTAGAATAGAAATATAGTAGGTAAATAATTGTATTATAGTACTAGCCTTCTATAAATCTACTATAATAATCTCTATAGTAGGGTTTGTACTTGACCTTTACTATATACCTACCGACTAACGTACAGTGCCTTATATACCCTAGCGGGCAGATAGGCTAGAGTATAGCTTAGTTAACCCCAAGGTTTACTAAGCCCTGTAAACTACTTGCCAAGCCCTCTGTAGCTCCTGACCTATAGGGCCTATAGGCCTATAATTTAGTATAGTAATAATATACTTACTTAACTATAGGCCTACCAATTCTTAGCTAGTTTGGCTAACCTAATGGTTAGCTATAGGTCTTATAGGTAGCTAAGTTAGTGTAGTTTACAGCTCTCTAAAAATCGACTTATGGCTATACAAAAGGGCCGCGAAACCAAGCACCCCTAACCCAAAGTGCGGGTCAATGTAGGGTTAGGGTTAGGCTACTTATACTGTCTATAGTAGTGGGCCTTAGTAGCCTAAATATAAAATTACAGGCAGTTTGGCCCACTAGTTAGCAGGATGCAGGCCTTTGAATAGCCCTGCAGTGAAGTAAGGTGCCGGGCAAGTGCCGGGTAGCTGACGGGTAGGCTTTCCAACTTAAGCTTCCACCACGTAGTATAATAGCAGCCACCCACTGTAAACTTAGGCCTCACAGGGACCTAGTTTAACACTTATGTCTCTACTCTTGGATATATACATCAAGGCACTGTTGGTAACAAGGCGAAACTCAGCCTCCTGGCATCGTCGAAGAACGAACCGCGCGGTTCTACCTCAACAAGATGAAGACAAGCATTGCCGATCCAGCCGTCAAGTGATCTTCGTCTAAGCTTTCCTTGAGCCAGAGGATAATATCCCGCCCGCAAACGTGCTTTCTTGTGAGATGCCACGATGTTTTCATCCAAGCTTACTGACAGCATTGTACACAAACGAGCTGGATGCCCGTCTAAGCTTAGCAGACGGCATCGTGAGCAAACGAGCCGTTAGGGATGGATCAAAAACATACCGAATACAAAGTTCTGTGCAGTTGACACATGTGCCGCCACTCGATGGGCCTCTCGAGCAGCTTGGCAATGTCTTGCATTGGCGTCCTGTTGAATTTGCGATTGGCTTCGCTGGTCAATTTCTTCCTCAACACTAGGCTGCTTCTATCGATGTGGATGGCCGAAAATCCGTTTGAGCTCCTTTACATGGAGGTTGGCCTCTTGAAGGTGATGCAGTGGATTTGGATCGAGCAACACAACAACCGGAGAAAGGAGCAGTTCACCACACTGGAGGTCCCCCCTGCCACTCTTCACTCATTCCTCTGCATTGCTCATGAGTACGAGGTATTCCATCAGCACCATCAGTTGCTGAGTTATATCCATCCATTCAGGTTCATCAATGCCATTTACCGACCAAATATCAACACCTCAGCCAAGCAGAGGGTAGCTGGCTGCGGCGTCTTGTTACTAACCAGTCAGGGGCACTGCTGGCAGGCATCGGCGAGCGATGTACAAGGGCGCTGGCTGGCGTGGGTGGTAGGTTTGCAAGTGTAACGAACTGCCAGTGACTGCTAGGCTTTGGAGACGAACAAAGACACCAGGATAAGGGATCGGCAGTCAAGGAATACGGCCCGTCAGGCCAAGCAAACGGAGGATCAGGCCAGCGAAACTGACCGACAAGGTTTGGTGGCAGTCCAGCTGGCTTGGGTGGTAAACAGGACGTAGTTGTCGGGCTGGCGTGCGTGCTGTCAGGTAGGTAGATGGAGCGGTGTCGGACAGACAAACGGAGGGTCAGGCCAGCGAAGCGGACCGACAGGCTTGGGTGGCGGGCACAGTTTCCGGGCCGGCGCGCGCGCTGTTAGGTGGACGGGGCGGTGTCGGCGTGCTTGTAGAAGTGGGACAAGGGTTAGCAGGCAGCCTGTAAGTCACAGTAACTGGGGCGGGATTAGTCGAATCGAAGGAAACGGTGAATGTTAATGAGTAATCTTCGTTCTGTTGTACCTTGAATAACGAAGAGGATATAGTAACGCTGTGCCAGACCAGATCGGCTCCGGGTACACGAGGCCATGACCACTACCTGTTCACTGTGGGTGGGTCATGGTCCCAGACAACAAAGCGTGAACATTGCACAAACATGGCATAGTCGTAGTAGCGCCATAGCATCGATTAAGATTGAAAGGGAAGCAAATGTCGAAATACTTTTAACTACACTCGATGGAAAGCATCATGATGCGAGAGGCGGCGTTTCTTTGCCTCGGGCTTGGCGCCAAGAAACATCACTCTTTGCTCCTGTGCACGGACAACAACATAATCTTCGGTCAACGACATCGCACCATGTAGGAGAGGCATCAATCAAGGAACATTGGTCAGACGGGATTTAGGTCGTCAATTAGAAGTAAATCTCATATCGTGAACTGTCATACTTCAAAAATACCCCTCCGCCCTCTCATGAAGCTGCGGGAGCATCGTGGCCCACACCATTCGACTGATTGGTACGGCATCGGTGATTCAGGTTGCCTGGCGCTAAGCGCACCAGTCTGCATAGGTGTACACGATGTTGACATGGTGCATATAAGATATTGTATCAAGAACACGGTGTACAGGGTGGCGTTGGGGAGTTGCTTTCAACAATTAGCTGCAATCCTGCAAAAGACTTGTGGGATGGCATAGTGGAAAGAGCGTCCCCCCCATCTTCGATCTCCAGGGTGGGGGCATGGGCAGCGTCCAGTTCGATCCTATGTCCAGCACTTCTTTTTTTATATTTTTTTCACAGTTTAGGACCACCTTTTGATGCCTCATTCATCACGTCTTTTACAACATGTATCCGTCATGCTACTCTCGCCGTCGAGCGACGCTTTACGGCTGCCATTGCCTCGTGGAGGCGTTTCTGGTGGGTTTAGAACAGCTCGGGTGAGTTCAACATTGAGGTTGACTTCTTCGGAAATGGTCAAGCAATCACAGGCGGTGGTCGTCTTGCTCTGGTGTGGAGGGATGCGTCTTGGCAATGCACGGACTCAGATTGGTAGTGGCTCGGCTCGGCCCGAGCCGCACGTGCCGCTGAAAGTGGCCCCTGCACCCCTGCACGTCAGAGCATTTTGCAACAACACCGTGACACCCGACATCGCGTCTAGAAATAGGACACGCAACAAGCAGAAGCCACTCATGCATTCCAGTTATAACCCTTGATCGAGTATTTCGCTTCGTAATAACCAAGGCAGTTTCATGAAATGTTATGGGAGCACAAGCTTTGGTACGGTAGTTTCCCGGTTTTCCCAACGATGTTTGCGAGTCTTGTGAATCTACGGTAGGTATGCGGCCAGATCTGTTGTGGTTGAATGAAAGAGTCCTCGCTGCCTTCCTTCCATGTCGGTACCCTAGGGGCTGATTGCCAGGCAAATTACTTGTGAAAGTTCAACAACCTTCCCAGCTATCGGCATCGATCACCGACTTTGGAGTGGCACCTATAGTTCCAGTCAAACATTTTACTCCCATGGATCAAGACACCGACTGGAACCGCCGCCTCATCTACAGTCTTCGAGCTTCTGCGTTTATTACAACGGTTCTAATCTCGGCTCTAATCGCCCTAACGGCTGGCCTCCGATTGGATCGAAATTTGAGCAATGCTTTCTCTTTTGTACCTTATGCTGGTTCCTTTTGTCTTAGCCTTTCAAAACATTCTTTATCTTGTCTCGCACTCTTTGGTCCACTCCTCCGCCACCCCTGTCTCTCACATTTCACTTTCAAGTTCCCCCTACAGTCACTCCACATTCGTTCATCGTAATCCGGCCTTCCTTTTCGCCAACCCCGAAGCACCCTCTTCTCAGAACGGTCAAACGATTGCGCCCACCAATGACGTTCAGGACTCCTTCGGTGTTCGGGGTCACAATGCATTGGGGTGGCTTGGCTGGACTATCCTTGATGATCCTTACACAGGCCCAAGGGAAGCACGTCACAGCAAGGAAGACAGAACGCGGTCCAGAATCAGAATCGATAGTATCTGTACCGGGGAGCAGGGTTGAAGTGGGGTCAAGAAGATCTCAAAGGCTGCGAAGCGGCATATAGACAAGAGGAAGCGTGGCAGAAAGAAAAGGAGAACAGGCGCAACGACCGAAAGCCGCGCCCTGAGGTGATGACTTGCCAACCTGTACCCCATTCCACTCCTTGAGCTGACTTCGAAGCGGGTTCACGTTCGACTTGCTCTTATTCATCTGGTTGAGTTTGGCTGCTCCATTGAACTTGTTAAGAAAAGAAAAACTGTTTAAGAATGGTCTCTCATTTATTCCAGACTCGAATATCCTTCTACCGCCTCCACGCCCCCAGCGGCATCCGCTGCTCTCCCGGTCCGCACGGGAATTCTCCCGTGGCGAAACCCTTCTGCATTGCCTCTTGGGCTTCGACGTGGCCTCGACCTTAACATTCTTGATCCGGTACTAGGCACATAGCTGTCTGAGCTTATTCTCCTACTTGATAATCTTGAACGACAGGTGCTTTGCAAGACCAGCGTTTGCTTGGAACTTGAACTGCCTCCCTGTTGTTGACTTATGGTTCGCCATTTTCATCTTGGTCTGTTCGACGATGACAATGACGCTTTCACCGTCCGAGTATAGGTCGACGATCAACTTGTCCTTGGGAAGTTTCTCAACGGGGATGTTGCGGGAGGTGAAGATCTCCGTCACCTCCTGGCCGACCTGGGTTATCCCTTCCAAAATTGCCGTCCCTTCCGTATTGGAGCTCGCCAATGAGATTTCCATGAGCCAAGCGAGACTGATACAGTCGCCATCGACATTGGCGTCCGAACGGTATCTGGTGATGGCGATGGTAGAGCGCCCACACCCTTCGATCACGTCGTCCGCCAGTGAACAACCGCAGAATATGCTGATCCTGAAGTCCTCGGGTGTGGAAATATGATCGGTGCATGTAAGGGCCCTTTCAATGAAGAGGCCGCCTTCTCACGGTTCAGTCACTGTCAGGGACATAAGCAGCGCCTCCTCACGGCAATGGTGATCGCAAAGCAGCGCTTGAAGGCGAATGATTTTCACCCGCGCTTCATGTGCGACGAATCCGGTCACTCCCTTCCAATTATCCACGGGCTTGCCTACCTCTGTTCAACAGTGGTGACCAATACGCACCCCAAGTCATCGTGTCAGAAATACGATCGACTGCTTTAGCGCTGGCCGGAACATGTTCAAATCGGGCAAAACACGCCTCCAGCAACGACTTCAAGCACAACGGCAGACACGGCAACAAGCCTCCCACCCGGTCCTACGGTGCTACAAACCGTGTAGGCAACAAAGCGTCCCGCCACCGCCGCAAAGGAAACGGAGACTGTTTTCCAAAGCAGCGTTAAAGATTGAAGAGATGTTGGATAGGGCAGCTGATGAGAAGGCTCGGACGCTGGATGTATGAAAGGGCGAATGGGATGGAAGAAAGGTGGAATATGTCTTTCCGTTATTTTCGGTTTTGAGAATGGTTGTTTTCGTTTCTAGCACGGTACATGGGACAAGATACCCGTTGTGTAGGAGATTTTGAGCGTAGCGTTGTGTGGGAAGGAACTGGGTAAGGAGGTAGAGTATTTGTCTTGTACTAATCGGAGGATTGTTTGGGCTGTTTCGATGATTAAATACAACGCCAAAATGAAAATGAGGTATCAAATCAGTCACTCGCCGGTTTACACGTTCATCATAATACCAGGGGGCAACGAAATGGTGGTCAATACACCTTGTTGCTATCTGGTGTGATGGCGAGAGAAGAATGAAAGGTCAGTGGCCCTGGTTGCATTGAACTGAAAGATTAAGGCCAGGGCCATCGAACAAGCAGAGAGCAGATAACAGTAGGGTCGCAGGTAAAGGTAAGGTACCTATTTAATGCGGGGCGAAGGGGAGAGCAAACAACAAATAATTACCAGTATTGGCGGCATGGTGCCTGGCAGTAGGCTGCTTGCAGCTACTTAGATATCTGGTATTCAAGGCGGTGGTTTGGTCAATTCCCAATCACGTGTCGATACGCTACTCGGGGAAGGTTTCTTGTTCAACACGAGTTCTGGCCAGGATTCTTTTTTTGTTTCAGTTTACCTCGCTTTCTGAAAGTCAAGGGAATCTGGATGCGTTCTACGAACTTGAAACCAGCAACTGATGGAGCAGAATTATTACAAACAAAATGGAGCGATTTGTTTTGCTATCATGCACCTGATCGCAGCTGCCGAAGTAGCAAAGCAACAGTCAATGGCGGAGGATTTCCAGTTGAAGTTCTTTTGTCACGGGCCTTGCCACGCCCAAGCAAGCATCCAGGAGTTACACTCGTACGAGGCTATCGATACAAAAGAGCCAGGCCGTGCTCGGGCGATTATTCGCTTGGAGCTGCTTTAGCCTGAACCATGGAATGTCACGACCAGACCGCACTGGACGTCAATAATCCTGAAGCCGCGGGGTTTCTGCGGTGTCTCTGCATGTCACAAGATGAGATCGTAGATATTGGCACCCCGCAATGGCCCCATTGCCCGCTTTCCCCATCTCATAAGATGCGTGCCTAAAGTACGATAGGTAATGTTGGATAAGGTAGGTGCTCCGTGCTGGTTGATCTTGGCTCTGATACCAAGCTTCCAGATTTTCAACTGATCGTCGCATCCTTTAATCTCAGATCGGCTTAATAAAAGCTACGCTTAGACGTACTTTGAAGGTTCAATGATATCCGTTTTAACTCCAAGTCTTGTTTAAGTCGTCTAAAAATTGAACTGACATGAAAGCAAAGGGCGGCAAAGGGGTCCATCTCAGCGACAGCATGGTCACAAAGCTCGGCATCCAGATCATCAAACCCGAATAGACATGGAGGCCTGTGGTTATCAACAAGTGGTTGGGATGGCCAGCATTCGGCCAGCCTCAATTACATATGGGGCACAAAGTCATTCCTTTACATACCTTACTTACGATGTAAGCGTCCGACATCAAGACGATTTTGTCATGTTTTCTTCATTCACTTTCTACCTATGTATTTGTCATCAATCGTTCTTAAAACCACCTATCCTGCAGTGGTGGGGCAGCCTCCAGGCAATGAACACCAAGCACCTTACTGCATCCTCTTCCTGATCCTGGCTGGAATTTCATGCGCTGGGCGGCCTACGCCTAAACCATACCTCCAGTGACTAATCTCAAGCTTCGGGGTCAGAAGCTCGACGTCAAAGTTCTTGACCATGAAGGCGGTGGTGTGCAGGATCACATTCTTGGAGATCAGACGACCAGGGCAGATTGGGATGCCAGCTTTTGATAACATGAGCGTCAGCAACGTCACAAATACTCAGTCGACCAACTTGAAAAAAGGGTCAAACTCACCGCCATAGGGTACCCAAGCCCCGTCCAGCCCTTCGGTAGAAAAATACGGTTTCTTGCTCTTCTCCTCGCGCAATCCAGTCTTGACCTCCCGCTTCCTCAATTCAGGTCTAATGGGCCCGCTCTCGGGGTCATTCGGGTCGACAATGAACCGGTCCGCCCAGAAGGTATCAATCGGATGCTGGCCGCTCTTGGTATTCCAAAATGTGTCGTCATTATGTGGCAGGTCGGAGTTCCACAAACCCAGTTGGGCCTTGGGAAGGCGGTATTTCCCCAACACGGCATCCTCGTGCGGCGAACTGAAGCCAAAGAACACCTTGGTGTACAGGCGGAGGGTTTCCGCAAATATGGAGCACAACAGCGGTAGCTTGAGCAGCTGCTGATGGCTGGCAGAGGCGAGATCCTCCGAAGTCGGGAAGGCCTCGTCGACTTCAGCCCTGAGGCGCTGGAGCAGGACGGGGTCGCGGAAGATGTGCAGGCACGCGATGCTAACGGACGGGACTGTGTTCGAACCGGCCGCCCAGATGGTGCCAAAGTCCTGAGCAGAAAGCATGGCATCATCGTGGCCGCTTTCAGACAGCATCTTTTGGAAATGGCGAACGAATTCAGATCCCCAGTACGGATCTCCATCGCCGTCTGCCTCGATGCTATCCTCTGTGAAGTTTTCCCGCGCATAGGCGTACCATTTCTCGATTTGACCGCGCAGAGAATCACGGATGCGGTACGGTGTCGGCATGAGCCACCGGGGAAAGCCCCTCACCAGGTAGGGGACCACGTCGTCGTATTTCCACAAGTCATCGATAAAGTTGGGATTTAGACGGAGCAGGGAAGGGCCAAAGATGGACTCGGTAAGTGCGGCGCTGACCCGCTTGGCCAACACATCGTACAAGTCGTCAACTCTTTCCCACTGCTCGTTCACAATGAAAGAATCGAATCGTGCCGTCAGAGCGCGTTTGAAGCGCTGGGTGGTGGTTGAGTGGTGCGGCCCGCTCCATTGGCGAATAAAGTTATCGTGGAGCATGTAGTCTATGCGGTCCTGCGGCGCTACGTTGCTCCCTGGGTACGGTTTGCTGAGCGGGCCGGAGTTATCTTTGCGATAGGCATCGAGGCCCCTCTTGGGCATGCCAAACATGTACTTGAGCGAGAAGATGTACAGATCCATGGGACTGGATAGTGTCGGGTGTTTGGTGACTTTCCTGACGGTCTCACGGTCATGGATGAGGTAAACATCTTTGCCAAGGAAGGGAACTCTTGTGGTAACCAAGTTCCCCGCGTAGGAGCTGTGTAATGTGAGTGTCTATGCCGTATTGCGTTTCTGGAGGCTCGACTCACCCTGCCTTGCGTATAGAATTGGCGCTGTCTGCCAGGAATGGTATTACGTTTCCAAGAAAGGGTATCATGGACGGATATCTTGGTGGCACCCTGGCTTCTTGACCACTCTGGTCGTGAGTATGCCGGGACCGGCGATAGCTCCGCAATTCCCAGCCATAGTTGAGAAGTAGAGCACTGATGCAGGATAAAGTGATGACGAGCGTTGTGAAACTGGCGTGTGCGGCGGGAAACCCGAATGCGATCAGTTTTTGTGTGAGATAATAGAACCCTGCCACGCGGGTGAGACCCAGGCACTCATCTGGTAGAGCCATATCTGATCCCGATACATGTGTCCAAAGGTAGAGGTCTAATGGGGGAACTGTAGAAGTGTGGGACAAATGAGAACCGAACCAAAAATCACAAAAGTTAAGAAGGATCCGAGCCCGTCCTCACACCGCAGCAAGCTCAAAAGTTCATTGCCAAACAACTCACCATGGAAGCGGGCATGCGGCGCAACAAATGCAGACAGGACAGCGGCAACTACCCCTACTGGGCAGATGCTGCCTTATACACCGTGTGTGGTGTGAGATACCGCACCGTCCGACTTAACCCTGCTCGTTCAATACCGTAATACAGCCGGTAACAACAACTCCGTAAATTCTTACCTCATATCATACAGCACTGAGCCGCAAAACGCCACACCCGTATCCACCGGCACCAATCATATCCATCCGCTTCAACTTCAGACTCCAACACCATGCATCAATGGCAATAGCACCACGCAACCGAGGTGCAGCGCCGCATCCTTTGACTGCAACGTGGACGTGTTGACTGCGTTGAATATGCTGTTAGTCGATGGCGTAGAATACTAAGATTGCAAAGGGCCCCAGCTGTTTGGCCGAAGAAATTTTCCACTCAGAAAATTATGGGCACCTACGTGGGTACCAGAGTCGCCATGACACTCTATAAGCACGTGTTTTGGTGGTGATCCCACACAAACAATATCTGCACCCACGTGGCATCAGAGCTCTTTGTGTCACCGCTTGAAACAAGAAGGATAAGGTTTCTACCCAGGGACCAATTACCGCGAAAATGTCATCACGGCGATCTTTGTGGATCGTCAAAGTACAAGCCGCATGCCACTAAATACAAAAAGGAGAAGAAACTCGTTATATTCTAGAAAGCTTGCTGATATGATCGCCCCGGTCTCTCCCCTGTCGTCTCATCATGATGACGCCGTCTAAAGCCCCTCCACGTCAGCAATTATCTCACAAATCCTCAGCGACCAATGCTGCCTCTCCAGTCCCATCAAAAGACACCCGCCACTTCCGGTCCGCCCCCTCTAGCGGCCTCAGCTCAATTTCAATATCATGATCTGGCTGCTCCATCGCCTCGGCCTGCGATGACTTTTCCGTCGTGGGCATCACCCACTCTCCCCCATCAGCAGGCAAAACATCAAACCTCAACAACAGCATCGCCGTAAACAACAAAATCTCCGTCGTGGCAAAATGTCTCCCGGGACACAGCGTAGTCCCTCCCCCAAACCCGCGAAACGCAACCGGATTCGGTCTCGGCTCCCCCGGCTTCCTGATAAACCGCCTCGCATTAAACACCTCTACGTCCTCCCCCCAGATGTCCTTCGATAAATGCTGCACCCGCGCAGGCATCATTACCATCCCCCCCTTCTTGATCAAATACTTCCCATCCAGTAAGTGATCCTCATTCGCCAACCTCACCGAGTTCGCCATCCCGTGAACACGAAACACCTCCTGAAATGTAGAAATAAGCGTTGGGCAGCTGTCCTTGATGGTCCTGGCTCTGACAGTGCAAACCTGCACTCCGTCCTCCTCTTTGACGGTGACGGCCTTGAGGACTTCATTCCTGCAGTCCTCCGTCACGCTCGGGTCGGAAAATACCCGGTAGACCATCCAGAACGCGGTGGGGATCGTATTAGCCACCAGAGCAAACATCCCGCCGTTGTGAAAACGGCCAATGTCGTCGGTGGGAATCCCGCGGCTGACAAAGTGCTCGGTCCACCGCTGGATGTAGATCGAGCCTTGGGCGTAGTGCCCGTTGATGTGGTAGTCTCTGAAGGCTTTGGCGAGCTGGTCGCGGGCTTTGATTGCGCTGCGGAAGGCCCTGGTTTGAGTTCGTTAGCACGTCGTTGTTGTTCAGGTATGATTCTTGTACGGCAACATACCAAAGAGGCAAAACGTTGAGCATCAAAAACATGATGGTAGGGTGGTACCGATGCCAAGCGGCTTCATTGTCGGGATTTCTCAGCGGGTTGTGCGGACCGTAAACACTGTCAGTGGTGGCCATGAGGAACTCGTGACGGATCCAATCAAACATGCTCGCCGTCTTGGGTCTGCCCTGGGCCACGATCTCGTCCAGCGAGGAGGTGATGACCTTCAGGGCATTGCCGTTGAGCTCATCCAGCGCGGGCCCACTGGACAGAGCGGGCTGGGTGGCCTTGATGAAGGCGTGCATGAACCCGTTATCGGTGACCAAGTCGTCACGGATGATGTCAAGTGCCTCCTTGCTCCCGCCCATGGCAACCTCGGACGCGCGGGCCGAGACGGGAGGGAAGAGCAGGGTGCGCCATTGCCGTTGTACGACAGGAATAAGGTTGGTTGAGTTGACGATGTAGAGGCGTATTCCGGGGAGTCGGAGGGTATAGATCGGCAGGTCTCTGTACTTGTCTCGCATGTGCGTGTAAAACCCCATGCTCCATTTGACCATGCCTATCAGGGGGCTTAGGAATGGTACCGCGGTTGATACCAGCGGTGGTTCTTTTTCATCTTGAGTGAGGCGTAGAAAAGCATACAAGAAGATGTATGTTGCTGCCAAGCTGCCAATAGCCGTGGCCAATGTTGAGTGTGTAGTTGCGAGCTTGGTGAGGACGATATCGAGACCCCCGCCGTCAGGGGCATGACGTTCCACAATGCTGGTGTAAACAACTGTGTAAAGCATTTTCAAAATCCGATGGTCATGGGATAGGGTATGACAGTGATGCTGTGGAACTGCGGGATGTTGATCCAGATCGTGTTGAACTGCGGCACGCGCCATGAAATAGAAGATTGATCCATGGCTCCTCGCTTGATCGACCGCCTTGACAATGCAGCCGCGGCCTCTACAGTGCATCTCAATATCTTCTTGCCGAGTTCGACACTGTTCACTCTGCTTCTAAGTCGTATTACTGTGTATTTCGAAACGGTATGCTGCATGCCTCGCTTACTGGGCCTGAAAATATCAAGCGACGTGCAGCCGCCCCACTTATTGCCACCCCCTCGCATCCCACCACTGCAAGGGCAACAGCTGACTATCTGCGGCGTGTGCAGCGGGTGGGGCGGGTGCGGCGTCTACCTTATGGCGCCTCGATGCGGGGGTCTCACAAAAACGGGCACATTCTTCTGGGGTCAGCGATACTACGCCAAGGCGTGAGAGGGGCAGGTGTGGCTGACCACATGCCGACAAGACGCAACGGTGCTGCAAATCACACCTCCAAGTCAGTTTCACACTAAACTTCCAAGGCGATTGCCGTCAGCTGTCGCCTCTTCGGTCTCCAGATTTCTTGGAAGTTGGGTGCAGCCGTAGGGCACAATCCTCCCATGAGCTTATGCGCCGCCGAACAGGAGCTCGTTGGGACGACATGACTGGCGAACTGGGCTCGTTACCACACAGTCAGACCTTGGGAATAGCCTGGAATTATGTGTGCTTGAGGCCCTGCTACCCGGTGGCAACTCAGAAGCTCTTGGAATCCTCCAAGGCTGGGGCTATAGAATGTCCTACCCCAGTCCCATGAAAATGGAGACCGTTGGAAGCACGCTGCAGAATCTTGGCTAGACCTGATATCAAGTGCCTTTGGTGCACTTTATCTACTCCCCTTGTCCGACCTCCGATCAGGAAAAGCAAGCCACTACCAAATCCGTTCAAACCGGCATCATCATGGCGTCCAACGGCCAGCTCGTACTCAGCACGTCCTACCACCTCATGTCGGTAGAGGTCATGAAGGTGTGTTGCATAAACTCGGCTTGTTTCTGTCCTGATATCCTGTACGCTAACAGCAGAACAACAGGGTGTAATATGGGGTGGCTTCGTGCTCTGCTTTGTGGCCTTTTGTGCCCGTTCGTGGATCCGATGGGTTTGTTTCCGCCGGTTCATGCCCGAGGACTGGATTATGTTGATCGTGCTGGGGATGATATTGGCCTCTGCAATCGTTGCTCAGCTACGCCTACACTATGTCTACATGATGGAAGACGTCGGCAACGGCCTGATCCCCATGCCACCCACGTTCATGGAAGATGTCCCTAAAGCACTGCTTGGGGTCTTTGCCCAGGGACTGCTCGGCTCCATCGGCGTATATGCTGTCAAGCTGAGCTTCCTTTTGTTCTTCTACCGCCTAGGAAACCAGATCACGAGTTATCTCGTCTTCTGGTGGTGCGTCGCCCTGGTAACCCTTGCCAGCTTCGGTGTCACCATGGGCCTCTTGGAATACAAGTGCATGCTCAGCGGGCTAGAAGTCATCTTCTTCGAATGTACCAGCAAAACCGACATCGCTAGGGAGTGGAGAAACATGATTATATACTGCACACTCGATGCTTTTTCTGATGTCTTGAGTATGTCATATTCGAGCGTCCCTTATCCTCCCTGAAAAAGTAGTACTAACGGAGGTGCTTGTCCAGTTCTCTGCCTCCCAATAGCCTTATTATGGAATATTCGTCTCACCATGCGCAAGAGGCTATTGCTTTCGGCCGTCTTCTCGCTGACCCTCTTCACCGTGGCCGTCACCATCATCCGTGGTACCATCCACCACGGCCGCATCGCCTCTGACTTTACTCAGTCCATGAACATTGGCTGGGTATGGTTCTGGCTGTCAGTAGAGTTCTTCACCGGTTCGTTTTCCCACACATCCACCTCTCCCGACGTTTACTGACAAGGGACCCGTATGACAGCGTACATCATCGCCTGTCTCGTCTCGTTCCGCATGCTCTTTGTACGCAATGAGAAATCGTCTAGCGCGCGGGTCCAGGCCTACAGGAATCAGCAACAGTTCCCGGCCGCACGCCCGTCTGGGTCAGGACAGACCCCGAAGAAGTTTTTGGACTCGTTGCTGGACACTTTCCACAGCTGGGAGGGCACAACTCGCCACAGTCGCGATGACTTCTTCCTAAACGGAACGTTGCCATCGGGAAGGATGAGCGTGGATTTCATGCAGTACGAAGCGAGTGTTGGCGGGTGGCCTCTTGTTGACCAGAACAGCACGAGACCCGGAACATCAAAGACGCTGACCAACCATGAAGTCCATCAAGTCGCCTCTTCTGACTCGGTAAAATATGGGGAGCGGATAGAAGCGAGGAACTTCTGAGGGTTCAACAATGAGTTGGGAGACTTTTTTCCTTTCGGTTGTACATTATTTCATGGATTGGGTGGTTGCGATGATGAATATCCGTCTTCATCTTCGGCAGGGTCGCCTGCCACCTGATAGATTCCGGGTCATCGGTCCACGAAACATCGAAATGTGTAAAGGGCCTGCACTGAAAAGTTCACCGGATGGCCTGGTCATTGAAGCTGCTGAGCTGTAATTAGATTGATTTGATCATAAATGTACATACATACCTGAACTCTCTAATGTCGTCCGGAATTTCACAAGATTCACGAGCAATGGGCATCCAGCCCCCACCTGCGACAATAACACACTCCTCGAAACATGTGAACACTGAGCACTGTGCTGACTGCTGCTGGAAAGACAGCAAATTCCGCGCCGCACGGTTCTGGCGCAGCAAATGCGGGTGAGGTGCAGAAGACCCACACGGACCGATGAGAAATCACCCGATGGGTGCTTGATAGGTTCAACAGCACCGCAAGTACAGTGCAGGCCTGCGGCGTCAACCAAATTCTAAGCAATCAATCAATCAACCGAAGTTTGGGCTCGTAACTGGAACACTTTTTCGTCCAACGGCCCATGTCCTCCGCGGTAGCTGCGCAGCATGAGGTGGCCGCACAGGCGCGGCAACCTTCCGGAACCGCCCCGAATCGCCGATCCCTGCCCTTATCTGGTACCAACACATCAATTCCCACCGACTGGCACCTTTGCTATGTGGCTACGCCGAGAAGAAGGATTCGGCGCCGGGGATGATCAACAAAATTGAAACGTGATTCTGTTCGCGCTTCGCGGCTGTGCCACTTGTCGACACTCTCTCATCGGCTCATCGCAGGTTTTCGACTGAACTCAGGGTGGTATGGAGGAAAGTCATCTCTAACAGACTGTTTTGTGATTGTTGTGGTCACTGTCGATTGCTGTCCGCCCTCTCGAGATTAAGCAGCCGACAGCCGAGACAACACACGGAGCCGTTGAAATGAATGGTGAAGATGAGCACCACACGCCCTTGGCGAATTGGCTTGCCATCAGGCAGAAGAATGATCGGATACACATTGGAGTGTCGTTCTTGCACCTCAACTGCCATGGCTTCGGGGGCTCGGAATCATCCCGGTATCAACAGACGGTGACCTCTTGGGCGCTGGCCATTCCGAGGTTTCTGGTGCGGTCGGTTTCTGGCAGGCCCAGCCAGAAAGTGCAAATTCTTCGCGATTTCAACGGCATAGTCAAACCGGGGGAGATGCTGCTTGTGCTGGGACGACCGGGAAGCGGTTGCTCGACTTTTCTCAAGACATTGGCGGGGGACACTCACGGGTTCCACATCGATGACACGAGGAGTGTAAACTATCAAGGTATGTCTTGGACCAGACAGCAAAGGAAAGCGGGCACTTGTAGCTGACAATTGTCAGGAATCACATATCAGGACATGCATACCAAGCTCAAGAACGAATGCATTTACCTTGCTGAGCTCGACCTGCACTTCCCAGAGCTGACTCTGGGAGAGACTCTCAACTTCGCCGCCGCCGCCAGAGCTACAGCTGGGAATGGCAATCCTGACGAGGCTGCCCGCATTTCTGCATCCCTGTTCTCCCTCGATGGCGCGTTCGACACCAAGGTTGGCAACGCCATCATTCGCGGTTTGAGCGGTGGCGAGAAGAAGAGGACGAGTATCGCCGAAGCATTTCATTGCGGGTCCCAACTGCAGTTCTGGGACAACAGCACCCGCGGCCTTGACAGCTCCACGGCATTACGTTTTATTCAGCTGCTCAGGCAGAGCACCGATGCACAGGGGCAGACGGTTGCGCTGAGCATCTACCAGGCTTCTGAGGATATGTACCAGCTCTTTGACAAGGTTACACTATTGTACGAGGGGCGCCAGATATACTTTGGCCCAGTGGAAGCCGCAGCAGACTTCTTCATCCGTCTCGGCTTTGTCCGGCCCAGCCGTGCTACCACAGCGGACTTTCTCACCTCCTTGACCCATCCAGCAGAGCGGATTGTAAGAGAGGGCTATGAGCACAGGGTGCCGAGGACTCCGGATGAGTTTGCACAGGTCTGGAACATGAGCAAGGGGGCTCGAAGATTGAACAGAGAGATTGAGGCCTTTAATGGTCACAGCGACCGGGACGGTGTGAGGTGCGTTGCGGGACACTTATCTGTTTAAAAGTTCCAGTCAGCCACATGGGTAACTAATACTGATTGCAGGCCCGTCAAGAATACCTACGCCGTCTCACTCTTCAAACAGGGACAGATGTGTCTCACCCGGAGCTACATACGCATGGGCAACAATCTTGCCCCAGTTATATCTGGTGTGATGGGACAGACAATCCTGGCCATTGTCATTGGAAGCGTCTTCTACAACCTCGAGCCGACGACGAGCAACTTCGACAAACGCTCTATGCTGTTGTACTTTGGGCTGATCCTCAACGCATTCAGCCCCGCATTTGAGGTATGTCCTTTTTCTCCCCCAAGGGTCTGGCCAAAGATGGCTCTACTAGTACACAACAAGCTAACCATTGGACCGGTCAGATTTATAATGTCCGCGCCCAAAGGCCTATTATTGAAAAGCAAGCCCGCTACGCGCTCTATCACCCAGCCGCCAACGCCGTAGCCGAGTACATCTCGGAACTCCCCACCAAGGTGGTAAACTCTCTCATCACCAACCTTCCGCTATACTTCATGACCAACCTCAATCGCGCAGCCGATGCCTTCTTTACCTTTTGGACTTTTATGTTTGTCTGCACGCTGACCATGTCCATGTTCTTTCGTATGCTGGGATCGCTATCGCGCACGCTTGAGGAGACCATGGCACCCGTCTCGACTCTGATCATATTGTACATCATCTACGTTGGCTTTGTCATTCCACCAGGGTATATGGTTTCCTGGCTGGGATGGGTTCGATGGATCAATCCTGTCTTTTACACCTACGAGTCTCTCATGGTGAATGAGGTGCGTATCTGGGGTTGCCCGGTGACTTTGTCCTCCTGCCTGCTACTACTGCCTCCTTAACGCGATACGATGTTGAAAGCAAGTTGGCTAACAAATTCTAGTTTGACGGTCGTGAATTTCCTTGTACTACCATCGTGCCCGTGGGTCCGAACTACACTCAACCCGGCATGGAAGGGAGAGTCTGCTCTGCCGTAGGCGCAGTTCCTGGACGGGAGAGTGTGCAAGGTGCAGCTCATTTGGCAGTAAAGTTTGGCTATGTTAGGGAGCATCTATGGCGGTACGTCATGTTTTTCGGCGGTCGTAGAGATTTTGAAGAAAAGTGCTGACCCAATGAACCCAGGAACCTTGGTATCATTTTCGCCATCATGTTCGTCTTCGGTGTCATCCACATGTTAGCGACAGAGCTCATCCCAGCGCGCCGCTCCCGTGGCGAGATCCTACTTTTCAAGAAACCGAGCCGAGGAAAGCGTGCTGGCATAAGACACGACCACGAGGCTGGAAAGATGGCCAGCTTTTCACAAGACAACAGCTCTGATAGCTCGGCAATAAGACTCTACGAAGTGGGCCCCGAGGGCAGGGCCAAGGGCAGAGCAACAAGCGAGACGACTCAGGTACAATCTTCGATCTTTCATTGGAGCGATCTCAGCTACGAGATCAAGTCCAAGAATGACACCCGTCGTATCCTCAACAGTATCGATGGCTGGGTTCAGCCCGGAACGCTTACTGCTCTGATGGTCGGTCATTTGTCTTCACTCGTTTATTACTCGACGAGTTTCTAACAATTTACAGGGTGTTACGGGTGCTGGAAAGACTACCCTCCTAGATGTTCTCGCCGACCGACTGACAACAGGCGATGTCTCGGGCAATGTTTTAGTGGACGGCAAGGCCCGAGATCAGAGCTTCGGGCGCCGTATCGGCTATGTTCAGCAAGAGGACATTCACATGCCCACGGCCACCGTTCGAGAATCCTTGGAGTTTAGCGCTTTGTTGCGGCAGTCGAATGACAGATCGGACCAGGAAAAGCTCGCTTATGTTGATCATGTTCTAGAACTACTAGAGATGACAGAGTATGCGGACGCCGTCGTCGGCGTACCGGGCGAAGGACTCAATGTCGAGCAGCGCAAGAGATTAACAATTGCAGTGGAGATGGCCGCCAGACCGGAATTGCTGCTATTCTTGGGTGAGTTACCTTAGCAAAGCTTCTCTGTTTGGCAATGACTGACACAAAGGGGTACAGACGAGCCAACGTCAGGTCTCGACAGCCAGACCGCTTGGTCTATCTGCAGGCTCCTCCGTAAGCTCGCAGACAATGGCCAAGCGGTGCTCTGCACCATCCACCAGCCGTCCTCGCAGCTCTTCCAAATGTTTGATCGGCTCCTCCTCTTGGGAAGTGGGGGCAACGAATTATACTTTGGCGAAATCGGCCCTGACGCAGCCTCACTGATCACATATTTCGAGAACAACGGAGCACCGCCTTGCCCACGGGGCGCAAACCCAGCTGAGTGGATGGTCGAAATTACACGCAGTAGCGTCACTGAGACAGGAGATCAAGTCAAGTCTGACGGGCTCAACTGGCCTCTTGTCTGGAGCCAAAGCCCTCAGAGAGAACATGTCCGTCGGCAGCTCGCATACTGGAAAGACAAACTGTCCCAGAAGCCCGACACGTTCAACATCCACCATCAAAAGGGTGAATACGCGGCCCCCTTCCACAAACAACTCGCTATCGTCTTTTGTCGCATCTTCAAGAACTATTGGCGGGATCCGTTGTATTTGTACTCGAGATTTGGTCTCTGCATCTGCGTGCCCCTCGCCAACGGCCTCTCCTTTATGAACTCCCCGCTCACCATCCAGGGTCTGACCAACCTCGTCTTCTCCATGTTCCTCGTCACCCAGCTCTTCAGCAACGTCAATCAACAAGTCATCCCCCGCTTCACCGAGCACCGCGCCCTTTTCGAGGCCCGCGAGCGCCGAGACAGGTCCTATTCCTGGGTCGTCCTCATCGCCTCCAACGTCCTGATCGAGCTCTTCTGGCAAACCCTTGTCTCTGTCTTTATGTTTATCGCCTGGTACTACCCCACGGGCATGTGGCGCAACGGCACCCCTGACTTCTCCGCTTCCGAGCGCGGGGCCCTGCTTTTCGTGCTCATCTGGATGTTCTGCCTCTGGATTACCACGCTCTCACACGCCATGGGGGCCGGGATCGAGCACCCCGAGACGTCGGTAAATCTGGCTGTACTGCTCTACTGGCTCTCGCTGACTTTTTGCGGTGTGTTGGTCTCACCTGAGGCGTTGCCTGGGTTTTGGATTTTTATGTACCGGGTGGTGCCGTTTACGTATCTCATGAACGGGATGGCGGTCGCGGGGTTGGCGGGGACAAGGATAACGTGCTCGCCGGCCGAGTTATTGGAGATTGAGATGCCGAGGGCGCTGGTGGATGCTGGCGCGACGTGTGGTGCGTATCTTGAGTCGTATGTGCAAGTGGGTGGGGGGTATGTGGCCAATCCGGGGGCTTTGGGGCAGTGTCAGTATTGTCCTGTGGCTGAGACGGACAGAATCTTGGAGATGTTTGGGATGCGGTTGGATGATCCGTGGCGGAATGCTGGGTTGATGGTGGTGTATATTGTGTTTAACATTTCGATGGCGTTTGTGTTTTATTGGCTTGGGAGGGGTCAGAAGAAGAAGTCTGTGTAATATAAGAGGCTGGTTACATAGCAAGCCATGTATCTTGTTTTTCTGGTCTTTTTATTATGGACTTTGCAAATAGAGGATCTTTGCGGTCTCTTTGTATATTACTTTTAGGTTTAAAGACATACTTGATATTCTTTCTTTACTTTGCATGTTGTCGTGGCGCAACAGCTGGGACATAGGGGGCAGCGAAACGGGTGGCCAGGCCCCTGAACCCCTGCATCAATAGAAGTCCCCTCAGTGCGGAAAAGAAATAGTCTAGCTACCCTGATCAGTCCCTGGCCACTGGGCTAATTTATCACTGATATTGTCATGTGTTCTTAACCGTCTTTATTCAAAAACTGGCCCTTACTGTTTACGCACGGGTTGGCAGGTGTGCAGAGACAATCGGTCAGTACCTATGTAACAATGGTCTTCTCATTGCATTATAGGGGCCACCGTGTTACCATTGCCCTCTAACAAATCTTGTATTCTCTCCAAGGTTCGGAGCATTTGAAGAACGCCTATTCCATTTCTAGGCCAGGAAATCGAACGTTTCTATCTGTTCTGCTCTCTACGCTATTCTAAGGTCATACGTAGCTAGGTACCGATTGCATTTACATAGAAACTGGGAGGTTATTAGCATTTTTTCAACCTTTGTTGAACCGGGCCAGTCCATACCTTTCGGTAACCCTTGATGTTAATTTGTACATGTATTTTATTATACTGGTACTGACAAGGACCCCAAACTCAAGGCCTTATCTGTCGCAATGCTGATCTGGCATGTTCCAGTGGCTCTTTGATGTATGTCGGTAGAATCTTAAGATGCATCGTGGCCTGTGGCGCTGTTGAGAAGCTCTTTCAGCCTGTGCCTCCTTTTCTTTCCACCACGCTTCCTCGTGTTGTTTTGCCCCTTGGCAATTCCTGAGGCCTTGTTGACCCCATTCTTGACACCGCTCTTCACTGCAGATACTGTCGCTGCAACCTTTTAAAGTGCTTTGGCGCCTTTTCCTGTCACCTGCTGCTTCCCTGCCTGGGCCTGAAGAAACAAGGCCCTGACGGATGGGTATGAGCTTTGATACTGGACAGGCGTATTCTTATGCACGGTGCCGTTTACCGAGAATACTGGCTTGTTTTGCCTGCGTGCCATACCGCAAATCTTGTCCACATGGTCATGGGGCGTAATGTTATCATGACCAGGTAGCCAGTGGTATTCCACCGTGAGGCTGTGGAGGTTGTATTTGGCGCGGAGCCTCAGCAGGGCCTCCTCTGCATCAAGGACTTGTCTCAATAACTGCTTTGGTCAGGGTTTCAGTTTCAGAATATTCCTTTAGACCACTTGGGGCGGCGAGCTTTGCCTGTTCGAGCCGCTCTTTCTGCAATGCAATTAGCAGACTCTGGCAATCTGAATACACGTCCACCCCGATATTTCTAGGTCTTTCAATCACCTTGACCAACCTCGACTTCCACATATCGCATATTTGCTCTTCAGCTTTGTTCAATCCTTCTAAAAGTGCAACAGCCTCAGTATTCGCACTGCCGAGGGCTGGATCCATTGGCCATGCTACGCCAACCCTTTGCCCATGTTGCTTATTCCCGGGTCGGTACATATTGAACGAAACAGCGTATCCTCCGGGCTTTTGCATGCCGGCTTCAACTGTCTCCGCAGACCCATCACAAAATACACTTATGCGGCAATCCTCCGCAGTTGAGACATGCTGCACACCCTTAAGAGCGTGTTTCTTGGCAGACTGATGCACAAATGTCCTTGTCCATCCAATGTCGACTGTGGGTTGTTGGGATGACCTTTGAAGAGGCTGGGACGGAGGTCGAGCCTGTTTGGATGATGGTATTAGGGGATGGGACAAAGCTCGATCTGTTTGGATGAGGGCTCGGATGGTGGTATGACCGGTTCAGATGATATTTGCGGGCGCTTGGATGACCTTTTAGTGTGCTCGGATGGGAATACCTCGCTTGGCATCGAAATATTATCGTGTGCTGCTGGAGACAGGACTGTTAGCAAACGCTCAAACCGCATAAGGGGATAGCGTTAGTACACGGTCAGATACAAAACATCATATCAAATTATAGCATTAGAGAATGTCCGAAACAAACAACAAACCATCCAAACACAATGTTAGTGAATGCTCAAAAGCCGCACAAAGCCAAGCTGAGCTTTGCTTTCAAATGGATAGGTGTTGTCAAGTGTGTCAGATCCGCCGCTGTGTTCGGAGATCATGCCATTAAGCATCCCGACGCTACTGGAAATTCGGTTGCTGAATTCAGGTTGAAGATTTGCCGAAGTCCAGTCTTCGATCCACATTCGAGGGTACTCGCAATCCCTAGCAAGCTAATTTGGGAATCGAAAAGGCCTTCTAGCCAGTTCTTAATGAATAAATCAATACTGGCGTTCTTTCCCCTGAGTGAAAAGATTGGAAGACAGGGAAAACTCTGGCCGGCTGACAGCAAGAATATGACCGGGCTTGTCTTTCGCGCTGGAGACTGTCGCAGACGTGAGTTCTTCTCACTTCTTGGACCGTGATACTTGAATCAAGAGTCGAGGGAATATTGAGGAGACGGTATAGTGTGTAAGGTAGTGCGGAATGGTAGGTAGGTATTTGGCATTATAGCGATGTAAACGCCAAAGCCCTTGGCATAACACCTTGGTGGCAGGTTTCCTGTTGCATATGGTAAGTGTTTGCCGACAACTGAGAGATAGGACCTTGTGAACTCACCAATGTGTGGCCGGTTAGGCGAGGTAAGGTAGCCGAGAATAATGCCACGCTGGGCATAATATTTCGATAAGGGGCGGCACAAGTACCATGCTGCTGGCCGTTCGAAAGATTCGATCACCACAACGGATATGTGGTGGTTTCACATGTTTCACTGAGCCAGCAACGAAGACATAGAACTTACTGGAAGAAATTTTCGAGGAGTTGGCGGCTGCGACGTGGTGTCGACTCCAAGTTTGTCATGGATGCCGATATACCCACTGGGAGTCTTGATCGCGGCATGCACTCTCTCGCCTGCTGGTAGCTTCTGTGCCGTTGTTGTAGACTTCGCGGTGATCTTCGCATACTCCGCCTTCTTCTCCACGTCATTCGCATCCCTCGCCTCCCGCGCTTCCTTCGCCTCCAACGCCTTCTTCTCCTTCTTCGCCTGCTTCTTCGCCTTGCCCTTCGCCACCTTATCCATCACCTCCACCTTCTCAACCACCCCCACAGCCCCATCCACTGGCTGAGACATCCTGAGCAACTGCCCGTTGAGAGTCTTCCAACTCTTACTTGGCCTTTCAGCAAGCTGAACTAGAGTATCTGACCATACAGTCAGACACTAGACTTTTCAGAGAATTCCGAAACTCGCAAAACGGTCGCCCTATCAGTCAACAACCTCCCTCGAACTGCTCGATGACCGAAGTCACGCCGCGAAAACAGTCGAATCGCCTACTCGTCCGAAAAACAAAAGATAAGTCAAAGACTTATCAACAATGCTATCGAGTGAAAAATTGCCGAAATTCGCGGTGGTCTGTCACAATTTCTCTGGTGAGAGAAAAGAAGAAGAAAAGAGGAACAAGAAAAAAAAGCAGCCACCAAAGTGTTTTGGCAATCCTGGGTGGTCTATGCGTTACGCGCCCTACTGTGCCTTACATACGAAACGACGTTCTAGCCCAAGCGTTTTTTACCAAGCTTCTAATCTAACTTAATATACATATTCAATTAACCAAAGGCCTGAATATAGAAAACAGTAAATAAAAGGCATTATAAAGGCCTAGCAATTAAACTAATATATATTAATAGTATATAAAATATTAAAATATTAATTATACTTATTTTAAATTACTTTTATTATAGTTATAATAATAATTAATAAATCTATATATAAGTAAAAAAAATGACTATTCAATTAAAAAGCTAAGTTAATATTAAGTACCAAAGTAGAAACGCTATTATAGTACTATTGAAGTTAAAAATTAAAATTGCTAGCGTCGCTTCGTTCGTCAGTCGCGTGGCCCTTCGCTGCGCTACGGGACGCTTCCTTCCTCACTCTCGCTCCTGGCAATTTTGACACGGGCACGAATTTCATGTGCGTATGTGGAGAGCAAACTCAATTGGGGTCAAGTGGGGAGTAAACGAAGCGACAATAACCTGTCCGGAGGCCAACAATCCCGTGTTCTGCTGAAGACTGTTTATTACAACTACAGCTAAACCTACACAACTAAATCTTCTCTCTACACAGTAAAGCCATCGCTTGTATCGCTCGAGTCATCCTCCTCTTCCATGTCAGAGCTATCGGAGCTCATATACCCGCCTATGTTACTCGACCCAACCTCCTCTTCCTGTGGACCCAACCGCTGCAGCCTCCTTGTCTCGTAATCAGCTATCTTCAGTTGCATGCTCCGTATCGGATCTTCGCAATATATCCTACTCCGATCAAACGGCGACTCAAACATCAGGCCATCCAGTGTTTTGACCCTGGAAACAGCTACGTAGGACAGGCCGGACGCGAACTCTGGCTCGGAGATGTCACAAACCACCTTGTCGAGAGTGATGCCCTGTGACTTGTGCACCGTGATGGCGTAGCACACAAGCAGTGGGAACTGCTTGCGGAGGCCGGTGCCAGCCCCAAGAACAAACACGTGTTGGACCCTGAGGATTGGAACCACCGGCCTAGCCCCATCACGAAGCTCTTCCCCGCTAGGCAACAGGAACGGCGGCCCGGTGTAGTTGTCAAACGCTACCATGATAACCTGCGGTGGGTCGTTTTCTACGTTGGCTCCCTCCGCCCACGAGATGTCGTATACGGTGCCCTGCGCACCGTTCACGAGGCCAACGTTGGCCCAGAGATTCCTCGTCAGCATAACCCGGCAACCAATACAAAGAGGCAATCGTTTGACCAGGTTGCCGGCGTCGGAGGACTTGACCCTGTCTGCGCCGGCGCCCTCGTGCGTCGCGTTCACCTGGACAACCGCCCTTCGCAGGCCCAGAAGGTGCCGATGGTTATACTCTTCAACCTGCGCCTTGACGGGAAAGATGCGGAGGGCGTTATCAAAAGCCTCCACCTCGGCCGGGGGTAGCTTGATCGCACATCTCGAGGTGAGAAGCTCCCACGACGGAATGGACACCTTCGCCTGCCTCAGTTCCTGCAGGGCCTGCCGGAACAGAGCCTGGTCCTCACCCTGCTGGCGCTGGACCGTGGATAAGAACACCGACTTGTCGAACGAAAGGTATACGTTACGGCCGACAATCTCCATATCCCGCAAGTCACCCGCCGCAGAGTATAGCGGCTTGCTCATGACAGGGGGGAGCTGGAAGAAATCGCCTATGAGGATGACGCTGAGCCCACCGAGATACTGCTCGCGGCGCTCGGGGAAGATCTCACGGAGCCGCCGATCGATCCAGGCCAGATTTTTCCGCCCCAGCATGCTCTTCTCGTCGATGATGAGGTAGTGGATCGGCCTAAACTGTCGCTGCAGGGAGCTGAGGACCGTTGGGGTTTCCGAGAGCGGGCGGTAGTTGCCGTCCACCGGGAGCCGGAAGAGGGAATGGAGGGTCTGGCCCGTGATCTGGTTGCTGGCTACACCGGTAGGCGCCGCCCGGATGATTGGCGAGGGCTGGCCGCGCCTGGCTGCTTTGGCTTGCAGGCGAGAGGAGATCACCTTCACCATGTACGACTTGCCGGTCCCTCCGCCCCCGTCCACCTGGATCCGGAGCGGGGCTGGGTTCTGACCTCGGTTGGTTGCCCTGTAGTGTCCTAGAATGGCGTCGTACACCAGCCGCTGCTCGGTGTTAAGAGTGTCACAGGCCTCGCGCGGGAGCTGCTCGACGTTGTAATTGCCGGGAGAATCCCCCCGGAGCTCGGTCCAATAGGTTCCGTCGTTAAACAGCTCGTGGGAATAAAGGCCGATGTGGCGGGTCCAGTCGTAGTTTACGTCGATGTCGCGGCGGCCGAGTAAATCTGCCTCCTCCTGGGGAAGCTCGAGGTCAGGTACCATACGTGCCATCTCGTGCCAATCCTCAAGGGTGATATCAACCACATCACCGCCAGGCTCAAACAGCTCCTCGTCAGGCTCGGGTTCCTCCTCGTCCTCGACGCCATAATGGTCGTCGGGGTGGTCGTGATGAATGGCGCAGTGCCTGTAGGCGACCTCGTAGGTTTCAAACAGCAGGTTGTCGGCTCGTAAAAGATCCGTGGGTTGGCGGTGAGGATGGTTAAGCAGGAGCTTAATACGGCAGAAATTAGGCCACTGCTGGTGCGAGCGAACAGGCTTGTATCTGGGGTAGTAGTACAAAACCCTGGGCCGCGCAGGAGGTTGCCACACAGCCCATCTCGAAGGATCGCGGGCCTTGAAGTTCCAGTTCTCAAGGAAGTCAAAGTACGTCACCTCCTCCATGTGTGCCGGCCGGTTGAGGTATTTGTCGTAGACATTCGAGGATTCCTCGACTTCGCCGTCAGCAGTGATGTCGATGGGCCGGGCGTGTCGCTCGCGGGGCCGGCAGTCCACGCTCTGCACCACCCGGCTGTCGTCCTGGAGAGGAAGGCCCAGCAGGATGTGGCAGATCTCCTGCGCGGAGTAGTCCCTCTCACCCACCAGCTTGTTCATCAGCTTGGATACGAACGAAAGCATGGGGTTGCGGTCGGAAACGTAAGGCATTATGCCGCGGGCGATCTGCGCGTACGTGTTGGTCTGGGCCTCCGACTTGCTGCAGTACTTTGCAGCGTAGTTGATCACAGCCTGTACGCCGGTGCAGGGCGAGCAGTCAGTGTTGGCGAGCCAGCAGAGCGAGATCATCGGGTTGTACTGGTTCATGTGGGTGTCGTTTCTCTCGGCCTCGAAATGCCACCATTTCGTACCTGCTCTCCTAACAACACCCGCAGCTGGCCGCTCGGGGCGGGGAAAGAGGAACCGGCATGTTGGCTGCGGCGGGGGTTGCTCTGGCTCACCGGCCTCACCGGCTTCTGCTCGGGCTGCCGACTGTCTGGCCCGCTCCGCATCTCTCTTGGTTAGGCGGAGGCAGTATGTAGTGGAACAATGGTGCCGCTGGCATCGGTTTACAATACGGTTGAGCCACTCCCAGGTAATCTCGGTCTCGAGAGGGTCTACGGACAGGGGATTGCCCTCGTCCGCGCCCTGGTCCCGCTGTGGGTTCAGGGCTGTGATATGGTAACCCCAGACCGTCGCAAAGTTGTCTCGTGTATCTTTCGTCGACATGTCGGGATCCGGGCTCCCATTGAACCAATACAGCCCATGGGCGTGGCTGCTGCCGCGGCCTTGCCACTCGTAACGGTACCAATAATCTTCCAGGTTGAACTTCTTCTCGAGCACAATCTTCCGGAACAGCTTGTTGCGAGAGTGGAAGTGCCAGGCTGCGATATGCGGGTTCTCACGCAGCAACTGACGTGACTTAGCCATACGCGCACGCTCGTCCAGAACCTTCCATTCTTCGTACTCGGGCATGTGCCGGTATAGGCTCTGCCAATGAAGGTCGGCTGGGCTCTGGGTGATGAAGGCAGCTGGGACGCCAAGGCAGTGGGCAAACGCCTCACACTCACGCCGCCGGCGATACCAAAAAGGACGGGTGCCCTTAATCACACCCGCAAAACGCGAGATACGATTTAAGATCGCTTGAGCTTCTGGCTGTTCGGGGTCGGCCAGAGCTCGCTGGAGGTCCTCCTTGGTAAGCGGCGTGCGATGGTGCTTACTGACATAGAACTTGCTGTTGCTGCGTGCTTGCTGACGCATTAGCGTGTTCAAGGCAATAAAGCGAAAGCTGTGGTGCCTAGCGAACCGGCCATCCTCCCACTTTATGGCATGCTCAATATAATCCTGGTAGGATATATTGCGTTGCCTGGGCTCAACAAAATCCGCAACGCCCTGGGGAAATAAGGTGGGGCAGGCCAAAGAAAGCAGTGCGTACTTCTGGTTAAATTCATCCAAAGGCGTACGACGGATAGATGGCATGGGTAGCTGGTGTGCCGAGTGCGGGTCGGCGTGTCGTAGGGGGACCCGTTCGGTATCCTCAGCGACGGTGTTGTCGACACGGCCCTGGAGTTGATTAAGCTCAGTCTCCTGGATGAGCAGGTTGGGCACTGCGGCTTCGTCGATAACCTCAGAATCTTCCAGCTCTGGCTCCTCGACCGGGTCAACATCAGGGCCAAAATCGGCAGGCAAACCCGAGGTCTCGTCAACTTCATGGATGCTTAGCTGGTCGAAGACGTTGCCATCTTCGGGGAGCTGGGAAAGATTGTCGTGATTCAAAGTAAAGTCTCGGTAGCCTGGGTGGTTGAGGGAAAGAAACTTAAGCCAGGCCTCTACTGCGGCGCGGCGGACGCGGAATCGTCGGCGGAACTGCCGATCCATCCGGGCCACGTTCTCGGAACCACGAGGCCGAAGGATAACGACATCGAGGTCTTTGGGTAGCAAAGGGAGCTCACTATATACCTTGCCAACGTCACGCAAGAAGTGTACAACATGCCCACGATACTTATACTGCTGCCCACGAACCTATGTTTTGTCAGTTACCAAACCCTTTGCTTCCATCCTCGTTACGTACTGTAAATACATTGACGCTGACGTGCACCCGCGCAATAAACATCTCCTCCAACGGCTCAAGCCTGGGCAGATCATTAGGTACAGGGCCAAAATCCAGCTTGTTCGCAGCCGAAAAGAAAAAAGGCTCGTCCTGACGCTTCTTATCATCCTTATCGTGGCAACGCTTGCAGATCCTATCCCCTTTGAGCTCCATGTCGAACCACCGCTCTTTGCACCGTGGGCAGTATTGCATCTGCTCGGCAGCAAGTGCCCTGTCGAATTCTGCCTTGATGGCGAGGTCTTCCGCGGTTAGAGGCGACTCCTAATCGGCCCCTGTAAACTGAGGGGGAGGCTCGTCGAATTCGCGGGGAGCTGGTTGGGGGGAGGAGCGTCTGCGTGGTCGGCCGCGAGGAATTCGGTCAAGGCGCGGTCGTCCTCGGCGACGGCCACGAGCAGGTGTGGACGGTGAGGGTGGTGGCCGTCGCTGTGGAACTAGAGATCCCACGCGAGGCACTTCATCGTCAGCTTCCATCTCTTCCTCAGGCTCTCTCGGCTGAGCAGAGGGTGGGAGGTCGGTGGCGGGGTCCTGGATCTCTTGTTGCTGGCGAAGCAAGCCACTCATCGTCGGGGTCTGGGAAGGTTCTTCACCATGGCGACGCTCGAGGCGATGCCGTCGCTGGATGTACGAGATCTCGCTGCGAGCAGCAGCCATTTCGGGAGTATCCGTACTGACACGGCCGCCTTCGCGGTATCGCTGGGCAAGGATCGTATGGGTGAGATTCTGGCGAGGCGCAACCGCTGGATCTTGTCCGCCGGCTATCGCAGCTGCTCTGGAAATGCGTGCAGCCGACGCGGTTACCTAGGAATAAGGTTAGTAAAGCAACGGAGGAAGATAGAACTGATAGACTCGCCTGTTGCCTCGTGCGATTACGGCAATCCGAGCAATTGACGACGATCCTTCGAGGGCCTCGTACCGACCAGAATTGGTCGCTGGGCTTCTCTACGCGGCAAAGATAGCAAACTTTGGAAGAAACCACCTCCGCCGCACCCGCCTCGTCCGCCATGGATACTGAATAGGCCGGCCATAACGGGCAAACAATACCACAGAGGAAAGGAGCGTCGGTTAGAAATGACGGATAGTGAATGAAGGCGTTGGGGTGCGATTGAGGTCTGCGGTGCGATCGATTGTTGGATGAAGAATGGAGGAAATGGAAATTCGCGGTAGGAGAAATTTGAAGTGGGAGGAATTAAATTTGACGCGGGGGGTCAAAGGCAAAGTGGGGCATTCTTGTGGAAGGCAGTGTGGGGCAAGGCGCGTAATCACGTGCAATGCGCGCAATCGCCCGGGCGCACCCAAACACGATCTCAAACCGTATTCAAACGCCTGCATGTCAGCCATTTCGTGGACCTTCAGAAATCGGATTTCAGATCTAGATTTGCCATACAGTTACGCACAGAATGGTACCGGTTGCATAAGTTTTGGAGGTGGTGCCGAATTGGACCCACTCTCCGGTAGCCCCCGACCAATCTCTCTTGAGCGATAAGACTCTTATCAATTTTGTATGCGATTTTTTGGAAGTTTGGCAGGAATATTGTCCTCCGGACAGGAATATTGTCCTCCGGACAGGACAATTTTAATAACTAACATACTACAATATAATTAAAAAGAAAGAAATTACTAATATAGTAAATATTAGTATAGAATATATTATATATAGCTTTTTTTCTTCAGTACAAGTATGTAGGTGTCAATAATTGCTAGTTGAATGTATATTTAAGCTTTTGGTTGATATTTGCGTATGTTAAGTTAGATTAGAAGCTTGGCAAAAACGCTTAGGCTGGAACGTCGTTTTGTATATAAGGCACAGTAGTTGACAAGCGGCCCTATATTTCCAAGCGTAGTCTTGACAATTAAAACATGCAGGTTTTAGTGGCAAACAATAAGTCAATTGCACTATAGAATATAGATATAAAATAATAGGTTAGATCTATACATTAAGAAAATATAAAAAGAGATCTTCAGCTATTTTAGAATTTCCTTAATTGGCCTTATAGGCTCCTGATTTATCTTTTTATATCTAGCTATCTACTGTCTTATTATATTTTAAAACTACTAATTATAACCTGCCTATTTCTATTAGGATCAATTGATACTATCCCTACAACCCTATCTAGCTATATATAGAACTTGATGGAATGTCACCATGGCACTGCTCAATGTAGGTGCAAAGTTGATAATGTTGTGAAAGTGGAAGCCTAGCTACTTGGCTAGATATCTGTAGTGCCAGGTTATATGACTTAAGAATTGTGTCTATATATATCCTTACAATACTGTCACAGACCAACCATATAGCACGGCCAGGTGGAGACTGCAGCTAGCCATGTCTGCCAATCGGAGGAAGGAGACACGGCGGCAGGGCTGCAGGGTAGGGCAAGGCTCACTGCTTGGCAAAGGTGAGCCGGATCACCAGGCTCACCAGGTGAGCATGGTGAGTTCTGAGGGATCACCACCGATCACTAGTGAGCCGGAGTGATCCAGGTACGGAGGTACTTAGGGATTCATGGTCTATATATACGGGGGAACTAGATAGCTTGTAGATAGTTCCGCAGTATGCAATCACAGCTTGTATCCACGGTATCTTGTGTTTACATTGAGACATCTTGTTGTGCACTGTTTAGCTGCACCGAACCATTATTATCAGAAGTTACCTTCAACTGTGTATCCCTTTCAGAGGTTCTGATCAGGGGTTCGTCACAAATACCCCCTTTATTTACCAGCTTCGTCCTAAAGCTATCCTTTTAACTATACCCCCTTTTTATACTATATTCTAATACTATATAATGCTAATATAACTTAACGCTTTTACTATATTATAATTCCTTTCCTTATCTCTAACCATACTAATAACCCTTTAATATTAAAATCCTTACTACTATACCTTACCATCCTTATATTATCTTAAACAATGCCATTCCTCTTATATATACCATTTTAAAGCCACAACTTAATACTAGCTATACTAACTTAATACTATATCTTAAAATTCCAGCTATACTAATACTATTTATCCTTTTATTTATCTATACCGTACCATTCCCTATTTACGCTCTTAATCTAATGATTAACTATTTTTAAAAGTCTAGCCTATCCTAAACTATAATCCTATTATATTAGAATCTTCTATATTTTACCTTCTTTACTTTCTATATTTTTTTATCTTTACTTTTATCTCTTTATACTTACGCTTTATACTTAATATCTGCTTTACTATTAGTTTATTATTGCTTATAGTAAACTAAAGGTTTATAATTTAAAAGGTATTAAGTTAAAGGATAAAAAGCTATACTACTATAACCGGTATTAGCAATTAAAGTATAATAGGTTAGACTTATAAAGGAATAAGCTATATTACTATATTTAAAATAAGGGGCTAAAGTTTAGGAGTATTCAGCTATAGTATTATAATAAGGGTAGGAGGTTAGATTTTAAAAGTAGTAGGCTATAGTACTATAACTAAGGTAGGAGGTTAAATCTTAAAGGTAATAGGCTATATTGTTATAACTTATAAAGTTTATTATACTATCTTTATTAGCTTATTCCTTATAGGCAGTCCCTCCGGTTTAAAATAAATTTCAAAGGTATTAATTCTATAAACTAGATCTTATAGAATATTTTACTATATACTAAAGTATATTTTAGCCTATAGCGCTTTTTTTACTTAGTTTACCAGTTACTTTACTTCCTATATATACTTACTTATATCTATTAAGTTTTAATAGATATATAAGGTATTATTTAGCTCTACTATTATTATTAAATCGTCGAATTTATCAATTTCTTATCTTTATTCGAAGCTATTTACTAGCTTATTATCGTTTCTATTAACTATAATATTAATACCAACTGTAATTAACTTTAAAAGCTAGTTTTATTAATTATATAGCGGCTTTCTTAATATAGTTAATTAAATACTATTTTTACCTAAAGCAATCTCTATTAGTACTACTTTCAATATATATATTATAATTATATACTTAAGTCTAACTAATAAGATTATTTTTTTTAAGTAATCTTATATAAAACTTCTATAGTTAACTTTATTAAAGTTATTGTACATTAATCTTAATGTTAGTACCTTTTCAATTATAAACCTTACTTTAATAATAGCCTTAAATATTACTATATTTTATATTAATATTAACTATTTAGTTAAATACATTTGTTTTAATTTATTATACTATATATATAGTTCTATAGTAGTTATTTTAGATATATTGGCTAGTTCTTTAATGTACTTTTATTATCTGAATTTATTGGTTTCCTCCTATTTAACTAAAGATAGGACTATACTATACTATTATCTATAATTAATATCGTTATAATGCTTAACTATATAGTCGATAATGTTTATATATTAGCTATTTATTATAAAAAGGCATTGTCTATTTTTAATATATATATTTAGGTTAAGTAGTATTAAAATGGCTATTACTATAGTCTATTATTTATAGTAATATGCTATATTTATTAATATAAAAGTATATTCTATAGTTTTTAGCTTTTTAGTATACCTTACGATTATATCTATTTAACGCTATGCTATTTCTTTAGCTTTAATATCCTACTATTTATAGTTTTCGGCTTCTTCTTTTTCCTTTTATTTTAACTTAAAGATAAGTTTTACTTAATAGTTTATAATACTATAAAGGTTTAGTATTTAAGTTTATACTTTAAAAGTATTGTATACTTAGTTATTATTTATTTAGTTACTGTCGATTTAAAAGTTTAATATAGTAATCTATAAGTTAAGTATAAACTTTAGGCTGCTATTTTTCTAAATGTTTTAGTAAAACTTTTTTTAGTTTTTATATTATACTATTAAGAAGAAAAGGCTATTTTATAAAGGTACTATTAACTAGTTAAAGGCTTCTTTATAATCCTTCTATATAGTATATTGGATTTTAAGTATAGATATTTTAAAGTTAAACTTACTTTAATTCCTATTAATGGTATAGTATAAGATTGGTCTTCTTTTAACCTATTTACTGTCCTTTAGATTTTCTATTAATATCAAGTATACTAATTAGTAGATTTCTATTACTTTATTAAAAGTACTAAAGTACTTGGTCTTTTTATTTATAATAGTATAATACTTTAATATTAAATCTAAAGTAGGTACCTATTTTTTATTATCGGTATAATATAGTAGTAGTATCTTTATTACTTATTTATAGTTTAGTATTAACTATATTAATAGTATTAATTAACTTAAAATAAAGAGGATTAGGAGTTTATAAATATTACTGTTATTTACTATATTGGTTTTTATTTGTCAGTTATATTAATTTAAAAGTCATTTAATTCGCTTATTTTTAGTATTAGTAAAGAGCTTATAATATAATAATGCCTATACAATTATTAGCTTAATAATATTGTATAGTATAAATATATATATTAATAAAAAAGGTAGTAAGGATAGTAGAAAAGGTTATAGAAAAGAATATTAATGATAGTTTAAAAATGTTAATAGTAAAAAATTAAAAATCTTTAGAAGATTAGATTCTTTAAATTACTGTATAGTAGAGGAAAGAGCTTATTATAAATGCTCTCTTTTTTTTACTTTTATTAATTACTTCTATATTACTTTGATATTTATCTTTAATATAATATCGACTTCCTTATTGAGGTTTTCTTTTTATAGTACCGTTTTAAATAAGCGTCCTTTTTTCTTTAGTAACGCTTTAAGGTGCTTTTAAAGTAAGGGATATTTGGTATTATAATTGTATACTATATCCGAGGTATTTTTTATAAATACTATTTTCGGATACTATTAGTTTTATTAATTCCAAAAGCCTTTTTATTTAATAAAATACTCGATAATAGGCTTTTTTTTATACTATCTAATCCTTTTTTTTAGAATCTTTTCTACTTTAAACTCCTTCTTTCTATCCTTACTATTTACTACTATTACTCTTTATAGAGGTTTGCTATACCTTTTAAAAAGATCCTTACTATTAAATATTAGTATTAACTAAATAACTAATACCGTTAGATATATCTGCTATATAGATAGTAGCTTAAGCTTATATATTAATTTATTATAAGCTTTTACTACTTTAAAAGGGCTAATCTGCTATTAGCTATACTTTCTATTAGGCTTATTTAGAAGTTAATATTTACAATAAAGCTTAAAATATACTATATTTTTAAGCTTAAACTTTTAAAGCTTTCTTCTAACGTTATCTACTATCTTTATAGTAGCTATAGTATATACCAATACTATTTCTGCTTTCTACTTTAATAATAT
This sequence comes from Apiosordaria backusii, assembly GCA_030549205.1. Lineage (NCBI taxonomy): Eukaryota > Fungi > Ascomycota > Sordariomycetes > Sordariales > Lasiosphaeriaceae > Apiosordaria > Apiosordaria backusii. Next base: position 2,869,870 of record JAUKTV010000006.1, read on the forward strand.
CCTTTCTATCTTTAATACTAACTTCTTACTTATATCCTTTTTTAGTTTAAATACTATATCGACTGTTAACCTTAGTTTAAACCTATAGACTAACTTTAATAGACTGGTACTAATGGTAAAGATATATACTATATTTAGGTTATATTATAACGCCGGTAATAAATCTGTTTATAGTATATTACTATCATTAGTAGCTATATTATATTTTATAATTAGCTTTACTATTTAATTCTTCCTTTTAAATATACTATCAGTTTATAGATACTAAGCTATAGACATTAATAGTTTAATATATAGTACTTTAAAGATTCTTTATTATAGCTTTAATATAAATTTAGGGTCTTAATTTAAAATAATTTTAAATAGAACTTCTTAGTTATATAGTATAAGGTAGTTAATTAGTTACTTACTTTATTTCTATACTATCTACTTTATACTACTTAATAATAGTAGTATATACTTAAAGTACTTGTCTATAACTATAAAGAGTATATTAAATCTGTTTTTTAATACTGTATAAAATTTACTTTTAAATACTATTGGCATTACTATAATAAAGTCAATATTAATAGTATAGTTAGATATAAATAGGCTTTTAATAGGATTGACTTTATTTAAGGCCTTTTATTATAAAATTACATTCTTTAAACATTTAAGGTAATAGTATATATATTTCTTAATTATTTTTATTATATTAGTAAAGAAGTAATTAATAAGCTCCTTTACTATATATATAAGGCTAAAATGGTGTTTATTGTTATATACTATATAAAGTAAATCTTAAAGGTAGTTTTATAGTATATAGAGATAAACCTTGCTTTTATATAGCTTATAATATAATAGGCTATTCTCGATTATAAATAATATATTAGCTACTATTTTTAGTATTTTAAGGTCCTTAGTATACTTCTTCTATCTTTTAATAATAAAATCTAGGATTTTTTAATACTTAGTATTAGATTTATAACCCTCTTTAAGTTTCTTTTTAAATTTAGATACTACTTTAATATATATAGTGATATAATTGTAGTAGCTGTTAATCTATATATCGTTAAGCTCTAATACTTTTAAGTTGATATTTAGCCTATTATCGTTCTTTAATAGCAGATATAACAATATATCTGGTATAAAGTTTAGCTTATTATAAATATACTAGACTTTTAATAGATATTATATTAGGTATATCGCTATTAACATTATCTTAAGGTTAAGCTTATTTATATTTACTGTTTTAAATAAGGATTAGTTAACGATGTCTTTTAAGGTACAGTAATCTGTTAGTACTATTACTTCTTATATAATAGACTGTAACTATTTCTATAGTTTTCTATAGGCCTATACTAAGCCTATTACTTTAAGCTCTATTAGTTAATATTTAGTTTTAATATTGGTTATTTTACAATTAAGATATATTATAGGTTAGATAGTATCGATAAGGATTTTCTTATTATTCTATTTGTCGCCTTTAATATAAAATACTATAACATCTATACTATATTTATATAAATCTACCTTTATAAATATTAGCCTTTTATAGTTTTAGTAAATTAAAAATATAGGCTTAATAAGGTAATTTTATAGTGTATTAAAGGATTTTACTTTAGCTTTTATTAACTTAAAAGTTGTTTTTATAGTATAACCCTTCCTTTTTACCTTAGTATTCTTCTCTTTTACTAAATCGCCATCTTTAATATCTTTCTTTAAAAGAGAGGCTTTTTTATTTTCTAAAGGCTAGATTTTATCTTAAAACTATAGTATAAAAATCTTAAGAAAAGTTACCATCCTAATATATTATTCTAAAGCTTTTAGGATAGTTAGTATCTTTAATTTAAAAATCGCTTTTATATAATCCTTTATTGTTATTATACTTAAGCTATTGACTTGGAATTTAAGTAATTGCACTAATATAAATCTAAAGAAAGACTTTTTAAGGTTAATGTTAAGATTTAAACTTTTAAAAAGCTTAAGGATAGTACTAATGTACTTTATATACTTCTTTACTGTTTTATTAAATATAATTATATCGTCAATATATATACGGTAAAAATCCTTATATAGTATTAAATAACGATCTATAAATTGCTATATATAGGTTAGCGAATTCTTAAAGCCTATAAGGGCTATCTGGTTAAATTCTAAGCCTTATAGGCTTATTAAAATTATCTTATTTTAATAAGGGCTCTATATTAGTAACTAGTAAAAGAATAATAAAGTGTCTATTATTATAAAGTAATTACTGCTAACTATAGTATTAAAGATCTTTTCTTAATATAATAAAAGGTAGTTATTTAGTATTATAATTTTATTAATAAAGTATAAGTCGACTACCATTTGACCTTTCCTTATACCGTTAACTATTCTCTATATTATAAAGATTAGGCAATTAAACGGTATAGGCTTTATTATAAAGTCTATCTTCTTTTAATTATAGAGATTTTCTAAAGTAGCATTTGCTATTTTCATCTCTTCTATATTAAAAAGATATATTAAAGTACTTACTTTATACTTATACTAATTGTTAATAAACTTAATATATATATACTTATCTTTAGTTATTTTAACTAATCTTAAGCTATTCTAATATTTATATTAATTAATTAGCTTGAGTAAATATTAAGCTAGGTCAGGTTTAGTATTAGCAATTTAAATACTATTAAAAGCTTTAATAGTTTTAATATCCGATAGTATATTAAAGCTTAAGCCTTTATAATAACCTTTACTAACTAACTTAGTAAGTAAAGTACTGTTATTTTAAGTTATAGTAGTATTTACCTCTTTATTTACTACAATTGCTTTTAATATAGTATTAACTTAATCTTTTAATACTACTATAATTACTTTAACTGCCAATCCTATCTTAAACTCTACTACTATATAGGTATTTATAAAAATATTAATAAGCGCTCCTCTTTTTTAAAAAGATAATACAAAGCCATCTTTATTAAAATCTATAAAGTAGCTTACCTTCCGATTTCTTTAAATAATAATAGGCTTATCTATAAAGTTAACTACTACTATAGTCTTTAATAATGTCGTATTTACCATTATATCTACTATACTATTTAATATAGTATATATAATAAAATCTTTAAAGCCTTCCTTTAATAAGTCTATATATTTAACTAATATAGTAATAGTAGTATTAGGCTAAATAATATACTTATTTTATATTACTACTTTTTTAGAAACTAGTGCCTTCTTTTAAGTAGCTATAAAAGATATAACTAATCCTTTTAAAGACTCTATAGATATTATACTATAAGTATAATCGATCTTAATACTATACGATTTTAGAAATTTTATATCTAATAATATATTTAATATAATGCTAACAGTTATTAAAGCCGTAACTTTATATACTTTAAGTACCTTAACCTCTTTAATCTTTCTAAATATATATAAGTTAAAAGTCGCTTATTTTATAATACTTATATTGCTTTTAATTACATTAAACATTTTAGTAAGGATTTTTATTATACTAGTATTTAAATAGTATTTTTATAACCACTTTCTATCTATTATAATGGTTAAGCAGTCTATATTTATATAGATTAATATAGTTGGTCCTTTTAAACTAGTTTTAACCTAAATTTTATAATAAGAATTATAGACAAATTTAAAGAGTGCTAACTTAAGTACTGGTCTAATATTAATAATATCGCCGCTTTTAATTGGGCTAACGTATATAGTATTATTGGAATAAGTATGGCCAATTACAGGCCTAAGGGCCCTGTAATTAGTGCTCACATACTAGCTCACAGTGCAGCAGAAGTCTTATGCGTGATACCTATAGCTCAGTGCTGGGGTACTAGAATACAGCACTACGCAGGTGCTATAGAATAGAAATATAGTAGGTAAACAATTATATTGTAGTACTAGCCTTCTATAAATCCACTGTAATAATTTCTATAGTAAGGTTCGTACTCGACCTTTACTATATACCTACCGACTGATATACGGTGCCTTGCATACCCTAGCAGGCAGATAGGCTAGAGTACAGTTTGGTTAACCCTGAGGTTTGCTAAGCCCTGTAAACTACTTACTAAGCCCTCTATAGCTTCTAACCTATAGAGCCTACAGGTCTATAATTTAATATAGTAGTAATATACCTACTTAACTATAGACCTATTAATCTTTGGCTAATTTAACCAGCCTAGTAGTTAGCTATAGGTCTTATAGGTAGTTAAGTTAGTATAGTTTATCCTGTCCGGAGGACAATATTCCTGCCAAACTTCCAAAAAATCGCATACAAAATTGATAAGAGTCTTATCGCTCAAGAGAGATTGGTCGGGGGCTACCGGAGAGTGGGTCCAATTCGGCACCACCTCCAAAACTTATGCAACCGGTACCATTCTGTGCGTAACTGTATGGCAAATCTAGATCTGAAATCCGATTTCTGAAGGTCCACGAAATGGCTGACATGCAGGCGTTTGAATACGGTTTGAGATCGTGTTTGGGTGCGCCCGGGCGATTGCGCGCATTGCACGTGATTACGCGCCTTGCCCCACACTGCCTTCCACAAGAATGCCCCACTTTGCCTTTGACCCCCCGCGTCAAATTTAATTCCTCCCACTTCAAATTTCTCCTACCGCGAATTTCCATTTCCTCCATTCTTCATCCAACAATCGATCGCACCGCAGACCTCAATCGCACCCCAACGCCTTCATTCACTATCCGTCATTTCTAACCGACGCTCCTTTCCTCTGTGGTATTGTTTGCCCGTTATGGCCGGCCTATTCAGTATCCATGGCGGACGAGGCGGGTGCGGCGGAGGTGGTTTCTTCCAAAGTTTGCTATCTTTGCCGCGTAGAGAAGCCCAGCGACCAATTCTGGTCGGTACGAGGCCCTCGAAGGATCGTCGTCAATTGCTCGGATTGCCGTAATCGCACGAGGCAACAGGCGAGTCTATCAGTTCTATCTTCCTCCGTTGCTTTACTAACCTTATTCCTAGGTAACCGCGTCGGCTGCACGCATTTCCAGAGCAGCTGCGATAGCCGGCGGACAAGATCCAGCGGTTGCGCCTCGCCAGAATCTCACCCATACGATCCTTGCCCAGCGATACCGCGAAGGCGGCCGTGTCAGTACGGATACTCCCGAAATGGCTGCTGCTCGCAGCGAGATCTCGTACATCCAGCGACGGCATCGCCTCGAGCGTCGCCATGGTGAAGAACCTTCCCAGACCCCGACGATGAGTGGCTTGCTTCGCCAGCAACAAGAGATCCAGGACCCCGCCACCGACCTCCCACCCTCTGCTCAGCCGAGAGAGCCTGAGGAAGAGATGGAAGCTGACGATGAAGTGCCTCGCGTGGGATCTCTAGTTCCACAGCGACGGCCACCACCCTCACCGTCCACACCTGCTCGTGGCCGTCGCCGAGGACGACCGCGCCTTGACCGAATTCCTCGCGGCCGACCACGCAGACGCTCCTCCCCCCAACCAGCTCCCCGCGAATTCGACGAGCCTCCCCCTCAGTTTACAGGGGCCGATTAGGAGTCGCCTCTAACCGCGGAAGACCTCGCCATCAAGGCAGAATTCGACAGGGCACTTGCTGCCGAGCAGATGCAATACTGCCCACGGTGCAAAGAGCGGTGGTTCGACATGGAGCTCAAAGGGGATAGGATCTGCAAGCGTTGCCACGATAAGGATGATAAGAAGCGTCAGGACGAGCCTTTTTTCTTTTCGGCTGCGAACAAGCTGGATTTTGGCCCTGTACCTAATGATCTGCCCAGGCTTGAGCCGTTGGAGGAGATGTTTATTGCGCGGGTGCACGTCAGCGTCAATGTATTTACAGTACGTAACGAGGATGGAAGCAAAGGGTTTGGTAACTGACAAAACATAGGTTCGTGGGCAGCAGTATAAGTATCGTGGGCATGTTGTACACTTCTTGCGTGACGTTGGCAAGGTATATAGTGAGCTCCCTTTGCTACCCAAAGACCTCGATGTCGTTATCCTTCGGCCTCGTGGTTCCGAGAACGTGGCCCGGATGGATCGGCAGTTCCGCCGACGATTCCGCGTCCGCCGCGCCGCAGTAGAGGCCTGGCTTAAGTTTCTTTCCCTCAACCACCCAGGCTACCGAGACTTTACTTTGAATCACGACAATCTTTCCCAGCTCCCCGAAGATGGCAACGTCTTCGACCAGCTAAGCATCCATGAAGTTGACGAGACCTCGGGTTTGCCTGCCGATTTTGGCCCTGATGTTGACCCGGTCGAGGAGCCAGAGCTGGAAGATTCTGAGGTTATCGACGAAGCCGCAGTGCCCAACCTGCTCATCCAGGAGACTGAGCTTAATCAACTCCAGGGCCGTGTCGACAACACCGTCGCTGAGGATACCGAACGGGTCCCCCTACGACACGCCGACCCGCACTCGGCACACCAGCTACCCATGCCATCTATCCGTCGTACGCCTTTGGATGAATTTAACCAGAAGTACGCACTGCTTTCTTTGGCCTGCCCCACCTTATTTCCCCAGGGCGTTGCGGATTTTGTTGAGCCCAGGCAACGCAATATATCCTACCAGGATTATATTGAGCATGCCATAAAGTGGGAGGATGGCCGGTTCGCTAGGCACCACAGCTTTCGCTTTATTGCCTTGAACACGCTAATGCGTCAGCAAGCACGCAGCAACAGCAAGTTCTATGTCAGTAAGCACCATCGCACGCCGCTTACCAAGGAGGACCTCCAGCGAGCTCTGGCCGACCCCGAACAGCCAGAAGCTCAAGCGATCTTAAATCGTATCTCGCGTTTTGCGGGTGTGATTAAGGGCACCCGTCCTTTTTGGTATCGCCGGCGGCGTGAGTGTGAGGCGTTTGCCCACTGCCTTGGCGTCCCAGCTGCCTTCATCACCCAGAGCCCAGCCGACCTTCATTGGCAGAGCCTATACCGGCACATGCCCGAGTACGAAGAATGGAAGGTTCTGGACGAGCGTGCGCGTATGGCTAAGTCACGTCAGTTGCTGCGTGAGAACCCGCATATCGCAGCCTGGCACTTCCACTCTCGCAACAAGCTGTTCCGGAAGATTGTGCTCGAGAAGAAGTTCAACCTGGAAGATTATTGGTACCGTTACGAGTGGCAAGGCCGCGGCAGCAGCCACGCCCATGGGCTGTATTGGTTCAATGGGAGCCCGGATCCCGACATGTCGACGAAAGATACACGAGACAACTTTGCGACGGTCTGGGGTTACCATATCACAGCCCTGAACCCACAGCGGGACCAGGGCGCGGACGAGGGCAATCCCCTGTCCGTAGACCCTCTCGAGACCGAGATTACCTGGGAGTGGCTCAACCGTATTGTAAACCGATGCCAGCGGCACCATTGTTCCACTACATACTGCCTCCGCCTAACCAAGAGAGATGCGGAGCGGGCCAGACAGTCGGCAGCCCGAGCAGAAGCCGGTGAGGCCGGTGAGCCAGAGCAACCCCCGCCGCAGCCAACATGCCGGTTCCTCTTTCCCCGCCCCGAGCGGCCAGCTGCGGGTGTTGTTAGGAGAGCAGGTACGAAATGGTGGCATTTCGAGGCCGAGAGAAACGACACCCACATGAACCAGTACAACCCGATGATCTCGCTCTGCTGGCTCGCCAACACTGACTGCTCGCCCTGCACCGGCGTACAGGCTGTGATCAACTACGCTGCAAAGTACTGCAGCAAGTCGGAGGCCCAGACCAACACGTACGCGCAGATCGCCCGCGGCATAATGCCTTACGTTTCCGACCGCAACCCCATGCTTTCGTTCGTATCCAAGCTGATGAACAAGCTGGTGGGTGAGAGGGACTACTCCGCGCAGGAGATCTGCCACATCCTGCTGGGGCCTTCCTCTCCAGGACGACAGCCGGGTGGTGCAGAGCGTGGACTGCCGGCCCCGCGAGCGACACGCCCGGCCCATCGACATCACTGCTGACGGCGAAGTCGAGGAATCCTCGAATGTCTACGACAAATACCTCAACCGGCCGGCACACATGGAGGAGGTGACGTACTTTGACTTCCTTGAGAACTGGAACTTCAAGGCCCGCGATCCTTCGAGATGGGCTGTGTGGCAACCTCCTGCGCGGCCCAGGGTTTTGTACTACTACCCCAGATACAAGCCTGTTCGCTCGCACCAGCAGTGGCCTAATTTCTGCCGTATTAAGCTCCTGCTTAACCATCCTCACCGCCAACCCACGGATCTTTTACGAGCCGACAACCTGCTGTTTGAAACCTACGAGGTCGCCTACAGGCACTGCGCCATTCATCACGACCACCCCGACGACCATTATGGCGTCGAGGACGAGGAGGAACCCGAGCCTGACGAGGAGCTGTTTGAGCCTGGCGGTGATGTGGTTGATATTTATATCACCCTTGAGGATTGGCACGAGATGGCACGTATGGTACCTGACCTCGAGCTTCCCCAGAGGAGGCAGATT